>JALGBA010004288.1:720000-2090000 GCA_023970755.1 Azemiops feae
TTATCTATCTATCTATCTATCTTATCTATCTATCTATCATCTATCTATCTATCTATCTATCTATCTATCTATCTATCTATCTATCTATCTATCTATCTATCTATCTATCTATCTATCTATCTATCTATCTATCTATCTATCTATCTATCTATCTATCTATCTATCTATCTATCCTAGTTAAGATGTGGGGACCGTTGCCTTCTGATTTTGCAGTTTAGCCTATAATTCTGGGATTTCCGGTAGCCTCCCATCCAAGCATTAATCAACTCTGGATCTGCTGAGTTTCTTCCTTTGTCTAGATTCTGCTCCCTGCTGTGATGATCTTTGGGGCAGGGCATCTTCATTCCACAAATGTATTGCTGCCGGAGAAGGAAAAAGAAGAATGGTTAATATGACCACAGGATCTTAACTCTAAATATCAAAGATTTAAACTGTTTTTAAAGATTTTTTTAAACCCACCTTTATTATTTTATAAGTAACTCAAAGCGGCGAGCATATCTAAGGCTATATCTAGTATATAAACAGAGAGCAACTCCACTTCCTCCTAGCACTGATTATGCTATCTAGTTGGGTAATGAAACGTCTGCAAGAAAACAACCCAAGTCAGAGAGCACCAAGTACCCCACATACCTAATTCTTCTTCCTCCTGTTTTCTCCAGAACAGCCCTGTGAGGTGGGCTGGGCTGAGAAGGATTGACTGACCCAAAATCACCCAGCCAGCTTTCATGCTTAAGGCAGGACTAAAATTCACAACCTTCTGGTTTCTACCCTGGTGCTTAACCATTAGATCAAACTGGCTTTTTTTTTTTTTAAAAAAAAAACCAACTATTTTTTACTTTCTAATAAAGTTTGGATCATGTGGATTTTGCATAAACTACAAAAATACTGTGGCACAAAATTGGCAAACATTCTGCAATGTATGTGTATGCCGTAGCTCCTACACTATTTGAGCTCTTCATACATTTGTTTCTCCAAATCTTGACTGTACCTCATCACTAGATGGCACAACCTGGTTTGTTTTATCTGATCACTGCTAAGTCTTCAGGAAATTATTATATTGTATCATATGGATTTCTTAAACCTCCGTTTTTAAATCTGATGCGGCCTGAGAGTTTGCTAAAGTCCAATTTAAGGAAAGGATCGGGAAATAGTTCTTCAAATCAATACATGAAAGAACTGCCACTGAATTCTGAGATTTGCTGTGATGCAAACCTATAATTTGTACTTTATTTCTCACTTTTTTCTTTATATTATATTAGAAGGAATAGAACCCAGTTCTGACCCAGTTTGGAAATAAAATAATAAATATTAGCAAAAGATTAACCTTAAAACTGTTCAGTAGGCAAAACAATCCTATTTATTCATTTGAATGTCCCATGTTTGAGCATTCAGATGAATACTAGAGTCTAGCTGGCTTCAGGAACAGTGTTTTCTGTCCATACTAATTTTACTGTAACAACAACAAATACCTTCTGTCAATTCAAGTGGGAGAAAATTTAAACTAGGCATAAATGTCTTCTCATAATATGATTTGGCAAAGAATAAAAAGCTTTAGGATCCTCCTTGAATTCTTTCCTAAGCCCCTGCTTGCTCCATTTGGGTACCTTAAGAATATCCCGATTTTAAAGGAGTCCAATTGAGATGCCATCAGAGGTCAGAAAACAGGGATCCAGTGTTGGATTCTGGATTCTCTCTTCTGTGTCTGGAAGGGAAATGCAGAGAAATTATAGATTTATTTATTCAATTTATTCAATTTCTACAGCCACCAATCTCAAAGAAGTGACTCTGGGTGGAGAACAATTATGAAGTAATTAAAAATAGTTACAATATAGTACAAAATTAAATATATAAGGCAGCCATGAAAAAATGTCATCACAGTTGTCAATATAGCCATGAGGTGGGGCCCTTCACACAGGCAGGCCTAGGCCTAGGCAAAAAGCCAAGTCTTCAAGGGCTTACAAGAAGCCAACAGCGTTAGGGTCAACCTGGATTCTGAGGCAAGAATGTTCCAGAGGACAGAGAAGGCACATCTTCTGGTCCCTGCCTGCCAACACTCCATGGCTTATGGGACCCATAACATGTCTAACCTACTGGACTAAATTGGAAAAAGTTCAGAGAAGAGCAACTAAGATGATTGAAGGGCTGGAGACTAAACATTTAAAGAACAGTTGCAGGAATTTGGTATGGATTGTCTACACTCTAGAGAAAAGAAGGACTAGAGGTATTCCAGTATTTGAGGGGCTGCCACAAAGAAGAGGGGGTCAACTCATTTTCCAAAGCACCAGAAGGCAAGACAAGAAACAGTGGATGGAAACTACGGAAATCAAGGAGAGAAGCAACCTGGAATTAAGGAGGAACTTGCTAACAGTGAGGACAATTAATCAGTGGAACAGCTTGCCTTCAGAAGTTGTGGGTGCTTCATCACTGGAGTTTTTAAAGAAAAGACTGGACAGCCACCTGTCTGAAATGGTATAGGGTCTCCTGCTGGAACAGGGGGTTGGACTAGAAGACCTCTAAGGTCCCTTCCAGCTCTGTTCTAACTAAATTAGATGGGTAGAAACCATTGGGAGAAGACAGTCCTTCCGGATGCTTAGACGCTAAGTCTGGTGGGCATTCTATAATAGGGCTTTGCAGTGTTTCAGATATGATTTCAAAAACACGTTTCAAAATACCCAAAGGTACAACTACAGTACAGCACCTCACTGCAATCCCTTAAAGCAGCCACATCTTTTTGCAAGATCAAATGCAAAGGCATCAGTAGAATCCCAGAAAAAGATTCAGCTGCTTTAACAAATTGCAGATCATGTTTCCAGGTGTTTCAAAACCCTTTTCCAAATTATTCTGAAGTGCTGTATATCTCTGTTCGCTTCAGTTGAACCTTATAGTAGCTGTTGCTTGAATGGATGACAGCAGTTGACCATCTGCTCAAGTAAGGCAGCACTGTATATCAGTTATTAAACTTTTATGGTTAGGATTTGTAGGGTTAGGGCTAGGGTTTGAACTATATTTTTTCTTCGTAGATGGATAACTGGTTCACTAAACTGGGTGGAAATTATAGCTTCTAAGCCTGCTGGAAATTAGAGCTTTTCCACAGAAGCGCATGCTACATTAGGAAACGCATGCTACATTAGATGAAAGAAAATAAATCACCTTCTTGTTTTCAGTAATGATTATCCAGCTGTCTTCTCCTAAACCTAAAAATAGGATATAAAGACTATTAAGGTTCCTGGTAGCTGATATTTACAGATTCTCAAGATAGAATGATTAGCTGTGAATTTGTCTAGTCTGTAGAGAGCAATCAGAAGCCATATTCACCCAGTATGTGCTTATCATATAGGAAAAACGGATGTAATATTCCCAATTTATGAACATTCAACCTAACTGCAGAATAGAATCTATGTACTGTATATATCACATCAATGAGAAGTGACCAGGAAGCCTGCTTTTTCCTGATTGGGCATATACACCATACATGGAGTCAGTGGTGGGATTCAGATATGTGAACAATCGGTTCTCTGTGTGGATGCCACTTCCGGAAGTCCATTCTGGGCTTGGGCAACAAAAAATTAGCTACCGGTTCTGCCGAACTGGTGCGAACTGGCTGAATCCCACCACTGCATGGAGTGTGTGTATATATATACATATATGAGTGTGTTCAGAACTTAGGCAGAAGGTATGAAAATGAGGAGAAGCAGCCAGATACTTTTTGTTCCTGAACACAGGATTTAAACAAGCATATTAGGCAGTGAGGATTTTTAAATCATGTAGAAAATGTCCTGAATAAACCCTGTTTAGTTTTCACAACAAAGTGAATCTTTAAAGAGTCATTTCAGGCTTCCGATCTATCTTCTGACCCTTCAGCAATTAAACAGCAAACTTACAAAAATGTAAGCAGCAGCTTACTGCAGCTGCTTACAGCAGCTAATTCTAAATTTATCTGAGAGGTGTTTTTTTTTAGTGAAATGTCACTTTGGGGTCCTTGGTACTCTCTGAGCTTGGTTGTTTTCTTGTAGACATTTTATTAGCAAACTAGGTAATGAAAGAAAACCACCAAGCTCAGAGAGCACCAAAGACCCCACAGTTCAACGCTGAGCTATAAATATTCTCTTCTATCCATAAATGGCACTTTTGCATCTGTCATCAATTCTATGGGGAGGCTTTAAGTTTATAATATTGCAAGAAATAACAGTATGATTCTGTGAACACTGTTAAGAATGTGAGCACCATGCTCATCATGTTTTTTTCTTTCATTATACTTTTCTTAAAACTAAAATCATTTTGGTGACTCGTTTGCATCTGTTTGAGTTCTGACTCATCACATGATCAGAATTCTATAAAATATTTCAACTGTGGCTGCCCCATAGATTCAGACTGTCTTTCCCTCTCTTTTGCATAGGGAGATGATCTTGCATTTGTCCATCTCTACTCCAAGTTTTCTTCCCCGGATTCCTAGGGAATTCTAAATAATTGTTTTTTTGCGCCAATTAGGGATAGCTTACACTGTACTTAAGTTGCCATTATACTTAGGTAATATCAATGACCTCAGCATTGAGCATAAGATGCAAGAAACATCATTTCATCACTGCCTTTCTCTAAGTTGCTAGAGGTATTGGAGTAATGAGAAACCCTCATCCCCATTTCACACAAAGGGACATAAAATAAATTGCTTATACATGCACCATCCACACTTTTGCTTCATATATTTGTCTAGCCATTTAAAAAAATAAATACCCATCTATGATGTCATATCTTTCTAAGACACTTTCTTAAGGGAGCTCCTAGGCAGTTGAAATAATACTACTGTGTTTGAGGGAGGGAGGGGGAGAAAGGAGAAGGAAGGAAGGAAGGAAGGAAGGAAGGAAGGAAGGAAGGAAGGAAGGAAGGAAGGAAGGCAGGCAGGCAGGAAGGAAGGAAGGAAGGAAGGAGGGAGGGAGGGAGGGAGGGAGAGAGAGAGAGAGAGAGAGAGAGAGAGAGAGAGAGAGAGAGAGAGAGAGAGAGAGAGAGAGAAAACTAGAATTCTGACAAATACCCAAAGGGTCCACAGAACTTTAGCATTTCAAAGAAACTATTCATTTTGTTCTATTTTCAAACATCTGGCAGCTGCACTTGAAATAAATTGGCTGAGCTGGTAAACCCCAGAGGAGGATAGGAGATCATACAGATGTGGATCTAAGTCTGAAGAAGTGTGAAAATCCTGTGTGGAAGGATCACTTCATTCAGGGAGACCCTCTTGGAGTCCATTAGCTCACTAAGTTTCATCAGCCGCCCTGAATAATTTAGTGTCAATCACAATTTTACCTCTTCCCTAACCCAGGTTTGGCCTTTTGCAATCTGGTACCCTATGGAAGCACTAAATAGTGGGAGGGTGCCTGGTGGGGATGTTTGCAGTAACTTATATATGAATAAACTGAACAATGCAGTCCCACCAAACTATATTGCATATGTAACATTGTTCTTTGTGTATGTTTTTACAGCCTTCACTTAAAAGGAGCATTTGTATAAACCTTCTCTTTGTATAAACCTATCCAGTTCATTAAATTCTAACAATCTCAGTGTTATAGCCATGAGAGCATACATTCATTTGTTGTTTCTCAACAGGGGGTGTGCCGGGAAAGCATTTCATTTGGGAGTCAGTTCTTCAATGCTTCCAGAAAGTGGGGCATCCTTTTGATCTGAAAGGCATAATTCGGTTTCTAAAGCAATAAAGAATTGAGCGGTTACAAACTTCCACACAGGTGTTAGATTAACTAACAGGTATTTTGACATGTGGAATGAGGTGTAGATCCTGAGAATTTGCCTCTGCCGAATTCAGAACGCTGCAATTCAAAGATGACTGTGCCATTTGTCACAGTATCCTAAGGGATGCAGAGCAAATCCCATTTTCTTCAAATGTTCCTCAGAAGTTGCTGTAGCATGTCTACGCCATCTGGCTTTAGATTATATCTGCTTCCTCTTCCACATTCAGCAGCTTTGTTTGTTGTAACAAATGTTTCACGATTCTGTAGAAATGGATCCCTCAGTTACAACCAATTTAAATAATGATCAAATGGAAAATAAGCTGGGGATGCTTAGACTTCAGTGGCTTGGCTACTAACCTTTAGACAAACAGCAGACCGGAACCAGTTTGTAATTCTGAAAAATCAGTAAGAACGAAACAAGAGGCTTATGTCAAGTAGGCCCATCAGAAACTGCCTTATGCTAAGCCAGGTCATGGGTCAATCTGACTCCAGAAGAGTAACACTGACTCTAGGGTAGGAGTGGGCAACTATGGCAACTTTACGACCTTTGGACTTCAATTCCCAGAATTCCTGACCCAGCCATGCTGGCTTAAGAATTCTGGGAGTTGAAGTTAACAGGTCATAAAATTGCCATAGTTGCCCACCCTTGCTTTAGGGTTTCTGATCCACCTAAAGAAGGTAGGGCTGAATCTGATAGCTTCTGTATGCTAGAACCATATAAGTAGAAGGATGACACCATACATTGATTTAGGTTGGAAATTCAAGGAAAGCATTTAACATTTCCCAAGGTGTAAAATTCTAAAATATTCCTCCACCCCTAAAAAAAATGAATCGTGAGGATGCAAGGACCTACTTTCATTTACCTCAAGTCTGTATAAATCCACAAATATTCTCATTTGTGATTTTTCTCTCCATTTTTTCTTGCAGGGCTTGTGGTGGGGGTAGCCTTGCTTCACATAGAAGTAGGTGGTGGTTCTAGTGCTGAAAATTGAGCCATTCATTGGGCTCAGATAAAATTAAGAGCCAGGAAACCACCTAGAGCAGTGGTGACGAACCTATGGCACGCGTGCCAGAGGCGGCACTCGGAGTCCTCTCTGTGGGCACATGTGCCGTTGCCCCAGCCTCGCCTCCCCCCACGACCCCCTCCCCCTCTGGAGGAGAGTCGCCCCCGAGCGTGGCCCACGTGGAGCAGCGCAGCCAAGGACACGGCAGCCAGGCAGCATGGACAAGACTCTGCCCTCACGCCCCATCATGCACAGTTGATGCTGCGGGGCGCGGGCAAAGGGCATGGCCGCCATGGCGCTGCTGGGCTGCCTGGGCGATCTGGGGCGAGCCCTGGAGGCGGTGAGTGGCCCTGCGGGCAGGCAGGGCAGGAGACGGGGTGGGGGTGGAGTGGGGGCAGAGCAGGGGGTGGAGCAGGGGCGGGGCCATGTTTTGGGCACTTGGTCTCTAAAAGGTTCGCCATCACTGACCTAGAGAGAATTGCTCTTCAAATGATGTTTGTTAAGCCATTGGTCATTGGTTAAGACATTGTAGCGGTCTCCTCAGAATATGGCTATGATAATAATTTATTTTGAAATGCATTTGTTAATTTGTAAAAGAGGAAGAAGAGAAAGCAAGCAGAAGGAAACAAGAAAAAAAAAAAGAAATCAGCTATAACAAAATCAGTTATGACAATAATGATGATTTACAGGTAGTCCTTGACTTACGACCGTAATTGAACCCAAAATTTCTGAACCCAAAGTGAGACAGTTGTTAAGTGAATTTTTCCCCATTTCACAATCTTTTTTTTGCCACAGTTGTTAGTGAATCACTGCAATTGTTAAGTTCGTAACACAGTTGTCAAGGGAATCTGGCTTTCCCATTGACTTCGCTTGTCAGAAGGTCGCAAAAGGGGATCGCATGATCCCGGGATACGGCGACTGTTATAAATACATGCCAGTTGCCAAACATCCGAATTTTGATCATGTCACCATGGGGATGCTGCAATGGTCATAAGTGTGGAAAACAGTCATAAGTCATTTTGTCACTGCCATTGTAACTTCAAATCAGCTATAACAGATATCACCTATGGCAATAATGCAAATGGTTGTAAGTGGGAGATGGCCTCTACTGATTTGCTCTAAAGGTTTTAAAACTCTAAAGCCTTGAACATTCTAAACCGTAACGGGTATGTTGAAGTAGAGTTTCCCCACTCACCTTCCATTCTACCCCTCAAAATTGGGAACATTTCAATTCCCCACCCTATTAATTCCTCTCACCACATTTACTCAGTCAACCTGGGTGAGAAAAAAAGCTGTTGGGTCTCATCAGCACATTAAGTGTTTCATTGCGCTGTGTACAATATCATTCTAGGGTGATTAATTAGCTGGAGTACTTCAGATCTCAGAAACACAGCAAACTGTTAATGTAATTGAATTTTACAGTCAGCACAACAAATTAAGAGGGAGAAGCAACCCACCACATAACAACTTTTTTTTTTTTTTGCAGTTCATTAGCAAAGGCATAAATACTCCCAAACACAAGGTGGCCAAACTTGGATCTTCCTTCGGAAACGGAGCAATGCTGCATTTTTACCCGACACTTCAGATAAGTGTAACAGTATATCTTGATCACTTGCTTCTCTTAGGTTAAAGCTATTGATAGATTTATTTTCTCTTAGGGTTATTTTTTTGTCTTCCCAGGTACATTGTTTTGAAGGTGAGACTTGTGTTAGGAAATCAGTCAGGTCAAGGGAGAGTTAGTAGGCTATTTGGATAATGTCTTCTTAGAGAATTAAGCTGGTTGTTTGGGTTAATAACAAAAAGGGAAAGTATCAGATGTTATCAGAAGAAGGGGAGCCATGTTAGTGGCAGAATTATCAGGACGAATCTGGTGGCACCTTTTGCAACTCATGCATTTTATTACAAAGCACAAGCTTTTTACTAGATGATCTGATTAAGTGAACTGCAACCCACAAAAACGTACCCCTTCGAGGAAAAGTGCTATCAAATTCCTCCTGATTGTTTATCAGTTGAGGGGCAGTTTCTAGATTAATACACAGAGCATGGCCAGCATACCTATGAAACTCTCTTGAAGTGTATACAAATGTAGAGTGTGGCTGGAGATATTTTGGAGATCATTCTGTACAATTGCTGTGGCCTATAAATACCATTAATTAAAAAAAAAATAATGTTAGGAAAGGACAATCTTTCTTGACTTTCCAATTTTATTCAATAGATCAGTGTTAGTTTATAATGCTTTGGTAAGACCATGCTGGGAATATTGCATCCAGTTTTAGTCGCCACAATATAAAAAAGATGTTGAGACTCTAGAAAGAGTGCAGAGAAGAGCAACCAAGATGATTAGGGGACTGGAGGCTAAAATATAGGAAGAACGATTGCTGGAATTGGGTACGTCTACTTTAATGAAAAGGACTACGGGTGACATGATAGTGTTCCAATATCTAAGGGGCTGCCACAAAGAAGGGGGAGGGTCAACCTATTCTCCAAAGCATCTGAAGGAAGGACAAGAAGCAATGGATGGAAACTAATCAAGGAGAGAACCAACCTAGAACTAAGGAGAAATTTCCTGACTGTTAGAACAATTAACCAGTGGAACAGCTTGCCTCCAGACGTTGTGGGTGCTCCATCACTGGAGGTTTTTAAGAAGAGACTACATAGACATTTGTTCGGAATGATAGAAGGTCTCCTGCTTGAGCAGGAGATTGGACTAGATGGTGCCTTCTAACTCTGGTATTCTATTATCAGGAGAACATTTTACTTCTTCTAGGAGTCTTCATGCACTGACTCTTTGCCACTCCTTTCTTCCTGTCAGTCATCCTGCTCATACTTGCTAGTTCCCTTGCCAGAGGACCTTGGAGATAAATCTGAAGGCCACATGAATTCTTGCAAGGAGCAATGTACAGTAGGTCTCCCTGCTGTAGAATATCAGCAGGACTTCCCCCATCCCAAATCCTTCTTATTCTCATTGAATATTGCTGTAAAAGTATTTCCTGTACTGGATTTCAAGGATATTGTAGGGTGAAGGGACAGGAGAATTGATTTTTAGTTGATAAAAAAATAGCTTCCATACAAATTGATTTCTGTACTGTGGTTCAATCAATACATGTGACTTTAAGAAAGTTTTATTGGTTTTAATAGGTCTTATTTCTCAATAAATAAGCACAGAATTGAAGCCCTTAAGCCCTTCTTAACCAGGAGAGCTTTGAATCAAATTATTTTTGCCAGCAAAAATTTGCTGTCTTTTCTTGCACCCTCTCATACAGAAAGCCTTTGTATATGCACTTGTGTGTGTTAGGGCCTCAGTTGTTTTGAAATTTATCAGATGATTTGATCTGTCTGGGGGAGGAGGGGGGCTGGTATGGTGAGCAAATGTTTCCTAATAAATTGAATATGAACAGAAAAGTGTTTGAGTTAATTATCTCAGAGGATGACTCCATTCTGGTTGAATGTGCTGGCCACCAAACATTGCTTATACATTTTTAGAGTTTTTAGAAGGATTCCTGAAGCTATAACTGAGCCAAAAAGAGGACTTCAATGAATGCCTTTCTAACTTTATAAGGAGGTGTCTTAGGCCAAGGATGTATGATTATTAATAACGTACCACTAGTTAAGTGTGTATAGGGTTGCAGAGTAAATTATGCTCATTAGCTTTGCTAACCAACTACTTGGTGAAATACAATCAAGAGTTTATAGCACCAAGTGCCAGGACCTATCATGTGAAAATTGAACCATACAGTGTGTTGTACACTTATTGGACTACGCATTGATGAGTGCAGCTTTTGATTCTTATGTGTAAATTTTAGGAGCAACTCTTGATATTGCTTCATGCAATCTTTCACCTTTTGTCTTGTTGAGGACATTTCCCTGGATAAGTTTTCCACTTCAGATCTGTCTAAGAGAGCTTGCCAATTCCAAGCACAGGAAAACTGCCTAATTCAAACCATTTCTTTTTGCCTACAGCTGTGGGAACGGAGTTATACAATACTCTCCCACCAGCTTTTCCAAAGCTACAGAGTCTTCTGCTTGAGCAGAGAGTTGGACTAGAAGACCTCCAAGGTCCCTTCTAGCTTTATTCCTAATTCTATTCTATTCTATTCTATTCTATTCTATTCTATTCTATTCTATTCTATTCTATTCTATTCTATTCTATATACAGGTAGTCCATGGCTTACAACCATTCATTTAATGACAGTTTGATGGCACTGGAAAAAGTGACTAAAGACCAAAATTTGGGGCTCAACTGTGGTTGTAAGTCAAGGACTACCTGTACCATCTTCCTATTCTTTAATACCAGGGAGGTATTTTCAATCAGCCCATCTTTATCTCGCATGCATTCACTTTTCTTTCTTGCCTTCTGACGTGATGCTGGCTTCTTTTCTCCTGGAACCCTGTCCCTTGTATGCCATTAGTGCTACCTTAATGGAATTTGGCCAGCATATTTTCTATCGACCCACAGCTGCCTGATATCTCTCTTTAGACACCTTATTTTCCTTGCACTCAGAAAGCAACAAGCTCAGCTTCAAAATATAGCTTGCAGTTCTGTTAACAGTTAAGGTCATTTATACCCCGATAGAATGCTTTACTCTTTCTGCTTATTCAGGTATCACACAGACACCCACATGTTAATAAAAGGGAAGATGAAATGTAGAACATCCCCTGCTTATCAAGTCTTTAGTGCATTATCTGTGTAAAAAAGGAAAGTGGGATTGATTAAAGCTTGAACTGGAAAAGAGTTAATCCAAGGCCAACATGGAGTAGTAGTTAATTTGTTTGATTAGCAAGCTTGAAATTTCACTCCTCTGCAGGCCTATCTAGATGACCTTGGCCTATTTGCTAGTGTTTAGGCTAGCCTAGCTCTAAGGCAGGGGCGGGTAACTATGGTAACTTTACGACCTGTGGACTTCAACTCCCAGAATTCCCAAGCCAGCATGACAACATGAAGTCCACAGGTCACATAGTTGCCATAGTTGCCCACCCTTCTCTGTGATGAAGAGGAGAGAAAAATGTTTTGTATCTTCAACTACTGAAAGAAAGCTGAGATAGAAGCACATGAAATAACTGCACAAAGCATTTGCTTTGAAGCTCATCAGGGAAAAAATCAGATGCATCTTTTCATGAAGCAAAAACTTCAGATTGAGCATGATGCTTGGTGATTTCACAGACATGCCCCTTTAGTTTGCTTGGTCCAGGATTAGCCTACAACCCTGATATAGTTCTTAATAGTCTCCTAACCACATCCAAACCTGCTTAACTTTCTGATATCAGTCAAAATGTGGCATAAATACTCTATATGTCATGCTACATATTAAAAGTGGCTGAAGTTTCGATTGTCTTGTCATGATTGCCACCTCAACTATTTTTACTCTCCTTTTTGGCATCCCCCTTCTATAGTTATTCCTATCCAATTATCTATTAAATCAGACATGTCACTAGAAGGCAAAATCGCGAAACTGCGTCTCACTTATTTTGCTCATGTCATGCGGGGGAATTCACTGGAGAAAGCAATTACGTTTGGAAGAATTAGCGGTAAAAGGAAACCAGACCATCAGTGAACATGGTGGCTGGACACCATCAAAACTGACACCAACCAGAGCATAGAATAATTTAAAAGAAGGAGTGCAAGATTGGAAGATGTGGAGAGACCTGGCCCATAGAATCGCCAAGAATCGGACACAAATGAATGGATAACGTCATCATCATCATATCTATTAAAGAAATGAAAAATAGTTCTAGTGCCATGAAATTTTGATATGCTTCTACAATAATAAAAAAGTTAAGGTGCTAATTACCTCCTGTTTTTGTAAAATCAACATAGGCTCTATGTTGGTTACCAATAGGCTTCCAAGTGCCATTCACAGGGTTGACTTGCCTAGAAACTGTATGTAGCTTGATACCAAAGCATCTTTGGTACATCTTATTTCAGTCTCTAGACCAGTGGTGGCGAACCTATGGCATGCGTGCCAGAGGCGGCACTCGGAGCCCTCTCTGTGGGCACGTGTGCCGTCGCCCAAACCCTGCCTCCCCCCACAGCCCCCTCACCAGCAGCCCCCCTGGAGGAGAGTCGCCCCCGGGTGAGGCCCGCACAGAACAACGCAGCCTAGGACATAGCCGGGCAGCAGGGACAAGACTCCGCACGTGCCCCATAGCGTGCAGATGATGCTGCGGGGTGTGGGCGGAGGGCGTGGCTGCCATGGTGCTGCAGGGCTGCCTGCGTGATCTGCGGCAGGCCATGGAAGCGGTGCGTGACCCTGCGAGTGGGCGGGGCAGGGGCGGAGCAGGCAGGGTGGGAGGCGGAGCGGGGACGGGGGGTGGTTTTTGGGCACTCGGTCTCTAAAAGGTTCGCCATCACTGCTCTAGACCCTACCCCACTAGTTCATATGCCCCATGTAGAAATGTTAAGAAGTCTCTTTCCGTTGTATGATATTCACGAGAGAGCAAGAAACCAGTACATTTTTTTCTGTTGTCCAAATCTTCTAATGATGTATCTGTATGTTGCTTTCTTAGGAAATCTGTGACCACAGAGCTGATTATATCTATATTAGTCTGAATATTAGTCATAAGTACCATACCACTCAGAATTGCTTTGAAACTAATAAACTGATAAAACACTCATTTAAAAAAAAATAGCCTGAAATTAAAGAGAGCATTGTTTTCTTTCATCATCAGGAATAAAAAAAAGTATGACTTTTGGGGGGGGGGCTTTTTAAAGCTTTTCTAAGGTTGGTCTGCTTCATATCATAATATTTGTCTTCTGGTAGATTGCTCTTGTTTTGGTGACATATATTAGTTACTGGACTAGGGAGATCCAAATGCAGGTCCAGATTCAACCATGGAACCTGGTGTGAGTTTTGTGGATTTCAACTCAACCTAATACCTTCTCCCAAGAGGGTATAAATGCAAATGCAATGCATTCATACATGCATGCATGGATGCATGGATGCATGAATGAATGAATGAATGAATGAATGAATGAATGAATGAATGAATGAAATTATTCTGATTATTAGAATTGTAAGCCACTTGGGGATTTTTTTGCCATTGGAAGTGATGTAATTAAAACTAAAGACCTGGACTTTTAAGCTGAACCTGGCTGATCCTATATCTCCATCAAAATGTGATCCCAGAGTCCTTATTGCTTATTCGATACAACCACCCCAAGTTTTCTGGACCTCAAATAAAGAACTGTCTTCAACCTGTCTATTACGCAGATAGATGCACTTTCCTGACTTGACTTTTAAAAACTAAGTTCTTACTCGATTGGTCTTTCTGCATCTCCATGCTTGCATTTACCTGACATTTTCAAACGATCCTATTTTAAACCCAGAGATGTACATTCAGAAACCTGTATTGGCATTTGTGGATTTAGTAGTTAATCCTCCCCCGATAACAACTGTTATGTCCTGGGCCTTGCTGAGTCATTCAGCAAGGCTCAGAAAGGCTGCAGGAAGGTTGCAGAGACCCGGACAGACCACGTGTCTGCCTGGGACCCAGACAGGCTGTCTCCGGCCTTGCGCGCATGCGCAAGGCGGGAGAATGGCCTGCAATGATTGGCTTGCAAGGGGAGTATAAAAAGGCCAGTTGCCATCGTGTTCTTGCTTCTGTTCTGTGAATGTACTTAATAAAGAGATCCTTTGTTGTGAACCTGCCTCGTCTCGATGTCTGCTTTGCAAGAACAGAACAACAACATTCTGTAATTTTCAGCTGACTGGCAATCCTGGAATGTCCCATTAACTCTCAGCCTTAATTTAGAAAGAATCACAAGTTTCTTCCTTGCTTTCTCCCAAGTGGTCGTTGGCTCTTTCTTCTGATTCATTGGCCATTTGTTTTGCGTCATCATGCAGACAGCCAACATTCTTGGGGACCTCTCATGCAGTGAATGATGGATTACAGGCTTCCTGACAAGAGTCATTTAAGACACAAACATCCTCCCCAGGGCATTGGCTGGTTGCGTCTACAGAAATACCTGCACCGTTTCAAAATGGAATATTTGAAAATAACGGAGGGAAATTATTACAGAGGTAATTAAGTGGCATCGTGTCTGGAGAAATGAGCAGGCTTCCTCTTCAGGACTGGGCTTTGCATAACAAGCAAAGGACTAATTTCTGCAAATCTTTTCTCCTCTCATAAGGGTGAAACCGATATAGTCACCACTGTATTCAATTTTTAAATATTTTTTTGGCTGTACTGAAAGGTTTTGTTAAACTCTCGCCTAAATAATAAATCTATTGTTATTGCTAAATTACTCCAGTGGTACATGTAGTCCTTGACTTACAACCAAAATTTCTGTTGTTAAGTGAGACAGCTGTATGACTTTTTTGCCGCAGTTGTTAAGTGAATCGCTGCAGTTGATAAGTTAGTAACCCGATTGTTAAGTAAGTCTGGCTTCCCCGTGGACTTGCAGAAGATGATCACATGACTTTGGGACACAGCAACGGTCATAAATATGAGCCAGTTGCCAAGCATCCGAATTTTGATCACAGGATCATGGGGATGTTACAACTTGCAAAGATCGTAACTGTGAAAAACAGTCATAAGTTACTTTATTTCTGTGCCATTGTAACTTTGAACGGTCACTAAATGAACTATTGTAAGTCGAGGGCTACCTGTACTGGATTTTCGTTCATTTTAAGCCAGCATAGATGGACTTTGTTTGGACAGAATTTTGTGGATGGTGTTGTGTGACCTGCTGAGAATTACCCTACCAAAATGGGTGGGGCCAAAAGGGGAGGTGGCCTAACCAGAGCAAATCATACCCCGTTCCAAAATTGTATGTATTGTGACATATTTTTTAATCAATTAATTTCATTAAATGGTTGGTTGATTTCTTGAATCCCTATTGTTCTTTTTATACCTCCATGATTTTTTAAAAACTATTATCTGGCCCTAAAAGAGCCCCAAGAGAGGCTTCCCCCACCCTTAATATCTTGTAAGTTACACACACAAAAATAATATAGAATGCTTTTCCATCGTTCACTGATGTCATTTTACAATGACAGGTGAAGTGGCAGTCACCTGGAACTGGCAAAGATATGATCTGCAGCCAATCTCTGGCACCAACTGCAGGACAGAGACACCACATTTCATGATGTTCAGAGCCTGGAAAAGCTTGTTAAGATCCATGGCCTATTTCCATCTCCTTAAAGCACATCTGTCTGTGCCTATTATGTTGCACCTGGAATACCTTATTTCCAATATCAGCAGTCGTGCATTAGCCCCTCTATCCAGCTATTGCTTATCTATATACATTATAATTATTACAGAGACATCAGAAACATGGCAAAAGGAAGCTATCCATTTACTAATCCCCCTTTCAATCCCAACTCCATGCCAAAAGCAAAGATCATCCCAGTTTTCATCTGAATAGGAAAGAAAAATCCCACAAATTAATTGAAAGGCAGAATTCAAAGCCTGCATACCAGAAAAAAAAAAAGAACTAAACAAAAAGTCAGGTGATCAAAATCTTATCAAGTTCTCTGTTGTTTATTCATGGCAAGTCTTCAGGAGTTTGTGCCAATACATATTTGACATTCACGCCAACACGTAAGTCAGATTTAAGCTGTTGGACAGCCTAATACCCGTCAAGCAGCTGTGGAAATGCATGGGGTGGGGGTGGGGAAGAGGGAAAGAGAAAACCTGCATGTGACATACAAATATGGAGCTTTATCTAGAGAACATGCCAGTGAAATCAATGGGTCTTAAAAAAACACTTCCACACACCAGTCTTACAAAGCCCCATAAGCAGCAGAATGATATTCACAAAGAGTTTATTATAAAATGCCTTCTTCTCTTTGAGGAAGGACAAAGCAAAATGCATGACCATATGCCACATGTATGTGATGTTCAGTCTCTGGGATCTCTACTTAAAATAAAAGCAAAAGCAGAAAGATTCCTATCTTGAGGCTTTAAAGCAGAGGTGGGGAATTTGTAACGTTCTAGGTACAGGTGAACTACAATTGCTAGCAGTGGTGAGTCATTCAACATCTGGAGTGCTACATGTGTTTCTCCTTTACAGATAGAATTTGCTCGCATTGAAACACTAATGGACTGTATATATGTTTGTGGTTACAAGTCTAAAGGCAGGTGCATCAACATTTGTGAAAAGCGTTGCTTTATTAAAGATTAATCTACTCAACTGTAACTGGGGTGAGAAACATATTTTGCTCTGACAGCTGAATTTTGTCTGAGCAAATACATCAACGATCACCAGATGACAATGATTGGGGTCATAGGCCAATGGTAGGGTCATCTTACTTACTCAATAAACTGTTCCATATTCTGTTCCCAAAGGAACTCGTTTAGTAATTGTACAAATTAAGCTGGCATGCATATTATGTTGTGTTTTGTCTAACACGTTCTCCCTTTGTTCATCGAAGCAATAAGCAAAAAGCTATGCAGAGAATCAGAGTCTGCTGCATTGAATCGGGTACTGAAATTTTGACTTCTAGCTTTTGAGGTCTGACCAGGCAGATTTACAGACCAAAACTTGACTTTGAAAAAAAAACAATGGTCAGATTTCCAAATTAAGGGTTCAGCATCCAGCGTCCCTTTCTCTGTTTTCAGTGATAAGATATATGTGGCACAGTTACTTTTGTATTCTGAATCAGGGTTTCTCAAACTTGGCAACTTTAGGATGGGTGAACAACAACTCCCAGAATTCTCCATCTATCTTAAAGTAGCTAAGTTTGAGAAACTCTTCTCTAAGTGAGCCTGAATCCCTGCACTACCACTGAACTGACTATTTGGAGCATTAACAAAAATGGGCATCAGCTTTGCTCCCTGTAAAATCTGCTCCAGCCAATAGAACAGCTCTACAAGCATGGATGGATCACACTTTCAGGAGGGGCAGAGGAAACGGAGGGCAAGATGAACATCTGAAAGGAGGGATTAGCATTGTGTCATGGGAGGAACCCTAGGCTCTCCTCCATTCTGGAAACATACTGAGAGGATCCCAATAGTGATATATTGATTTTGATATGCTTGCATTTTTAAAAATTATTATCCAAAGATTATTGGCTCTGTAGACTTTCACGTCACAGATAAAGGGAGCCGAAGCTAAAATAGGATAATAGCCTTTAAATCCCCTTCTGTAACTACTCAGTTCTTCCCTGTCAGCAAGATTAACGCGATCAACAGCAGTGTCTCCTTCCCCGCCCCCCTTTTCCATGCCTGCATCCCATCCTGAGTTTTAGCAACAACTGGAGTGAAGAGTGACTGGAGTGAAATGTGAGGCTGGCTGCTCTAGTCGCGAAGGCTCTGAGCAGGAAGAAGCAGAGCAAGAAAGCCGTGGCAAGAAACACATCTGAAAACCTGGGTGGTGGGCTAGAGAGTTTCACCCATGAGAAATTTCAGTCAAAAGAAGCAACTTTCCATCTCGGATGGAAAAGCGCCTGAAACTCCACTGGAGTCTTCTGCAGAAGGCAAGGCAGCCGAGCGCATAGACACCCAAGCGACTTCTCCTTATCGATTGCAGTTGTCCCAGGAAACTGAGAAGTACTTGGGCGAGGAAGAGGAAGAGGAGGAGGAAGAGCAGGGGAGACGCCTTTCAATATTTGCATTTGACCCCGCTTTTGCTTCTAGAACATTAGTTTCCTCCTCGGTGCTCAACATTAATGTTGGTGGCCGAACCTACCATCTCACATACCAAGCAGTGGCCACCTATCCCACCACGCGCCTCGGTCGCTTGGTTACTTCCACCGATCACCGTTGCCAGCTAGGCCTCTGTGATGACTATGCGGCTCAGGGGGATGAATATTTCTTTGACCGGGACCCTGCAGTTTTCCAACTGGTCTACAACTTCTATGCTTCCGGGGTATTACAGGTACAAAATGAGTTGTGCCCCCACAGCTTCTTGGAAGAGTTGAGCTACTGGGGGGTCCGTCTCAAATACATGCCCCGCTGCTGCCGTATCTGCTTTGAAGAGAGATGCGATGAGCTGAATGACCAGCTGAAAGTGCAGGAGGAGCTCCGTGCTCAGGCAGCCGTCCAGGAGAGCGAGGCTCTCTTCTGCCACATGCGCTATGCCACGCAACGGTGGCGCCTTTGGAACCTCATGGAGAAGCCCTTCTCTTCCACCATGGCCAAAGCGATGGGGGTTGCCTCCAGTTTCTTTGTTCTCATATCTGTGGTGGCCCTTGCTCTCAACACAGTCGAGGAGATGCAGAAGAAGGACAAAGCCACTGGAGAGCTACGGCCAGTGTTGGAACATGTGGAGACCTTCTGCGTGGCCTTCTTCACTCTAGAGTACGTACTGCGGCTGCTCTCTACCCCTGACTTACACCGCTTTGCTAGTAGCGCTCTCAATGCTGTGGACCTCATTGCTATCTTGCCCCTCTATCTTCAGCTGTTGCTAGAGCTTTTTATCGATGAGAACCAGACTGGTGGGCATGGGTCTCAGCATGAACATGAGATTGAGAAAGTGGGGCGAGTGGGCAAAGTAGGGCAAGTGCTACGCATCATGCGTCTGATGCGCATCTTTCGCATCCTGAAGCTAGCCCGCCATTCCACAGGGCTCCGAGCCTTTGGCTTCACTCTGCGCCAGTGTTACCAGCAAGTAGGTTGTCTCCTGCTCTTCATCGTCCTGGGCATCTCTGCCTTCTCAGCCATAGTCTACACCGTGGAGCACGATGTCGTCAGCACAAACTTCACCAGCATTCCTCAGGCCTGGTGGTGGGCTGCCGTAAGTACCTGCGGTGCTCTTTGAGACCTGACCCTCGCTTCTTGCTCTTTGTTTAGAAAAGCTGCTTGTTATGAAAGCAGCAGGATGTGCCCAGATTTTGAACATCTGTTCTGAATCCTTGGTTTTAGAGGAGATGTAAATGCAGACACCCCACCCCACTTCCCACTGTAAGCTTTAGTACATCTGTTTCAGTAGATCAGCCTGTAATCAGTGAAGCTTGGCTTGAATGTCTTTTTGTGGCAGTGTTCTACACGGGTGGTCTTCTTGCAGCACTCACGGCTACTGCATGAAAAAGAAGAGGAAAATAGAAAGGGAAACATATTGGAAGCCTGAACGTTGCAGGGGTTTCTGTATGCTTTTTAAACAAAAAAATTCAGAGGTTTCTATATGCCAACTGACAGCTAGCTGGTACTTATTTATGGAGACCATAAAGATGGCTTCACCTAATAATGTACCAAGAATAAGTGAGATTGATGCCCACAAAACATGTAGAACTTAGAGTTGAAGCTGCCCTTTGAAAAATCAAGAGACAGGCAGATGCCAGAGGTGATCACAGATGACAGACACAGAGGTTCTTCAAGAGGTTCCCGAAACAACTGACAATAGACAGAGCACGAGATGAGTTCTCTTTTTTATTTTTATTAAGCCAGTAACGATGGCCAAAAATAACAAAATGGGAAAGCTGGCTGGGTCACTGGATTGTAATACGATATGGAATTTATAATTTGTAGACCTATTGCTGAAATACAATAGAAGCTGCCAATAGTGATGGATGAAAATTTATTGAATTCGCAATAAATTTAGTGTCTTGGATAAACAACACCTGGACAAAGGTGTGCCTTGCAAATTTCTCCATGATCTTTTCTCTCAGCTGTTATTTGCTAAGTCGCCAGGGTTAATCAAAAATGGAAACTGGAATTACCATCTTAGGTCAAGAGTTGGGTGTGTGGATATTCTCCCGTATATCCAATGTTGGCTTTGCTCCATGTGGTGCAATATGCATGCATCACATGTGATAGGTTCTCATTGGGGTATATATAGCTTTCTACATATACTTCCAGTGAGGGGAAAAATGCCTTATGTTACCTTGATTTACCCCTTGAATTGAAAAATAAGACTACCATTTAAGAAAGTTCAGGAACACTAATATTGTCCAATGGGAAATATAAATGGTTCCATAAACAGATGCATCCAAGGTGATTATAAAATTGGAGTGGCTCTAGCATCTATTCCAGAAGTTGTCAAGCCAATTTAGGAATACATAGCACGCTACGACACATCTGGAAAATATCTCCACTAATGTTTTCCCTTTGAAGGTAGAATACAACAGTCCAAGTATGCACCATTGTTAATGTTTTGCTCAGATGAATGTGGGCTGAGTACATGCTTATGATCATCCATAATTGGCTTAACAATATCACCCAGAATCAGGGTACCTACCTAATAGAAAACAAAGTATCCTCATGAATAAATCCTGAAGACGAATGGGTTTTGCTCCATTCTACGGTAATACTTTGCTGGTGATGTTAAATAACACCTCTACAACATAACTTATTCTACACATGAGTGGCATATACAAGCAATTCTTCCTCCAGTAATCTTGGCTAGTTTGCCTGGTGTAGCAGCTGAAGACAAGATTCTTCACTGACCACAACACGCAATTGTGTTGAGCTTCATTTAAATGAGCCCTGACAACACTAGTTGTGACTTGTTAGATAACTGAGTACATGTTATGACTCCTTTCACATGTTCCTCTAGTACAGTGTTTCTCAACCGTGGCAACTTGAAAAATGGGTGGACTTCAACTCCCAGAATGTTCCAGCCAGCCAATTTTGAGAGTTGAATTCCACTCATCTTCAAGTTACCAAGGTTGAGAAACATTGCTGTAGTATCAGACAGATTCATTCTCTGTAACACAGAGGTAGGGAACCTGTGACTCTCCACATGCTACTAAATTACAACTTGCACCAAATCCAATTATTATGCAGTGGTATTTCAGCAGCAACTGGAAACCCCAGGCTTCCCAGCCTTGCTATAATGCAAGTCCATACAGCTTCATAGACATCAGGTGGAAGCCATTACAGGTCCCATAAGCCATGACATAAACCATGATGACATGGAATCATCATACCAATGATTCCAATTACATAATGGCTCAGTTGTGATGCGGAAGATGCCAATTGTATAACGTATGTCATTAAAATGATGATGTCACAACATCTATGGTATCAACTCCCTTCCATGGGCTGTGCATAGAAGTAGTAGAAATACATATGGAGGAATAATTGCACAGATTTTTTTTTTTACCCCAGCTGACTTGTGCCTGGCTGGTTGAGAGGAGAAGGAACTAAATATTGTGCAGAAAAAATGATCATGCTTTTTTTTTTCTTTACCAGTTCACATTCAATGAAGGTGAAGAAAAATGTATGTTCAAATTAGTTTTCAAAGGAGAAGTGGGGCTTAGGTGAAATGTTTACATTGCGTTCCTGTACTTCAGCTATTAGCAAGGTGGCTAAAGGGCATCAGGGTCCTTTTCTCAGAGTATGGTCATCATTCTGGTTGATGGTTCCTGAGCTTCTTGGATTTCAGTTTCATAAGATAAAGATATGGAAACACCTCCTGTTGCGCAGTCCCAGAACGGGAGGGGTAAGGAACCTGTAGGCTTGAAAGACAGATAAAGAAATCGAAACCACCTGCAGTAGCACCGAGGACTATCTCTAATCTCAAAGGTGCTTTTTCCAAAAGGCAACTGGACTTGCTTGCTTTTTTCCTTTGAAAATGTTTCACTTCTCATCCAAGAAGCTTCTTGGATGAGAAGCGAAATGTTTTCAAAGAAAAAAAAAAAAACCACCAAGAATGTCCAGCTGCCTTTTGGAAAAAGCACCTCTGGGACAAACCGTGACCTGGATGATTGAGAATCTCCATAGATGACTATCCCTAATCAAAATTAAAATTTCCCCAAATTCCTGAAAAAGAGAGAGGATAACAGGAGCCCCTTTCCTAGAAAAAGGAACGGCCTTTGATCTGCTGCAAGGCGCAATTCAAGCCTGCTTTAGAATAGCTAGTCTGACTGGCATTGGGCCACCCTTGTTCTTGCATTTCCCTGCACGTAGCATTGAGGAACAGAGAGAAGCTCCCACCCCAGAGTACGTACAAATATAATCACATGTATAATTCAGAGCAGCGTTTTTCCTGATGATCCGCTCTTCTATCCCAACTGTACATAACATGAAAGACGATGAAATCACCTCAAGAACAACAACGCAGAGCTACTTTCCTATGCTCTCCAGGAAATCACATGAGTGAAAAATGCTGTTCGGTGACCGCTGGCTATTGTCAATAATGCCTCTCCCTTTCATCTGGTTGTTTATTTTCAGAGCTATTTCTCTGCCATTTGCATCCAATTCCCGTGAGCCCATTTCCATTGGAGCCTCAGACTAATCACATTTCTCTCGGGTGCACCCTACAAGCAAATCCCCCCTGGCTTTGCATCTGAAAAGTCATACTCGTTATCAGTCATAGCAACAATCCCAACAATACTTTTTTTTTTTAAAAAAAAAAAGGATTTTCCCTATTTGCATTTCCCCCTAAATCTACATGCAAATCACCTCTGTGGGAGGATGTTCAGCAAGCTTCCTAAAGGCCAAGTAGCTGTGATGGTTTGACACAATAAAAACAGAGTTTGGTCTCACCGGGAAAGCAGTAGATCATTCGGAAATGATTACAGGAGATATATGCAGTGAATTGTGGGTTTTACTTTTGTGAAGGTATGTCAAGACAATTTATCCTAGGCCAGTGGTGGCGAACCTATGGCACAAGTGCCAGAAGTGGCACTCGGAGCCCTCTCTGTGGGCATGCACGCCGTTGCCCCAGCCCCGCCTCCCCCCACGGCCCCCTCCTCACCAGCAGCCCCCCTGGAGGAGAGTCGCCCCCAGGTGCAGCCCGTGGCAAGCACATGGCAGCTGGTCAGCAGGGACAAGACTCCACCCTCGTGCCCTGTTGCATGGGGTGGGGGGCAGAGCAGGGCGGGAGTGAGGGTGGGCCGGGGGCGGGGCAGTTTTTGGGCACTCGGTCTCTAAAAGGTTCACCATCACTGTCCTAGGCTAAAGACTGGCTCAGCCCTGGATTGACTATTAAGCAAAATAAGCATGTACAGGTAGTTCTCGACTTACAGCGGTTCATTTAGTGGTCGTTCAAAGTTAGAACGGCACTGAAAAAAGTTACTTATGACCCAAAAGTGCTGCATCACGTGGCAACTGGACTTTCTTGTTTGTCTTTCAAGACGTTTCGCTTCTTGGATGAGAAGCGAAACGTCTTCAAAGAAAAACAAGAAAGTCCAGTTGCCTCATGAAAAAGCACCTTTGGGATGCCTGTGACCTGGATGACTGAGAATCTCCATGACTTATGACCGTTTTTCACACTTCCGACCATTTATAGCATCCCCATGGTCACACGTTCAAAATTCGGATGCTTGGCAACTGGTTCATATTTATGACGGTCGCAGTGTCCCGGGGTCATGTGATCCACCTTTTGCGACATTCTGACAAGGAAAGTCAAATAGGGAAGCCAGATTCACTTAACAACCGTGTTACTAACTTAACAAATGCAGCGATTCACTTAACTGTAGCAAGAAAGGTTGTAAAATAGAGCAAACAAATGTTTCACCTAGCAACATACATTTTGGGCTCATTTGTGGTTGTAAGTCAAGGACTACCTGTACTTAGGTCACCAAGAGAAAGGGAACACCCCAGAGATTTTCCCCCTAGCTATCATGCCCTTAACTCTTTTGGCACTACACTCAATTTTGGTTTTCAGCACTGACTTGTGGGAAGAAAAGTCTTCATCCTGGTTCATCCAAGCCGGGAATAAATAAACAACATGGCGACTGCTTTGGGAAGAAGGTTACAGTTTATTGAAGAGCCAGAAAGATGGTTCTTGCAGGAAGGAGGAGAAATCAAGGAGAGGGCTAAGCACATGTGGAGTAGGTTTTTATACCCTCTGAAAGCCTTTTGTTTGGAAGTTTCCTGTTCCTGTAGCATGAACTTGGAGGCTATTTCCTGTGTCACGTATTCTGACCTCCTGAGTTTAGGTGTGCCTCTCTGGTATTCTTGATGATCCTATTATGTCCCGTCTCAGGTGGGGTATGCAGATTTTAGGTCTTTTGTCTTCTTGATTTCCTAGCTGGCTCCAGCTTTCTGATGGTTACATCTGCATTTGTATAGGGCTGGCTCCTGCTTTGGGCAGAGACTTGGGGCAGGGTTGGCTTCTGCTTTTAAAAAAATCCTTTTGAGGAAATATATTTTTCTGCCCTTTTAATATTTCCTTCTGAGGGGCTGACTTCCCACAGACTGAGTTTTAGTGACGGTTAGCAATAGAAAGGCTGAGGGGCACCATTTGCGGGGCCGTGCTTAGAGCATTAGTGGACCTTAATCCTTTTTCACAGTTGAGAGCTGCATTTTCTTATTAAGATTCAGCTACCAAGGCCTTCAGGGGACCAGATGTGTCCCATTCCTTTCAGTGAAGACTGATTCGTTTTGCCCTTTATCCTGGCTTCTGGCTGAGACTGACTTAAAAGCTTAATGCAAGAGATGTAACGATCTGTGTACCTAGTTTAAAACAAAGCAAGCAGCTGGATAGCAGTTTTTTGACACCACATTTTATGGGCAAAGGTTGAGGCGCAGGGTACAAGAGCTTCAAAAACAAGGGGGGAAGCTAGTGGTCCCATTCCTGTCCTAAAAAATACCAGATAATTATGTTTCTGAAGCCTCCTCTCAGGAACAGGCCCCAGACAGACCCCAAGGCTGAAGCCCACCCATATTGTTAGATTTGCTATCTAACAATATGGGCTGCCCCGGGAGATGAATTAAGAGTCTCTTTTAGCGGGCTTTTATAGAGATTACTCTATAAGGCAAAGTTCTAATGCAACAACATGGGACCCCTTTTTACCATTTTAATAATCTAAGAAAGGGGTTCTCAATCACGGGCCATGGACCCCCTTTAAATACTTTTGGGTCACCACTGATCATGGCCACAGATCCCCCCCAAGATTTAAGATTTAAATCATAACATTTTTCTTCAAGCCTTCGCGGACCCCCCCCCCCTCCTGCGACAACATTGTGAGCCCTCCCCAGGAGTCTGTGGACCGCAGGATGAGAACCGCTGATCTAGAATCCTCTGTGTAAAAGTCCACTTCTTGCTCTCCTGAATGATTTTCCCCACTCCTTTATTTACCTCAAGGTAAGCCTCTCTACTGTGGGATATGGAGACATGTATCCGGAGACCCACCTGGGACGGCTGTTTGCATTCCTCTGCATTGCTTTTGGGATCATCCTGAACGGCATGCCCATCTCTGTCCTCTACAATAAATTCTCAGATTACTACGGCAAGCTGAAAGCGTACGAGTACACGGCCATCCAGAAGGACCGAGGGAAAGTGGAATTTGTGCAACGAGCCATGAAGAAGATGTCAGAGTGCTACGGAAAGCGATCAACCCCATCCCCAAGCCACAGATACAATTAATACAGGTAGTCCTCGACTTAACAATAGTTCATTTAGTGACCGTTCGAAGTTACTAAGACACTGAAAAAAGTGACTTGCAGCCGTTTTTCACACAACCATTGCACGTGATCAAAATTCAGATGCTTGGCAACTGATTCATATTGATGACGGTTGCAGTGTCCCGGGATCATGTGATCACTTTTGGCGACCTTCTGAGAAGCCAGATTTATTTAACAACCAAGTTACTAACTTAACAACTGCAGTGATTCACTTAACAACTGTGGCAAGAATGGTCGTAAAATGGGGCAAAATTCACTTAACAATGGACTCACTTAACTACAGAAATTAGTTAACGATTGCCTGTACTCCAGAAAGAGCAGAAGGAGGAGGAAGAGGATGGACTTAGAAATGGTACTAAATGCTTTATTTAAAAAGGAGAGATTTGCATTCAGTTTGTCTCTCTTATTAGTTTGCCTAATAATGATTCCAACTCATATTCAAACAGCTGACAATGGCTTGGAATTGGGATCCAACAATGGAATCAATGAAGACGATGCTAAGAACCAAGATAAATCCTGGGCAATGTCAGATGTTTGGTCTGCAGATAGATTTGTTAAAGGAGTACAGATAGTCCTCAACTTACAACAGTTTGCTTAATGATCATTACAGCAGCACTGAAAAAAGTGACTTATAACGGTTTTTCACATTCATGACCATTGCAGCATCCCCACGGCCACGTGATCAAAATTCAGCCACTTAGCAACTGACTGATATTTACAACAATTGCAGTGTCCCAGGGTCATGCGACTCCCTTTTGCAACCTTCTGACAAGCAAAGTCAATGGGGAAGCCAGATTCACTTAACAACCCGGTTACTAACTTAACAACTTTGGTGATTCACTTAACTGTGGCAAAAGAGGTCATAAAAATAAGGCAAAATTCACTTAACAACTGTCTCAGCAACAGAAATTTGGGGCTCAGTTGTGGTTGTAAGCTGAGGACTACTTGTATTAACATCCCTACTGGCATGATAGATGTTTTGGAGACCGTCATGCAGAAATGTGTTCATTTTACTACATATAATTTTGATTGCAAAGAAGAACAGTTGCAAGTACTTTTCTTCTAGTTTTCCACCGATCTGGAAAGCACCATGTTGAAGATTAGTTTAAATGAATGAGGAATGCCAAAATCTTCCAGACGTCCAGATTCACCTGTTTTACATACCCACATTCGTAACAATAATATTAGAGTCAAGACAGTTACTTCATTTTCCTTTATGATTTTCTTCATCTTTCTTTACCATTTTCTGAATCTAGGGCATATGAAATTAGGTTCAGTTTGCCAGGGTAATTTTGAGAAATAGTTTTCTAAGTAATAAAATATCAACCTTTGCTAATTGATGCCCATATATAACCTAAAGAGCGATGCCCATATATAATCTAGAGAGTGATGTAACAGCATGGGACATGCCAAATCAAATGTCCAGTTGAAATATAAAGAGCTAATACGTGTAATTTAGTAATCCAAATGCATAATTCACATAGCCTCCAAATAACGACTGTAGCATAATTCACTTTAATTATTGATTTGTTTTGTTATATTTGTTCATTGGCATCATATAATATTACAGAGGAGTCAAAATGCATGCCACTTTTCCCTAGTTGGCACCTCTGCTTTTTTTTTTTTACCATAAATTTTACCCAAAATTCCCAGCCAGCCTGATGTTTGGTCAAAGAGCAAACTGAGCATCTTATAGAGTAAGGTTGCTAAAAGGATTGCTCAGGCCAGACGGGCTGTTGACTTCATCACATGCACTGGGCAGGGCTAGCAACTGAGCCTGGTGGCACCTTCTGGAATGGAAGACATTCTCCACCCCTTTGGCGAAGTCAGTGCTGTAGCCTTCAAGAACAGCTTTAGCCTCACAGTTGAGTCTGGGGGCGAATACTCTCACATCAGACTGATGTCATTAATTCTGTTGAGACAATTTAAGATAAATGGATAGATAGATGATAGATAGATAGATAGATAGATAGATAGATAGATAGATAGATAGATAGATAGATAGATAGATAGATAGATAGATAGATAGATAGATAGATAGATAGATAGATAGATAGATAGATAGGTAGGTAGGTAGGTAGGTAGGTAGAGATAGATAGATAGATAGATAGATAGATAGATAGATAGATAGATAGATAGATAGATAGATAGATAGATAGATAGATAGATAGATAGATAGATAGATAGATAGATAGATAATACAGTAGATAGATGTTATAGATAGCTAGAATATACTGAAGCTTTTAGACAAACTTCAGTAGGTAGGATAAAACCAATAGGGTAGAATTTTCTCCCATTATTTTTGGATGGTGGGGATAGTGTAGTTCATTCTCTCTCCCTCCTTCCCTCCCTCCCTCCCTCCTTCCCTCTCTCTCTCTCTCTCTCTCTCTCTCTCTCTTTCTTTCTTTCTTTCTCCTTTTTTCTTTTCTTTTCTTTTCATGCTAAATTTATTTAAAGGTTTACAGTAAATGTTCATTTACTTCCTGCTTCGAAATATTGTGTAACCACAATATCCCTTTTCAGTAATGTAGGTGGCTTTGAGGACCATAAAAAAAGGGAACTAAGGCTCATTTCTGACACAAAGGATCCAATTTTGGAGTTACTGCTGAAGGAAATAATCTGGGCCATCCTCCTAGCTTTGTATAAAAACATGGCATCCAGACTCCTGGCTGGACAAACCACCAGGGAAGAATTACACTTATGTTGCAGTTACTGCCAGCACTCTTCCAAGATCAATTCAAAGCGCTGCTTGTTATCCCTAAACCCCTAAATGATGCTGGCCCCAGTTTGTGTCAGGAAACGCTTCAGGAAAAGTGAATCTGCTTTTCCAGGCTGGTCATTTGTAGAGGGCCTGCTGAAAGTCTCCCCATTTCATGGGATTGAAATTGCAGAATTTCTCTGTGTTAGTCCCTACTCTGTGGAATAACACCCCCCCCCAGAACTGAGAAAGGAGACCCCACTTTGCTATTTTTTTGGAAAGAACTGAAAGCAGTTCTACTCCAGTAAGCCTTTGGCTTTTTGATCATGCACCCAGTTCTTTTGGGTTTTGCTTGTCTTAATTATATGCCACCTGGAGTCTTTGGGGATAGGGGTGGACTACAAGCCCCAGTGAAGAACCAAATTCACCCAATAGTCTTCTCAGTAGATGCCCAGGTTTACTTCTTCAGGGGCTCTGCTGGCCAGATCCAAGGTATCTACTGTGGACGGCCGCTCCAGTGCAGTCCGAAACACAATCCTGTAAAATATTCCGAGATACTCAGCAGGTACACTTGTTAACATGCAGGGAAGTAGGAAGATAAAGACCACAATTTTCATACGAATAACATACTCAAATGCAGTCTATCAGAGGAGGGTTTTGTGTTTGATTATGAGTTTCCCCCCTGCCTGCTGTTCTTCAGATGTGTGAGCCTCTTTTCATCTGCAACCAAACGTAGTCTCTGGGCCTCAAGTCTTGAATCATAGATCAACATATCAGGAAGGGGCTTTGTTAGGCAACTGAGAATATAGGGAATGTAGTGAGGATTCAGCAAAGACAAATTTGTTCCCAGATGCTATCTCAGGCTTAGATGAGTTGTGAGACAGATGACTCGTTTCGCTGAACATTTTTAATAAACTAAATATTGTATGTCCTGTGCTGGCTGGTTTCTACTGAATTATGAAAATGACCAAATCCTCTGCTGACAATCCAACTGCCTCTCTACATTTCTGTCCCTTAAGAAAGCCGATTCAAATTAAAAAAAAAAAAAAACACCAAACCCATCCACGTTAATTGTTGCATAGCACAGTTTGTATGAACAGAGCAGAACACTTCAAAGGCAAATGCTATTGTTGATTGGTCAAAGAAGGAAGATGATTTCCTCAAGGCGCAGTCTAAAAAGTCAGCTTGGGGCCACAAAAGTTCCAACAAAGCTGTGACAGTTCAGCTGAAGCAATGCACATTAGAGACAGGAGGATCTTTGATCACAGCATTGTGCCACCAACGTGATCTTTTTGAGCACCCCTAGTTCTTTTGTTAGATTTCTTTCTCCTTACCCATAAGGCAAGATTTCTGGAATTTGTTGAAAAGGTTTCCCATTCTGTTTGAAATTCCATTCTAACAGAATAACAGAGCTGGAAGGGACCTTGGAGGTCTTCTAGTCCAGGGCTTTTCAACCTTTTCACCGATTGTACCACTTTTAGGATATGGCAATATTCGAGTACCACCTAGCAAGGTGTCAAAAACTTGGTGACAAAAAAAAACCCTGTTCAAAGTTGCAATTGCACTGAAATGACTTATGACCATTTTTCACACTTATGACCATTGCAGCATGCCCAGGGTCATGTGATTTATATTTGGATGCTTGGCAACTGATTCATATTTATGATGGTCACAGTGTCCCAGGGTCATGTGATCCCCTTCTGCAACCTTTTGACAAGTGAAGTCAATGGCAGAGCTGCTGGTGGCCAAGTGCTAAGGTGGGACTTCCTTCCCTCCCTCCCTTCTCTGCCTCCCTTTTTCTCATTCCCATCTCCTTCTGAAGGAAGAATTTGAACCCCCCCCCATATTTCCCGTCTTCCATATATTGATCAAACAAGGAAAGGCCTCCAGAGACAGAAAAGACAAGCTGCTGAGTGAACTAGCTTAAAAAGGCACTTCCCCTTTAAGAATTAGCTACTGGCTAGAAAGGAAAGTAAAGAGCCCAGCCGGCACTTAAGGAAGAAAAAAAAATGTAAGTACTGGCTGCCGGCTAAGGCAGCCTCCCCAAATGGCTCCATTCATAAGTAAAATCTGCAGCTCCAGCGGACTCTCTCACTGTAAGTCTTTGCCTGTGCTGGCTCTTTCCCTCCCCCACTACACTTGGCTAGGCAGGGCTGCGTACCACCTGCCACTCATTAATGTACCACAAGTGGTACGCGTACCACAGGTTGAAAAGCCCTGATCTAGTCCAACCCCCTGCTCAAGCAGGAAACTCTATACCATTTCAGACAAATGGTTGTCCAAGCTCTTCTTAAAACCTCCAGTGTTGGGGCACCCATAACTTCTGGAGGCAAGTCTTTCCACTGATTAATTGTTCTCACTGTCAGGAAATTTCTCCTTAGTTCCAGGTTGCTTCTCTCCTGGATTATTTTCCATTCTTTGCTCCTTGTAAATGCTAAATTCTATTTTACCCTGAGGGTGAGAACAAGAGGTTCAATACGCATTCTAATATGGCACAACATAGTTTACTATCAAGAACATTATTGTGAAACCAGAATACTTTGACAGCAAAGAATCCTCTAAGTAGGCAAAAAGCATAGTGTCTAGAAAAAGAGGGTTTCTGTCAATTACCATCTCCCAATCAGACCAACTATATATATAAGGGGCAGGAGAAAAAGAGAGATCGAAAGCAACCATTGTTTTACATATTTGCAATATCCATCAAGATAAATACCCACGAAGGTGACACTGAAATCCATCGGTATGAATAGGATGCTAGCAATGGGTGAAAGGCAAAAATAGATACCAACTGCAATGGGATTGGGAATGGGATGAAAAAGATGTTGGGAATTGATGGAAATCCTCCAGAGTCATGAATGGGAGGGGAGGAGGTGACTATACTGGGCAGGGGCTGTGCAGTTGAGGTCTATTAATAAGCCCAGCGACAGGACCTTTTCCAGCCACAGAGCCTGGGCGGTCCAGAAACACGTCAAGTGATTTGGAGCTACTACAGCTCTGTTATCACATTCTTGAGAGGAGTGTGAAATACAATTGGGAAGCTAGCCAAGGATAGGGTGGGGAGAAAGCGTTCTCCAGCGAACTAGCTAGTGGACAGAAATATCTACAGAATCTACTGGTGTTGGCAGCCTCAGGAGATTATGCTTATCTATCAATGGAAAGCAATAAATTCAAATAGCACTTCTCTCTCTCTCTCTATGCCAGAGAGGACCATCTGTTGTTTTTCACTTCAGAAACTGAAGCACACAACGTGTTTGAGAGAAAGAAGTCGGCGGGAATCTCTCTGACAGACGGGCATCCTTGGAAGGTCTAAGGATGTGTGTGCCTCTTGCAGTGATAAATCAACTGTATTTACCTAAAAGGAAGAGGACGTTGAAGTCATAGCCCTCCTGGGCAATGCCCAGCAACTCCAGCTTATCCATTTAAGTTTGCCAACTGCAGCTGAAACCAGTCCTGGAGTTTTCCTTCTCTTCATCAGTGTTTGCATGTGTCACACTTGTGTGTGCATGCAAATATATCTGTGAGAAGCCAAAAAAATGAGGAAAGCCAGGGCAAAACCAGAGAGTATTCACTGATTAATATTAACTGCATGTATAATAAGGAACTGGTTTTAAATAAATTGCTCTTCCATCTGCATACACCAACTGGTCTCCTGCACACAACGAAACACCGAAGCACGTGCACACAGTTTATTCTTCCTCCCATTCTTAGCGAAAGGAAAAGGAGTTGTGGAGGAGAGACAGCCAAAGAGAAAAGGTAAAAAAAGTCAAGATGGCAGCCACAGCAGTGTGATCAAAGCCCTGACCATTATGTGGCTGGTATCTTGACATTTTTGACCATGCCCTTCAGAAAATTTTGCACATAGATATCAAATGAACGGAAGAGATAACTGGGTGGGAAAGGAAAAGAGAGGGAAGCTCCCTTTAGGGGTTACTTTACTACAAAATTCATGAGGGAACGAAGAAATTATTCATCTTCAAGCTAACCTTCTAAGGCTCTTTTTTTCTTTTTCTAAGCAGCATTTCCACTCTCAATCTAATTTGCTGTCATTCCTTCTCAGCAAATGTCAGCAAATGCCTAGCTATATAACTGGGAGCAAAACTGTATTGGATAAATGTAGGTTATACCTACATGGGCAGCTTGGTTTGCTGCATACAAGTCAGGCATCCATTTCATTTTTTGGGTATTATCGAAATGCTCCCCCATCCACACGTCTCATTTAATGTTACAGTCACTCGCGAGTCACACATCTCATTTAATGTCAGTCACTCGCGAGTCACACATCTCATTTAATGTCAGTCATGCGCAAGTCACACGTCTCATTTAATGTCACAGTCACTCGTGAGTCACACATCTCATTTAATGTCAGTCACTCGCGAGACACGTCTCATTTAATGTCACAGTCACTCGCGAGTCACACATCTCATTTAATGTCACTCGCGAGTCACATCTCATTTAATGTCAGTCACTCGAGAGACTGTCTCATTTAATGTCACAGTCACTCATGAGACATGTCTCATTTAATGTCACAATCACTCGCGAGTCACACGTCTCATTTAATGTCACAGTCACTCGCGAGTCACACATCTCTAATGTCATGAGTCACATGTCTTTTAATGTCAGTCACTCGCGAGTCACACATCTCATTTAATGTCACTCGTGAGTCACGTCTCATTTAATGTCACTCGCGAGTCACACGTCTTTTAATGTCAGTCACTCGTGAGTCACACATCTCATTTAATGTCACTCGCGAGTTACATGTCTCATTTAATGTCAGTCACTCGCGAGTCACACGTCTTTTAATGTCAGTCACTCGCGAGTCACACATCTCATTTAATGTCAAAGTCACTCGAGAGACCGTCTCATTTAATGTCAGTCACTCACGAGTCACGTCTCATTTAATGTCACTCACGAGTCACATGTCTCATTTAATGTCACTCACGAGTCACACGTCTCATTTAATGTCAGTCACTCGCGAGTCGCACATCTCATTTAATGTCACTCACGAGTCACACATCTCATTTAATGTCACAGTCACTCGCGAGTCACACATCTCATTTAATGTCACTCGTGAGTCACGTCTCATTTAATGTCACAGTCACGCGAGTCACACATCTCATTTAATGTCACAGTCACGTGACTCACACGTCTCATTTAATGTCACAGTCATTTGCAATTCACATGTCTCATTTAATGACTGGAACCAGGACTGATCTAATGTCATAGGTTAACATGGTCATGGCATGATGTTTCACTTCATGCTTCATTTAACGATGGAATTGCCAGTTTCAATTAGAATTGTTTAATTACCTATTTGGACCTAAAGTAGGAATGGAGCTTTGGATCCAGAGTGAGGGAGCTTGTCGTGTCTGTTGGTGTCACAAAAACTGCCCACACCAAATCTAAAGCATTTTTCTCCTTTTGGATCAAACTTGCCAGACAATATTAGCCTTAGCTAAGATGCAATGAGAATGTTTTGAAGAAGGAAGAAACATCCAGATGTTTCAATTTGTTGGAAGAGATACATATGGGGGGGAAAAAGCCAAGCAACTAATGCCAGTCTAAGAGATATTTTATTGAACTTCCTAAATACACTTAATTTTATTCAAAGTTTGTTGAACTCAGTGCTGATCGTTTTCTGGACATGGTGCCGTAGGAAGATTTTGGCATGTTCAGAGCTGCTTGTAGTTCAATAAACTTAAGGACGTATTATTTGATTCAGCATGTCCTGGTTCAAACATTCTTTGAACAATTGCCTGGGGGGACCTGTTAGGAAGCCACTTTCGTCTGTCACTGGTGGAAAAAAATGTCGGTCATGCAAAGAATCATAAGGGAGCATGTTGGCAGGAGCTATAGGGCTAAGGAGTATCAATCTGCATCCCTTATACGTCACATTTCCAGATGCGTTCCTAACAGCAGCTTGAAAATACAGAACTTCATTTTCAGAAAGTGTCAGATGGCTCAGATGGCCTTTCAAATGTTAACATGGTGGAAATGGGGTGGGAAAATGAAAAGTAACTCCTCGTATCTCACTCTTCCTTCAAAGAGTTCAAAACTAACTAAAAATGGAAACATTTACTTTCATCTTCCTCTCAAATAATTGCGCAGTGTCGCCTCCTGACACTGACATGAGGTGAATTAATGTATGAAGTAATTTAGGAAACTGTCCCTGTGTTCAAGTTCAACGTGCTGTTTGCTTGAAGAATTTGGCAAGGGTGCTTTGCAAGATAAGAAATTCCATTGCTCGGTTCTCAAGGGCTTTCAGCACAGTAGAAATGGAAAACTTTCACACTAAATATAAATATGGTCTTGACATTTCTGGGTTTCCAGCCCATTTCAAGGTCCTCCTGAAAACTGTGAACTATTTGTTGAGAAGCAGAAGCAACACCCCAAAAACTCAATTTCCCAAAAGAAATAGTATCCACATTCAAAGCGTTGAAAGAAAAATCTTCATCAGGGTCCAGTCCAAGCCAGGAATAAACAAAATGGAGACTGCTTTAGAAAGAAGGTTGTAGTTTATTGAAGAGCAGAACCACAAGACATGTGGCTGTGGAGCAGCTGAACACATGTTGCTGGGAGTGGTGGGTTTTTTATACCTTCTTGGGCTTTTGTGTTTGGAGTTGTTCCTGTGGCATGAACTTTGACCTGAGCTTTTGAGCATGTCCTTTTGGTATTCTGATGGTGGTGGGTTAATCGTATTATGTCCTAAGGGTCATGTCCTGCTTCCCTGTGGCTGTGGCTGATGGTTATGTCCTATGTTGGATTTTTTGGGTGAGGGGTTGTTGGTTCTAGGGATCTTTGTCTTTCTAATCCCACCAGCTCCAAGCTTCCTGGCTCCAGTCTTTCTGAAAGGATTATCAAATCTGCATTTCTACAGACTTGGTCTGCTGAGTTTCTGGCTGGGGCAGAGAGACTTGAGGTGGTGGTGGTTTTTGCCTTTTAAGATCTTCTCCATTCCCCAAAATATTTCTTTCTCTTGGGCGGGGGTGCTGTCTTCCTACAAAAACAAAACATAACAAAGAATTAGTATAATTACCTAAGTAGGGTGAAGAAGTACCTGTACAAAGAGAAGCAGGTTTGGAAGCCAATGCCAATACAGCTAGTGTGGAATAAGGAGCATCTTTGTAGCAGTAAGTTGTGTGAGATGGCATATCAGCTACTATAGTAGAAGGTGCTTGCCTACGCTTATTCTTTCTGTTTTGTAGGCCTTCAGCATTCTCACGTAATAGGAAACCAAGGCCGGATAAGTTGGAGCAGCCCCTTGTGCTAAGGGAATTGTAGAACATAAAACATGTGTCTCTCTTGCTTTGATTCCCTGTGTTGACTTTGGATTGGGTTAAGAGGACAAAAATTCACCAGAAACTGGGTTCCAGGAGAACTCTTGTCCCTGAGCTGGTGTTTTTTTTAAAAAAAAGCAAAAGTAGAATTTAGCAATGAAAGGCTTACAACTGTACAAAGTAGTTCCAGGAAGCAATGCAAGAGGAAATAGATTGGTTTCTTCATTTTGTCATTGGTGGCTTGGATCCCTTCCCTTTCTGGCTGGTAAAAGCCCTTAGGAAGGTAACAGGAGGTTGGGTTGGGGTGATAATTAATATATCCTTGAGAGAGAATGAAGGAGAGAGGGAGAGAGGGAAACAGAGAGAAAGGGAGAGAAAGGGAGAGAAAGGGGGAAAGGGAGAGGGAGAAGGAGAGGGAGAAGGAGAGGGAGAGAGAGAGGCAGGCCATGGGCCTTGAAGGAAACACCTCAACAAGCCATCACTTGATCCAGCTATGTTGGACAACTGCCATTTTCCCCCCATTTTGGGAAAAACTTAACAACTGCAGGGATTCACTTAACAACTGTAGCAAAAAAGGTCATAAAATGGGACAAAACTCACTTAACAATGCTGTGCTTAGAAATAAAAATGTTGAGCTCAGTTGTGGTTGTAAGTCAAGGGCTATATTCGAGAAACAGATTCTAAGGATCTGAAAGAAACTAGAAGCAGTTGAAACTGAGGTATTTTATTACAGGAAGAAGGGGGGAAAAAGATTAGGAACTTCAGTTATCAAGCAACAAACGATGACCTGCATGGAATACAGCAGTTTCCTTTGAAATTACTATTTGAAAATTATCTCTTGGGTGGGATGGATGAGAGGCAGGTAGAAGACTTAGAAAAATGGTGATACTCAGATTAAACTTATCAGGTCCTAAAAAGATACCAGCCAATCAATCACTTCAGTCCTTACTGTAAACTATTCTTTGGATATCTTTTTAAGATACCAGACAGAAAGATTACAGTATTTGCCATGATAGCCAGACAATAAAGTCACTGTCATTCTATATATATTTTTAAAAAGAAGATAGAGCTGGTTTTAAAAGGTATGCAAGTAAAGAGATAATCAATATTGCAAAAAAAAACAAAAAACACCTTTTTGTGGGGCCTATCCTTGGGTAAATTGTGATAAAAAAGGGACTAGTTGAAAAGCAAACAGGTCTATGTCCATGTTTATACACACTAAGTAGATGGACGGTTCATTCCATGATGAGGGAACGCAGTCCATTTCCACAATCCTGAAGGCACAGAACATACTTAACTTTCCTAATCTTTTCAGTTCCCTCCTTTGAAATGTTTGTAGAAGGGTAATTGGCCAAAAGAAACACCTCAAATCAAACTACACATACATGCACACGCCTAGACTGAAGGAAAGTAAAGCAGTAACAGAACATCCCAAAGACAGAATATTTTCTGATAATTTCTTAAGCTAATTATTTGGTAAATAATACATGGTAAATAGTGAGATGGGTGGCATTAAATAAACAAATAAACAAAAATAAATAAACAAATAAACAAACAAATAAACAAAATATATGTTTATATGCAGTTGGAGAACACCTGCCCTTGCACTATCTACCTTCAAATGAATTATTTTAATCTTCCATGGAAGAACTAGCATTGAGCAAATTTTATATTCATTTTAGGACACTTTAAATCAAAATCATTTAAACAGAGAATCAGCAATTCTGAAATGGATGTTTTGGCCTGGCCAAATCTCTTTGGAAAAGTAGACATTGGATTTATTAAAAACAAACTATTGCAGCCAACATTAGACATAGAACGTCTAGTATCAATATTTATTAACAGGAACAACAAAGAAAAAAAATCAATAGCATATTGGAGAGAGGAAACATTAAACCATGCATAGGCAATGTAGAACTTCTGGACACTATCTCCTCACCCACTGACCTCCTGGCCACCCTTGATTTTATATTTCAGCTATTTTAAAAGTTAAAAATAAATCCAAACCTAACACTCTTCAAAGCAATGCAACTTCCTTTAGTATCCATTTTGTTTATAAAAATGCCATTAGACCCTACATGGTGCTCAAAATTACTCTTTGAACATAAGATCGCTGGAGGCTGCAGAACAGCACTTATTTTGGAACTGTTTCCACATGTCATAAACACACACACACACACACACACACACACTTGTGGCAGGATGTATTTGGGGAAGGGGAATAAAAATAGAGCCCACTCATCACTACTTAGAGTACATAGGTGTTTTGTGACTGACCACTCTCACCAGCTGATGAGTCCCTCAAACAGTTGTTTTGTGAGAACATCTTCAACATACTCTTAAAACATTAACATTCCACTGAGTCCTACCATGATAAAATAATTTCATGAAAAATTATTCCATCCTAGTCGGGTTTTTTAGGAAAACTCAAAGGATGTATGGAAACAACTTTTAAATGTTAGCTGCTGGAAGCAAAAATAGAAGAATAACAAAATAACAGAGTTAGGAGGGACCTTGGATGTCTTCTAGTCCAGCCCCCTGCTCAAGCAGGAGCCTCTATGCCAGTGGTGGCAAACCTATGGCACGCGTGCCAGAGGCGGCACTCAGAGCCCTCTCTGTGGGCACGCACGCCCCCTCCTCACCAGCAGCCCCCCTGGAGAGTTGCCCCCAGGCACGGCCCACGTGGAGCAGCACAGCCAAGGACATGGCAGACGGGCAGCAGGGACATCACGCACAGATGATGCTGCAGGGCGCAGGTGGAGGGTGTGGCCGCCATGGTGCTGCAGGGCCGCCTGGGCAAACTGCTGTGGCGGGTCATGGAGGTGGTGGTTGGCCCTGCAGGTGGGCAGGGGGGGGCAGGGGGGGCGGGGGGGCGGGGCAGGCGGCAGGGTGGTTTTTGGGCACTCGGTCTTTAAAAGGTTCGCCATCACTGTGTCTATGCTATTTCAGACAAATGGTTGTCCAATCTCTTCTTAAAAACCTCAAGTGATGGAGAACCCACAACTTCTGGAGGCAAGTTGTTCCACTGGTTAATTGTTCTGTCACGAAATTTCTCCTTAGTTCTATGTTGGTTCTCTGCTTGATTAGTTTCCATCCATCGCTTCTTGTTCTGTCTTTAGGTGTTTTGGAGAATACGCTGACCTCCTCTTCTTTGTAGCAGCCCCTCAAATATTGGAACCCTGCTCTCATTTGTCAGTACTTTTTATGATCTGTGATGATGCTTATATCCCTGTGATGATTCCCACTATATGGGTTTGATCAGACACTCTCTCTGTTCTGCTTTAATGCCAATATTGTATAAATATTGGCGTTAAAGCAGGAAGGGACCATCCCAATGGACACTGGACACCTGCAAGAATACTATATGTAGTTCTACCAGAATTGAAGTGCAAAACATGCTTGGTATATGCCAAAGATTGTGAGAAATGCTTTGTCTTTTTAAAAGACAGCTCATTTTGACAGGTGTGCAACTATATTTCAGCCCAGCTGTCTTTTGTAGCACCATAATTTTGTTTTACTTCTTTCATGGAGATACTGAATAAGACAGCAACAAAATCTTGTTTGAAGTCATTTTCTACTTCCCTTTATATACATAAGCCAATAGTAAGCCAACATGTATTTCATGTCCCAAGAGCCAATCCTAGTAGGAGAACTTTAAGCACTTTTACTAAGCAGTTGCAGGTGCTCTGAATGCAAACAATTGTGTCCCTGCCAATTAACCCAGTTGAGATTAATCTTTAAGCCTTATCCAGGCCAATGAAGCTTAGGACTATGGTTTAGTCAGCATTGTGTTACCCAGGCAGACAGTTGGGTTTATTTGTCCTAGCTCTTTTGGCTGTGTAACCTTTAGGACAAGATTAGCGAGCATATTTGCTTATTTACAACTCAAGAGTCTGTTGTGTCAATGCAAATGGCCAAACATCACTGGCGTGTATTCTCTCTCTCTTCTTTCCCCGTATCTTTCCCCCGTATCTTTCTAGTCAATCTAGGATGGCAAATTATTTTAAAAGGAAAAGATGAAATTCATTTGCTGCTCCTCTCCTTACCGTGACTGGGTCTTGGCAATCTTTTTAGACAGAGGAGAGGCTGAAAGCATCAGGTGAGCTTGCTCCTAAAATGGTTGCCAGGTCCCAAAATGGTTGTCATAGCAGGCGTGGCAAGTCCTAAAATCCCCACTTGGCAGAGAATGCTCTCTATTCTCTGAGAGCAATGCTTGGAGATCCAAAAGCATTCCTGGAAATTAATATATGAAAGGCTCATGTTTTGCTTTGTCATATTTTATTCTTGAGATTGCTGTTAGTTACTCCACTGGACTATTTAAAAAATGACTTAGAAAACAGTATTCCACTTAGCTAACAAAATGGAACTTGTATGGGAACAACATATAAATGTAATTGTATGAAAGAACTTCCATTATACAGAAGAGGTTTTCTTGAGACATCCAAGACAACCATAGAGATAGTTGCGCTGTCAATTAGTTAATTTGCAGAACAAGATTTAAACAGGGGTCTAACAGATCTCAGCCTCTGCTAATTAAGGAGCAATTAATTAAGATGTAATTAAATCCTAACCAGCAAAAGCTGAGAAAGCTTGTACTGGGTGCAGAGTTGTGCTCCCAAGCCTGTGGTAATTTTGGCAAAGATCTGGCAATCTTGAAGCTTATCTAAAGTCAGTAGTGAAAATGGGATTTTCAAAGAGAACCAGCACATGGAAATGTGTTGCATTGCTAAGTCAATTATAACAACATAAATTAGGTCACTTTCACACACAAAATAGCACCTCAAGTTATCACACTGGTTTGGAGGACCCCTTCGCTAAGCATGACCTTATTCCATCAGAAAATAGCAAGTCCAGTAAAACCAGTAACTGTGAGAGGAAGAACTATCCATTTCTGCTCTCCAGCCAGATCTGTGCGAAGGACCTTTTGTGAAACAAGGCCATCTAGAGGCCATCTAGGAGACATGCAGCCTCTGACGCAGGGCCTGCCCTTTGAAACTCCCACCCTCGGAAGAGACCCGATCCTTTAGTCTTCTGCAGCACCAGAGCTCCGATGTTAGTGAAGTCTCTTGTGCGTCTGTCTTGTGCAGTGAGATGGTTAAAGAGGACTTGCGTTTTTAATTAAGAGTTGCTTTGTGGCTTTTACATTATTTTATGTACTGGCTATGTTAGCTGCCTGAAGATATTTAATTAAAATGGGTAACTATATAATTTTTTTAAAAATAATTAAAGTAATAGGTGGATAGGTAATAATAGGTAAATTCAATAAATTGAATTTATTGAAAAGTTCACCCATCAGGCTTTATACACCCGGAGTGTGAAATATCGAACACAGTCTAGGTAATATTTACTGTCTTTACAAGAAGGGTGTTTATAGGAGTCTGCAGTTGCTCTCAATGCTTTTTTTAAAAAAGGGTAGTGACAAGCCACAACTTTTGTGAGGCTGGGCACTTAGCGCATTGCAGAACAGAGGGTGATCAATTGCAAACCCTATGCCAAGCTCTCCTTAATCCAACGCAGTGTGTTTCATCTCCGCTATTGTGCATGCTTATCTTCAGGCAAAAAGCCGGATTGGCTGGACCAGCGCCATGGATAGCCTTGACTGATGGCAGACTAATGTACTTGCTGCTGGCGTTTGCTTTGTGAGTTACACCATTGCTTGACTTTAAATAATGGGTGCACGTGTTGTATTCCTTGATATTGCCTAAACTAAGTTTCCCCCCCCCACTGCAGTAGCTGAGCTACATCTTTTCAAAATGGAAGAAGTAAAAGAGCTACTTTTCTTCTCTGCTTGTCTTTTTTCCACTTTGACTACAACTAAGATACACAGCTTGTTAAATGAAGGTGAAAAAGCAAGTCGACCGTGGCATCAGAGATCGAAGGAGACAGGAACAAGAGTCACCTAGATTGTATATATTGCTATTTATTAAGATTTATCTGCCAGTTGGCTTGGGGCCCCAATGGGGGAACAGCACAGTGAAGATGGTTAATCAAGTAACAACAGATCCCACCTCCCCAACTCTGCCCCTGCCCTCCCCACGTGTAATTAGATCTTAAAATTTTAATGGCTGATTTTACCTTATTTATGTTTTAATGTATATAGATAGATTTTTATGACTGTAAGCCGCCCAGAAGTTACTCTCTGGTAAGATGGGCAGCCATTAAATTTTATAAATACATAAATATAAATATGTGCATTTATTTCCCTTTATTTTTTTTATCAATAACTCCCAAGGCGGTGAACATACCTAATAATCCTGCCTCTCCCTATTTTTCCCACAACAACCCTATGAAGTGGGTTGGGCTAAAGGTGACTAGCCCAAAGTCACTCAGCTGATTTTCAGGCCTAATGTTGGACTAGAATTCACGGTCTCCTGGTTTCTGGCCTGGTGCCTTAACCACTAGACCAATACTGCTTTTTGTACATGTTGTTCCTGATCAATAACTCCAGTGAAGTAGGTTAGGCTGAGAGAGGATGCCTGGTTGCAAATCACCCAGGAAGCCTCCAGGACTGAGGGAGGACTAGTACCTGGGTCTCTCTACTCCTCACTTAATACCTCAGCCAAGATGCCACATTGACTCCATTTAAACAATGGAAGGTTAGACACAGAAAGGTAATTTGAGTAGCATTCAAGAGGCAAACATTGAAAAAAGTATAAGAATTTATTCACAAATTAAATTGTGTAATTTTTTTAAAATTAACTATCCAAGACCCTTTTCATTTACATTTCTTTTAAAAAAGCATCTAGTTGTCATAGAGAAACTGAATAATTATTAAATTAGGACAATAATTTTTCCAGCAATGCCTTTGCTGCTGCTGTACAGTCTTTAGTCTTTTTTAGCTTTGGAATAACACTCTTTAGTCCATCTTTGACTTGTGTTGCAACTTCTTGATCAGAGCTCTGAAGAAGACTGTAAGAGGAAGAAAAAGAATGTTTAAAATGTTTTAAACAGTATCCTTTAAAAATGAATGTTTATTATAAACTGAATTAATACATGACAGACAGACCAGCATACGATTGACTACTACTACTTGTTAAGGAAAACTTGGGGACACTATCTCGTAGAAAGTAGGTAATAATAATTCAGTTTAAATGTTCAAATTGTCAGAACAAAGAGTCTTTGTATGTTCTGAATGTACTTTCAATTAAGTTTAATGGTTTCCCCAAGTGTCAACTATTGCCAATAGTCCAGAAAGATACCATGGTCAGAGATACCAAAGGTCGTTGAAAGATTGATTAAAACTATGTGCTTCCCACATCCAAGCCTTATCATAGGTCATCAATGAGAGTAACCAATGCTACTTCCATCTCATGCTCAGATATAAACACTGATTCTAATGTTTGCTTTTTTAAAATACATTTAAAAAGAGGCAAGGGGGAATTGGATTTGGGTTGTATATGTGTAAATTCACATCATGATTAATAATGGGATGCATGGGGGGGGGGAACTTTCATTACTTTTCCAGGGAAACTAAGCAGGCTTGTTTGAGAGATTTTTCAGTATGAAAGTATCAATGGTGGCCTGTAAAAATCTTCTGCAATTTTTATCATAACTTTCCGTTTAAATTGTCACATCCAACCTTGTGTTTTTTAAAAAACAAGTATGATTCTGCCAAACAAACAGAAGGAAAGAATTAAAGTAGCTTGGGTGGAAAAATATATATCTGTTTTTCCAGTATGATCCAAAATAGTTCTGTCTTATCTAAGAGCAAGCACTATGACCTAGTATTACATATTTGAAGAGATTACGTAAATTACATAATACGCACACAAATGATTGTTAATGCGCCTTCTAGGATGTTTTGATTTTATAGGCTTGTTACTATTTTAGGGAAGGACAAGCATCGGGGTAAACAGCCACCACGATTACCAAAACCTCAGAGCAGAAATTTAAGGTGATTATACACGTTCCCTTCTCAAATTCTCATGCAACGTTAGAGCAAGATATGAATACTCGGCATCTGCTTAGATATTGGACGAGTTAGACATCGGATGAGTTGTTGCATCAAATATAGAGATCTGCAGTAGTTCTGAAGCAGACCACGACTAAAGATTCAGTAGGACATCTCCCAAAGGAGCCACTTCTTTTCTGGCAGTCACACAACTGCTGCTGCACAGACTCATGAAAATTCAGGAGGTTGGATATGACTGTTAGGGAGGGAATGGTGCTCAACTTTGATCTAAAGCATCTTTGTCTGAATTCTGGATCCTTCTAATTAAAATCACAGCCAGTTGAATTAACTGGCCGTGGCTGTTTTAACTCTCTCTAGCTGGTCCATGAATTCAGATTCGTTTTCTGTCGAGATGTCAAAAATATAACTACTTAAGATATGGCAGCAGCAGATTGACTGAATTTTATTAAAATAATGGAAGAAAACTAAAACTCAGTATGAGCAGTGTCATCAACCACCTTTGGGAGAGAAGACTTCTTTTAAAAAGCAACAGTTCTTCATTTCTAGAATTCAAGCAGAAACAATCAGGGGTTATCTCTGCTAAACCAGATTTCTCAAATGGAAAACTTTGCCACATGTAGTGAAGCAATTCCCCCACAAATCTTTATCTAGCAGCTGTGTGTGAGATCATGTGTTTTAACAAGGAATTAAGGATTCTTGTCAAATGTAAGGGTTCTGTTGTAAGGTACAAGGAAAAATCCCCACAGCTCTATTTCAGAAAGGCAGTGGCTGAACAGTAGAAATTCACAATGATAAACCTGTCAAATGGAAGTTTGATTTAAACACCATTTTTGCACTGATCCATATAAACAGCAACATTTTTCTGATCTGTATCAGAAACACTAGAAAATTAAAAAAAAATAAAAGAATGGGATAATGAAGAAGGAAACCAATTATTTTTAACAGATATGTGTGCAATGCTGATTGAGCTTGGTTAGGAGAGGCAATACATTTTTTTTGGGGGGGGGGGAGGAACAGACATCAGACTGACAGGCACTTTGGGTGAACCTACAGACCCCTCAGGTAGGGAAAACAGCTAGAACTTCGTGCATTCAGAACTCTGTTCTTCCCACCCAAATTCAGATTAGTGAAACAAAGTAAGTTATCTCTTGCTTTTCGGTGATTCAACATTTCTGTTAACAGAAGCAAGGAAACAATAACCTTTCATTAGGGATTACTGGTGTGAGGGAATGCAACGATAAAGCAATCTTGATTATCTTCTCAAGTTCAGAATATTTCAGGAATGGTCTTAACCGTGTTGGAAAGGCCAATCTTGAACTAAACAAACATTTGCACATTTCTACATTTCCCCTGGATGTTTGGACAGGGCACCACCTGGGAACTCAAGGGCACGCCAGAAGAAAAGTCCATAGGAAGACCGTGGTAAATACTTCTGTAACACCCTGAAGAAACTCCTGATCACCAGGAGTCCAGCTTGAGGGTATCTTTACCTTTTATTTTCCCCTCACACAGATTATTATTTCAGTAGCCTTGATTAGAATCCTAGAACATAATTATAAGCCTTTCTCATTTTCTCCCCTGCAGTAACCTTGATCAGGTCGAGACGGAAGATTATCACCTCCTCAGCAAAACCAATAAACAGAACTGTTCCTCTTATGTTTAGGCTTTGAGGTTCAGCTGTCCTGCAACCGTATTATTTTCTGTTCTCATTTTAGTTTGCTTTCACTGAATGCACCTCTACTCCCATTTATTCTTTGTCAACAGGCATCAGGAAAATACTAACAAACCTAACTTGGTATCAGGAGATATTTTGGATATAATTCAGTTGATTCAACTGATCTATTTCTAGTGATTGTTTGAATAGATCCATCAGTTTTAATTTAATGGAGCAGGCTGTTATAGTGATCTCATCATTACTAATTCCTGAGAAAACTTACAAGACAGAAATTAAAACTTAACCTGGAAATATCATCAGTGATTCAAATAGAGAAGAATATTTAATCTACCAAAGCAGGGACTGACGATTAATAAATACAAGTTCAAAGGTATTTTAGGTTCATACCCAACTGATGCATTTTAAATGTTATAAATGAAGATGCTGCAAATACTTTGCTTAATATCATATTGATTTATTCTGAAACAGAGCTGTTGTGTTCTCAGTTCGCTTGAGGTTATATAAATAAGTGCAAGAAAACTGTTTGGTATAAGAGCACCAGCTTCAAGCTCATTTGCAATGTGTACTGTATAGAGGCAGTCCTCCACTTACAGCAGTCCATTTAGTGACCATTCAAAGTTACAACAGGACTGAAAAAAGTGACTTATGACCATTTTTCACAGTTAAGACCTTTGCAGCGTCCCCATGGTCATGTGATCAAAATTCAGAAGCTTGGCATCTGACTCATATTTATGACGGCTGCAGTGTCCCAGGGTCATGTGATCACTTTTTGCAACCTTCTGACAAGCAAAACCAATGGGGAAGCCAGATTCACTTAACAACCGGGTTACTAACTTAACAACTTTGGTGATTCACTTAACTGTGACAAGAAAGGTCATAAAATGGGGCAAAACTCACAACAAATGTCTCACTTAACAACAGAAATTTTGGGCTCAATTGTGGTCTACCTGTATAACAGAACCAATAATATCCGTATTATTCACATTACTGAGTGACCAATCTTTGTACGCTGCCTCACTGGAATAAGTTTAATTACCACATTATAAAGAAAGAATGTGGTATTTCTGAAGGCTGTGACAGCAAAGCCTCTAGACAGCATAAACTCCAGGACAGCCAAATTATTACCTTCAAAGACAGTCCAATGGGAGGAGACAATCAACAGCAGATGGAAATTTTGTAAAAAAAAAATTGTAGCAAAGCTATAGCTTATTTCCCTTGCACTTTAAAAAAAAAAAATAACAAAGCTGAAAGCAAAGTAATGAATCTTTGAAAGTGTTTCAGCAAGTTAACTCAGCTGCTGTCTACTTAGTAGCAGGAAAGGCACTTATTAAAATACAATTGACTTTAAACTATTAATATTAAACAACCAGGTTGCTGCCTAAAAAAAAACACCCTCATAGATGTTGAATAACTAGAAAACTTCTACATACCGGCACAGAATAATTGCACCACGATTCACGTCCACCCAGGTCTTTAGAAGGTCAATTCCCACCTGTTCTATCAGGATTCTTGCAAAACATCCTGTTTGGGAGAATCCAAAGTAGGTATTATGCATTTATCACGACACATCAGTTATTAATTAATACTAAGATAGAATCAATACATCTGCATTCACTTTAAGGAGATACTGATTAGATTACCAGAGCACATGTGGTTTCAATCTAATTTTCTATGTTATTCACATACACACATATTTGAATCCAAGGAAAAAGAAACTTTTCCCTTTGAATTGCCTTGCAAGAACTTGCCTTTCCTTTTTAGAAGTACTTTTCCATTCTTAATATGAGCAATTCTCCCTGTCCTTCAAGCCACATCACTCAGAGAAGGTTTTTTTTTAAAATTAAGGCACCCAAAATGGAATTCAAGACCTAGTTATCTTGCCCAACCCTCCACTGATTGAAGGTCTATTAATTAATTTTACCTCTGATATACCAACATACCTTCTCTGCCAGACTCTCTCATCTTCTCATCTTGTTCTATTAGCCACTTAAGCACTAAATGGCCTGCTGGATGTTCGGCAATGTGAAGCTTTAAAATAAAGCATGAACATGTTAGGATCGCTCACTGGGCTCACTCTTCAATGTCCTCCTATGTGCAGCTTTTTAAAAGTAGAGTCAAGTTGTATAGCACATAAGAAGCATCCCTTAACTGGCCCATTAAGTAATCAGTGAAGGAATAGCCAAGCAGTATAAATTTTAAACAACCCAGAGATCTTGGTTGTCACTCGGATTAGATATTTATTTCTATTTGAAAAACAAATCATCTTCGGTCTCAAATACTATTTTCAATATGTTCTATCACTTTCATAATTCCTAAAGGCACAAGCTGGGCAACTTTTGTAAAATGCTTCTAATTTCATCCCAGTTAGGGCACTTTCCTGAACCCTAGCTTGTCCTCCCACTACTTACTGACCTTCTTTCCGCATCACATCTACCCTGCTCTTTTGTGTTGAGCACAGAAATCTCAAGGAAACCATGCAGGTCTGAACAGAAATATAGCCCTCCCCCTCCCCCCAATTATACACAACTCTCACATAGCTGCATTTAGGATCCTAGACAAGCTATTCTTCTATTTTAGTTCTGCTTTAGACTTTCTGCCTGAATGTGTGGAAAACGATGAATGATTGAGGGAACTCTAGTCTAACAAAAAAGACTAGAGGCGGCATGATAGCAGTCTTCCAGTACTTGAGGGGCTGTCTCACAGAGAAGAGGGGTTAGACCTATTCTCCAAAGCAGCTGAGGGCAGGACAAGAAGCAATGATGAGAACTTATTAAAGAGAGATCCAACTTAGAACTAAGGAGAAACTTCCTGACAGTGAGAACAATTAATCAGCAGAACGGCTTCAGGAGCTGTGGGTGCTCCTTCGCTGGAGGTTTTCAAGAACAGATTGGACAACCACCTGTCCGAAGTGCTATAAGGCAAGGATGTCAAACTCACAACATCACGTGATGTGTCGCGACGTAGCGTGACTTTTTTTGCCATTGCCGGCAATGGGGTGGGCGTGGTTTCGCTATGACACCCCTGCTATAAGGTCTCCTGCTTGAGCAGGAGGTTGGACTAGAAAACCTCCAAGGTCCCTTCCAACCTTGTTATTCTATGTTCCAACAGAGTGTGTGTGTGTTTGGTGGAAGAGGGCGACAAGAGCACAAAAGCAGAGGAGGCAGAGTACCAAGCACAGCCCTGTCCTTTAATCAAGTCCTGATCTTCATGTATTTAGGCAAATATCTGAACACAGCCAACGCCACAAAAATATATATAAATGTAATATTTCGGAGTCATGCAGACATTTGAGTCCAAAGCAGAATTCTGTCCCACCTAAACAAGTTCAAGAATGTGGGTGGTTGAGTTACGGATGTGGCAATATGGAGACATTAGATGATTACACACTGTTGCTACCTTGATGCCTCCTTAACTTAAACATCAATTTCCTGAGCCTGTGCAATGGCTCTGAGACCAGGAAAAGCCACGTTTCCTTTATGCAAGTTCTTAAAGTTTAGAGTAAAACTATCACTTCAGTCTTCTGATTTTAGATGGAGCCTAAGTTCTTTCCCCAGATCAGGTTGGACACCCCTGACAATCTAACATCTCCATGTTCATACTGCTTTGGATATATATATCCAAATACCACATGCTGACTGGGGAATTCTGGGAGTTGCAGTCTATAGAAGACTTAAAATTAAAATTGCCGAAGTTGGACACTCCTGCCCTAGAAGATAATCACTATTACCTCAGAGAAATGACAGGACAACAATGAAAGAGAAATCTGCTAATTTGGGGCTAGTCATTACCTCTCCATCTTCTCCCCCCGGAATCATCTCTCTCGCAGCAAGACTAGCGATGGTTTTCATCGCTGGCTGGACATCACCAACAGCAGCCTTGAGGATGCTCGTCACTGCAATGAATGCAGCTTTGTCCATCACCATTTCTTCAGTGTGTGCACTGAGGTGCTGTAATAAGGGAGGGGAAATGGCTTCCAGAAGCTCATGATGCCGAACATCTGCATTCTTTTTACTGGTGGAATAAAGACAGACAGATATAAGAACGTTTGCTCAAGAAAGAAAAGCTGGAATTGTACAAAATTCTGATGCCCAAATAAAAAAAATCCAAATTCAGCAGCAGGTTATTCTCATATTCTTCCAATAGAGGAAAAGTTTTGATTGACGCTCCAAATCAGAGCCCTAGAGATCACCTATGATCATGCACTGTATGCACTAGAATCTTTGCAAAGCAGCTGTTTCTATCTAAATCAGTAAAGCGTTACGAAGCATATTTTCATGACAAATTGCTGGAATGGAGAATTCAGCTTCAGGCCAGAGGCAAGTCTCATTGACAGCCGCAAGGTTGCAATCCTCAGTTCAGACTTCATTTCCTTGACTGTTTAAATTTTAAAAACCAAGACTGGTCAGCAAGAAAGTGATTTGCATGGCTGCTGCAATTAGTGTCACTGGAAAGATCATCAAAAGAGACAGATGGTGGTGTGACTCTCATGGCTGCTGTGCCTATGACCTGCAGAGCGGCACTATTTTTACACAACTAGCAGGAGGTGTATTTTGAGGTGCCATTTAATTATCTATGGGGTGGTATCAGTCAAAACTGTCAGCGGTGAGTATATTTATGTTAGGAAGGAAGGTAACTCTTTGCTTCTCCCTGTAGTATTTTGATCTATGGCCTGAACATTCACTCGTTCGTACTTGCAGAGTTTTGTGGGATGTTTCAAGTAAAATATGCTGCCTCAAAGATGATCCAATAACTATTGCCTGAAATCTAATTTAATTTTTTACAATGTTTTATTACACAAATTAATAGACACCCCCCCCCACACACACACGAATAATAAACAAATGACAACAACAAAATAAAATGCCCTGGAAATGGAAGACAATAATAAAACTTAAAAGAAATTGACCAGAATGCCTCAAAGTCTTTTTTTCTTGCCACTTTTTCAAAAACCACATGCCACTTTGATAAAACTGTTGCTATCAGGGGTCCCTGGTGCTCTCTGAGCTTGGTTGTTTTCTTGCAGACGTTTCATTGTCAAGAAACCATCAAGACCATTCCCACCTACACTGACAGGGCAAGCCACTAGAACAGACATGTCAAACTCGCAACGTCACGTGACATCGCGCAACGTATCAGACATTTTTGCCATTGCCGGCAATGGGGTGGGCGTGGCTTCCGGATGACGCGTCCGGCCCGCAGGCTGGCAGTTTGACACCCCTGCACTAGAATATAAAATGAAAGGAAACCTCAGTCCCTACTAGCACTGATGAAGTTACATAGTTAGGGTAATGAAACATCTGCAAGAAAACAACCAAGCTCAGAGAGCACCAAGGACTCCTCATTTCAACCCTGTACTACTGATATCAGCCCATTGCTATATCTTTCGTGTCTTCACAACAATGTATAATAAACCTCTGGCTCCCCGGTTGCTCATAATATCCAATCGTGCAAATTAAATGAAGATGAGCATGCCTATCTCTTGGTCTATCTTCTATCAGTGAAAGGACCTTGAGCAAAATTCATTTGAGTTCTTCAAGTATTCCTTCAATGAGGTCTCCGACACTGACACATTGCTAAAGGCTAACATCCATCCACAAATTCTGCAGAATCTCCTCTGGATTCAATAGCATCACTTAGCCTTAAATAGGTCAGATTCTGCATCCTTGTAAGATTTTTTTCCAAAGATATATATATATATATAAAGGCAAGATACAGTTAACCAGATAAAAACAGATAAAATGAATACCGAAAAACAAATCTAGTCTGTATCATAACCAGCTGTAGGTAAAGCATAACATGCATTATTTCTGCCAGTGTTGAAATAAACACCTGCTGCTCTTATTTGTCACTTGACTCACAAGGCAATAAACTATTATTTTACCAAATCCACTAAAAGCAAATGTGACCGAAATTCATGGAAAATTACCCAATATGAAATCCAATATTTCCTACTAAAATGTTACCTTACACTTTTTTTTAACAAAAAAAAATCTATCTTGCTGTGCCACCTTTTAAGGTCATTTATGTAAAACAAAAGTACAGGTCAAATTCCACTTTGCACAGCATGTCTCAGGCAGCTGTATAGCCATAATTCAATCCACTGGGATTTGGACGAGTGAAAAACAGCACATGTTCAGACATAACCAGATAGGGGGGAAAAATGCAGAAACTTCAAGAAATTGTACACAAGTACCTGTGAGCATTTCCATCACCCTGTTGCAGGATTTTGATTATTGCCGGGGAAAAATATGTTGGGTCCCGTGGACTCAATAAATACAGCAGGACTTTCCTTCCATATTTGTTGTTTATAACAGTGGCTAAATTACCATTCAATTCCTAAGTGTTGGGGAAAAGACAAAAAATTCTGTTAGTAACATTTCCCCCCCCCCCAATTTCAGCTTGTTTTTTGGGAAGGAAGCCAGTTCTTTTATCCTTATTCAAATCTTACCTATGACTAAATAAGACATTATGCTAATGCATCGACCTTGCTCCAAATCACGAACAAGAACTGATTAGCCATATGTATAGATGGGAATAACATCATCACCATTCCTTGCATTTTCTTTTTCTTATACTGCCAAGCATTCCCCCCCCTCCCACTACGCTTTTTTTTTTTCATTTCGAAAGCCATCTTTAGCAACCCTGAAGGTATAAGTAGTATAAAGCTTTTAGATAAGTATTAAAGGGCAATGTTGTTTCATTTTGCTGTTTACAAACCTGGCTCATCAGTAAGAAATGAATACATCAGAAGTGCAAAGCCTAACGTAAGACGTTTTCTCTATGACATGATTTCAGTAGTGGTCCAAAATATTACCAATTGTTAATTCCTCCATTTTTTCATCTCCTTTGTACAACCATACTGATCAACCCAGCTTGCTGGAATTTTAAGCTCAACTCAGATATTCCAAAACTTTACCTAGATAGTATTACTAAAACTATTACACATAACAGGATTAAAGGAGAAATATGAAAACAGATGGCAGTTTATCTAACAGTCAAATTTAATTTCATTTAACATGAAGATAATGCAACCTTTTCATTCAAAATGGCAACTTTTTCCTCATAGTTCTAGTAAGGAAATATATTGTGGATGATTTTTCTCCTTCCTAGTGGTTTTCCTGCAAGTGTAGAGTCTGGTTTTTTGGAGGGGTCAACCAAGTGTTGATACATTGGCTGTGACAGGAATTGATTGACTGCCTTGTCACCTAAGCCTGATGTTGTGGGCTGAGAGAGTGAGGGACTGGCTCAAAGTCATCCAGCCGTTTTCATGCTTGAGGCAGGACTAGAACTTACAGTCTCCTGGTTTCTAGCCTTTTGCCTTAACCAAACTGGCTTAGACCAAACTGGCTCTCTAAGATAACATTATATTGACTATGATAAGTTGACTAAGATAAGGTGACTAAGATAAGACCATTTCTATGAATGTAACAACATTATGGCCCATTAAATCCAGTTTTCAGTAATTTTCACAATATTCACGTTACAGCATGCCAAATACTGTGCCTATTTCTGAAAAATAAAAGTTAGGCAGGCCATTACTATAAGATGACCTCCTATTTTGAAGACAAATTATTTAGAGAAAAAGAGCGGTTTTTTTAGATAAATACAGCATTGTTCTTACTCCTTAAATAGATTTGCCTACTGCTCTTTTGCAAACACAACAAATTTTAGTCATCCTCTTCATTCATCAAAATCATTTAGCTTAGGAGTATGTAGGCTTACTCCATTTATTCTTTATTCACGAATGAGCAGAGAAGTCTATATACTCAAATATATCACTTGATAAACCTTTTGTCTCTTGAGAGTGTCCATCACCAAGTGAGAACTTTGAAGATTCTCCTCTTGCTTTATTGTTATCCCATCAAAAAATGGAGAAGATATGAGGATATATAAATTCTTCAACTAAAAGAGTAGCCCTGGCTTCTTGTTCTAAACTATTTGATAGATATCAAACTCCCACCATATACAGGACAAGACAGAATTAAACAAAAATCTGAAAAAGTTAGGAGGAAGGTGGGTTAGTTTTGCCACCCAAATGAGATAAGATATGAAACTGCCTTTCAAACTGCAGTAACCTGCATAGCCATTATTGCTACATGCATCTTTATTAATGAAGAAAGTCCCAAACTCCCAAAGCAGGACGAGCAAAATTAGGATCACGATATAAAGGAATGATCCTTCACTCAGCTGTAGCAAATCAGACAATAAAGCATAGGGAAGCTGAAAGGATGCAAGCTTAAGTTTCAGGTTTATGGTAATTGCTTTAGGATATAATGATAATAACCACTAAAAAGTCTTTGGGGAATACCAAACATATTGCTAAACTTTTGGACTCTATTATACAACTGTTTGGAGGCAAAGGAAATATGATGTTAGTCAAATGAGGGCAAAGTCATAAGAGATTCAATCATGGTTCTCTTTCTTCAGTTTACCCAGTCTAATCTTTAAATCTGCTATCCTCTAATTTCATTAGGACCAATTGGTGCCTCAAAAACCTGTCATCTCACAGCTTCTCCATCAGTGAAAAATTTGAACTCATCAATTTCACTATTGAATCAGGACAGCATTTGCTTCAATTTTAGCTAGGTAGCATCTAGGTTACTCTGCTAAAGTCAGAAAGCTAAGTAGGACCAGACTTGGTTAATATTTGGATGAGAGACCACCAATAAATGCCAAGGGTATAGGCTAAGAAATCAACAATCATCCTGAGACAATATTTGTACTGTAGCCAAGAAAATAATACAATTATGTCACCATAAGCTGAACTCAATTCAATAGTGTCTATATCACTTTTGGCTGGAAAGCTCAAATACGATAATAGCTAAGCTAACAAACAGACTGAGCGAGGAATTTAGACACCATTTCAAACTCATACATATTCAAGACGTGCATAGCAACAGAGCTATAAAAAGAAAGCTACAACATGGTGGCTGTGGGCTGATCTAAAAAACTTCTAAAACATCGAAGGTTATTGCCACTTTGACTAAGATGGCCCTTTAAAACGAATTATTAGTCACACACCTGATCTCTGTCTCCTTCCTGTCCTACAAACAGTGTATCTGCTAGGATAACCTTTTAATTTTTACATTAATACCGTGCTAAGGTAGAAATGTTTAGCTGCAGAGGGAGACAAATAACGAACCATATAGAGGGCATAAGGAATGGCTTTGAAAGGACAGGAGGAAGAATTGCAGCCAAAGCTACAGTCAGGTAAGAGGGGCTTGAGATTTGGGCCAAGAAATCAGTTTGAGTAAACATCTCAGACAAGCTCCTCCCTGTGCTATATGAACGTAAAGGGAGAAAGGGAGAAGCACATTCAGATTTGCAGGATTCTGTTACGATAATTATTACAACAAAAGCAGTCCTGGCAAGGCTTTCATAGTCTACCTTGTTGGGCTGACAGTAATAAATAAACCATCATGGGGGGGGGGGAAGCAGAACGATTTGCTAGCGATTCACCCACTGCATTCTATCACTGCAGAGGGAAGTCCATTGCATGAAAGGATCGTTGCGTGAAAGCTCCATGAAGGCAACAGAGGAATATGGGAGACGTGCTATAAGGTTTCCCTTCCCTGAGCTTGACTGCCAAAGTGGTCATTTGATCACTGAGGTTGTTCCATTTTATCTTGGTCCTGGATCTGGGCATGAGAGAAGGAGGGTGGAAAATAGTCTATGGAAGGGTTCCAATTTTGGCAACTTTTAAGACTTGTGGACTTCAACTCCCAGAAATCCCTGCCTGGGGAATTCTAGGAGCTGAAGTCCACAATTCTTAAAGTGGTCAAGCTTGGACACCCCAGTCTATGGAGAGAAAATCCTAAGTATTTGTCCCATCTTCTTTTGTTTGCCTTCAGTCATCTCTTTTTATGTCAAGATATATAGGAAAACATTATACTCCCCCAGTATTTTAATCCAATGCATAATCTTTCACTGGTACATCGATTTACAGTTTAAAAATTTCTACCACAACAGAAAGAGTAATGGATAAATGAAAAAATAAAGATACTCCATCACCTAAGTTGCCAAGGAGTCAACTGCCCCAACAATACTTGGATAATTCATTTTTCATTTCAAACACCAAACTGAATACAGATAGTCCTCGACTTACGACAGTTCATTTCGTGACCTTTCAAAGTTACAACAGCACTGAAAAAAGTGACTTATGACTGGTTTTCAGTGAAGACTTTTGCAGCGTCCCCAGGGTCTCGTGATCAAAATTCAGATGCTTGGCAACTCGTTCATATTTATGGCCGTTGCTGTGTCCTGGGGCCATGTGATCACCTTTGGCAAGCCAGATTCACCTAACAACTGGGTTACTAACTTATCAACTGCAGTGATTTACTTAACAACTGTGGCAAGAAAGGTCGTAAAATGGGGGAAAACTCACTTAACAAATTTCTCACTTAGCAACACAAAGTTTGGGCTCAATTGTGGTCGTAAGTCAAAGACTACCTGCAGTGTATAATCTTTGTCTAAAACCAGTGGAATTTTCTACATTACTTATATCATTCTGCTAGGTGAATGATCAAAAATGAAGATTGGAAATCATATTACTTACAGATATAATCAATTGTTTCACAAGTTTAGTATCATCAATACAGTCAAATGCTGCCAGCAAAACCAAATGTGAAAATTCACCCTGAAACATGAGCCAAAAATTACAAGTATAAGACACAAGCCAAAACAATTTTTGAACACTAGCTCCTAATTATCCAAAGTGATTATTCATCTTATTTCTGATTTTAACACCTGTCTGCTAAAATATTTAAACAAGATTCTTCTTCAAAGCCAAAAACAACAACAATCCAACCCACCAAAATATCAAATCTCTCAAGTGTCTTATATAAAGCTAAATTCCAGTGCCCAATTATTTAAAATTAGACAGTGAATTCTGCGAGACTTATTCCTCAGTAAAAATGCTCATGATTATCTTTCTGGATTCTAATTTTTTTAAACATTAATATGTATCATATCTGAACAAATTCTATAGATTTCTTGCCACGGAATTTCTTTCACCTTTGTCAACATTTAAAATGATTTCTTAAAACTCTTCTTTAAACATATGTATTAGTGATATTTACATATATGTAACATAATTACAAACATAATTGTCACTATTACTTTCTTCTGAATTCATATTGGGGTAAAGCAGTCTTCCAGAAATGAGACCGTGAGATTGAAACTCTAAACTTACAATGAAGAAAACGCTACTGAGTACAAACAGTTTACTTCTAGGTAAGCATGAATTAGGATTGCACTGTGTATGATTACAATAGGACACATTAAAAATACTTACTGTAGCTATTTTTTCAACATACGTCTTCATTGTTTTTACAATCACTTTTCTGTCCTAACAATCGTGCGAAATGAAAAAATAGTGAGAAACTTGACACTTTAAAACACGTGTAATATAAGTTGACTTTAAAAACTATTATCATAATAAAGCAAATGCAATATTTAGGAATCCACATCTGGATTAGGGATAGAAAGCCACCCACAAAGATGGAAACCATCTTTATACTGTAAAATAAGCAACTAATCTCTGCTTCTTTCAACCCTGAAATCACTATATGAAGTGAAATACACATAATGCTTCATGTTCCATATTCTATTCTCTACGTCAGTCTGTATATCACTTATGCAAGCTTAGGTTAGGACTGTAAGGAAGTTAATTACTCTTTCCTTCAAACTGCCCAGAACCGTTCAATTAGCAAATAGCATGAGCATTTTTCTTTATTTATTTCAGCTTGTTTTTTCCTACTTTCTCTTAATATTATATGTTTAATGGGTTTTTTTATGTTTGCATATTAAAGAAATATTAAAACAAACTTACTTCCATTAAACCAGGGTTTCCCAACTTTAACAACTATAAGACGTGTGGCCTTCAACTCCCAGAATTCCTCAGCTGCCCATGGCTGGCTGGGGAATTCTGAGAGTTGAAGTCTACCAGTCTTAAAAGTCGTTAAGGTTGGGAAACCCTGCATTAAATAAAATATATAATCACATACACTGTGAATCGATCTATATCTTCGGATAAGTTGAAGCTGGTAGTAGAATGTATCCAACCCATAAACTAACCACTCAATTAATCCTTTTTGGTGCTTCTTAAAAGCTAACTCAAATAAAATGCATGGATGTTTCTCTATTTGAAACAATTGTCAAAATACACTGTGTTTTTGATTGTTGCATCTGAGACAACCAGTTCACACCAATCCATAGTGCAAGACTTTAGACACAAACCAGCTCCTTCACACACAATACCTTGGGAGTCCCATGCCACAAGCAATGCATGGCTACTCTGGCGCCATCATGGGTGTGTGCCAAGTAAACGACAGCTTCTCTAATTGCTTCAATTATTTCCTAGATGCAGAGAACATTGTTTTAGGGAACAGTTTTAAGAACTCATCATTGTATCCAATGAATAAAACCTATTTAATCTTCGAAGCATTCTCTCACAACACTGACAATCAGTTTAGGTATTGGGCAATCTGTATTATTTCCTCTACCCATTAAATAATGTTCCTAACCTTGAATCAATGTCTGCTTTCTAAAAGAAAGTTTTAATTTGGTGTGGAATCTGTTAACTCCTAACTTAAAACTATTTCAGGGTTCTAGGATCTGCATCACATTTTAGCACATAACAATTAAGTTGCATGAACAAAAACATTTCATTTCTTATATGCAAATATGACAAGGGGAAAAAAACCCTTTATGCACTTCCTTACATTTCAATTCTAAGTGACTAGCTGTGCCAGAAAGCAGAACAAGATCTACATCCCATTAGAAAAAAGTGCAAAGGAACACTCTGAGGGGCAATGAGGCTGCCAGACCTGACTCAGCAAGCAAAGTTGCATAGAGTCAGACCAGAATATCCTCGGCTGGACTGGATTATTTTGCAGTCTCTGCTATTATTGGAAAGCCCAAATAGAAAAAAAAACAGCACTAAGTATCTGGTATGACATTTAACTCTATTTAACATGAAAACAGATTTAAAAAGATAAGTAATGAATGTAATGAATGTAAACATAGTTTAATGAATAAATACTTACAGATCTCTGTTTAGGGATAGCGTAAGTAAAAAAGTCCAAAAAAGCTTTATGCACCAATGAATGCTTTATTACAGCTTCTCTGTATGGGAAAATAAAAATAAATAAATAAAAGAAAAAGAAAAAGAAAGAGAAAAAGAAAGAAAATAGATAGATAGATAGATAGATAGATAGATAGATAGATAGATAGATAGATAGATAGATAGATAGATAGATAGATAGATAGATAGATAGATAGATAAAACTCTGCATTTGCCTGATGTGAAATATTTTCAGTAACACAAAGAATGGCATTTGCCACATATTTTCATTTGCAGTTGGATCAAAACAGTAGTTTCGGAGGACAAAGCTTCAGCAGGCTCTAACCAAGCTGGAAGCAGAAATTGACTATCCCATTTTTTTGGGGGGGGGGGGGAAAGACATAGTAGGTGTAAGAATTTGGGAGTTTCTAGGGATGGGAGAAAATCCAATAAAGTGAACAGGTACTGTCATTAGATCTCTGTACTGTACTAAAGATACCCTGCCGTTATCAGTAGAGAAATCATCATTTCAAATGGATTTAAGGAAAATCCCTTCAAACCGAATTTCAAGTCAAGCATTCGAGCAGCCTGGCTTTTGTTCTTACTTTTGAGCCATTGGGGTCAGGATCTGCTTCATCTCATCCATAATGGCTTCTCGCTTTTCAGGTTGAATCTCTAGCACCTCACCCAAAGTTGATCGATCTGCTGTCTGAAACGAGAAACGGTAAGAAAACAAAGAAAGATTTCAACATTCATAAAAACAAAAATTCTCCATTGTAGCCAGCTATGCCTTTAATCTGGCACTCTGACTTGCTGGATTAACTCAAAGACTCTAGGACCTCTGGCAAAACAAAGCGGGTTCAAGACTGAGAAGATAACTAGGAGCCACTCCAGACCTAACGTTTGAAATAAATTTAGTTCACGGGTTCTTGAAACTGAACTCCTGGAAAAGCTTCTATTTACAATGGAGGGCCCAACCTAACTGCAAACTGGATACCACGGAACAAAGTCACTCTTAACTGACTCTGTGAAACAAACTTGAGGATCATATACGGTATGCAATCATAGTCTACTTGATCCATGAAAACTTATACCACAATGTCTGTAAGTCTGAAAAGAGCCTATAAAAAAATGCTTGCTGCAAAAAAATTAACATGGGTTGTCCCTCAAGAAATTATTAAAGTTATAAAATATTGAAGAATATTCTTCTTGAAGAGTATGGTAAGCATAATGGCACAGATGCAATACCTTCAACAATATCTCATTAAGTGTTAATAGCCTTTTACAGAATTTGTCTATCAAAATTTCCCAAATTTCCTGTTAATGAACTTTCTGTTTAGTACTTAATATTTTAAAAAAATATTTACCACTCTTCCCTTAAAGCCAAGAATTCTGATAAAACAGATTGTTGTGTAATGGAATGCATCATTTCAAGCTAAAGCAAAGTTTGAAGTGCGACACAACTATTTCAATTATAAGTTTCTATCTTTTTTTTAACTGAAATTACATACGAATGTTAGCCATCTGCTCACTTGTAACAATTTATAACCCATGCTCTACAAAATACTTCTTCTGCCAAGACAGGTTAGGTTCCAAGATTTCATACCAAGGAGATTAAAATACATGAAAACTTTAAAGTTGCCAAAATCAACTTTTAGAACAAACAACATGTTAAATTCCGCATTTCTGAAACGGTCATCCTTTGATGGCGTTTGTTTGGATAACTACTATTTTGAATGCATTTATTTTAATGAAGTTAAAGGTTAATTAAATATTAAAAGATATTCATTTTTTTTCACAGCCGCAAAATAAGTTTGGTAATTCAGAGATGTGGAATCTTTACTGTCCAAGTGTTTTTGGGTTTGTTGGGTTCCTTAAAGTTGGTCTTGACTCCTGGTAATTGCAGGGAGTTTTCATGGAAACATTTCCAGGAGAGGCTTGCCACCAACAAAGCCTGAAGGAAAGGGACTGGCCCCAAAGTCACTAACTTGGCTTGGTGCTAAAAAGGCAAGGTTTGAACTCACTGTCTCCCAGTTTCTAATCTAGTGCCTGTAACTAATCTACCAAACTGCCAATTGTAATGCAACAATATTTGAAAGATCACAGGTTTTTACATCCTTGCACTTTATATTTCTCTGGGTTTTTTGTTTTTTTTTTAAAAAAAGGCAAAAATCCTGCAGCCTCAGAGCTATTCCACCCAATGAAAAAATCTAAAGTTCATGAGAGAAGCTAATGGTACATATGCCCCAAAACAAGCGTAGTATAGCATAAGGTATACAGAGATTTCTTGGAACTAATTTGGTTTTTCCGGACTTGCCTGCCCGTCCTTTTCTCTCATAACTCAAAAGTCATTTCAGATGTCAGATAACAACAAAGAAAAGCTCAAAATGTTTTTGAAGAAAAAAAGGGTACCAATAATCACCTTGTAGACCTGGAATATATTACCATAAAGCTCCTCCGTCAACATGTTCCGTTGCTGCAGAATGGCTTTATCGTTGTAGGCGTATTCCACCACAGCGGATGCTTCGGCATGCCGTAACATCTTTTTAACCTCACCTTTAAAACTTTTGATTATTTCCGCAATTTGTGGCTTTGTCCTAGTTCAGAAATAAATACAATTGACAAAGAGAAAATAGGGAGAAAAGAAAATCAACCAAGGATTTTAAGTCAAGAATGAGTTACTTTTTCATTATTTCCGACTTAGCCCTGGTTCCTAGAGTTAATTTCAGAAATAGGGTTCACAGGGATCCTATATAGAGAGACAATAATAGAAGTGAGGCTGACATGTTTGGGTCTTTTTCTTCTGTTCCCCCCCCCCATACATTTGGGGAGAGAATTAAAGGCCACTGTTGGGGAACCTCTTCAGAGTCTTATGACATGTACATCAAATTTTAGGCAGGACTGGAATTGGCTTTTCACACTAAGCTGAATTTATAAGGAACTTTGAACAAAAGAGCAAGTACAGTAAGGTGATCAGTCAAAAGAAACAGTTTTGTCAATGTTATACTTTGCACCGTGAATCGTTCATCCACAGTAAAGAATGGCATTCCATTTGGATTTATTTTAGCAAAGAATCTCATATTCAGATAAATCAAAAAGCATTTCCCAGATATTAAGCAGGCATCAGAAAAAAAGCAAAAGAACCCCTCACTAAATTATTTTTGAACATTCGAATTTTTTAAGAGTGACTATGACTTTCTGAAGAAATGTGGTGGAATCATAAAATAGTCCATTTACATTTCTATTTTGCAAAGCCCCTTTTAACACTTTCAGCAACAACAACAGGATGGAAATTTTGGAGCTATACATGGACACATGTGAGCAGACGGCCAAAAGTAGCTTTGGAACAGCTGTGCATATCTGAAAATAGAGGTACTTTAAAAATGAAAAAGAACTATTTTATAAATGGGTCCATGTGTTCCAACTCTCTTTCCAAGGATTTGCACAACCTTGTTAAGCTTTACCCAGAAATTACCATTATAAAAGTAAAGGTATAACTAATTCATACAATTATTACAAACTTGAAAAACCAATAATTTTAATTTATAAAAGAGAGCTACATATTTCCTGCATGTTTGCCATGTTTTTAGAAGGAAAATGTAAAACAAAACAAAAATCTGCAGAATAATTTTTGTTCCCTTATTACTTTCAGTTCCTTGTATCTTCGGTAATAGAAGGTGTTTTTTTTCATTGCTAGATATTTAATTAGGCCCATTTTCTGAACATTTACTATTTCGGGATTCTAACATATATATTTTTTTTGAAAAATGAAAACCTGATCAGAGTGAGACCCACTTCTCTACTCTTTCAGTTATTAATCTGTTTTATGGTTTAAAATAAATCTGAATAATCCTGTTCAGAAAAGCCCTTCTCTTGTGTAATTTTTAGAGAGTTTTTGTACAGCAAAGGCATAGGAATAGTTATCCTTATATATTCTGCTCATTGTTCTAAAGAAAAATGTTTTAGAACCCATTTTTTAATTTTTCCAATTCAAAGGAAACAGGAGGAAAACAAAGCACTGTCACTCTTTAGTCAAATATCAGGCTAAGTAAGAATGGAGTATATGGATGCACTGAATACTTACCCATACATGAGAAGTTTCTTCACAATGTTTCTAGAATACTTGGACTTACTTAATTCTTTAAAGCTTTCTGTGGGACGGAAAACCATAGTGAGAAACTGACCCCATCAAGTATTCGAGAGGCTAACACGGACTCTTTAAGGAAGTGTACCTTTTAATTCTTCAAATACTTCTTGCCTTTGTTCTTCATTGCCGAATTGAATGTAACACTGAATGACACGTGTGGAATCATGACCAAACGCCATCTGAGGAGACAGCAACTTAGCACGTCAATTAGGTACCATTGTATTTGGTGGATCGTGCTCCTTTTTAAACATTTAGCAACAATACAAAAAGATTATCGTTGTAGCTGGCTGGAGCTATAAAGAAATACAATAACATGTGGTCCAAAAACAAATTGCCTAAGAGTACCAAGAATGGTACGGCCTTCAAAAAAGAAGTAAACTAATCTGAAACCTATTACTTCAATAACTCTCACTTTTCCAAGATTTGGAATGCCAAGCAGGTTCTTGCAAGTTGTGACTCTTCTAAATGACCTCATTGTATGTTAGCTTCTTACACATTTTATTCTCTCCTAAGCCTCAGGAGATATTTACAGGCCGTCCTCGACTTACGACCGTAACCGAGCCCAAAATTTCTGTTGCTAAATGAGACATTTGTTAAAATGAATTTTGCCCCATTTTACGACAGTTGTTAAGTGAATCACTGCACTTAAGTTAGTCACAAGGTTGTTAAATGCATCTGGCTTCCCTACTGACCTTGCTTGTCAGAAGAATCACAAAAAAGGGACCACATGACCCCGGGACACTGCGACTGTCGTAAGAGTTGGCTGCCAAGCGTCTGAATTTTGATCACATGACCACTGGGATGCTGCCACAGTCTTAAGAGTGAAAAACGGTCTTAAGTCCTTTTTTTCAATGCTGTGATAACTTCAGACAGTCACTAAATGAACTGTTGTAAGTCAAGGATTATCTGTATTTATTTCAACTTATATGGCCACCCATCATAAAATCAAAACTCTGGGCAGCTAGCAATAGTTATCTGTCTGTAGTGTAATAAATTATGGCAAGTTTGTACAAAAAAAGGAAATGAGACCATCCAGATTTCAGCTTCATTTCCTATGGATAGAAGTAACACATCTTCGCCTAAACTTTTTCACTATTCACACATACAGCAGTTCAGCTATTTGTGAATTGCACTGCAATTTCTTTAAAAATATATACATGTTTTATATTTCTTACATTTTTAATTTTTCCATGAAGTAACTCCTGAAGATCACCCATCAGCTTCTTGCGTTTTTCCTTGTCACAGTTTTTTCTGCAATTGCACCCAGGAGTAAACCAATAGTTTATTAATTTCATTTTGGCAGTTAAACTGTTCTAATTATCTGTTAGCACTCTTAAACCTGTAATATTAAATACTATCAGGAAAAATGTATTTGCAACAGCACATGGATTAATTAGGTCAACTAGGTACACAATACTATCACTGAATAACTTATGAGTTGAGCCTTTGGGGCATCAATATCTCCTTCTCCAAGATTTTTATAATAATCTATCCATCCATCCATCCATCCATCCATCCATCCATCCATCCATCCATCCATCCATCCATCCATCCATCCATCCATCCTAAAAGCCAACATTATTACTTTATTTAGCACATCCAAACATCAACCAAGCCCTTAATTTTGCAGAGATGATCTTTGACTGTTCAGAAATATCTTCTCTGCACAAGAACAAAGTAAATTTCTGTATGGAAGAAAAACAAAAATAGATGTTAAGTTACTGAATATACAAATGTAGTAATTATGATTACCGCCGTAGAATTTCCCAAATCTTTTTTCCTTTAATAACTATGTCATAATTGGCCTTGTCAGTCAGCTGACGGTTCTGTTTTAGCTCCTTCTTTTTCTTCTTGATTTCATTCCGCTTGAGCTTTTTAGGTTGTGAGCCTAATGATAAATAAATCAATCAATAAAACAAAATGTAGTTTTGAGGAGGCTAATATGTAGTGAATGCCATCTGTACTAATTAATATTGCACCAAATGTTTAAAGTTATGTTTCTGGGTTCTCATCCAAGATCTTCTCGAACTAATTTTGGTTCATTTTGTCCTAATTGTAATTTCAGCAATAGTAGGTCTTGAAGAAACAACTAACTTTTAATGGAGGCATCTTCTGCTAAAACCTGCATGAACTGGACAGTGTTAAATCAAAGTATGAGTCTATCTAGTTTGATGTGATCTGGTTAGGAAGCAACAGAGGTTCATTATAGCCCTTCTACCCAAGGACCCTTTTTAAAACTGCAGAACCACTGAAGGCAGTTGTTAGATTATCATATTTAACTTTTAGAAGCACATTCTTACCTTCTGCATCATCTTGAAGCTTGCGCTTCCTGGAAACCTTCCCTGAGAGTTGCTTACTTTTCCAATGTTTCACACCAGTTTTATCAGGTTTTTTACCTCCTTTTTCAGTTTTCTTAGATTTAAATTTGGGTTTGATATCTTCATTTTTTCCAATGGTTTTCTTTGGATGACCAGGATCTGTTTTAATATTTTAGAGAAAGAGTTCCCAAAATCAACAACTATTTGTTTATACCTATAAGTATTATATTGTATTTATTCTTAACCTAGCTTTGACAATTTAATTCCTTTTCTCCAAGTATTTTCATCAACTGAAATTAAAATGCATTTTGTACACTTCATATTGTTCATAAACATACTTAGATCATGAAAAAACTCTTTGATTTCAAACCAAAAAAAATCAAAAGATTGAAAAATAAACATCAGAAAAACCAGGGTACACAAGCATTTAAATTAATTTTCAAATAATAATGTGAGGACTCTAGAAAGAAGAACAGGTCTACAACATTTAGATATTACAAATGCCAACCTCGGCCAGTATATATGGAACAATTACTATGCAAATGACAACTATTAAATCTGCTATCAGTAGTAAAGGTAAATGACACACCCAGAGGCCCCAATCAATTGTTTCTAATGGCAAATGGGGCTGGGAGTTGTAGTCCAGCAGGATCTGGAGGGATATAGATTTCCTACTCCTAAGTTGATGGATAAGATAAATAGTATACAGGAGTGAAAATGTGTTTGGGTTTTTATTCATATAGGTATTAGCCAAGTTTAAAAATGCAATTATCTTAATTTTTTTAATCAAACTGTATATATTGTGATGACTTATAGAGGAAAAATTAGTGAGCTTAAGGCAGCATCACAAAAAGTGGAGCCAACAACTGTGACAGAACGAAGAGTCAGCAAGTGGACTAGCTTTTCAGTAATACCTCTCTGGACAAGGAGAGGGCTTGAGATCCCCCTTAAGAGCTCCAGACAGCTGTTCCTTGTGAGGAGGCCACAAGATAATGGTCTTCAGTGGGTTTAGAGCTCTGGGAGACAAGAAAATAACCATCTTCTAAACCATGATTGGCACCTTTGAAAGCATACTAAGTTTGCATATTTCATTTTTTAATCACTTGAAGAAATTTCTTGTTAGTTGCTTTTCAGCTATTAGAAATGTTTGGATTTGCAACTTTGTTAGCAGTGAGTTTTCTTCAAACCTTAACAAAAAAAAAAAAGGTTTTAACCAGAAGTTTAACATTTTTTTAATAAACAGCAAAAGGGTGATTAAAATTTTGATTTTAGAAAGTCCAGTTAAATTTGAAATAAAATTTTGGAATTATTAAGAATCCTTACCATGGGAAAATGCTTTTGCTTTGGACTTTAAAAACACAATAAGATTACAATTGAGTTCACAACTGAAGGAGAAGAAAGCACAAACTCAGTTTATAATTATAGTATGAAGCAAAATATTCTAACATTGGACATATTAAAGGATATTTTTTAACAATGGACTCAACTTAATTTTTAGAGTGTCAACAATGATATCAGTCTCTGTGGAGAGACAATGTTTAAAAGACATCATAGAAGGTTTTACCTGAGATTGGGACTGAGTTGAAAGTGGATTTACAAATGACATGCTACAAGAATTACATGGAAAAAGATGTTACACCAGACATATAAAAGAAACCGGTTGTTGTCTTAATAATTAGAAGGGATATACAAATGATAAACTACAAGTGATCTGGATAAATTTCCAAATATTGGATTTACAAAAGAGGCTTGTTAGTTTTGAAAAATCTCATGAGAAGGAACAAAAGAAAAAGAAAATAAACCAACTGCTATGGCTATATTTGAATGGACTAAACTAGGGGTCCCCATCCCCCGGTCTGTGAACCAGCACCGGACCGCAGCATGCCAGCAAGCGGGCCACACAAACAAGCAAAGCTCCATCCTCGGGATGCAGGCAGTATTCAAAACCACACCCCCTCTGGTCCACGGAAAAACCTTTCTCCATGGCACCGGTCCCTGGTGCCCAAAAGGTTGGGGACCTCTGGACTAAACATTAAAATTGTTAGAAGTAATAGGAAGGAATGTAAAGTTGTTTATTTGATCAAGATTAAAATAAACATGTTATCTCTGGTAACTCTTAATGGATTTTGCTGACACCAGAACTGAAATGACAATGCTATAAGAATTTATTTATAGACAAAAGATGGTATATGAGAAGAAGAGATCATTTGTTGCATTTTAAGAGGTTACTAAAATTGTTTATAATTATTGAAATGAACGTGGGAAGTCACTTCTTTGTATTTCTGTTACCTTCTACTTTTTTTTATTCAATCTTTTTTCAGTTTGTATTCATGTTTACTGTAATTATAAATTTGAATAGTTAAAATATATACTGCATTTTGTTTTTTATTTCTGTGTGCATGCATGCGTGCCTATTTGTAAAAGCCTAACTGAAGTACCTCTTTATACCAGTTCAAATCACATTTGCTATATTTTATCACTTTACGTATTAAACCAATTACTTATTAGACACAATGTACCATCTATGTGAGATTTAGAAAATGTGTATCTTGTAATATATTTATCTCACCATTACTCTTTGTAAGCTTCTTTTTACCACGCCCGGGGTTTTTTCTACCTTTGCCAATAAATTTCCTTTTGGTGTCCATCAATTTAATGCTGCAAAACAGAGAAAATTATCATGACTTCTTCCAGTACCCCATTCCTCATAAATATGCAATTCAAATCTGCAGAAGCTTTAGAAATCAACTTTTTCCATTCTGAAATATGACAGATATATTGTTACAAGCCCATAACTTTCAGTCAGCCCATGCAATATTGCGGAGTTATTTAAATATCTTTGAATTTTAAGACATTTAAAAGTATCAAGAGTAAAAGACTGCAACAGGCAAAAAAGACAATGATAAATTTGACATTTGGTTTTTTTATTACTTTTTGTGAGGTTGCAAGTAGCTGTCAGTTTATTAAAGATAAAATAATTGGGGATTAGCATAATATTTTAAGAAAACAATATAAATACTAATCACATCACATCAATGTGGTTGGGAATTTAACAGTCTACAAAGAAAAATATAAAAAAAGTAATCTAGGAAAAAATAGCACCACAGTTGTACACAAACTGCTCTATTAGAATCCATCAAAAACTTTTACCATGGTTGGGAATATATTTTCAAATCATCATTTGGCATTTTAACTGGTACAAAACACTGCATTGTACCACTATTATGACAGAGGTTTACCCGGTATTATTCTTTTAAATATTTTTATTATGTAGCAAATACCATACAGATGCACAGGAAGGGATACCTAAGGTTGTCTTTGATTTTAGAGAAAGCAACCTTGGAAAGGACCCTTAAAACTGCATATAAGCCCCAAGGCCCTTGATAGGAACTCCAGACTTTTTTCAGTTCACCTTCTCTAAGCCTCCCAAAAGATTCATGCATCATGATTGTGGATAATTTAATGTTGTTTGCCTCAGGAGGAGGTTTATTTATCTTATTAGATTTTTATCCCACCTTTATTACTTTATAAGAAACTCAAGGCGGCGAACATTTATAATACTCCTTCCTACTCCTCTTTTTCCCCACAGCAACAACCTGTGAGGTGGGTTGGGCTGAGAGAGTGAGTGACTGGCCCAAAGACACCCACCTGGCTTTCATTCCTGAGGCAGGATTAGAACTCGCCGTCTCCTGGTTTCCAGCCTGGTGGCTTAAACCACTCCGCCAAGCTGGCTCTCTAAGATAACTTATCAACTAAGATAATAAGGCCATTTCAGGATGGGTTGGATTAGAAAGGTTTGGATCGACTATTCTTTCTGCAATAAAAGCTTGCTTTCCATCAATCCAAAATGAGATTCTAGCCTTTTTATATGCAACCATTTTTCTACCAGGGTTACTTTTACGATGAACAGTTCACCTTTTATATCATACAGTGTCTGAGAAACTGTATCACAGTGTTATGAGGATGAATTAGAGCTGAAAGCCCAGCCAGGCAACCTCCACTGACCCCGCTACTGGGAGATTATGGGAATTATAGTCTCCAGGCCAGTGCTCAAGTCACTCCTGCCTCGTGGGTAGCCACAAGAAGGGAAACAACTACCCTACCAAATGCCTCTCCAAAAGGCAGACCCACTGACTTCCCACAGAAGAGATGTAGCAGCAAACGGACTACAATTCTCATAAGCAGTCAACAACCGGTTAAAGCAGGGGTAGGCAACCGTGGCTCTTTTATGACTCGTGGACTTCAACTCCCAGAATTCCTGAGCCAGCCATGCTTGCTCAGGAATTCTGGGAGTTGAAGTCCACGAGTCATAAAAGAGCCAAGGTTTGCCTACCCCTGGGTTAAGGGGAGCGCAAGAGGCCAGGCGCCAATGCAGGCCGAGGAAAAAGCCCATCGGACGCGAAGATACGACTCGAAGACCATCGCTTGAGCTCCCTAAACAACTAAACCGTCATCGTCTGCCTCACGCAGGAAGACTCACCGGCCGCACGTGTCCCCTTCCTTCCTTCCGAGACTTCCTCTCTTTTTTTCACTGCTTCCGGTGCAAGGCCGTTGATCTTGCTTGACGGGCAACTGCCATTCACGACAGTGTCACAAAAGCGCGGCCGTAAAGCAAGCCGGAGAAATCCCGAGCGGCGGAATTGACCCTTAGAGGAACTGAAGGATCTAAAGCGGCTCTTCCGGTTCCCAATTGAACCATGCCGGCTGACAGAACACCATGGAGATTGAACGGTAGAGTGGCTCTGCATAAGGCACATCCGGCCTTATGCTTCCCGTTGCAGTGTTCCAATGGAAACCGAAAGCAACGACTGGTAACTAAGTTGGTTTGTTTCAGTGGCATCGAAGCAGCCGTCGCCCGTTGATATGTTGCTCAACCTCATGCTCCTCCTGAAGAAAAGTTGTGCTTCTTAATCCTTCAATCTGGGTAATGAAATATTGAAGTCCAACCTCTGCGAAGGACACCGGGTTGAGAAAAGCTGGATTAACTCTGCCGTGGAAATCCGATCTCTGTATTTATTTATATCCCACCTTTCCTTTAGGAGTTTGAGGGTACAGAGCGCCGTTTCCTTCTCTTCTTCCCATACCACCGACCCAATGAGTAGATTGAGCTCATAAAAGGAGAAAATAGGTCCCTGCATTTAAGCATCATTATTAATTGAGTTGTAAATCATTATCAATCTGAGCCTCCATCTGAAGAATGGTGGTCATACTCGGGGGAGGTAATGCCTACCTCCCGCTCTGCATTATGAAATGAGAGATCTTCAAATATTGCACACTTCTCAGTCTGAGCCCCTTAATGAATAAATGCATAGGTGCTGTTAGATGGAAGGCTTGCAGGACATCAACTTAAAAGGCATGCCACAGTTTTTTGTGTTTTAAGAGCAGCAATGAAAGGGGCTGGTTAAGAGATTTTTAAAAAGTGAGGTCTATGAATGACTGAAACTTTTTTGTGAGCCTCGGCAAATCATAGACTGTATTGTTTAGATGGCTTTGTTACAGAGTTTTTAAAAAATATATATGTTTTGGATTTCTGTGTTGCTGCTTTTTAATGTCTTATTAGTTGCCCAGGGTTGTGAGAATGAGATGGGAGGCCATCTAAATTGTTAAATACAATCCAAGAGCAGGAAGGATTGGAGAACAATTTTTCAAACTGCATAAACCAAATCAACATTTTCTCTAGCAACAAGACTTCAATTTCAGTTTTGTCACAACTTTGTATATGTGGGAGGACAGCACCCCCCCCAGAGAAAGAAATATTTAAGGAATATTAAAAGGCAGAATATATTTCCCCAAAGGATCTTAAAAGCAGAAAAGCAGACCCAGTTTTTCTTAATAGCCCCCAGTAGAAACTCAGGAAACCACCTTTTAGAAATGCAGATGTGATAATCCTATTCAGAAAGGTTGGACCCAGGAAGCTAGAAGCTGATGAGATTAGAAAGACAAAGACCCCTAAAATCTACATACCCCACCCAAACTCATGACCTTTAGGACATAATAGGATTAACCCGCCACCATCAGAATACCAGAAAGGCACACTGAAGTTCAGGTCAAAGTTCATGCCACAGAAATAGGAAACAACTTCAAAAGCCCAAGAAAGTATAAAAACCTACCACTCCCAGCTACATGTGGTCAGCTTTGCCAGAGCCTCCTTTCTATGTTCTGCTCTTCAATAAACTACAACCTTCTTTCTAAAGCAGTCTCCATTTTGTTTATTCCCGGCTTGGACTGGACCCTGATGAAGATTTTTCTTTTAACATATATAAAGTGATTGTGATTGATGTGATTGTGTTCCTAAATTATTTTTAGAAATACTAAGATTCTTCTAGCTGCCAATCCATAGAGCTGTAGAAGCCATGGGTATAAAGAGGGAAATTTTCTATGACCTAGGTCAAGATTATCACAATTTTTCTGATACAGTTCATGCCTTTCATGGCTGTATAACAATCAGAAATTAGCAGATGTGGCCTTCCATAAAAAAAGGCCACTCTTGAATTATGTTATATTATGGATCCATTGCAGATGCACAAACCCTACCAGACATAGTATGTGGTGGTGATAGGTATCCTAGTTATTACTGTAACACTACTGCCACTTGTAATGTGGTCCAGTATTTTTTCCCCTTCAGTGCCATCTAGTGCTGGCCTTGTCTAGACTGAAAGGATAAATTAGCAAATTGGTTTCTTACTTTGTGTGCTTGAAAACCATGCTATAGAGATGCTCTTTACTAGCTTTTCAAGTCCTTATCACAGAAAAACTGTATGAATGCTTTTAAATATATACCAATTGGAAAAAGATGTATTTATGAAAGTCAAGCTAAAGAGTATAGGTGGCCAAATAAGTGCATGATTTAATTTGAAGTCCCATCTTAGTTTTTTATGCCATTTTATGTTGAATTAAAAACATTACCACCAGATGGCACTAACATTTCAGTCAAAGCAAAGTTACCCTTGTATTTGCCTGAAGAATTAAGCACAGCAGTGAATAACACTTGCAAAGATTAAATCATGCACACCATTAATACATGTGTTAGTCTTTAAAAGTTTTTGCTGTCTGATCATTAGCTTCACTCTGCTTAATTTCCTTCCTGTATCTCCCACATGTTCTTCCCATTATAACAAATTCAGGCTAGCCTGCTGTACAGAGGAGTACCAATGTAGTCTGTCAGATTTTAAGTGAATTTATAATATCCTTGCAGGAGCAGCAATAACTTCCATTATAGCATACCATATTCTGCAACCTGTAGATCTCAGCTTCTTCAGCTTGATGCAAATACCCAGAGATCCTTTCACCTTCTGCTTATTTGAAAATAGATTTTTCAGTGAAATGGAAAACCGTTTTGAAAATGATAGGAGATTCAAACCTAATTTACAGTTTGGAATTGGAGTTTAAAATAGCAAGCAAGCACTGAGCCAAGTGTTCAGGACTATTCAGAACTGCTCTTTGGATAATGTTTATTGTTTCAATTAGAAACAATTGCTTTATCATAATATGCTATTTTTATTGTAGAATTAATTGTAATGGTTTAGGGAAATAACTGCAGTTGCTATAAATAAAAAAAAATACTTATTCTAAAGTCCCCACCCTTTCAGTGTTGCTGATTAGTTTCTTTTGATAAATATAATCCATAGCTCTGTGGGAAGTCAGCCCCCCCAGAGAAGGAAATATTAAAAGGGCAGAATATTATATTTCCTCAAAGGATCTTAAAGAGGCAGAAAAACATGCCCAGTTTTTTTTAATAGCCCCAAGTCTCCCTCCCCCAAGCAGAAACCAGCTCTGTAGAAATGCAGATGTGGTAATCCATTCAGAAAGGTTGGTGGCCCCCAGCTAGAAGCTTAGGAAGACAAAGACACCTAAAATCTACATACCCCACCCAAACTCTTAAGACAGGACATAATAGGATTAACCAGTGGTCGGATTCAGCCAGTTCGCACCACTTTGGCAGAACCGGTAGCTAATTTTTTGTTGCCCAAGCCCAGAGTGGACTTCCGGAAGCGGCATCCACACAGAGAACCGGTTGTTCACATATTTGAATCTCACCCTGGGATTAACCCACAGATGCCAAAGGGGCACACTCAGACTCAGGTCAAAAGTACATGACACAGGAAATACAAAGCCTCAAACAGGAACAGGAAACAACCTCAAGAGCCCCAGAGGGTATAAAAACCCACTCCCTACATGTACTCTCTCTCTTTTCTTCCAGAGCCATCTTTCTGTCTGGCTCTCCTCTTCAATAAACTGCAACCTTCTTTCTAAAGCAGTCGCCATGTTGTTTATTCCCGGCTTGGACTGAACCATGATGAAGACTTTTCCTTCAACAGCTCCTTAGCGAACATTTCAAGGTAAAGTAGAATTCAGTTTATAAGCTTTTTTACAAGATCTTAACAATGGAAAAAGCAAAAAAAATAATGGATTGTTCATCTTGCTATAATAAACAAGGTAAAAAGGTTTATGTTAACACAGGACCGGTCAAGGCTGTATTATTTCTCGCTTGTCAAACAAGATGTCATGTTGTTACATTAGATCATGTCTTGCTTCTTTCTTAAGACATTGAGGATCTGTGAATGCCTAACATATTTGGTTAAATTACACTGAAAAGTGAAGTCATACATTCCTGTCTGTCTGTCTGTCTCTATCATCTATCTGTCTGTCTGTCTGTCTATTATTTATATATCATCTAAATTTATATGCTGCCCATCTTGCTCTGCAAAGCTGCTTCCTAGGCCTTTAAATATTATTTAAATATTATGCAATCCATATGAATGTGGTGCAGTACTATGCCAAATGCTAGTTTTGATGGGAGGACAATTATTCATTTTTCACACATAATTTTTCTTATTTGTAGGTATGGGGAGGGATAAAAATTCCTCACTCCTTGAAGCAGTTCTACAACATAGGATTAACTTTCACTGCCAAATGCTTTTGGAAATGTTCCATTTGATAATTTTTGCTGTGTATTTTCAGCTAATTCTGAGAATGATGCTTTAAAATTGATAGTCTGAGATAAAGCCAAATACAGTTTATTATTGCTAGTTGTCTTTTTTGTGTGTGATGACAGATGTATGTGTTTCATTTTGAGTTTTCTAAAATATAATGTTCACTGATTTCAGACAGTAATGAAATACGAAGCATTTGGGAATATCTTATTTTTCAAGGGAAACTTAATTTTCTTATTTAGGTTCTATTTTTTTTTATGTGAGCTGAGTGATCCATCATTATCTTTGAAGATGTTCATCTTTTTGTTGTTTAGATGTCTAGTTAAGTAAAGTTATCTATCTAAATTGCATGATTATTTCCTGCAGGGATGTTTTTTTTTAATTGATTATGGGGCATCATGTTGGCATTCACTTTTAGCAATTACTCTTTCCGGTCTTCAATAGTGCATTCATTAACAGTACAACTGAGTCCATCTACTTAGTTGTTGGTTGTCTTCTTTTCTTTCCTTCCACCTTTCCCAGCATTAAAACTTTCTCCAAAAAGCTTGGTCTTTGCATAATGGGTATGAAGAAGGATAATTTGAGCATGGTCAAGACTCCAGGTTGATCTGTTCAGTGATCCATTTGTTTGTTTTCTTGACTATCCATGGTGTTCTCATAAATCTCTCATATCAAAATTCTAAAATGTCAGTACTATTTCTATTCCTGCTTCTTTAAGTCCAACTTTTCCTTCATAGAGCATCACAGGGAATATATTGCTTGCACTGTTGTGATCTTTTGTAGACACATCACAGCTTATGAATATCTTATGATCTTTGTAGACACATCATAGCATCTGAATATCTTTCAGTAGAAAATGTGGAGCTGTCATATATAGGGTGCATAATACAGATGACTTTCTCTTTCTCTTGCTACATTCACTAATTTCCTTGAAATTGTCAAGATTATTGGGGCCTTTGATCTAAATTCTATTTTTAAATCTGTATTCTGCAAGTCTTTGTGGAGCTCTGAGGTCATTAACAGTTTAGCCTACCTTTTACTTTCTCCCATTACCACTTACAATCAAGATTGTAGGCATTTTAGGATTGGCTAGCACACGTTACAGATTGTGATACATGTCCTGTAAACAACCAGAAGTATGTAATCCAAACGATAGCCTTCATTTACTGTAGGTTTCCAAGAATCTGGAATTAAATCGAGGTAATTTATGTGCCTTGTTTTTTTTCAAGGAAGGTAAATACACTTGCTTTGATCATTTGCTCTATCCAGGGGTAGGCAACCTTGGCTCTTTTATGATTCGTGGACTTCAACTCCCAGAATTCCTGAACCAGCATGGCTGGCTCAGGAATTCTGGGAGTTGAAGTCCACGAGTCATAAAAGAGCCAAGGTTGCCTACCCCTGGGCTAGCTTTTTCTTCAGCCTACATTTATCAGTGAAATTCAAAGGGTTCTTTGCTGTGTCTCATTCTCTAATAATTTCTGGGAATTTATCTTACATCATCATCATCATCATCATTATTATTATTATTTCTCCTCCTCCTCCTCCCTTTTGTGTTGTGATTATTAGGAATAGTCTGCTGGAGCATTTCTAAGGAAGGAAATGTACTAATAATGTACTAATGTACTAATAATGTACTAATAAAAATTCTGTACAGAATGTAGTGGTAAAATAAAAGTGCTAGTTACTCTTTGCTTTTCAGCTTATTTTCCTTTCTTCGCTGAAACACAATGTTGTATGTACCCTACCCCAAATGGCCAGTATGTACATTGTACAAGTGCTTTATCAAATTAATATATTTTAGTTCCCATATATGTGCAAACAAAGGCAATGGTAACAGTAAGGTTCTGTGATATTTTCTTTTACTGGCTTAGAATGATTTGGTAATTAAGCACTGTACTAATATTGCAAGACTTTCATGCGATTAAAAAAAAAACAGTTTTAGAGATGGGTGCCTTCGCAGCATTACAATTTAGATAGGTTGTAAATCAGGACAATATGAAAAAGGAATAAAGTCAAATCCCATATAAAGAATGTATGTCATAGTAAAGGAGCAAGAGTATTTTCATATCTAAGCACCACAGCAAAATCATATTACTTAAAACAAGTTTGGTGTTAAACAAATTTGCATATAGGACTGACCATGATTATTAGCCCATGATAATTGAAGGACAGATTTGTAAACAGAATTTTAAGTGATGAATAAGGGGGAGAAAAAGCATATTGGGGCTATTGTGTTCATGCCTTCAATGAATCCCCAATCATATCCTGGGTTACACTGAAAAGAGTGCTATTCTAAGGGAGTAAATGGGAAGATTCAGCAGGCTTCTTGTATTTTCCTCCATCAATTTTTTATTTAAGGAGAAAGCAGTATGACCCAGACATATTAACAGACATTTATATGTTTTTGTTGTAAATGTTTTTTTTTACCAATTTATCATCCAGGAACACAAATATGGATCTATGTGTAGCATACTATCCTGAAATTTTGTAGAGCAGGTGTGTCCAACCTTTTGGCTTGCCTGGGCTGCGTTGAGTAAAGACGAATTGTCTTGGGCCACATATTTTATAATCTAGTTAAGGTATATAAATCACAAAATAATGTTAAAAGTTTACAATCTTGTGGGGCTGCATTGCTAGCTGTCCAAGGCTGCATGTGGGCCACGGACTGGACACAGCTAATGTAGAGAGACTAATTATATCCTAATTGTAAAGAAATATCTATCTATCTCTCTCTGCAGTTAACTGGCTTGAAATAAATTAAGCTACGTCTTTCAGTTTATCAACCATATTAAACCCAACGCGTTAGGAAGGACTTCTTACAGTAGCTTAATAGGATTGTATTGGGGGCGAAAATTTGAGTTTTCCAAAACTAAGATGCAACAACACAAAGAGTGATTAGGTCACTATGGTGCTGAAATACTAGCTGTGATTTGACAGAGGATCGATTATGCTTTGTTCCAGCAGCAATGAGCGTCCTTCTCTCATTTACTTTTCCCTTGAAAAGGGAACCATCTTACCCGAGGAACTGTCTCACCCCAATGGAATTAGCCCATCCCACCCAAGCCAGCAGAAGAGACACGTTGTGGACCCTGTTGATCGAGGAACTTTGGCTGGTGCAGTCCAGGAGAAGAGCCTTTTCTGTTGTGGCCCCCACTCTCTGGAACATCATGCTCCCCAAGGTGAGATTGGTAACCACCCTTTTGACTTTCTGAAAGGATGTGAAGATATGGCTTTACCAGCTGGCATAGGGCCCCAATGAGAGTGTGGCATCCTGGCGGTGGTTAATGGATTAGACATGACCCACCTCTTCCCTGGGTGCACTTGTTCTCTTCCTCTCCATCTTGGTCAATTTAATTTTAACCAAATTTTAAATTTCCGATCTCTATTTATTATCTTAATGTTTTACATGGTATTTTTAATCTAATGCCTATATTCTAACTAGAGTTGCCTTTGGCGAGATGAATGGCTTTAAGTTTAATTTTTTTTAAAAAAAGGAGCAGAACAAATTTAATTGCTGGAATTAGGATGCACTGAACAACACCTTATTCATGATACTGGTAGGTGACCTCATGTCTCTTAGTCGATTACTTTTTCCAGCTTTTTGCTTACTTCTCTCTTTTTGAAGCTCTAAACAATCCCTAGTAAAGTGCTAAAGAATGATTCCACATCAAATAGAACCTCATGATTAAATACTTCAGGCTGCATCCATTTGGACATAAAACTTGACCAATTAAATGACCAACTAGAAACTCCAAATGAAAGTAGGAGGACGGGGGAAGGGTGGTGGTGATGGTGATTGTCATACATTTTTGAAAACCACTCTGTTAAAACCTCTTTATATTTTACATATATTTTGTATATATTTACATAGTATGTACAAATGGATGCAGAGGTTATATGCTCTTCAATCTAAAGTTTATTTTAAGATTTTAAGAAGACTGGATTGTTGAGTGACTCACATGAGTTGCTTTCCCCCCCCCCCCAACCATTAACATTGTTATAGGTTGGTGACATCCATCAAGTAAGTACTCCAATGCCATTTGCTACAAGGTAGTTAATTATTTATTATTGGCTAGCTGAAAATAAACTCTAGATATTTAAATGTTTCAATATTTAAATTACATTGCCAGTACTAAAACAGACTGAAGTATAACCTTAGCTTTTTGTTCATATTATTCCCACATGTCCTACATAGAGAAAGAGATATGAGGTAGGTTATGTTAAAAAAATATTTCAGGGAAAGGAATAAAAGTGAAAGGAATGTCAGCATTACAAAGAGAAACCAAATACAATCTGCTGTAGCGATACAATTTCAATTAGTTGGAACAAACAGAATAATTGTCCCAAAGATGGTTTTTCTTAAAAGGCAACTGGACTTTCTTGGTTTTTCCTTTGAAAACGTTTTGCTTCTCATTCAAGAAGTGAAATGTTTTCAAAGGAAAAAAAAACAACAAGAAAGTCCAGCTGCCTTTTGAAAAAAGCACCTTCGGGACAACCGTGACCTGGATGATTGAGAATCTCCATAGACCAGGGGTAGGCAACCTTGGCTCTTTTATGACTCGTGGACTTCAACTCCCAGAATTCCTGAGCCAGCATGGCTGGCTCAGGAATTCTGGGAGTTGAAGTCCACGAGTCATAAAAGAGCCAAGGTTGCCTACCCCTGCCATAGACAAACAGAATAATTCCCGAAAAGCAACATGGGACTAACATTTCAAATTTATACCTTGCATATTTACTTGCTCCTGCTGATTCCACCATAAGAAATTTCAAAGTAAAAGCGCTACGTCAACCAAGTATCATTTATTCATTACAGCGGATTACAGTTCCAAACAGATGTGTTTAAAGGCTGGAGATATACATCTGAAAAAATAGTTTTCACAAATATTATACAATTTGTAGAAAATATTTTTTTTAATACGTACATACAGATTTCACAGAAGCAACAATGCCAATATGCTCGTATTTAACTGTTCATAGACTCCTTGGTTTGTTTATAATCCTGGCTGTTCTTCCAGCGGGTTACTTTCATCAAATCTAAGCGTACCTATAAAGATGTTTTAAAAAGTAAAAGTTGGATGATGCATACAAGATGTTTCAGCAGACAGAAGTTGCACAATGAAAGCTCTATCTGGATGCATGCAATGACATAATGAAAGCCACACGCCTTCATTTATTTTCATTAAAATCGCCACATGGCCATAAATCTAATTTGTATCATGGCGTGGCCATATCATCACATTCACAATTTTGATCACACATGAAGACATTATGAGAAAACTGGAAATTAAGGGGTACCCAACATTGCATCAAACTGACTGGGTGAAACAAAGTATGAAAATTTGAAAAGCGGGGGTGGGGGGTGAGAGTCCCACTGTGGTCACTTATAGATAGCAAAAGTTTATGTTCTGGGTTCAACGCTAACAAGTTCAGTGCTAACAAGCAATGTTTATTCGTCCTGACAAGAGAGAGCATTAGATGTTTACTTATAAATTCTAAAATAGAAATCATTTTACAAGGCAGCAATTACTATGAATCAAAGCTCAAGGCGCTGCTTACCTAAAGAACGGATTCTTTAAATCAAGCACATTGCCTGATTTAAAGCCTGTCTCATCCACTATGGCAACAATCTGGATGTCATAACTCTGCCTGTATCATAAATAGGAAATACAGTATAATGTAAGCAATTGGTTATGTAATCTTTATTGAACAATAAATGGGTCAATACTATTGTTTTGATCCTGGAATGAAATTACTGTTTTGTACACATTCTCCAGAACTTTTTCTCGTAAAAATGTATTAAGCAGTACTGAATTTGGGAGTGGGGGCTTTCCAATGCAGATACAAAAGAAACATTTGGGTTCTGTCATGGGTTTATGTCATTGCAAAAACAAAGAGACTGAATTTAGGAATTAATGTAGCTGTGAGGGGTCCTTGGTGCTCTCTGGGCTTGCTTGTTTTCTAGCAGATGTTTCATTACCCAACCTAGGTAACCTAGGTAACATCATCAGTGACAGCAAACCCCACTCCTTACTAGCACTGATGATGTTACCTAGTTTGGGTAATGAAATGTCTGCAAGAAAACAAGTTCAGAGAGCACCAAGGACCCCTCATTTCAACCCTGAGCTACAAATATTATCTTTTATTAGTAATGTAACTGCATTTGTTTTCATAATGCATATTTTTGAGACTCTTCAGAAGCAAATTTTTGAAGAATGAGCTCGCACATCATTAATGCATAATATTAACAGTAATGTTGTAAATAATTCTAAGCTAAAGCTGAACTATTACAAGTAAGTCCCTTTGGTAGAAGAAGTCCTTGACTTACAACTGTTTATTTAACTACAATTGAAGTTATGGCAGCTTCAAAAAAAGTGACTTATGATCCATCCTTAAAGTTATGATTGGTGCATCACTCCTGCAGTCACGAGATTGGAATTTTAACCATATTTGAAGTGGTCTTGGGGCTCTATTCCAAATGGAAAGACAGAATACTACAGCAGATACAGAAAGTCTACACACCCCTGTTAAAAAAGCCAAGTGTTTGAGATGTAAAAAAAATCAGACCAAAATAAATCACTTCAGATTTTTTTCCACCTTTAATATAAGCTATACAATTCAATTGAAAAACATACTAATCTTTCAGGTGGGAAAAAATAAAAAAAGTACAATAACACTAGTTCTTTGGAAGTGATTATGCCTTCCATGGCAGCCATTTTGTGAATGGGCAAAATCTCTTCAGGCAACCATTGAGCAAGACCACTCATAGATGTCTTCAGATGTGCCCCACCAGCTCTCCAAAAACTGGAAATTCTGGACATCCATAATGACTAACGTCTAGTGTACTGTATTAATATGCAAGTTCTAGTTCTTATTTATAGCTTTTTTTTTTTTGCAGGTCCTGCTAGCGTTTTTTCCAGCTAAACGCATCTGCTGCTACATCATACTGCCCAAAATACACCTCTATTGGTTCTGCCAGTGTTAAAAGTAACAGGAAACAACTAATGTTATTCCACTAAAAATAGTTACTCCACAAGACATTATGTGAGACAGCTGGACAGCATTAACCTGTCGTGCACCATGAAAGAAATCTGCTTACCGTTTGTTTGCTACAAATAAGACCTCCCCTGAAAGTGTCTCCCCTTCTTTGGCAAAGAGAGGAGTTTGGAAAAGGCAGCGAACTTGATACCAATGGGTCAAAGGCTCGGTTGGAGCAGTGGAGAGCCAAACTGTTACCCTTAACATGAGAAAATCAATGGGAGAAGAAATGGAAATTAAAGTTGCCGTGCAGCAATTTTCTGAATGTTCAAAAAAAAAAAAAAAGAGAGAGAGAGGAGAGAGAGAGAGAGAGAGAGAATAGCACACACAGAGAGAGAGAATAGCACAGTTAAGGAACTTCCCCTTAATAGAAAAAGTTTAAGAGTTCCCAGAAAGAGTGCTTTCTTCAGCAGAAGATTTATGCTCTATAAATATATGCTCTAAAAATATACCCTAAAATGACAAAACAAGTCTTAAGAGTCTGGTAACACATTTAAGGCTAGCCACTTTCATTGGGGTATAAGCTTCTGAAGATGGGAGCTTTTGACTACAAAAGCATAGGCTGCTATAATGTTGGTCAATCCTGAAGGTGCAGCGAGATTCCTAGTCTTATTTTATTGCCACGGACTTTGGCGTCTTTCCTTTCCTCCCATCTGTCTTATAAAGTGCTAATTTCTGGGATGACATCCTAGATCCAGTCAGGATGTGATTTGTTTTTGATTCACCACATTCTCTAAAACAGACTCAATTAGTATTTTATTTTTGATTTGGCCAACACAATCAATATTGGAAAGAAGGAAAAAAATACATACATTGAGCCAACAAATGCCACATCAAACCAAAATGCCAAGCCGTGAATTAATCCAGATTGCATCATTTGAAACACAAAGGGGATTTCCACTCTACAGAAGGAAATAAGATTAACAACATAATTAGAAAACCGCAATTAAAAATATGAAAGTGTCATGAAGATCGGCCTCCTTAAAAACATTTGATCAGAAATCAAATTAAATGGATTTTCATCCAAGGAATTATATCTAAAATAATAGCTTTTCTAGATGAAATATTTACTGAGCATATATACTAAATTTAGCACCATGTAGTCCTTAATAAAAAATGACTGCGGCCCAAAGGCAAAGAAAAATAATTTATTTCAATTGAGGCCATCAACACTCACAGATAAAAAATTTCCTAGGTTCATTTGTACTCTCATTGCAAGACCAAATTCTGTGTTTCAAGAACACATTTTAGAAGCAACATCAGAATGCAATGAGTGGCTGTAACTTTTCTTATCCAATTATCTAAGAGTTGCCTAAATTGGATGGCATAGAATAAAATGCCAATGTACATGGGTTGGGTCACTTTATACTAAATTACCTTCCACTCCAAATACTATGCTTATTTTAGTAGAGTATTTTTTTTTTCTTCCGTTCAATTGTGTCCAATTCTTGCAATGAGTAGCTTGCTAATAAAGTGAAAACTATACCAACAAACAGTGGTTTAAAATGGAATGGTGTAAAATAGAATGATAGACTCTTACCTATGCAAATCTTCCTCTTCTGCTTCTAGAAAACTAACAGTGTATTTCACAGTCCGGGCCATCAAAATTCTAATGTCAAATGTGTCCTGCAAATAAAAATGGAAAATAAAGGACACGTATTATGATCTAGAGTAGAATAGAAGAATAGAACAAAAGCTTTTATCACTTTAAATGTACACTAAATCAGCATACATTAAAATGAAATTTCTTTGCATTAAGCTCTCAAAAAAAAATACCATTATGCATATCCCCCACACATATATGACACAGAGAAACATCACAGTCTAGTTCGAATGTATGCATATACATGGGGGGGGGGGGAAGAATCCTGCAAATTTACAAGACGGCATATGGAACAAAGCAGTTACAGAATCTAGTAGTCCTGCTATAAATACTTTGAAATCTCCTCCCAGAGGGGAGCAACAGAAACAGACCGTGAAGTGGGTGTATGGGGTCTCTAACAATGCTTCGAGCTCTAAGCACATAGCGCTTGTAAGCAGTGTCCTGAATAATGAGAAGTGAACTTCCTATAATCTTCTCAGCTGTCCTTACTACTCTCTTCATGGACCTTCTATCTGAGGCACTGCTACACCAAACAAAACAGTGATGTAGTTTATTCAAACACTCAATCGTGCCTGTAAAAAATGGCCAAGACAGAAGGAGAAATATCTGCTCTCCTAGGGTTGACAACTAGATCTAATAACTTACATATGAAATCCCAATGTTAAATATAAAAATAAATAAATTTATTGAAATCTTGTAAAATCAGAGCTTGTGAAACATCAATGTTTTCACATGATTTTTCACAAGATTTTAAGATAGAATCTCAAGTTTTTATGAGATATTTGCATTTTCATGTGAGATTTTTACAGTGTCTAATGGGACTAGGCAACATCTTCGTGGGTGTGCACGTGTGTAAGAAACAAACTGGTGGTAAACTTTTAAGAATTCCTTCCTTGTATATATCACCAACCCATATTTGCAATAAAGAAGCCAAAATAAATGTAAAGTCTCCTTCAAGTCAAACTCAATTCCTGTTTTCTTCTTTGGCAAATCCATTCTGTTTTCTTAGTAACATGGAAGTGATTTATTACTGCCAATTTCTAATATATATATTTTTTACAATCCAGTCTAGCCTACAGCTCTGATATTTCCTACAAATCTCTCATCTAGGTAATAACCCATCCAGGTAATTATCAAGCATGTAAAGCTTTTGGGACTAGTCAAAGTAATCTTGAGGTATAAAAGAGGCAAAAACTATTTATTATTATATAATAGAAATGGCACATTGCAGAGAAACAAATAGCAGCTCCAGAGCTCCAGACAGTCCTACATAATTCCACTTGATTTTTTTTCTGTTTTTGGAAAACATAGTGAATAAAGAATATACATTTTCATAAATTAACCTGTTATGCCTTTCACTTAAAAATCATATTCATAAACATGTTCTACATAAACCCTTCCTAACCAAATAAAATCCTCTAAATTCATTTTAACAATAAATTATAGACTTCTCATTTGGATCAGATGATCATAAATTATAACTTTTAAAAAATTAGCAATATTTCTCACTGTTGAATATTTTCACGCAATCAAGTAACACATACTCTCACTATTGTCTGGGCCTGTAGAAAAAAAAATTAACTAAGAGGCAAAGGAGACTTAGCAATACGGTTAAAGATTTTGGAGTTCTTTTGTTTATAACGTAATTTTGCTTTATTATAAAAGAATGCATGTTATATATTGATCCTTTAATGCTGCTTTATATATATTCATCAGTTTAGCATAAGTAAGTAAATCAATTTAAAAATGAGTACTTCTGATGCCATTTCTATGCATTTTTAAAAAGAATTGGCTGTGCTCTACTTCAAGACATATTTATTTATACACCCAGAAATGGATGCTAAGTATCATTCTAAATATTTTCCTTTATTTTCTGTGAGCACAATATCCCCATAAATCATTTCACTAAGGGAGACAGATAAAATAATTTTTCTCTTCTTACAACTGGAAAATCTGTTTGGAGGTACACTGATTTCAACTAGAAAAATAGCAATGACATGAACTAAGCAACTGTTCATGGGATACCATTTCTTTTCTTATTTTGGATATTTTGGATGGGAAATGCAGACAGTCCTCGGGTCATGACAATAACTGGGACTGGAATTCCCATTGTTAAGCAACACAATTGCAAAACAGGACATCATGTGACTGCATCATTTAGTAATGACAATCCTAGCACCCTTGCCTTCCTTAAGCGAGGACTGTGGGTCAATAAGCAAGGATCTCCAGTCAAGAGTAAAAATTTGGCAGCTATGTGCCTCTTTGTTTTCATCTTGCCATTAGAGTAAGGGGGGGGGAGATGATGTTTTTGACTGGGTTAGTTAGAAAAATAAAACCTCTCCAGTTCTTTGAAAGTTTGCTGAGAGATGGCTGTTTGGAAACCTTTCAAGGACATTCTAGCAGGTGTGAAGAAGATAGCAGATGGTTCCCATAACAAAGAGAACCTGTTTACACGAGCTACGTTGACATCTGGGGGGTTTGGCTGGGAATGTCATTGTTATATGTTAATGATTTAATGCCTTGGGATTTTAGAGTTAGTTTTCCTTCGCCTATACCAGACCATGTATTCAGTAAACCAATTAGCTTTTAAGAAATAACACTAATCCTGGACTTTTATTTGGATATTCGACCTGGAGGTTGACATCTCCCTTCAATTTCCTGCAAGCTTCCAACAGGCAAAGTCAAAGGCATGGCTGGAAGGAAGTCTTAAGTTCTAGTTGGCTTGCAAGGAGGCCAGCGGGCAAATAAGTGATGCTGTCAGATCGGAGAAGGTGCGTAAGGATGGTGGGGAATGGCCAGGTTGGGAAAGATGTGCCGGCATGTACGTGCACTATGATGTATGAGACCCCTAGGCTCTCGTACTCCAAAGCCAGACCCCACAGGAAAAGATTGCAGGAGTGTGAGTGACTTACCAGAGTGACTTGCAAGCTTCCCTGCCAGCTTCCCCATTGACTTTGCTGGTGGGAAGCTGGCAGGAAAGATCACAAATGGTGACCACATGAAATGGGATCTTGCAACTGTCATAAGAGTAAGCCAGTTGTAAATCACCCATGACCATGGGGGCCCTGGGATGGCCAGAATTTTCAGGACCAATCATAAGTACAGATGGTCCTCGACTTATGATCACAACTGAGCCCAAAATTTATGTTGCTGAGTGAGAAATTTGTTAAGTGAGTTTTGCCTCATTTTATGCCACAGTTGCTAAGTGAATCACTGCAGTTGTTAAGTTAGTAACACAGTTGTTAACTGAATCTGGCTTCCCCACTGACTTTGCTTGTCAGAAGGCCGCAAAAGGTGATCACATGACCCCGGGGTACTGCAACCATCATAAAGATGAATCAGTTATCAAGCATCTGAATGTAAATCACGTGACTGTGAGGATGCTGCAATGGTTATAACTGTGAAAAATGGTCATAAGTCACTTTTTTCAGCGCTGTTATAACTTTGAATGGTCACTAAATGAACTGTTGTAAGTCGAGGACTACCTGTACCACCTGTTCAGCGTCTTTGTGTCTTCAAGCAGTTGTTGACCAAGTGTTTGTTACCTGAGGTCTACTTCTATACAAAAAAGGGGGGAAAGTGTGAAGAGTAAGGACAGAATATAGAGTTTGATTTTAATCGTAATGAAGGCCTGAGACAGGATATTACAGGCTAACTTTAATAAGCTGTAAAAGAGCAAAATGTGGCTTGAGAAGCACCTGTGCTAAGACGAGGACAATCAATCAGTGAGAACTTTGAAAAAATTTATTGTCAAACAGTCTTTTTGAAGGACATGTTCTGAGAAATCTCAAGAGCTCCCAGATAGGAAAAAATGGCTGCCTTTGGAATATAATGCAAAAGAAAGACGAAGTACATAAAAAAGGAAAAATAGCAGTTAACTTACTACAATGGGCTGTCTGAAGTATTCATCTACAGCTGCATTACGGAGACTGGACAGATTTACCCCATAAAAACATTGCTGATACCTGGAAGGAAGAATGTATTTGTTTTGCTTTTTAAATTAAATTCAGAGAAAGAAGTCTTACGGATCTCATATAACATCAGATCCATGCATATTATTAAAACACACACACACACACACACACAAACATGAAGACTGACCAAGGCATTTTTAAATTGTAAATATATATATTCTGACTCTGTTTTTGTTTATTGGTAACTGCTTAATGGAGTAATTAACTCTGTAAAAAACATCCAGAGCCTTAAGCAATTTGGTTAAAAATAAATTTTGAAAGAATTAATGGTCACAATTCAGCTACAACATTAATTGTGGTACTTCTGTACTAAAACTCTCCTTAAACCTTGGATAGATAGGCAGAGGCTGGCTTTTACAACCACACCATGCATGGAATCTGGATATGGATTTCACAGGTGTTTTTTCAGAGGAAAATAATATTTTTAAAGGCAAAATAGAGGGGAGATCTCTAAGTAAAAAAACAGAAAAATAACTTAGCAAGGATACTCTGGCCTTTGAAATGGATTTTAAGCACCAATTTAGGGAGGACTGCAACTAGGCAAGAGAAAGTCCAAACTTGAACCACATCAACATGCTCCTTTATTAAAACCATACGTATGAATGAAGATGAAAAGGAATGGCCAAAAAAGATTATAGTAGACTTATCCAACAAAGACAAAAAGCACCTGAACATAATGGGAATGTTCAGGTTTTTGAACAAGGACTGTACTCCATATGGGTCTCAGTAAACATTAGTGGTGACAGAGGTGATGCTGAATACAGCACTTGGGCTCACACAAAGAATTGCTTCACAGGATTTTTAGTCCTGGTCTTAAGGGCAAAAGAAGTAATTTGTGATTGATGCCACTCTGAACTTTGCTATCCATTAGAAGGGCGATACCATTTTGCAAATGGCTTATTTTCTCTACATGAACTGTATATTGGATAATTAAATAGCAGCACATTGATTTGATTTGTAATTAGATATCTAATGTAACATTCTACTACCTCAGGATTTTTAATTTAGTTAACAAAAGAATGACTATGCCTCTTAGTTCAATTTATAGACAAGGTACATGATGAGCAAGAGCAAGGAAAAGTTTTTTATTTGTGGCCTTACTATTGACTTTCCATTTGACACTCTTTTCAGAAAAAAATGGAGATTAAATGGATATCCTGAGCCATGGTTTGATGGAGTATCTTAAACGAACATAAAACTATAGAAGCTAGCACTAATATCCTTTTGACAACTGGTGCATTTAATAAGCAAGAAATATGTGAGCCTCAACAGCTGTGCCTTTATTCAGCCAGAATTCAAAAGAACCTGGCTCCAGGTGGTGTATTACTATATGATAATTGCATATTAATTTGAGCAGCCTTTTCCTAGTTGTTGTCTGCAGGAGATGATGAGCATAAGGGATCAACACATCTGGAGGATACCAAGTTAGGCAAGGGTGAATTAAAGTGTTCTTCAATTATGTCTCAGCATATTTATGTTGTCAGTTTGAGGACTTACATCTTCTCTTTCAAATATTTACTTGACAGAGTTTGGTATCTTCATTTAGTCTTCTATTATTAAAGTCTTCTATAAAGACTTTATTGATCTTGATCGATACGTCATATCAACAAAGGTATGTCATTCTCACATGCCAAACTTTTTTTACCACATAAAGCACTGCTATAAGACTAATGTTTATGCAGAAGTGTTTCCAGGACTGAGTGTAGCAAAATCCAATATTCAGAAATTCTAAAACCTCATCAAGTTATCATCACATACTGAACAATTTTAGAAAGTAACAACAATCAGAAAACCATTTTCATTGGAAGATGACATGTTACTATGAGAGAAAGAAGTACACATTCATTAATACAAATGAGACCCCAAGGAATGTCTGTTAAAAGCACACTTATCACAATGAAAACTACTGCTATACAAATAATTTTGAACCACATGCTTAGCATTGCACAGTTAAATGGAAAGTAATTTAAATGGAGTTAGTTCTTCTATAACAAACCAGGTTTAAGATAAAAATAAAGATAAACTTAGTATTCCAGAATCAGAGTAACCATATTGTTTTCAGAGATACTTTAAGTGAATACATTAAAATACATTAAGTAAATCAATCTAAAGGCAGATAACACTGTAAAAACAGCACATAAGATGTGCAAGTTTTCTCCAACACAAAAATTACATCTAGGCAAAAAAACAAAACAGCCTGTAGAACTAGATTATGTTTACTACCTTAAAAAACAGAAAGGCCACAACATATTTACTTTTACAAGAGAACTATAACTATAGTTCTATATTTATAGTTCTCTTTCTATTTATAGAACTATAAATAAAGTGATTAAAAAGAATATTTTGAGCCAATTTTGAAGGATCAGATGATAATATTAAAGTTAAGCTTTTATATTTATATATTTGAGCGACAGACCTTAGAGGGATCCTAATAGATAAACTTAAAATCCTCATATTTAATTTCTGGTGATTTCATAGATGTGTTAGTGCCACTTTCTTGGCAAAAGTATGGGAAGAGTTTGACATTACATTTTTCCAGAATGTATTCTAAATTCCTAATCTATTCTAAAATCCTGGATTTTCCACTTGATCTCATATATACGTATTAACCAGAGACAACCCTGTTTAGTTTTATAGATTAGCCAAAGTATTTGTAAAATAAATGTTTCACTGTGTGTACAATACAACTTGAGTGGGTCCCAGAATAAAAAACTCCTAGCAATGCAAAAAATACAGTGTAAGGAATATCATCTCCCAATTCATCCTCAGAAGTTCCAAGAGATAATCCAGAATTCCAGATGATCAGCCTTCCATCTCTTAATCATTCCCAAACAGTTTAAAATGTACCCAAGATTGATTCAGGCTGTTTGCACTTCTATTTAGGCATAATGACACTATGAGTATGGCCATGTCCCTCTATTTGCAAGTGCTATATAGAAATCAGAGAATTGATAGCCATTTCGTTTTTCACACTTCTGATTAATAACTGAACATAGTGAGAACAGACTGTTCCTGGAAATATGAATAGAATAGAATAGAATAGAATAGAATAGAATAGAATAGAATAGAATAGAATAGAATAGAATAGAATAGAATAGAATAGAATAACTTTATTGTCACTTTAAATGTACACTGATCAGTATGCATGAGATTTCATTGCATACAGCTCTCAAAGGGCAAGCACCTCCAATGCATAAACGTGACAATAAAATAAATAAACAAATTTTGCATACACCCATAAACACACACATATATGTCCCAGAGAAACAACAAAGTCTGTAATACGCTGTAATACACGGAAATTTTTGAACTGCATTTGATGAAATGGCATTTCTCCCTTCAAGGTAAAAAAGGCTGTGGCATATAGACATATTTGTAGTCCACAGTGGTGGTGTCATACAACCGGCTAGGGGTGGGGTTATGTCCTAGATCTGAACTGCACCATCAAGATGGTAAGAGGGAAGTGTCTATATACTTTCCCCAAGTACATATCTCCATTCCATAACCCTGTTCTTAATTTCCCATTTTGTCACCAAACCTATGTATCTCAAGCTGTAAAATACTCTCTAAAAGGATTTCTGCTTAGCTCATTACTGTACTCCAGATAATTACCATTTTTATTTTCCTGCATAGAGTGTAGCTATGGGACTGTTATCTATTTTATTATTTTGCAATTTTTAGTTTTTTACATTTATATTTAACTACTTAATTATATTTGTAAGAGCTACATCGGAGGGCTACATCTTGTACATTGTAAGTACAATGTTATGAATGGGCCTGTGTGTCTGTGTGTACATACTCAAATAAATTAAAGTGCATAGACTATCTGTGTACATCTGTAATAAATTTAAATTTATGTTTGCAAATGGAAGTGCATAATTATTATAAGTATATTTGTGGAAGCAATAGGAGAGAGACAACTTAAAAGGAAGTGCAAAGAGAAGATGCTATAAATAATTTTCTCTACACATCATGAATTATCATGGGGTCCTTAATTACATCTTTTTAATGAGCTATTAAGTGACTCCTAAAGTAAACAAGTGCCTAACAAAATCCATCTTAAAATGCACTGCAGACATCTGTCTGTGTATTATTAAAAAGAATACCGAATAATTAAGGAAAATTTAGAAAGTCTTGTTGACATTCCCAATTTGGAATAAATTATCTTGCAGGTGTTTCAATACTTCCCTTTCTATAAATATTGTGTGTAATTGTATATGATTGGCTTTGTATGTGGCCATTCTTTTCCACTGCAACAGTAAGAAAAAGCAGAACAGAGAAAAAAATGTTCATTTTGTTGCATTGTAAAAGGACAATATCATTTTAAAACTTAGGCAACCTCCACAATGCAAGACTAGTCACGTAGCAATAACACACAACACATGGAAACTTGTGATAATTCACAGTAGTGATAGTGGAGAGGGGAATGTTTGCTTTTCAGTGCAAGAAAGCAAGAGACACAAAAGAAAGATCTAAATTCCAGAGTAGGTCCACACAAGCCTATCTTGACCTTGTAAATGGCAAGAAGAACATTGTGGAGGAATGTGCAAAATGCCACACTCCTTTCCCTCAGCTGGAATCCACGATAACATTTCATACCTATCAGCTATTTGGATTCAGTTGGCTGCTATTCTTCAAGTACATTATCCTAAGCATACCATGTTCAGATGGCCCATATGGTAATTGCATCTACTGCCTAAGGAGTTCTTATATTCCAGAACCATTTTCATGAAGTACAGAGGGTCATCTTGACCATAAGCAAAATATTCTATTTTTTGTTTTGTTTTTGCAAACCCTCTTTGAACAATATCTCATATGCTGTGAGGGCAGAGGGTCTCAAGTTTAGTTACTGGCATTTCAGGCAAACCATGTCAACAGCACTGATCAATGACCTGAGTTAGTCACCCAGCATGGTGATTATACTAGTGCAATAATATGTGAAAAAAAATCACAAATTGTCTAATACGCCTTCTTCCTCCTAACAATCCGAATGCATTAAAACCCTTTGGGTCTTACCAAAATCTGTGTAATTTTTGCTATTTATTTATTTAAACTCTTTATGTAGTTTCTTATCTCACAATATCTTTGATCTAGCTTAAAGCAGAGAAAAACTCAGAATTACAACAGTTCAGGTTTCAGTTCTGCCAAACAGTGGCTGATCCCAAATGATTTAAGAAACCATTGGAATCAATAAAGGAGAATATTTATAGCTCAGGGTTGAAATGAGGGGTTCTTGGTGCTCTCTGAGCTTTTTGTTTTCTTGCAAACGTTTCATTACCCAACTGGTGTTCGTCATCAACATCATCAACCTCTGGAATGCCACATTTATTCAAAACAGAACAATTTCCCTATTCTCTGCACATTGTTACATTCAAGCAGTGCCCTCCTTCATTCATGCTTTCATTTTATGCCATATGCTTTTATTGGTGATTTCCCAAAACTGAAGTGATAGCTACCAATTGGAGCTGCATCATCCTCAAGGCACTACTGTATTGTATCTTTTTGCTGCATTTTATTTAAAGAGATTCCAGGCCTGTTGTTCCTCTACAGGGAGTGGGAAGGCGATGGTGGTTGGTGATAAAAGAGTTCTTTAAAATGAAAGCTGGCCTACGGTGCAAAGTAAATATGTGTACATTAAAATGTAATCCAAACACATTCATTTCTTCACTGTGGTGTCTCCAAAGGGAATCATACTGAATTATTTTAGCCAAAACATAGAACCAGATGATGCAAGCAATATAAAACTCCAGCTAAAGTATTCCTCACTTTGTAATAAGCTGGAGCGATGAGAACATGTTCCAGGGGATGAAACCTGAATTCAACTTAAATGTGATATGATATCAGAAGTGAAGCAATTATAGGACACAGGTGCTCTCTCTCGCTCTCTCTCTCTCCCATTGTCTAGTTCCATTCTTAGATTTTGCTACGTTCATCACCCTTTGATATCAGCACTGGCCTACTTTAAGGAAAAATCTTCATCAAGAAGCAGAGTAGTTTTTGTTGGAAAAGGCAATGAAGGGACAACATTCATTCAATTTCTAACATGACCTTAGCTAAAGCCCTATAATGAGAAGATTTAATTTTCAAACCCAACTTCACTGTTAAGAGTTCATTTCCAAAGCATGTGATTGGATTATAAATTATCTTACTTGTTCCTGATTTATGCCTGCCACAATATTTTTATTTCAGTAGTATTACTACCATGGCCTGTTGTAATTTTTCCTCATACTTTTTATTTGTTTGATTTTTGTACTGTGACTCAATCAATACTTTATTAACCTTGCCTAAGTGCTGCCATTAAATGCTTTCCTTAATCTCCTCTAGTTCTTCACTGTGAACACCATTTTATGTTATTATTACCAGTTTGTTTGCAAGTGATACTCTCACTACATATAATCACTTCTTTCCTAAGAATGTATTGCCTGTAACTAAGAAGGCACCAAATGGGGAGTAGCAATGTGACCCAGGCATTAAATTACTATGTCATTGCATGGTATTGTAATTGCGGTACAAATAGTATGACTGTAACTTCTCACAGCCTCTAAAACAAGTGTGTGGGAATATATAAATAAATACAACAATGGCCCTAAGAATCAGCTCTAAGTGCTACAATTGCAGACCAACAAAACAAATATTTTGAAGTTACTTTATAGACATCTATAATTCACCACTGCTTTAAGGTTCCAAGAAGCTGTTTCATTTGAAAATTCCTGTTAAATTGCCAAGCAAAACACTTTTTTGTGTGAAAAAAGTGAAACAATTATTACCAAAAATTGGCTCTGGAGTAGTGTTCCATGTAGAGTTGTTCATCGGAAAAAGGAGCCAAATGAATGTCACTAAATGTTGGAAACATCATTCCTGGTGAACAAAAGATAATATACAGTAGCAAACTTCAAATCTTCTATGTAGTCCTTAAATTTTTTTAGTGGAAATATCCAAGAGGCATCATTTACTATCCATCCCATACATTTTTTTTTATAAATTAACAACAGATATTATTTTTTGCTGTAATTTTGGTCACATTTTAGTAAATCTATTGACAACAAGAGAACACTTAAGATGATAATGCTACCTTACTGCCACAAACTGATAAAGCGTTCATAGTTTTAACACATTAACAATTAGATATTTAAATAAAATCCTTAAAAGCAAGTTCATCCACCACTATTGGAAAACTGGGATTATATTTCTTAAACTGAAGATTCAAAATATAACTTATAATAAATAATTATTACTAATCAATCATCAACTTTTTCAGGGATTCATTGTAGATAATGTTAGACATTGTCAGTATTAAAAATAGAATATTAAGGAATATCAAATGACCACAAAGCATTGTACAAACCTTATGACTATTTCAATGCAATATAACACTGAATTATGACCACATTACAGACTTACACTGCCTATCAGTCATCCTTCACATAAATAAAAGCTTAACTTAACATTTGGGAATGACCAGATGAAAGCATTTCAATGGGTAAATTGTTTAATAGCTTAACAATATAGAGAACTAGCACATGGAGGAAAGACAGGACATTTAAAAGAAAACATATATCTTTTAAATTAATGACTGTTAGCTAGGAAGACAATTGATTCATTTTTTTAGCTTGATGGGCAAAGTATTGTTAATGCTACTTTCAAAAAGATATTGATTATACACTAAAATTCTAAAGCTCTTTAGTCTGAAGCAAATCCCTGAACTCAAGTTTTGTTCAGATTAAATTGTTTCAATTTAGCAATATTACAATATAAAGGCAACTCTTAGGATTAAATAATAGAGAGAGAAATATATCCTTATTGCCCCTCTTTGTTCTACAAATGAGGAAAAAATATCATTAGCACATTACTATTGAAATAGGATTTAAATTTTAGTAACAAGAACCACAGAAAGGAAACGTTTAATTGGAACAATTAGGCCAAACCAAAAATTCACTTTAAAATGTAGGTTAAAAGTTGTGGTTCCTGGATTAGAAAAAGCAGAAAAACACCCTACAGAAGTTGATTTTCTACACTGCACTCAACCCACATAACTCTCTAAAGCAGTGCTTTATTGATAAGGCTTGCTTGTATTACACAAGTTTTAAATAGGATTAAAAATCATTTTTTCCTCTACTTCCTGTTGATCCATATTTTGGTGCTACCAAGGCAGAAGGAGACTGGGAGATCCCCTTTCTTGACTTAAGATTTTAACCTAATCTGGAAACCAAGGGACACGGCTGCTGGGTAAGATAGAATCATTTAATCTATTGGCTGCATCAAGATAACTTGAGAAAAAAAGCAATTAATATGTAATACTGTGTGCTAAAAGGAAACAAGCAATCTGTCCTGCTAGTGGCTACATTTCATAAACATATGCTTCTGTCTGTGAGATGCAGACCCTCGGAACCTATATATGTATAGACTCACCACTGGACTTCAGCCATTTTTTGGAATGAAGGTAACTTTCCAGCATCCTTTCATTGAACAGCATGTAACCCATTGGCTCAGAAACTATAACATCTACCCTTTCAGGTAGAGTGATTTCCTCAATTTTTCCTGAGAGAACACTGATCTTATCAGCCACATTGTTACTCTGGACTAAAATCTGTAAAGTAATGAAATAGTAGAAATAAATATATGTATTAGCTTTGTTGATTCACAAATAAGTTCATGTAGTATCAATTTTGTGGATTAATGGAACTCTACCCAGCTGTCTTCACTTATCTTTTTTATGGAATTCATTTTTTCAAAAAAGTGATATAAATAATACATCATGTTTTTGCATTCCGTAGTTTATGCTCAGTTTGTTAAGTAAGTCGGAATCAAAGTTAAATTAACCCATCTCATTGACATGACTCTGGGCGGTGTACAATAAAATGAACAATTAAAATAAATCTTAAATAACCATTAAAACAATTAATATAAAATATAAATAAGGAGAATAAGGAAAAGGCAACAAAATCTCACATACAATATAACAATTCCCTAGGAATAGATTTTCGCTGAATGAAAGATATAATCACTGCAGTTTGATTTTTATTTGTGTTTATTAACCTTTATGTTCCACCTTTTCAGTAAATCTGCAGAAGGCCAGTATGATTCAGTTATAAATCCTGAAAGTTTCTTTCCTTTACCTAATCACAGTTGTTGGAAGAAAGCGAAGCTACTGTATTAATCCAAAGAGTTCTTGCCTTCTGTTGCTACTGTGTATAAATTTATGGAAATATTTGCTCTCTTTCCTAAGTAGTTCTCAGAAGCTGTATTGTAATAAGAGATCATTTTACTGCCAAATTCTTATACTGAAAGCATTTTGTGCAACAGGCTAGTGAAAGATTTGTCTATGGATATGGCAGTCAGGATACGAATGAAAAGAGAGTTTATTGAATAGGTCCTAATAAGGTTATCTGCATATTTTGTTAATTGTAATTCTAAAGGGTCAAAGTAGATAATTTTATCCAAATCTTTACAACCGTGGCTCTTAGATTCTCAGAAATGCTATACTTTAATCCAGCAAATAAATAATATAGCTGCTGTGATAATGTGTTTATGAATGTGCATGAAATGAATCATCCCTGCAAAAAGAGTACTATATAATTTCTAAAGAGGATTTAATGGCATTCTGTAGAATATTGTCATATAGATCTTGACACTATTAGCAACAATAAATACCAAGGACTTGTTATGTTCCCCAATTCCTCTTTTCTGTTGCAGCTTTCCAAATCTTTTCAAAATACAGCCATTATCAGTATATTGCAAAATGCTCTCTATAATTTGAGGCAAACCCTAAACTACTATTTTGGATTAAGGTGGGCTACAGACAGTAATTATTAAAATGCAATTAAAATGAATGAAAGCAGACCAAAAGTTGAGTTGAACAGATGAATGACTAGCACAGTGAATGGTTATTCAAGTATCTCCTTGCGTAATATTAAATTACTGTACCTATACCTGCTTTGGAACAGAAAGGGAAAAGATTGTGTTTGGCAAACTGTGAGCTACATGTAGCCCTTGCAGGCATCCAGTGCTGCTGTTGTTTGGCTCTCTGTATATCCCTAGTGAGTTGTGCTATTCTGATGACTTTTGACAGTCCATTAAGCAGCAGCCTGGCTGGTTTTTAAGATCATGCTGAGGAAAGACATCAGGACAATACCCAAAAGGACTGGAGTCCTGATGCTCTTTCAAGTGACTGGTGGGCATTAAGAGGACATTTAAATAGAGAAAGCCCTTCTTTTTGTAAGATGGCAATGTGTGAATAAGCCCTAAAATATTCCGATTATATTTTTCAGCATTATTTTTCACTTCTCAGTCCAGGGCTACAGCTACATCATTTAGAACTAAATTTCTTGTCTTAAATTCTAACCCCATTTCTGGTTTTATAAGTGAAGACAAGAACATTGAAATGAATGATTTAAAAGCATGCATGTTCGTGAAATTCATTAAATAAAAGATTAAAGTTGCTTTGCATTGAGACACACATGCACTTGTTCAAATCTAAATTTAAAGAAACTAATCTTGAGATAGTCTAATTGGTTGAAAATATTATTTAAAAAATAACTTCATGGTTAAAGTGAGCAGAATAGTAGAAAGCAAGACACTAGATTAGTTCCAGGCTTTTAGAAAGCGTGATAAGATTTTTTTTTCTATAATGGATCAAGTTATTAAATAAGTAAAAGTTTCTGCTTTTCCTTAAGAAAATAAAATTATCCTAATATCAAGGATGCACAAGTCTTATAATTTTAATATCCCAGCTATTCTCCAAAGTCAGAATTTTTATACTGACATGTGTTCATAGTTCTATAATAGTCTTAATCTTATTGTGAATTCATGATGCCCCAATCTCTGAGCTGACTCAATTTTGTCTTGTAATTCTTTCCACATTAATTTAGTAAGGCAGCAATATCTGAGGTCAAACTGAATTCTCAGTCAACAGAATTATTTATTTATTTAAAACATTTATACAACCACCCATCTTATAGCAAGCTCTGGGCGGCTTCCAGTCAAGAATTAAAAAAAAACATAAAAACATATAAAAACTATTAAAAACATAACCATTAAAAACAAAAACCTGGTGTCCAGTCAAGCTTCTGACATACTGTCATCTCATCCTATCCCAGCACTTGAAGCCAAGTCTTCAGTGCTTTTCAGAAGGCTAGGAGAATAGAGATCTATTGAACTTCAGGGGGAAGAGTGCTCCATAGGCCAGGGGCTGCCAAGGAGAAGGCATGTTTCCTAGGTCCCATAAAGTAGCAATGTTTAAGAGAAGGTGGGACAGGTAGATGTCCTTAGAGAAAGGTGGTTCTGCAGATAACCTATCCCTGAACCATTAGCTTTAAAGGTGATAAACCAGCACCTTGAATTGTGCCCAAAAGGAAACTAGAATCCAGCTCCTGCAACAGTATGTAACTTGGGAAACGTAAAGGCACCCATATGCCACTACATTCTGGACCAGTTGACACTTCCAGATGGTCTTCAAGGGTAGTCCCATATTAAAAAGCTCAGCTATCAATCTTTGGTGCTGATTTTTCAAGAGAAGCATCAGACTTCAAAGGTAAAGCAATTGATCCCCAAAGCCTTGAGTAGAAGACAGCTGATGAAAACAACATCTGTTGCAGCCCTATTTTAGCTTGTATCTAACCATTGCAAATGCTATGATCCCAAATCAACAGTTTTTCAAAGCTGACTGATCTTTTGTAATGTCTGATAATGATTCCTCCAGTGTGACATACAGTATGTCACATCTATATCATGTTACTGTCATGCTGGGCTGCAGAAATGGCCTATGGTTTGTAATGGAGAGAGGACAAAATGCAGTAGAAGGCACACACATAAACTATTGCGAAATCTGGAGTGGACAGCAATGTTGGAACTTGGATGACAAGAAACAGCAGCAGACACTTCAAAATTTGACAATGATGTTATTTCAAAGCAGATTCACATCACAGAGCAGCTGGAATCTAAAGCTTGGGAGCCTAAAGAGTCTAACCTTTGAGTTTCAAAAACTGGCTGCAAATTCTGATTAATACAAAAGAGGTTAGGCTGCCAATTTGTGCTCGAGTCTGAAAATGGGGGCTGGGGGAATGGGATTGGGTTATTTGATTCATTAATCCTTAAGTAAGCCATTCATGTTCAGATGTTAAGAGATTAGGGAACAAAACAAGGCAGACTATATGTAACAATAAAGATAGTCTTCGACTTATGACTAGCCATTTAATGATCATTGGTCCGGTGCCCCTTGGACATGTGATCTCATTTTTGGGTAGTTGGTAACCAGCTTACATTTACAACCAGTTGGCCATTTAAAGAAGGGATGGAGGAGAGCTTATAAAGCTAACACTTTGTACAGAACCAATAGGCGCAATCAAAATAGGTATACTGTAGATAAACTTGTGTTCCTATTTCTCTACTTGTTATTCATCGCTGAATTCCCAAACAGGATATAAAACACATAAATTGTGCGCTCTTAAAACCATCAATAATGAAGAGGACCTTTTTCCACTCATCTTTTCTCTAATTGTTATACAAATTTGTTAACCCGGTTTCCCTTCCTCTGGCAGGGACAATTTTATAATTCATGCTCCAGTATACTGTTATGTGCAATATGAAGACTTGCAGATGTTGCATGACTAACCAGTTCTAGTCACTGGGGAGATTATATTTTATCAATATTAAAATAGATTCATTATTTATATAAATTCAGCTCCTGGTGCTTGCTATCCGTTAATGTTCCCCAAACATGGAATGACTCCCGCAAATTCTTGGAAGTTGCCAAATCCAAAACTTCTGGATGAGACCAAGTTGAAGAAGGCTGCCCTGCTCAATGTAGGACACAGTTGTCTAAAACAGGGCCCCCCAACCCCCGTGGACCAGTACTGGGCCGCAGCATGCCAGCAACCGGTCTGCACAAACAAGCAAAGCCCCATCCGTGGGACGCAGGCAGCACACAAAACCATGCACCCTCTGATCCGCAGAAAAACCTCTCTCCACGGAACCGGTCCATGGTGCCCCAAAGGTTGGGGACCTCTGGTCTAAAAAATAATGTCTGTACCATTCTCTATATCTACTGAGGTTATCCTCAAAAGGTTTTTTTTTAAGCATCCATGTTATTCGTGGAAAGGAAAGTTACAAAAACTCTAGCAGGCTTTTCCTAGCAGGAGTCCAAAGTTTATCCAGATAGGCATGATCTGTGGCTATTCTTCAGCTTTTAGGCATCAGCCAGAAACATCATTGATTTTCTTGGCCTTTCAAATAATTTAAAATGCTTTAATTAAAAGTGAATTAAAACAATGAGTTTTAATGTTTAATATCAATGTTTTTATTTAGCTTTTTAATAATAATATTAACCCCACTTAGGACAAATGTTGAAGAAAGAGGAACACAGACATATTAAAGAAACAGGAAATTTCTTGGACCAGTGCAGATCTAACAGTCTTTCCCAAAACATGATTCTTTAAATAGAAAACCTTGATTTGATTCATTAAATAGAAAACCTTGCCTGGAGGCATGTGCAGCAAGCATCTGGAAGAGAGTGTGAGCTTCTTCTCTTTGGGCCTCTGTTCAAAAGGAACCCCGTTGCCAAAACTGCCAGAAAGACCTCTCTTTCACCAGCCTTGTGTGCCAAATGCTTCTGTATTCCTCAAGGACTAATTCTTTATTTCTAATGATCCCATCAGTAGTTGACCTCTCCCATATACTTTAGAGAACATTTTCCTTATGCTGGTTGCTCCCATGCTCTGTTTGTACAAGTGCCCTCCATAAAATTCCTCCATCTTAACATCACTTTATTTCTCAGACTTGGCAAAAGTAATTTAAATCCAAATTCTAGACACAGCTATTTGAAAACATCTCGTTATTTCTGTAGAACATGCTCCCAGCTAAACTTGAAAAGGTATTGAAAAGGTCTCCTCCAATTATACAGCAATTCAGTTAGTTCTGTAAATAGAACCTAAGCAGGTTCAGTGGGATTTATTTTGATATCCAATTTAAAAGTACAGCTTTTATCCTACTATCCAGCTTTCTCTGGCCTCATATCCCAAGGCATGCTATCATATATCCTTATAATTTAGGCTCTGTGAAACAGATCTGTAGTCCCATACCATAGGAAGATAAACAGACTGGGAAAAGATCCATTAATACTTTTTTTTAAAAAATGCACCATTTGGCAGCATTTATTTGATGAAGTAAAGAATGTTTCTTGCAACTGTAATTCAAGAACAAAGTCATGCAAGAAAGATCTGAAAGCCAGATAGGTAAAATAGTTAAGCTAATTATTTGCAATATTCTAGCATACTGGTAAGGGCTGAATTCATAGGGTGAATGATGGGGGATTTACAGTTTCCTCTCCCAGAGACTCTCTACTCTCCTGGCCTACCTTCCTGCTTTGGAACAACTGCTTGGTAGTTTAACAGCGGCCACCAGTTTTCTGCTTAGGCTATGCTCTAGGTGACACTTTACCTCTTAATACCAACATGTGGGACTTATAGGGATTCCCACAATTTGTACTGTTAAATCAAAGAAAAACAAGATTGAAAAAAGTGGAAAAAAATATTCTATTGTGCCACCTATTATAACTCTAGTACAGGCAGTCCTCATTTAGCAACCGCTAAATGAGCAATCAGCCTTTGGGCCTGCAACTTGGTCGTTGCGGAGATCAGTGAAACTGTAACTATGCTTAGAATCTTACTTCCACTTTGCTTTGCTTTACAGACCTACAAAGGTATAAATGCAAGGATTGGCTGAAAAGTTACTTTTTCATCACCATCGTAAGTATGGACAGTTGCTAAGCAAGCCAGTCGCTCAACGAGGACAATACCAGTACACACTTGACTGGTGCCGTAAGCAAAGCTGCCATCCCAATTGATCAGATGGTTAAACGTGACAGTGAGAAGTCTGTACATTTAACTTTCCAAGAATCTGTTAATGTATTCTTACAATAAAGTAGAATTGCTCATCATTTTTCCTGTCTGATTCACTAGGGAGGGCTGACAATACCAAAACTTACTTTTGAGGCTCAATAAAGATGGTAAAGTCCACTTATGTCAGCCTCCTGAAATGCCATATACTCCCCACTGTATTTATTTGGTGTTCTCTTTCACAAAGTTCTCTCCCTTTCATTTTCACAGCTTGGATTTCAAAATAAACATCTTTTTTCCCTCTCTCTAGAGAAGGAAGTTGCTTAGGAAATTCCTTTTTGTCTTACCTGGCTGAGTCTGAATTTCTCTCCTTTGACTACATACATTTCCAGCCACTGCTCTTCTGTAGGCAAGTATTAACTCACCTGCTTGATAAATATTTCCATTCTGGAAACTGGCTGTGAACGTTATGTTGGCTGGAGCAAGTGACTGGGGTAGTGTGCTTGGCCAGTCACTATATCTACATTCAAATGAATATTGTTTGTGATATGCTTACTATACTGCTGAGATGGTCACAGCATCTTAATTATAATACAGGTTTCATTACATTTGAATTAATCTAAACAGCTTTAAAATTTTGCATAGATTACACAGCTACTTCCCAGGAATTAGAGAAAGCGAGAGGGAGGAAGCAATATCCACTGAATTCATTAGCCTTTCTGAGTTATGTAGTCTAGATCTGTGATGCTAATTCAATTCCACCATCTTGGCCAGACTGCAGGCTAAATCAGCATAACTTGCACATTCCACATGCTATTACTGTACAATATTTGAAGTGAGACATGAGACATTCCAGGAAAAAACCCTGCTTGCTTGTCCCTGAAATATGCCCAGTATTCTTGGTTGACTGTAATTGCTAATTAGTTTAAATCCTTTTACAAGAGATGAGTTTTAATTACCAAAGGTTTTAGAATATTTCAATATAGAAAAAAAAAAATTGAATGGTAGCCAATAAAGATAGTTCTAATCAAAAGTTGTATTTTACTTTGAATTTCAATAGTACATTCAATTCGTACTCCTTGTTATTAATTTACCAATGAAATGGTTCCTGCCTCATTTGCATTATACTGAATAGGCCTATTTCTCAAATATAAAGCAGCTATTGCAAGGATACATTATAGTTGTTAGCAGGGATAGTGAGCCCCTTAAATCTGCCTCCACCATCAAGATATAATTTTGTTTAATGAGTTTCCTACTTTCACACAGATCTCTAAATGTGCTGGTTTGTAGTTGCTTAAGTGGGAACAAGTTAACAACTTTATTTAACATGTAGCTTCAGAATGAATTATGCTCTTCAAGACACAATCCTGATGAAACACTGAAATAAAATTAACCTAAATTGTTCGAACACCTTTATTTCAGCTAGAAATACTTTGTTTCCTGCATGCACAGCAAAGCAAACTAATGCAGTAGTCCATCAAATCTAACATACTCACCTCGGCATATTTAGCCACCGAGCTAGCTTCAACAGCATAGACTTTTTTAGCACCAGCTTGCACAGCGAAAAATGAAAGAATACCTGATCCACATCCAACATCTAGGACCACCTTGAAACAGAAAAATGGATGGGGATGAATATGCCACTGTATAAGGCTTTATTTATATTTTAGATCTTATCAGCAGATTCAGAAAGTATAAAAACCCTCCTGCCAATAAATGCTATCAAATATTTATAAATACTATATATGATATTTCCAGTCTTCGAGATCTTCTAACTAAAGATGCTAAGGTTTTCTTCATGAAATTGAGATATTGCATCAAATTCATAACATAATTCTTTGCATATTTTTATTAATTATAGTACAAAAAAGTGAATAACAAGTCTTGAAATCACAAGCCCTTACTATGATTAATTTGGAGAAACTACAAATAAATTGTTAATTTATTTTCTCTGAGGGAATTCAATAGTTATTCTTGCTATTGTATTTCCTAGCAGAAGCATTAGTGTAAGTATGAAAAAGAAGCAAGATCATATGCTGTAAGATTATTAACTTAACACAGGTAGATCTTGCAAATTCTTTTCAAAGCATTTTATTCCATTAAACACACTCCTAAAGTCAAAAAGCAATAACGGAAGCATGTTTTTTTAATTTCTTTAAGAATCTACTTAGCAAAAGTGGTGAAATAACAGAACTCCCTATACAGTGTTTATAGATTAACAACTACAAAAAAATTGTGTTCAAGTGGACAGTATTTGCCACACTCCGTCCCAGAAAGGAAACGAAGTTAGACTATACTACACTTTTATGTACGGATGGATGTATCTGTATACCTCCTGACTCCCAGTGACTCTGGGCAGCTAATAAATTCATTCTTTAATTAGTCTCTTTACTCTAACAAACTCAAAATAAATAAATTGATTTTTACCAGTTTATTACCCACATTCATGCTTCCTAGGTCTGCTGTGATGTACTAGAATCCTGACCCTTTCATGGGTGACTATATTTACTGAATTTTTCCTGCCTATCTCCATGCCTTAGTTTACGTCCTTCCATTGATCTAATAAGCATCATTTTGAGGAAATAAATGCAAACATACTTTACTGTTTCGACATGCTAAATAAAGAGAACTGTAGTAATGCTATAACACTATCTCTAATAGTACAGGTCCTAGATTTAATCCTAGCTTTGCTATTAAACTTGATTATATTTACATATTGTGTTGTTATAGTATAGTATATATAATGTAATAAACTTATTGTATTTAAATAAATGATTGTTGCTTTCTAATTGAGTGCTGCTTTTATATCATAGCTGATTTTGTTTGGACTGAGAAGTTTCAGCGAAGTCACATAGGTAAGAAAATGTATTAGCTGCCACTGAGTAAATCCTTCCATCCAAACAGTTTACTGACCACTACAAATTATGTTATACAGATTTATGAAGCTCGGCATCTCCAACACTTTTACCAGATTGTGTTTGAATAATAATTTATAGTATATTTGTTGAACAATTTCAAAGTGTTGCAGTTTATGGCTGATTTTCATCTCGGATTAACTTCCCCATGGCTGCATGCATCGTGAGAGTTAGGACCAGCAATGTTGAAAGTTCTGAAGATTCTCCACCATTTTTTAAAATTATATTTTACTGGTGGATATTACTTTTACTTTATTGTGAAGGGTGCTGGCCCCCGAAGCATCTTAGCAACGAAAACACAGATTGAAAATATTCAAATGCATTTCAAAAATTGTATATAAACTAGTTATGCTTCCCCAACATCATATAAAAGCAGAGAGCAGAGTAATGCCAGACTGAAGGTAGGAGATATTCTAGCGAAGCAACAATTCATTGCCTGTGTTTGAAATCAGAGAAAGATGGAAAAGGCAAAACAGTAGAAAGCAGGAGGGACACATCGTTGGGGTTTTTTTTTTTTAACAGAGTTCAATAATAATTATTCAACAAAAACGTGTTGTCTGAGTATCTTATTCACTAATACAAATTAAATTCCTAATCCCTAAATCTTTCCTCTAACCATTGATAAAATAGGTCCCAAGTCTGAAAATATTCTGTTTCTTCTTTTTCTTTCAACCTTAAAGTAAGTCTGTCCATTTCTGCACAGTCTAATATTTTTTTTTATTATTTCTTCTTCTGGTGGTATTTCTTTGTTCTTCCCATATTGTGCAAATATAACTCTTGCCGCTGTAATTACATGTAGAATCAAATATGTACTTTGCTTATCAAGTTTTTCTGGCATTATACCTAGTAAAAAAAATTCAGGTTTATAGTCTATGTGTTTCTCTAACATTTTTTCTAACCAAGTGTGGATTATTGTCCAATATCTCCTTGCTTTAACACATGTCCACCACATATAATAATAAGTACCTGGTTTGTGTTTACATTTCCAACATTTCTCTGACATGTTTTTAAACATTTTTGCTAATCTTGTTGGTGGCAAATGCCATCTATAAAACAATTTATATAAGTTTTCTTTGTATGAAGCTGACATTGTCAATTTATAGTTTCTTTCCCACAAACTTTGCCTCTTTTCTAAGTCTATATTATATCCAAAATTCTTTGTCCGTACTATCATTGTCTTTTACTTGTTCATCTTCCATTTTGAAATTTAATAAGAAATTGTACATTTTTTAAATTAACTTTTCATCAGAAGTTAATAATGTCTGATCAAACATAGTCTGTTCTTTGTAAAATCCATATTGTTTAATATCTTTATCATATCTGACTTGCATTTGTAAATGTGACCACCATGTTAAATCGATGCCCTGATTTTCCATTTCTTGCCTGGATTTTAAGTTCCCTTCAGAATTTAGAATATCTTTGTATGTCCATATTTTATCGAGACCGACTAGATTTGGATGTACGAATGCTTCCATTGTTGAAAGCCATCCTGGAATTTTCAAATAAATTTTACATTTTATTTTTCCCCAAGTTAATAATAATGCATTTCTAATGTAGTGGTTTTGGAAGTATTTATGTATTTTATTTTTTCCGTACCATAGAAAAGCATGCCAACCAAGTTACAGGTCATATCCCTCCAGATACAGCAATCTTTTATTTTTAAGAGTTATCCATTCTTTTATCCATGTTAACACTGATGCTTGATAATATAAAACCCAATCTGGCAAGCCAAAGCCTCCATTTCCTTTGGCTTCTTGTAACATTTTCAATTTAATTCTAGCTTTCTTTCCTTGCCAGATAAATTTTTGAATTAAAGCGTTTAAATCTTCAAAGAATTTTTTCTCCAGTTTTATAGGTATCGTTTGAAATAAAAATAATATTTTTGGTAATATATTCATTTTCACCATAGCAATTCTTCCTAACATCGACAGTTGAAGATTCTTCCATTTTTCCAAATCAAGCTTTATTTGGTTTAACAATTTAATGAAATTATCTTCTTTTATTGTTGAACATCTTGCTGTCAAATATATTCCCAAATATTTGACCTTTTTGACTATTTGCAATTCTATTTTTTCTGATAATTGCTTTTTTTGTTTAACTGTAAAATTTTTAACTATCACTTTAGTTTTTTCTCTATTTATCTTTAATCCTGCTATCTCTCCAAATTGTTCTATCTTTTCCAACAGTTTAGGAATCGTCTCTAAAGGTTCCTCTAGAATGAATACCAAATCATCTGCAAATGCTTGCAGTTTATAGGTTTCACCTTTTATTTTCAATCCTTTAATTTCTGGATCTTGTCTAATGTTTCTATTTAAAACTTCCAAAGTTAAGATAAATAGCAATGGGGATAATGGACATTCTTGTCTTGTGCCTTTTCGTATATCAAAATTATCTGTGTAATCCCCATTTACAATTACTTTTGCTGATTGTTTCTGATATATTGTCTGAATCGTATTTATAAAGTTTTGACCAAAGTCCATTGTTTTTAGTTGTTGAATCATAAATTGCCAAGAAACAATACAAGGCAATGTCACTTTATTTCTCCCAGACAAATGCACAGCCTTAACAATAAAATTGAAAAGAACCTAGCTAAGTGGTGTTTAAACCAATTAAAAATGCAATACAAGAAATAAGTACATACAGCAATCAAGAAAAATTATGTTGTTAATATTAAATGACAGGAATGACCAGAAAATGGGACCCTTCACACACCTAGGACCCCAGGCCTGGCCACATAACCAAGTCTTCAAGGTGTGATGAAGCAGGGTTGGTGCCATCCTAGTCTCTGGAGGGAGAATGTCCTTGAAGGCAGGCACTACAGCAGGCAAAGCATGCCTGCCAGTCCCCACCAGCCAATAATCCTTGCCTCACAGGTCCTGGAGCATGCCCATACAGCTAGACTGAATCAGATGGGCAGAAACAACTGGGAGAAATTGGTCCCTCAGATAACCTGGTCCCAAGCCAAGAAGGGCTTTAACGTGACAACCAGCACCTTGAATTACACTCGGAAACACACTGGCAACCAATGCAGCTCACAAAGCAGTGATGTTACATGTGTTGAGTACCTGACACCATTTACTACTGATTCAGTTGCATTCTGTACCAGCTGAAGCTTCAGAATGCTCTTCAAGGACACCCTCCCCCCAATGTAGAGCACGTTGCAGTAATTCATACTGGGTACTTGGACAAGTCAAGAGGACATAAGTGACAACGAGCAAAGCTTTCTGGTCCAGGAATGGGCACAACTGGTACAAAGATGTGCAAACACCCTCTTAGCCACAGCTGCCATCGGCTTTTCCAGCAGGAGTCATGAATCCAAGTGCCCCCCCCCCCCAGATTGTGCACTGGCATCCTCTGGGACAGTGACACTCCACCCAGAACTAAAGATGGAATAACGTGGAGACTGAAAGGCCCAAGTGCCCCAAACCGTTCAGATTTGCTAGGATTGAGCCAAAGCTCACTGTGATGAATTCAGGCCCCTAAAGCCTCCAGGTACTGGGACAGGACATCCACAGAATCACTCAGGCAGCCTGAGGCAGCTGCACCAAATGTGCTGCACATTTCCTAGTCAGACTGCAGGTGAATCCCAGAATTGCTCCCTCCAAGGAGGGACCAGGTAACCCAAAACAGGGCAGCTGGGCAGCTATCTGCAGACACAATAAGAGTGGGGCCCTTATCGCCATGCGAAAGGCTCTAAGAGTGGCTCTAGCTTGTGCTTGAGCATCCTCGCTTTTTGTCATTCACCAGCAGTGCACTAGGCATCTCTTCATCTGCCTTCGCTCATGCATAAACCATGGAGAGTTCCAGGGCACAGAGGTTGCAGCCATTCTTCCATTTCATCAAGGTTTTGGCCAACTGGGTTGCAGACCTTCTGCAACAATGCCAAGCTCCTTCTGGATCCAATTAGCTCCATCAGTCATCTGGCCGAGCTAATGTTATGGCCAACTTTGTAAAAAATTAGGTATAGATATTTGAAACTGAGCAGAAAGATAAGGCTTACCTTATCCTTAAAATCTGTATGATTCTGAAGTATTGCTCTGTGATATGTAGCCGTCCTTACAAAATCCTGCATCATATTCTGTTGCTGAGATAAGCATCCATAAAACTAGAAAGAAAAGAGGAGAAATGTAGTTGCTACAATTTGCCCATAGCAATGTACAAAATAAGAATAAAGTCTTTCCTGCAGAAACCCAAGATAGTGCCCTAAATTGCAATAAATCTGGGAAATATTGGTGATGAAAAAGTCATAGCCACTGAACACTTTATAAAAAAAATATTATGGCATAATCTTATATAGCATGTGTTGGTCTTTTATGTTGTTACAAGAATGTTCTTTTTTTTCTGCAACAGGTTATCTTAATCCCCCTGGGAAATACTGCATATATTTGCTAGTAGGATTACGAAACAACAGCTGTCTACCTGAAAATACTGAGCTGCAGAGGAGTCTTCTGTTCTCTGACTGAATACAGAATGTTCCTTATTTATCTTCCTACAGCTTTTCAGGGCATTTGAAAACATGTTATATTCTGAAAAAGAAAGAATAAAGTTAGACTACATGGACATTACATACAAAACCAAAGCAGGCAGGCAACACAAATGTAACTGAATCATTACCATGTTGATCAATATGTCATAGCTGTAGATAGAAATTATACTGTCTGCTCTTTTCTACACAATTCCGCCCTTAAAATAGCTTAACTGCTGGTTTCAATTAATGAAATGGTATTTTGCTACATTTTCGCACAGCTCAACAACCGTAAGAGGGCCTAGGAGGAAGCAGATTATCTACTCCAGGCACTAACGGGAGGAGCAACAATTAATCATTGCAGCTAGAAGCCATGTTTCCCATTAAAATATTCAACTGTTTCAATTTTTAACCTACAGGTAGTCCTCGGCTTTCAACCATCCAATTAGTGAATGTTCGATGTGACAATGGCACCGAAAAAAACGGACTTATGACCGTTTTTCACACTGATGACCATTGCAGCATCCCCATGGTCACGTGATCAAAATTTGGACACTTGGCATGTATTTATGACAGTTGGTCCATCCCAGGGTCACGTGATCACCATCTGCAACCTTCTGACAAGCAAAGTCAGTGGGGAAGCCAGATTCACTTAACAACCATGCTACTAACTTAACAACTGCAGTGATTTACTTAACAACTGTGGAAAGAAAGGTGGTAAAATGGGGCAAAATTAACTTAACAACTATCTTGCTTAGCAACAGAAATTTTGCGCTCAATTTTGGCCATAAGTCGAGGACTACCTGTATTGACAAGCGGTATTATTTTTTTCCCAACATCCTCAGGTGTTGTCTCTAGAGACAATGGCTTATTTAAAATATCTGTAGCAGAAGGTCAACTGTCTGAACTTCACTGAGGCACTGATACAAGGTACCATCAAACCAGGGGTGATACAAGGTACCATAGCAGGGGTGTCAAACTCAATTTCATTGAGGGCCGCATCAGCATTGCGGTTGCCCTCAGGGGGGCCGGGTGGGTGTGGCCAGGGTGGGTGCAGCCTACTGGGTGGGTGTGGATGGAGTGGGTGTGGCCTACTGGGTGGGCATGGCCAGCTCTACATTGTTCGTGTCAAGGGTGCCTGTGGGGGCCTGGGCAGGAGTGGGACAGATCTGAGAATCTCTGGCAGAAGGGGGTGAGACCAGGGCAAGTGCCAAGGCATGGTCCACTGGAGCCTCCCCAGCATGCACCCAGGGGGCGGGGCCGACGCAGCAGGGGCTGGTTCCTTGCTGTTTCCAGACGGCCTTGTGGAGCTAAGACTGAATGCGTTTCAGCATAGATGGCCACCACAAAATTGTACATTGGCTCCTGGCCGGCCTGGGCCAGGGCCAAGGCAGTGGGGGCCGTTCCTTCACTGTTTCTAGGATGGCTTCGCGGGCCACATGGAACCACTTCGCGGGCCGCATCCGGCCCCCGGGCCTTGTGTTTGACATGTCTGCCTTATAGCTAAAGAAAAGTGACAAAAAAGTGGCAAAAGTCTCCAGATCGTTTGAACCTGCTGAGCAGACCCAAAGTTCTGGTGCTGGCTCCAGCAAGTCTGCCTGGTGCTATTTCTGGAGCTCCTAGCAAGTTGGAAAGACATGAGTTAGTATATATATTTTTTCCTTTATAACTAACTCTCTTAATATATATTCAAGAAAATCCTTTTTGGCATTTCACCATAGTTTGACCTACAGATAATCCTCATTTAACAACCACAATTGGGACTGGCAACTTAGCCATTAAGTGAAGTGGTCCTAAGTGAAACTACAACTGGGCTTGTGATCTACCTTTGCTTTAGAAATCTGTGAAGGTTGTAAAGGCAAAGATTGGTCATAAAGTTACTTTTTCATCACTGACGTAATTGCGAATGTTTGCTAAACGAGGCAGTTGCTAAAGAAGGATTACCTGCATGTCTCTGAATCTTAAAGAACCTACTGGCCCTCAGGTGGCATAAGAGGGCAGGAGCTGAGCCAAGGCATTTTCTTCCTCTGGGAAGGTGGTATGGGTAGCAGGAAGTATTAGGTAACCCATAATCAGAAGTTCCATCAAGGGAGTCCTAAGGACATGATCAAGAAAGGAGAGACATTTCCTGTCATCTACCAATGTGTGCACCCTCTTTTCAGTCATTCACTCTAATCGGTCTCTATAACTTAATCCTGAGGGAATTATTGAAAGCAATAGCAAATAGTTTTTTATTTTTATACCTATTAATATTTTAGATTTATCACCCGGGCAACAACTGTATTAACACAATAATAGAGGAGTGAATGTTATATATTCTGTGATTTATTTTTCTAGCTGCTAGCATACTATTATATTTATTTGCTTCACCTTGTTTTTGCTTGTTTTGTTCTTTTAAATTTTGCTGGTGATGGACCAAATAAATATTATTGAATTGGACTGAATTGAAAGCAACAGAAACTTACTGCTTCTCGTGTGTCTCTAAATATGGTGCAAAAGCCAAAACTGACCTTCCCTTCCCTTCTCTTGGTGCCAGGACTAGTTAAAAAAATTTCTTCAGAAGAAAATAAATAACATCCATCAATAACCACTGGCTACCAAGGTAAGATAAATTTATAGTTCCATCTGCACATTTATATTTATTTCCATAAAATTTCTGAAGCCAGTATTAACACAGAAATTGGTTTCCTTGCTGAACATTTAGACTATTGTGGGAAAGTATATTGTTAGTAGAAGGTAGGCTGCACTTTATTGCTTAAATTGATCTAGATGGATAGCTTTACTTTGCAAAAAACTAACTCTTATACATTCGACACACTAAAAATCTGTTTTATGGCCAGCAGCTTGACGCTATTCAGATGTTGCACACATGTTACACAGGAAGCAGAAAATGCTACGTATGATTTACTGCTGTCTAAATGGTAGAGACCGGATGGTGGAATATAACAATCCTCTGTATGAATTCAGGACAGACTAACAGTTGTCAAAATAAAGAGAGAAAAAAACAGGAGGTGGAAAATTTAAAACACAGTAAGTCTCAAGCGATGCACAGTGGTGCAATTCTCAAATAAATCACCAGAAATATTCCGTTATAAACAATTAGAGGACTGTAAACTTTTTTTTTGGGGGGGGGGTTTGTTTGTGTTTACGTCTGTGTCTGTGTCTGTGTGTGCGTGCGTGTGTGTGTGTGTGTAAATGACTTCAGTTAGGCCTTAATATCACCATATTTTGAATCTACCTAACTATAATTACCAAATGATTAAATGTAACGGAAGAACTCTGTATAACAAGACAATGAGAACTACTGATTTAGGTAAAAGTTACATGGCTTTGTTCCCAATATATTTGTTCCCAATATATTTTGTTTTTTTCCAAAGTTTCTTCTAGTTTCATAAAATAGTTTTGACATTTCTGCTGTGCTGTGCTATGCTATGCTATAGAATAAGTGGTGCCTCAACAGTTGTGGGTGCCCCATCACTGAAGGTTTTTTTAAGAAGAGATTGGACAGCCGTTTGTCTGAAATGGTATAGGGTCTCCTGCTTAAGCAGGGGGTTGGACTAGAAGAACTCCAAGGTCTCTTCCAATTCTGTTATTCTGTTTCTATACTATACTACACCTTGATGTCTGAAAAGCATTTTGCAACTGTTGTATATTTTATTTTATAATGCAAAAGAGCAAAATATATATATATAAAACTAATTTGGCCAGTTGGAATTTTTAGGAAAAATAAAAAGTTATTATATTTTATGCACATGAATATTTATTATGTGTATATGTGCATGCCTACATATGCCTATATGTCTGAGTGTTTATATTAGAAGATCACTACAAGTAAAGCAGAAGTTCTATCACACAACTTAAGAAGTTGCCATCATTATCAGGAATGATGATTTAGGAAGAATTTGCTAATTTCTAGGGTTGCAAGCTTGTCTTTTTCAGTAAAACAGAATGGAGTAACACTATCATAATTCCAATAGCTCATGATATTTTTTTTAAAAGAAGGGTACATAAATTACAAAAATTGTGATGCCTACCTCACAGGTGGCAAAATGTTTTGAGGTAAAAATGCTTCAAGGTCATTCTAATTTCGCTAAAAATGTTCCAATGGTAAAATGGTCTGTTATGACTGTGAAAGAAATGCAGACCATTCAAATCTCCATTTCACAGGTTAGACCACTTTTAGTAATTTCAGAAGGACATTGCAACATCGTTGGTTAAGTCAAAATGTATCAGCCTCATGCTTCTGGCAAGGCTACTGTTTCATGATTTGATCTTAAAGTATGTTGAATACTTTTAATATTAATATAATCTGAGAATATATTTTTCACCTATTCCACCTTCTAGCTACTCCAATTTTTGGACATTATATAAAAATATAAATAAAATACATATATTTTGCTGTCCAGAACTATGATTGAATTATCTTTGTTTGTATGCATTATATGCTTTAGTTCCGACAGATGCCGCCTAATGACAATCATGAAAGAGAAATAAACTAGATCAGAAAAAGTAAAAGGATGTTTAAAGGGTTCACATCCATGCATCCTTCCTTATGATGTTCTGCTGAATTCAGTGATATTTACTGCTGAAAAGAACAGCTTCATGCTACAAGTATAAGGGTTGGAAGTAAGTGAATCAGCTGTGCATGTCCACAAAAGTAGATCCAACTAAGTTCAGCTTCTGAAGCAATTCTATGAGCCTTACAAATGATGAAAATGCTTTAAATCTGCTTTCAAAATTTTTAAAAACTTTCTCCTATTGCTCTCCCTCTTAAATATTTTCTATTTGAGCTTTATATGATAATACATATTTACATGGCACATGTAATAAAATAGTCTTCCAGTGTTTTGACATTGAAAACACCTACAGTAAAGCTGGGAAAATAGTAGGGAGAAGGGAGAATAAAGTCAACCCTTTTTAAAATAGTCCATAAATCAACCCAGAACATCCTAAAATTAGTTTTTCATCAGAGCACATTAATGGTTGCCTGTATTATTTCTCTCCTAACGTAGATATTAACAATCAGTTTAGGAATGTACGTGATCAGAACAAAGCCTAACTGGCAAAGTTTTAACCATCTATTTCTGTGGCTGCTTTTTAAGTAACAGAAGAACGACCATCGAAATAGAATTATGTGCAATGCAGAGCAGCATTTAGTTCTGAGATAGTCCCATACAATAATTTTAGTCTTTTTTTTTTTGCATATTTGAAACATTTCCAATCAAATAGTGAGTAGCAAGTTGGTCCAATAGATCTAACACCTGAGAATCTTTGACAATGAAGGCCTAGAGCTGACCTCAACAAATATAAGACCAAAGGAAACAAAAATCTTCAAATATATATATAGTATTCAGCCACTTACCAGAATGTGACGTGAATTGTAGCAAGGTGCTGTTGTAACCAAGTGTTATCAAAATGGACTCTTTTCCTACACGGCAATATTCAGTATCTTTATTAACCAAGCATTTAAATGCACACACCCCATCAACTGCAGGGAGAAAAAAATATTTATAACAAAAACACATGAATATTTGTGTCTATTAACAATATATATAACATTCTTTATTGGAAGGTTTTTAAACTTCAGTTGATAAATACATAACCACGATTTACATAAAATTAATTAAGACAGAATAAGGCTGGAAAAATTGGGTTTGCTCATTTGCCTGTTGCATAATGTTGCATACTACAAAAGTCTCTCTCTCTTTCTCTCTCTCTCTCATTACACACACACAGACATGATAGTTCTCCCCAACATATAAATTTATTTATTGAATGCACAGATACAGTACTTCGATTTAGAAGAACGTCAATGCAGTACAACATGCGTGATGTAGGATATAATTGCACTGAGGTATATGTGCTGAAAAAATTACTGAAGATATTTGAATGAGATGCACTTTTTTCCATATTGGTTGTAAAAGCAGACAATTCATATCACACTTCATGCTGTGCTTGCCATAATAAAGGAAAACCAACATCAAGCTTTTTTAAAAATGAACTGCTACAATATGCCACTAGTGTCAGATATTCTTATCAAAAGATAAACTTTTAAAATACACATTACCACAACATATGCAAACATCCCTCACATGCTATGTTTCATTACTTTTGATAGTGGAACTTTCTTCCCGTATTCTATATAGAAATTTGTATTCTACAGAAATTCAGCTTAATCAAGATAATAACTTTTTCTCATTACATATAAATTTTTAGTATAGAACTCCTTTATTTCTAAATGAAACCACTGTAATTTCTTCCCTTTGTAATTTTTATGTAATTACAACAGCTTTAGTTTTTTATGGCAAATTATAAAAAATGGATAAACTTAAAAATGATCACATAAGTGCTTTTTCCTTCAGATTTGATATTTTCCAATAACAGAATTATTATTTCTTGTTCTTTAATTCCTTTGATTAATCATTACTGAATCAACATGCTGCTATCACTTCTCAGGAAACAAAAAATAGAAAGCGTTTCATAAATCATCTAATTAAGCCTTGCAATCAAGGTGCTTCAGTGATAATTTATATAGTATAATCCTATCATGTCTTTTCAAAAATAAGCCCCATAGAATCTCCAGGAACAATATTATAAAATGTTCTTTGACCACATTTGTAACAGTGTTTGCTTACACAAGTGCACACATGATGTTGGTGGACTAGATTCTTTCGCTCCCTTGAAAGAGTTCTTGGAATCTCCATCCAGACCCCCGTATGCACTCTGCCACACTTCTGGGGAAAGCTTTTGTGCTCGTCTATCACTATCTATTTTACTACTTCAAAGAAGAAATCTGTTTTTGCACTGGTTTATTTGGGAGAAGGAAGTTGGCAGACCACTTGCTCTGCTTTTCTCTGTAGCTGTCTAAGCAGGCAAAATGATGACCATGGTCATCTGACAATGGTTGCTTGCTTGCTTGCTTGGAGACATTTCATTACTCAACTAGGTAATGTTAATGCAAGTGAGCATGGGTTTTGCTGCTGTTTATATGCAGTAGTTTGCCAATTTTGGTGAGGGTGGACTTTCTGCCTATCAGAATGAGAGGATTAAGGGGATATGGTGATGGAATGATTAAGCTCCCTATCAGAATGAATGTGCTCATTTTCTAAGAAATGCAATTCTTTATTGTGTGTATTTGAGCTTTGTGCCTTGGTTACACCTTGACGTACACACACAAGTAGTCAAGGTGTAACCAAGGCACAAAGTTCAAATACAATCAAAAATTATAACATGCATCTAGCTTCAGACTTCTCTATATTGCTGCATTTTTCTTGAATTTTCCACCTAAGATGCCTGGGGATTTGGAATTTGGCTTACTTGGCTTGGAGCCAGACCAATCTTCAGTTCCTTCCATGAGAGAAAAGAAGAAACAAAGACAAAATGGAGCTGCTCCTTCCTCTTTCTAAAAGCTTACCTAAAAGGGGACTTTTTTCCACTCCTGATTGGCTGAATTGTGTTTGATTTTCCCATGGTTTTATTCCCTCTGCCCACTACTTATACTGCCAAGTTAGTTTTGATTGGCAGATCAGATTTAGGGTCACTTTAATTCTTTCAGGTCTCAACTTTTACAATATTTACTACACTAATAAATCTTTTTAAAAAGCCAGTTACAGTTCCCCAGTGATAAAGCTATGGCAACGTAAGCATACATAAAACCTCAAAGCACTTACGTTAGGAGGGCTTTCCCTCCCCATGACACATATGAAAAGAGGGCTTGAAGCCTTTAGTTATTACCAATGTAATAGAATACAAATATCTGGTCACAGGATATGTGGATGAACTTAAAATTCAAAATCATTCTTTAGGGTTCAAACTTTGCTCTGATGATACCACTAAATACTTTTGAATGGCTTTAGTGCTAAGATAGCAATGGGGACAGCTTGTGTCTCTTGCTAGAAGAATTATAAAAACTGGAATAAGAAAAAAGAGGGGCATTGAGGAAGGATACTTCCATCTCTCCAACAGCCTCAGAAGAATGCTTGGAATCTACAAGAAGGTGTCGCCCAACTTGCTTCAGAACAGTAGCAATATCTCTAAGTTGTTGGTTTGTGATATTAGCAATGGATGACTGAGAATCTTCACTGACATATTGCCATGCAATTTGGGGGGGAAACCCTGAGGTTGGTGAAGGAACACTCCTAAGAATTTTAGGCACATTCCAACAACTCTCGGCCTACTCAGATTCCCCTAATCAACTTGTTCAGACTGAAGAAACTGCTTGGATGGGCAGCGAAAAGTCTCAAACCATCAAATACGTTCAGTTGCCATGACTTAACGTCCAGATAATTCAACCTGGATAACTGAGAATATTCAATGTCAACAGTAGCAATAGATAAAATAACCCAGAATTTGCATTGGGGTTTTTATTTCTAGGGGGGGTTGTGTTGTTGTATTACAGTTTACAATCTTGCCCTCTATAAACTTAAGCCTTCCCTTATACTTAAGCCTATATTCATGATGTCATCATTTTAAAAAAATATTTTTAAAATGTTTTAAAATCTTCTTGTGACCAGGATTACTTTGAACTCTCTCATAATCAGCTCTAAAATTTGGGGACAGCATTCTTTATTCATAGCAGACCACCCCCATCTAGTGGCTTGTCAAAGGTTCTGTATTTTCTTTGTGTTTTTTTAATTAATTTTCACACTGCTGAATTATTATGATCTGACAATATTACACTGACAATATGCATTGCAATACCTGAAATTAAAAACATTTCATTAACCCATGCATTAGCAATAATGATTTTTTTCTGAATGTACTGCCTCCTAAAAGAGGAGGAATGGTTGATTCTTCTACCTTTCATTCCATGTGTGATGGAATTCTCTTAGTCTATAAATGAAAACTGAACTTTGCCCAAATTAATAATGTGTGATTCACTGCCTCCTTCAGAACAACAGAAACATGGGGCATTTCCCCACTGTCTTAGCCAAGTGCTATTCACTTTTCCTTGAACTAATAAACTACTAAAAATACATTTGCTGTCCTCATCCATATCTAGTCTGTTTTGATGGGTAGCCAATTGGCATTATCTTGATTTCACATGTGAAGATAGAGGGATTTGTTGATTTCTGATTTTGCTGTCCTCCCTCCCCTTCCTGTCTCCAGCCAGCAGGAAAAATCTTCCAATTGAGATGCTACAGCAGGAAAAGGGTAGAGCTATCATCTTTAGATTTCTTCCTAGGTTCCTTTCCAGCAACCCAAACTACCGTAACTCAAATGATTTTTTTGGAAAAAGGGAATCACAAAATGAGCAAATTCTCTTCCTTTTATTTGCTCTCTTTATACAGGTAACCAGTGTGGGAGGGGGGTTTCCCCCCATCATTCCATTACTTCATTATTTCAGTACATTGACAGCAAGAGACACTACATCCATGTCTGTCCTACTGTATTAAAACTCATTAGCCATGAGTAACCAGATGTTATTCCATGGGGTTCTAACCCTCTATTGGGAATTGAACTCACTATCCTGCACACTTTACAATGCATTAGGTTTAGGAGATAGCCAGATCCTGGTGCTTAGCAGTTGCAAAAGAAATATACATATGCTACCAGAATAGTATACACTACAGTATGATCCACCTTTTCAAAGCAGAGAAATATTTTTATTTCAACCTTTCATTAAATCAGTGAGAGCAATTGAATAAAATATCTACAATACTACCCCAGAGCAACTATGCAACTCGAAAAGATCACTAGTAGAGCACAGTTCTTGACAGAGACCAGAACAGAATGACACCAATCAGCCTTTCAAGTTGGCAAGGTCAAGAAACAGGCATGGCAGGGATCCAGGAATCCTCTTTATTGTTAAACTAAAATAACAGAATCTTGAAAGCTATTCAGGATTTCTCTCTGCCCCATCTTATGCTGAAGAAAATCAAGGTGGGGTTATTTTGTGTTTCCTTCTCACTTTCCTCAGGACTGAGTAATCTTTTCTGAAAGTCCTACCTTAATAGCTGGTCCTTTCTTTCTCCATTCCTAAGGGCAGACTTACGTTCCTTCACAACAATAGATGAAACTGACACAAGAGCCAAACCCACATCATCTGAAATGGCCGGAAACAGCTTTGAAGTTCTAGAAGGCGAAGTGTAAAGATTTTACATATCTTTCAGCTGTTGTTGGATGCTCTGATTTAAGAGAAGAGATCGCTATTTAAACAATAATACAGCTAAGTACACTTCAAGAGCATTTCAGTCACGGGCCTGGGAAAGAGGGAAAAGCAACATCATGGAGACTCAGAAGAAAAAAAGATATTGCCAGGGTACATTTGTTATTTTGTTGGGTATAAGTGGGAAAAGAGTTATGTACTAAATGTGGCTCAAGAATGGATAGAATAGAAATTGGGGGCAAATGAGTAATATACAGAGAACCTCTCTACTGATTAATTCTTGCTGAAAGAAACATCACAATTATGATAAAATTAGGATATGCTTTTTATTTTAAAATTAAGCCCTTATTAGATAAAATTATATTATCAAAAGAAACAAAGGAACTTTGGGACAAAAATACATCCTTGTCTTATGGGTGAGTGAATAATCCATCTGACATGTGCTTCAAGGCAGAGACACTACCATACACTTTGACAGCAAATTGTCACTTTTTCCATGTTCTGCTAGATCAGGGCTTTTCAACCTTTTCACAGATTGTACCACTTTTAGGACATGACAATATTTGAGTACCACCAGTGCGTAGCAAGGTGTCAAAAACTTGATGACTAAAAAAAGGGGGGATTTTGGGTTTTACTGATTAGATTCATTTGTTGTTATAGAAATGACTAGTTTATAATATTATGAAAAAATAAAAAGTTGAGGTTCAATGTTAATGCTTCCTTCTACTGCAACAGAGGAAGTCTGTTCTTTTTCCCTTCTCCCCCTCACTTTTTCCCCCTTTTTCCTCCCCACTGTATCCTACTATTTGCTTTTGTATTTTTGTATTTTATTCTATAATCTAATAAAATGTTACAAACTGTAGAAAAAAGTAAAAAAGTACCAGTTTTAAAATCTTCGGTGGCTGTTCCTTTGCTGAATCACTTTCCCTTTGCACTGACAAATGTATGATGAATTTATCCATGTTTATTAATATGCACCACTACCAGCTAGCTCAGGGGTCTTCAAACTTGGCACTTTTAAGACTTGTGGACTTCAACTCCCAGAATTCCTCAGCCATCATGGCCGGTTGAGGAATTCTGGGAGTTGACGTCCGCAGGTCTTAAAGTTGCTAAGTTTGTAGACCCCTGAGCTAGCTGGTCGGCCCTTCTTCCTCTCTCCCTCTCCTCTTCTTCCTCCCTGCCTTCTGAGCTCTCTTCCACAGTTTAGTAAGAATGCACACACACCCGTCCCTTCCCTATACCCTTAAAGACACAGGAATCAAGCGCAAAGCAAGAAAGGATCACAAAAGCCTCCCAGAATAAAGAAACACTAAACTCTGGGGGGGGGGGTTCCTTTAGCTGCCTCAGGCATGTCTCAGTTTCAACAATGTAGCAAAGGCTCGGCAGTTGCAAAAAGCGATAACCTTAAATTAAGCCTGTTTACCTACAAAGAAAACTTGCTAAAAGCCATAGACAGAGTCAAGATAAGGGGGTAAAACTAATTACATTTGTTTAAACTTAAAGGAATTAAACCTACGGAAGCCAACACTTTGGACTCATTGCTAGCCTTTGTGAAACAGACTTAAAATATTCCAATAACCAAAGCACACAAACCGAGCCTCTGAATTACAAAACGCTGTAAAAATTGTATAAAAATCCTTATGGTAATCCATTCAAGCTGCCAGCTGATCAGGAACCCACTGGCTTCCGAAATAAACCCACCTCCTTTCTGACATGTTCGTCTCCCGGCTTTTCATTTCATCAGCACTAATTGCATTCTCCTGGCTGGAGAAAACGAACCAGGGGACCTTTTCTTCTAGCAACAGATGCTGCTTCTTCCCTGTCCCTGTTTTCTCCCTGCCTGCTGAGCTCTCCTTCCATAGCTTCTTCTCTGTCCCCTTCTCTTTCCCTGTTGTCTTTTTTTTCCCCTTTCCCACCAAAACCACCTCCTTTTATATCCTCTCCTCTCCTCCCCCTTTTTCTTCAGTTTACTCCAGCTCCGCGCTGCTTCTGGAAGTGCCAATCAGCTGGAGCCCTGCCAGAGCTCCTGGGGCTTCTGCCGAGCCCCGACAGTCCTGCAGCTCCAGCTGCCTCTCCCTCAGGCTTGGGTCACTTCCACTTATTCCCCTCCCCCGCTACACTTCGCGTACCACCTGCCAAAGTATCACAGGTGATACGCGTACCACCAGTTGAAAAGCCCTGTGCTAGATCAGCAGCCCCCAACCTTTTGGGCACCAGGGACCGGTTCCATGGAGAGAGGTTTTTATGTGAAACAGAGGGGGCATGGTTTCATATGCTGCCTGCATCCCGCAGATGGGGCTTCGCTTGTTCTCACGGACCAGTTTCTGACATGCTGTGCTAGATTTTAAAGCACACTACTTCTTAAAACTCTCTTTAGACTTTGTACCATATTTGGCAGATTTTTTTTTACTATTGTTGCAAACAGTAGATACTAAAATTGCTGTTGTCTGCTAATGCATAAGCAAGCATTAATATATATTGTAAATATATGGCAGGTTTCCTAAAGCAGATTAACAATCATAATAAAAGTATGCACAGCTATACAGAAAGATATAAAGTTGATTTCCTCAAATATTTTCCAACAATTCAAATTCACTGCTTTTTTCCAGTATAAAGTACAAAAATATACATGCGATCAAGCCCTAAATGCAAGAATCTTGAAGAACAAGTTGTGCATAACTTTCCTTTTACAGCTCAGTGGTATTTGAAATTAAAACTCTATTTTTTTTGGAAGCCTGCCAAAACTGTCAGATTCATTACTTGAAAAATATTTATTTATAACTTCTCCAGTTCATACATATTTTCAAAATGAACAATTTTATTGGAATGACAAAAGTCTTATGGAGCTTAATATTTTACATTGATACTACACAATTTAGTCAAAAGGATGAGTATTTAGTCAAAAAGAGAAGAGTATTTAATAGATCATAAGCAACATAGAACAAAGATTTCCTTAACTGTTATTTTGATTCATACAGCCACTGAACTCAAATACATGACTTTGCTAGCCGAGTAATTTCAGTTTATTTCAGGCAAAGCTAAAGCAAAGGTACCAAATTTAAGACAAATGCAGATATATATGAGATTCTCTTATTTTACTTAATAAGGAAATTTAGAATAATTCTGTAATTATCTACATTAATCCAATATAATTAACTCATATTTTATGTTGAGCCTCAGGATAGCAAATACACAAGGTAAATGAGCTATTTACTTTTGCAGTTAAGACTGGTCTTACTCTGAAAAAATGCCCACTGAATGAAGAGGTGGTGCATTTATCTTCACTGACTACTTTATTATCAAGCTGCCCTGATGGATAATATGAGACCAATCTTTTCAGTTTTCTGATACAGAGCTTATTTTATTTACATCATTTTAAAGATATACTTTATATCAGGCATGTCAAACTGCCGACCCGTGGGCCGGATGCGTCACACCGAAACCGCGCCCACCCCATTGCCGGCAATGGAGAAAAAGTCACGATAGGTTGCGCGATGTCGCGAGTTTGACATGCCTGCTTTATATGCTTCCTACACCTTCCTAACACCGTATATGATAAATATTATTTTTAAAGGATTTAAAATAATTACAAAATCAAATGAAGTAATAAAAGAACCCCTTGAACTCAAAATTAAATTATATGCCAATATAAACTGATAATTATTATAATAATAGAAATAGCAATATCACTTAGGCGTATATACTGCTTCCTAGTGCTTTACAGTACTCTCTAAGCGGTTTACAGAGTCAGCATATTGCCCCCAACAATCTGGGTCCTCATTTTACCGACCTTGGAAGGATGGAAGGCAGAGAAAACCTTGAGCCGGTCAGGATCGAACTCATGGCAGTGGGCAGAGTCAGACTCACTACTGCATTCTAATGGTGCTTGGCTGGTGTCTACTACAGCAAGATCCCACATGTGGGAGGTTACTATTAGGAGAACATATTCCTTATGCCTGCAGAATTTTCAAATTAGGCATGCAAATGGGGTAAAATGTAGAGTACCATGTCAAAATATTAATTTCTAATCAACTTTGCAAATATAAGATGGCCTTCTCATGTATTAATGGTTTTTTGAATATATATTATGATATATCATACAAATTCAGCATAAACTCTTTATTGTCAATGTCCAGATGATGGAAGCTGACTATTGTGCTAAATAGATATGACATACAGACATTTGGATTGGGGAAATAGCATAGCAAATCAGAAACGGACTTCTGAATACAAGTGGAGAAATCTATTCTACACAGGACCTTTTCCAAGGAATGAATGAACACCTCTCCTGTACATTCCTTCAATCATCATTTTTCGGTATTTATACAAAACTATATTATCCTAGTCTTTTCTTGTACGAGCCAAATGTGCCTTTAGCAATTTCCTCATAGGGTTTGGTTTCCAGATATCTTACCATGCTGACAGCTGTTCTATTAACCTACTCTACCTTTTCCAGTTTAAAAGCCAGAACTAGGCAAAATACCCAATGCTGCATAACCATCCCATTATACAATGGAACTATTTCTTCCCATGATCCAGATGCATTGATTCTATTAATGCAAGCCAATACTGCCTTGTCTTTTTAGCTGCTGCAGAAGTGAATCTTTCTAACTTGTTTCTGTGTGCAAAGTTGAGATCATTTATGATAACTGGTGCTGTATAAAAACAGAGCTCTGAAAAATCCAAGTTGGTACTTAATTTCAGGATGTCACAAGACCATTCATCTCTTGGATGGAGTTGTTTAACCAGCTGGAATCCCAAGCCGGCCACATTTATCCATCTTCTCCATAGAGACATGATGATAGATAGACGGAGCTACTTTACTGAGATCACAGTACACTATATCCATAACATTCCATTGCTCTACTAATAAACTAATCATTTTATCACAGAGAGTGAACTGGGAGGTGTGGGAATGGAATTAGTTTGACACAACTTGTTTTTGATGAATTCATGTGGTTTCTAGTAATGGCAGCACCAAGTGTTGGTATGCATGCTGCTTTCTTAAAAGCTATATATATATATATATATATATATATAGTAAATTTTAAACAAAAGAAAAACAATACAAATGCTAGAAAATAAACAAAGAAAATAAGAAAGAATAGTCAATAAGAGAGAAAATAGAAAAGAAAAAGGAAGGGTAAAAAGGAAGGATAAAGGATTCTAATCTGACAGTGGTTATAAACACATTTATTTTACCCTCTTTTAAGGTTACATCATACTTTGACATAAATGCTGTTGATAATCTGTTCTAGCATTTTATCCAGGACCAATGATAGATCAATGGTAATTTCCCAGTTTCTATACCTCTTTCTATTTTGAAATATCAAGATTGTTTTTCTCCAACCTTTTGGCACTTCATTACTTCTCTGAAGATAACAATAAGTAGTTCTGACATCACCTTTATGTTTTACTTTTCAACTTCTTAGAAAGCTTACTATTCATGAATTCAAGCTTTTATTGTCAAGATTTCCTTTTGAAAAGACATGGATTCCTGGAATATGGTCCACATTACCAATATATGATGATGACAGACATTGGGCATAGATAATTGCTCATTAGAAAAGAAATATGTTTGGCAAGACAAGAGCCTTGTGAAGGTTACTAAAATGGCTTTAAACCAGAAAGGGAGAAGGAGACAAAGAGTAGAATAAAACCTGATGCTCTATTATCATGACTGCCCATGATAATGAAGGTGCTAACAAAAAACAACAGTAATATCACAGTAGCTATTTATTACACTAGCAAGCCAGAAGATGTACACTTAAAAAAAAAATCAAAAGATTGTGTTCCTGCTAATGAGAGACTTCAGTTGCTTTAATATCTCCTAGAAAACTCAACTAGTAGTGGTAGATTTTTGATCTTTCTGAAAACATTTCATTTTTTTAAACAATGAAAGAAGCCTGCAGGAGAGGGAGACAGTGAGAGGTTATTTATCCTGGAGAGTTACTGATGAACATAGATTGATTGATTGACTTAGATGTCAGGCAGACTGCGATGTCACTTGGGGGAAAGTGATCCTCCTGCTCCTCCTCACATGACTTGTGTGAAGTTAAAACTGGAGACATTACTCAATCTATTGCTTTGATTACTCTGAATGAAAGATAGGGAAATAAGATATAATAAAAAAGAGAGGGACTGCAGGTGCAACCATTTAATAATATCATTTCTAGCTTTCTTAAATCAACAGGAGTTGGATTTTATTTAACAAAGATACTAATTATTCATTCATTCATTCCATTTGGTAATATCCCAAAGTAAAGCATTTTCAGATTATAAACTTTAATGCAGAAATCTGCTACTAGCAGTGAAGACAAGGCAGTAATGCCTCCATGAAACAAAGATATTCAGTGCTTCAGGAAAATGCTCTACTGCCTACTGTAAAGCATACACTTTTATAATAAGTTTTATTCATGTATTTCTCTGTGCTCATTGGGGTTGACTGCTAAATCTCCATCTCTAACCGAATGACTCTCTGTGACAATCTGAGAAGCATAATATTCTACAGACCCTCTAATAGATTTCTGCACATGTGTATTTTTGAGTTGTTTCCTGGGGAACCATACAGCTCTTCAGTTAGAACATCAGAAATAGCAGACAGTTTTTTCCCCCAGAAGACAGCATATCTTTTCCAGCAAATGATCATCACAGCTACAAGGATGTTCAAAGGTACATTCTGTGAAAGGGTATATTCTACACAGGATAAACTGATTTGATCTGCACCAAGATGAAAAGAATGGACACTTCCAACAAATATCCTACAACTTTTTTACAGCAAACAAGGGACTCAACAGGAGACATGAGGAGATTCTTATAGGACTTTTGGAGCAGAGCGATTTCTCAGAGTAAGAAACTTTGATTGGATTGGAAGAATCCTACTTAGCCTGTGTTATGTCAGGTAACCAAGTCTCCGATTAATGGCTTTTGAACAAGTAACATTGTCAGTAAATCCAGTTTATGGGTCCTTCATATCTGTTGACAAAATCCATTTACAACAGCAGCAACAACACAAAAACAGCAACAGCCATTATCTTGCTAGTAAACTTTCATTGTGACTATAGCCATTTGATCTGAGCAACAAATCTCATAATCTGAATACTGAAATCGAAAAGTTGAAAAAAAAATTTCAGATGCAGCACAGAAAAAATGTCAGATGGAAAGGTAAAAATTACCTGCTAATTAGACGAATAAAAATAGGTGCAGCATATTTGCCCAAAAAGGGACTCCTTCAATAAGGACCCCAGATGTATTTTGCAATCCAAAGAGTCCAAATTATACTTGAATCTCATTCTTCTGGCTTTTATTGTCCATGGGACTTTTTCTAGGGACCACTCAATGTCTCATTTTTTCTAACAAGCATTTAAAAGAAAGTCTTCATTTGTTCTAAAAATCCCATCAACTCTGTGAATTCAGGATAGAAGGAAATGCTCAATATTTACTTTTGTGAAATATATTATCATTCTTAAGCGCTTCCCATGTTCTCTATTCAACAACACAAAATAGCAGCAGTCTTTTTTCCAAAAGCCATAGAAAATTTGGCATTAGTTTTCTAAGATACACAGAGATAACATCATTCTTCTCAGCATCTGTGAACTGCATACTTAGTGCACAGCAAACAGAAGATGGCCTTTATACCAGCTGCATTCTGTTTCATTATTTTCCAGAACTATGGTTCAATGGCTAATATACTGGATCTGTGCCTGGGACATTTTTTTCAGTACTCAGCTCAGGCAAAGACTCAAGGATGGCTTTAGGCAAATCTGTAAGTAAAAGTAATAATATCTATGGAGATTCTCAGTCATCCAGGTCATAGTTATCCCAAAAGTGCTTTTTCACAAGGCAATTTGTTTTTCTTTGAAGACATTTCACTTCTCATCCAAGAAGCTTCTTCAGTTCTGACTGGATGGTGGGGAATGGAAGGATTTATACTCCTTGCAGACAGCTGGTCATTTGCATTCTCTTAAGAGAGTGATTGAGGCCACCTGGAAGTTTATCTGTGTCATCAGGATCACTTGAGTAGTGCAAATGGGTGTGGAGCCTTCTTGGAACTGCTGAAAGGACTGTGATGTAGACTGGAGATAGATGTTGTCATATCCCTCCCCCTCTGTTGAGAGAGGGCTGTTCAGTTTTGACATAGATGGCCTCTTTGATCCCTCTTTCAAATCAGCGGTCTTCTCTGTCCAAAATGTGGACTTTGCTGTAATCGAAAGAGTGGCCTTTGTCTTTTAAATATAGCTTGTCCTGATGGGTTTGTTCTCCTATGTTGTGCCATGCGTTTATGAAACCTCCAGGTGGCCTCAATGACTCTCTAAAACGGGTGTCGAACTCAATTTCACTGAGGGCCGCATCAGCATTGCGGTTGTCGTCGGGGGGCCGGGTAGGTGTGGCCAGGATGGGCGCGGCCTACTGGGTGGGCGTGGCTGGAGTGGGTGTGCCCTACTGGGTGGGCATGGCCAGCTCTACATCGTTCGCGTCAAGGGTGCCTGTGGGGGCCTGGGCAGGAGTGGGACAGATCTGAGGGTCTCTGGCAGAAGGGGTGGGACCGGGGCAAGCGCCAAGGCATGGTCCACTGGAAGAGCCTGCTGAAACCCCTCCCCTGGAGCCCATCAAGCTGGATATGTGAAGTAGGTGAGGGCCATTTGCTGGCCACTTCCAGGCGATGGTGCATTTCTTCATTCCTCACAAAGGGTGACACCTCCCCAGCGCGCGCCCAGGGGGCAGGGCCAACGCGGCAGGGGCCGGTCCCTTGCTGTTTCCAGACGGCCTTGTGGAGCTAAGACTGAATGCGTTTCAGCATAGATGGCCACTACAAAATTGTACATTGGCTCCCAGGCGGCCTGGGCCGGGGCCAAGGCAGAGGGGGCCATTCCCTCACTGTTTCCAGGATGGCTTTGTGGGCCACATGAAACCACATCGCGGGCCGCATCCAGCCCCCGGGCCTTGTGTTTGACATGTCTACTCTAAAAGAATGCAAATGACCAGCTATCTGCAAGGAGTATAAATCCTTCCATTCCCCACCATCCAGTCAGAGCTGAAGAAGCTTCTTGGATGAGAAGCAAAATGTCTTCAAAGAAAAACAAGAAAGTCCAGTTGCTTTGTGAAAAAGCACTTTTGAGATAAAAGTAATAATGCTACAGAAGCCTTGAGGGAAGAGAGGATAACATGTTTTACATTTTCATAGCTTGATCCCAAGCTTTTGCGGGATTTTGAGGTCAGCTTATCCACAAGCAATGTATTTTTTGTGATATTTTGGTTGAAAAGTTGAGGATTAGTTAATTTGTGGATGGGCTTATCCTCAAGTACATCGGTATGTTTGTCTATGTGTATGGTGCCCATCTCTCCAGCATTGGTTAAGAGCTGCAGTAAAATATTGGGACATGATGTATGTAGGTATGGGAATTTTCTACATGATAGCCTGGCCAGGATATCTTTCAGCCATTTTCAGAAGTATTTTTCTTTCTGTAAACCAAAATTTTACTGGAAGTCCCTATGGGTGTACAACATATGAGAAATGGATTTAGATCCCATTTCTTGTGTACTACTTTGAAAATTTGTTTTATGGCATCCAGAGTCTGTATTTAATTTAACCAGTACTTGCTATGTGCTCTTCAGAATCAATCAAAAACTGAAACTGTTAATGACTGGAAAAAGTCAGCTGGACTGACAGCTGGAAAAAGTCATTAGTCATTAGTTTGAGAGGTGAGAACTAAAGGAGGAACAATTCCTGCAGGTCACATAAACTTGAATGAAAAATATATATGCAGGTGACTTAAGATTTATAAAATAAACTTGGCTAGTTCATCACTGCATCAATAAACAGCAGAAGTTGCATTGGTGTTTTTATTTATTGATACTCAAAGTATTACTCCATTATTTAATTTTATAATGACATAAAAAGTATTTATTGCTGAATTGATACCCTGCTTAGTCAACATATAATTAGTACAAACTGCTATCATTTGTAAACAGCTTTCTAAAAAGCACATATCCAATTTGAATTAATGCTGGTAGTCCTCAACTTACAACCTCAATTAAATCCAAAATTTATGTTGCTAAGCAAGACAATTAAGTGAGTTTTGCCCCATTTTACAACCTTTCTTGCCACAGTTGTTAAATAAATCACCACAGTTGTTAAGTTACTAACACAGTTATAAAGTGAATCTGGCTTCCCCATTGACTTTGCTTGTCAGAAGGTCGCAAAAAGATGGATCACATGACCCCGGGACACTGCGACCGTCATAAATATGAACCAGTTGCCAAGAATCTGAATTTTGATCATGTGACCACAGGGACCCTGCAACTGTTGTAAGTGTGAAAAGTGATCATAAGTCACCTTTTTCAGCGCCACTGTAACTTTGACAGTGACTAAACAAATGGTTGTAAGTTGAGGAATGCCTGTAAAGGCATAGAAACCTTTCTCCCATTTTTTACAGCACCAGGCTGTTTCAGTAGGCAGTAGAGCAATAATCTGATCACTGCATTTTTAAATATGACATGAGCATAACTTTGCATTATTGTTATATTTTCAATGTGTTAGAAGGATCTTCTTTGAGGATATAGAAAGAGCAGACGTTTATTTATACTGATAAGTCTCCCTAATTAATAATAAAAATGCATAAAAAGAAGTTAAAATGGATAATATTCCCCCATTTTCTTAAAATAATCTGTTTCCATTTCTATAAATATTTTTAGCTTCAACTCGGTATTAATAGAAGTTTTTTTTTTTTTAAAGAAAAGCTTTTGAAACAGCAGTCCATTCTATCTAACATGATTCTTGTAGTGCAAGAAAATTGGATAGGAAGATTGTACTGGCCACAAATTAACTTCTCCCTTAAAATAAATCCAGGTTTTGCTATACCATTCAGATGTAACTGCCTTCCTTCATTATCCATGTTCACATTTTGCTGCTAACTTATTTTACTGAAGACCAAAAGCAACAATAACATTAGAAAAATAATATAATTTTAACACTTGAGGACTTGAAACAAAACATACTGTACAGCGATACAGACATCTGGCCGACTGGAGGCATCTCTAATTTACTTCTGGATCAACTAAGTAGACAAAGATTTTTTTAAAAAAGAAGATACAATATTTTGACTTCAATTCAAAAAGGTGTTATGGAGTCCATACAGCACCTGTCTTTTCCCACAATTGTGAGACAGCTACAGATGGCAACAGTAGCATCTCAGGAAAAGTCACTGCTGATTTGAAGAACTGTAAATAGGTACTACATTTGGATTTACATGCTCCAAAGCACCTGTTCAGATTTTACTTTGAAATAGAGCCTGAGCCTGTAATTCAGTTTTTACAGATTTGTGTATTACAATATCTGAAGCCTTTTAAGAGCACTCCTAGTGTTTGCAGAAGGTGTATCCTATGTAGTTTCAGGGTCAGCTCCGACATTATGGACAGTGTAGTTTGGTTATATGTTAATTCACTTTATTGATTTGTTGTTCATAATGTCGGAGCTGACCCTAAAAGTAAATGGAGTATACCTCTTGCAAACACTACGGAGAAAGCAATACATCTAGCCTTCTCATCTGCTAATGTGAGAACCCGATCTCATTTCTATTAAGCCTCAGTCAGTTGCAGACCATAGTGGGAAAAAAACCACACACATTACAGAAAAAAAGATAATTTTTATAAATTGCAGGAACAGCCTGGAATTGATTCTGCTATTGTCCCCTCGGGTAGCACATATTAAATGAAAAACATAGCAACATGTGGGCACTGTATGCCTTCGTATTATTCTCTGCTTCAGAGACAAATGGATATCCTCAATAGAGCCTGGAGAGGTATGGCCACATCTAGATAGGCAGTTTAACTTTACTCCAGGTGGCACAAAGTCTGCCAGCATATTTTTTTTCTGTCTGGGCACCTGTTCCCTGTTGTCCCTTAATTGCAAGGCCAGTGAGTGCTCCTGTCCTCATGCCCTCAATATGGGAAAAAGTTAAGGAAAGCAATAGGTGATTTCCTACTAGCAGGAAAAATATTACATGTGTGTGTTGTAATGTGTTGGGATGAGCTGGACTGGGTAGGAGGTAAGTTCCAACAGAAAGGTAAACCCATAACTATATTCGTAAGTATATTCATCTGCCTGAATCTGATTTGCAAGGTAGATTGAGAATTTTCACCTCTCCTGGTTTCCTGGAAAATCCTTAATGACTCGGGGATCAGGACACTGTAGCCCTCATCCAACCCATGTATTATTCATGGATTCTCTTACAACCACAATGGAGCCCAAAATTTCTGTTGTGAGACATTTGTTAAGTGCGTTTTGCCCAGTTTTATGACCTTTCTTGCTACAATTCTTAAGTGAATCACTGTAGTTGATAAGTTAGTAACCTGATTGTTAAGTGAATCTGGCTTCCCCATTGACTTTGCTTGTCAGGTCGCAAAAAGTGATCACATGACCCCGGGACACTGCAACTGTCACAAGTATGAGCCAGTTGCCAAGCATCTCAATTTTGATCACATGAGCATGGGGATGCTGCAAAGGTCATAACTGTGAAAAACGATCATAAGTCACATTTTTCAGTGCCATCGTAACTTTGAACAGTCACTAAATGAACTGTTGTAAGTTGAGGACTACTTGTATTTATTCTCTCTCCTTTCTTTCTTGCTCATCCTTATGTCATTTTTTTTCTCACACACTCATCTTTCTCCATCATTCATCTTTCTCCCCTCTTCTTTCTCACACACTTTCATTGCTTTTCCATTTGCTATCTCATGCTTTCTCTTACTCATCTGTCTGTCTTGCTTATCTCGATCTCTCTCTCTCTGCCCTAAAACAAGAGACTGGGAGATATTAACCAGTAATGGATAGAGGATGATCCTGCTTATTCAGTACCACTGCAGGCTACATGTCAGCCAGAACATTTTTTAAGTACACGTCTAGCTGTCCCATGTTAGACTGCTACATCTGTGTAAATAAAGAGCCTGGTTGGACTAGTCAAAGTCCCTTCCAGACCTTGGATTCTATGAACACCTGGTGCCTGATCATTCCTGCTTCCCAAATCAAAATGGCCATGGAAGGAAGTTCCAAGGAACTGGAGGTAAAGTATCTGCTTGTAGCAGCCAAAAGCAGCAAATGACACCAGGATCGATTCTAGCTGTGGTCAACACTTCTAACATATAGTAGCTGCTGAAGCACCACAAATTGTGCATAATTCTGCAGCCTGTGTCAGCGGAAGGTGGAAAACATGTTAACCCTGGATCAGATAAATATAAAGTTAGGTGGCCTCGGCTGTGGGCTTTGGATGAGAAGAAGGAACATCATGAGGACACGTCCTTAGAGACCAGTTGGCATGGTTCGGGAATATATGGGTGACCTCTCTGGCTAATTGTTCTGTTCATTCACTATTCGAATAGGTATAACCAAACAGTTATGAGACATTACAATTAAATGCACGTCTGATCTATACAACTGCCATGCCTTTCATAAACAATTTTTACATTTCAAAGTTTAATTAGGAGTTGGTGTCTAATTTGAACACAACTCAGTGAAAGTTCATGCTCACTGGAATTTAAGATCAGCAGCTCAATTTGCTTCCTAGAACTTTACATGTTAGGGCTCAATCCTCAAATATATGTAATAGAAAGGGGAAAAAAATAAGACCTGCCATAATTTATTTTTTCAGTTCATTTAAATGATACACATGTAAGAGTTCAGAAATTGCAACAATTCTATGGCAGCAACCATGGATATTAAGAGGAGCTACAAAGTAATCTTCCATATTGTATCTGTTCATTTATTAATCAAACTGGCATGCTGCCTGACTCCCAATGATTCTGGGTACACCTCACAACAATCAAAGCATGGCAATTACAACAAAACCAATTAACAGAAGGGGAAACAAGACAAAAGATGACAAGGACCACAGATTGGATGGAAACAAATCAAAGGATCCCATCCTCCCTTGTTCTGTGCTGTACCATTTTGTTTTACTCCTCAAAGTTAAAAAAAAAAGTTGGGAAGTCTGAGTACTACACAACACAATAAAGTTCTCAGGACAATCTCGGCAACCTTTACAAATCTAGGATAATAATAATAATAAACTTTTAAGACTGTCTGCCCAACTCTTCAGACACAAGCGAATCTGTGTTCTAGCATCTCTCATTCTATGCATTCTCACGTGAAACAAACAAGCAATACAGATGCGGATTAGTTATGGGCGGGAGGGTTCCCCACGAAAGGCTTCTGCTCCCGCGGGGGACCCTTGACCGCTTTCCACTATTCAGCCCACAGAGCGAAAACCCCGCACACGCAAGTTCCCCGCTGCCGCCACCACTCCTCCAAATTGCCGTCGCTCTCGCCCGCATTCTCACAACCGGCAGACCCCGTTCCCCTCGCGCCCAGCGAAAGCCGCCGCCGCCGCCGCTGCAATCCCTCGCCAGGACCCGGCAGGGGGGTAGAGAGGCCCGGCTGCTGCTACTGCCGCCTCGCATTCTCCCGAGCTCCCCCTCCGCAATTTTAGGATTCAAGCCCAGGCGCAGAGGCTCCTCGGGACAGCCGAGAGAGGAAGGCAAGCAGCGGCTCCCGCGAGGCTCCCGGAGAGCGCGAAAGGCGCCGCTGGAACTTTCCGCGGAGCTCCTCCCGGGCCAAGAAGCCTTCCGCGTCTTTCCGGGACGCTCCGTTCCGCGCGGCCGGCCCCGACTCCCGCGCTCCTCCCCGCCCGGCCACACCTGCCCGCGCCGCTGGCTTTACTTAACCGTCTGTCACGGCCACCTCGGCGCCTCCGTCCCGCGCGCAAAGCTCCAGGCGGAGGAGGGCTTTCTGGGCGGGCTGGGAGGCTGGTAGCCCTTCCCGGAGCTGCTCCTCACTGAGGAAAAGCAACCGGACGTTGCACTGCAGAAGCTGGCCGGGTGGAGCAGCCATGGATGCCGCCGCCGCCGCCCTCGGGCGCGGACGGGGGAGGCGGCGGGAAAGGCCGGCGCCCGCGGACGGGAAGCGGCCGAGGCGGCTTCTGGTCGGGGCGTCTCAACCCGGTTGGCTCGAGCGAGTGGGCCGAGGCTAGAGCCGGGAAGGGAGGAGAGGCAGGCGGAGAGCGGCGAGCTTTCCTTTCGAACGAGCTCCCCATCGGAGATGCCGCCTCGCTCGCTTCGGCATCTGCAGCAAATCAGGCTCCCTCTCTCCGTTTTCCTCCCTCTTCCCGCACTTCCTCTGGAAAAAGGTCCCCCGAGCGAAAAACGATTTGCGCGCTCACAGGACGCGGAGGGGACGTCAAGCGAGCTGCGGCGCGGTCGCTTCCCGTTGTCAAGAGCGACGCCTGCCGGCTGCCTTTGGAACTGAAGACGTGGGCTGTCCAGGGGATCCAATCACGCCGCTGACAACAAGCGTGCACAGCGCACACACATCGGTCTGTCTTTGTCCGTCTATCCGTCCGTTATCCATCCACCCACTATTTATCCATCTATCCGTCCGTCCGCCTGTCTATCTATCTACTTACTTTTCTGGCTTCCGCTAAGCTGGAGTAACCTACTAATACTGGATTTTTCCAACCTGGCACCTGCCCTCCAGGGCCTAATTGAAAACATTTCTACTGGCATGTTCTAGAATTTGGAGTGGTATATCTTATTAAGAGAACCAGTCGGGCAAGACACCAGGCTGGAAACCAAAAGACTGCGTAAGGCCAATCTGAACCAGGAGAAAGGCAGGTGTGTGCTGGTGCTGCAGGGGAGGGGCATGGCTGAGCAGCAGAGCACCACCTACTCATCCAGACAAACCCTATTCAGCATGGACTTTGCCCACCTGCCTGCGTGCACAGATGTATACAATCCCCTCCCCCAGCCAGGGTTTGCCTGCACTGTGGCCTGTTTTCAGTGGTTTGTAGTAAGAGAAACATTTGCTTAACCTGTTCCAGATTAGATACAAATTTGGCCTAAGGACACCTGGGGACTTGCTGCACTTAATCAATGCATCGGAAAAGAAACAAGGAGTTGCCTATTTTTGTCTGCTGTCTCAATATGTGATGGAACCTGGCTTAGCCTCTTCTGGAGAAAGAAAAAGGGATCAAAAGAGAGAAGAGAATTGCTGAATAGGAGTCTTATTTTCTCTGGCTAAAAACAAAAGGGGAATAGAGAAAGAGAAAAAAAGCTTTGAACTTAAATAGGATATGCACAATAACAAAGTAACAGAGTTAGAAAGGACCTTGGAGGTCTTCTAATCCAATCTCATCTCAAGCAGGAGACTCAGTCTATACTCTATACCATTCCAGACAACTGGCTGTCCAATCTGAAAAATCTCCAGTGATGGAGCACCTACAACTTCTGGAGGCACGCAGTTCCACTGATTAATTGTTCTAACTGTCAGGAAATTTCTCCTTAATTCTAGGTTGGATCTCTCTCTGGTAAATTTGCACCTGTTGCTTCTTATACTGCCTTCAAGTACTTTGGAGAATAGGCCGACCTCCTCTTTTCTGTGACAGCCCCTCAAATATTGGAAGACTGCTATCATGTCACCCCTTGGTCCTTTCCTTTGTTAGACTAGACCAGGCGTAGGCAACCTTGGCTCTTTTATGACTCGTGGACTTCAACTCCCAGAATTCCTGAGCCAGCTGGCTCAGGAATTCTGGGAGTTGAAGTCCACGAGTCATAAAAGAGCCAAGGTTGCCTACCCCTGGACTAGACCATCCCAGTTTCTGCAACCATTCTTCACATGGTTTACCCTCCAGCCCCCTAATCATCTTACAAATCAGTATTATTCTACCTGCCTTAAGTAACATTTGCTATTCTATTTTACTGTATCTGAGAGAAATCAAAACTGGTGTGTCCATAGGAGTGGTTAGCAGCATCAAACGGCAGGCAAAAAAGAGTGATTGACACCGATTCTTTTGGTGGTCATGCAACACATGTGGCATAGATTAATAAGGGTTCCCCCCCCCCATTTTTACAGTGTTGACTAGCTCTTCCCCTCAATGACCTTGGTTCACAGCCACCACTGGGTCCTTGCAGGATCTAGTATCTTGGAAACATCTTGCCTGAGTTTTAATAATGAAGAGGCTTTTCCCGAGCTTCTGCGAAGCTGTAAAAGAGTTTCTTCATTCAAAGAAAGAAGCTGCAAAAGAATATCTTCTTATCTTTACCCAAAATTTGCTAGCCGGGTCATTCTGGGAGTTGAAGTCCACAGGTCTTAAAAGTTGCCAAAGTTGGAAAGTCCTGCCCTAAGCTGTCACTTTGTTGGGAGACACAGGGACTACCCAAGAATGGCCAGAAAGCGAAAGTGCTTCCACCTGTAATTAATCTCTTTGAAGGTCATTGTTATCAAAATGGAGTAATGGGAAACAGAGAAAGTCAGGCTTTTCCACCAGGAACAATCAGCAGCAATTTTTCTGGTTAATGGGTTTTAATTCTGCCTCGATTTTTATTTTTTCACATTTAAGCAGCTCTTGCTATAAAGGGGGAAAAAAGAGTAGGGCAGCTAGGATACAAAGTACAGTAAATCCATCAGACAGAGAGAGGAAGAAAATATTTAGTACAAAACTAAAATTACAATTAGAAAACAAAAAGCCAAAGCAAAATATGTGAAAATAAATATATAATATAGTTTAATATCTTGTGAGTTATTGGCTTTTCTTTGGGGCTCATACAGTAAGGATATTGTCAATGAACTTTGTTGTCAAATGGATTTGCTAGGTTCACCTAATGCATTTATCTTGTATCAAACCAGTCACCATTTTACTGTATTAAGACCAGAGTCACCAGATCATCAGTTAAGGAGGTATCCTACTTCCTATCATACAGAGATCCAATTTGCTAGTCCTCATGGCTTAGTCAGAGCAGTGGAGCCTGCTCAAACATGTGGAATACTATTTAGGAGGAAACGAACAGGTTTTCTAAAAAATAAATAATCCACCACAAACACCTCAGATCTGTTGTTGTGAGAAAAAAATCAAAAGAGCACACACTATATTGGTTACCTTCTGCTCCTGGAGGAAAGACTGGATATAATGAACTTGAAAAACTAAAACATAAGATAGAGATCAGGAATTATTTAATTATTTTCTCTGTTTATTTCTATAATAGAATTGTCTATGGATGGGTTCCTTTCAAACATAGCTATCCTTTTATTTTTTTTAACATTTCAGATAAATAAAGGGTTAGAACTAGCCATTTTTATTCTCAGATATATCAATCCCCAGCACTTTTTTTTTCATTGTGAACCTCTGCTTTTTTTTAACAGCAATATCACTGCCCAGGAGGTGTCACTGTGTGGCTAAAAATGACATTTCCACTGGGTAGCAGTTACAAAAAATAAGAGCAAGAAAAAAGTTTTCAAATTCTGGAATTGTTTAATAAATATTTTTTTCTAATAGGACCAACATTATTAAAATAACATTAAGTATACTGGAAAAAGTAAAGGCTGAAACAGTTCTACTTAGTTAGCTGAAGAGTTTTTTGTAGAAATAATTCTGCATTCTACTCATTTATTTGTAGTGTTTGCTTATATCCCCCCTTTATTGTTGTTGTAATCAAAAAGGCATTCACATTTTAAACATTTCAGAATATACATTTATATAAATTGCATTTATAATACAGAGGTAACTTACATTTGTAAATGAACATAATAGCTGAATCAGCTATATTAAATAGTCAAAACTAGATACTTGGTTTTTGCCAGCATAACTGATTCCCTTCCTAGGCAATTTCCCATAATCACAAAGGTATTTCAAAATGGTGATTCTTAAAATTTAGAGCAGACATGTCAAACTCACGACGTCACGTGACGTCACGCAACGTATCGGAACTTTTTCCCCATTGCCAGCAATGGGGTGGCCGCGGTTTCCTCGTGATGCATCCGGCCTGCGGGCCGGCAGTTTGACACCCCTGATTTAGAGGGTACATGATGCAGTGTAGGAAGAAAGCAACAAATGGAAACTATGTGAGATAACTGAAATGTCCCCTTGCATAATACAGCATTCATACATGCCCATCAGGATATTCCCTTTAAGGTAAACCATGTTATACAAAGTACAGAAAATAAGTGAGAAATAGTAATTCAACCAAACTGAGGCATGAGATAGGAAAAAGAAAAGAAAATATAATTAGTTTTATATCAACACTATTCACTATACCTCTCTATATCTTTCTGTTCTTCCTAAACATTCTTGTTTCTATCAGGGACCATTCTGTCCATATACCACTTTTAATTCATTGCCTTTGTTCAATTCACAATCTCTTCAGCTCCATCTAACCACGATTACCTCTCCCTTTCACTCCATTCACTCTTCCTTTACGTTTTGTGGTTGGATCCTCCTTGTCTTCCTGACCAGATTATTTCAATGTCCTTCTTTCATGGTCATTCACTTGCATATTCAATCCATATTCATTCTTCACCCAATGTCTTGTTTTATCACACATATTTTGCACATCCGATTCCCACTGCATTCAATTTACTTTTTGCATTTCTCCTGAAGTATCCAATTTTTATTTTCATATAAGAAAGTGTGATGAAGCATGCTCATATACACAGCCATTGTGCTTTTAGCAAACATTCATTTTCAAAAAACTGAACTGCTTTAATTAAAAACGTAACACTTGAATGAAAAGTATTATGCTTTTGGGTTGACCAAAGTACTTGTAAATCATTTTCAAAGTATACTTAGCCCTAATATACATAAGATTTGTTCAAGTATTCTGGAATCAACCTTTTATGTTATGCCCTTATTGAACATATAGTCCTTGTTAAGTGAGATTACTTGCAGTTACAACAGTGATAAAAAAAATTACTTTGCAACTAATCCTCACATGTACAACATTTGTAAGGTCTGTAAAGCAAAGGGAAGCTGAAGTAACATAGTAAGCGTAGTTGTGATTTCACTTAATGACCACTTCATTTAACAACTGAGTTGCCAGTGCCAATTGTGGTTGCTAAATGAGGGTTACCTTAACAGAGTGAAATCTTCCTAGATTTTAGCTTGGCAAAAAATTTCAGTAATATTCTCTGGAACAGCATCCTACCATAGAGCCTTATGGCCTCCACCCTAGGTTTAAAAACTTTTGAAAATTTGGCTTTCTTCCTAGGACTTAGGATGGAGCGTGATCCTTTCTAAAATCTGATATGCTCTTCAGAATGTTTCCCTTCTGGAAGCACCTCTTTCTTTCATTTTATAGTTCTTACTGTTCTTGATGTTGTATGCCATCTTATAGAGTTGGGCAGCCTTCTAAATTAGGTAAATAAAATATGTATTATAATGATGTTGCTGTGCATATATATCTTCACAAAATCTTGACAATATTCATTATTTTTCTAATCCATAAATAAAAACATTGAATTCTCTCAATTTAAAATTACCAGGAATTAGTGAAGTTCCAGTAGTTGTGTTCAGACAACCAATATTTTTCTTTGGCCAGTTTTAGATCTCAAAACACTTTAAGCTTTCAAATTTTTAAAAGTTCTTTATCAGGCAATGTGATAAAGTGAAAATACAATTTTCTCATGCTCCCCCCCTGTAAAAGGCAGGAGAATATTTATATGATACTTTATTCTTGCTTGTAGCTCTGTGCCAGTAAGTAGCTTTTATCTATTGTAAGAGAGAGGACAACCTCATTCTACCAGGTGCTAAGAAAATATGCCAGAAATCTTTAAAATGTTGATTTTGAAACTTATTTATGGACTCTTATAAAATAAGCACTGAAACTCCCAAAATTTACTTCATTCCTTAAATATTTATTTGAGAATCGAAATAATGAATAAGGTGCAAACATATCTAAGAAAATGATTACTCTAACATTTTCTTAAAAACCGCACTGCCTTTTCCATAATTCTTTGAGGTAAGAGAAAGGTATTCTGGCACTTGCCAATAATTTTCCAATGTTATTCAGATTGACAAAATAAAATATTGGGTTGTATCAAATATTTGGTTAAACCATAATGGAATCTTCCGTCCCACTGCACGCTGTCCTGAATCTACTGAGTGTTAAGAGATTATCTGAATTTCTGAATTGGGCAAACAATTATATTCATAAGCATAAGTCTTTAATTTGCTGAACACTTGCTTCTAGCATACAATGGAGTGTTTTCATGTGGAATTTTGTACATGTTAGCTGCCCAATCCGAATCCAGTGAGAAATAGAGGCAAAATATCCCTCATATTTGGTTCAACTTCTGCCAACCACCGGGACACATTGGTTTGTTTTCCTGGCTGTAATTCAGGGGTGATTTGACATTAACTTCTTCAAGTATATTTTTTGATTTCTTGTCTTATCTAGAACTCTGGAACTTCCTAATGATGTCCACTCCAAATACTAATGGATCTAATCTTGCTTATTGTTTAGAGATCAGCCAAAGTTGGCTAAATGCTGCTAATGCAACAATAAGAAAAATGAGTGCATATGAACGTGAACAAAGAATTTGATTCAGTTTTTAGGCAAATGTACATCAAAGTGATACTGTTATGAAATATATATGCCCATCCATAGAAATTGTAGGTTACATTTCTCACTTGCATTTTATATTTAATATTTTGGTTTACGCTCTTTAGAGTTAGTTTAGTGGGTTTTTCTGGATGTATATGCCTTCAAGTCAATGTTGACTCCTAGTGACTGCCTCGACAAATCCCTGCCATTTTCTTGGCAAGATTTCAGAAGTGATTTGCTACTGTCTCCTTCATAGGGCGGAGAGAGAGTAACTGGCCCAAGATCACATAGCTGGCTTTATGTCTAAGGGGAAACTAGATCTTATGGACTTCTTGGTTTCTAGCAGGGCGCCTTAAGCAGTCACCAATATGGCTATCAATATAAATTTAGCTAGAATTAAATTGTCTGTTATTAACTTAGATTTTAGTGTTAGGTAACTAACCCTTAAAAAAAAAATCACCGAAAGTGAACATAGTTAAATCCAGTCACATTTCAATAATCACCAAGCCGTCCATAGCAAGTGCTTCCCTTAATTACTTTTGTAATATTTATGTATCTTTGTAAGTGTTAGAGTGTCAAAATACATGCAATTAACAGTATTAATTACAGGAAGCAGCAGCATTGATCCAACAACAGAACAGTGTAATTCTGATAAAAGCTACCCCAAAAAATAACAAAGAAATGTGAAACTTTCAAATTTGCCAATTTTTGTTTTGGTTGGCTGTTAAGGAAAATAGGAAAAAAAAGGGAAAGGGAAGGAAAGCATAAGAAAAAAACATCCTCTGAATATGTTACTCAAAGATGATGCTAAGCAGAAAATTAAATGAGTTTAGTGGTAAGTCAGTTGGATCCAATGCCTTATGGAGAATCAGCAGTTCTCCTTTGGAAGATGCAAGCTATTATTTTATTAATTTTAATTTTATTAATTTTAAATTGCTTTAGTAAAAGCATAAAGCTATTGTTTTCATCTTAATTTGTAATTTAGAATGTAGTAGTATTAATAGGTCTGTTTTTTGTAAGAACTGGAATCTACCAAACATGGACCATTATCTCCCTTAATTAATTGCCCAGTTCTTAGTGGATTGTTTGCTTTATCTAGTGATAATACTATGGTTTCACACAAAATGTCAATAATGTGAACCCAGACAGATAAATCCTGCTCCTTGATGTTATCTCCTTCTGGGAACAGTGAAAAGGGTTCTACATATATCATAGGTTGATAGCACTATTCTTAGTAAAGAACAGTGATTCTCTTTCACACAATACTTCCTGTTCTACTTTTGGTTCCTTGAACTAGGGCATATTAATAAGTGTGAAAATTGATTTAGGCAATACGCCTCCCTATATTTCAGAATATAAATGCAATTGAATTTCCAAATCTTTAATTTGGAAAGAATAAACTTTTAAAAATTGTGCATGCTTTATGTGCCTGACGCAAATCATGTCATGCTGTTAAGTTTAAAATAGCTGCTCTTTTCTTGGAAAACTGTGAGAAAATACACCACGTTTCTTGTATCACAGACTTACACTTTCTTCTGTAATCTATTGTTTAAAAATGGAAGCATTTCAAATATTTTTGTAACAAGAAAACAAATTTATTGATTTTAAAAGACAAGACACAATTTTGTTTTGAAAAACACAAGAAAGCTAGCCTGAGTTCAAGTCTGAAATATTCAGAAAAATCCTACTATCTTTAGTATGTTCCAGTCATTTGTTTAAACAACACACTAAAAGTTAATATATATTTTTATAATTATAAAAGTTCCCCAGTTATTGTACAGTACACAATACAAATTGCCCACAAACTATTATTTAGCTCTTGCCAATTTTGAGAGGACATGATATACTAAAAGATTTAGCATTTTCACAAAAATCACATCAGGAAATACTTATTTACAGAATCAATACATTATACAAAACCCATCACGTTATTCTGTAAAGATGTTTTCTTTAAATAATTAAAAAGTATATTCAACTGTAATCCAAAAACTGGAAAAGAACATTACATTATCTCACACATACAATCTACAAAAAACTTGCTTACCTCATTTACATTATATATCCAGTCAATTTAAAAATAAAAAGATCCAATAAGTTCTACTAGTGTTTCCTGCATTTCTGTGCTTGTGGGACTGAAAAAGATAATCTTCCACTTAACAAAATAAATGATGGCAATTAATCCACCCAGGGGGGAAAAAGAAGGAAAGTAAATATAAAAGAAACACAAAAAAGAACTATTAAAGAAAGAGAGCCCTGAGTGATAGTAAGGTTATTGATTGGTAAGAACTAAAATTAACCAATTAAATAGGCACAAACTTCCCAGGTTTTTACAAAGGCACACAAAAGTTTTTTTTTTAAGTTTTATACCCTCACTAGTTAATTTAAAAAAAAAATCAGATTTCTAATGGAGAATCTATACTTTTTAAGGTTTCAGGAGAAGCCTGCTTTCATTAATTTGTTTTTCATATTTGAAGTTGAAAATAATTTTATACTGTTGTTTGAATTTCAGATGTGTACTCCAATCTAGAGCTAAATATAAAATTCTCAAGCTACCCGGAGTTTTGTAAACAGGTAACTTTCATTTCCAGTAAATATACTCCTTCCTATAAAGTCAAAATTAGATCTGCATTTCAGTTTCCTGATTTAAAGGTCTAGAACAATTTCTCTGTGCTGCTTTAATAATAATAATATTCTATTATAGACTATGCAGGGCCATTTTTGTGGTAAATTTTTTTTGAGGAATTGCTATTTAAATAGTACCCATACAGATGCTTTTTTTTGTGTGTAACCTGATCATAAAGGGGGATTCACTAATTATGCAAAGATGCAGTCCAATTTGGTTCTGTGGATTAATCAGGCATTTGCCCTGGAGTTTGTTCCTGCAAGTCATGCTGGTCTGCCAATTGAACAGCAAATCACACAATCAGTTACCTCATCCAGGCCCTATTACAGTTAGAACAGATTCATTTCCTTGACTTCAAAATGCTACAGTGAGCACCCTAAAAGTACTCTGTTGTGTAATTTGTAATAATCTTCTCTGGATATATTTTTTATACAAAGCTGCTCAGCAGCTGCTCTTAACAAGTTGAAAGAGGCTACAGGGGAATGCAAGGTTTGTAATCAACCATGTATATTAGCATGTTTTATGATAAATTATTAATTTAAATGAGCCATCCTTACCAATTATTACTCAGGGCTTCTAATCTCAACATAATTTAGTAAACAAAAGAAAAAAAAGCTAAAAAAGCAAATAAAATTGTAGACAAAAAATCTTTAAAAACAAGGTATGTTATTTCTGCCAAAAGACCCTAGGTAGTCACTTTGAAAGTGGCTTCTAACTATTTAGTAAAATTGGTAACGTAAACTTAGTTCTACTGGCACACAGAATCACTAGCAGCAATGATCAATGCATGCAAACTGAGAAGCATTTACAGAAAATCATTAGGAATAAATTCATAAACCCTTTGAGTATTGCATTTATGTTTCATTGTACATTAATTTGAAGAGCTTGAAACAAAAGAAAGAAAGGCTTGTCTTTTTATTTTATTTTTTTGTCTTTGCATTGAACTAATGTCCAGTGTATTTTAAAAAAAACGTAGAGGGAGCATGGGTTGTTTACTGATAACTGCTTGGGATCAATGCACTTGAATGTTGCATTATGGCATCTGCATTCTAAACTTACACAACGTGAGACCCACCAAATCAAATGCACAGCTGTGAGCTAGGAGCTGCTACTTATTAATTTGCACAACTGCAGTGGTCCTGGACAGGCAGCAAAAGCAAAAGTTTTGTTCAGCCTGATTTGGGGTAGCATACATAATTTGTAGGCAGTGTCTGTCTTGATTGGCTCCAAATCTGATCTAGAAAATGGTTTGGTGTGGCCTAATTCTTATTGTGTTTTAAAAATCCACTGCTATATCACTTGTAGCTTATTTTTACCCGAACACTGTCTTAAATTTGGAATTCCATAAAAAATACCGTTGTCTATGTTCAATAATAAACTTGGAAGTGGGATAATGTGCTAAAATAAAAGTACGATTCAACATAGTTGCATGCATAGTAGTAAGCCTATCTGCTTTCACACAAATAGCAAGAGAACCTCACGAGTGGTTCTCGTGCTATTTGAAAGGCAAGATACAGCTTGACTTTCAGTTGCAGAGAGTTTTGCAATAGAGTATATTCATACACCTCCAAGTCCAGACAATTTTGCGACTATGGATACATATACATCCTTTAAACTGCAGTCCTTTGCAACATCCAATGGATGATTGTGGATAACAATGGTTTAACTCCAAAGTTCAAGTCTTTGACATACAGGTTATATTTACATCTTTTGACACTAATTAATGATTTCTCAATTACCTGGAAATAAATTTTCTTAATAAACAATTGTGAAATGTTTTCAAACCCAACATCTTGGATCAAAAAACCTATAACAGTAGAAATACTTGCTTCTATAGGCAGTATATATTAGGGAAAGGAATCCTTTGGGCTTCCAGATGTTGCTGCACAACAGCTCCCAGGCATTGGTCATCCAGGCCAATGGTGAGGGACATCAGATATTGTAGTTCAGCTATCTGTGAACAATCATATGTTCCCTACTCCTGGTAAAATGGCAGTGAATAAATTAAACTCAAATGCCTACCTCAACTTAAAGTGTTTAATGCTGAGCATTTGCAAGAAAATCGGAACACGGCAATCCTTAATAGATAATGCCTAGGATGGTTCACATTTACATTCAGCTTATTTAGGGGGGAAAATTATGTTGTTTTATGGAGAGGGAGGTAGTCAGTGGTCTCTGAGTGAAGCACAAATCCTTGGGTTTCTTTCCATAGTTCCTTTGAAAATTGGATATATATATATATTGAATCTGTTCTGGGGAGTGGGCATTGTGCGCTCATAATCCCACAAATGATCTCAAGACTCTTACAGATTCATATCAATTATATTTACTTACAATGCTCAAAGGGTTAATGCAAGGCATTACCATCAAAAGAATGTTCTAATACTAGAACTAAGCATCGAATTCATGCTTCTATTCCAATTTTTTTTTAGTCACTAAACAAATAACCTAGCAACAATACTAGAATTCCTTTTCCTTTAAACCATACATAGAGACTGACCTGTAATGCAGGAATGAGGGCCCAGTTTTCAGAAACTGGTACTGCTTTCACAAATCAGCATTAAATGTTCTCAAAGTGTTACATAGTGTTATTTGGCCTGTCAAATCTCTGAAATGATTTAATATTTTGCTGAGAAATAATTTGAAAAAAGTGTTTCTAATGTTTGTGAATACCTCGTTTTTAAATTAAAGAATTATATGTAGACCTGCATATCCTCAGTACTGTTTCAATTACTACCATCCATTGTGAACCAAATGTGGTGACATTGCACAGCAGTACTGTAGAATATTTTTAATAGATAAATGATTTCTAAAGTAGTGTTATAATTACATGTTATAATACAAAAAAAAATAAGCACAAAGAAAAAAATGCAGGACAGGACAAAAACAGATTAAGGTGACAGCACCAAAGATTTTGCATTCCTGAAGAGATTATGAAAACTGGGCCCTATTTCTGAATACGAATTCTCAATAGAATCACCAGTATTGATCACTGCATTACTTGTTCAAGAGCCAAAAAGCGTTAATTAAAAAAATAGTATTTAAAACAACTTTTTAAGACAAATTGTTCTCAAATGTTATTAGTTCATTTTCTTGCAATGTTCCCCAAAGTGCTTCAATTAAGCTATTTCTCAATATTTTTTGATGAGTACATACTCCTTGATTATTAAGATCATACTGGATTCATGGCATAATGTGAGACCATTTATGGAACCTTCAGTGAAAAATATGTGGCATGGCATATAAAGTACAAAGTACAAAGAAGCTGCAACTACTGTAGAAGAGAAATTTGGGGGAGCCCTGGTATTTGCACAGAATACTAGGGCATTTGCATGAGATTATCTGAATCCCAGCCCTCATACATTTCATTTTGAAAAATGTATATAACATATAGGCACAAGTAGTACAGTGTCAGAATGCTACCTAAAGTGACCCAGTTTACTGATTATACTGAAGAGCTTCTGAAGATAATGCAAGTCAGATGGCCATTTGATTTATAATGCCTACTAGACAAAAATATTAAAAAAATATTATGGGACAAAGACACAGATAAACAACGATTATTCTGATTCATGATTAACAGAAGCTCTTCTAATGTCTTGTTATCTGTGTTGCTGACTTATTGGAGCATTTGGAATATATTCTGGACACTGACAGGTTGTGGAGTTTCATTATTTGTATGGTCCACAGCAGACCAGAATTCCAGGTTATGATGTTAGATACAATAAATATCAATCTTTTTGGCACATTGAATACAGTGATCAACTGGAAGGGGAGTGGTCTGGAAAATGAATTATAAAAATTTACAGCCCTGTCTCTCTCAGAAAAGTAAATTTGCATCATTTTCATTTTTCTGCATGAACAAAATCCAGTATTGAGGACAAAAAAAACAGTGATACAGAAACACAAGTTTGTCATCCAGGAAGGATAATACCAGTAAATAAATCATATTTAACATAGAACTTTAATAGACTCTCAAAAAAAGATGCTGAAAAGTGTTTCTTTGTTTCTACATTTAATTTTACTGTATTTAAGTGTAAACATTTCATAATGCACAATGAGAGGGAGGAACTATCACAGCTTAGTTTTTAAAAAATTGGTGAGGGGTGTAGGTGTGATGGAGTTTGATGGGAAAAAAAATAAGAACATATTCCAATAGCAGAAAGAACAGAAATGTATCAGCATGTTTAACCAAATGGCAGGAATTACTAGGCACAATACCTAGTTCAGCCCAATTTTGCAATTCTAAGCAATTTTTAAAGCTTAGTTTTGAAGTAGAAATAGTCAAATAAAAAAAAATAGTAAATCTTTAGGTATTCTTGATATATGAAAAATCAAGGATGCAACTGCATACTAAAAATATCCCAAAAATTCTACCTGCTGTTCAAGCATTTGGTGATAATCTTGAAAAAGTCTTTCAAACAAACAATAAACAAGACACTAATATTTTATATAGGTCTTGCTATAAAACCTGTAAATCTTCTTTGTGCTTTCCTTCATTTTTGGTTTGTTTTGATCAAACTAAGGAAATTCACATGTCTTTTAAACCAATAAAATGTGTAATGCATTCTAACTAGAACAGCTTAATGAGAATAAAAGGAAAAAACAACACATATTATGAATGAACCATTAAATAAAATAGCAGATTGACCCCCATCACCATATGCACTATTGAAACTATACGCTGCTTTTTTAAAAACGTTGCTTACGTTACTTTTTGAAATTAAAAGTAGATAAGGGTTTAGAAATATATATATGTATATATATTTATATATAAGTATATAAATTCTTGTCTGGGAATTAGCTAATCTATTCTGTTGACCTTTGACACTGTTAAAGCTAGTTTGTTTTCCACCGTTTTCCCCCAATCCCACCCCACCCCAGAAAATCTGATTAGTAATAAAGTGAAGTTCAGCTATAAATAAGAAAGAAAAAGGCTGTCACTCTAAGAGGGATAGTATATCTAATTTTCTTTCAAAAAAAAAAATCTTGATATCTGAAGTATGTAACCTGCCCTTACTGTTTAGGGAATCTGAAGGAAAGAGGGGAAGAAAGAAAGAAAGAAAGAAGACAGGCACACTTTGTTGAATCAATGTAAGAGTTATTAACAAGAAAATCTTAGCTTCAGTTCTGTTTAAGGCACCATGTAATAGCCGAGGTACAATGATCCCTGATGTACATTCTTAAATGGCAATGGTCCATCTAGCCACCTATTCAAATTCTACGCAATTGGGAAATAAGTACAAGTGACATGTGCCAGTTTCACTGCCTTTAAAACATTTTATATAAAATGAAATCCACTTAAGAACCAGGAATTATTCTGAGCAAAATTACAATGCAGGTTGCTACATTCCTTGCATCCTATAAACTATCTTTAACAAGAGCAGCAGGTTGAACTATCATGAGGAAAAGGACATAGAATTAAAAAGTCATCTGAAAGGAATGGTTTCCTGCATGTCCAGTTCAGCATAAGTAGCACATACACTTAAAGAAGGAATCAAGATGCTTTTTAAAAAAACTTCAGTATCCAGTGTCCCCACTGAAGAGCAGAAAGCATCTAGGTAGTGGTCCCATATGTATATGAGGTGCAGAACCCAGCAAATGATTCTGTAACATGACCTCCACTCGCTCAAAGATGATCGCGTTCTCACTGGAAATCAAAGATGCCTTAATTCGAATCTTGTAAAACTCTAATTAAAACGAATGGAGGTTGCACAGAGTCAGTTTTTGGGCAGAATGTACCTGAAATCAGTAGTCTTATGAGAGAGGAGCTAGTATCCCAAAATTTGAAACTGATTTAAGGAAGCTTCAATTGTCCATAATGGTGTCATCTGTACCTTTAAGTACACATTACCATGTGCTATCAGAGCTCTCATTTATCCTGCAAACAGTGAGAATCACTCTTCCTCTGAGAAAGAAGACAATCTATGTTCTCTAGAATTATAATAAATCTTCCAATATATCTGTTGAGCACTCTGAAATGTATCAAAATAGTTATCTTCCAGTTCTCTCCAATGAAAGCTGCCTTTTAATAATAATTCTAATGCAGCTGCTATCAAACGAGCATGCCTCCAGTGTAAATCAGAGAGGAAAATTCTTGATATTTCAGAGTGCAATTAATTAAAAACCCTATTTATACGAAATCACCATGACTAACAGTTAACAATAAAATATTTTGTAAAAACTATGAAAAAATTAAATTACTTTTAATTATAAAGAGGACAAAAACATTAACATTAATCTTCGCAAAAATGCTTCTTGACTTTTGAAACTAAGAAAACTTTTTATATTAAGCGGCCAGTGTAAAATGATTGTATTTACCTTCCCCCCCCCAAATCTGACCAAATACATAGACCCATTCCATTTCACAATTCCAGCAAAAGTACAAATAAAATTTGACAATAGTCGACTTTCAGAATTTTTTTTTTTTTGCATCCTTTCCATCCCCTATGATATGCCCAACATCAAGAGGGCTAATACAATCTGAAAAAAGAACTTTAAATATGTGTTAGACCGCAGTATATGTATTTCCAGTCGCACTACACTGTCTGATCGTTTGAGTAGCTGTGACAATGTGCTCATTGTGAAGAGGGTTCAAAAGGTTCTGCTGTACTCCAGTCTCGAGTACCGGCTGCAGGCAGCCCACCTGAAAGGCCTGGCTAATTTCAGTCTTCTCTCGCTTGGCTTGTGGCTCTCCAGAGTCATCCAGCTCTTCATCTATTTCACTTTCAACTTCACTGCCTTCATCTGCACAAATAAAATCACCATGAATCCTGCAATCTGAAAGAGCCATGTTACGATGAGATAGAAAGGCTTAACAACCCTAGCAATGCATCAGATTACTGGAATTGGATAGTCTGTGTCCAAATCCAATCCAATAGGTAAATTACGTATGTGCACTTGGCTGGCCTCCAACTTTCTCCTTATTAATTAGTCAGCCCTTGTATTTGTAGATGAATGCTTATTTGCTGGCAGCATCTAAAGCTCCCATCTTGATTTCTATTATGGGGGCTGCAAGTAGGGGAAACAATCCCTTCTGTGACCGGAAATCACTTCTTGTGTGGAAATGAATGAGCCCATGTTTTACCATGTTTTGTAACTATTTTTCAGTGGAAACTGTTATCTTGCTCCCATAAGGGATCACTAGGACTTGAACCAGTGCACAAGTTCAATATTGTATTGGTGGTCCTCATTTAACAACCATTCAGTAAGTATCTCAACATACAATGGCACTGAACGAGTGGTAATTACAACTGGACCTTGTACTTATGGCCAACACAGCATCCCCAGTCACAAGACTGCGATTTTCAACCTTCCGTACTGCCTCCCCATAAGCAAAGTTAATGGGAAAACTGGCAGGGAGAAAGAAGTTATGGTCATGTGAAGTCCTTGCTCAACGACAGCAATCAGGACCACCATCACTAAGTAGTACGAATACATATCCCAAAGGTGCTTTTTCAATAGGCAACTGGATTTTGTTTTTCCTTGAAGCTTCTTCAGTTCAGTTCTTCAGAAATGAAGAAGCTTCTTGAATGAGAAGTGAAACGTCTTCAAGGAAAATTTTTTTTTGCTTTGGGACAACCATGACCTGGATGACTGAGAATCTCCATGGACAGTATGATCACATGTTTTTTCTCACTTCAAAGCACACTGCTAATGATGGAATTTCCTGTCCCAGTTAGTGTTGCTAAGCGATGAGTATCACTATCATACAAAATTCAGTTGAAATTTGTTCATGCTGGCAATAAATTAAATGGATACTATGTTTCATTGAGGGAAAGATCCTTTGTATGAGATGCTCTATCTCAGAATCCTACTGGCTGGATTCACGCATCATGCAAATCATAATGTGATAGACTGTGGAATTTACTTAATAAAACATGGCTAAACTATAGCGATCACTATAGTTCACTAGATCTTTTAAAAAGATCTCCCAACCTTCAAAGTAAGCTTTCAGATAAAATAGAAATGCAAAAGAGTGAATAAGTTAAGAAAAGTAGGAGTGGCATACAAATAAAGTAAATAAATAAATTTATCATTTCCTAATCAAGTTGAAGATCTGTAGTATGTGTATGCTAACCTTTGTCCATGTTTCCAGGAGATGCAGCATTTAAATCACCAAACTGTGGAAGAAAATAAAAATAGCAACTTTTAATACAAAACATTATACTAGCATTTTCCATGTCAGTTAAATCCTCTGTGAAATCTAATCATAATCATGCTTCCCAATAAATATGACTATTTTTATTCACAAATGGAACATTTGCAACATTCTTCAGATTATGTAATTACAGGGGGGGTTCTATGACAATTTGCCACAGCTACCTCACCACGGCCACCTCATCATGGCCAACTCACTGCAGGACAACTCACCATGGGAAAAGAGTTACACTAATATCAAAGAAATGGTGGAATAGAATAATTAAAGTAAGGATGCAAAAACAGGGACAAAATGAAATCTGAATGACAAAAAATAAAATGTTTTTATTTATTTTAAATAATTAAATGGAATTGTTAAATTGCCCCATGGAGAAATTGTCCTGCGGTGAGTTGGCCATGGCGAGTTGTCTTGTGATGAGTTGGCTGTGGCGAGTTATCCCATTCCATTCCAGGGTAGTTCAGGGATTTCTGGAAGTGAATCCTTCAAATTAAAAGTGGTTTAGAGCAGTGATTCTCAACTTTTTCTTCACCACAGACTCCTTTAAATACCTTTTGTGGCCACGGACCATGGCCACGAACCACCAAGACTTAATTCAAGATTTAAATCCTAACATTTCTTCGAGGACCCCCTGTGACATCATGGCCCCCCAAGGGTCTGTGGACCATAGGTTGAGAATCACTGGTTTAGAGTGTTACATACCACAAAGCCTTCTATTCTAAAGTTAAATACATACCTTATTTTGGAACTACATGTATTGTTTAATACTTTGTGAATAAAAGTAAATAATGCTTGTTGCCTATTTTTGAATATATTTTCATAATACTCTTCATTTTCACCCAGAAAGCAAGACTAATGAAGTATGTGAAGAAAGGATATTTGCACATTCTTAATGTCTGTGGAATATTAAACATAGTCAAATATGTTGATGCTTCATATATAAGATATCACCTTTCCCCAAGTCCTCTTGAAACAAGTTTGTGATGTAACAAAAATAAAAACCCTAATAATAATAATAATCTTCAGTTAATAAAATGACCATTGGGTGACAGAAAAAAAATCTTACTAGGAATGAAAATATTACTTTTTTGTTGCTTATTTCTATAGATACAAGAAAATAGTTTTCATTAATTTTTTTACTCTCTGAGTGTCAAACTGCTGGTTAAAAAAACAAGGGGCAAAGTTTGAATATTTGGCAATTCAAGAAGGTTATAATTTAAAAAGAAGGACTACAGATTTCAGAAATGAGCACAAGATTTCAGAAATTTACACAGGATCTGAAAGGCAACAGCAAAATACCCGATCCAGTATTTAGTATGAATAAATATAATCAGAATGTATGAATAGAAGAAAATGAATTTCTGTTTCCGGTTTTGACATTGCGGGTTTCCGGTTTTGACATCGCGGTGGAACGGATGCAGGAAGACGGGGCTCCGTCTTTCGCGTTCGATTTCGCCCTACTCGGGGACCCTGGAAAGGGTAAAAAATCACCCCATAGAGGCGACAAGCAAGGAGGGGACTCTTGTTGATCGTGGGGGGTGGTGGCAGCACTTCCATTTGATCCGAGGAAGCCCTCCAAACTGGCGGGGGAATGACTGGCTGCATCCGCGTAGCCAGTCCTAAGCTACTGACAATGGAAGACAATAAGCACTAACAAGCAACATTAGAGCAAAGTGGATGAAACTAGATGAGTCCTGACCCTCTCTTTATGATTTTAAGACCTCTTCCTGAAAAACTGCCCAAAGCACTCCCCCCGATGAGAGAGGGAAGGGGAACTTTTGCCCCATTCACTCAGGAAAAGAAAAGCGGCGATTTAATTACTTGGGGAAAATGGAGAAAATTACAAGACTAAGTTGGAACTAATATATATATATATATGGCTTGGAAATTTGGGGACTAAAAGTGCTTTTAAGACCTTTATTTTTTTTTTAAAAAAGAGAGACTTGAAAAGTCTGCAATATAAATTTTGGATTTAAGGAGAAAAAACAAAACTGGAATGGCGTTAATGACATCTAGTGAATTTGCGGCACTACAACTTATTTTGCCTAAAAGAAACTTGGCTCGAAGCCCAGAGTTAGATAAGACTCTGGCTGACCTTGGAAACTTTTACTTTTGAATATTCCAGCTGAAAAGAAAAGGCGTGGGGGCTGTTTATCTGTGTGACAGAGACAATAAACTATTTTAAATTGGCCTGTCTGAACTACGAATACAAATACTGACTTTCAGAACTGTATTGTGGAACTATTTCCCTGTAGAAGAAATATACACTATTACTTGATATGATGGAACATTTTGGATTATAAATTTTGACTCATAAACAACTTTTAATGGTTCTTTCTTCTCCCTGGACAGAAAGGATATATCTCTCATTGGACAGAAAAACTTGAATTTTACTTATATCTGCTTAAGGGAGGTTTAAGAAAGGATTTATAAGTCGGTCGGAGCTCCAATAATAACTTCCTGAGTTTTCAAACAGACTTCTGTAAAGGCCATTTACAAAAAATAAAATGGATGTTTCATACTTAGCTCCTTAATGTCTGTCTCCAGAAGCCTTAGTTTGACATACCACCAAGAAAATACTGATGAATCACAGAAAGAAATTCTCTCCATGTTGAAATTAATACAAGAAACAATTGCTTTAGCTCGTGATGAGATTAAATACAAAAGAGATAAAAGAATAATTTTCTAATTTAAATCTACAAACCCAGAAAATAACCACAGAGAAGGAACTAGCAACTCAGAAAATAGAAGGAAAACTAGAGAAAGCTGACCCAAAGATGGAGGACCCAAAGGAAAAAAACCAACGGCCAGACTCAGAGAAATGAAGAATTAGAAGACATAACGACAACATTGGAAATGGAAAAGACATTTTATCAACCAAGATCTCAGAGCATACTGGAGGATAAGGAAGGAAAGCCAACGGAATGGAAGATAGAATTGTTATTAGAACTGTGAGGAATTGGAGAAGGAGGGAGGCTGTTTAATGAATATCAATGGGCTCTTCCAAAAATACTTTAAATTGTTTCTTTTGCTTCAAATAATATGTACAAGAATAGAGAAAGAATTATTTGATGATCCAAATACACTGACTTGGAAAGTTAGTTGGCAAAGGAAGAAAGCTAGAGTAAGACTGAAGAAAACAGAAGCTTTGACCTATTAGACGGGATATTATATTAAATTAGATGTTTGAATATGGTTAAGAATAGATTGCTAGAAATAGAAATATTATTATAACTAGGTAGATAAGATTGGTAATCAGAACATCATATTTTGGCATGAAAAGGGAAATAAAAAATGCTAAGAAGTCTGAATAAGGGAAGCTTTTGGTTACCCAAATATAACTTGTTTTGAAACTAAAAATGATTGGGATATTTTGAATATGGATGGGAAATTAAAACTGAAAAAAAAAAAGCAAAAATAGGATACTGACTGACTAAATGGATATTGAGTGCAGATGCAATTAAGATATGTTTTGGTTAGAAAAGATATTTTAAACTGGTATCATTGATATTATTAGAAAACTGTAATAAATGCTGATATTCAACTGTATATCTAGTAATAACAATAAGAATTTTATTTGCTTAATGTGAAAAAATGTTTATTACCGGAAGAAGAGAGGAGGTATTGGATGGTGTAATATTGGATTTAGTTTGAAGAAGCTTATATGTACCACGGAATTACTAATGGACCCATTCAACATGTTGTTTATTAAGCACTTGTTTGTAAAAATAGAAAATTAATAAAATATTTATAAAAAAAATAAAAGAAAATAAATTTCTGTAGGAGCTTTGTATAGATTCAGCTTAACTGAAACTTTGACATCCATTATATCTAAATCTTAGATGAAAGGAATTTAATTATACCTGATCCACACTTACCTGCTAGAAACACATTTACTTAATTAAGTATAACTTAATGAGATAATTACTTCTTTTTGATGTTAAATTATCTGGTAAAAGATTCCAACTGCAGACTGACCTCTCCCATGACTGCAATAGGTGTCTCTCCTGTGGCTTGAGCAACCCGATGTTCAACTAAGTAAAACATATATTCATCATATAACAGACGGATCAGATGAAAAGAACCAAAGCTAGCAGCACTGCGCAGAGTTAAATCTCGAATCACCATTGAGCTATATTAAGATGAAAATACAAATGAAATACATTATCATCCAATAAATATGCCAGAAATTTCTGACACATCCAACATAATTCTAACAATTACATTATTTAAGCCAGGAGGGGACATTTTTTTTAAAGTAAAGTTAGTTTTCTTGTCAGGAAAGAAAAGGGCGTTATACTACATGCTGAAGACTGGCCAAGCTAAAGCAAGTTGTAGGCAGGGTCATCCTCTTCTTTTCCAACTCCCTCTTTTCTCTGTATCAAGATTCAGATAACTCTTGCCAGAAGTATGAACTAATTTATCTAAATGGCTTTTAAATGTGACTAAGGTCTACATGAATCTAGTTCAGGGGAAGGCAACTATGGCACCTTTGCTACATGTGGACTTCAACTCACAGAATCCCTGAGCCAACATGGTTGGCATAGTTGGCCACCCTTGTCCCAGGTGAAGGGCCCCATGTGACCTCTTGATTATCTATCTCTTATTTAGGCATTACATTTACACAGCACTTTAATAATTATTATATAAATGGCTCATGATATACAGCTGGATTTAACTAACATTCTTATTATTGGTTGAGGGACTGCATTTTTTTCTCTCCTTTCCCTTTAGAATACAAATTCCCTTTAAAATACAAATTTGACTAATAAGCAACATCAACTAAAAATGAAAACATAACAAATCATATTTGTAAACTCAAAATATGCTTAAATGTTTTATGTCGGTGGCAGTAGCCCCGGAAGTTAGGATATTAGGAACTGGCTGAAGCAGGCTTTTAGGGTGGTCTTCACCTACTTTCTTTCTTCTTACTTTGGGGGTAATAGAAATGAGTTACTTTAAGCAAAGAACAGGATGAAAATATAGTCAGACTAAGGCTTAATTAGAAAAGAAATGAGTGGAGGGAAGAATGCATAAATCCAAGCTCCACTGCTGCTTATTGACACGTCTTTCCCTCCCCACCCAATATCACCTTTACTAGCGATATGGTAAATTAACGAAGATGTGCAGCCTCATCTATGATCACTCATGGCTGAAAGCTATGATCCGGTTGGTATACGTTCAAAAGCACACTGTATTTCTGCGATGCTTTAAAGCAGCTGTGTCTTTTCTTGGGACCGCATAACTGTTGCATGATTCTGACAAAAGACATGTTTAAAGAAGTTGCAAACAGGTGCTACATGCTCAGTTCTATGCATTTCAAAGCACCTTTTGGCCTTTGAACTCAAAGCACTGCACTACCCTACCGGACTGAGACAAAATATAACCTATTTACTCAGGGCACTGACCTGTAGAAAGACCACTTTAACAGAAATTGGCGTGCTGCTTTAGGAAAACTAGGTCTTCCTTCATATGGTTTCAGTGCTTGCATCATTACATTATCAAGCCAGGCAGCCCACTGTTCCAGAGTGCTCTGCTGCTGAAGAGTCATCTTGAAATCTGTTTCTAACCGTTGTACCATGTTGTCATCACACTGGCACACCCAGGAAGCCTGCTCCTGTACCAATTCAAAAAAAGTTTAACAGAGGAGCTTCAAGTGCCCAATTTAAATTTAAGTTAAAGGCGCCTAGAAGGGAAAACAATAAGTAAAACAAAAAAAGAGGGAAGAATAAGTACTCAGTGAACAAATCAAGGGATAGAGCACATCTGCATTTTCTTCTGGATAATAAAATAAGTCTCTGCATGTTATTGGTCTCCCCTTGTGCATTGTCTGTGTGCATGCTTGTGTTCATCTGTGTACTGGGAAACTCTGGACAAGTTGTAGCTCCTCCACTTGAGGTGTAATGTGAAAAGAGAAGGAAGGCTTAGAACAGAGGTGGGCAACTATGGCAACTTTATGATCTGTGGACTTGAAGTGGATTTGAAGTCCACAAGTTGTAAAGTTGCCATAGTTGCCCATCCCTGGCTTAGAACAAAGCAGTGAACAGCATTCCAACCTCAACTATCCATCCCATAGGGATGCAAGGATGGATTTTTTTCTGGAATCGTTTTCTCAACAGATCCTAGCTCTTGATCTTCTTCATTTTCAGATTTGATGCTTTTCAGCGGCTTCTTTCCCTACACTAAATTTGATCTAAATTTGTTTGGTTTTCATAGAGTCATTCTGCTGGCAGACCCAATTCCAAGCTCCTTCACAGAATGTCTTCCCAACATTCTGTTGATTTGGAAAGGACTGAAAAAGGTTTCAAGGATAGAACAGCCAAAGAAGAGGAGAAATGGAACTGTTGGGCATGTGAATGTTTTAGTAAATGGGTTGTATTTAAACAAAAAAATTCAAATAGGCTGCTAACCATTCTTTTTCTAAAGCTTTGGCAGATATAGATATAGGTCACAGATATATTAGCATAGCTGTTAAGAAATACCCTTCATTGTCTAGAAGTCAACAGGTGAAAATCAGAGTAGTTGGGGAGGGGGGAGAGAATGAGTTACAGAAATGTTTCATGAATATTTTCTTGCAGAAGCCAAATATTATTGTGGAAGGTTTCCTCTAGACTGAATTTTTTCCTGGCATCTCTGAAATTCAAATGCAGGGAAGGCTTTTTAAAATTTATATTAGATTTTTTTCATCCCACTTTTATTATTGTTTGCAGATCTCAAGGCAGCAAACATATCAATCCTCCTTCCTCCCCCTATTTTCTCCACAACAACAACAACCACCCTGTGTGGGCTGAGAGTAATGACTGGCCCAAAATGACCTGGCTCGCTTTCGTGCCTAAGGTGAGGCTAGAACTCCCAGTCTCCCGCTTTCTAGCCTGGTGCCTTAATGACTGGACCAAAGGATTCCAAACAAAGCATCCACATCATACCTGGACATTGGCAAAATCAACACGGTTGAGGTCATTGAGCATCTGGTTAATTTGAGAAGTATTCTGCAAGACAGCTCGGGCTGCCTGAGCCAGATGATTAAGAGATGTGTATCTTCGCAGAGTCTGAGCAAAGGCACTTACAGCGGCAATCTGCGAAAAAGGAAGAAAAAGGCCCAATACTCCTATTCTCTTATTAAGGCTGGCGCTGCTTAGCAAATTTTACAAATAAACCATTTCATCGAGAAATAAATCGTTTATCGAGAAATACACTTTACACCCAAATATACCAATATTGTCTGATAAAGAAACCCCATGAGAATATGACATTTGGAGAGGATATGTGCACAAAACAACAATTAACGTTAATAATAATAGAAGTTAAATAAAAAAACAAGATCCATGTCAATACCTTCCCTGCACTGAATGCCTGGTTACCCTCCGCACCCAAAGGAAGCACCATGTTAGAATATTCGGGTACACATTTGTGCCAGTTTGCTGTGAAGACTCTAAAGAATATGGCACTTATGCCATCTAGAATTCTTCAGTAAATATTTGTTAGAGAAGCAAATCTCTCCTCAAAGACCACTACAGCCAACAGCAAAAGCTTTTACCAGTTAGATCACCACCTGAGCAAGTAATTTAAAATACTTTTTTTTTCTACCTAGTCTTTGGCGGATTAGAGTAAAACAGTATATTACAAGAGCAACTATAGTAAAACTTTGATTTTAGGGTCTTCCATTCCCATGTAAGAGACGAAATCTGAGTTTGAATTTCTCCCTCAAATAATGGAAAAAATTCTTGTTAAGACAAATCTATCTGAATAATTTATGGCAAATTATACAAACGATGGATAAATTAGATAGATTCTGGTAAAACGAACAGTTTTAAAAATCCCTTTTCTCAAAGCAGTCTGTTAACTGGAGGTATTACTGTATTTTTTAATGTTTATTATGCTAGTTCACAAACATATTACATATATCACATTACATTTATTGGAAAAATTATATTATTACATTATTTCTTTCCCATGGGCCATCTGGGCAGGGGCTCATATGCACCACAGGCTGGGAACCAGTGATTTAGACATCAGTAGATGAACTTTCTGCAGCAAATTTTAAAGAACAGTACAACTACCAATATAAAACCAAAGCAGATTCTATGTGGGTTTTTTTTAAAAAAACCACATGTAAGTAGTGTAGTGAGGTAATGATGAATTATTAATGTTTGTAATATCTTTTTTTGTTGCAAATGATTTTGAAAGCAAGAGTAACTCTTTAGTTTACCTTGGTTTGAATCATTCTCTGGGGAATATTGTTCATGGCATTGGAAAGCCAACCTTCAAGGCTTTTTGCAAAATTGCGAATGGCTTGGGTCAAGGCACCTATGCATGAAAGTAAGCACAATAAATTAAAAAAAAAGTCAAGGCATGATTGTATTGACAGGTCAATGTCCTTGAATATTACAAATAAATTGTAAAGGGAGAGAGTTTATGCTAATGCATGTTACTAATCAACATAGAAAAGAAATACCACATAATTATAAGTAGCACTATTCTAATACAACATATCTAAAGAACAGCAAATCTTGTAGGCTGCAGTGACTGTTCTCACTGAGATGCTAATCATGTGTCTATGCTGTGTAACTTTAGACTATAATCAGAAATTCTTAGTATAAAAGAATATTCTGTCATATTGGACCCATTACTAACATGAAAATATAGGGTCATTTTTGCAGTAAAATGTAGATCCCAGATCAGGATCCGTGATTTATTAATTCTTCAATATACAAAGGAACACAAAAACGATAATCTTACTCTAGGCCAGGGGTAGGCAACCTTGGCTCTTTTATGACTCGTGGACCTCAACTCCCAGAATTCCTGAGCCAGCCATGCTGGCTCAGGAATTCTGGAAGTTGAAGTTCACGAGTCATAAAAGAGCCAAGGTTGCCTACCCCTGCTCTAGGCTATATATTATTACAGGAAGGCACTTGATCCTACTATGAAGTTAAAATAATAAACTGTTCACTCTTAACCATCTCTGTGGTAGGAAGAGAATGCTAATATTTGGATGTGTTTTATGTACTACTCAATAAAAATATATTTTATTCTGTACTGAATACTATCATGCATCATAATTTGATCAACTGCAAAAAAAAATTGTTTGGTAAACATTATGCAGTGTCTTAAAATGTAATATTTGGTTTTAAAATGCAAGCATGAAAAGTAATGCTAAGCAACCACTGAACATTTAACTATTCTCTGAAAAGAATATAGAGACTTTCATCCTATAACCCATTTCAAGAAGTTGTTTTAGGTACATTGTAACATTTTATGACTAATATGATCTTTCAGTATTTTTCTTTAAACAGCAAAACTTTACCCTATCCCTCATCTATCTGAAAGCATCATGTATTTATACATTTATGGGGATCCTGAAATTTCCAGAATTGTATGATATATAGTGTTCTTTTTAAAGCATTAGCTTCTTTGTTCCCCAAATCAGAGTCAATTAAGGTTTGTCTATTTAATAGCCACAACATACCAGCTGTAAAGAGGAAAAATGACAAAACAAAACAAAACAGGAATGGAGTATTCTGTGGGAAGACATGGAAGACTAATCAGAATTGCAACAGATACAGGTTGCTTTGGTCCTTTCCAGTATACAGAAACGAATTATATGATTTATGTAGTCAAATGAATTTGCATAGTCAAAAGAGTATCAGACATACAAACACAAACAAACTTATAACCATGTTTGGGAGAAGACAAACCCCCCAAAACTAGAAAACATGCATTTAAAAATCCCAGAACTGGGGCGGGGGGGGGGGGGCACTGGGGGTGGTGGGGGGGGCAAGCTCTCTAGCTGCGCAGTGGCAGAGAAATGTGACGGAGGTGGAAAGCAGGCGCTTTCCAGCTCCAGCGCTCCATCTGCCGCTTCGATGGCCATGTGGGCAGAGGTGCGAAGAGGGCTTGGAAGGGCAGTGAAAGGGAAGAGGGTGGGTGAGCAGGTGAGGGGGGATCTGTCCCACACTGCCCCACTTGTTTTGTGCCCGCTTTCGGCTGAGCCACGTCGCGCCCACCAAAGCTGCTGCCAAGATGCTTGGCAGAAACCCCCACCACCCCAGATCGGACCCATGCAGCACCTTCTTTCCAGCTCCGACACGGTATGCAGTCCCACAAACCAAAGAAGTTTGTGGGACTAAAAAAAAGTTCAATCAATCAATTCTAACTTTGTGAGAACTTTTTTTTTCCGCGAGAAGTTGGAATTGATTGATTGAACTTTTTTTTTAGTCCCACAAACTTTTGTTTGTTGGACTGCACACGGCGGCAGAGGAAGTGACGGAGGACCACATCAGAGCTGGAAAGAAGGTGCCACGTGGGTCCGATCGGGGCAGGAAGGGGGGGTTTCTTCCAAGCAACTTGTTCGGAGCCAGGGAAACGGGCTGGGTGGGGGGAGCTGCCAATGCCGCTGCCATGAAGCATGGCAGATCCACCCGAGCGGCCATGATACCCCCTCCCCAGCCAGCCAGCCACCATTGCCTGACCTACTCCTTGCCTGGCCGGCCGGCTGGCACAAAGCCTCACCGCTCTTCTCCTCCTCATCCTCCCCACTCAAGCGGCCACCAGTGGCTTGGGTGCCTCTGCTCCATCCGGGTTAAAGAAAGTGGAGGTGCAGCAGAGGAATTGCTCTCAAACAATAGGAGCCAGGTATGCTGCTCGCTTGTGTGCGCCCGCCTTATTGAGAACAATCCCCCTGCTGCACCTCTGCTTTCTTCAACTTGGACAGAGCCAAGGAGCCACTGGTGGCTTCTTGAGTGGGGAGGATGAGCTTTGCTGCTGCTGCTGGGCCACGCCTGGGCTATGCCCTGCCGCTCCACCTTCACTACTGGGGGAAGCAGCAGCAGGGCGCTCCATGCAGGGGGGGGAAGCAGCAGCAGCAGCGGTGGAGCGCTCCATCGGGGAAGCAGTGGCGGCAGGGTGCTTCATGTGGGGGGGAAGCAACAGCAGCAGCGGTGGAGCGCTCCGTCTGGGGGTGATGGGGGAAGCAGTGATGGCGGAGCGCTCCGTGCGGGGGGTAAGCAGCAGGATTTTGTGGCTCCCGGTGTTTTCTTTTCTGTGGGAAACGGGTCCAAATGGCTCTTTGAGTGTTTAAGATTGCCGACCCTTGGCCCAGGCTGTCCTCTTCTATTGTAGCTGAGACACCAATCTCCCTTTCCTTGCTGCAGAGAGCTGAAGAACTCCCAAGATGGCTTTCACAAGTACAAGAGAAATCTGGCCATGTGAAATGGCTCTTACATGCAAATGAACTGGCTACTTTCAAGACTCTGTTACAGAAAGTGTGAAAGCCACATTTCCTATACGCACCATAGAAATTATCTCTGTAATGTCATTGTTATATTGTCTTGGTGCTTTTCTCAGAAAGGACTATAATGATATAAAGTAAAAATAAAAGCTATAATATAAATTCAGAAGAGTAAATATTTAATATTGTTTATACTAACAACGGCCATAGTTATTGCCCACAGAAACCATTCTTTAGAATGGCATGAATATTTGAGAGGCCAAAAGCCTATTAATTTCCATAGATGTATCTGATATTTGATTTTAAATTGTAATAAATTGCAACACTAATGTTATATATTTTCCTTTAAGCCAAACTAGCTAAATTGATGGCGAGATTAGACTAAAGGTTAGAGATTATAAGAATAAACTACTTACCCTGGAATATTACATTAGAATGAAGTAGCAGCTGTACCACAATACCTTTAGTAGGATTAACTAACAAGTTACAAAACAGCTGCTCATTATTTAAGGGTACCAAAAATAATAAAATGTTTTATATAAATGCAGTACTGAAAATGTTCCAACTTTAAAATTAAATAGCACAGTGGTAGAAAGATAAAAAGGTAACAAGGACAGGACCCAAAAATACCTTTAGATTTATATAGCATCTTTAGATGAATAGAGTAGAGTAGAGTAGAATACTTTGTTTAGCCAAGTTTGATTAGAAACACAAGGAATTTGTCTCCGGTGCAAAAACTCAGTGTACATGCAAAGCAACAGAGTAATAATAATAATACCAATAAGAGGGTAGAAATGAAGATAAGAAGATAGATAACATAGATAAGAAGATAAGAAATACTGTCAGACAGACAGAGATAATACAGGTAGTCCTCGATTTTTGACCACAATTGAGCCCCAAATTTATGTGAAACATTTGTTCAGTGAGTTTTGCCCCATTTTATGACTTTTCTTGCCACATTTGTTAAATGGATCACTGTAGTGGCTAAGTTAGTAAGATGGTTGTTAAATGAATTTGGCTTCCCCATTTAGGTGGCTTGTCAGAAAGTCTCAAAAGGTGATCATGTGACTCTGGGACACTGCAACCATCATAAGTATGAGTCAATTGCCAAGTGTCTGAAGTTTGATCACGTGACCATGGTCGTAAGTGGGGGAAATGGTCATAATGGTCAGTGCTGTTGTAAATTTGAACAGTCACTAGATGAACCATTGTAAGTCGAGGACTACTTGTAATGCACTCAAGAGTAGGGAAGGGAAGTTCTTGTTAGTTGTGGATAGCTCATTTTAGACAAACTTCAGTAGGCAGAACAAAGCCAACAGGGTAGAATTTTTGGATGATGATGGTGAAGCCCATTCTCTTCCTTCCTTCCTTCCTTCCTTCCTTCCTTCCTTCCTTCCTTCCTTCCTTCTTTCCTTCCCTCCCTCCCCCCTCTCTTGTTCAGATGCTGAATAATAAGATTAGCCATACAAAAAGAAGCAAGATGGAACAACTGTTTGTTCAGAAATCTTCAGGTCCTAGACTTTAGCTCTGGGTGGGATTGCATTGACCCTCAAAAAACAGTCTACAATCTGAGGACTCTTTTAGTCTTGCAGGTCCTGCTAGTACTTCAGATGGAAAATGTGGCCAAGATGGTGTTTGTCCAGCTGAATCTGAGGGCCAGCTGTGGCCCTTTCTGCATCAGGAGGTACCAGCAACAATAGCTCATGTCCTTGTCACCTTGTACTTGGATTGCCTTGAAAGGCAATTCGGTAGCTTCAATTGATCCAGCATGCCACTGTCTGGCCAGTACAGTAGAACAATGCCATTTTTACAATAGCTTACACCGGTTTCCAATATCCTTCCAGATCTAGTTCAAGGTCCTGGTTATATCCTAGGTAGCCCTTTATATTCTGGTCCTTATTAACTCTGAGACTGTTTGACTCAGATACTAAGTTTACGTTCACTTTACTTAAGTCAAGATTCTCTTGTTGTGAGAAATCAAGAGAAAGAATGCCAGTTGTAACTTCCCCTCTGTGGAACAGCTTGCCCTCCCCTTCCTGCCTCTGCTCCAACAGTCCTTCAGGACAACAAGCAAGGTTTAGTAGAAAGAGCTAAATTATGAGAGACAAAGTCTGAAGCCACATATGAGTTTTAATTTTTCCTGGTCACTGAATATTGTATATTTTTGCTCATGATCATAAGAGGTAGCAACATGCAAATTAATGTCATACATAAAAATAAAATAATAAGTTACTCTGGAGTGCAACATTGTGAAATGATGAGTGATTTACTATAGCACAGGTAGACGATATTAGCTAGATATAGCATTTGCAATCGTAATTTCATTAGCAATATATGAGAGAACAAAATGAAAACACGCTTCTCTACATTAGCAAATATGAGTTCCCCCCCATTATTGCTTTCTACTGTCTTTTGTTTTTCTAATAGTTCTCACCAGCACTGCCATCACACTCCAGATTTTCAAAAACTAGTGTTATATTGGCTACCTCCCACAGAATATATTGTTTAAAAATTTGTGGTTTCTGCATGTTCATTTTGTTACTCTATAATTTTCCTATCTTTTATTGTCTAGCACCCTATCAGCTCCTATATAGGTTTCTGGTGTATTTAAAAGTCATCATCACCAACAACATTGTTTCTAGCAAGGCGTTTCTAAAATAAGAGTCTACTAACATTGATAAACATTTCTATAACATTTTGATTGTCTGGAACAGAAATAGAGAGATGTTTAAAGCTACAAACTCATAAGCCCCCAAACAACATGGCCAATGTTCAGAAGTTACAGGAACTGTATTCCAAATCAGAACCAGCAGCAGAAATGTATGATCGATTTGCCAATTTAACTATTAAGATAACCTTAAGTACAATTATTCTGTACACCAAGCGGTGCTCTTGATATAACATCAAAAGATCACAACATCAAGGTGCAATGTAGACTAGCCTCCTCGTGGTGCACCCTGAACAACGTGACTTTGTCAAGGCTAAACAGTCTATACATTCTGGCTGTTGGATCTCCCAGCAAGAAGCAGCAGCAGGAGTACCGAAAATAAAAACAACGGTTAATGCTGTATCCTGTTACGCCATACGAAATAAATAAAAATCACAACACCGTTTTTTGGACTGTAAAAATCCTTCGCAAAAGAACCTTAAGAAAATAAGGAGTGTTTATGAAACATCAATTATTATTATTATTATTTTTACTGATTTAACGCATTCCACATTTGCCACATCTTTTTCTGAGCTTGCGTAACTGCAACTGAAGTGTGCTGGGCTGTCTCTGCATGGATGGTAGATGGCTGTGCTTCTGAAAAAGTCACCAGGAATCTGAAAATAGACATTACTGTTCTAATGATTCAAAAATAGATGTTTTGTATGCCTCCCCGAATCCTTTTAAAGGATGTGCACAATGCAGCATTAATTCTTAGCATTCAAATATTCTTCAGTTTTATTTGAGAAAGCTTGCAAGTAGAACAAAACCAAAATAAAAATGCTCTAAATAATAAGACTTGATGCTGTTAAAATGACTTGAATATGCAATTTTAACTTCATAAGTGCACTTTAAGATAGGAACAGCATGAAAATCAACACTTTCTCTACCCTAGCAGATTCCTAGACGCCACATTCATTCATTTAAAGAAAGCATAAATTCAACTAAGAAGCTTTTGATTCCAATATTCTAAATGCCATACAGCCAGCAAAATCCACCCTGCTGAAAAAAAATGGCCTCCAATCCTCCTAACTCTCCTGGCAACACATATGTCACTGATCTTAGTTATCCCAAGAACTTATCAATTTCTCCCTTCTGTCTCCCCTCAATTGTAAAGATGTCAGATTTAAAAAAAAAATGCAGCGTGTTCCGATACACTGCACCATTGTTCATTGTCTATAGATTCTCTACTGTTATCCTTGTTGATATTACTGCTATTTTAGAAACAAGGAAAGAAACAGATGATAAATCATTTTTCTCTACTATAAAGACATGGACTCCCTATATCTGAATACATATCACAAACCAATGAAGCTACCATTCTTGTTGGCAGGGATGGGTAGCTATAATATAGGACCGACCTCCTCCACCCTACCCCCAAAACTTGAGCTCCACTAAATGGCCCTGGGTACAAAAAAACAGGTGCTTAGAATTGAAGTATATTGTGCCCAGAAATGATTTTGAATGCCAAAAGAAATAGTCTTTATAATCCTGCAATTCTATTGGCTACCTCAAGGTTTTTTCATTTTTGCAGTTTAATACAGAAAAGAAGGATCATTTTATAGCTAAAAATTCTTGCAGATCTTCTGAAAAGCATAGAAATCTATCAAATCTATGGCCATAGACATCTCAGCAAACTATAAATATGCTATATGCAAATCCCATCTTTATGTACCTATGGCCTGAGATTCCAACACAAATAGCTACATCATGCTTGTAGTTACTGCCTACTCTTGGTCTAAGGCAGGGGTAGGCAACCTTGGCTCTTTTATGACTCGTGGACTCGTTGAAGTCCACGAGTCATAAAAGAGCCAAGGTTGCCTACCCCTGGTCTAAGGCAACTTTGAATGCCTGATTGTACCCCTGAATGTTATGTTTGTTATTTTGGGAAGCTTCATCAGAGCAAGGTTACATTTGGGGTCTGGTTTTGTCATGAGATTCAATGTAGGCCATGATAAGGCGACCAAATGTTGAAAGCAGCTTGGTCCTGCTTTAAAATTAGTTGTTTAAGTGCAACACGTTGAGATATCAAATTCATTCGTGGAAAACCTCTGATGTCATTCAGAAGACTGTTGTTAAAAGAAATGCTTTAATATGAAAAGAATGTTGCATAACTAAGTTACCATTCTCATCAATGAGCATCATTAACAAATAACTGCTAATAATAATAATAATAAAGTTGGAAGGGACCTTGGAGGTCATCGAGTCCAACCCCCTGCTCAGGCAGGAAACCCTATACCATTTCAGACAAATGGCTGTCCAGTCTCTTCTTAAAAACTTCCAGTGTTGGAGCATTCACCGCTTCTGGAGGCAGGTTGTTCCACTGGTTAATTGTTCTAACTGTCAGGAAGTTTCTCCTCAGTTCCAGGTTGCTTCTTTCCTTGACTAGTTTCCATCCATTACTTCTTGTCCTGCCCTCAGGCGCCTTGGAGAATAGCTTGACTCCCTCTTCTTTGTGGCAACCCCTGAGATATTGGAATACTGCTATCATGTCACCCCTAGTCCTTCTTTTCATTAAACTAGACATACCCAATTCCAGCAAACGTTCTTGATATGCTTTAGCCTCCAGTCCCCTAATCATCTTTGTTGCCCTTCTCTGCACTCTTTCTAGAGTCTCAACATCTTTTTTACATCGTGGTGACCAAAACTGGATGCAGTATTCCAAGTGTGGCCTTACCAAGACATTGTAAAGTGGTATTAATACTTCACGTGATCTTGATTCTATCCCTCTGTTAATGCAGCCCAGCACTGTGTTGGCTTTTTTGGCAGCTGCAGCACACTGCTGGCTCATATTTATAATGCTGATACATTATTATTATGCTGATACATTATTATTATGGCTGAAGAGACCATGATCCTGTAAGCCTTTTGGTAGGAATAGAACGTTCCATTTAATATTTTTAGATAAAGTCATATTACTAGTTGGAACCCTAAAATAGCTTCAAGGGTTATGATGACCGTAAATAAAACTCATTTCATAATATTTTTCTTTTTAAATTCTACTAGGAGACTGTGAGTTCCAGTCCCTCCTTAGGCACGAAGGCAGCTGGGTGACCTATGGCTAGTCATTTTCTCTCAGCCCTATGAAGAAAGCCATGGCAAACCACTTCTGAAATCTTGCCAAGAAAACTGCAGGGGCTAGTCGAGGCAGGTGCCAGGAGTCAACAATGACACAAAGGCACACATACATAGAGAGAGAGAGAGAGAGAGAGAGAGGGAGAGGGAGAGGGAGAGGGAGAGGGAGAGGGAGTGAGTGAGGGAGGGAGAGACAGTCACAAATATCAATTTTAAACAAAATTAAAATTATTTAAAATAAGTAAGAATTAAGCCCGTTGAAAAAGATAGGACCTGTTTAAGGCCTTTCAAAAAGCAAAAAAACAGACAGCTCCCCTTCATTAACAGGAAAGTGCAATCTGCTGGGACAGCTACAGCAAGACCTGACCTGATTTGCTGCAAGAGAAGTCCACAGCAACTCTAGATGAACTTTTTCAAATGATCTCAGGGAGCAGAAAGGAGGTGAATTCTATTTCAGTCTTTTCTTCTAGAACCTGGTCTTGGGCCGCAAAGGAATCGCAAGGTAATAACCTCGCTCATGTAATATTATCTCTGTTTGTTCTTCAAGGACAAGCCTGTCTGTTTACATTCTATACTACATAAAATTTGCTCAAGGATTGTATCAGGCTTTGGCCAGAACAACAATTGGGATGTTTTCTTTTTTTTTTGGGGGGGGGGGGAGAGGAAGCAGTGTTGAAGCTAGTCTTTCCTAGTCTAAGATTTTTGACCAACTTGGGATTACTGACCACTATTGAAAAGAGATTAATGGTTTACTACCAGGACTTCAACTACCAAAGGGAAGACATTAATATGGAATCACCCATCTGAAATTTAGCAGATCATTCTGATTATTGTTATGAGGAAGTCTCATATGAGACTTCAACATCAGATCAGAGAGTGTTCCTGCTGCTTGAATTATTCACTACTATATTTATCAGAAAGGAATGTGGAATTCCACTGTCCCCACATCATAATCTTTGAAGCAGAAGAGAATCTTACACATGGCAAAGGAAAGCAAGGAATAAGGGGAAGATGTAGAGATCAAGCTGCAAGTACAGGTATTCCTCGACTTACAACAGTTTGTTTAGTGACTGTTTGAAATTACGATGGCACTGGAAAAAGTGACTTATGCCCATTTTTCACACTCACAACCATTGCAGCATCCCACTGGTTACGTGATCAAAATTTGGATGCTTGGCAAATAGTTCATATTTATGACAGTTGCTGTGTCCTGGGGTCATGTGATCACCTTTTGTGATCTTCTGACAAGCCAAGTCAATGGGGAAGCCAGATTCATTTAACAACCGTGCTACTAACTTAACAGCTGGAGTGATTCACTAAATAACTGTGGCAAGAAAAGGTAGTAACATGGGGCAAAATTTACTTAACAAATGTCTCACTTAGCAACAGAAAGTTTGAGCTTAATTGGGGTCGTACGTTGAGGACTACCTGTAATGCAAGTGAGTGACTGAAGTAGAGTATGTATTGCCTCTGCATCACAGAGTGTGAAGAACAAATGGAATTTACTACAAAGAGCCCCTTCAATTGGGGGACTCCATGCATTTTTCTAGAGCTCACATCCTCAGTGGTTTCCTCCTCTTTCTGCTTCAATGCAGACTGTAACTTTCTTCATCTGGAAGCAAGGAGAGGAGCTGGGGTAGTATGCTCTTATCTTTTTCCTCTTTCAAGAGGAGTAAACTGTGGTAGGATTAGAATTCATAAGCATTCCCTTATGTTACTCAATTAGCCCTTATTAGTTTGACAAATATATACATCATGTATATGTCATTAGCATCATCAATGGGATTTTTAATCCTAGCACTAACCTTTTTTGAAATGTACTTTCTCATCAGGGCATATATACACTCATATATGCACACATAGATATATGTCACATGCGCAGATTTACTGAGGAGAAAATCTTCAGGACTAGTTTCAGCAAGAGCTGGCAACCAAGCAGATATACAGATAGTCCTTGATTTAAAACCACAATTGAGCCTAAAATTTCTGCTGATAAGTTGTTGAGTTTTTCTTCATTTTACAACCTTGCTTGCCATTGTTGTTAAGTGAATCTCTGCAGTTAAGCTAGTAACAACTAGTTGGTTCAGTAAATCTGGCTTTCCCATTGACTTTGCTTGTCAGAAGATTGCAAAAGGTCACCACGTGACCCCGGGATATTGCAACCATCATAAATACATGTCAGTTGCCAAGTGTCTGAATTTTGATCACATAACTATGGGGATGCTGCAACGGTCGTGTGAAAAACGGTTATAAGTCACTTTTTTTTAGTGCCATTGTAACTTCAAAAATTCACTAAATGAATGGTTGGAAGTCAATAAGAAAGATGGCCATGATGTAGGTTTACGATATGTTTTGTCTCGTTCTTCTTTTTCTCTTTTTGGAGAATCATCTTAATTCATCCTCCACTTAAGTAAATATGGTCCATTATTTTACTAGAATTACCATCATTTCAACTTCATGGTTAACTTGGTTTTGTGTTCTGTTTATCTGCATTTTATGAAAAGCAGTCTTCCAAAAGGTTCTAGCTCCGTTTCTAAGTCTACTATATTCATTTGGCTATTCTTTCTTCTCATTTTGTCCAGATGCCAATTATGTGCTGGCCAAAGAGATTACTGAATGAGATTACTTAATTATTTAAATAAAAGAGAACAGTCAAAGAGAAATACAGCACTGGGGCTTGACAAGCTAATGACAAAGAAAGTGACCGAAACATTGTAGTATTTCCCTTTCTTTCCCTCCTTTTTTAAATCATTGGTCTGAAATCCATTCTCTTGATCTGTAGTGCTGCTGTTGAGCATCACTTTATGATAAGATACCTGGATGACTTAATAATAGGCTAATTGGGGGTGTATAACACCAGTAGTGTAGCACTGTGATGAAGGTACTGGTTTTGGATGATAGAAAACTAGTTTCAAGTCCCTAGTCCACCATAGAATTCATTCTCATTCTCAGTTCAGCCAACCTAATGAGCTGATGTTGGGGACAAAATTAGGAGAAACACCATGTTCCTTATAAACCATCTTGAGTGCTCTCGCTCCCTCCCCCACCCTCTCTCTCAAAAAAAAAGACAGGATATAAGTGCAATGAATATTGGGGAGGGGAGGGGTGTCATGTAATATAATATTTCATTGATATCTACAGCAAGGCTTTTCAACCAGTGGTACGGGTACCACCTGTGGTACATTGGCACCTGGCAGGTGGTATGCGACCATCCTAGAAAAGTGGTAGCGGGGGAGGGGAATGAGCTGAACCGGTGGCAGCACTGCACAAGCCTGAGCAAGAGACGGCTGGAGCTGCAGGGCTGTCAGGGCTCAGCGGAAGCGCCAGGATCAGCGCTTCTTTGGGACTGTCAGGGCTCAGTGGAAGTGCCAGGATCAATGCCAGGCTCCAGCTGGAGCTCGGCGCTGATCCTGGTGCTTCTGCTGAGCCCAGAAGAAGCGCTGATCACCTGGAATGTTGTAGCATCTCCAGGGTCTTGTGATTTACATTCAGATGCTTGGCAACTGATTCATATTTATGATGATCACAGTGTCCCAGAGTCATGTGAAGTGACCAAAACCTGCTGCAACCACCCAGCAGACGGGGGGAATAAAAACCAAACAACCCCCACCCCACCCCTGCTGCCAATCCTCAACAGAAATGCTCACAACAATGAAAACCTCGGACAGGAGGAAGAGCGCCGCCGGGCGGGCAGGCAGGCGTCTTGCTCGGCTGTGGCTTGGGGGGCACTTTTTTCAGTGCCATTGTAACTTCGAACAGTCACTAAGCGAACTGTTGTAAGTCGAGGACTACCTGTACTTCATCACTTTTTTCCTTTTTTGGGGGGGGGTCATCAAGTTTTTGACACCTTGCTAGGCGACTGGTGGTACTCGGATATTGCCATATCCTAAAAGTGGTACAATGGGTGAAAAGGTTGAAAAGCCCTGATCTACAGGATCAATTTAAAAATATAACACAAAGCTGGATTCCATACTGCTTAATGTGCAGAGTCTCTACAATGTCCCTAACATATCTTTCATATTCTTTAATATCTCTTATCAAACAGCTGGATGAAGTTATCTGGACAAGGTGCCTTAAAGATGTCAATGAAACCAAGCCTCTTCTTTTGCCCTCAAATTCAGCAGTCTGAGTACACCAATAAGCTGAACTGAATTTTGACAACATGGTGTTCAACAATTGACAGTTTCTTGATAAATTACAAAACAAACAAATAATGGAATGGGGGGGAAAACACCTGTTAATGGAACAGAATGAAAACACAAATCCAATTCTTGACTAATTGTAAATAACCAGGAAAAACTATTATGTGCAAATTGTTGATTCTACTTCAGTTAGTATTCATTTAACCTCATAGATGTCATTCAGATTAATTTTTAGACCACAGCGAATATTGGTATTTAGAATTCCAATGTTAAATAATATTGTCTGTTGCTTTAAACATACAGAATTCCCATGTGTTTGGTTACAGCAACTCTTCAATTTTAGAAAAATAAGTCATCACTGACATATGGTGCTCCATAAGAACACTCACATTATACGAAAAATAATATGAATAGCAAGATTTGATTCAGTCTCTTTCATAAGTGAGAGAGGTGTGCTCTCCTTCGAAGTTGGATACACATTTTCTGAATGTTTGCAACAATTACCATAGTAACATTTCTACTAGCTTCAAAAGAAAAATGCTTTATACGTTACAGATCCCTTGGAGAAACAAGTGCATCTAACTGAATTACAAAATAACTGTTCATAGAACACAATGAGTGTGCAATTACATTGATTTTTTACTTCTCAAAACTATTGACTATTACTATTAATGGGACAAAAATTCACTATTTATTATAGTGGTAAGATAATGTTTTTTAATAGAAATGTGTTTTGTTAAAAACCATAGTAAATCAGCTTTCTGAATGGAACAACAAACTACACTGCACTGGCCTAAATAATTGCCTCACTGAAAAGAAAACTGTCCTCTTAAAAGATTTTCTTTTCAACCACGGATGGCTAATCAACCTATAATATTTGCAAGCAGATGTTGTACCAATGCTGAATTTTTGAAAGATTGAGAAACTAGCAAAATTCATGGTAAAAGAAAATGTTAACGCTACATATGTGGCAGGGTTGGGATGGATTGAAATATTGAGTTTAGATGGGTCATACCTTCTTCTGTAAGTATACTGACATAGGTTGCGATATAACCGTGCAAGAAGAGAAAGTACAGTTATATCATTTGCCAATAATATACCAAAAAGCTTTCTTTTGGTGAGAAAGTACTACAGACGCATTACACAATTGGAGATTTACCACTATATGCTAGCTGGTCTCCTAATTGAAATTGGAAAAATCTAAAACAAATTTGACATTAAAAAAACCCCCACATCTATTTTAACCCTCACATCTATTTCATAGACCAGGGGGAAAGTTCAAGGAATTTTTTTTTTTTTTGTTCCCTAAAATAAAGAATTTGATTCGTGGCAACAACAAAAAAATCCCAACCCCACAATTCAAATAATATCTGCTAGATGTTGAAATCTAGGTTTAAAAAGAGTTATCAAACATTTATTACTGTATTTTTCTACACTCCAGATAAAAACGATTATACTCACACTATTTCTATAGCTTTGAAAAACACTCCTAATGGATTCCTTGGGAGGTACAATAGGCAAAAGATCACCAGTAGGGAAAAAAAAAAATCCTTACAAGACGTCATCTATATTCAACTTACTAGGAATAGGTCTAAGGACGTCTGGAATGAGAATCTCCACCAAAGCCTGGTACATCACATGGTCACAGTTACACATCCATTTCAGAATTGACTCATTTTTGCACAGAGTTATCAGCTTTGCTTTCGGAAGTCGACTTTCTATTTCACTCAGATTGCTGGTGTGAACAAATGTATTAAATGAATAAATGAAAATGCATTTACATGAAGATTAAAAAAGAGCAATGGATTTCAAAGCTTTTACAAATAAACCATTAGAGATGTCTGAAAACACCCTTAGTTGCCCTGAGGCATTTTGTGCTGTAATGGCTGATACCTGGCCTCCATAGTTTTAAGCAAGGTGCACAGTTTTATGCAGCAGTGATAAGAATGGCCTTTGAATTTGGAATTATCCCATGAGAAAATAACTGGGTCCTATTCGCAGAAAATAAAATGATATGCATACAACTATATGCTGCAGTCCTCGTAACAAAATGAAACTTTTTTATTTTAATAATTTAAAGGACAGCATTCCTTTGGATGTAAAAGGCAGATTTTGTTTTGTTTATTTATAAACAAAATACCCAAGGGCTCAGGTAAATACTAACCTTGGCTCAGTGATAGTAGTGCCATCAGTTGTTGAGGGAGAATAGCGCCAAAAAGTCTGCCACAATTTTTCTATTAGGCTAAACTGAAGGTTCACTACAACATCCAATATTGCCTGAAAATCCAAAGCAAATACGGGTTTGCATTTTGTCTTTATTTAATGATAAATATCATGGCTGCCATTTATAAGGAAATAAACCCCAGCAATCTCAGTGGGGCTCATTTCCGAATAAAAAATTTTTGTACTGCACAATTATGCAGTGGTTGGGTCGTTTGATTTGGTCATTTTCATAAGCAGATGTATTGCATGGCATTCACAAGGATTATCTTTATAATAATTTCTGATATGAAGAAAAAATAATTTATCCCGCCTTACATAGAAGTTCAGTAAAAATACAGACAGTAAATTACAATGGAAAGGCTGACCTACATAAATTGAATAATGTCAGGTAAGTAGTAATTTTAAAGGAGTTCCATAATTATCAACTGAGAAAGGAGACAATGTCGATATCTAAGTTGACACTGTCCGCCTCTAACAGTTGACTGGAGTTCTAGACAGCAGAAGGTGCTCTCCTCATAAAGTACAAAGTAATTCTTGAATCCATCACCTTCTACAACAGAAGTGAGTGGCCTGATGTTGTCCAGGTCTTTTGGATCATTCCCCAATCCTCTGGTAGTAGCTGTGCTTGATGTGCAAAGGTGAAAGTAAGTCCTAATAGCTAGTGGCACTGGGCTTCTGTCTCCCGACATTCTAGAATGTAGGCCAGATCCTCAGCTATTGACTAGATAATTCACGTCAAAATAATTGCTCCATCCAGTAATCATATAATGCTCCAGATCTTTCAGCAGTGTTCAAGACAATATTGTTTGAACACTGATTTTGTTTTATATTCAGAGTCTTTTGTCACTGCTTAACCATGGCTGATCTTTATGATGGCAGAACTTAAAATAATGCAAGGAAGACTTTAAAAAGCAAAACCAGCTTTCTATTCTTTGGCTATGCCCACATCTTTTTTAGACACACACTATATATATTATATGAAACATTACTTCACTTAGCAACATTTGATTTTTCAGAAAACATACTTCTGGGAGGAATGGAGACACTTGCTGTGTCACAACTGGTATTTTGTATTTTATAACAGGGACTCAACGGTAAAATAGCTTGTTTTGTAGAGTCCCTCTTCCTTACCTCACAGTGTTCTCGATAGAGACTCTGTAAAGACTTAATATCCTCAAAAGTAGTACCATCTGGCAGCGAAGAGATTTCAACTTCTCCAAACTCTGGAAGTGCTCGAGATGCATCTGTATCCATGACAACCCAATAGAAGAAATATAATGTGGACTGTGTCAGTCATAATATCATTAAGAAAACAATGAATAATATTAAGAAATAAATACCCCAAAGGCCTATGTGTTGGATTCAAAACCAAAAGCAGAAATATTTGGCAAGATGATGTATAATTTAATATGTTTGCAGTTTGAATCAAGAGTCTATAACTCTAAATTAAATATTGTAAACAAAATAACCAAAGCTGTTGAACATGTGCTGCATTCAGTGGAATAATAAAATAAATTTTGAAAGGGTGTGATTTGATATAGGAAATATAGAGCTAGAATATGTCCATAGAGGGAAATGTTTCTCCTAATGTTCTATTATGTTCCAACCTCTTTTAAAATTAATCCATTGGATCTATTCCAGATCTATTGGGAATTATAAAAGACTTTTCTGCCTGTTATATGCCAGCTTTCCAGGTATATGAACAGTGGTCCTCCAGTATAAACATATACAATTTCCCTCATCTTTCCTCATACAATTATGTTTTATATATCATTGATCATTTTCAATGACCTCATCTACTCCATTCTAGTGTATTTATATCTATTTGAAAGTGAAGGTAAAAGTGAGTACACCACTTCAGATAAGGTCTAATCACTACAGAACAAAGCACAGCTTTTATTTCCCTTGAACTGAGAAACACATTCTAAAATTGACACAGCTAAAATTGCATTTGCTTAATTACTTCTCAGTTGAGTTACAGAAATAAAGTGTCTTAAAGTCACCAATTTTAATCCTTTTAGTCTCTTCTTTATGCCTATTATCATATTTGCTGTAGTTAATAACTGCAAAATAAATGGATTTGAACTGAATGCATCTTAACCATTGCCCTTGGCCAAACTCAATAGTAGACTTGGTTAGTAGAATTCCTATATATTTAACTAAATTCTCTCTAGCCAGGATGAATTTCTTCAGAGTTATTGCCTGCAATAACAGAGATTCACTAAAATATTACATCTGTGGCATACCCAATTTTTCAGACTCAATGCCATTGAAGAAAACACTATCAATTCTTGAAAATATGGTCTCAAAGACAGGGAGCTTTAATTTCCTCAGGCAGTGCATCCTGGTTTGCACTCTTCTTAGGTAATGGTATGGCATCTTCTGACAGGACTACCTGATCTCTCTGCATGCCAGCTTTGGCTGAGCCAAGATATTCATCATTTAATTATCTATTTCCCACTGCTTCCTCTACATTTTATTAATGTATTAAATTTGATTCTTAGACTATGAATTGCCCAACTGAAAGAATATACAACTCTCAATAGCCCTGAATATTCAGGATAGTGTTCTGTGAAAGTGGCATTAACATAGATCAATAATTGTATGTATTTATACATACTGTATATGTGTGAGTGTACACACATACACAATCAGTGATTAACATTAACTGATTCAGAGAACAAATAATTCTAAAATAGTTCATGTTGCACATATTTATGCAAAGGCAATATTTTAGCAATAGCACTGAATATATCCTACCATATGTAGGAAAAGAACCTAGGAGCAGAGTTAAAAGGGGAATCAATCTAGAATACCTCATAGCCACAACCAAACTAAGTCCAACTTCCCTTGAATTCTATTGTCCCTTATCTAACTCCAAGCAGGTGTTAACCATTAGTTGAGAAACTTTCTGTGCATAGGCTTTTTAGCAATAAATCAGATTAATTGGACATGAGGACCTGATCTTTTGTGCTTGACAGCTACAGATTTTACAGTCCCAGCCAGCGTAACCAGAAATGCCAGTACAGTTAAGCAACATCTAGAAATTCCCAGCCTTGCTTTAAATTAACCTATCTATTCCAGAGAGTACAATCATAGGACAGAGGAGTAAAACAGTCTTAATTCTCCAGTACAACAAAAGGATGTCAGAAAATGCACTTGACCTACAAACCTAATGAAACATTCAATACCTGTTTTGTTATCATGTTGAAACAATCCTATTAAATTCTCTAAAATAGTCCTATTAATTACAATGGATTATTTAAAAAAAACCTCCACTGTTCTGTATTTTAGCTAAAGATGACCATGATTTTTTTCACATACCTAAAAATTGTTGATGATGCTGACTTTGAGCAATCACAGTTTGTTCAACAGATGTGCCTGTTTGCTGACCACTTGTTGTAAAGCCATCTGAGACTCCATCCACTTTCTGCATAGGCTTGTACCTAAAATATATTAAAGGCAACATAGGCAACGTAGCATTTATAAGATTACTATAGTGAGGGTTTTTCCCCCCAGAAAAATGATTTATCTTTACATTGTTTTCAGAAATGTTTGTGATGCATTCCATGAAATAAGCAGTAAAAAGGTAACTGTTTTCTTCAACTGTTCAGCATAAATGTCAGCATTTGCTTTTCTATAGGTACTTCATGTGGCATGCATGTAGGCGGAATGATTACAGATGGCTTTGAATTCCTTTAACACTATACGGTAAGCCAGTGGATTATTAGATAATTACAGAATTGAATTAGCTTTAATTTTCAGTGTATGTTCAAACTCCACATATCAATTCCCAGGATCTTCCAGCTATTTATTTAAAATGAACAGTTGACTACCCCTTCATTGTATGGATTCTCTTAATTAACATAGTAGAGCAGATCCACAGGTTGACACCAGTGTGTCCCCAAAAAGCTCTTGGTTCTCTCCCCAGTCCTCAATTCATTTTCCACATGCTCCGAAGAAGAGAAATAGCTAAGGAAAGGAACTCAGGAAGAAAGCCTGTTGAATGACCTGCTGGCCTTTAACTCTCGTCAAGTCCAGCAAAATCCTATACTTCTCCCATTCCTTCTTGAGGCAACAACTGCAGCCTGAGCTGCCTTTCAGCTAGAGCAGCATGCATATCTTTACAACAAATACAAGTGATCCAGTCATTGGAGTTAATCAGCTACTAGGCAAATAAGAGATATTTAAAGTTCCAGCTTTTATATTGTCCTAGTTATTCCTTTAGCCTTTAGCCTTTTAAAGGCACAATGGAAATGTTTATGTTTACAAACTTTCTTAAACTGTTCTGGTCTACCTCTGGAAAGGGAAGGCACCTATTGCCATATACTTGGGGGGAGGGGAACTAGGAAGTAAGCAGATTTATTATGACTACTTTTGCCCTCTTCAATATGTAGAAGGCTGACATTTTAAAATTCCAATTTTTAAGAAGAGGTAATAGAAATGGAAATATTTCTCTTTCTGCTTAGGTGGCATAGGTATTGTCCAGTGAAAATGACCTTTGCACTATTCCTTGAAGGAGATGGGCAGCGTAGAAATATGACAGGTAAACATATAAATAAATAACATTCCAGTTTTGGTTTCTTTACCCAATTGGCTAGGCAGCTTTGGTAGCCTAAACACTGGAGTTACCTTCAGTGGGAAAGCAGATACATGGATTAAATGATCAGTGAGAGATCAGTGTCTTTGGCAATTGCTTCTCTAGTGCCCCAATTTTATTTCCCTTATTTAGAAGATCCTGATCTCTCTATTCCATCACCTGCAAGAGAACGTTTTTCACCAACTTCACAATATAGTTTTGTGGACATATATAGCCGGAAAATCCAAGCAGGTAGTATACAAATGCAGGCAAATAAATAAACAAAGAAATAAATGCTAGCAAAGGCAGAAATCTAATAGGTATAAAATGAATCCATAGTTTAGAGAAAGAAACCAGTATATTTTAAAGCAAGTTTGAGAAAGCACAGAAACAAAACCAATGTATTGCTATAAGCACTGTTTTAAATACAGTAGCTACAGTAGCTATGTTAAGAATAACCCAGTCCCTATATCAGTCTACAAATAGTTAAAATGATAGTCATTTCATGGCAGCTTCAACCTGACCTCAAAAGCATAAACTGTACTCATTTCTCCAAGAGGTTGCTTTTTCTGGTTTAATTATTTCATTTGGTAACTCAAACCATAAGTTTAACAATACGAAATCAAAGTAATAACTGTTTTAAGACTGTAAATGGATTATCACAATAAAATAATTCCAGAATTTATGGGAAAAATTAAGAAAGTGAGTTATAGTAGTTTTGCAACCAAATACTGTAGTACTGTAGAGTTGTAGATTAGAATTGTTACTACTCCCATGTCTTTTGTGTTAGTATTTTGAAATTTGAAAAATTACACTATGGAATTGATCCTCTTTCTCCATCACCAATTTTCTCTAACATACTCTCTCTTATTTCTTGTTTATAATCTTTTACTTTTCCTTTAACCATGACACATCCTGGTCATATATTCAAAATGGTGGCCTAAAACACCCTTAATTCAAGTCGCAATCTGTGACTTTTGTCTACCCATTCCATATAAGCTTTTCTCTATGCTGCAGTGAATTCATTTAAGTTTATTTATGTTTATACTTGATTCACTGAAAACAGTTGCATTTGAGTTAATCAGGACACGATCCCCATTCTTTCCATGAATCTAATCTAAATCTGGAGTCAAGCAACAGTGATGGAAGCAGTACTGCAATGCAAGTATAATCCTTTTTCTACATGCATTATTGCATCACATTTATACTGAAAAGAGGTATAAATTGCTGCTGGTCCCACAGAAATAAAATCTGCTGAACTAAAGTTTAAGCATGACTTAGCCTGAATTTAAGCCTTCAAGTTTACAGGCAAATAAACAAAAGCATTTCTACAAACATACTTAAGACATAGTGTTGTCTTGCCACATTGCATATATGAATAATCATTTGCACTCTGATCATTCTTACAGTGTCATATATATAGTTTACAGAGATACTAGACTAGTTATTGCAAAATAAATCAGACAGTTTAAAAACTTCACTCTAGATACAATCCAGTTAAATCTGAATTTATTCTGTTTTACCTTGGTTTCTTTATAAACTATTGACATCAAATTCAGCTTAATTTTTTTATTTTACAAGTATGTATTTGTTCACTTCACTTATTCTAGAAACAGAATAGAAATAACTGGATGATGATTTAGGCCAGTGGTTCTCAACCTGTGGTCTGTGGACCCCTGGGGGGTTGCAATGTTGTCACAGGGGGTCCGCGAAGGTTTTGAAGAAATGCAATGATTTAAATCTTGAGTAAAGTCTTGGTGCACCGCGGCCATGGTCTGTGGCCTCAAAAGTTATTTAAAGGGGATCCGTGGTGAAGAAAAGATTGAGAACCACTGATTTAGATGATTAATCAGATACCTTTTTATGTTTGACAAAAGTCTGTGGTTACTGTTAAACATAGCAAATGGCAACATTCCTAGAAATGCTTTACTGCAAATGTTACAAGCTGTCCCTAGCTGCTTCTAAAGGATTCTTTGAAGAGAAGTTTATTACATGACAATTAAATCAACATGTTAAATGAATTATTTCAAAATCCAAAGTTGTTGATAAAAAGAGAGAGAAAGAGCAGGCTGCCCAGAAAATGGCCTGCATTTGTGCTACTGTCCTCCTGTCTATTTAAGCCAGCCAGCACAGCAAATTTGGCTTAAAAAGCTGAGTGGTTTTTAAAAGAGGACAATTGCGGGGGGGGGGGGGGGAGGAGAAAGGGAGTGGTGTGTGTGTGTGTGTAACTAAAGCAGCCAAAAAGGTAATTTTCTCTAACAGTATTCCCAAGAAGTACTGGAGGACTCATAAGGAATAGTAGGTGGAATAGGAGTAGCAGCAGTGGGGAAGAGTGGAATAGTGGTGACTAGTGAGTACAGGTAGTCCTGGACTTGGGACCACAATTGAGCCCAAAATTTCTGTTGCTAAGCAAGGCAAATTGTTAAACGAATTTTGCCCCATTTTATGACCTTCTTGCCACAGTTGCTAGGTCAGGGGTAGGCAACCTTGGCTCTTTTATGACTCGTGGACTTCAACTCCCAGAATTCCTGAGCCAGCCATGTTGAGGGGAAAGGGAGTTTCCAAGCTGAGCCATGCTGGCTCAGGAATTCTGGGAGTTGAAGTCCACGAGTCATAAAAGAGCCAAGGTTGCCTACCCCTGTGCTAGGTGAATCACTACAAGTAAATTATTAACATGATTCTTAGGTGAATCTGGCTTCCCTATTGATTTTGCTTGTCAGAAGGTGGCAAAAGGTGATAGTGGAGTAGACAAAAGATAGTACGTCCTCATTTAGTAAAGGAGGCAGCATCATCTATGGGGAAAGAGCTTTTTACAAACGTGTTTAGGCACATTGAGATGGTTGCACTTTGATCCAAATTAGTAACTCTGGGAAAAAAAAATTGCACAAAATTAATTAAATTCAAAATAATATCTACATTCAAGGACAGCCTCTATTTAATAACAAGCTAACCGAGCAGAGCGGTAATAAATCAGGAGACTTAAAAAAATATGGTTGAAAGGATACTGCTTATAACGGTGACTCTTAAAACACATCACCGATTGTTATTTCTAAAGGACTTCAGACAACACTGCAACAGATAATAGAAGAACCTGCCACTTTTCCCAATGCTTTGAATTAATGCTTTGTCGATGTTAATTCTTTTTCCAGTGCTGCTAAACCGAAGACATGGAAAATGAAAACAGTACAGAGCAGCTGGGTTTGCTATTTTGGCTAATTTGTTCCTCCACAAAATATTTACTAACCTAGCTACTGCAATCAATGGTCCCCTTAAAGAGCACAGAAGAGACTAAAGCTTTTTGAGTATTCACCACTTAATTATAACAAAAAAATAGCAGTCCAAAAACAGAAAAACAAAAAACCAACAACCCTGAAATAATAAGCTGTAAAAAAAAAAAAAAAAAAGTCTTAGGAACACTGAGTCCCAGTCAGCATTCCTTAGAAAGAGGAAGGCAATTGGGAGCTGATGACCAGAACATGCAAACAGAAATAGACCGTTACATGCAAATTGTCATAATTGTATTATACAAACACATTTAAGAGGATAATTTGGCTAACAGGGAGAGGCTGTGTGGTTTTTTTCCTGGTTGACTAGTATATGTACAGTATATCCTCCCCTTCTAAGGGTCAGTTTGAGAGAAAGGGTACCTAACAACTGCAGCCAACTCACTGGATGAAGTGATTAACAATTGGGCAGAAATTCTCAGCCAACAGTTCAGTCCCAGTCAAAGATCTGTACTGAGGCCGGGGCTTTTTAATTTGTCCATAAATTATCTTGATATAGGAGTATGCAATGAGCTACCCAAATCTGCAGAGGTCAGAGTGGCAAAGACCCCCCAGAAGGATGTCTTTCAACTGTATCAGTAATTAACCAAATGGCAGTTCTAATTCAAGGGATGCACATTGGAACAAAGACTTCAAATATAAACTGATACAATCTGAGCTGAACTTTAATTAAACGAGAGGGGGGGGGGAACTTGCCATCATACTGGATAGCTCAATGCAAATGTCAGTTCAGAGTGGCGCAGCCATGAAAAAGGCAAAATTCCAGGCTGAGAAACATTTGGAAAGGGATTGAAAATAGAACTGACAACATTGTAATGCTCATATAAAGCTACAATAAATCTGTTTCTGGAAAAGATATATAAAACAAATGCAAAAGAGCAAACGATTGAGTGGTTTCTTATGAGAAAAGTGAAGGTTTTTTGGGAATTTTTTTAGCTTAGGAGAAAAAACCAGGGAAGATATGATTGGAAAGGAAGATAGCATGGAGCACCCAGGGATATATAATTTTTTTTCTCCTTCTTTTGAAATACTTGGGACCAGATTCATTTAGTGAAACTGAGGAAGAGATTTAGAACAATCAAAGTTACTTTTTCACACAGAGTTTGAATAGCTTCTTGTGGAATGGAGCACTGAAACATTTCTAGCAGGGAAACAGTAGCAAGAGAAAGGTGTATCTCCATCTCCTGCTTGCAAGCACCCTAAAGACATTTGTGTGCAAAATTGAATTCTGGACCTGATGAACTTTGACCTGAATCAACAGGGCTCTTCTTATTTTCCATGCAACTGTTGCACAGATACATTCTGATTAACAATCACTTTTTTTGTTGTTTTTTTGTTAGACTGGTATCCTAAACCTGGAGTGGCATACTTTCTACATCCATTTAAAAACAGTCTCATTCAATCCCCATAACCACATGGAAGTTTTTGCTAAGCTGAAAGGATTCTGTTAAGATAAAATACTGAGAATTTAAGAAATTCTTTTTTGTAGAAAGAATAGCATCATATATTATTATTATTGTGGTTGGTCGCACAATCAGCCAGATGTTTACACTGAATTTGGCATTTTTATCCCTCTATCAAGTCCTTCCCAAGAACCAGGGATAGTCAGATTAATATTATTAATTTAAAACATGGCACATAATTCCTGAACAGTAACACCTCCTTTAATTTAAACATGTCTCTCAGTGACTCCACAGGCATACCTACATAGTTTTTTTTTGCAACAATATACAAAGTTGGCAAGTATTGTTAGCACCTTGAAGATAGGCCCACTTCAATGGTGAGAAATGTAAGGTTCTGCACTTAGGAAAAATTAGATGCAAAGGTATAGGGCAGTAATAGTTGTGAAAAGGACCCAAGTGCCCTGGATTAAGCATGAGCCAGCAATGTGGCACTACTGCCAATAGAGCCAATATAGTTTTGGGCTGCATTAACAGAGGTACAGTGTCAAAATCACAGGAAGTGATAGTACCACTCTTTGCTCCACTGGTCAGACTGCACCAGAAATGCCATGTCCAGTTCTGACTGGTACAATATAGGTAATCCTCACTTAACAACCATTCATTAAGTTAGGTGCAAAGGGGCCAGCAGCTGCCTCAGCATGTCTCGCCAGCAGCAGAAGATGGCAAGAGTTAGCTGGGAGCAGCAGACGTAGGCAGTGCAAGATGGCCCATAGGGCAGAGATAGGAGGGAAGATAGGTGGGTGGGGGAACTGAAGTGGAGGCAAGTGTGGCAGCGAAGGAGAAATATGAGGTCCTTGCCTAACAACCGCAACTGGGATCATTACACCAGCAGTTGCTAAGCAGTGCGGTCACATGATATTTTGCCTAACAACTGCTTCATTTAATGAGGGAAATTCCAGGCCCAATTAAGGTTGTTAAGCAAGGACTATCAATCAAAAACATTGTCGCGGAAAAACCCAATGAAAGAAACAAGAAACAGCAACACAAAACAATAATTCTTACTTTAAGATTCAGAGGTTTATTTCAGTAATAATTTGGAACATAAGCAAACATCATAACATCACTTACATTAACAACCCATTGCAATGAGGTCCAATGACATAGCAGATCCAACAAGGACGGCTATTGGCCAATGGAAAATCAATCAGGTCCAGTCCCAACCTTTTACACCTTTTCTCATCCTAAGACCGTAGACAGATGGTCAGCAACCTTGCACTTTCTGTAGACTTTCTGCTGACCATAACCTTCCTCATATCCATGGACATCTGAACCCGCACCCATCAACTACTTTCAGTTCCCCATTTCTCACAGTTGCAGTCCTTATGTTCTAAATATATTTGAAACAAGCAAGCTTAGCAAAATCATATTAAGTAAAGTACAATTGCAATTTATATTACAAATAGTTCCCCTGGACTGCATAGCACAGACTTTGGTTCAATACTTTTTCCATGAGGCCTGTTTTAGTTCATCTGGGCCTAAATCTTGAATAGAAAAACAATAGCCAATATTTTTGTTTTCCAGACATTCCACTTATCAAAGTTCACAATTTATGGTCCTGTTGCTCAAGTTTATTTGTCATACAATTCAGATACTGCAATGTCCTCTCCCCACCATTAAAATCTACTACCTGCAAAGTACTTATTTTAAGAATATTTTACCTTTGTTTCTGCTGCATGGGTTGTTGTCTCATAGCCATATATTGCATGTCCTCTTGTAGTCGATTAAGAGGAGAGTCTGGCTTGACACGAATCCCATAATAATGATATTTGGAATTCCCCCTTTGAGAAAAAGCAACCAACAATCAATAGACAACCACTGGGATGTTGCTGAAATAGCACAGATCCTGAGTTATATTAGCATTAAGGCTGCTTCCAAATAGGCAATTCATAGAGTGGCTGGTATTCCAACTCTCCCTTCTAAGCAAAACAAAAGGTAACAAGCAGAAGATACCATATGAACATGCACATGTGCACGTGCACGCACACACACACACACACACACACACATCTGAGGTTTATTTTGGTTACCAACACACTTGCCTTTTATAGCTGTCCAAACAAAGCTCCTGTTTGGGTTCTAACTAGCTAGCCATGCTGAAATCCTGTATTCCATAAATCCATTCATATACTCTAACTGTATTCCAGGGTTTCTGAAGACCATCAAGCATGTTTACTTCTCACAGAGAATATGAGAAATGCAATACTAGATAAGCTCAGCATCCTGTTTCCATAGCAGCCAAAGAACTATCTACAGAGAAACCATAACCAGAATGGTATATAGGAAGTCAATATGAAGATAATATTTTTCTCATTTATTGTCCTATATGAAGGCAACACTTCTTAAATTGCTTATTGTCCTGCTACAACCGACACTCAGAATATAGCCATTATGACTTGTAGTTGTTAATAACTTATGGAACCCCTTATTGGATGTGTATAATATGCTGCATAATGGCTGTCTGGATTTGCCATCTTGTTTATTTATTCTATTTTATTTTTCTTTACCCTATTATATTTTACCCAGTTTTTCCTGTACTGCAAGCTGCCCAGAGTCAATTTGGAGTCAGATGGCACTGAAATAAATTGAATCAAATAAATACATTTACCCTCCATAAATTGATACAATGCCCTCTGATACACAATGGGCCAATGTTTTCTCTACTCTATCTGCCCCATCTCCATCTCCTCTTTCCCAGTCAGTCCACTTTCTAAGGGTATTCTTAATCATCCAGATTAGGGTTGTCCCAAATATGCTTTCTTCCAAAAGGTACCTGGACTTTGTTTTTTTTTCTTTGAAAACATTTTGCTTCTTATCCAAGAAGCTTCTTTAGTTTTGATAATCCATCACTTCTAGCTTTTTAAGGTATATCTTGAAAATGTGTTTTTGTACATCTGCAATGTTTCTGTTCCTACCGTAAGTATATTTGCATGATTCAATTTCTGTTTACTGCACCTGCAGATAGAGCCTTTCTATCATGCTTGAAGTTTATTTAGAACCACAATAATAGAAGCAGAGTTGAAAAGAATAGTTAGATCAAAATGATATTGCCAAATCCAAGATATTACTATGACACCAATTGGTAGCATAGCCAGAGAACTTCTTAGAGAAATTAATTCTTTTAAACATGGATTTTGCCCAAATAAAAATAAAAAGGACTCCAAAGAAGTGAGAAAAATACTTTATGAAGTATATGGAAAAGAACTATGAGACAAACATTTTTTTAAAAAAAAAACCCGTTGAAGGAGATAGAATTGGGATGTAAATGAATTCTTTACATTCGCCGTTCTAGTTACATCTGAATTGACCTTCTGAATGACAAATGAAAAATAAACTAATCCCTAAATCTGGATAGTATACAGTGAAAGACACATAAGTAGTATGTAACAAAAAGCAATGACTCCTTAAAATTAGCACTCAGCCTCCAAAAGTAGAAAATTAAATAATGGTAAGCAGCGTATTAAGGTGTGATTCATGTCTTAGCTTAAAACCAGGCCTGGAGCTCTGTAGCTCCAACACCCAACCCTAACAAGTGCAGAAACGTTTGGAGGGAGGCAAAGGTTGTATGCCACTTTACAAACTTTAAGACCTTTTATTTGTTATATAGAATTGCCATCAAAAACTTATTTCTGTGGCTACATGAAATTGCACAGCCTAGGAGGGTCAACAGAAAATATGTGTATTACAGGGAGTCCTCAATTTACAACCATTTGTTTAGGGACCAAAGTTACAACAGCACTGAAAAACATGACTTAGAACCATTTTTCATACTTATGACTGTTGCAGCATCTCTGTGGACTTGGCAACTGGCATGTACTTATGACAACTGCAGTGTCCCGGAGTTATGTGATTGCCTTTTGCGACCTTCTGACAAGCAAAGTCCATGGGGAAGCCAGATTCACTTAACAACCATGTTACTAATGTAAGAACTGCAGTGATTCACTTAACAACTGTGGCAAGAAAGGCTGTAAAATGGGGCAAAACTCCCTTAACAAATGTTTCGCTTAGCAACAGAAATTTTGGGCTCTATTGTGGTTGCAAGTTGAGGACTACCTGTAATTAGACAATTATTCTATATGTACTGGTGGAACATTATGATTAAAAGAAAAGTCAGATATAGAAACAAAATAGGCCTTGCTAAAGAAGAGCCAATACAGCTTCTACAAATGTAGATGTTCTCACTAAACTTCCAGACTTTATTAAACATGGAGATGGAATAACATAATAATGTACACCTAGGTCAGGGGTAGGCAACCTTGGCTCTTTTATGACTCAGAAATCCTGAGCCAGCACGGCTGGCTCAGGAATTCTGGGAATTGAAGTCCACGAGTCATAAAAGAGCCAAGGTTGCCTACCCCTGACCTAGGTTTTCCAAAAGGGTTTCACAGATGCCCACCAAGCTCCTCGGCAAATCCAGCAGTCATGAGGTAAGTGGTAAGTCTTCTCATGGACCAGTAACAGATACAGTAATCGATCAATAGGAGTGGATAGACAAGTTTTATAAGGAAAACATGTACGAAGTGGCTTTCAAAGATTTCTGTTTGGGACCACTGGAATTAGGGTCAAGTAATGAGGTTACAATTTGTTTATGTCAAATTATTCATGAAGACTGAAGTAGGTGAATAAACTCAAAATAGTAGATGCAGTTTCATGTCATTAAATGCAACATGATCTACACTGGAGCATAAAACCTAAATCTCAAATACATGCTAATGTGCTTTGAACTGGCAGTAATTATCCCCCCTTTGAGTTATGGGGAACAGTTAAGTCAACCTTTAAAAAAGTACACCAGGCAGCAATAAATTCTAAGTTACAAATCACGACAAAAGAAACTGAAAATAACATTTCCAACAAGTGAATCTATTGTGTAGTGCAAACACTTTGGAGATATTGTGCAAATTTTGAGCCACTAAGTCTCTAAAATAAAGTAGTTGGAAAGCTGGTAAAGGTACATAAAGAGTCCCCAAATAATTAGATGTCTAAAGTATTAGACTCTGGAAGACCATAGTTTCTATAGCTTAGAAAGATCATAAAAAGGGAAATAAAAGTATGCTTAAGTGGAAAATGTGGACAATATTTTTCTCTTTTTCTCATATTACCTGTCTGAGTTACACATTGAAACAATATACGAGAACATTCAGGACAATTAAAAAGAAATAATTTTTTACACAATATTTTTTTTACACCAAATTTTTTAAGTCTGCCCAAAAACAAATGCATGTGGCATACAACTATCAATGACAACTACTGCACTTGCAGACTCAATGCCATAAATACCACTTCCTCAAATTATAGCGGGAAAAGGCTATACAGCTTGTTGATCAGACTTTGGCTTGATCTAATTAGATTCTTTTTACATGCTAATGTTGGCCTTGATGCATTACAGTTGCTCTTAGATGAAGTAACACTTATACCCAAACCTTGATTTTCTCACACCAACCTGGTTCCCAATCTTCTGGTCCGTAGGCCCATGAAAATTGACCGTATGAGTTTTCCAAAAGAAGCAGCATTGACAGGGTCCAATTTATGCTCCTGACAGTGTCTCAGGTAATGGTTGTAGAGAGTGCTTCTGGGAAGGCTCACTCCTTCTGCTGTTTCATAGTTGTCTAAAAGCCATTGAAGCTATTTCAATTTAGGGACAAAGAAAAAAAAAACAAGTTCAAAGAACAATTAAGAGGCTTCATTAGAGATTAAAGAATAGTTATTATCTGAACTAGCCCCTTCTTCCAATTCCAGGATAATTCAATAAAGCTTAGTGTATTACTTCATTATAATTTTACAGATAATGGGAAAAAAGCAGAACCCACTTATGACCCCAGACAACACTAAATACTTCAACAAATAACTGCAATTTCATTTAAAGTGAAATAATATATACTTAGAGAAAAAGTATTGGCCCTTTGAGCAATACTGAAGGTAGTTTATACAAGCAAAAATGAAATGATATTTATGAAATGAATGTAGTCAGTGTATTATGGAACTAGCAAGTTTAAGGTTATTGCACAATTTTACTGGAATAATAACTATATTTTGCTTTGTTAAAGAGCAAAATCTGCCCTTACAAGTGATAAAGTATTTAATTTCACTGAAAATTCCATTTGGCCCTGTAAGCTATTTCTCTCAATGATTTTATTTATTTCACATGTGAAACAAGGCAGGCCTATATTTAATATTAATAACTGCCTGTTAAGCAGTATATTTTACATACTTGTGATATACATGGAGCAGAGTTCAGTTATCAATGGAGAAAGCAAAAAGTCAGTTCCATAATATATTAAATAGGCCACATTTATCATGAGAGAGCACAAAATATCTTGTTTAATAACTGCACTATAGCTGCACCATAGCTTTAATGAAATGGAAACATTTAGAAAGGGTTAGGATTCCTTAATTAAGCCAAAATCTAAATGTCCCAATACTTTGAAAGTAAAAATGGCATGTCTTCAAATAGCACCCCCTCTTCCACTTCACTCTGCAGAGTTACTATAAAGATTCAGCTGACAACAGGTGGTTCTGATGCATCTCTGTTTGGGGTGTGACTGAATCATTTAATCACACTATCAAAAGAGACAAGGAAAAATAACACATTTTGTAGCAACATAGCCAGAATAAGGTGACATCTGAGTAAATCATGCACAGGTGCAATAGAAAGCTTAGTGGTAGTACTAATTGTTGTTGTTGTTGTTGTTATTTCTAAAAGTTCCTTTGCCAGCAGCATCATGGAATAATACATTCATTTCTCTATTCTCTGTAGTAGCAGAGAAAAACAATATCTATCTAACCTTGGATTTTAATATTGATGGTGCTATAGAATATTTTTTTTATTCTTCAAAAACATTTCCTACTTATTGTACATTAAAGCTGGGGAAACTGAAAATAGCCATGAATTTATTATAAAACAAGCAATCTGATGTATAAGCAGCACCCATCTGTGCTAGGTCTATTGGAAAAGTGAATTACTGTATATAAAGCAATGGAATTTGCACTGCCTTTAGTGATGAAGTAGAGCTGTTAATTCACTCTAGTCATCAGACAATTTTGAATGTCAAAACTCCCGAAAGAAACGAAGGGGTCTCTCCCTATCAATCTTGATACTTGTTAAAGTATCACTAATGCCTACATCCTTGGCCATTAGAGAAAAAATTAATGCAAATATTGAAAACTCTAAAAAGTTCCAATTGCCAGTAGAATTATACATGCAGTGAAATGATCCAGGCCATTAAGTATAGATAATCTTTGACTCTGTAACTGCTTAGAGAGGGCTGTAAAGCACTGTGAAGTGGTATATAAGTCTAAGTCAGGGGTCTTCAAATTTGGCCCTTTTATGACTTGTAGACTTCAACTCCCAGAATTCCTCAGCCAGGCACGCTGGCTGAGGAATTCTGGGAGTTGAAGTCCATAAGTCATAAAAGGGCCAAGTTTGAAGACCCCTGGTCTAAGTGCTATTACTATTGTGTTTGTTTAATGATGGTCAGGAATTATAATGGCCTTGAAAAGCCCATCATATGGGCTTTGACATACGACAGCCCATAAACACTTCCAGCTGTTATAAAATGTTGCGCCACCATTTCTGTGGTCACGTGATTGTGATCTGGGTGTTTGGCAATCTGTTCACATTTATGACTGGTTGCCAAGCACCCGGTGTTCATGTGATGTCATGCACATGGTGACATCATGTGATATCATGCACATACAAGGGAACTGAATCTTTTGATGGGGTGCAGAAATTGAGTTCAAATCCTGAGGGAGGATTGGATTTCAGCAGGTAGGATTTCCAGTTCCTGAGGAGAGGCAGTGTGGTAAGGAAAGGAGTACAGAGTGCCGTGTGACAGTGTCCATTCTGAAAAACCTTGTAAGGATTCGGCAGGGAGAATTTCCAGTGATCTCCCCTACCTCTCATGTGGCATCCTACACTCCTTACCTTGGCTTTAGCCCATTTAATGACCTCAGGAGTGCCAGGATTATATTTGTTGAGCAAAGCAGTCACATGACATCTCACTTAATGACCACTTCACTCAACGACCAAGATCTTGGTTTCAATTGTGGTCATAAGTCAAAGACTACCTGTACATCAGGCCTAGTAAAAATTCTGCTGCATCCCTGGCAACTATAATAAAAACTTTATGTGGAAATCAGTGAATAAAGATAAAGTAGATGAAAACAGTTAATCAAAACAGTCACATGTTAAAATTAGAAAGGTGGATTGAAAAACAGTTTTATTTTTGACCTAGCATGCTGCGCACTTTTTCTCCATGCTGCTATAAAAGCACCACTTTAATCAAGTCAGTGGAACAGAATAATGGGTGGGATATGCTGTTGTATAGTCAACCTGCTTATTGCAGATCACCTTTAGCAGAGATACACAACCTCTAGGTTTCCCAATTGCTCTCTAATAACCAGCAGTATGAGTTTCCTACACAAAACAGGAATAGTTTTCAACAGTGAAAATGAAGTTTATAGTGAATAATCTGAAAGTGCCAATATACATTCCATTAGCTTTATAGTAATTGACAATAGTATTAAAACATACAAACATGTGATTTTGTTCAGTTACTTAAAATTATTATAAACAATATCATTGGTATCTTTCAAAATACTAACAGTTTTATGAATATGAGCAATGCTACACCGCCAAGCTCAAAATGCTGACAATACTGCATACCAACTAAACCTTTATTGTAATTTTGGAAGGATAGTTATTACTAAAAGTTGACAATTACTGACTGAGCTTACGGTTGATAAGAAAATTTATTTACCTCCGCCTCACAATTCAGCAAGCTCGTTTCCATGTCTTTCCCTCTGCAACTAAGCATCAGTCTCTTTTGTCTCTCACATTCACTGTTACTGACCATTTCATGTTTTCATTCTCTGTATAGCTGATCAGAGAATCTGATCTCTAATTGCTATCAGAATGCTGATATGGAGCAAGGGAAATCAAAACCATTGTCTTTTATTAAATACACTAATGAATTTGAACAGCATATCTCAAGTCAGAAACCAAGAATATAGTAGCTTAATGCACATAATACATTAAAATTAAACCAGAATGGATTGACTCTTCCTATTTGTGCCAAAATGAAATTACTTACTTTCTGTGTTTTGCATAACCTTGCTTATGCTGAAATGCAATAGCTTGATGGGTGTGTCTGTCTGGTAAATACTAATTAATAATTAATGATAGACGACAAATTATGCATGTCACTTTTTTTCATCCTAGATGGATCATGAAAAATAAAGTCTTCTCCTGCTTTCTGCTACCTTCCTGGCAAACTTGTCTGTATAGGTTTTTTGGCTATGACATGGAAATAGGTTTGCCACTGCCTTCTTCTAAGATCTTTTCTGACTTTTCTCAATCAAGCCTACAATCCTAGTATTCCTTAGTAGTCTCACACTTACAGATTAACTAGAGGTACCCCTGCTTAACTTCCCAGCCTAGACAGCTGCTGTCTCTGATAGATGATCCATCTTTAATTAATTCTCAATCCATTCACTTGCTACAGCTATGGCTGACACAGCCCAGTCAAGGAATCTTCTTAAGAATGTTGCTTACAGCTTTCACTGACAAAGGATCATGTGTATCAGATTATACAGCGAGGTCTATAACAAGCAGTGCAGTATTTTTAAGGTAGTGACAATTAATGTAATTAATGTAATTCCACATTTGAAATAACAACACATCAAGAATTTAACAAACAGCTGCTCTGTCACATAATTATAGTGGATACAGTGCACTATAGGTCTGAGGAAATAGTAATAGCAATAGTTTATTAACTGATTAGTCTCATGAACCATATCAATAAAATAAAAGTACATGATCTGATTCCGGGATAAAATAGATAAAAGAAAATGCAGTGATAAAATACATATGTGGTAACACAGAGAGTCTGCATCACCCTTAGAGAGTACCCCCATTTATTCAATGTATCAGGTTCTTAGCTCAATTACAAACTTAGCAGTTCTGCTTATAATATATACACGAGAACCTAGGAGGAAATAAAGCAATCTATGATTCAGATCCCAGTGGCTGTTCTTTCCAATGGGAATGATAAGTACCAAAGCCTAAGGGAGAGGCAGTCAAATAAAACATAAGCAATATTTTCAATGGCTTGGGTACCACATATGTATGTACTCTCGTGATATAGCAAGTGGTGGAAGTGCCCATCTTTGGCCCTGGAATCAAACAACTCAAATGTTGCTCTAGAATAGGCCCTTCTTAAAGATTATGTCAAACTCATTGGCAAGTATTTTTCACATTGGAAGATTTGTTCTTAGATAACCAACTTAAAGATCTATTTTTGGCTAATAACTTCAAGTCAGTTTGAGCACTGATATCTAGGAGTCTGTTTGAAAATTACTCTTGCCTGGGAGGCCATTGAAAGTAAATGCTGGGTGGAAAACTGCTGTAATATAACTTTGGTAAGTTATATCTGAGCGAATAAGATCCAAATAATCTCAAGGAAGAAACAAATAACTGGCAGAGGTTGATACAGAATGAGTTTATGATTGCCATTAGTATTGTAGCTAATCAGAATCAGAATACATCCTTGCTCAGATGTATCCTACTCTGACAAATAAGGAATGGACACCAATAAAAAAAGTAAAAAGAAGAGCAATTATTAATAATAATTTTAGGAACTAAATAAAAACAAAAACAAACACAATATGGTCTTAATAAGGCTTTGTAATGTTTTGCTATTGGCACACACTCCAAAAATGTGAATTCATTGCATGATTCATTATTGTGAAATTCTGTTCCAAAACAAATCCGAATTGCTATTTTATACAAAGGCTGACATTAAGTGAAATATTTATAATAATCCAATAAGGATACTTCCCTTTCTACCAGTTCTGAATGTTAGTTTTTCACCTTAATTCTCAGGAAAAAGTACAGAACAGAAAAGCACAATACAAAAATTCAATTTAAATCTAAAAGCCATATAATGGGACAAAATTCATTTAACAACTGTCCTGCTTAGCAACAGAAATTTTGGGGTCAATTGTGGTTATAAGTCAGGGACTACCTGTACATTAATATTCAATGTAAGTTGAAGAATTTACAAATTATCTGATTATATAAATAAAAATAAATATTGTATAAATTGGGGTTTTTTTCAGGTAAAGAAGTATTATAGATTTCATATCTAAATGATATAAATTATAACATTAATTTGCAATAGCTAGAAAATAAGGCAACCGACTTTCCAGTATGTTTAATATGTGAACAATAAGTGTGCCTAAAATACCACAAAGTAATTGAGAACATCTATTTGAAATTATTCAAGTGGTCCAAGGCACCAACTAAACCCCTTGCTGTATTTTTCTGTGAAGGAAAGTTAAAGTAAAGCTATGTTATTTTTGGCTTAATATGTTACTTTATTAAATATGAACACAATTAATTAATTAAAATTTGGCCCAGATTAGAGTAGGGCCAATGGAATCAGTGGATGGAACCTAACATTTGGACCTGTGGTAAAACTGTCTCAATCTTGATTCAATCAAAATTGCTTTTGGTGTCATTTTGTCAAATATACTATCTGTTTGTCTGTTAAAAGAGACGACTATACTGCTCCTTAAACGATACTCTATAGAAAGGTCGCCAAATCCTCAAAGGAATGCTTTGCTTCAGTGAAGCTTTGAGTGATGCACTCATCCCAGAAGATGACTTCCAAAGGAAGACACCCTTTTATTCCTAACACCAAAGTGCAGAAACTTGGGCTTCTTTTGAGCACCTCTCACAGCCTTTCTCCTCAGAGTTTACAGGTTATTTTTTTAAAAAAAGGCTGAAAGGAATATTCTCTGTGGCATTGAGGAGTCTCTGAGGCTGTGGAAGAAAATCCTGCAACTAGCGTTAAAAGTCCCACTCAACTGATTAGAGGTGCTATTATGCCTGCTGCCAATCACCTAGTTAGCCTATTGCAAAGCACGCAAGCAAGTGGTGTGATGACTTGCCTCCTACCAGCATTAACTGGTCAAGTTTCTGGCCACCATGTCTTCTTGAGCGCACAGGCCAGGAGATTTGCCCATCAATTCTGACAGCTCACCTCCTCCAGAATACAATGACCAAGTGTTCTGGCTGGGACCTGGTTGACACTGCTGGCTCACCTCTAGCAGATGTTTGGTCAACAAGACAATCTGAAGCATACTGTAGATGCATTGAAAGTCTGCCAGACTGAGTGATTTCAATGCATTCTGAATGTAGTTCTGAAGCTATGTAGCCTGTAAGCACTTTGACCTGGACTGGTAGAGAAGGTTAGGAGGAACCTTCTCCAACATTATTTGCTGGAAATATTCAGCCTCTGAACCACTGCTTGATAAGACTCTTCAGTTCATCAAAGCAAATCTTGGTTGTTTCACACAGGCATACTTGTTTTATGTAGCATTTGTACCTTGCTCTAGAACCCCTGTCAAATAACCCTAGATTACTGCCCATAAATACTGAAAAGGCAGAAATGTGTTCATATTGAAATTGTTTTCTCCATTTTTCTGTACACAAATAAAAAAGCAACTTATATAGTTTAAAAAAAACCACATGGATTCAGAGGGCTAAATTGGATGGGGATCAAAACTAAACCAATATTTGGTTAGTTATTTATCTTTTTCCTTGTCTTACTACAATACAATACAGTTGAGTGAAGCAGGTTTTGCTTATGTATGAAATGCTTATAGACTGCATTTCATCAGAGTTATGAGATTTTGCTCCTCAAATGACGGTACAATTCCCATCACATTTGACAATAACATGAAGACCGTATTAACCTAGGTGTGTTCTGACTGTTACTTCTGAATTGCTTTTAGTGATTCAGGAAACTTAAAAGCACCCTTCTAAGAGCAGGGAAATTGAACAATTTTGGTGCACTAACATCTTGCATAAAAAAAAAAAATCTGCTATGAGAGTTTAAAAGTGGAAAGGAAAATTCAGAAGCTGGGGGAGGGTGACAAAACAAAACAAGCATTTAGAAGACAAGCAAAGCATGCAGAATAAGTAAAGGATTAGCTTACATGAAGAAGAGGCAACTTACATGGCTGTTGAGAAGAGAGCTTCTGTGAGTGGACAGACCATCAGACTTTTGCAGTGTCTCAATCGCCATTTCAATCTGATAATAGATGTCATTAAAAAAAGGGCTCAAGACAAGATAGTAATAAAAGATAACTATAGAAATGTTGATAGATTGCCCCAATTCAAAAAGAAACCTTAGTTCAAAGCAGATATTTTTAATTGGTCACAGGCATAATGCCAAATATTTACACTAGCACATTTTGTATCCAATTTTATGTCTCAAAAAAGAACCCCTTTACTCCCAACTTCCAATTCAGGAAAAAGAGATGAAGATATGATTTTTTACTAATCCACAATACAAGCATCTAAGAATTGAGAGCATAGTATGCAACCCACATAAATAGATAAATATCCTAGAAATAGATACACAGAGAATGTGAAATACTTCAACCTTAACAAACATTGATCTCTAAGACTCTTGATTTCAGCAGGATTCATGCTCACTAAATATGCACAAGAATAAGCTATACGAGTCAACTTGTTGGACAGACAATATGCACTAAGCACCTCTTGCCATGTGATTATTTTTAAAAATAGTAAACAAGGAGCTTTAATTAACATTACATTGTTAGCTATTGAGGGAAAAAAATATTCCGGCCTTCTTAGAATGAATGCAATTCATCAGGAGAAATAATGAATTCAAATCTTAACCTATAATATTTTGCTACAAAAGTTCCCATTAACAATCACCCCCTGCTCAGTTGGAAAAAAACATACTTTGTGCTTTTAAATACATCATATTAACAAAACATATGCATATTGGCTACAAGCATAGAGGACATGAGGATCCTAGCCTTATAATGATGTCTTTACATAGAATGATTTCATCTGAAGTCCATTTAATAAAAAGGGTTTCTATACAGCATAATATAAAGTTCTGTTATATCAAACATAGTATAAAGTAAAATTTAAAATTAAAATAAACCCTCATTTTCTTTTAAGTCTTCACGAGAGAAGACTAAAAAAGAAGCTAATGTCTTGATTCAGAGTAAAAGAAAAAGCAATACTGAAATTAACTAATAATTGGGAAATGGGATTCCATAAAATAAAGAAAATAATATCTTTTATTGAATGTTTTTTTTACAATGAGATTGCTTAAGGCATTAGTCCATTACTTTCTGGATAATAAACTCTGAATTTAATTTTTTTTTTTTAATGGAAATGTCAAGGGTTAACATTTGGATATTAATGCATGAGAAACATATGTTCTACCATTGAATTACTGATTTACATATGAAATTGATAAAACTTTAATAATGTATTCTTGAAGAAACACCATTTATTTTAATATGTAGTAATCAGCTCTAAAATTTAGTGTTTCCAAAGTAATTAATAATGTAAATGGATATAAAATTATCTCAACATTTTAAACTGTTTTCTCGAAATATGGTGGTCATATTAAAACAAAAGCAAATGGAAACTGAAAAAAAAGATAAAATCCCAAAACAGAACCTCTTAAAACCAATTGGGAGGATGGAGAAAATATGGTCTTGCGTGAAGCTATTCATTGTACTTCTAGCAGTGGAGTGTGGGGCGTTCAATAAGCACCACAACTTATTCGCAGGGTCGTAATGGAGCAGAGTATTTGTTATTGTGGCCTCTGACATTTCAGGGTTTCAAAAGTAAAAATCAGTTGCTTTTTGAATCACAGCTAGACCTTTTCAGTGGCAGTCCTATTTAGACTATTACAGTTATCTAATTAGGTATCCAAAAGGGAGCAAGGTTCTGAACTTGCTATAATACACTGTAAATTTGATCTGTGAAACAATGAAGCCAATTTCCATTATACTTTCATGCAGACTGGGCAAATTTCCTTACTTTCTATATTTTTATAAGATCTAGGTATCCCCTTCCACCATTATCAAAATAAAGCATACAGTATGACGTTGGCTAAAACACTTCAAAGAGTGTGTACACTATATCCATAAGTCCCATACCAAAAATATCAAGAATGAAAATGTTGGGTATCATTGGCTGAATAAGATAAATTAAATCTGCTATGTAAAACTATTGCATGAATGCAATTTAATCAAACACACAGAGAACTTCAATAGCTTTCAAACATTATCCTTTCCCAATTTATACTAATATACTTTGTATCTATAAAATTTCTTGCTATGCAAGTTGGGAGCATTTAGTTTCCAAAGTTCACTAAGGAAGTGAACCTCCGGAAGAGGTACAGCAAATTGAAGACAGTTCTTTGAAAGCAAAGCCAGTAACTATGACAAGGACCAAGAAACCGGTGAATAGATCGGTTCTTTGGAACCTCTCCAGATAAAGAGAGGACAAAGATCACCTACATGTGTTCTGGACAGCTGCTCCCCATGATGAGACTGTAGAACAGTGGTTTTCTGCAGGTTGGGTACCCGGAGATGACGGGATTAGTATCTTGCTTGCAGCTGCAGTGAAGATTTTTAAATGACACTATGTTTGCAGCTCTCACTTTCTAATCTCTTTCAGAAATTGCTGGTTAACTACTTCCAGAAAAAAATTGGAATATTGAAACTTGTACAATAAAATTTTGGCACTAGTTATAAATACAGTTTTCGTGGGAAACAGATTCTGCTTTGGCTTTTACAAGACAAAATAAAGATAAGCAATTTCATGATTTCAAAAACTGGACATTAGAGGGAACTAATATTTTTAGATAGAGGAAAGTTTTACAAGTCTGTAAAATATTGCAAAATGTTACAATAATGAAAATATTGAAGGACACTATAGAAGAATGGAAGCAGAAAACAGTAGCCCCAAAATCAACAATGTCAGTAATGATATCTGCTGCTACGGACAGATTATGTCCAAAAGATGTTATTAAAGAAATGACAGCTAAAGAACAAATTTTACCTGACAAAATAGAGATGGTATCAAAAGTAGATTTAAAACTGACAGGCTAAGAGAATAAGTTAGAAAAGGATGTTTGCAAAAGAAACTGGCTGAGGCTTTAAAATTTAAAGAGGAAATATAAATGAAAAACCAAGAGAGTGACCTGGGTAATTTTTTCCTATTGGATTTACAAAAACTCTGTGTGATGGGACAAAATTTTTTTTTAGAGAAATCAAAGCCTTGAAATCAAAGAGTTGAAGATTCAGACTATTAACAGGTAAGTTATATAAAGTTGGTTTACTTGATCAAGTTAAAATAAGATATATTTATACTTCTGGCTATCCTTTCTGCACTCTACTGACATAAGACTGAAAAGATGGTGTTTTATCATTTGTTAATACATAACAGATAGGATAAGGGTTTAAGAGATAAATGTTTGCAACTTAGAGGGGGTAAATTGAGACTAAATTTATTTATAGTTGTGATGAAGATTGGAAATAACTTCTTTTATATTTATTTTCTCTTTATCATATTCTTATTTTTTTCTTTCTTGCACTTTTCGACTCATTTTTATTTTCTTTAAGTATGGTTTCTATTAGACTTTACTATCATAATCAAAATTCTTAATAAAATTATATATAAAAGTTCACTGAGGAAATAAGTTACATGATTTTATATTACACTTTCTGATGTGTTTGCTATATTTTATAAACATATGTAGCCTTAGTGATTTATATTTTATGATTTTATTACAAAGCAATATATCAAAAACATTATTTTAAAAAAATCTTACACAAATCCACATATTCTAATCCTATAAAACATGTCTGAAGGAGTGGGTAGGCTTTCAGCAAGGTTAGACAGTTGAGAATTATTCAAATTCATGACTGCAAACTTACATATATGCAATCAACCCTGAATCCCTGACATTTAAGTGTTCAGTGTCAAGATAGCCACAAGATTTCTTTCTACTTGCATACATTATTTTTGTGATTTCCAAAATTAATGTTTTAATAAATTACAGCATAGCCGCAATTATTTTAATGCACAAATTTCACTTTGAATATAACAAAATAAAATGCGATTGTTATACTAGCATTAGATATTCCTGCAGTTGCCATTCACTAGTTAGATTACTGCCTTAGGCTTTTTGGAAAAATTCTAGGTAACAATGTATTAAAAGTTTATGCAAATAAATAGTGAATGACCCACTTTTTAATGCCTTAACTCCTATCAGTGAACCCCAATCTCTTAGCCATTTTTTCAGAGTGTCTTCGTGATTATCAATTTCAGAAAGTGGAAATTATTTTTTTCTCAAATATTCACAAAGGGTGCTATATTATATTCTAAGGGTGGGTGTGAAGAACATTAATTTGATTTAATGGAGAAAAAAGCTGACAGAAAAGTGCGGTGGTAGAGGACAAAGGGGAAGGAGGAAACGAGAAAGAGACGTTGCGTTGTCATATGCCCTGTCAGTGTGGCCAGCAAAATAGAAATTGGGAAGTGTATATGTAGCAGGGGGTATGTTTGACATTAAAAAAAACCCTCTCCATCCAACTATTTCCACATTGGAAATAAATAGGCCAAAATAGATTGCAAAATTCAATTCAGGATTTCTTTAAAAAGACCACACGTTAGCTCGTATCACTGGAAGGAACTGTAGCGTTTATATCTAAGCATCTTTCTCACACTTGTGAGGTAGAGTACAGGTAATCTTCGACTTATAACCATTTGTTTAGTGACCATTCAAAATTATAACAGCACTGAAAAAAGTGACTTATGACCGATTTTCACACAACTGTTGCAGCATCCCCATGGTCACATGATCAAAATTCGGACACTTAGTAACTGGCATGTATTTATGACAGTTGCGGTGTCCAAGGGGCTTCCTGACCAGTAAAATCAATGAAGAAGCCAGATTCACTTAACAACTGTGTTACTAACTTAACTGCCTTGATTCACTTAACAACTGTGGCAAGAAAGGTCGTGAAATGGGACAAAACTCACCTGAAAAGTCTTGCTTAGCAATGGAAAATTTAGGTTCAAGTGTGATTGTAAATCAAGGACTACCTGTAATATGAAAAATTCTGGATTATGAGAAAAGGTGACAAGTAATGGCTTCATCTATACCATTCCCCTTCATAATTTGCCAGCTTTAAGCAGGGATTCTTGGATTTTCTTCTCTCTTCCTGCATTTTCAACCTACAACTTCCAGAAATACATAGGCCTTTTAAATAAATGAGTCTTTCTCAATTTCAGCTGATTTCTACAGTTGGTATCACATTCTGTAGTTGCATCTGGAATTGTGTGACCCAAGCAAGCCCACAAAGCCCTAGCTATAAAGGAATGGGGGACCATTACCACTGAAATTATTTTCCTTCCTCTACTATTCTCATCAAGAAAAAGGAAGTCAAAATGAAGCACTCATTTCATTTGGCTTCCTCTCTTCCCCCTTCCCCAAATAGTGACATAACAAGGATTTATTTCTAACCCTGGACACAATCACAAAGGAAGAATCCTGGTCTTATTACTGTTAATCTTCAAGGATGAATGAATGAAAATGTTATGATGGACTTAGATCAGAGTATACTTAAAATACGATCAGATTAAGGCACAGGAGTATTAAAATAATAAGAAATTACTACTCATAAACTTTGAAAACATTTGTTCTAAACTTTCTTTCCAAACCTAGACACTAGGCGGAAATAGAGCCAGAAGGATGGGTTTTAGAATATGAAGAAATATTTGGCTTCTCTTCTCCCCAAAATTATAATGACTGCATAAATTAAAGAAGAACAATAGAGTTGTTCTCCATCATCTCAGTTGAGACTGTGGACTGGCTCCTTCACTTTCAGTACCAGAAAGCAAGAATTAAGACGGAAAGAGACTGCAGTTGTATGATAGTGCACATGCACTGCACATTAAAATCCCAAATGAAATTCTTGGCATCTACAGTTGGATCAGGTCATAGAGACCACTGCCTATGTGGTTGGACATATAATCTGACTCATAATAGTATCCCGCAGTGATTATTCCAGCAAGCCATTAACTGTTTTGGAACCTAATGAAGAATTATAGCAGAATTTGTTTGTTTCCATTTTTCTCCCTATTCTATTGTATCACATGATTGCTAAGTTCGTAAGCGAGGATTTTTTTAGAGCATAAATTCTTATAGAAATATCATGCTTAAAAAGAACAAGTTCTTATTGCAAAAAAACTTGTTTTTACATTAAAATATAGGTTAATAGTAAGTTAAACTGAGCTCAATTTGTGATTTTATTTTTTAAAAATACAAAATCTAGCATATATATTGGTAGTTTGTTCTACATTAAATTAATTACATTTGAAAACAAGTTGCTTGATGTGAAGAGAATGTTCCAATCCTTCACACTCACAAAGCCCTAGCTGAGAATGGTTATTATATATACCACTAAATATCAAGGAAGAATGATCAGGTTTTCTCAACAAATTAATATTAAAGTAAGACAGAATGAATAAACTTTGTAAGTGAAAACAATATAGGAAGTTCATGCTGCAACTTTCTCTGAACCAACTCCCTTCCCCAAATGGCTAATGGTTATTTTTTTTTTTTAAATGGCTGTTTGCTTTCTTCAATGTATTTCATTTGATCATCCATCAATTCAATCCTATCTGCTGCTTAGGGCCTACAAATGCACTTGCTAACTTATGATTAAGCAAGTACTATCTATCCATCCATCCATCCATCCATCCATCCATCAAGATCAAAGAATTGGGGCAAGCTTTGCCCCTTCCCCATACGGGTAGTCCTTGACTTACAACAGTTCATTCAGTAACCATTCAAAGTTACAATGGCACTGGAAAAAAAATGACTTATGACCATTTTTCACACTTACAACTGTTGCAGTGTCCCTATGGTCACGTGATCAAAATGCAGACACTTGGCAACTGACTCATATTTATGAGGGTTGCAGTGTCCTGGTGTCATGTGATAACCTTTTGCGACCTTCTGACAATGGGGAAGCCAGATTCACTTAACAACCGTGTCATAACTTAAGAACTGCAGTGATTCATTTAACAACTGTGGCAAGAAAGGTCGGCAAGAAATTAGGCTCAATTGTAGCCGTAAGTCGAGGACCACCTGTATCTGGAGAAGTCAAAGGTTTGATTCTGATGCTGCAGTGGCTTCGAAAGAACAAGGAAACTGTCAGCATCTCTGCGATGTTTCAGGAAACCCCATAGAACAGTGATGGCAAACCTTTTAGAGACCGTGCCCAAACTGCAACCCCAAACCCACTTATTTATCGCCGAGTGCCAGGTGGGCGTGGCCCACTGGGTGGTCATGGCTGTGGTGGTCATGGCAGACTGGGTGGTTGTGGCCAAGGTAGGCGTGGTCACCTCGATGTTGCTCGTGGGGAGGGACGCCTGTGAGGGTTGGGCAGGGTTGGGGGAGATTCAGGGAGTCTCTGGTAGGTGGGGCTGTGGGCAGGAGGCTTATCCTGCGGGGTGAGGTGAGGCAAGGTAAGGCAGGGCAAGGGTGCCATTGTCGCAGGGCAAGGTGAGGCAGGAGCTGGGGCGGCTGCTGCCTGACACCATCGGCCCCTACACAGAGGCCAGCGCACACATGGGGGGAACAGTGTCCGACAGCAGCCACAGCCTGCCAGCCCCTCAACCGGCACACTCTGGGGCTCCGCAGCCCGCCACCAGCAGTTCAGAGAAGCCGCCTCTGATCTGGATGGCCAGCTGACAGTTGAGGAGGCAATGCAGTGGGTCGTGCCCGGGAAAAGGAGAGCATGCGAGGCCAGGACGGATGGGACGGGGGGAGGGAAACTAGCTGTGCTGGGATGCATCCGGCCATGTGGGACCTCAGCAAGTTAGCGGGTGGTTGGTTGAAGAGGGATGGTTGCCATCGCCGGGGCATAGCACGCGTGCCCACAGAGAGGGCTTTGAGTGCCGCCTCTTGGACGTGTGCCATAGGTTCGCCACCACTGCCATAGAAACTTGAGAAACCTCAAGATTTCTTGCTGCTTTTCAAGTTTCTGAGCACGATAGGAATCTCCCATCTTTCTCCTTAGCCACAGAAAAGGACAGGCTATCTGAAGCTAGATATTAAGCTCAGCATAGAAAAAAAAAGTTTTCTACTTCTATTGGGGAAGCAGAACCATACTGAGACACTCACATCCAAGATTAGATAAAGCTAAACTGCCATTTGACTTATTCCATTATATGTTACATATTATGCAGCTATATGAAAAAGTAAGTACACCCCACTGATATTTTTAGTTTTTCAACACACTTCAACACAGAGATATTTTGATCTTTATTTCAACAATACTGATAGATTAAGGGGATATAATATCATGTATCATTTACATGTTTTAGTCCATTGTGTAATTTAAATAAATATAAATGCAAATGTTGTATGTGGAAAAAGTAAGATCACCCCTACATTCATCACTACTTCAAATGCGTCAAGTTAGAATCAGATACACGAGATCAGGTTCCAATGTGTGGAATATTGTTACATAGAATCTGGGAGGAACTTGTCTTATTTAAACCTCAGATGTTTAGTTAGATTTGCTCTTTCTTGTTGAATTGTGTGCTATCACCGTAGCCTAGATTGAAAGAGCTCTCTGAGGCCTTCAGAAAGAAGGTTATAGAGGCTGGGAAAAGATTTTTAAAGGATTGCCCACCAAATGGACATCAATCATCCCACTATCCAAAAAATCCAAAAGAAGATTTTTAAACTGTCAATTTGCCTAAGCCATGCCATCCCAGCAAGTTCAACCTGAGAGCAAAACATAAGTTGTTGAAAGAAATCTCCAGATGTGGACCCCACAATTTCATCAAGTGGATTATAAGGTAGCTCTCACCATTACTGATGTGAAAGTGCATGAATCTACAATTAGGACAAAACTACACAAATTAATTCTACACAGGAGCTCAATCAATAATGGACCTTGCAATATGCCAATGACCCTAAACATTCCAGTAAATTCATTATGGAATGACTGGGGGGGGGGAATGAAAGGTTCTGGAATGGCCAACTCAAAGCCCAAATCTAAATCCCATTGAGATGCCGTGGGATAATATAAAATGGCTCCTCAGAAGAAAATGGCATATCTGTTAATGTTTTTAAATAAATAATTGCAAAGTCAATTTTTTATAAGGTTTTTGTTCAATTACATCCCCTTTACCTTTATATGCTTGAATGAAGATAAGGTAATTGATATGTCCACATTATGTTAAAAAGAAAAACTTACTTGTACTTACTTTTTCACATGACTGTATTTCAAAAACACAATATACACATTAAAAACGCTTTTAATAAAACATCACCTGGTAAACATTTATGCTGAAATTGCAACAGATATTAATATAGTTCTTTCTGATATAGCAAATTCTCAATTTAACCCTTCTGTTTGTGATCAAGGATTTAATCCATGCTCAAGGAAACTAATGGTTAAAATGAAACCCTGAATAATTGTGATATTGTCTAGTCTCCCATTTCAAATTTGGGATCATGATGATTACTCCAGGTATTCAAAAAAGTGAAGCTTTTTCTGTAAGCTAATAAAGATTTTGAAAATGAGGACTTTGCTTGCAATCTTCAATTGTCTACTTGCATTAAACCAGTTTTGTTTAATCAGGTATTTTAGCATTTAGCATTTAACCATGCTAAAAATCTCAGAAAATATAATCCATTGTTTGTTTTCCTCGGAAAAAAAGAATTCCCACTGGATTCTCAATAGCATGGTAGCAACCAAGTTCAACATTTCAAAATCTAATTTCCGCATTTCACTTGTTATGCTTTGTTATATAGACTTGTAAACATCTGATGTTTGGATTTCTTTTTTAAAGGGAAATTAGGGAAGTACTATCACCCACTCCACATTGGTGTCATCAAGTAATTGATGAAATGGGGATTAAAAAAAGAACTTGGCTGATTTCTTTTCTATTTGTCATGCCATATAAAACCCATCACTGAGTAAGCTTCCGTTATCAGGTTGCAATGCACTAAAGCCTTGAAACAGTTCCCTTTATTGCATTCTATATGACTCATCATATTTCATGAAAGAAAAAAAGTTATTGTTGATGAAAAAATTATAACAAATGAAAGCAGAGCTAACATGCAGTTCAAAATAATGACTAATTCACAATATAGAAATAAATCTGAATTTTGAATTTACCAGCTACTGTTTAATCGTTTGCTATTTTAACATCTATTAGTCATAATATTAAAAACACACAAGCAGCTTGAACATTTCTATCTTGTTCAAGCTTTGCAATTTTTTAATTATCTTTTTTCATTTGCCAAACAGATGGTACATGGAACAATTAGATAGGGTGCCATGTAAAGTATCTCCAGTTGATAAGTATATTCTAGAGATCGATAAATTAAAAAGAATACCAAGTGTACTTTTTAAATTGAAGGTTTTGTAGCTCCTATTGTTGAAGAATAGAAGGAAAATTTATACACATTGGATTCATTTAAATATACTAAATAACACAAGCTTTATAATGCTTCTTCTGCATATCTACTAAAATGAAGAAATGCAACTAATATTAATAATTGTTTGTTTAAATAAACCATTTTCACAATTCAGGATTTGAAATTATAATTTTATACAAACTATCATTAAATTAACAGTAATTTATATAGTGCAGGCAACATGTCATTATGTACTTAATCTAAACCAGAAGTTTCAGTAATTCTCTTCAAGATTAGCTCTAACTCATCTTTGCTATTATGCCATACTATGGTTTTAGCATGAAATGCATATGAAGCCACTGTTATGTAGCAATAAAACAATTTTAAAAACTGAAGTAATTATTTATTAAATAACAATTTCAATTTTTAAGATTAGCCCAATTTCAAATATTTGGAAATCACAATCTTATATAAATAGTTTACCATCTAAAATGTATTCAGAACTTCCCCATATTCAAAACTCCTTTTGCAAGCCTGGATTCTAAAATTCTTGTAATGTTGAAAATTATAGAATTCCCAATGTATTTATATAGTTTTATTAAACTTTATAAATACACTGGGAATTCTATAATTTTCTATTTCAATTACAGATTCTATTCTTGTGCTCTAATACACCATTTGTGATAGTTTAACCCTCTCTTTCTTCACTGCCTATTTGCTTTAATTATGATGACAGGAGTTGTTTTTTCATTCTTCATGCTATTATAAAGAACATGAAATTAACAACAACAACAAAAAGCTAAAGTTGGTCATTTCTCTCATACATTTAGAAAACTTGCTATTCAGACATAAAAGAAGTCAGAGTTCTTATATTAAAATTCTACTCACCATTTTTTTTTTCAGACCTACTTACAATAGTGGGGAAATGTACAATTTAAGAGGAAACAAACTTTACAGGTAGTCCCCGAGGTACGAACCTAATGGAGCCTGGCCATTAGGCTCGTAAGTCAAAAAACTTGTTAAATGAATCAGACTCAATTTTACAAGTTTTTAAAATCAAATTCATTAATTAAATCAAATGGGTTGTTAAATGAACAAAGATCTGACTATTTCCTCTGATAGCTGCCATGTTAACTCAACTGAGAGGGTTTCCTGCCTGCCACTGATCAGCTGTTTCCGGTGAGCTGGCTCAGGAACTAAATTGCCTCCAAGCAGGGCTTGGAGCCATTGCTGTTACTTAAAAAAAAAAAAAAAAAACAATTGCTACTAGCCAGCTCAAGCGTCTTCAGCTAGCTGCCCTGGGAGGGGGGAGGAGGGGATTGCTTAAAAAAATAAAAATAGCTTAAGAGTCTCCAGCCAGGCACATAGACAGAGATGGGGGAGGAATTTGCAGAACTCTCGGCTTGCAATAGTAAGAGATAGAATGTACCTTGAGGTCATCTAGTCTAACCCACTGCTCTCACAAGAGAGTATTTCTGATAAATGCATATCCAATCTCTTTTTAAAAGCTTCCAGTGATGGGGCACTCACAACCTTTGGAGGCAATTTAAATTTAAAACCTACGAACTACAGTAATATTTGCTAATCTCCAAAGTAAAAGCTCAATAGTTTGCAAACACAGTTTGCAAAGTACAGTACTTAAAAAGCAGAGCAGTTCCCAAAGTACTTGCAAACTGTTTGCAAGCACTATAGAGTAACAAAAAAAATATTTTAAAATACTTACAGAAGTAGCAGACAGTAGCAGATTGCAGCAAAAGCAAAAACTGGTGCCGGCACAGCTCTTGTTTGGCCATGTGATCAGGGACCAAAAAAAAAAAAAAAAAACCCTTCCAGCTTCTCATACACCCAAATGGCCCAGGCAATCACAGAGATAAAAATGGCCACTGAAACCAAGTCACATGGCTACAGAAGCCTCTTTTTGGTCTCAATTGAATTTCTAATTTAAGTACCCTTTCTGAATTAATTTGTTTTTTGTGAAAACTCGCTAAATAAACGCTCGTACCTGGGAGATTACCTGTATTTAAAAACAAAGAAACAAACTTCTGGGCAATAGGATATTCTAATATACCTGAATAATAGTAAAAGTTCATATTATTTCTTCTGTGCATTGTTGATAAATTATTTGGTGTAAATTTCACTCAACTCTATTTTGTTGCAGTTGTACAATTGGATGGCACCTCCTTAAGCAAACCTACTTCTGCAGCTGAGAACAAACACAATTAAAAACAAAATGGACAGAACTCTAGCTATAAACAGACATAATGATCTGAACGACTTACTGTAGCAGGGGATGCTCGTGTTGTGTGAGTAACAGAATGGCCAGAGTTTTCCATTGAATTGCCAATCAGGTAGGTACCCCCAGTGCTGCTGATGAGCTGTCCTCCTGTGACACCCATCTGAAGGCCTCCAGTGCCCACCATACTATGAGAAGAGACTACTGTGGTCACCTGCGCAGAACTTCCTTGGGTATCAAAGTAATTCCCCCCAGTGTTTTGACTGTACATCTGAGTTTCTGTGTAAGGATACGTTGTTGTTCGTCTTAAGTAAAAGAAATGAAAGAAAAGGTTACTTATGTGTTCTCTTTACTGGAGGGCATCAACATTTTCACTTAAGCTGTAACCAAATTATGCATTATCTTATAGCATTTACTAGGGTACAGTCGAACTTTGAAATCTTATCTCATTTATTGTTTGTTCAGATTCATATCCTGCTTTCTCTCTAGGACGTAAGGTAACTTACAAAGAGTTCTCCCTTTCATCCATTACAAGAACAAAATCAAAAGGTAGACTCAAAAAGAATGACTAACTTGATGTCCTCCACTGAAATTTCACCGAGAGTAGAACTGAATGTCAGTCTCCCCAGTTCTAGTCCTGCACTTCAAACATTGAAAAAGTGATTAAATATTACCAGGCACCTGAAAAAGCTAGCTTTTGTTCCCAAGAGGCTGAAATTAACGAATTCTTTGTTAATACTGAACACAATATAATCATCCAATGTATCATAAGTGACATCACTTCAATGCTAGTAGCAGTCTGTACAAAGTCCTTTTCAGATCTTCCTTATCAGTGCCCAACACTGAGGTCTGAGCAGGTAGAAAGTAAATTCTTGGGAGTTTGGGCTTGTTTACAGTCAATGGCTCTTACTGATGTTTAGCTGAACAGCCAAAGGCTGTGGTTAATATTTTGTTTGTGCAAGATTAGAAACCTTTTGGAACAATCAGGTGGTGAAATTATCCTAGCTAAGTAATATGGCACTGCAAGGGTAAATCTGCTATATTTTCTGAAGTTTCAAGGGTGGTATGCACATGGCACACACCCACACAGTGATTTATTCCCAGCTGACTCTCTTAAGTCCTATGTAAATGTCACGACAATGATCTGTCGCCTTTTATAAATTAGTATTCCTGCCATCTCATCTTGCCTCAGCAAGTACCTGAGTTGAATGCGACCCTGAATTTTCCTTCATCTGATCATTCAGAAGGACTCATTTATCTGCAGCATGCTGATCTTTGTCTGGAAGTTGCTATTTAGCTTAAAAACTATTTTACAGATAAATTTCATTCTAGCAAGAAAAGCCTCTTTCTTTTTTTGCAAATATTCTCCACCTAAATGCTCGTTAATTCCACGTAGGTTAATTGCTAATAGATTTGAACTGAAAGATCCTTGATTTAAATACCTGTTCATTCTATATTTATTTTAAATTTCACTCTGCCAAACTATCATTTAAAATACATAGATTTCAGTTACATATAAACATTCTTCTAATATATATATGCTTGCAAATAATGCAGGCTTATAATAATACATTTTAATAAATTTAAAACCACTAATGATATACTGAGGCACGTTTTCCTTTTGAATCAAGAGTTTTCATAAAATTAAATTCTGTTTCTTTCTCTCTCTCATTCACACTGACATTTTTTTAAAAAAATAAGTGACTCTTTATAAGTATTAGAACCAGTAACTGGTATAGAGATGTTATGGATTTTTCCAACTGACTGTTCTGGAAATGGAATCTGAGCATTATGTTTCTTATTTGGAAAGGGGCTTATTATAAAGGAGGCAAAATTTACAGAAATGGCTGCACAAAATCCTGTCCCTTATATATAAGCAATGTTGAAACACATATAAAAGGGCCTGAGCTTTGTTCATGAGGCTACATCAACCATCCTGGTTTTTTTTTTAAAAACCTCAATGGTCAAGATGCCATAAAGATCACCATACAAAGGGATTTCTCTTCATCCTCACATCCCTGTGAAGTATGTTCAGCTGAGACAGAATTATTGTCCCACAATCACCCTGTAAGTTTCCATGTCTAAGGATGTTCCTGAACTCGGATCTCCTTTAGTCCAATACCTTAGTCGCTACACATACTTGACAGAAGGTGCTACTGTTCTGAATACCACGCTATTCACATTTTCTAGTTATGCATTTAAAAATAACTGTGTTTCTTTTGTATCAAGGTTAAGAATATAGCAGAGAAAGCTGTCAACAGAAGAAATAACAGAATGCAGTCAAAGACTGCTATTAATGAAAGAAAGCTGATTAATGAAATCATATTATGGGGAAAACACTGATCATCTTTTCTGTATTCTGTACAATTTCAGAGGAATAAGGATATACAGCTAAGAAAATCATTCAGAATTAGCAATATTTATACTTCAGAGGGGATTTAATAGCTCAGAAAAAAAAAAAAAGGAACTTCTCCAGATATTTTTGAAATGCAATCTCAGCATACCTTACTGGGACTGGTGGAAGATGTAGCTCAGCAGCAGCTAGAGTGCAGTATAAATTTCTCCCTCCTTTTTAAGGACAATTACAGTGGAAGGCATAGATAATCACCCACTATTCTACACCCTTCTCCTCTGCCTCAATTTCATATGATATATTGCAGAGATGTTAATAACATGAACCTGACATAAATGTATACACGGAAAAATATAAGTGCAATAAAGAAGATTGACACAGTGCCATGCAGTGCTACATGTAGCATAAGATCTTAACAATAGTGTACTTAAATCCTAGTTTTCCACATAGTACTTACCATTTCATAACATGAAAATGTTTGTCTACTGATACCAATGCCCAAAGCATTTACTACGCTTATCTCATCATACCATATATGCTTATAATTCAAATTATAACTTACATTTAATTGAATGCATTACATTATAAAACTGACAATCACCAAAATCTTCCCAAAAACATTTTTCCTCACATCAAGGGCATTATCAGACTACTTACACTCTAGCCCTGACATCTATGATTGGCAGCATCTTTCCAAGTTTTCAAAGCAACAACTTTTCTTGACGTAATAATTTAGGCAGATTTATTTAGAAATGAAGTTTAAAAGAACTATGTAAGATTTAGTCACCAGAAATTGTGCTAAAAACTGCAACTGGGATCTTTTGCATGTAAACTTTCTATTGAACCACAGGCTGTTAGTGCCCTTTTCCAAAGCAATTCTACTTAAATATGGAAATGTTGCAACAATCTGGGGAATCTAGATTCACTTAAGAACCGTGTTACTAATTTAAGAACTGCAGTGATTCACTTAACAAATGTGGCAAGAAAAGTCATAAAATGGGGCAAAATTTACTTAACAAATTTCTTACATAACAACATAACTTTTGGACTCGATTGTGATTGTAAATTGAGGACTATCTATATATTTTTATGATATGCAGAAAATTATATATTATGTAATTTTAAAAAATTAATATTCTTATTTTGGTAAAGACTTATTTCATTCTTACTTTTGGAAATAAAAAGCTTTGATTTTAGAGAAAATGGTTTCTAGAGAATGTTGAAGACTGCAAAAAATAATAATAAATCTGTTCAATTCTCTGTGTTGTTGGGATGAAAATGTTTTACTTCCATAGACACCCAGATGTTTTACTCACATAGCTCCATTTGTGTAGACCGTGTCACTTCCCTCCACATACTGCACCTGGGCTGGATATACATGTTGCACTTGTTGCACAGTTTGTACTTGTTGAACCTATAAATAAAATACACTGTAAGACAAGCTTTGGAAATTTGGGGGGGGGGGGACATTTATACATCTCATCTGTACAGTTTTAAAAGACTAGTGAGACATCATCAAACTGCACAGCAAATTTGCCCCCAAAAAATCTACAACACACTATCAATGCTGTTTTTCTCACAGGCAGCATATATTATTTACTTTTGAATGTACACATCGCTTTTCAGACTGCCTCCAGAGCTCCACATTCAGTGTATAACGGGATTCCATTATTTACCAAATTATTATTCACGTTTTAATTTCAGCTGGAAGGTCTCAATTATTACAAGAAGTTGGAATAATAACACATATAAACTTACAGTGATTATAAACTGAGTTTTATTTTAAAGTGTTCAATTGCACAAGCTGTTGTTTCCTGAGTCTCACATGCTCCTTCCAGCAACAATCTCCCTGGGCAAGATTGCCCAAAGACAGTCCCACAGAACCTGGCACAAAGTCGTTTGTGCTGTTGGACCCGTCTCATACTATGCTGTTTGACCAGGTATTTCTAGCTTGAAGAATGGGTAAGACCTCTACCCGTTTTTTTTTTAATTTAGAATTCACACAGCTTGTTGAGATAGCCCTGCTTCCCAGAAAGTATTAATTTTAGTAGCAAGCATACTGAAACATCCATGGCAAATGTAATTGGATAGAATAATGATGCCATATGATGTTACTTACCCTGCAGTGACACAGATGTATTTTAAAACGTTTAACTAGTATTATAAAAAGCTTTTAGTAATATTTCATCTCTCTTGATAATCACATTTCCCTTATCGTTTCTATGTGATTTATGTACCATTAAAGTCAAAAAACATTTAATCATAATTGTATTTCTCAACTTTACCTGGAGCCACAGTTTAACATTATTCTATTTGTTAAGTCAGTGTCCAACAAATCATATTGTAAAAGAAAATGCTAAACAATCATTCTCTGGATTGATCAGGAATTGCAACATAAAAACTTCATTATATGAATCATGAAATTGGTTTTAAAAAAGCTGCCTGGAAATATCTTCAAACTCAAAAACTATAATGCACTATTTTATCTTCCCTTATTGGTTGAACATATCTAGGATTTTTTTTTTTTATTTGTACCATTTGGACAAAAATAATATAAGCAATTTCATAGCTTTGAATTATTTAGGAAACTAATTATGAAAGATAAAAGGTTCAGTGCTGTACATTTGAAAAACTAAAACTCATTATAAGATATTGTTTAGCTTTTATCTCTCACTAACTAAAGCATGTTGAAACGTAGCACAACACATGATATGGGAGGCACTCTTCTCAACAATGACAAAGCAGATTTTAGAACAGAGCACAAGTCTTTAGGGTTTAAAATTCATGGGAATCCCCTCTGGTAATTGGAAAGAACATCATAATTCAAGAGAGATTATCATGCAAAGCAGCAGTTGGAGGGAAAATAAAGCAGGAGATAGTATAAAAGACAACTAAAGCACTTTTCTTTTTGTTCTCTAAATTAATTTGCAGTTCAAATTAAAATGAGCACCCTGCGATGAGGAAAATCATAGAAAAAATCATGTGGCTTTGCCTTTTTTTCTCTTTGGAATGCATCCACAGGTCCCTGCCCACACAATCAAGCACACTGCCTTGGCCATGGCTGTTCTCTCCAACCCCAATCTTTACAACTATTCTCATCTTTTGCTAGTTCTTTCTTCTCTTCTTGCAAAGTCAAAAACTACTACTACTACTCAGAATTTAAAAGAAAAAACTACATCCATTAAACCAGTGATGGCGAACCTTTTAGAGACCGAGTGACCAAAAACCGCCCTGGCCCGCCCGCTCCGCCCCCCACCCCATCCGCCCACCCGCAGGGCCACCCACTGCCTCCATGGCCCACCACAGATCGCCCAGGCGGCCCTGCAGCACCATGGCGGCCACACCCTCCGCCCACGCCCCGCAGCATCATCTGCGCACGACGGGGTGCGAGGGCAGAGTCTTGTCCCTGCTGCCCAGCTGCCATGTCCTTGGCTGTGCTGCTCTGTGTGGGCTGCGCCCAGGGCTGACTCTCCGGGGGGGTGCTGCTGAGGAGGGGGCCACGGGAGGAGGTGGGGCTGGGGTGAGGGTGCCCGTGCCCATAGAGAGGACTCTGAGTGCCACCTTTGGCATGCGTGCCATAGGTTCGCCACCACTGCATTAAACAGTAAAACCAATGTAATAGTGGTTTGTGGTATTCTGAAGGTCTTTCCATGTGGGCTATAATATGAAATAAGTTCTTTTCAGTAGTGGATCTCATGTTCTGGAATGCCTTCTCAATCTGAATACTACACCGATTTTCTTTTAATGTCAGGCAGAAAAATGTTATTTTTCCATAGATTCTTAGTTTTAATCTGCATTTATTCTGAAACTACTATTTTATGATGTTTTTCATTGTTGCCAAATCAAAGCAAATCAAACTTTCTTACAATCCCAGACCAGAATACAGGCCAAATATTGGTTGTTAAAAATAAAATATGCAGTAGTGATAATATAATAGTTAATTTAAAAGTGGACATCCTGGCTCTTATTTTAAGTATCTTAGTTCAAATCAGTGCTATGGCGTTATAATCTTTGTTGCTAAGAGACAACATTTGGCAACTAAAAAAGTCCCCTTAGACTCTGTCATTAAAAGGGATTAAATGTAAAATTCATTTGTATAAAAAATAAATAAATAGAAGCTGAATTTAACTGGCTGAGAATGAGGGTATAATTGACAGTGAAGTGCCCATGGATGTGTTCATTTACTTCAATCTTATCTTGGAAACTGTTTTACAAAACTTGCCTCATAAAACAGCTGATGGTAGAGCATTAAATTGAGTTCTGGACAATGGTCATTAATATTTGGGATGATCAGCAAATGGAGATAAGTTGCCAGACCTGAGTTTTGGAAATTGCTGATGGCTGATACTCATATTTCTTAGAAGTTCCATTTTCGTCAGTCTGTAACTCTATGTCCCACACTCTGTGTTTAATTACCACTTTAGCATTACCTAATCCTAGAAATAAAAAATATTTGGCTAAAAGCCCCAAGAATATAGATGTGTAATAAGAAGAATAAGATTAGTAAGAGCAACAGATAGCAAATGATCTGCAAAGAAGCTGAAGAAACAGTGCACCGCCTAGTTAGCTGTTGCAAGAATATCGCCCAGGCAAACTACAAACAACAGCGTGACAAAGTAGCAACAATGATGCATAGCAAGATCTGCAAGAAATACTATTTGCCTGCAAATGAAAACTGGTGGGACCATAAAATAGTCAAAGTAAGAGAAAATGAAGAAGCTACATTGTTCTGGAACTTTAGAATTCAAACAGACACACATCTGCCACATAACATTCCAGACTTAAAAAAATATTGATAAGAAACACAAAAAAGTAGATAGCGGACTTGGCAGACCTGCAAAGACCGCGAAATAGAAGAAAAAGAAATAGAGAAAATTACAAAATACAAAGACCTGCAAATAGAAATAGAACAACGGTGGCAAAAGAAAGCAAATATAGTACCAATAGTAATAGCTGCTTTGGGTGTGATGACATTTTTAACACCATCAAATAACATCTGCCTACCCAGGGTCTTGGGAAAGACTTGATAGATTAAAAAAAAAGTCAAATCCAATGTAAACATCTGGAGAGGAGGAGGAGGAGGAGGAGGAGGAGAATGAAAGAAGATCACTCTAACTGAATATAAATAACAATGTAACACAGTCACCAAAATCATTCACTAGAACATCTATAAAAATTATGTACCAGTAACAAAAAATTGGTGGGAACATAAGAGTTGAAAAAGTAGTCAAAAATGAGCTGGTTAAATTACCGTGGGATTTGTAAATACAAACTAATAAAGACTTGATTCATAATACACCAGATTAAATTGAGGTTGCAAAGAAGATAGTGTGGAATTGATGTGGTAATACCGGAGGATAGCAGAGAAATGGAAAAGATCAATATCTGAAAATCAAAGTCTAAAGATTATGGCATAAACTAGATGTGGTGGTTCTAGTGGTTATCAGCACTGCACGCTGACCAAATGTCTGTCAATTACAAAAGGCCACACTCTTTGGATCCACATATGCCACATGATATGTTACAACATCCTAAGTTCTTGGGAAGGCCAACACCAGCTGAGGAACTGGCAGCTGTGATTTCACAATGTTATGTATAATACTAATTTATTGCTAAAGCTAAAATAGTCAAATACTTATTGGTGCCAGAAAAAAATCTGAGCCAAGTTATCTGAATGACTAGTCAGACTTTGGCTTCAGTTTGGGGCAGCCTGAACTCTAACATTCTACCATCTTAGAAATATACTTGGGGGACTTTAAAAACCAGACTGATCTTTTTTGAGGGCACAATGCTATTGTTGTTTAATTTTATATTGTTTTATTTCTGTGCAATACATTCTGTGATAGATTTGCACATGTGTCACCTCTCTTGTGGGAGCTGCATTGGCTGAAAATTTGCTTTTGAGTCCAATTCAAGGTACTGATTGTCATCTTCATATCCCTACATGGCTTGGGACCAGGTTAGTTGAAGGACTGTCTTTTCCCAGGTACCTGATCCACCAAGGCAAGGAGACAGGGAATGTTATAGGTCTTCTCACCTAAGGAGGTCAATCTAGTGGGACCTAGAAGAAGGGACTTCTTGGTAGCAGTTCTCTCCCTGTGGAACCTCATCCCTGCAGGGATAAGATTGGCCCCCACTGTTACATTCCTTTGCAAGACTGTGAAGACGTGATTCTGCCAATGGGCCTGGGGACCCCAGAGTGATATCATTGAGCCCTGATGGCACAGTGGTTAGAATGCAGTACTGCAGGCTACTTCTGCTGACTGCTGGCTGCCTGAAGTTTGGCGGTTCGATTCTCGCCGGCTCAAGGTTGACTCAGCCTTCCATCCTTTCGAGGTTGGTAAAATGAGGACCCAGATTGTTGGGGGCAATAGGCTGACTCTGTAAACCGCTTAGAGGCCTGTAAAGCACTGTGAAGCGGTATATAAGTCTAAGTGCTATTGCTATCAAGTGGCTCGTCTGATTGTTATTACCAGGTCGTGGGGGGGTTATTAGTTTTTGTATTATAGTTTTATTCTTATAAGCCACCCCAGAATCATCTAGAGTGAGCTGGGCAGCCATATAAATGTTCTTAATAAATACATTTTAAATAAATAAATTTCTTACTGTGCAGCACCATGTAGCTAGCCTATAAATACTTTAAACAAATAACAATAATAGTTTGATGTATTCCAAACACAGAAATGGGAATATCATACATTATTTTCTTTATTCTTATATGACTTGAAGTACAGAATTTGCAACCCTGCTCAGGTTTAAATTTGTTCCCAGTCCCACTATTACATAAATAGTTTGTTTTCAGTAGGGTAAAAGATACAGTGATTATTTTCTTTATTTTGTATGTTTGTCTTGGTTATTGACAGTATCCTGGAAGGTGGGGGGATAAATATTTGTACTCTTAACTTTTTTGCGTTTTGTAAAGGAACAGAGTAGTGCCTTGCTAACTTACCTATGTATATTAGAAATATAATAAAAGTCGTACACAAGTTGAGGACTACCTGTAACACCTTTCCATCACATATAAATGCCACCCCTCTCTTTACTGATAGGAAATTTAGCTGTTATTTGTCAGTGGTATATAGCAAGGCTTCAGATTTCAGTTTTTTATCAGTGATAAAATTATTTGTAGCTTACGTGAAGTAGTGACCATGACCTAGCATATGTGTGAGTGAATCAACTGCAGACACAAATCACATTGCTTTAAAATCAAATTTGTATATAAGTGGAAAACTGCCAAGGAAGTGTAGCACGGACACATTAGAAAACTTGTTAAAAATGAGGAAAGTGATAAAAAGGAAACTCAAGAGGGTTAAATCTCTCTAGAATGCTTGGAAGTTACTCAAATCATAATAACAGAAACTACCAAATTCAAAAGTCACCTCCATGATTAACAGCCAAGGTCACGGAAGTAAAAAAGGAGTGTAATAAATAGAAGTCATGCTCCAACACGGAATATGAAAAAGATCACAAACTTACATGAAAGAAATGCAAGCACAAATGCACAATGATAGTAAAATGGAGGGGGGGGGAGATGAAAAAAATCAGAAGCAGGAATTAGTTAGAAAGGTAGGTAGCTGGGCCTTTGCAAGACAAGGAATTAAAAGAGCACTAAAGGAGAATGTGGAGATTGTAAAGAAGCTGAATGAGAGCATACCTTCATTGCAGCATATGTAAAACCACTGAGTTAACATCACCAGGAAGTCACAGGATGTGAGACAAACACTAGTGTCAAGAGAAGTTCTAAACCTAATTGACAAATTGAAAACTAACAAATTGCTCAGTCCAGATGGTAACTACCCAAGAGTTCTTAAAATAACTCAAGGGTGAAATTTCTGATGTAATAGAGGAATATGCAACATGTCCTAAGGTCAGCCTCTAAAGCTGGTCAAGTTCTAAAAGGAAATTCAGAGGAGATTCAATAATGTATAACTAATTAGCTTAACATCCTTTCTAGATAAAAAATACACTATATGAAACACTACATATCAAGCATAAAAAAGAGTAATTTTTGACTACTACTGAAATAACACGTTCTTTGAGAATATCAGTAAGCAGATAGGCAAAACTGATCCCAAGTACAAATGAATATTCTACTCAAAGAAATAAAAACCTGAATAAAAATTTTGCAGCCTGGAATGCTGCACCAATCGGATCACTGTCTTTCGAAAAACAATACTGAAAATCGGAAAAAGAATCACGAAAACTGTCAAGTTACAGTAATCTGCCTAAGCCCTAAGGCCATGGTGGCGAACCTATGGCACGCGTGCCACAGGTGGCACGCAGAGCCCTCTCTGTGGGCACGTGCGCCGTCGCCCCAGTCCTAGGCCTTTAGCTGGGTTTTATAAAACCTTTTCGCTTTAGGCCTCCGCCGTGTGCAAAAAAAAAAAAGGTTCAATCAATCAATCAATTTCAACTTCTCGCGGGGAAAAAAAGATTCGCAAAGTTGGAATTGATTGATTGAACTTTTTAGTCCCACCCAATCTGCTGTTACCACCGCAGCCACGCCCACCCAATTGGCCACACCCACCCAATGGGCCATGTCCACCCGGCACCCGATGATACATAAGTGGGTTTTGGGTTGCAGTTTGGGCACTCGGTCTCTAAAAGGTTCGCCATCACTGCCCTAAGGGATCCTTTTAAAGTAACTACCTTAGCTTTAAAAAAAAAAGGCAACTAAGAAAGCATTTTATAAGAATTTATAAAACCGTACCCAGATCAAGAAAGTGGATAGGTTCTTTTCCTTTTCTCATAATATTAGAAGAAGTAATTCAAGGAATCTGAATAACAAGAGAAGCAAAATGGAAAAAAGTGCTTCTCCACAAGGACACAATCAAATCATAGAACTTATAAATACTGTCACTATCTTATACAGTTTAAGATGAAATAGATTCATGGGAAATAACTAGTCATGATGCCAGTGCAGCATTTTGAATATCAAAAAGTGGAAGACAGTAAATTTAAAAGTCTAGTAAAATGTTGTCAGAATTAGACTAAGAATATATTCTTTACACAGTAGAGCAAATTCTGAAACCAAGAGAGATTCCTTGGTTCGTTTGAAACTAAAAGAATCAATGCATGTACAAGAATGAGAAGAATGTAAAAAGAGTAAAAAAAAAAAAAAAGCATGTAAGAATAAAATCCAAAAGAAAAAAAAGTGAAGTCCAAGTATTTATGATTAATAGGAGAAAAAAGACTAATGGTAAGCACTTACAAAAGAAAAAGCAGCACAGAAACAGAAACTGCCAAATGAAATGATCAATGAATCATGCCCTCATAATCCTTAGGGAAAGTAGGATTTCAAAAAGGTATTCCAAAAGAACAAAGTGGCTTCTTTCTTTTAAAAAAACATTTTGAAATGAAAAAGAGAAAGCGTAGATTTATTGCATAGAAAATTACTCTGGGAAAAAAACCTAAAACCAAAAATGTGAAAAACTGACATGTAATTAAAATAGAACAAGAATGATGGGAACAAAAATTAAGCAAAAAGAAATTATGACAAAATGTTTTGTTTTTAAAATAATAAGCCAACAAACAAGTGCAAAACGCACTAGAGAAACTTTTTTTTTTTTTAAAGTGACCCTTCAAACTAGTAAATCAATGCTCAATCCTCTAGCTTTGCATCTATGAGCTTGCAATCTGAGAGACCTGTTGAATTGTAGTACGGAATAGACGGTGAGCACATATATGTGTGGACACAGACACAGACACACACACCACTCAATTCCTCAATGATATGTTTGAAATCTGAAAATAGCTTAGCCTAACCATGAGTATCCCAATGTTTACAAAAAAGGAAGACTAAAAATGCACTGTTTGACATATGCTTTGGGGATGAAGATAGTGAAAGACAGTAGTGATCACCTTTATACTGTGCTCTTATTCTAAAATCAAATACCTGAATGTTTACAAGAAGCCAGGTAAAATATTATAGACACAGAATTCACATCCTGCTTTCAAAATAGACATTTAGAAAACCATTTTGCTACTGGAGAATTTCGTAAGCTTGCACTCTCTTCTTCCTATGACTACCAAATCTACAAAACAGCCAATTTTCAGCCAAGTTTTAGAGACAACTAAACAATATGTTTAGTTAGTTTAGCAAAAAAAAAACAGTATGTTCTCCTCTCACTTACTGAGGCTACTTTAGTCACATGAGCAAATGGTATCATAATGGGAAATAAAAAAGCAAAAAAGAAGTGCTGAGAACTGAGTATCAGGAAACTGGAAGTAGGTATGTATAATATTGGGAGAAGCTCACTTACTTCAAAAGTAAGCTAACAAGAAGTACATGTTTACACCTAAGCAAAACAGAGTGACTATGATTCCCGTTAGAGCTGGAACAGGTGTTATTCATTCTTCCTACGCACATTAATGCCCATTCCCTTCTGAGATATCAAAGTGAAGTAACAGCTCAACCACAGCACTCTTTTTCATTCAAACAGAAAAATGCAAAATCTATGTTAATATGATAAAAACAAAGCCTCTCAAATACGGTTTCATTAGTCATTATTTTCACTGTCATTTGCAGAAGAAAAGAATACTAAAACAAAGAATGTGTTAGTGTAAAATCTGTTGTTTCAAAAGAACAAATGGAGCATTAATTTATACATGCTGATATGTTATATTTGTCAACAAAAACAAAAGTAGATAAACACATCCACTACAAAAACAAAAGCCATCTTGAGTAATTAAGCACTTTACATTCCCCCCCCCAATAAAATGTATTTCTAAAAGAAGACAAACCAGTGTCAGATTCATTCAGATTTATAAAGACAGCATCTGAAATATGCTTTTATTGCAGCACTTTTAAATAAGGCATGCCAAATTGCAAATATATGTAATAGATGAAAATTCATCTGAGATGCTTATGTTAATCACCACAGAAGTCATGAAAGCACTGTTAGCTTAGGATAAACTTATAATTACATATATGACTGAGATTAGCTTATGTAATTATATGTGCTTAAATAGACTTTCAGTTTAAATTGTGAACAAAACAATCTCTTTGGTGCATTCTTGTATTTATTTCAAAATGCTGTTCTTATCAAAAAGAACAATTTATAGTCAATTTTTTTCACGCATAAGCAATCTATGCTTAAAATTTCCAAAAGGACTTTCTTTTCTTGGATAGCCTCATCCAGCTTCCCTGAAAAACAAAGATGGGCTTATTTTAGGGATACATTTAATCTCTCCCATGTCATTTCCCTGACATTAACCCAAACGCACCTATAAGCACTCAGAGATGCTGATAGCTTTCAGGAGTAAAGAACCAAAACATAAACTATATTAGAATATTTTCTTCATTTAGAAATAACTTTATTCATATACTAATTTATCAATATCCCATGTCTAACTTCCTGGTTTATAGAACTATTCTGTCAAGTGCAGTAGCCATTGTGCCTGTTATCTTCCCCAATTTCCCCAGGAAAATGACTAATTGCAATCCCTAATGTCAGAAATGTGGACAAAATAATTTGGGAACTGTAATGAGAACCTGCATGGACAGTATTAGACTACAAAACCGGGATTACTCTAAACTAAATCATGAGTAGCTTCATACATGCTGGCAGAAATAAGATAATCATTTTGGACTGTAGCGATAAGCAGTTTGAATCAAGAACAAGGTGGACAGCTGCTGTCCTGAATAATATATAACAAAGTAATTTAAACTCTGCAATACTGAAACAGCAGAACCCTTTTCAAAAAACTTATATAGGAGATTGAATTGGCACTGCACAAAAAGTTCATTTTTTTTTCAAAGACAAGAAGCACCTACCTGTTGTTGCACTGGTAACTGCTGTACCACCTGGGTTGGTACAGCTGCTTGGCTAGCTACGGAAGTCTGCAAAGTAACCGTCGAACCTGTATCCGACCCAGTCTCTGATGTCTGCATTCTTGTTTCTGTATAAGAGGTAAATATATACTCATTAAAATGTGCACTCCTTTTATGGTTTACTTTTTGTTTTGTTTTTTATGAGTATATCATCTCTTTAAACTGCCTTTATCCTACCAACCTTGACCGATCACAAAAATCTAAGCAGGATTGGAACTGGCTAAGATTGTTGTTGTTTTGGTGGGAAATAATCTAGAAAATGCCAGTTTGTAGATAGATTGGGAAACAAACCAAACACTTTCTGGAAAAGAAGACAAAGATTTGGTCTAGTGGTTAAAGCACCAGGCTAGAAGCCATAGGACTGTGAGTTCCAGTCCTGCCTTAGCCATGAAAGCTGGTGAGTAACCTTGGGCCAGTCCCTCTCTCTCAGTCCAATTCACCTCACAGAGTTCTTGTTGAGAGGAGGAAGGAGCATTTATGTTCACTGCCTTGAGTTACTACCACAATTGAGCCCAAAATTTATGTTGCTAAGTGAGAAATCTGTTAAGTGAGTTTTGCCCCATTTTACCATTTTTCTTGCCACATTTGTTAAATGAATCACTGCAGTTGTTAAATTAGTAACATGGTTGTTAAGGGAATCTGGACTCCCCATTGATTTTGCTTGTTAAAAGGTTGCAAAAGGTAATCACATGATCCTGGGGCACTGCAATCATCAGAAATATGAACCAATTGTCAAGCATCTGAATGTAAATCATGTGACTATGGAGATGCTGCAATGGTCATAAGTGTGAATAATGGTCACTTTTTTCAGTGCCATTAATGAATGGTCATTAAACGAACTGTTGTAAGTCGAGGACTCCCTGTACTTATAAAGTAATAAAGGCAATAAGTAAGTAAATAAATAAACCACTTTGAAACTGTTGCCAAAAATCTACACCAGCACATGAAATCAGTAGCTCAACCAAAAAGAGGTTTTATTTTTCCCACAGAACAGAAGTGGATAAAATTATGGCCATTTGAACATTGCTGAATTACAACTTCCAGCAACCCTCATTGGGATGCTAGGAATTGTGTCAGTAGCATTTGGCTGGTCAGAAATTTGCCATATTTGCCATTCATGGGATGCTTCATTTATTTTAAAAACCTGTATCAAACAGTATTCTATGTTAAAAAATCCAGAAACAATATTTTGCTGTTGTTCATTTTTATTTAATTTCTTCCTCATACAGTTATGACTTGGTCATTTCTGCTTGACTGGGTCCAGTGATAATTAAAATTATCAAGAGAAGATCAATAATGTGCATTCATTATTTTCCCTTTCAAATTCCACTATCCAATGTTATTTGCTTCCTTGTTCCTCTAGCCTGGTTGGTATGTTACCTTGGGACTATTTTTCCCTCCCACTCTGAGGAGCTCTCTATTTACTACTTAGCTGGCTGGGCACAAAACATGGACGCTACATACATACTACATACATCCCCTCATCGCCTTCGTTTTTGATGAAAACAAATTTGATGAAAATTTGAATGGAAACGTTTGTGTGTGTGTGTGTGTGTGTGTGTGTGTGTTTTAAAGGAGTATGGAAGAAAAACACATAAAATACTAAAATATTTGCAGAAAAACAATCCAAATTATATGGATTTAATTAAAGAAAAAGCTGAAGAAGGGAACATGGCTGCGGGATATTTCCATTCAAATTTTTCATTGCATTTCTTCCTTCTTTACCATTCCACTAGAAATAACATAATACTGTCCAGATTTTTCCACAGGCACATCACATATGGATGTGTGTGTGTGTGTGTGTTTGTGTATCTCCTTATATCCTTTCCCTCATAACATACGTTTTATCCAGATTGTGTTCTGCTTGCAAACAAGAACTCTCGTTAAGAAAGGTGGTAGTGTATATCTGTGTTTTGTTTGTTATCCCTATTGTAACACTTAATATTAATATTTGCGCTCCTTTGCAAAAAAAAAAAAAGATCTTTATAATACAAATCCCTGCACTGCTTGCACTTCTGTTTGAGAGACCTTAAAAAACCATTCAAGAGGAATTGGGAGGTGGAGAGGGACACAAGATGGTTACAGTTCAGACACAGTGAAAAGGAATTCGTGAAGATATAGCTAGGATTTAAGGACAATATAGTAATAGAGCAATTGTGCATGTGATCTCTCAGAAGAAAAACATTCGGCATTCACTAGCTAAGTATAAGTAAGCATAGCTTAAATTACTAAATCATTGAAAAATAAAGACAGGTTTTTGAAAGGAACACGACGTATATAAATAATAGCAATAAATACAGATAATTTTATAGTTCCAGAAAGAAAATGAATCATAACTAAGACACCCAATGTCTCAGAAATTATTAGTGATTGAATTTATACAAACAATTTTAACCTATTTCCAAAATCTGAATAATACCTAAAATTGTTAATTCATATCCATCTATCTCAGTGATGGCGAACCTTTTAGAGTTTCTTCTTTTTACATTTATGAAATTCCCCTGTGCTTATAAAGCTTTTTATTGGCAGTCTTCAGTATTAACTGGCTCACATTTTTTTCATAGAACAGGAATGTAGCACAAAGTATTAAATAATGCGTGTAACATTCAGTACTGCACGGACACTTTGGGATTGCCTTTTGCTATATTCCTTTTCTATCATATCAGATCCGCTCCAGGTCCACCAATTTATGCCAACAGGTGACCCAGCTATAGTTCTCTATTATGCTTTGATCATCCATAGTTGAAACTAAACATTCTTACAATATTTTGGAAAATTGAAATTTCTTGTATATTACATCTACTTTTATAATTAAGCTCCTTTGCTTCTATGTGACTAATCAAGTTATTTTAATTTTTAGGCAGATATGTTTTTACTTTCTGTGGAGAAAAAAATAGTACATTTGAATAAAAATTACAGGCCTTTGTTTTTTGTACTTAATTAAAATCTGTATCGTTATTTAGAATAGCTATTGAGATTTCACAAATTTTAGTATTTAGAACAGCAATGATGATAAAAATGCATGCTAAAACTAGTTTACTATTAAGATGCCATATTTGCAACATGTGATTTGCTATGAAATGGATGCATCAGATCCATTATTAAATAAACCATTCTGGTACAGTACATAAAAAATAAAAGACAAAAGAATTTCTACTGTACTTCTTGAGTTTATTAAATCATCTTGAAAGTGTTTTTCCAATAATGTTGTGTGTTTTTACCACGTTTGTTAAAAAAAGATGAGCATTGAAATACTTTTGTTTAATTTGAACGAATGCTAATCTTGTCATGATCAGCAGTTAAGTTAATACAATTTTCTTTTCCTCCTGTGGAAGTTAATTTGACTTTCTTTCAAACTATGCTGTATTTATATTCATTCATCTAGGGCAGGGGTTTCAAACTGCGGCCTGCGGGCCGGTTGCATCATACAGAAGCTGTGCCCATCCCAGCTCCAGCAATGCAAAAAAAGTCGTGATACGTCGCGACACGGCGAGTTTGACACCCGTGATCTAGGGCTACATCTGTAGCCCAGACCCACAACAGGTGGGTGTGTCTAACAGCTTAATTAGCCAGAATGCAAAGGTGTTTTGTCAGATAAGCATCTGTGGCTGGTGACACACCTGACAATTGTAATAGGCGAGGTTAGTCAGATTGAAATTCAGCTTGTCTCTCTTGCAGTCACATACAGTTTGTTAACATACAGACAAGGTGATTATTAAACAGCAGGGAAGATTGTTTAGCCGTTCAGAATAGATTAACCTGACTGCCTTCATTGTGCGAACAAATACCCCTTAAAAAGAGCATTTTAAAGATACTAAATTAACAATTGCTTCAAAGCATTTAATCAGCAAAATATTGGGTATGCTGCAATTTAACAATGTTTCACACAGTACCAAAAAAAAAAACACTCCTAAGAGGTAGGTCTTAAATATAGACTTTATATAAGATAAAAGCTAGCTTGGGTAAAAGATTAAAAATTGTTTAAATAGATGGAGATAGATCAGTGGTGGCGAACCTATGGCACGCGTACCAGAGGTGGCACTCAGAGCCCTCTCTGTGGGCACGCGTGCCATGCCCTGGAGATGGCAACCGTCCCTCTTCAACCAGCTGCCCGCTAACTCGCCGAGGTCCGATGTGGCCAGATGCATCCCAGCACCCATGTGCTCACTGGCCTCTGTGTGCGGGGGCCGATGGTGTCAGGCAGCAGGCGCCCCTGCCCCTGCCTCGCCTTGCCCTGTGACAATGGCACCCCTGCCTTGCCTCATCCCGCAGGACGAGCCTCCTGCCCACTGCCCCACCTGCCAGAGACCTCCTGGATCTCCCCCAACCCTGCCCGGCCCCAAGCGTCCCTCCCCATGAGCAACATCGAGGTGATCACACCCACCTTGGCCACACCCACCCAGTCTGCCATGACCACAGCCACGCTCACCCAGTGGGCCACTCCCACCTGGCACCCGGTGATAAATAAGTGGGTTTTGGGTTGCAGTTTGGGCACTCGGTCTCTAAAAGGTTCGCCATTACTGCCCTAAACTCTGCTGAAGATGTTACCTAGCCTGGTAATGAAACGTTTGGAAACCAACCCACAAGCTCAGAGAACGAACCGTCACCCTCATCCTACACCCGAGCTACAGCTATAAAAATATTTGCAGGATACATTGTCTAGAAGTGACTAATGATACATGTAAATAATTAAAAAACATTGGTGGTTGATGTTTGGCTATGTTTCTGTGACCACTGTGTGAAAATTGCTACTACTTGTGACAGTCACAAAAATGGTAAAAATGATTTTTTTTTCTGTCTCTCATATGGCTAATGTCATTGCATTCCGTTTTCCCAATGGCTGCTTGTTATTTTCTCACCAATAGTATTACCTAAGGTAGTCAAGAAACATGCATTAAATAGGTTGTCAAATTTCGCTAATCATATATTAATCATTTAATGCAAATGTAATATTCCTGTCACCATGTACTGTATATCTTTCTGACTTCTTATGCAGCATCTTTGGATTTTTTTCCTAAATTGTTAGCAGGAAGGCAACATGTTAAGTTTCATCCTTATTGGAACAAAACAGTTAATGTTAGACACAGTTTGCCAGATGTTATCCTTTGGGGTTCAAACCCTCTATCAAGACTTCAACTAATAGACCTTCGCACTATAACTGAGTAGATACAGTGCATTAACTTTACACACTATCTGGGTCCTAGCATTCAACAGCTGCAGGAATGAATACCGTGTTTCCCCAAAAATAAGACCTAACCGGAAAATAAACCCTAGCATGATTTTTCAGGATGTTCGTAATATAAGCCCTACCCCAAAAATAAGCCCCAGTTAAGATAGTCAGCCAGACGGATGCATTTAGTACCGTATTCCCCCGAAAATAAGACTTAACTGGAAAATAAGCCCTAATGTATCTTTTGGAGCAAAAATTAATATAAGACCCGATCTTATTTTTGGGAAAACACAGGTATATTAAAAGCATTAGCAAAATGGTATATACAGTCAAGCTCCCTTAAGCTCTCACAGCAGAGATACTGATAGTATGTCATGCCTCTTATAATATAACAGGATGGTGTTTTAAGAGGGAACTCCATCCTTCATAGAATTACTAACGTTTAGTATTATTTTTTTATAGATTTGGGAATATAAGATCTTAGAGCTTGATGATTACATCTCATTCCCAATATGGTTACCTGTACTAAGAGGGCACCCAGGCCCAAGGAAGTCTTACTATTTTAATTTCTATTTAGTTACTGCACAACTAAGCATTTCTCTTCCTGTTTAACTGTGGTGTCTGGGACTTTAATCTGGATTCCAGACATTGCAATCTGGCTGACCAAATGAATGTGCTTCCGATGGAGCAAGTCAGATTTAAATCCAGTAATCAACATTTGATCAATGCGAAGTCCTGCACCAATTGGTAGAGGAATATTTTACTTGCCTTTGAGATGCTCTTTGTGTTACATTAATTTACCTGAAGGTGGCATTTGATTCAATGCAATGGGTAAATTCAGCAGGTTCCATACTAGATGGACGTTTTGATGACGAATCACAAAGTTATATTAAAATACCTACATGTAAGTTAACTGTGTTATTCTTGGAGATTTGTCTGACTGGTCCCCATTCAAAAAGGCATTAAATAAGGCAGCATACTTGGTCTGTTGCTATTTAATCTACATCAATTCCATAAAATAATTTCCATCCTCCACTGATGACTTGTTTCATTTAGAGGCCACCTGACTTCAAAATGAAAATTTGGTGGCTTACATGAAAATAAGAACAAAGGAGAATAAAACAAAAAAAGGAAAACAATGAAGAAATATTGCGTGTCCAAGCAAACCCATTTTTTCTAACAAACACAAGGTTCTGCACTCTAACTGAAAGCTGGGAGTTATCCCACATCTATTTTTCATGTGCTGATGATGTGGTTATTTTATGTTTGATTCAAATGGACTAAGGCAACCACTAATAGCATGCTGTAGCAAACACAAACTGGACACTAATTATACTAAAACTAAAGTCACTGTGGTTATCAAGAAATATAGTAATTGTAAATATAATTGCATAAGTAATATCAGCATCGCATAAAGGACTGCAAAAATATTTAGCAGTCATTTTCCAATCTTCCTGGAGACAAAAAAAGCAAAAGCAACACCAAAGCAAAAGCAAGAAAGTAAGAATAGGAAGATGATAAGGAAAGAGAAAAGAAATATATAGAAGTGACTTCCAACTTTTATCACAAATATAAACAAGTTTACTGCCTCTTCACCTCCTCTAAGGTTTACAAGCATTTATTTCTTTATTCCATATCCTTATCTATAAACAAATCCATAAAACATTTTTTCAGTCCAGATAAAGGATTGCCAGAGATGACATATCTTGTTTAAACTTTGATTAAATAAATCACTTTATACTCCTTCCTTTTATGTCTAATTATGTTACCCTTTACTACATTCAAATATTGTTGTTTATTTCTTCTTTGTCCCATCACACAGAGTTCTTCAAGACTTTTGTAAATCCAATAGGAAAAAAGTATCCGGGTCACTCTCTTAGTTTGTCATTTGTATTTCGCTTTTAAATTTTAAATCTCAGCCAATTTCCTTTGATAGATCCATTGAAATATCCTTTTCTAACTCAATTCTCTTGGCCTGTAAAGTGTAAATCCATTTTAATACCATCTCTATCTTGTCAGATAAAATTTGTTCTACATCTATCATTTCTTTAATAATATCTTTTGGACATAGTCTATCTATACAAGGAGACATCATTACTGACATTATTGATATTCTGGCTAGTGTTTTCTGATTTCATTCTTCAGTATTTTCATTTTGCAACATTTTTGCAAGTTTATAAATCCTCTATCTAAAAATGTTAGTCCCCTCTAGTATCCAGTTTTTAAAATCATTAAATTGCTTTCCCGGAAAAGCTGATTGTTCTTTATAATTAATTTCAAAATCCTATTGGAAAAATGTCAACATTCCAATTTTATCAGGACCTTTAGTCCATTTATAGCTTTCTAAAATCAAAATCCTGTTTAGTTTCAGATTGTTTAAATTCCTACGCTTATGATTACATTTTTCTTTGATTTAGGCTTAAAGGCCAATTCAGCCAGCATTTTCAGTCGTGATGGTCTGAAGATCTCTAACAGCTTAAAAGTTATTAATGAGCAAATTCCAAAAGTGATTAGAAAATCTTTAAAAGTCTCCTTCGTGGTTGTGAGCAAGATGGCTAACTCAGTTGTCTTCCAGCACTTAAACCTACAGTCCTGCAGTCTCCTCAAGAGAAGCAACAGTGTGAGCATCATGGCCAATCTCCCATCTCCCCTTATCCAGAGAGGTTCCAAGGAACAGGTCTCCTCTCCAGTTTTTTCGCCTTTGCCATTGTCATCAGCTCTGCTTTTGCAAAGCCGTCTTCAGTTTGCTCTACTTATCCTCACTTCTCTGGAGTCAACCCATTCTAGAATTGATTCCTTATTATATTTGTTGTGTAGGTACCTTCTTCATTCAAATATAAAATGCATTTCTCTACTACTTTGATGGCAGTACTGTGACTATTCCATGTAATAATACCTAGAGATCAAAAGAATCAACTTCAGATCCATGTTGGTCCAGTCATATATAACTGACAAAATCAAAGGAAGGCTAAATAAAAGTAAAGTAAATAAAGTAAATACTAATACAAATCCATACTATTATGGCTGTGGACATCAAAGGGCCTTAAGTGTTGCCTATTTCTCTCACTCTCGTCTCTGTTTGGACACACAGTTTTCTTCAACTGAAGATTAAGATACATCTGTGAGGTCCTTAGCTCTCTCTGAGCTTATTATTTTCTTGCAGATGTTTCATTACTCAACTAGGCTGTTTACCTAATGAAGGAACCACCAAGAAACACCCCCACCAACACTGACACAAGTACAAAAACAGAAAGCAAACACCACATCTTTCTAGCACTGCTATTACCTAGTTTTAGGTCAGGGGTCTTCAAACTTGGCCGTTTTATGACTTGTGGACTTCAACTCCCAGAATTCCTCAGCCAGACATGCTGGCTGAGGAATTCTGGGAGTTGAAGTCCACAAGTCATAAAACGGCCAAGTTTGAAGACCCCTGTTTTAGGTAATGAAATGTCTACAAGAAAACAACTAAGCTCAGAAAGCACCAAAGACTCACAGTTCAACCCTGAGCTACAGATACTATTGGTATATAGCCATCTTTAGACAATGAGACACTGGAAGACTACAATTTAACTTCTTCCTCCTCTAGTTATGCAGACAAAATACTAAGGTCATTACTTGTTCACCATGTGACATATTTTTATTGTATTACTCCTCTGGTACCAAAAAGCTTTATAGGATGATTCACGAAACAGCTTTTGTTTTAATAGTACCATTACAGCTTACAGATATTCTCTTTATCTCATTCATTGAAAAGTGCCAAAACCTTTTATGTCATGTCATGTTTCCAGCTGATGGGAACACTTATGAAACCATTCGGCTTTCTGCTCTGCTTATCTCCAGACAGATGCCAACACGTATGATATGTTAAGCAAAGGTTGCAGGAGTATTTTGTAAAATGTTCCAAGGTAATGGCTATTTAAATGTACCAGCCACTGGGCTGGAGATTACATCTGATAAGTGACTTCACATGAGTGGTACCACCTGGAGAAGTTTTTTTCACAGGCAAAAAAAAAAAGACATTTTTTCACAAGGTTAAAGCAGTAGCCATTATTCAAGTATTACAAAAATACCTTTAAGGCTCATGTGCTGGACCACTTTTAAAAACTCAGCCAAAAAAAAAAAAAAAAAAAAAACATCAGCATTGCTACTAATTGGGAAAGAAAGTTTCACTGTCAATCATGTTCTCAACTGTAGCACAAAGCAAGGGCTCTTTTGAGGCCCTCCATAATTTTTAGAAAGGGAATCAACCCTTTAAGAAATAGTCCTGTAGGATAATGCGATGAATGGAATATGGGGAAGATACAGATCAATACAGTTACTAATATTTAAATAAGGAATCAAATGAATTTCTATCAAATAACTTAAAATGAATTGTAAACAAATTCCCTTGACATAATAACTTATCTGGAGTGTAGGCTATTAATCCTGATGAAAAATTTTCTAGGGCTAGACTCCAAGCTTGCCTCAGATCCATCTTTTCACCTACATTTGCAAATTCCCTCTCTACTCAGTTTCCCTCTCCCTCAGCAATATAAACTTGAGAGGAAATGCCTTATGTTTTACCTTAGTAAATTTTTCAGTTATTCATACCTAAAGGGAAAAAATCAATAATGTTCTACTACATATTATTTTATGTCTTTGTGGGGCATTGGGAATGAAGTTTTTATATATTATATGCTTCACTGTGCCCTCTAATGATTCTAAATAAAAGCGCATCTACAATTTCCTTGAAGAGTTAGGCAACCATGTGGAAGGTATACCAGCATCTTCTTCCAGGACATTTTATTGTATTCCATTTCTACCTACCAGCTTTGGAATTTCCAAAGTAATCTTTGGAAATTACTGGTACAGTAATCTCCCAATCAGAGACTTTTCTTTCCAGAGTTACATTCCCCCTATAATAATCTGTTGGAAGCTACAGATTGGCCTGTGGTTGGCTGATATTAGAATCAAAATTGGGCAGAGCTAAACAGAAGATACAGCCATTAATTGCTTTAATATATTATCTTTTTTACTTTTTATGAATCCCTCTTTTCATCCAGCCTCCCACAAATCCCAATTCCCCAAGCTACTACAATCACCATTATTAGAGGATTTAATTGACAAAGTATATTTGAACTCAATTCTATTGCCTTCATAAATGATATTATTATCAACTGAACGTGGCATTTTTGCCCAATTATTTATTATTTTTCCATTTCTCCTACATGACCTGCAATTTCGTGAAAGTCTCCAAAACATTTGCCTCTGCTTAGCTTGTCAAGGTCAACCATGTGCCATATTGCTAGCCTGATAAGATGCAGAACATTTTAAAATTAGGTAGAGGATTCACTGTAGAAATAATTTCCAAGCTGTTCCTATTGGCTACAAACCCCTCAAGATAATTAGAAATCTTTTAAAAGTAAGAATGTGTCAATGTTTCATCATCTCCTATTGTATAATATGCTAAACAAAACTGAGACACACTATATTTTATTCCTTAATACTTAGTTCCACACAAATATAGAAATTTACATCAGTTGGCTGTAATCAATTCCCAATGAAAGTTACTGACCTATCATTTTTGCAGTATACTTTGAGAAATAAACAAAGGATAGAATTTATCCACAAAGGATTTTATAATACAAGTAGTCGTCGACTTTAACACAGCCAATTGTTAAATTAGTAACATAGTTGTTAAGTGAATCTGGGTTCCCTATTGACACTGCTTGTCAGAAGGTCGCAAAAGATGATCACATGACACCAGGACACTGCAACCTTCATAAATATGAACCAGTTGCTAAGCGGCTAAATTTTGATCACGTGACCATGGGGATGCTGCAACGGTTGTAAGTGTGAAAAATGGTCATAAGGCACTTTTTTCAGTCCATAGTGCCTAACTTCGAACGGTCTCTAAATGAATTGTTGTAAGTCGAGGACTACTGTATCTGTAATTCCTTTAATACATCTTAATCAATCACTTAATATGTACTGAACACTTAATATAAAAACAATATTCGTTCTGTTCAAATTTTAAATGAATCAATATCTTTCAATTAGATTTAAAATTGATCAACAGGTTTAAAACATTGTATGCAGAAATAGCAATAGTAATAGCACTTAGACTTATATACCACTTCATAGTGCTTTGCAGCCCTCTCTAAGTGGTTTACAGAGTAGCGTATTGCCCCCAACAATCTGGGTCCTCATTTTACTGACCTCAGAAGGATGGAAGGCTGAGTCAACCTTGAGCTGGTGAGGATTGAACTCCTGGCAGTGGAATGCAGAGTTAGCCTGCAATATGACATTCTAACCACTGCGCCACCATGCCCATGTGTCTAAATACTCAGAAGCAAAAAGTAAAATGTCAGAAACTGTTGCTCAGCACTGTCCATTGATAATAACTTAAGTAATATGCTAATAAAATGTAATTGCCAGAATTATTAGAACAGGATTTTTGCAGGCCCAAAGCAAAGCCTCCATAGTCATCTTGAAACAAACCACCAGACGGACTCAATTTTAAACTAATATGAGAGCTGTTTACATTTACCTGAGTAGCATCTGGCTGATCTTATCTGAATTGTATAGGGCAGTGGTGGCGAACCTATGGCACGGGTGCCAGAGGCGGCACTCAGAGCCCTCTCTGTGGGCACGTGTGCTGTCGCCCCAGTCCTAGGCCTTCAGCTGGGTTTTATAAAACCTTTTCGCTTTAGGCCTCCGCCGTCGTGTGCAAAAAAAAAAAAGGTTCAATCAGTCAATTTCAACTTCTTGCGAAAAAAAAAAGATCTTGCAAAGTTGGAATTGATTGATTGAACTTTTTAGTCCCACCCTGTCTGCCGTTACCACCGCAGCCACGCCCACCCAATTGGCCATGTCCACCCAATTGGCCACACCCAGCCAATGGGCCACACCCACCCGGCACTCGACGATGCATAAGTGGGTTTTGGGTTGCAGTTTGGGCACTCAGTCTCTAAAAGGTTCGCCATCACTGGTATAGGGTTACCCCTGGTAAATGTTTGAGCGGGAGACGATCAGGTATTACTAAGAGCTGTGACCTAGATTTAAAAAAAAATTGAAAAACAGAAGCAAACCATATCCATATCCTTTTTGCCATTATTACTATACCCAGAATTTCAGCTTGACTCATAGGGTACTGTACTTTAAGACAATTTATCTGAGGAAAAAATCCTTAAAATTACTCTTCTAATTTAACTGGAAATTGTTGTATGAGTTTTGTCGTTCTTATTCAGTGCTTCCTTTTGGGAAAAATAATTGTAGCAAATGTTAAACTTACTTGCAGGAGATTCTACCTTCTTTATAGTTATGATAAAAACCAAATTGATTGGAACAGAACTATTGTTTATAACAGCACACTATATGAATAACAGAAGGTCAAAAGTTCTTTACAGTATTTAAGTCAGAAATTCCACCATAAAATAAAAATATAAATCTTTCCACCAGATGGCAGGAAAGAGGCAGCAGAAAAATTAGCAAAACTACATGGGGTATCAGACAGTCCTATGACCATAATTCTGAGAAATGGTTTCAAAATTAGTGCATCCTTCAAAGAGCATATTATTTACTGAAATCCTTAAAGGGATGATGTGTATTTTAAAACAGTTTTAACTTGTCTACACAAGCATTAAACATTAAATCACTAAAATATCAAAGCCAACAGAAAATACATCATTGGTAGATTTCATAATTTCCAATCTGAGTGATTTCAAACAGATTTCAGAATTTCTATTTTTCAAGAATAACAAATAAATAGCTACCTTGTATAATTTTTCTCTTAATTCAATGCATGTAATTTATGAAATATAATATAATAAACAATGGCCCCAGGCTAGAAACCAGAAGATTGTGAGTTCTAGTCCCACTAAGCATGAAACTAGCTGGGTTACTTTGGGCTAGTCATTCTTAGCCTAACCCACCCACCTCACAGGGAAAATAGAAGGAGTATTGTATAATGTATGTTCACCAGTTATTGAAAATTAAGTTATTAAAAATAAAGGTGGAATACAAATAAAATAAAATAAACTGGTAGTATTTAAGAAAAACTGGGTAGAGTTTTGTTGAACAACTCAAGCATTTGTGTTAGGTTCCATAATCTACTTATATATATACAGATTAATACACTCTTCAAATATAATATGTTCTGTTTGTGCTGCCACACAGTCACCATTTTGAACATGGATCCCAGCTGGCTAATCTCATGGTTCCAATAAGAAACGATGAAAACTACAAACGTCTCTATCCATGTCATATATTTCTTGGTTATTTTATACCATGTTTGAATTGTCACCAAAAACTTGGTGATAACATGAACTAACTTCAGAGCAAAGAAATAAAGTTACTGGGGTATAAATTACTTACAATGAATTAATAAAATGTACGTGTTAAGAATATTAAGTCAAAATTATAACACATGCCAAGCTGCTAATTTTAAGCTATATAAAATATTAGGCAACATGGAATACTTTTTCACTCTAACAGTTTCTATAAACTGTACCTGAATTCACACACACTAGAAAATGCTTGTATAGCTCAGTGTATTTTATGAACACAATGTGATTAGCTAACACAGATTACATATATAGGTTAATTCAGTAAAACAATCATGAGTCAACATATACTACATACCAGTTGCACTGTCCATATAGATACTTGTCTCTTACTTGAGTATCCAGCTCACATATTATTTTCTTTGTTTTGTTTTTATAAGGTGACTAAACAAGCCATGATCTGTTGGGTCACTAAGAGTTATTTCCTTACCCAATTCCTCAGTGCCTTCAACAATGACAGAACTTTTAATGTACTGCACTGGAAAAGCTGGGATACATTCAGAGATGCATCTGCCTTGAAAGTAGTCCATACTGAACTGTATGGTACAGTCGAACATCAAACACAGGAATGTTTTATGACATTTTATGCTATGTTATAATAAGCTGCTTTATGATCATCTTTATATCATAAAGTGTTTCATAAAATTTGCCAAATTTCAATTCTAAGATTTTGGACATGTTCTGTAAGTTAGCCAATTTGTTCAAAAGTTGTTACCTGGTAATGCACCATTTTCCCCAGTTAAAGGTTACAGGAATGAGATAGGGCAAGGTGATTTGATAATATGAGATGAGAAAATACAGGTAGTCCTCGATTTATGATCTTTCATTCAGTGACTGTTCAAAGTTACTGTTGAGTTGAATAAATGGTACCTACACCTGGTTGTCAAAAGTTAAAGACACTGCAGCATCCCTGCAGTCACACACCAAACTTTTGGTGCATGGCAGCCCATGTACATTTACAACTGAAGGGGTGCTTCAACTCTCTCCACCCATCTATCTTGTCCCCATCCCTGACCTTTTGGATGCCCTGCACAATGGCATTCCTTGGCAGTGATGGGTCTGAAATAGAGGACCAGGGCTTTCAGCTGGCCACTGTGCCTTTCCCCCAGAACTTTACTTCAGATCTAGCGTTGCTAAACCCGACTGCTGCCAGCTGCCCCAGCCCCACAGCACAAAGCTCCAGCCACAATCACCACCACTCTGCGCTTCTGGGTGAGGCCCTGCCACACCCAGCTGACCTTCGCCAACTTCCTCTTGCTGCTGATGAGGGAGCCCGGCCTTGTTCTATGAAAGACAGCTGCTGGCTGTGCCAAGCCTTCCTCCTTGAGGTCATTTGAGCCATTCTTCAAATAGCACATTTCCTGCACACTCTTCCCTGGACCTTCCTGCATTTGCACATATCATGCACTCTCCTCCCGGGGCCTTCCTATGCTTGCACACACCACGCACTGCACCGTCTGTCCTGGGACTTCCTGCACTTACACACACCCTGAAAACTCCTTTCTGGGCCTTCCTGTGCTTGCACACACCCTCACCCTCCTTCCCAGGTCTTCCTATGTTTACACACATCCCGCACAGCCTTCCTGCCCTGACACACATCAAGTTATGTGCAGTATGTGCTGCCCAACGCAACCCCGTGGCACCTCAGGGACTCCTACTGCTTCCCACTTAATGATCTGTATGTCTTAGGTTACAACAACTGAGACATGGTCATGTGACATTGTGCTTTACAACCGCATTGCTTAGCGATAGCAATCCCAGTACCAATTGTCCTCAAGTTACGACTGCTTGTATGAAGGTTTTGTAGGTACTAAGTCAGATGACAAATGATTTTAAAGAGAAATTAGTATGTACAAGAATGTGGGGAGAAAGCAATTTGGGAAAACAAACCTGAATAAGAGACCATTACAAGACCAAAATACTAGGCTTAAACTGTGGAAGTTTATATGCTTTATATCCATGCCCGCTTGAGCAACTTATCTTTTATATATTTAACAATCTGCATTTTTATGAAGCAGAAGTGTGCGACCAGGTGCGCTTACTACAGCATCAACTCCAACTACAGTCATTTTCAGACTGCAGGCATACAATTTTTCAAAGCTCCAAAGTGCCTACCGGAGTGGGGGTTGGGAGATGATGCAGGAACACCCTGGTGAATAGAAGTTATTAGCCTTTATGTTTTCAAAACAGACTTAGAAGAAAATGGAAATAAAAGGATATCTTTTGGATACTTACATGTTTGCATTTTTTGTATATGCATGCAGAATACCACCTAACAGTTCAGTTCTAAACATATTTACTGAGAAATAAGCCACACATATGCAAAGGATTAAAACTCTAACTTTTCCTAGTATTATTTACACTAATATTTTTTATTCTTACAGGACTAGTAATAACCAAGTAAGTTAATTAAACCTCACTAGTTTAATTAAACCTCACTAGTTTCAAAAAACAGATTTGATGCCATTCATACTATGGATATTGGTCAGAGATGACCATGCTGACACACATCCCAGTTCATAGGAAAGTTTGCTTTATTAGATTTTATTTCTAATCCAAGATTTTTGACTGGACTTTATAGTCAGCCCTGCTGTAGTAGCTAGTGATGATCAGCTGCAATGTCTCCTGCTCCATGAATCTAATATGCCCTTTTGTACCTGTTGCCTAGTAAACTGATTTTACTGAGGAGACAAAGCAGATGGTGCATGTTTGCTGCAACACTTGCAGTGACAAACTATAGTCGCTGTTATAAAAGGCAGATATTCTGTGTCCCTCTGCTTCCATGACGTTCATAAAACTTCCCTTATGTCACCACAATTAAATATGCGACTATCAGCATATCACAATATTTGTAGGAAACTATACAATTCAAAATACTATGTCATCTGCCTTTTTTCTATTTTTTTTTTTATCTTCATCTCTATTGGGAAAATCACTCTCTCTAGCCCAACTCAGCTCAAGAGTTGTTGTTGTTGTGGGGGAAATGGGGGGGGGAGAGAAGTATTACATATGTTTGCCGCCTTGAGTTACGCATAAAAGTAAGTGTGGGATAAAAATCAAATAAACAAATACAAATGAAAACCTCTATGAGAACTTGTTTGGAAGGAAAGTAAGAATAAAAAAATGACTTTTGAGAATTGGTGTTCAAGAAATGGAAAACATTTTGTTACAAATTCGGAACAAAATGTATCTGAGGAAAAATTTCCTAATAGTGAGAACAATTAACCAGTTGCCTTCAGAAGTTGTGCGTCCTCCATCACTGGAGGCTTTTAAGAAGAGAGTGACAGCTACTTGTCTGGAATGGTATAGGGCAGGGGTAGGCAACCTTGGCTCTTTTATGACTCGTGGACTTCAACTCCCAGAATTCCTGAGCCAGCATGGAATTCTGGGAGTTGAATTCCACAAGTCATAAAAGAGCCAAGGTTGCCTACCCCTCGTATAGGGTCTCCTGCCGGTGCAGGAGTTGGACTAGAAGACCTACAAGGTCTCTTCCAAATCTGTTATTCTGTTGAAATCAATGTGTTTGGAATTTGCTAGATTCTGATATAACACAATTTGAAATGGCTTGCATATGCCCCAATCTCTTACTTCTCAGCCCAGGGCCACAAAAGGAAGTGGAATGATAATTTCATGATGATGGTTACCTACCACTCACACTACAGATAAAATAGCCAAGGTAATAAGAATACCTTTAAAATGTGTTTGCATTGCTTCCTTGGGGTTTTTAATGTACTTTTAAAATCCTTGCCTGAATAACATTATTAGTACAGCAGAAAAAAAGGCTACATACTGCCTCAACCTCTCTAAAACAGTAAACACCGCAATTAAACAGACATGCAAAGAACACCCAAACATCAATCTTTGTTCTACAACTTTCAACTCCAGCAGCATTAGTGGCTGTTTGGTCAGCCACTTCAAACAATCCTGGTTCTCTCTTCAGCATTGGAGCAAAATCTATTATGGCTCTTCACCCCTTCAGTTAAGTAGATTTTGCTATCCAGGAATTTTCAAACGTGTAGACCATGGGTAGCATATAGCATTCAAGTCATTTTCTGCAGCCAATGTATTGGATCAATACATAAAATAACTCTATCCCAAGCTACAAAACAGAAATTCAACTTCATCATTCTAAACATTGACACATAAAATAGGCAATTTTGTTCCAAGCACAGACCAAAAGAAGAAGAGGCTCTATTTTAAAGTCAGAACATTCAAAACCCACGATTTCAAGGTCAGGAAACTTTTGAGGTTAGGGTATTTCACACTCTTCTCATCTAGAGGTCTGGGCCTGGGCCTGCCAAGGTTCAAAGTGAATTTTTAGTTAGTCACTGAAGAAGAATGAAAGATCGGGATGTGAATGGCAAAGGGTCACAAAAAGGTGTGCTGGTTCTTTCATGTGAATGTTGTGCTTTAAACATTATAGTTTGAATTTATGTTATTTATTGATACCTTTATTATGTTTTTATGTTTTATATGGTTAAGTGCTTGGAGTAGTGTCAATTTAATAATTTAATCAAATCAACCAGGATTATCTGCAGAAATGTTTTATTTTTGTTTCAGAAGAGTCAGCCTACAACTGCTTGAGAATAAAGGCCATCAGTGTTATTATGTATTAGACAACCCATGACCCCTTGAGTCATCATTTTAGAGATATTTCCTTATCAGATTCCTCAATGCTTTCAACAATGACAGAACTTGCAATGTATTTCAAAAAAAATAAATATTAAAATTCCGGAACATATTCAGAGGTTTCAAGGCTGAATTGTACAGCACAGTCAAATATCAGGAGCTGACCACAGTAAATATTTTATGATATTTTGTATTATGTCATAAAATGCTTTATGATAAATTTATGGCATAAAGCATTTTTTATAACATTTGTCAAATTTCTACTCTGGGAGTCATGGGTCCCAGATTTTGCTATATGAGGTATCTCAGTTGAAACATTTTGCTCCATAATGCATCATTTCACCCAGTTAAAGGCTACAGGTACAAGATTTTTAGTAGTATGTAGATACACATCTGTCAATAATTGAGATTAAGAAAGAGGAGATGCTTTTCTTATGAAACCAAATACTCCAATCCTATTGCAAATTTTCTGTTACCTGGTAAATCCATTAAGAAAAAAATCTTTTTATTGTTTTGGAATCCTTTACGGAAAACAATGCAGTCCTGAAGTATTATCATTTTCCTTAGGTCACTAAATTTAATGTAGCATTAGAATATTATTATTTGGTCTCCAAGAGTCTCTATTTTGTCAAGCAAATCAAAACAAATCAAAATCTTCCTAAGAATTGCCACCCAGGTTGCACTTATTGTTTGATTTTTTTTAACTATACTCGCAGAAAATGAGTTTAGTCATATCTGAATCCCTAGTAACGGTTTTGGGGAAGCAATTGTCCTTTCCCTGTTGCAAATCGCTCTGCATATTAACTTGCTCCAATAAATTGACCTGGTATCCTAGATTCTTAGCTAACAGTATGCCCATTTAACTCTTCCAGTTTCCCAGAGAATACCATTAAGAATTCTTGCATATATGCTAGAGCAGGGGTGTCAAACTGCTGGCCTGCGGGCCGGATGCGTCATGCCGAAACCGCTCCCACCCCATTGCCGGCCATGGGAAAAAAGTCGCGATACGTCGCGACACGTCATGTGATGTTGCGAGTTTGACACTCCTGTGCTAGAGGGTGCATGGGTTAGGGAAAGCTGCTTAAAGTATTTTATTTATTAAACAATTTATTGAACTAATTTATATAGTTGCCCAACATACACATCGGTGATTCCAGTGCTTACATATAGGTAAAGCATTGTCAGTACAATCCTTTTAATTCTCTATGAACATCCCCAGAGTAAATTGGTTTTGGATTCTCTTATAAGTAAATCATTCTCGATGGATTTCTATTCACCAAGCCTATCAGTATCTCTACCACCCCAACTTTCTATTTTCACTAGCAACAAAGCGTCATTTGGTCAACATAAAGGAATCCAATTCTACCATTTTCTTGACATGGCCTTAATTTCATAACTGATAAATGGTATTTCTCTTCTTTTGCCTTAGGATATACAGTATTATTGAGCTGACTTGTGCTACAGGATAGGCATACTGGCAATTTATTTCTATAAGGCAGGGGTGTCAAACTGCCGGCCCACGGGCCGGACCATCATGACGAAACCACGCCCACCCCATTGCCAGCAATGGGGAAAAAGCTCCAATATGTCGCGCAACGTCATGTGACGTCGCGAGTTTGACATGTCTGCTATAAGGGAATGAGCATTTCTTTATCCTTTTATATTTTGCATGAAATGAATCTATGAATTGTTTTGAATGTGAATGCTAATCTGATGTCATACAGTCCACTGCTTCTGAATATATCTGTTGAAATAATAATTCTCTACCGCTTGTGGGTTTGACTAAGAATTTGCAAGAATTCCTACTCAAATTAGAAGCAATTTCCCCAGATTACTTATCATTTTACAAATCTACTATCTCTGTGAGTCATACTTTTGTGAACAGATCCTTCATTCTAGCATCTGGTCATACTTATACACAATCGTATTATGAGCATATATCTCAACTGGATGTCTGAAAACAGAAGACTTAGTGGATGAAGAACCAAACTAAGTTTGACAAGTGAGGCTGAAGGTAAGAAGTAGGAGGATGTGATGGTAGAGCAGAAAAATTAGAACTAGGAAGAACAGCAAAGATAAGTCAAGCCTCTTGCTGTTGGATCTTCCTTTGCAATTAAAGCAGAGATTACCTACTTCATCTACCAGTAGGGTTTGCATTAAGCAGAAAGCAATGCTAGAATTCCCTAACATCTTATTGACTCCCCCTCAGCACTTTGTTCTTTAGCCAGAGCTATGACCAGGACCTTGATATGCTAAGTGGAGGGAGTGGCATCGATAAACCACATCTCAAAGCCTTTAAAAAAAAAAAAAAGCTTCCTTTTAACCACAGTCACTTTGGAGGCAAAAGCAGGTCTCAATTTTCTTTTGCTTTTGCACTGACAGTCAGATGGAGCAGCCAGTAACCAATGGAGGAAAATGCTCATAAAAACAGTGTCTTCCCCTGTCAACCCATTCAATGGCTTTCCGTATATTAGCTAGCAAACAACTCAACCCAAACATAATTCCTCCAATTCAAGTACCTATTTTTGGAGAGTATGTCTTCAGCAGTATGAGGAAATTATACACATACAATTCTTACCTCAACCCTATTATTTTTAACTCCCCTATTCTCTCTGCATTCCCTGCTCTTTTTTATTTTATTTTTTTATTTTTGCATACTGACATTTTACTTAGTAAGGAATATTTCAGAATCCTTCTAAAGAAATGCCACTGAATTTTGGAAATGAGCTTGTCTTTCATTCGCATCTGTCAAGTGACCTTATACTTGCTTCTTTCAATAAACCTTCCTTCTTCTGTTTAACTAAAGCTCGGGGTTTTATCAGAAATGCAGAGCAGATTGCTTCTTCCCAAGTCAGCCCTTATCTTTGCCACGTTTATTACTTAAAAACCTCCAACAGCATATTTAATATTAATCCACATCACTTCATTTTTATTTTAGCCTTCATATTTCTTACTGATGGCATCTCTATAAAATAACAATGCCCAGTTTTAATCAGAAGTTTTCAAAACTGACTGTAGAACAATATGAAGTTAAATTCCCTACTTTTTTTTATGGCTGAACCAGATGATTCTTTATCTAGCTCTTTGTCTTTCTATTCAGTGATAATAGTGTAAACATAACAGGCCTGAGATAGGGTTATAATTAACAAAGTGAACTGCTATATATAATCTGAGAACTAGTCTTCCTTGCTCATTTAATTTCCCTGGTTCATAATGTTCCACATGAGAATTCATTACTTCACCTTGACAGTTTAACTTTTTGTTCAGATGGAATCGAATGGAACAAACTGAGTACAAAACCTATATAGGCAACAGATGGAGTTACTTCTTCCCTTTAAATTTTACATCTTACAGCATGAATGTGTTCCTTGATTTGGCAATACTTCTAGATTCTCCAGCAGCAGGAGCATACGGATGTGTCTTCATCTGCTATAGTAGCCCTGGCCTTTCCTGGAGAAAATGGATCTGATAAAATAATAATAATTCATATTCAGAGGACTACAAAATTATGTAGTCCTACAGAAAATGCCCATTGACCTCGGAAAGATGGAAGGCTGAGTCAACCTTGAGCCGGTCAGACTCAAACTGCCAAACTGCTGGCAGCCAGGAGTCAGCAGAAGTAGCTTGCAGTACTGCGCCACCAGGGCTCTGCTACCTTTGTCGAACTACACAGATCATATTACTTTGGGCCTCTCTGATTTGCATCTTATCTGAAGCCCTAAATAATTTGGGACTTAGGTACCTCCCAGAACCCATCTTCTGTGATCCTAAAGGTTGAGGTTAATCCTCAACTTTGTATACCTTGTCCTTCACCGCAGGTCACCATCCTGAATATGCTCATTTTTCCTATTACTGCCAGAAGTCTTTTATTCTTTCTACGTTCTTAACCTTATTTCCTTCATTCTGTTTTTCAAATGGCTACAGGTACTAGCATTTTTAAAACACAAAAATAATTGATATATATAAAATCTGTGGTACTTATTTATCTTGTTATCTGACATATCCCGATTCCTGTAATTACAGATATTTGTGATAATTGCTACCATCAATCTAGGTTCACTGATTAGCATAAATGAAATGCAATTCAAGCGTTTCAGCATACAAAAGGGTGAGGAAACCTGCAGGAAGCAACAGAACGGTCTAGAGTGACATCATAAAATTGCAGATAAAGGAATCGTATGGCAAACTGGGGCCAAATGGAAAGCTGAAAATGAGAAATGATAGAAGGTTCTAGCAGCTACAGAAGATATAGCCAGCAGCTGAACGAGAAGGAATGAAGTTGAACAAGCTCAAGAGAGAGATTTGAGGTCACAGTTATACCACCAATTTTAACTTTTGAAGAAATCCATAATACTTCCTCTTTTGTGCACATCATGTCATTGATACCTATAAATCATTCTATTGAGGCTAAGGAAGTGTACATTTGTTCTACCTTAAACTAGTAGAGACTGGAAGCTTTACAACAATTGCAAATTGGAACTACATCTATCTTTTTTTCCTCTAGTATTCACAACTTTAAAATATTTCAAGTTAAACTACTATTAGCCATGGATACACTACCTAAAAACAGGAAGCTAATTCTCAAACTGGAATTCTATAATAATAATAACAACAACAACAACAACAACAACAATAACATCGCATCAATTCCATTGACAATAATCTTACGAAACACAAAACAGGGATACTACATCTCAAGCCAGCATGGCAAGATAAACCATCTGCTGTACATGGATGACTTAAAACTGTACGCGAAAAGCCACACTGAACTTGAATCAATACTCAACGCAGTCCAACTATTTAGCAGCGACATCAGAATGAACTTTGGACTTGGAAAATGTGTTGTACTATCCATGCAACAAGGAAAAATGGCAAAAATAGAAGGAATAGAACTGGGAAGTGGAAGTATTGTGAAAGCACTAGCAAAGGATGACGGTTACAAATACCTAGGCATATTGGAAGCAGATAACATCTTGAATGGAAAAGTCAAAGAGTCAAAAAAGACAAAAAAGTCAAAGAGTCAACGCAAAAGGAATACATCAGGAGAGTCCGCAAAATTTTAAAATCAAAGCTATGCTGGAAACATAATTAAAGCCATTAATACATGGGCAGTCCCAGTGATACGCTACCCAGCTGGAATTATCAACTGGACTTTGGCTGAACTGGAAAACCTAGACCGGAAAACACGTAAACTTTTGAATATGCACCACGCTCTACATCCACGAAGTGACATCGACAGGTTGTACCTGCCAAGAAAAATAGGGGGCAGAGGACTATTGCAAATCCACCAAACTGTAGAAGAAGAAAAACGAAGTTTGAATGACTATCTGAATCAAAGTACAGAAAAACTGCTGCAGGCTGTGAAAACAGAGAGCACTATAAAAATAACAGAAACAAAGGCAGAATATAAGGAAAAACGGCTGGATGACAGATTAAATAGATGGAAAACCAAAGCTTTGCATGGACAGCATTTGAAAAACATTGAAGGAAAATGTGATAACAACTTGACATGGGCATGGCTTAAGATGGGAACCATCAAGAAAGAAACGGAAGGCTTAATACTGGCTGCTCAAGAACAAGCATTACAAACTAATGCCATGAAAGCAAAGATACAAAAATCCACTGACAATCCAAATTGCCGACTTTGCAATGACAAAGTTGAAACTGTTTCACACCTAATCTGTGAGTGCAGCAAAATCGCACAAACTGATTACAAATCTAGACATGATCGAGTTGCTAAATTAATCCACTGGGCATTGTGTAAAAAATACGACTTGCCTGTGTCCGAAAAGTCGTGGGAACACAGGGTGGAAAAAGTTGTTGAGAATGAGAGGGTGAAGATCTTGTGGGACTTTCGAATACAGACAGATCGCCATTTGGAACACAATACGCCAGATATCGCAGTTGTAGAGAACCGAAGCGTACAGCTGATTGATATTGCTGTACCAGGAGATGCCAGAGTCGAAGAAAAAGAACTGGAAAAAATTACGAAATATCGCGACCTGGCCATCGAAACTGCGCGATTATGGATGAAACGTGTAACAGTGGTACCCATTGTCATCGGGGCACTGGGAACTATGTCCAAAAACTTCGCAAAACACATCAAGAAACTGCAGCTTCCTGCAATAACTCCAGCAATGTTACAAAAAACTGCGCTACTTGGAACATCTTATATTTTAAGAAGGTACCTGGTTGACACCTAGGATGCTGGTAGCAACCCGTGTCAACCATCAGCACCAGCCAATTTGAATGTTCAGTTGACTGAGGTTCATGTTTAATGAATAAAAGAAATAATAATAATAATAATAATAATAATAATAATAATAATAATAACAACAATAATAATAATAATAATAATAATAATAATAATAATAATAATAATAATAATAATAATAATAATAATAATAATAGTTGGAAGGGACCTTGGAGGTCATCAAGTCCAACCCCCTGCTCAGGCAGGAAACCCTATAAATAGCTTCTCAGAATCTCAAAAATCTCAGGAAGAAACTTTGAAATACACTAAAGAATTACTATAGTAAGAAATGTTTTAATCGTTTCCCAGATTTTGTATGCCGCTTTTAGGAACTGCTCATATATTTTTTTCCTTTTAGTTTTTAGCTTCTTACATCTCATAATTTTCCATTTGTGTTATTTTTAATTTTTTAAATAGTAGTAGCTATACAATTAAATACGGCATAAAAATAATTCCCAATAAATAATTAAATTTTGCATTTGTTAAACTAATTCTTGTTGTTAAACTAATGTCCACATTTTCTAATTGGCTTTTTTCACATATTATAACAAACTGTAGTTTAACTATTGCTTGTTATGTTATTTGGCATGATTTGTAAGCCATACTAGCTAGATTCATACAGCATGCTAAACAACAACAAATTATATTATGGCTTAATGTCATCCATAAACGCTTCCAGTAATTAAATCCTAGGGATACTATAGTTTTCTGTCTTTCCATCTCTCTCTCTCTCATATGGCTCATGGGTAGGCTACTTGAGACCCATAGCTATAAAACAGGGCTGTGCTATTTTTCCATCCACCAGCATACGTAACAAGAATGTACCAGCATCAAGTTTTTTGTTTTCTTTTTTGCCTCTACAAAAATCTCAAATCTAAAAATTATTCCATTGCTGGAGAAAAATGTATTCATCAAATTTCTTATTACACCAATAGCTTAGTCATGCCAAATAAATGACAGTGTGGCTGGGAGAATCACATCTCCTCAGAAAGAATCCGTTATAAGATTCTACTGTCAAGATTCTTCCTGATAGGCAATGAGTGTGACAAGGAGTGTCACACAAGTCACAATAGCCTTTCTTGAGAACTCTGGTTGCCCCTGGAGCTACAGATGGCCTAGCTACTGGAACTAGCCATCCGAGTGGCACAGGACATGTGGCACTTTTGCCTCTATAGTCAGCAAGGCAGACCCAATTTCAGAAAGAGACATCCAATGACAGAATCCCCTTGCTGCCACTTGAGCCACCATTAAGGGAGCTCTTTCTGGCATCAGGCTAATTTCTTTATTAGAGAACGTTTCAAAGTACAGCTAGCAGGTAGGCTTTACAGCAATCAATACTGTCCCCTGGACCACAAGGGCATGCCTTGTGGAGTCTGATGTATAAAAATAATACATTGTATCCTGTATGCAGCGTACAAATCCTTTCCACACTACAAAAGTGAAGAGGCAAATAAAGATGTTATGGCAAAAAGAGAACAGAGATGTGTGCCGGAGGAAGCTACGGATGCTTTTGATCACAAATTTCCTTGGCTCTCTACCACATCCCCAAACTGGTTTAAACAAATATGTAGAGCTTAGAATAAGGATGGAAGAATGCAAATATGTCTCTACCCTGACTTCCCTTCTGCCAATCTGTCACCTGCAGGCCTCTGGATTCCCCATGGACCCTGACATTGGAGTACTGTGTTACACTATTCTGCTCATGTAAGATCTCAGAGACCCCAGCTTGACTGAACTTCAAATTTATGCTTTCTCATCGTATGAACTTTTTTTGCCATAGGAAAAAAAAAGCTCAGTCTTCTGATTTCCAAATAATGAACTGCACTAATATGTTTCTTTCTTTCTTTCTTTCTTTCTTTTTAGTAAAAATACGTATTGTGAATAAAATTATGGAAGTAATGATGTCTAATTTTATTTGGAGATTTAAACAGAAAAGAAGTCTTCTAACTATTCCATTTACATAAATAGCCTAAAATATAGCCCAGAATATGATATTGGTATACAGACTAGCCAAATGGTAATCTTAACATTTTCAGATTGAACTGATATGTTGGCCATAAAAGAAACAGGCCAACCAAAAATATGTAAACCTAAGAAAACTTTCATCAAATGACCACAACTGCATCAGAATCATCCGTTTTAACTAAAATTAATGAAACCAGATTTTACATAATTATACATAATCCCTGTTCCTTCTTCTTTGCATTTACACTACCCAAAATAAAGTATAAAAAATTCTTTAAACTGTTGGCCTAATTTCTAATAGGCATTTCTGGAGACAGAGTAAATCACTGAACAGCATACCTATGGTACTAAATTATAATGTCAACTACTTGGGCTACTGTATATAAGATGTGAAGCTTAAATCCTGATTGCTTTTTGCATAGTGGGAGGGGAAAGGGAGAAGGGACAACAAATTATTAATTTAACATCACACTAATAATTATGGAAGGAGTTACTATATGCATTAGTTTCTTATCAAAAAAAAGTCCCAGGTACCTATTCTATTTATACCTGAAAAACAGCCGCTTCTTTAGCTGTACTTTTCTTTTCCCCTCTTTTGGCAGATGTAGCCTTTGATTCAGAAATATTTTTAATAGGAAACTTCTGTTATCTACTTACAAATAAAGCCAACAGTGAAAAGTGGAATTATGAGATTAGGCTGCTGCAGTCAATCAACATACAGTTCATTTAACACTGCAATGCTATGGGGAAACATATATTAAAACGTACTATGGTTTCTTGAACCTGAGACTTTTCTGTCAGAAGAGTGCAAGCCACTTCTGGAAAACCTTGCCAAGAAAACTGCAGCAACTAGTTGAGGCAGTCTCAGAGAATCGGACAAGATTGAATGGAAGAAAAAAAATGCCTATGCTAAACTAACTTTTTGCAGTATTATATACCATATGGAGCCTATCCTAATCATACTTAGTTTTGTGTTACGAAGACCAGGAACTCAGACAAAAAATAGAGATCTGACTGATAGGCTATTTAACGTAAAACATTGCTGCATTCCACTCATTTATTTTTATTATTTGGATCTTCCTACCAAGAAGTCACGAATGAAAAGACGGTGCCCGCGCTTTCAAGTTTCCCTAATAAACTGGGGACTTTAAACTAAAAACAAACCCTGGTTGCCATTTTGACCTATAGTAAGTGCAATATTTCACGACAATAGTTGAAAATTGATTACCATTACGCAAAGTGTCAAGACTGATTCCAAATTTCTCTTCACACTACAGTACAGTATAAGCTACCACCTCAAAAAAAGGAAGAGAGAAAGAGAAGTATGGCTTAAGTGCAGGAGCTAAAATCCTTGATTCACCTCTCATTAAAAGTTCTCAGGCAGTTTGGATTCCTTAACTTAATTCCCTAACTTATTTGCAGTAAAAGAATGTGCTTTAAATTATTATAAAATTAAGCTTTTATGTTTACATCACTAGGGCAACTGTCAACTAATCATAACAGTTGTGCCATTTTAATATGAGTCCTATACACAAATAATACAAACAACACCTGCTCTTTACTATAATTGCCAGTCTTTAGACCCACTTTTTCTTTTCTTTTCCAGAATTAAAGAACAGAATATGAACAAATGCTGTCCAAATGTTTATACCCCATGGCTGTCAAAAACTTAACTAGTTAAGCTGAAGAACCACTCTATGTCAGAAACCGAAATATGGACAGGTACATCCAAATTTCTAACATTTTTACCATTCCCATCCTTTCTTCTCAGCAGCAGTCTACCCACACACATACGTTTTTCACACAGCATAGTTGATAGAACAGTATGACAGACTTCTGACACTGAACTAAATTTGTCTAGCTGCCACTGGCAACTTATTCATAGCCAGTGTCTCCAGAAGAATGTGCAATTAATAGCTACCAAGCTCTCCTCATTATGTAATCCTGGAGATTTCAATTATTCTTGGAGGTTTTTTGTGCTTCTTAGTACAACTCTTTAAAAAAAATACTAAGTTCAAATGTTGATCTCCTCTAAAAAAAAAAAGTGAAATGAAATGTGCAGAAAACACTGAACCAAAAAAAGAACTGATCTAATTGTGGATAGATTAAAATGTCAGATTGATTTAAGGAAGCTTTTCTCCAAATCTGTTAATTGCTGGCTTATGTTCTACTGATATATAGTACTTCCATAATTCTTTTAACCTTTCTCTCTCTATGGCTTTTTACATCCAACTTTGTATTATTCCTGACATGTCATGATTTTGAATTCATTGTGAAGTTGCATGGTTTGCATACTTGAGAGTTTAACTTTCATTTGTTTTGTTGCCTTGTACATAAAGCAAAAAACCACCTAGGGACTTTTTCAGGATTCTGGTGCAAGGATTATATAATGCCTTATCTAGGCATTTAGTTTCGGGGAAATGAGGGGAAAAAACTGAATTCAGACAAGTTCACTGTGAAAACCATGACAACAATTTGTACTTTTGCTTTATTATTGCATCTGGCATGGTCACTCTTGGAAATTCAATCTATTATCGTTGCTAGGCATCAGTTGCTGTGCAACCTAAAAGGGTATGTTGTGCGTTCAGACTAAGAAGCATTAATAAACCTGTAGGCCTCTGTCTACAGTTCTAAACAGCATGCCCCAAACCTTAAAGTGCTTGGTGCAAAGTCAGTATACTTCAAACAGGGGATCTAACAAAATGAGGACTGAAAGAGGAATGTGGAATTTCTGTATACTCTAAATGATGCAATTCTATTTCTTTAAATGCTTGTTGTGGTTTGCTAATACTATATATGGGTTCCAAACCTTTAAAAAGTATTATATTGAAACATAAATTCCAGTATGCCTTGAAACTACTTTCATGTGCGTACATATGGGACCACATACCACGCGTGTGCATTAGAATTTTTAAAAGTGGCTATGCTCTGTAAAAATTGTCAATTCTTCAGTTATTACCAAACTAGACTAAACATCAGTTTTGCCTCATGTGAGTTAAATTTAGCTTATTTTGGACAGGGTAGGAGAAAAAAGTTAAAGAGTTGTTTCATATGATATGATATTGTTGCCATTACGGAAACATGGTGGGATGAAACCCATAAATGGAACACACAGCTAGAGGGATTTAAATTATTTAAAAGAAACAGAACAAATAAAAGAGGAGGAGGAGTTGCTCTATATGTAAGAAATAACTACATCTCTACAGAAATAGAGCACAACAATGATGAAAACTGTCTTGAATGCATTTGGGTCAATATAAAAGAGGGGAAATGACATTGCCATAGGTGTATACTATAGCCCACCCAACCAAACACAGGAAATAGATGAACTTTTTGCTAGTCAGCTAACTAAGGTATGTAGGAAGCACATCACAATAGTAATGGGGGACTTTAATTACCCTGACATCAACTGGGAGACAAACTCTGCACCAAGTGGAAGATCAAACAGATTCCTAACAAACCTAGCAGACAACTTTGTTTCCCCAAAAGTAGAGAAGGGAACTAGGGGATCAGCCATATTGGACTTAATTCTCACTAACAGAGATTAAATGATAGAAAGTGTTGAAGCCATAGGAACCTTGGGGGGGAGTGATCATGCAATATTGGAATCCAACATTATGCAAGCACAAGCAATAGAACATAGTCAAACTAGAGTTTTGGACTTTAAGAGAGCTAATTTCAATAAACTTAGAGAGAGCTTGAGAAGGATTCCATGGATGAGAGTCCTCAAGGGGAAAACAACTCAAGAAGCTTGGGAAATTTTGAAAAGTGAAATTATAAAAGCCCAATCTAGCACAATACCAACGAAGAAGAAAAATAACAGCTCTCAAAAGAAACCAGCCTGGCTGCATAAAGATCTCTCTGATAAATTGAAAGATGGACAAGTATAAAAAGTGAAAGAGGGGCACATAACTAAGGCAGAATATCAGCAAATAGCCCGAGCCTGCAAACATGAAGTGAGGAAAGCTAAGGCTTGCGACAAAAGTCAAAAATAACAAAAAAAGCTTCTTTCAACATGTAAAAAACAAGAAAAAAGTTAAGGAAATTATTGGTCCATTAGTGGGAGAAAGTGGCATTAAGGTGACAAGCAACAGGGAGAAAACATAACTACTTAACTTGTTTTTTGCATCCGTCTTTACACAAAGAGAAAAAATAGTCCAACCCATCAAAAACAGTACTGTAAAAAACAGATTAGAAACACAAGTTAAGATAGGCAGGAAAATGGTAAGTGAGCACCTGTCCACCCTAGACGAGTTCAAATCACCAGGACCAGATGGACTATACCCCAAGGTTCTGAAGGAACTGGCAGATGTGATCTCAGAACCACTAAACTATATCTTTCAAAGATCCTGGAGCACTGGGGAACTAGCAGAGGACTGGAAAAGAGCTGATGTAGTTCCCATTTTCAAAAAAGAAAAAAAATGGATCCAGGAAACTACAGACCTATCAGCCTGACCTCAATACCTGGGAAGATTCTGGAAAAGATAATCAAGCAATGAATCAGCGAACACCAAGAAGCAAACAAAGTCATTACCAAAAGCCAACATGGGTTTGTCAAAAACAGATCATGCCAGACAAATCTTATTGCATTCTTTGACCAGGTGACAAAATTAGTGGACCAGAGGAATGCTGTGGATATAATTTACTTGGACTCCAGTAAGGCATTTGATAAAGTAGACCACAATCTACTACTTGATAAGATAGAAAAATGTGGGTTAGACAGCATCACCACCAGATTGATTCGTAGCTGGCTGACTAGCCGTACTCAGCGTGTGGTCCTCAATGGAACTGCATCTACATGGAGGGAAGTGTGTAGTGGGGTGCCCCAGGGCTCTGTTCTGGGCCCAGTGCTCTTCAACATCTTCATCAATGATTTGGATGAGGGGATAGATGGGGAACTCATCAAATTTGCAGACGACACCAAGCTGGCAGGACTAGCCAACATTCCAGAAAATAGGCTTAAGATCAGGAGGATCTTGAACATTGAGCGCTATCTAACAAAATGAAATTCAATGGTGAAAAAAGTAAGGTTCTGCATTTAGGCAAGAAAAACCAAATGCACAGGTACAGTATAGGTGGTACCTGGCTCAGTAGTAGCAACTGTAAGAAGGATCTCGGAGTCCTAGTGGACAATCACTTAAATAACAGTGCTAGGCTGCATTAATAGAGGGATAGAATCAAGATCACATGAAGTGTTAATACCACTTTATAACACCTTGGTAAAGCCACTCTTGGAATACTGCATCTAATTTTGGTCACCACGATGTAAAAAAGATGTTGAGATTCTAGAAAGAGTACAGAGAAGAGCAACAAAGATGATTAGGGGACTGGAGGCTAAAACATATAAAGAACGGTTGCTGGAATTGGGTATATCTACTTTAATGAAGAGAAGGACTAGTGGTGACATGAAAGCAGTGTTCCAATATCTCAGGGGTTGCCACAAAGAAGAGGGAATCAGGCTATTCTCCAAAGCACCAGAAGGCAGGACAAGAAGCAATGGATGGAAACTAATCAAAGAGAGAAGCAACTTAGAATTAACGAGAAATTTCCTGACAGTTAGAACAATTAATCAGTGGAACAATCTGCCTCCAGAAATTGTGAATGCTCCAACACTGAAAGTTTTTAAGAAGAGACTGGACAACCATTTGTCTGAAATGGTATAGGGTTTCCTGCCTGAGCAGGGGGTTGGACTAAAAGACCTCCAAGGTTCCTTCCAACTCTATTATTATTGTTGTTGTTGTTGTTGTTGTTGTTATTATTATTATTATTATTATTATTATTATATATTTCAGCAATCACTTATAATTTCACTTTAGAAAGATCAACTACTTCTGAGATCCCTGGCACATATCAAAGACTTGGTAAAATTAGCTTCTCAGCTGCCCATAATATGCTTAGAAGAAGCAAGAGAGGTCCAGAGCATTCCCAATCCAATGTCAAACGCATAAACGACCCTGTTTCTCCCGTGAAGGACAAAATCAGTTCATCTCTTATTTTGGATTTTTCTTCCAGTTCATTCCAGCTCAGTCACTTTGTAGAACATGACATTTTTACATTCTCAGCGTATTTTTGAATGGAATATTTTAGATAATTTGAGACAGGTAAAGGTACCATGATGGACAGAATTAGTATATGGATGGAAAAGACCGAGAAATCCCAAGGTTGAACAACAGACTAAGAAGCTGAAGGAAAATATATCCTGGGAGAATATCCTGGGAGAAGCAAATGAAGAAAGAAACAAGAACAAGAAAAAAAAAAGATCTGTCCAAGAAATCATCAGGAGCTGAGTTTGACTCAAAGGAAACTATCAATTAAATTAAATTTCCTGGAGATTTTGACAACTATTAAGTCTGAGAAAAATCAGAGTTAATATAATTAAGACAGAGAAAACTCCAATACACAAAAGAAGTGTCTCTTATTTAATCAAGTTGTAATCTTTGTTAGTGAATCTTTCTTTTTAAGTTACAGAACTCTAAAACTTGAGTTTTTAATCATAGTACATTTCATTATAATTTACTTTCACAACATGTATCCTTTGTAATTTAACTAGTAAATGACATTGACATATTTATGAATTAAACTGTGAGTTCTAGTCCCGCTTTAGGCACGAAAGCAGTCTGGATGATTTTGGGCCAGTCACTCTCTTTTAGCCCACAACCCATCTCTGTTGTGGGGGAAAATAGGAGAAAGAAGGAGAATATTGTTCGCAGACCTGAGATATTTATAAAAATAATAAATGCGGGATAAAGAAACCAACTTATGATCATTGCAGGGTCTCTGTGGTCACATGATTTAAATTTATGCACTTAGCCCCTCGCATGTATTTACAAGGGTTCCAGCGTCCTGGGGTCATGTGGTCACCATGTGCAACCTTCTCAGGGTGCTTCTAACAAGCAAAGTCAAAGAGGAAAGCCAGATTCACTTAACAACCATGTGAGTCATTAAACAACTGTGGTGATTCATTTAAGAATCACGGCAAAAAGGTTGTAAAATCAGGTGTGACTCACTTTACAATTTGCATTGCTTAACAATGAAAGTTCCTGTCCAATTGTGGCCATAACTTGAGGACTACCTGTATAAGTAAAACTGAACAGTCTCAGTACAAGGTCAGTGTAATTTTTGCCACCCAAAAAATAGGGGGGGGAATCAAAACTAAATCATAAATAAATCATAATTTCAAATTTTATACAAAACACATTTTGTATATTATTATTTGTATGGAAAATGGAAACAGCCACTACACTAAATAGCAATATATTTGACTACTAGAGAATAAAGTATAAATATCTTAAAACCGCGTATGTTTATTGTATACATTAGATTTTAGTGCTGCAAATTATGTTACATAAAAATCTTCGTTCTGTTGTATTTACCAAAAAGGAAGACCAGCTTTTTCCCCAAATAATTTAATTTTAAAGAGAAAGGGTGTCCTAGATTTCTTGAGTATATGCTAATAGAGCCACTGGATTTTTTTTTCCTGCTTAATCCTCCTTCAGAATAAGTAAAACATTGCCTTAAAAAGCGTGTTTATTTAACTGAAGTCATTTTCAACTACTGTAAACACTTCCAAATGTTCAATTGGGGAAAAAAACCCATAAGTAGTCCTTGTTTAATAATCACTCATTCAGTGACCATTTGAGGTTCTGACGGTATTGAGAAGATGTATGACCAGTCCTTGTACTGGCCATCACAGCATCCCTATAGTCATGTGATTGTGATTTCAGTGCTTGGCAACTAGCTTGCAATTATATTGATTGCAGTATTTTGTAGTCATGTGATCACCATTTGTAACCTTCAGTCCAGCTTCTGACAAGCGAAGTCAATGGGGAAGCTGACAGGAGGTCACAAATAATGATCATGTGACATTGTGCCTAATGAGCACTTGAGGTTCACTTAACAACAGCCAGTGGAACTGCTGCAACTGCCATTGTACATTAGTGCAGTTGTAGTGACTCCTGCTCTACAACCACACCACTTAGCAGCAGAGTTGCCACTCCCAATCACCACTGTAAATCAACCACCTGTATTGAAAAAGTCTTGGAAGCTGGGGTAAAGGAGGAAAAAAACAGGATTAAATATTTTTCTGGGGATTTTTTACCCAGGTTTTCACATCTCATAGTATTATTCTTTCCATGTTTATAACTATTTTTCTTTTATTTTCCAGTCTCCGGCTATAAAGCAACGACAAATGATTGTGCCTCCAAAGGTTCCCAACTACAACACCCATATTCTTCACCCAGAATGACCAATAAAAACAAATTTCAATCGCTGAAATCTAAAACAACTGAAGGATGTCATACCTGAGCTAAAATAATACCTATTAATTGAAGATTGCCAATCTGACAGCAGATAAAAATATGTTAAAACTAACTGATTCCGTGCCTTTTTTTTTAGAATAGTGAGCAAAAAAGTATTGTTCAATATATAATAAAAAGAGCATAAGAAGAGAGTAAAACATGCACATAAAAATATATTAATATCTGACTACTCCTTCATGAAAATAAATCAACAAATGGCAAAAAAAACACATCCTAGACTGCAGAAGGCTCCAGTTCCAATAATATCCCTTTATTAGAAATCGTCTTTTAAAATGCCTAGAAGAAAAGATTCCATCAGATCAAAGAAAATAAACATATTGATTAGAAGGCTTCCACATGGATTTATGGAGAATAAATTTCAGTCCAATTTCTCACCTAATTCAGAATGGTGGTTTTAAAAGAAATCAGAAATACGGTAGATTTAAAATACATTTTGATTTCATCAGAGCTTCTGATCATTCCACATGGTTGTACCACAAGTACATTGGAGAAAAGTAATTAAAAATGTTATCATAAGTTGGGCACACAGCTGGCTAAGAAGTTGTAGTGCCCAAGAGGGCTAATTAAAGGATCACTGTCAAGCTGGGAGGAAGTAAAACGTAATGCTTCAATTCACAGGGATCTGACTTAGGTCCAATGCTGTTCAACATCTCCATTAATTACTCAGATAAAGATTTGGAGAATACTTATTAAAATTTCAGGAGACTCAGAAATTGGAAAAATCGCAGACACTGCAAGGATGATAATTCATAAACAGATCTGATCAGATTAGAGCCCTGGGCTATGAATGACAAACTAAAACTAAAGCATGTTAAATACTGGACACTGAAAAGAACCTGTATAGTCGACGTGAAGAAATATTGACAATATTTTAGTACCTGAGAAAAGTCAGATTTTTTTTTAAAAAAAATATTTTGTATTAGTTTTAATCAGGTAACTAAATTTTCATAAATATATAAAGAGAAAAAAATAAAAATAAAAAAGTATAGAGATCTACTGCAATGTAACTAAAGAGGCAACTGCTATACATATGAAAATTTGACATATATATAAAGTATACCAGAATTATAGTGTTTTGCTATTAAAATAAACCATAAAATCCATTCAAGTTTGATAAAATGTACTTTCTAACTGATGTCTCATTAATTTAACTTCGTAATTTTTTTCTAATGTAGCCTTTGAACAGGCCTTATCAATCCACAACTCAGTTGTTATGTCATCTTGAGTTTTCCACTGTTGTACAATTAATATTTTGACAGATAAGATTAAATATATAACAAGTTATTTTTTTATCTTTATTTTGATTTGGTCTGTAAATGAATGTAGTAAGCCTGGCTCTGGGGAGTGTTCAATTCTTTGATTAGTGATGGCACCTTATCTTCCCCAAAATATTACGCCAGAAGAGTGTAACTTTATCCATAACCACCATAAATAAAAAAGATCCTTTTTTGACAATCTTGCTAACGTTTGGAAGAATAATTTAGACCAGAGGTCCCCAACCTTTTGGGCACCAGGGACTGGTTCCATGGAGAAAGGTTTTTCCGTGGCCCGGAGGGTACATGATTTTGTGTGCTGCCTGTATCCCGCAGATGGGCTTTCCTTGTTTGTGCGGACCGATTGCTGGCATGCCGTGGCCCGGTACTGGTCCACGGACTAGGGGTTGGGGACCCCTGATTCAGACACACACACATATACATACCACAAATGAAGGCAAATAGACGTGTTCCAGGATAATGTTGCAGGATCCAATCTGGGTCAGTCACCGAGATCGGAGGTTTTTAGTCTTCTGAGCTTTCTGACTTGTGCCGGAGCCCCATCCCAGGGAACTTCTAGAGAAGTTCAGGGCTCCGGCACAAGTCCGAAAGCTCGGAAGACTAAAAACCTCCGATCTCGATGACCGACCCAGATTGTATCCTGCCATACACATACTAGCCTAACAGGAATCAAATACCAAAAAGATGTATAATCTTCCATTGCATTTCTTGCCTGAAGCAGAAATAAATCTGCCCATATTCCATAACTGCTGCCAATTGGTCTTCTTTATGGAATTACCAAGATCAGTTTCCTTTAAACAAATAGGGTAGATCCCCTATTTCTGATCGCAGTAATATACATTTTTGAAATGGTTCCTTTTGGTTGCTCTAAATAATGAAGTATTACATTCTTGAAATTGATATACAGCTTTGTTGAATTTCTAATATTTCTATTGCTCAAAAGAGATTGAATTTGATACCAGAAGAGCCATGGTAACTTTTTCACCTATGGATTACACATTCTGATCTTTATTAAAAGGTTTCCTATTATTATAAAAAATCTTTTAGTTTAAAATATTATATTATCTTCTAAAATAAAAAGAAACCCTGTGTAGATAAAGATTTTTTTAAAAAATCTATTTCAGATGAATTACCAGAAATGTCCTATGCAAAATATCATACCAAACACAATGTTGTTAGTCACTGAGTGATTACATAACTACAAAATAAGTAAGACTTCTTTAAAGTATTCATTGTACTCAAACAAGTATAGTCTAATATGAAATAGTAGCTTTGAATGTCGATTATTTTGCCGGATCAAGAACTATGCATCTATGAATTCGGAGTTCCTCTTGAACTATAATATTCAGATGGGAGGGGGAAAGCATCACATGCAATTCTTATTTGTCTGAAGTATAAATGATGGGTTAAGTCAGGCTTTTGCGAAAAGGGCCAATGTACAAATATGGTATATAAAGGAGAACCCAAGAGAATAGCTCCACACATTTAAATACTTGGGGGTGTTTTTCCAAGGACTCATTGTGATTATGTCTCCCAGTTGACATGAAGATCTGCGACAGCCCTCAAGCGACTTGTTTTTATGAAAGGATGTGAACTGGCAGCCTTGACATTTTTTAAGCTAAAAACTTTGCCAAGCATTATATGGAGCCCAGGTATTTCTCTATGCAGAAGCAAACTCTCTAGAGGTGATTTCTGAAGTCTATATTTGCTGCACCCAGAGCTGCTATTTAAAGCAATGAACAAATGAATAAATGAATGCATGCATGCATGAATGAAGGAAGGAATGAAGGAATATCTTCTCAGGTTAGAGACAGGGATGAGTAAAATTGAAATTAGGACATGGAAACTGATGTTAAACTATTGGGTAAAGCTCCATATGAATCTTGAGGAACAATCAAGACAAACATGCACTTCTGAAAAATCAAATGATATTGTGTTCCAGACAGAAGTAAATAGCCTAGCACATGGAAGCAGAACCTGGGTGATAAAGGTTTTGGAGAAATGGCTAACCATCTCCCCATTCTTATATTACCTAATAAAAGATGACTAGGTACAATACTTTGCCTTCAGGATTATTACAGGAAATATATTCTGAGATATCATAAAAGAAGATCCTTTGAACTGGGAATAACAAAACGGTCCAGTTTGTGTTATTTTACTACAGTATCTATAGAGGCATTTGCAATACTTTTGTTAGCCCCCTTTAAAGACGTTTATATGATCTTACTTTTTCAGATTTTAATTTATAACAAAATATTTCAAATGGTGAAATTTGAGGCTCCAATTGATGCAAATGAGGCTCCAACTGTTAAAAAGTGTCCCACAACGATAATGTGCATTTTTATTCATGTTGCAGTAAAATAAATGGATCCTGGTTTAGTAGATTTCAGGTTTGCCAGACAAAATCAGCTGCATCCATTTTTCCTCACATTTCAGGCAATAACAGTTTTTGTCACTCATTCTAGAGTGAATGAGTAGGCTGTAGGCGTGAATGTGGCCTCAGGTGCTGATTGAACCCTTGGCGGGGAAGCCATTATTTGGGGGCTTGGCCCGCGATCGGTAAACAGAGTAGCACCCTGCCCTGCTGGGCATTCTGGGGACCAGGCCCGTTGGACTGGAGGGCCGGGTGGGACCAGTTGGGGGTTGAAGAGGCAGCTCTCCTGAGGGGCCAGGGGAACATGTGTCTGGTCCCCTGCATTTAGCCACTGAGCCCTGGAGAACTGCTTTTCTAAAGCCATATGTCTCCTGCCAGCTTCCTTTTCGGCGGCCTTAGAGCTCCTCTTGCCAGAAATGGCCTTGGCCTTAGCCTTAATTTTTCCTGTGGCCTCCTGCTTGGAGGACTTGCGTTTCCCGGAAACGGGAGTGCCGGGAACGCCTTGCGCAGACTGAGGAACAGCGCTGTCAGCCATCGCACAAGGTAGCCTGTGACCTTGGAGGCGTATCTCAGGAGCAGGAGCAGAGCACCAGAGATGGTGCAAGGAGATTGGTACCAGTGAAAGCTCTGGGGCTTGCGGATTGTTTAATCACCCTTACGCCCCCTAGAGACTCCGAGTGGCTGACAATGCCCGATGATGCCTGTGGCGTGTTGAACGGGCTATAAATTTGTTCCTCTCAGTGGCGGTTTGACCGCAATCGGCAAGTGCCGGCACACACTTTGGCCGATCAGTGGCGGCAATCACCTCAGTGATATGTGCCTGCACACTCCTCTCCTGATCAGTGGCGGCAATCACCTCAGTGATACATGCCTGCACACTCCTCTCCTGATCAGTGGCGGCAATCACCTCAGTGATACGTGCCTGCACACAAAAGCCTAGGTGGTGGCGGCGGGGCCAAAAGGCGTGCCAGCTCACACTAATGGTTGGTTTCCTCACCGAGGTTTGGCGTGTATGACCCTGAGAACGCTTGGTGCCTAACCAGAATCTGGGTTTGCAGGGCCAATGTCAGTTTCTCAAGGCGGCAAAATGGCGGCTTTGTCAGGGCCGCAAAATGGCTGCCGCTGGGGATGGGTGAGGCGTTTCTTCTGGCCTGAGTGGCCTGGCTCGCCTGTTGCGTATTAGAGGCCACGAGATTGTTGACTAATAATCTCTGTAATCGGCCTCCTGGTCGCCCTTGTCACCTTTCTCAGTTCTCAAGGAGCTCGGGCCGTCCCTGTCAGGCCTCCCGGTTGTCAAAATGGCAGCCGCGATTTGCGCGCCAAAAACCAAGGCCTCGGTAAGATCCTAGGCCGGCTGCCTGGAATATTAAAATGGAGAGGCTGCAATTTGCAGAGGAGCCGGCTGTCTCCCACAGCGGCCTCGTCGAAAAACGGCAGATAAACAGCCCGAAGGCCGATGGTCAGCTGCGCCGCGGCTGATAAGGAAAGCCCCGACACCCAGATGGGCTGCGGCCGCGATCGTAGCATTTTTAGCGAGAGCGCTTTGGCTGTGCCGCGGCAGATGGGGAAAGCTCCGACACCCAGCTGAGCTGCGGCAGCGATCGGAGCGTTTTTTGGCAAAAGTGCTTTTGGCTGCAGAGGACTGTCCCTCGATTTAGCGGCCGCACTAAAATCGCTCCAATTTCAGCTGCTAGAGTGTTGGACCTGCCTAGCGTTCGTGGGGCTACGCAGGTCTGGCCGCTCGGTTTAATGGCCGCACTGAAAATGGCTCGTGAGCAGGCCTGCAGGCCGACGCTCAGCTGTTTAACGGCAAAAGGCAAAGCCCCTATGCTCGGCTGCTGTTACCAATGAAAGTCCCTTTAACAGGGGATTTTCTCGCTGATGCTAATGATGAGGGAGAATCCACTGAGGGGAGTAGATTATACAACCTGCCTAGCTGTCAGAGAGCCAACACGATGCTTCTTGTTGGGCTGAAGACTAAGTCATGTCTGGGAGCATCAAGCCCAGCAGGAGGCGTAACAACTCTGACAGACTTAGTCTAATTGGGCAGGAAGGCAGTCTAAACCCATTGGTGGATTCTCCATCCTCATGCTGGAGAACTTAAAGCTGCTAAGTCGTAAAAACACTGCTCTAAACAATGTTCACTGTTTCCCCAAAATAAAGGGGGAAGGGGTTATTTACTTTTATATATTATACTGGGGCATTTTTACTTCCCAAACAGATCAAAGCAGGATTAAGAAAACTTAAGTTTTATATTTATCCTGCATAGTAGTTTCTAAAATAACTTTTAGTAGTGTATGTATTACATTTTACATGTAGTGACTACAGGCAGTCCTTGCTTAAACAACAGTGATTGGGACCAGAATTTCCATTACTAAGTGATCCAGTGGTAAAACGTGATGTCAGAGGATTATATTTCTTAGCGACAGCAATCCCAGAATCCCAGTTGCTGTCGTTAAGCCCTTACATGACTGCAATTTGTAACTTCCTGCTGACTTCCAACAAGCAATGGAGAACCCAGCAGGAAGTTGCAAGCAGGGCAGCTTGCAAGCAGGTTAGCGGGTAGATAAATTCTAGCTATGGAGTGTGTCCAGCACCTTGCAATTGCAGTTGCACAGTGTTTACATTCATGCGCTGTGAAGTCTAGTGTGTGTGTGTGTGGGGGGGGTGTTCGACAGACACGCATTATAGAGTACAAATCGCTGAGTATGAGTAAAGGGATCTTCAGGAGAAAAAACAGTGAAACTGACTTGCTGGAGTGACTTGGAACCTTCCCTACCAGATTCCTTGTTGATCTTGCTTGTGGGAAGCCGGCAGGGAAGGTTGCAAATGGTGATCACATGACTGTGGCTAGCTGCAACCACTGTAAGTGTGATCCAATTGCCAAGCCTTCGAATTGCAATCACAGGGTTGCTGCAACGGCCAGAACTTCAAAGATCAATTATGAGTATCACTCTTTCCGCACTATCAGACCTTTGAATGGCCACTCAATGGTCATTAACTAAGGACTACCTGCAGTACTTATCCCTCAGGCCATTTATCAGAAATTTGAAAATGCTCAATAAATAAGAAAAAGTTTGACTTCCGGCTCCGGTTCGCGGCGCTGGCGTTCGTACGGAGAGTTCGCCGGCCGGTTTCCCTCCACCGGTAGACCCTGGACAGGGTCGAAAGTCACCCTGGAGGGGCGACCACCGCTGAAGAGAACTCTCGTTGACTGCGGAGGGTGTGGCAGCGCCTTCCATGGTCCGAGACAGCTCTTTTGGGCCGACGGGGAAAAGATCAGCCATTAACATGGCCGATCACTTAGCTGCACCAGCCGAAAGTCAAAAGAACATCTAAGCGCAAAAGAACCACCGTGGAAGATCCAGGTGAGACCTTTCCTTTCCTCTCTTTACCCTAGTTATTTTCCTGTGAAAAGCCCCTGAATTATTTCCCCACTTTGATGAAGCAGCGTTTGCTTACTTGGGAAAACAAGCCTTGGACAATAGAAACTACAAATTAATCTATACTGACTATTTTTACCCTTATTTCTGGATACTCTGGCGTCCCGAAAAATTCCTTTTATTGAAGTTTATTATTTTATTTATCTATTAAACTGGACAATATTCTTTTTTTTACTGTTTTTATTCTTTTAATTGGAAAAAATATTATCTGAAAAAGATTTTACAGTCTACTGGGGACATCTTGTGGCGAAAATTGACATTACAACTGTATTTTTTCTTTGACTCTGATGCTGGGTTTGATCTTCAAATTATCATAAAAGGGAAAAGATAAAGCAGCTGTGTGGAGGTGGATATGCTGATTATTATTAAACATAGCCTCCACTAAAAGACTACTTCATCATGGAAATGGAGGAATCTTACCCACAGCTTGACTACAATCTTATACTGGAAAATTTTTTGGAATTTACTGAGAAAATGAACTTTAGGATGAAAACTAAAGATGATTTCCCAGAACCACAAACTGAGGAACAGATCAACAGCAAAGAGGCTTGTGTTCAACATTATGTACAACATGAGATGGAGGAATCTTACTCACAACTTAACCATGAAAAAGCCCTTGTCTCAAAATCTCAAACTGATTTTCAGACTTCAACTGATTACTTTACAAGTCAAAAAACAACAGAAAAGGAATCTATCACCACCAAAGAGGATTCTATACAATCCTATGTACAATCTATCAAGTATCAGAACTATGATAACTTGGACAATCAACTAACAACTATAACACTGGACAAAATTGATTACGCTATTCAGATGACAGTGGAAGAAGGAGAACAGAAGCACGACCAGATTGAATTGATGATAAATATTGCTAATAAAACAATGAGATTTGTTGATATAGAGGCTCTCTTATGGAAGCCGGCCTGGCACAAAAAGAAAGCCAGAGTCAGATTTAAAAATGGGACTCAAATTTTTACTTGATGGCTAAAAAAGGTTTTTTAGAGATATGGACTGAATTAACCGAGATGAAAAGTAAAGTTGGGATTGATTTAATGTTTAGGATTTAGATCCATAATTGAGATGAAATTATTGGCTAGATTATAGTTTGGAATTTTGGAATGAAAAATGTTTTAAATGTGTACCTATTAAGATAAGAAATACAACATATGTGTGAAATAGTGTAAGAAGGTATATATTTTTCTTATTTTATTTTTTATCCTTTTTTGTGAGATAATATGTTTATTTTAGGTATGATAACTACTTCGTAATGGAATGAAAACAACGAAATGGATTATGACAATGGAAGAGATGGTATTAGTAAATAAAGGTGTATTAGAATAAGAATTAGAATACATTTTGGAAATGTAAGAAGGTAACTGTTGGAATATTATTGTAGACATTATAATTGTTATGTTATGTAATGAGGGAAATTAGGGATACCCGAAGTGTAAATAATATGTTTAACTAAGGCCAAATTGGAATATGGTAATTGGAATTTAGCAAAACTTAAGGACTTGGACTTGTATAGGTAAAATGTGATTGATAAAATGTTATGGATTGATTGAAATTTATTTAGAAATGTATTAACTTGAATATGTCATATTAATAGAGGGAAATAGAGAGGGAACTTTTAAGGAATTAACCTGACCTGTATATGTATGACTTTGACTCTGGATAATTGATTACCCCATCCCCACGTTGTTTCCTAAGTATTTTGTTCTAAAAAATGGAAAAATTAATAAAACTTGTTATAAAAATAAAAAAATAAAAATAAATAAGAAAAAGTTTGAGGAAACCTCAAAATAAATATTAGTGTATTTAGCCAATGGATAGTGAAAGAAGAATCAATGTGAAAAAAGCACAGCTTATCTAAAATCACTCTACCAAGTAAGATGTGATATTATATAAAATTTTTATTATTTTATTTTGAGATTTATAAGGCCATTCAAACTCAAACAGTGTGGCTCTGGACTGCATACAGCATTAAAATACAATAAATGAAAATGAAGAAAAAACGAAGAAAACCATATACATAATAAACAGATGATATATAAGCATAAAATGTAAAATGGCGACCAAGCACACAACAAAACAACCGCAGGTGCATTTGTACATTAATCAGGTGTTCTCCCAAGGGCTCTGGACGTAGGGTAACATTTGATCTTTAAGTGACCTTGTACTCCAAGAAAAGGGAAAACAGATCAATGTGAATAATTTTCCCATTTGTTTGCTTGTTTATTTGTAAAATCTGTCGACCACTCGTCTTACCATGGGGTAACTCTGGTTTATCACATTAAGCATTATAATTTGGTGGTAACTTTGAGAAGTTCTTTGTACTTGGCATCCTAAATACTACAGCTGCAATTATGTATCCCAATTTTCATCTCTGATGTCACAAAGTAGGCAGAATGCAATATTTGTGAGACATTGTGAGGAGGCTGGGAGAGCAATAGAATATTAATCATAAGCAATCAAAAGTCAGAAGCCAAGCTCATTGGTTGCTAATGTCAAAAATAGCAAGCAGTTCCTGCTGACAAAAAACCTGGGAAAAAACAATTCAAACTATTCCAAGATTTCCACCTCAATAAGCTCACCAATAAATGAAGATTGACAACTCCTAATGCAGTTTCCAAGATTCCGATTTTATCCTCAATACTGGGCTTATTAAGGATCTGTAATTCTTTTCCATGAAGTTGCCCGGTAATGTGAGGCTTAACAAGATCCCATAAAAAAAAACTTGGCAAATTTCACTGATTTCACAAATTTTATAAATCTTCCATTTAAAAGAATAATTTTTGAACCCCTAAAACAAAAACAAAGCCCTACATTTATAACATATCTAAGAGGGCATCATTACCTGCAGTTTTAGATTCATAGATTCATGGTTGATAAACACAGAACACAATAGCCCATTTTCCAGATATTTGGTTTCGGAAATGCTGCTCTAAAGCAGTCTGCCATTTCATGCCTGGACTAAGTAATAAAGTGACCACCAGCCGCTAAATTTTCCTGCAATCTCAATTTTCTGCTATATTGCCATATATCTCTCATGCATTTTTTACCATTTTTATTCATTTTCCAGGACTCTGAAACCTAATCCCATTTCCACAGACTTTGTTACCCCAGGATGAATATGCCTGAGAAAGAAGTCTACTGTGTATATAGAAGAACACCATACCCTGACTATATTCACAAATTAAGATACTCATCTCCAGCATATTGAGTCTTAATAATCTTTTACATCACCTCCTTCTATGGCTCTCATTTGACATATGCATTTCAGACATATGCAGTTATTACAGATTCCTCTTTTTCTCATTTTATGCCACATCAATTAACCTTTGACATTTTTTACTAATTTTAAATCTATTGAAGGGGCGTTGTCTTACCTGAACGTCTTTTCTCAGCATGATGATGGAGAATCCACAACAGATGGGTTATCCTTGTCTTCCTGCCCAGAGACCAAGTCAATCAACCTTTGCCACGCCTCTCCCTTGGGCTAGGAGACCCAGTTTTTGATGAGGACGTAGCCGTTGATGACATTATAATGTGGTAGCTCAAATACCCCTGACACAGGACCTGACGGACCTAAATGGGGGGGAGTGGATTCTCCATCGTCATGCTGAGAAAAGGCGTTCAGGTAAGACAACACCCCTTCTCCAGCATGACCGATGAAGAATCCACAACAGATGGGACATACCAAAGCCTCACTGTCCCTATGGGTGGGAAGCAGTCTGGGCCTGTGTCCCATTATCTGATACTACTCGCTGGAGAACTCTCCTACCAACACGAGGCATCTGCCGAGGCGAACCTATCTAGTTTATAACGCCTCACAAAAGGGGAAAACGACGACCACGTCGCTGCCCTACATATTTCCTCGATCGCTGGGGTTGCAGCACTGCGAGTCGAGTGCGCCGTAAACCGACTGGGAACTGGCAAGGATTGTGTTTGATACACCCCGCAATACATGTCCTAATCCCTCTGCCGATGGTAGAGGCAGACACCTTCCGGCCCATTGAGGAGGGCTGGAATGAAATGAAGTAGACCACAGATTTGCGAAAAGGAGCAGTTCGCTTAATGTAGTAACGTGAGACTCTGTAGACGTCAGGAGTGTCCTTTACATTCCAGTCGTGAGACGGCTGAGGACAAAAATCTGGTAACACACTTCCTGAGCCCTGTGAAACAAGGAATTGACCTTGGGAACCAAAGAGGGATCCAATCGCAGGACTACCCTGTCGACGTGAAAGATGCATAGGTCATCTCTGATATACAGAGCTGCCGGTTCAGGAATGCGCCCAGCTGCTGTGACAGTCCCTAAAAGGGGCGACCTTACATGTCAGGAACCGCAGAGAACAGGTTCTGACAGGATCCTGTAGGTCCTTGGGCAGATCCCAAGAGAGATATCTGTGGACCGCGGGCGGTCTAGTGTTGGTCGCTCCCTTGACAAGGGGAGCACCATGGGATGCTGAGCCAAGGGCTTTGAATTGCCATATGTAAGCACCGTGGAAGAGCAGCCACTTGTCTGCGGATGTATTGGGCGCCAAGCCCTTCCTGAGTCCCTCCAATAAATAATTCAAACTCCTTGGAATAATGATCATTGCTGGACTCAACTGTTGTTTTCCACACCAGGCGCAGAGATGTTTTCATGTGGAATCCTAGATCCTGTCAGTAGTGGGCCATCGTGAAGTCTGAATCACAGTAATGACATCTGACGAGTAGGACTCCTGCATCTGGAGCCGCCATTCAAGTTCCCTGGTACGGGAACGTCGGGCTCACCCTGCGCGGTCTGAGGAACCGCGTTGTCTGCCATCACACTGAGATCCTACTGAATTGCTGTAAGAAGGATCTCGGGATATGGGAGCGGAGTATGGGAGCGGAGCGCTGGGTATGGCTGTGACCCCAGCTACTGGCAGAGCCAGTAATTGCTCTAGACTGTGGTGGACGCTGGACCGACAGGCCACTCTCACACCAAATTGCTCCTGATAGCTTTTAATCAATGCAGTGGACAGGGTGGACAGGCGGTTAACTGGAGCCACTGGGGCTCTGGGTGTTGTAGAATCCCCTGTTTGAGGGAGATTTGATCTGGAGGAATCCTCCACAGGGGGGAGATCGAGAGACCCACGAGGGCAGCAAACCACGGCCGTCTTGGTCAGTGTGGAGCAACTGGTATCCCCTCTGCTTGTTCCTGCAGTATCTTTCGGATAACTGCCCGGATCAGAGGGAAAAGGGAAAAAGGGCAAACCACAGATCTCCAGGCCACGGCTGCGGAGAGCATCTGCTCTTTCCACCCCTGCAGAAGGGAACGGGGAGAAGAATCTCGGGAGCTGGGAATTTGCCGGAGTAGCGAATAAATCCCGTACTGGATGACCAAACCTCTCCGCTATCCCCTTGAAGAGATCTGGATGCAGGTACCACTCGGAGTTATTCACTATCGCCCTGCTCAAGAAATCCGCCTGTTGATTCACCTCTGCCGAGATGTGTTCGGCCTTGAGGGAGGAGAGGTTGGTCTCTGCCCAGGTTCCCAGCAGCTGATCCTCAGCCCTAGGGACCTGGAACGGGTACTCCTTGTTGGTTTACACGTCTTTCGCCGTCACGTTGTCCGTGAGGACTAGAACGTGATGTCTCGTTACTATGCAGCGGAAGTGGCGTAGAGCCAGATGTATGCTCTGAGCTCCGAACAATTTATGTTGTGCTTCAGATCTGGCCGGAACCACCGGCCCTGAGTCAACAGTGATTGTGGGTGCGCTCCCCAGTCGAGCAAGCCGGCATCTGAAGTCAAGATGAGCCTGATGGGTTCCTCGAACAAGGTCCCCTTGTCCACCGCTGGAGAGGTCCACCTGGAGGGATTTTAGGGTCTGGGACGGATCCCGCTCCCTCTGGTTGGAAGAACTGGTGTCCAGATTCTGGAACGGAAGCAAAGACCATTGAAGTTCCTGGAGTGTAGTCTGGTCCAGGGCACTGTCGCTATGCGGGAAATCATCTTGCCCAATAGCTGGGAAGGCATCGCCAGAGGGACTGCACGCTCCCTGGATGCTGTCTTGACGTTCCCGAAACAAAGGTAAATCTTACATTCCCTTGTATCTATTACCGCCCTCCAAGTGAAGGAGGCGGGTGGAGGGAACTGTCTGGTTCTTCTGGAATTTTGCTGAAACCCCGTGGTCTTTGAGTGTTTGGACAGCCAAAGCCAGGTCCGAATGAGCCGACTGAACCAAGGAGGATTGAATGAGGACACTGGATACGCACCAGAGCGGCCTCAATGTGCTGCTAGTACTGTCATGATCTTAGCGAACACCCTGGGGCCGATGATGGGCCCAAGGGTAGGGTCCTGTACTGAAAGTGGTAGCCTGCGTAGCAGAGCCTGAGGGATTTCCGATGACCAGGAAGTATGGGAATGAATAAATATGCCTCCGTGAGATCGGTGGATGTCAGGAGGTTCCCCTTTCTGAATCCGGCCAATATGGATGGAGTGTTTGCAAACCTGATCAGAACCCATTTCTGCGATACTACTGGCCTTATGGAGCATAATTTAAAGAGAGATGGATTAAAGAGTTCTATGAACGAAGGAGGATCTGAAGACGGGTCCTCATCCTCCGACAAACCCTGTTCCATCTGTTCATACTCTCCTGTGAACGACAATCTGCTTCTGGAAGATTTAGAAGGGGAAGTGGCCCCCTGGGATCCGGCAGCTTCAGCCTGGGAGAGGAAGGGAGGCCTCTGATATTACCAACCCATGTCCGTTTCCATGGTGAATTCTGGAAGTTATGCCCTGAATCAGGGCCTGCAATTGCTCTTGTGACAATAAGGCATGAGGTTCTGAGGACTGAGGCCCAGCCGCAGTGGGCGTGTATGTCGCCTCTGGTCTCAGGTGTGTGACTCTCGTCGACGGGAGGAGTTGGGGGCTAGGCATCTCGCCCCAAGGAATCATTTCCCCCTGTTCTGCCCTGGGTAATGGAGAGTATACTGGCTCTCCTTCTGGGGACAAGGCTCCTGGGGCAGTTGAAGTATAAGGAGCATGCTGTGATCCAAAACCAAGGCCTCCATTGGATCAGCAGATGTTATTCCATATGCGGTCACACCTTGTCACCTTTGCACTTTGGAGAATTTTTTTTTTTTTTAATAAAACCTGATGCCTTCTACTGGCCTCCCTCTCAGTCGTCTTAGAGGATTTCTTGGCAGAGATAGCCTTGGCCTTAAGTTTACCGGCCGCCTCCTGTTTGGAGGATCTGTACTTCCTTTTCTTGGAAGTGCTAGGGGTATCTTGTGGAGTCTGAGATGCCAAGTTGTCTGCCATTGCAATCAGAGATATCTCAGTGGTATGCTGAGAGGAATCTCAATAGTAAAGAGCAGAGTACTGATAGTGGCAGGGCCACTCAATTTCGGGGTTCAAACGCGGCTGCAGTACCAAATTAATGGTACTACCCTCACACAAGTAATGCTCCTGATGGCAGTAGGGCCAAGTGGCCAAGTCACATATGTTTCACTTAGTGACGGTCAGACCAACTTAATGGTAACAGCCAATGCACATGATTCACTTAACGGCGGCTAGACCAACTCAATGGTAACAGCCAACGCACATGTGGTTCATTTAGTGATGTCAAGACCAACTCAATGGTGACAGTCAAGTCACGTGTTTCACTTAGTGACGGGCAAACCAATTTAATGGTAACAGCCAATGCACATGTAATTCACTGAATGATGGCTAGACCAACTCAATGGTGACAGCCAATGCACCTGTGGTTCACTTAATGACGGCAAGGCCAATTCAATGGTAACGTTCCGTCACCTGTAGTATTCAAAGTGGCTGCAGGACCAATTTAATGCTACTGCCCTCACTGTAATGGTTCACTTAGTGATGACAAGACCAATGACGGCAAGACCAACTCAATGGTAGTAGCCCATGCACATTTAGTTCACTTAGTGATGGCAAGGCCGACTCAATGGTAATGTCCAAATCACATGAAATTCACTTAGTGATGGCAACACCAACTCAATGGTAGTGGCCAATGCACATGTAGATCACTTACTGACGGCAAGACCAACTCAATGGTAACGGCCAAGTCATATGTAGTTCACTTAGTGGTGGCCAGATCAACTCAATGGTAGCGGTCAATGCACCTGTGGTTCACTTAGTGACGGTAAGACCAACTGAATGGTATGGCCAGGTCACCTGTAGTTCACTTAGTGACGGCAAGATCAACCCCATGGTAGTAGCCAATGCACGTGTAGACCACTTAGTGACAGCTAGACTGACTGCCATTGCAATCAGAGATATCTCAGTGGCATGTTGAGAGGGGTTTCAATAGTAAGGAACAGAGGACTGATAGTGGCAGGGCCACTCAATGTACTCTAGTTTCGAACGTGGCTGCAGTCTCAATTTCATGGAACTGCCCTCACGTAAGTAATGCTCCTGATGGCAGCAGGGCCAAATGGCTCTTTTAGGGATGGCCAGACCGACTCAATGGTAACAGCCAGGTCACATGTGCTTCACTTAGTGACGTCAAGGCCAGTGTAATGGTAACAGGCAGCACACATTCACATACATAATTTTGTTGGGGCCTTGCAAAGCCAAAAAAGTTGGCAACTTTGCCTCTGCCTGCCTCTGCTTGCAGGCCTGATTGCCCTGAGGCTAAATTGAGTAGAACCAAGCTACAGTTAGACTGAATCCAGTACTGATGCAGTAATTAGTCCCAGATGTAAAGAGGCAATGAATTTGCTATCATTGCATGAACTGATACCATGCTAGGCCCGGTTGCTGGTTGTGCTTCGCGGCCTCCAAGAATGGCCACCGCTCAAATGTTGAGATCTGGGACCTTGGTTGCAGCCGGATTTAAAATTCCGTTGCTGCCTTCCTCTAATAACTTGTTGCAAAACACAGTTCAAACAGGCAATGTTGAGGTTTTCCTCCTGAATCAGCGATCGGTCTTAATCACAAAACACAGTTCAAACAGGCAATTGCTGCCTCTTCCTTGCAGCAAGCACATGCGGCGTCCAAAATGGCGACCGCTGCCTGGCGACAATGGAAAAACACTGGGGCTTCAGCCGACACCCGGGAAAAACGGCCAGAATCAACATTCCAAAAGACCGTCTTGAAAACTTTACAGGAGGTGAAAGCGACGCGCCCGCTCCCAAACCGATCGCGACGGCAAAGAAAAACCGGCGAGCCTCCGCGCGGCGTCTGCTGGCGCCCGCTGAACTGACCGTCCTACAACAGAAATTGAGGCTTCTGTTGAAGCCTCAAATCCCCTAAAATCGGGCGATTTAATGCTGCGCTATAAGCAGCCAGCGACTGGGAAAATCCACAATAGATGGGAAAGTAACAAGAAAATACAACCTGATCTTCTCTGTCTAAAGACTGAGCCAAGCTTTACCACGTCTCATTCGGACGAAGACCAAGTCAAAAACTGGGTCTCCTAGCCCAAGGGAGAGGCCTGGCAAAGGTTGATTGACTTGGTCTCTGGGCAGGAAGACAAGGATAACCCATCTGTTGTGGATTCTCCATCGGTCATGCTGGAGAACCTAAATGTTTTCTTCCAACTTCTAATGTGTAAATTTTTCTGTTGAAATACTTTTTTTCCCCCCAGTTGATCTATCCAGTTTCCAGATTCAGTTACTTTCTTCTATCCTCTGTATTTAATGCTATACTAAGCATTAAAAATCAATAAATATTCCGCAGCAAGGAGCCTGTACGGACCTATTTTCTGATTCCTTCCCCCTTGATTTCTCACCTTGAGAATCTCAAAAGATTCTCAACTTTCTTTCTTGGTAAGGGCAAGTTCAACAGACAGATTCAGATTCAGTCAGAGAGTCCTGAAGGTAATGAATCTGTAAAGGGCTACATAACTAATAACCAGAACCTTGAATTAGCCTCAAAAACATGCAGACATGACCTTACTTACAGATTATGTTCCGAGATGCTGTTTGTAAGTCTGTTTTGTTTGCAATTCAAACAAACAAAATAGGTACAGTACAGATCTTGCCCTGCTTGGGCAGTGGTCCACCAGGGTTGGGTGGTGGCGGGGGGAAGTTGGGAGACGGCTGGAGAGAGTTGGTTTCCGGCATGCTACATAAATATACAGTGCATCGGAAGTTGTCCCTTTCCCTCCTTCTTGCAAGTTCCTTTCTCACCTTCTCCTGCTGCTGCCTAGGATTCACCACTCTCAGGTTTTGCTAAGATGCTGCTGTTTGTGTAGGGCAAGAACTATGCTGCATTTGTCAACAACTCCAGCCTAGAGGGTCTTGGGGGGTGAGCGAGGGTAGGAAGGGGTTGGTTTTTGGTGCACTAGATATGTATTTTGCCAATACAACCAAAACTGTCTGCCTTCTCCCGACTTAGGGTATGGACAGCTTTGTTCATATTGGGAAAAGTCTCCTCAAGTGAACTCAAAGGTTTGCTAGTAATGTCTGAATTATTACCACTATAGCTTCTGCAACATTTGTATTATCCCTTTCTACAATGTTGACTAGGCAGTAGAAAATAGTTGCATCAAACCTCTATAGTTTCTGAATAGCTTTCAAGAGCAAAGTAAGGTAACATGTTCATGAATCACAGTACAGGCAGTCCTCAATTTATGTTGATTTGCTCAGCAACTGTTCAAAGGTACGGTAGCGCTGAACAAAGGGTCAACATGGGGTACAGGACAAAGGAACCCATGCTCAAAGTTGCATCTGTTGCAGTGCCCCATGGGTATGTGATCAAAATTTGGCCACTTGGCAGTCTGCCCACATTTAAGACCCCCACCTGTCTATTTCCCCTCCATGTATGGGCTCTGCATTCCACTACCCCACTGACTTCTGCCATCTTCTTGCACCTAATCAGGCTGCCCTGGCCTGACCCTTCATGCTAAAAAAAAACAAACCCTTGAGCCACACTACAGAACTGAGCTGGGGAGTTGGGCTTCCTGCCATGCCCCAGATCTAGGGCTGCTGCTTATGGCAACCATGGCTAGAAACTAGGAGACTGTGAGTTCTAATCTCCCCTTAGGCATGAAAGCTGGCTAGGTGGTTTTGGGCCAGTCAATCCCTCTCAGCCCAACTCATCTCGCAGGGTTCTTGTTGTGGGGAAAATAGGAGGAGGAAGGAGTATCAGGTATGTTCATCGCCTAGAGTTATTTATAAAAATAATAAATGTAGGATAAAACAAACAAAAACCGGGGCTAAAAATTGTGACTGATGATCAAGCTAAGTCTGTACCCAGTTACATTATTAAAATAAAGGAAGCTCTCTAGATCAGCAAATTGGGACTTCCTAGATATGGAGTAGTGCTGAGACGCTTCCAAAGATTGCTGAGAGAAACAGTCAAAACCATTTTATCTTTTTTTAAGCTGTGTAGATCCTTTGCAGTTTCTGTCATCTATAGAACTCAAACATTTGATCTATTTAAGAAAAACTTTAATATAAATCTTCCTTTCCCCATCTCTAACACATTTACCAGACTAGTCTCTTCTCCAATTTCTTCTTTTGACCTCTTGTTTCCTTTCCATTTAGCTAAACATAATAATACCACTAGATTGTGAATTATTTTGATAATAAATGATTCCCATCACTGAGCTACTTGAAAATGTCTAATAATTGACTTATGATCATAAAAGCCAGCAGGATGATATCAAAAGTTTAGAATCTGGCAACCCAATTAAGCTATTTAAACTTATTAGCAACCATAATAATATGCCAACTGGCTATACTTTGCAAATTTCATTTTAATAATTTCTGCCATGTATAATTTCACTATGACAAGTAAATGGTACATAACTTAAAGGAGTTTTGTAAGAGAGACCAAATTCATTCATATGAAAGTCCAATATTTTTTAAAAGTGAGTGTCCTACATGAAAAAGGATTCACCTCAGATAAGATGCAATAGTTAACTAGCATTTCATCATGTCATTGTTTATCATATTGCTTTTTTAAATTTCGGAGTAAAGACTAATCCAAAGGGATCAGTTTAACAATGCAACCATATCCCTAAGGAAGAGCCTTGAATATGTTAGCTATATATTCTGAACGGCTAGCAATTCAGTGCAATTTTTCATGTCTAAATATATACTATATGATTGTTTCACCATATCTACTTTCAAACATTACTCTTATCTATTTTCAACTGATTTTTTCTGAGGTTCCCCCTGAGATGTGTATGGCCTTCACTATGCTGTTATTTAGAAGAGCTGTGCAGACCTGGCTCTTATCTGAGATCTTTGGCAAGGGAGAGGGAAATCCTTCACTTCATCGCCCCTAGCCATCTTTATTTTTATGGTTTATTGTTTTTATGGGGATTTCTGTAATTGTTGTAAGCTGTCCAAGTCATTGAGTAAGTCAGCATATAAGTTTAATATATTATTATTGTTGATCACAGAGTCAAGCCAGATATTTAAATTGGTTTTGTCATTCTTATCCACTTATCATGTCCTTCCCAAGGACCTAGGATTGACAATGTTGTTTGATGATTAACATTAAAGATATTGTTGCAGGATGTAAGCTGTTCCAAATAAAGCTGCCTTTGGCAATTGACTGGTTGAAATTTTGTCAATGCTGATGGTATTCAAATGCTACTCCAGATGTTTTGGAATTACATTCAAGGTACCAATTACTATTTGCTTTGTTTTGCCATAGTCTTTCTATTTCTATTGGCGGGTCTTTATATTTTGTGGTTTTCTCCAGTTCTTTCTCTTTTCTTCTGCTGTTTCCAAATATTGCAATGTCCACTATCCAGACTTCCCCCCCCCCATTCTTAACAATTAACCTTCCTGAGGTGTTGCATGGCAGGTGCTTATCTATTTGAATTCTAGAGCACCAGAGCATTTTAGCTTCTTTTTTCTTATAATGGTTGGTCGCAAAGTCATCAGATGTTTAGGTGAGATCTAGCATTTTTATCCACCTATCAAGTCCTTCCCAAAGACCTGGATGGGCCTTGTTATTATTATGGGTAGACAGACTGAATCCAAACAATCTCTATTCAAAAGTAACAATTTTAAAAGACAGCACCAATTGTAGAATTCATCTTCATTTCATGGAAATGAAAGAGCATATAGCCCCATATCCAAACCAAATAAAGATTGTTCATTCATCAAGCTCAGAAACAGTACAAACACATATCAGAGATCAATAAATTATGCTTAAGAATCAATAGTTCCAACTAGGACCAATTGCCATATTTTTTACAAAAACACATGCTTGATATTTCCAATCTGTTTTTATACCATTAATTTTGTTTAACCTTTCTTTAAGCATATGTTCCACTACTTGACTTCCTTGAACATCAGTAACACATTTAAAGGCAATTGACATATGCAAGCCTCAACTTGCCCTGTTTGCTGCAAAGTGCCAAGGTCTTTCAACTGAGGTACAACTACAACCGCTTTCAACAATTATTTCCATTTCTCTCTATTACACGTGTGCTTAATTACAAACACCCTTCTGCTGTATGTTTCTTTCCATTACCCTCTCTAGAAATGCAAACACATGAGAACTGCAGATTCTTTTCAGCATTTATAACAAGAGAACATAATGCACTTCTCAATTTTTATGTATTTACTTCCCTGTTGGTATATAGGTGAATATTATTTTAAGACACTTCCTTTAAACTACTGAAGAATGTCCATTACTAGTCATCAGTTCAACTTACTAACCTAAAATACAAACTATTTCAGTAGTTTAATTATACTGCTACTGTTTTAGATAAGTATATCCTATTTCACTAAGAATAAAGAGGGTAGGGAAAAATGAATTTCTGATAAAAGATAAGATTGACGTTTCATTTAAGCTATTCAGCTTGGTTAGTATTCGTATCACACAAACGGCATTATTGCCACGTACTTTACAAGTCACATGGCTTCTTCCATGCTACTCTTGAATTGGCCAAAAGCAGTTTTAATAATTCTCAATTTATAAATAAAAAAATGATTGTAGTAGAAGAGCAAGCTGAGCTAGAAGGCAGGGTTAAACATGTCATAAGTTTGGAGTCATTATGTTGCCACAAGAGACGCAAGTGCAGCCCTCCTTGAATTCTGTTGACCCTTATCTAGCACCAATTTATCTTTGACCATTAGTTGATTAAATTCATAAATTCTTCTATGCTTTGAACTCAACAGGTTCCTGGTTATTTGTGTCCGATATATTATAGTTAAACAATAAAGGAATGTTTACTGGATTTTTAAAAATTTATACTGAATTAGACTACTGGTTCATTAGTTTAATATTGCCTATATCAGGACCACAGCTTTCCAGATACCTTTTTAATAATGCTGTGCAATGTTTTGGATTCAAAGAGAAAAACGTGCCTTGCAGTGAATAGGGATGCTTGTATAGCACTTACTGGCAACTCATTAAACCAGTGGCATCTTTTCCAGAGTTGCACAGTTGCCTTTTGTAGTTGAAACATCATCTCATAAAAAAAAATGGGTTTAAGTTGCCAGCAAATGTGTGTTAACAGGTGCTTCAGGACATTTTTCTTGTGAATCCAAAGTATTGCTTAGGCCTACTACACAGCTATAACTCAAACTTCCATTATTAAAAGTTATAATGACAGGGGGGTCCAGTTTAGTAACATTCAGGAGACCAGATTCCCCAATAAATATTGATAGCAGATCAGGAATATTTTTTAGCCCTTATCACTGAGACCAAGAGTAGAACACAATGCCTTCTGTGACCAGAGCTTATGTTTATCACTGAAACTAGTTAGGCTATCCAGGTGTCTGAAAACTGGAACCTCATGTAAAGCCCTAAAGAAAAGAGAGCAACTGCTCAGATTACTACTGTTAGGATGCTTAGCTCTTGGACTCTGCAGATATTTAAATTAATAGTTTACTACATACGAATGCTTAGCTAAGATCACAGTTAAGGACACAGAATAAAAGATATAAAATTAAGGCAGGATAAGAAAATTTTCTCAAATGCAAAGAATGGGAAAATCCACTTAAATTAGTCTTTGGTAGCCCTAATCCATTTTATGTGCCAGTTGTGCCGAGCCCCAGATCAGGATGTCCTGCCTATGTTCCAAATGGACTACTGTAATGTGCTTTACATGGAGCTACCTTGTAAAGTATCAAGAAGCATCAGCTACAACAAAACGCAGTGGTGTGAGCAGTTATGTGTGATCCAAGGACTGCATATATTATACCTCTGCTGCACCTGCTGCAATAGTTGCCCATTTGCTTTGCCTCTAATTCAAAGTTCTGATTTAAAACTCTACATAGCATGGGATCAAGGTATTTGAGGGACCCCATCTCCCTGGTTATTTCTACCCCATCAAGTCTGGCAGGAGAGGCATGTTACAGCCAGGGTGTTTCAACAGGTAAGACCTAGAGAAAAGCCTTTTATTATGTATGCTGCCAAAAGTCATTATGTGAGATGGGCAGCTATACACGTGTGATTAAATGAATACATAAAGTCTCTAAGTGTCTTAGCAGTAGAATTAGTCTTGATAACTCTTTCAAACTGTTCACAGATTCAAATATTCATATGACTGCCTGGTTTCTCAAATCAGAGCCAATTTTACTCAGATGGGGCGTTGTCTTACCTGAACGCCTTTTCTCACCATGACGATGGAGAATCCACCAATCCACCACTAAACCAATGGGTTTAGACTATCTTCCTGCCCAATGAGACTAAGTCTGTCAGAGTTGTTACGCCTCCTGCTGGGCTTGATGCTCCCAGACACGACGAAGGTGAAGCTGCTGACGACAGTCCGATGTGTTGACTCTCTTTGCCCCTGACACAGGGCCTGATAGGCCTAAAGGGGACGGGCGTGGATTCTCCATCGTCATGCTGAGAAAAGGCGTTCAGGTAAGACAACGCCCCTTCTCCAGCATGAAGATGGAGAATCCACCAATGGGACATACCAAAGCTGTCCTGTCCCTATGGGAGGGAATCGGTCAGGACCTGTGTCCCACTGGATGATGCCACTTGCTGAAGTACTCTCCGGCCAAATGATGCCTCTGCAGAGGCGAATTTGTCCAGCCTGTAATGTCTCACAAACGGGGAAGGCGAGGACCAGGTCGCCGCCCTGCAAATGTCCCCAATGGGGGCCTGCGTTGCCCACGCTGCCGATGTAGCGGCACTGCGGGTAGAGTGAGCGGTGATACGGCCTGGCAGCGGCAGAGACTGTGGTTGATATGCTCTGGCAATGCAAGCCCTGATCCATCTGCCTATGGTAGAAGATGAGACCTTCGGTCCCATGGAAGAAGGCTGGAATGAGACAAAGAGCGCTTCTGATTTGCGAAAGGCTGAAGTTCTTTTGAGATAGTGGTGCAACGCCCTTCTAACGTCCAAGGTGTGCCACTGGTGTTCTACGTTGTGAGAAGGCTGGGGACAGAAGTTTGGTAGGACCACCTCCTGTGACCTGTGGAACAAGGAGTTCACCTTAGGTATAAAGGTCGGGTCCAGTCGGAGGACCACTCTATCGCTGTGAAAGACGCATAGATCCTCTCTGACCGAGAGAGCAGCTAGTTCCGAGATGCGTCTAGCGGACGTGACGGCGATGAGAAAGGCCATTTTCATTGACAAGAATTGCAGAGAACAGGTTTTAATGGGCTCGAACGGTGACGAAGTAAGGGCCTGCAAGACCCGTGGGAGATCCCAAGAGGGATAACGATGAACCACGGGTGGTTTGGTGTTAATTGTGCTCTTGATAAAGGACCGCACCATTGGGTGCTGGGCCAAGGGTGTCAAAGTGTCACACGTGAGCACTGTGGACAGAACCGCCACCTGACGGCGGATGGTATTGGGCGATAAGCCCTTGTTGAGTCCCTCCAGTAAATACTCCAGGATTCTCGGGATCGTGACAGCCGAGAGGTCGAGGTGGTTCCTTGAGCACCAATCACCGAAGTTTCTCCACGAGGAGTCGTATATTCTATTAGTGGAGGGGCGTCTGGAGGCCTGAATCAGGGAAATGACTCCCGCAGAATACGACTCTCGGGCTAGGAGCCGCCGTTCAAATGCCAGACGGCTAATTGGAGGCACTGGGGTTCCGGGTGCTGTAGAGCCCCCTGGCTGAGAGCCACCTGTTCTGGAGGAATCTTCCACTGTGGGGAGATGGAAAGACCCACGAGGTCAGCAAACCACGGCCGTCTCGGCCAATGTGGAGCAACCACTATCACCTCCGCCCGTTCCTGTAGTATCTTCCGGATTAGGACCGGGAGCAGGAGGAGAGGGGGAAAGGCATACAGTAGACCCTGCGGCCATGGGCTGCGGAGCGCGTCCATTCGCTCTGCCCCCAGAGATGGAAACCTGGCGAAGAACCTCGGGAGGTGGGCATTCGCCGGGGAGGTGAATAAGTCCAACACCAGAAATCCGAACCTCTCCGAGATCTTCCTGAACAGGTCGGGATGCAGGCGCCACTCGGAGTGGTCCACTGTTGACCAGCTCAGCGAATACGCCTGCTGGTTTGCCTCTCCCAATATGTGCTCCGCCCTGAGGGAGGAGAGATTGGTCTCTGCCCAAGTACCTAGTGACTGGGCCTCGGCCATAAGGGCCTTGGACCAAGTGCCCCCCTGCCGGTTGACGTGGGCCTTTGCTGCCACGTTGTCCGTGAGCACTAGGACATGTCGTCCCACCACCTTGTCGCTGAAGCGTAACAATGCCAGATGTATGGCTCTGAGCTCCAGCCAATTTATATTGTGGCTGAGGTCCGCATGTGACCATTGTCCCTGTGCTAAGTGAGAGCCTAGGTGTGCTCCCTAGCCAAACAGACTGGTGTTGGTTGTTAAGGTGAGTCTGTCCGGTTCCTTGAATAAGGAGCCCCTGGCTACAGCTGGGGATGTCCACCAACGAAAGGAGTCCAGGACTCGGGGCGTAACTCTGACCCTCTGGATGGATGCACTGGTGCCCTGCCTCTGGTACGGGAGTAAGAACCATTGTAGGGTTCTGAAGTGTAGTCTGGACCATGGTACTATTCCCATGCAAGAGACCATCTTGCCTAGTAGTTGGGAAAGTGAGGCCAGTGTGACTGACTGCTCCCTTCGTACCTGTCTGATCAGGGAACGAATACTGTCCCGGCATTCCGGGGACAGGTAGACCATACAGAGGTCGGTATCTATAATCGCTCCTAGGTGAAGGATGCGATTCGAGGGCTCTGTTAGGCTCTTCCGGAAGTTGACTGAAAAGCCGTGGGTCTGAAGGGTCCGGACGGTTAAGTTCAGGTCTGACCGGGCCTGCTGTAGGGGGGAGGACAGGATAAGGATGTCGTCCAGGTAACATTGGACCCGGACGGGAATCAGTCTTAGGTGGGTGACCAGTGCAGCCAGGGTCTTCGTGAACACTCTCGGAGCGGACGATAGTCCGAATGGTAGGGCTCTGTACTGGTAGTGGTGGGACCCGTAACAGAACCTGAGGAACCTCCGATGGTCGGGGAAGATGGGAACATGGAGGTACGCCTCCATGAGGTCGATGGAGGTGAGGAAATCGTGCCTTCTGATGCTGGCCAGAATGGACTGTAGTGTCTGCATCTTGAATCTCTTGTAGACAAGATGAAAGTTCAGTCCCTTCAGATCGAGGATTGCTCTCCACCCCCCCGAAGGCTTTGGGACCACAAAGAGGATGGAATAGAACCCCCGATGTGTTTGGCCAACTGGCACCGGCTCGATGGCCCTGATTTCCAACAAATGGTGAATGGCCTCGGTCGTGAGTTTTATTTTGGCCGGGCTTCTTGGGGTAGGGCAAGATATGAAGCGGTCCTGTGGCCGTGACAGAAACTCTAGGGTGAGGCCTCACCTGATGGTGTTGAGCACCCAGGTGTCTGTGGTGGTGGCCTCCCATTCCTGCGTGAAGGAGGAAAGTTTGCCGCCAATGGGGAGGTTCGTCCTTGAGTCATTTGTTTCTTCTAAAGGGATGGTCTCCCGCACCCCGAAAGGGCCGCTTGTTCTGGAATTGTTGTCTAGGCCTGGGAGCTGGACGGTCCGGCTGACAGACTGGCCTGGGGAAAAAGGGACGAGACGAAGGAGCCCATTCTGTTCCTGACCCTTGACGGAAGGGTGGCCTCCGCGGGTATGGGGTGGATCGCCTGTCCGGCCTTCTGTTGAGGTGGGCCAACACCTTGCGCTTGTCCCTATTTTCCAGTAGATAAGGGTCTAGTGCCTCCCCAAAGAGGTGTCCGTCCCTGTAGGGAGCGGTTGCCAGGCGCCACTTAGATTTTAGATCTGCTCGCCATTGTCTCAGCCATAAGAGTCTGTGGGCAGCAATGTTAGCGGCTATGGACCTTGATGAGAACCTGGTGGTGTGAAGTGATGTGTCCGCCATGTATTCTGCCATGGCCACTAACTTACCCAGATTCTGGTGGGCACGAACCTGGTCCGGGGGAATCATGGCCTGGAGCTCCCTGAGCCAGAGGATGGATATCCTGGCGAAGGTAGATGTGGACGCCTTCACTGACTATGCCAATGCTAGGTGAGACCTGCGCAAGAATTCCGATTTCTTATCCTCCACTCTTAAGGCCTCAGCCAAATCACCTGGCATGGTGGAGGAGGAAAGAATAGGTGTCAGTGATTCGTCCACTTTTGGAACCTCCAGGAGGTCCGACAGGGCTGGGGCGACAGTGAATAGTTTCCTGTCTGTTCCCCCTACTGCTGGGAGAGTGCCCAGATTCCCCCATTGTTTACGTATGGTATCCAGGAAAAATGGGGGGCAAGGGATGTGCCTCTCCGTAACAGTAGGTTCGGAGAAGAGCGGCTTTGGGTCCTGGCTGGTGGAGGGAGCAGGCTGTGCTTCCTACTCGGGGCTAATATTGGCCGATGTAATGGCCTTCAGCAGGAGCGACTTAAATAGACCCGGGTCAAAAAGGCCAACGAAGGGAGAGGGGTCTGGAGCCGACTCCTCGTCTTCTGATAATTGGAAGCCCGCCGACCCGTACTCCTCGGAACCTGAGTCCCGTGCTTGGGAGGAGTAATCAGAATACACGGATTCCGGATATTCTGGAATTGCCGCCCGTGATTGAGGTGGAACCGTGGATGAGAACAGTTCCGGCCTGGGACTTTGGTAAAAGGAGGAGGCCATGCCCTGGGCATACGCCTGGGCAAGCAACGGGGAGCTGTTCGGGGCCCACCCCTTGAGTCTCAGGGGGATGAAGTCCAGCCGCTGTGGGCGTGAATGTGGCCTCAGGGGCCGATTGAGCCCCGGCCGGGGTAGCCAATACTTGGGGGCTTGACCCCCGATCAATAAACAGAGCAGCGCCCTGTACTGTTGAGCATTGCGGGGACCAGGCCCGCTGAGCTGGTGGGGTGGGAGGACCAAACAGCGGGCTAACGAGTGAGCTCTCTTGAGGGCCCAGAAGTGACTGGTCCCCTTCATTTAGCCGCTGTGCCCTGGAAAACTGCTTTTCGAGAGCAGTGTGTCTCCGGCTAGCCTCTTTGTCAGCGGCCTTAGAGCTCTTTTTGGCAGAGATGGCCTTGGCCTTTGCCTTGATCCTCCCTGCTGCCTCCAACTTGGAGGACTTGCGCTTCCCTGAAACGGGAGTTCCGAGAGTGCCCTGCGCAGTGTGGAACTGCACTGTCAGCCATTGTAAACAGTGGCCTGAGGCCTTGCTATCTGGAGCAGGAACGAAGCACCGGACTGAGGGTGCGAGAGAGGCTGATGGTAGCGAAAGCTCCGGATCTGCAATTGGCCCAATCGCCCTTGCGCTCTTTTTAAGGCTCCAGTGACTGACAATGCTGAATGGCGCACTGTGGCGGTCAGGCAGTCTGGACTGCAATCGGCAAGTGCTGGCACGCACTTTGGCCGATCAGTGGCGGCGATCACCTTGGTGATATGTGCCTGCGCACTCCTCTCATGGTGGCGGCTATCACCTGAGTGATCTGTGCCTGCACACAAAGCCTAGGTGGTGGCAGCGGTGCCAAGGGGCATGCCAGCTCATGCTAATAGTGTCTTCCTCACTGAGGCCTGGACTTATATTGCCCTGGGAATGGTAGATGCCAGACCAGAATCTTGGTTAGCAGGGCCAATGGCAGCTTCTCAAGACTGTAATGGTATCTTATCCCAGTCGCAAAATGGCTGCCGCTTGCAAAATGGCTGTGGCTGAAAAGACGAGTGGGCCGCTTGGCCTGAGGGGCCTAGACCAGATCTTAAAGAGAGACTTGTTTAAAATCTCCTGATCGGCCTCTGGTTGTCCTTATATTTAGGGATCGCCTGTCCAGCTGTCAATTCGGATATTCGGGCCGTCCCTGACAGGCCGGGTGGGGATTCAAAATGGCAGCCGCTGTTTGCATGCCAAATTTAGGACCCTCAGTGAGGGATGAGTCAGCCAATTTCATCGGCCCACGGCTGAGAAAAGGAGAGGCTGTCACAAATGTCAAAGGGCCGGCCGAGTCTCGCAGTGGCTGCGCCGAGAGGAAGATCCAAGAATGGCCCGAGGCCGACGCTCAGCTGTGCGGCGTGCGAGAACAAGTCTGCCGACAGACAGCTGCTCTGCGGCATCGCTAAAAGCGGCTCCTGCGTCTAGCGCTATTTCGGCTGAGCCAACAGTGGGCTGCTCTGCAGCAGCGCTGGGAGCAGATCCTACGATAATCCGGCTACAGAAACGTTTGTCCAATTGCCCCTTCTGCAGCCTCCGCTCGAGCTGATGGGCGTGCCAAAGAGCGGCCCATGAGCGGGCCTGGAGGCCGACACTTGGCTGTCCTGCGGCAGAGGGGAAGAGACCCGACGCTCAGCTGTTGCCTGCGATTTACGGGCCTTGAGCAGTTGCAATAACGAGGATTTTGGAAAAGGAAAGGGTGAGCTAAGAGGGAATCCACCAAGGGGGTGGAAAGATACAACCTGCCAAGCTGAGTCTGACAGAGTCAACACGTGTCCGGTTGGGCTGAAGACTAAGTCGTGTCTGGGAGCATCAAGCCCAGCAGGAGGCGTAACAACTCTGACAGACTTAGTCTCATTGGGCAGGAAGATAGTCTAAACCCATTGGTGGATTCTCCATCTTCATGCTGGAGAAATACTCTTAAACCTTTATCTGCTAGCTCTGTCTCATATTGCCTACACTAACCATTTTCTGGTCATGTTAATTGAGTTTTTGAACTTGACAACAGCATAGCTTGGTAAATTAATCCATGTACCAATCAATTATTTCGGAAATAAACAAATGTTTCTGTAATATATAAAAACACAAACATAAAAGCAAGTGAATATTACATTTTAAAAAATTTGATTCTTATATTCTTATGTTTGTATATTGATAAATTTATTTGCCTGTGAAGCGATTTTCGCAGGTATTGGTAATTCATTCAGAGGTATCACTATTAAGCTCAATTAAATCTTAACAATTGTATATCAGAATATCATCTTAAATTTAGTCATACTTCTAGAACAGATGCAACAAAGGTATGGAATCAAAAACATCCTTTATCACCTTCCTTAATTTTCACTTAGATATATCCCTGAATCTTTAAACAACTGCACTGCTATATTACTAACAAACCATTTAAACTTTGAAATATACATTGAATAGTATTTTAACTGGAATTAATTTAGATTCACAATTATCAGTTAATTCACATTGAAGGTATAGAAAATGAGTAGAAAGTAGTCTAAAACAATAAATGTTATGTGCAATGTTATAGTCTGACTAGGTTATCTTGGGGGGGGGAAAGTTAACAAATAAACCAAACTTTTATTCTATGTATCTACTCTGCACTGAAATAGTGAACGTATATGTTTTGTACCTTTCTAATACTATTTACTAATTGCATTTTATTGTTTTCATTATTTTACTGGGTCTGAACAATTTTAGTTGGACTTGTGAAGACAGCTTCAAAATCATGGTTTGCATAGTTGATTTTAGATATTACTACTATGGTGCTCAGAAAAACATCAATTATGAAGGCAGATTCAGGCTACCTGGACTATGCAATCAAAGGATGGGAGAAGACTTGCAATGCAGACTCCTGAAACCAGATCTGAACAAGTATAATTTCATAAATTGGACTCAAAAGATCACAAAAAATAGATCAGATAGGGTGTATTTTCTCATTTCATGAACAGAGAACCCAAAATTTACTACATAATGTTTTTATTACTATACATTAAACCATGGTTTATCATGATGTTTCAGTTCAGTTTAAGGAAGCAATGGAGCATTTAAAAAACTTTTTGCATGACTGAAAAACATTTTCCTATTTTGATTATTTAAAAAATTTGACATGACTGAGGTGAACCAAACAATCCTTTTTCTTACAAATTGTCACTTCAAGCTATAGCAATAAGGATTAAAAATTAAACATTGTTTACCAATTGATAATCAGAAAGGAAAATAACACTTATAACCCATTAACTAAACAAAAAACATGTGAAGAACAGCCGAAGTATCTCCTGCGAGAACAATACCCAGATACAAAACTTCATTTTGTTAGCTTAGTCTGCAAATATTTTAGTCATCTACTTTCAATTTGTGAGGGGCTACTAAAAAATGAAAGGAATACTCCATCACACATTTGCTTACCCAGTATGATAAAAATACATGCTAGACTAGAAATAGATAGACAGGGACATAGCCTCCTGCCTATCCAGTCATCAAAGTAGAAATGGTGCAATTAAAAGCAGTTTACTTGTCCTATTGTTACTTACTTGGTGTTATTATAATAGATGTCCAGAAGAACTGAATGTCCTAAAACATGCCTTCTTCTGACAAACAGACTCAGCTTTTGAAGCCATATGTGGCAGAAGCGAGAATTAGGTACTAATTGTCCTAGGTGTCAGAAAGTTAGCTAAATTGCACTAACTGCTAAATGCAGAATGTGATTTCCACTCCAAAAAATGCTAAATAGCAATGTTCTCCCTGTCCCAGCAGTGATAGAAGATATACTGAATAAAGTAAATTGGTAAGGCAAATACATAATTTATTTGTATTTTATTGAAATGTTTATTTATTAAACATGCATTTCACATGTTTTGTCCTCCCCAAACACAATTTTATTCATTTTTACAGCTCAGAATTTTGTTCCATAATTGTGAAAATTAGCTGTATTGCAACCTACAATTCCATTCATAACATAATCCTTAAATTCTCCTCCTTCCTTTTGGTACAAGAATATTTAAACTTATTTTGATTTAAAAAAACCCATTAAAATTGAAAAAATGAAGCAGCATGCAAAAGAGTTCAAGTACAAATCCTTAGGAGCTCATGACAATCATTTTTAGTCTTTCCTTTTTGAAACACAACACCCACATAGCCAATGTACAATTTCAAAAAGGAGCAAAACAGGATTATTTTGAGCAGTGTTATTCCAAAGCTTTTCCAGGTGATTTTATTGGAACACTGTCTTCCAATTCAACACGGGGATTTTTAAACAAAAAATCCTACTCAGATATTGGCTGCTGCTGAGTTATCTGCTGGATAGCACTGGGCAACTGCTGGCTAACAGGAACAGCAGTAGAGTATATAAATGATTGAGAAGCCATATTGGATTTTAGGTTGCTGTTGATGAGATGCTGAGATAGGAGGAAGTGTGCTGTGAGGGACCTGTGAATAGACTGGATTCCAATTACCTTCTTTAGCAATTATTAACAGCATTTTAAAAAGTAACTTTACAACTAGTCCTTACACTTATGACCACCTGAGCATCCTCATGGTCACATTATTGAGATTCGGGCACATTTCAGTCCATAGGCATTTATGACCATTGCAGCACCCATAGCCACAAAATGACTATTATTTACAGACTTCACAGCCAGCTTCCAACAAGCAGTCAATGGAGAAACCAGCAGTAAAATCTCAAGTCCTAGACACATGATGTCTGATTTAACAACTGTTTTGCTTAGAAACAGAGCTGCTGTTCCCAATTTAGATAGTTAAGCAAGGACTACCTGCATAGGCTTGACTGCCCATCTTTCAGACAACCACACAGACCCATTCCAAACTTTGTTTTTGTGTTTTGCATTTAACTTTAAAGCTTATAATGGGGTTTATTGGTTTGTTGTATATGTATTTTGTTCCTGTTCCTGTTCTGTTGATGTTGAGCTCAGGGTGCATGGAAAAAAGCAAAAACATATTTTGGGGGTTAGTTGGTTTATCTGGTGGTTTGTATGTATAGCACTAGCTCCTTTTTGGTTTTTGGTTTTGCTTTCCTTATCAACTGCTAGTGCACTTACTTAACTGCTGATATTGATGACACAGCTGACAAAATAATATTTTGCTTTATTCTTTTGTTCTACTGTTATATTTTAATGAAGGCTGTTCAGACTGTTAAACAACACCAACACTTGTTTTCTACAGCCAGCACAACCACTCCTAAGCAATACTCAGAAATATTTAAATTTAACAATATTTAAAATTCCCAGAAAATAGGACACTGAAACAGAGTTTTGTTCTGCCTACCAGAAGTACAATCAACTTAGTTTCTGACATAATGCTTCAAGTGAAATGCTTGGTTCCAAAATTGAAACAAAGTATGTGAACTCTATTTCATCTACACTCCAACCATAACAATTCACTATTTGGTAAACAATGAACTTATCAAATCTCATTTTACAAACATACTCAAGTTTTGTACGTCAAACTTTCACCTAGCACAGTGATCCCCAACTTTTCTGGCTCCACAGACTAGCAGTAGTAGTAGTGGTAGTAGTGGGAGGGAAAAGGGGATGGTTTTGCGTGCATGCGCACCGTTTGCACAAATGGAGCTTTGCGCACTCACACCCTCACCTGCCACTTGTATGGACTGGTTCCCAATGGGTTGCGGACTGGTACCAGGCCACGGACCAGGAGTTGGGGACCCCTGACCTATCATGTTACTTTTTAATCCCTCTTTTCTGCAAACATTGCTCCAATTGCAGGTATTAGAGTAAATCAAGGAATTTACCTGTGTGCTTGCAGAATGAAATAACTCTATTGGAAACATAAGGAAATGTTATGTAAGAGAGAAATATATAGATTCAAATTTAGATATTGAATGTATAACATTAATAACAATATCATAGTTGGCCCAATCTAATAAAAGTTGTACCCTAGGAAATGAGACAAAATGCACAGAGGATAAACATTAAAAACTATGTCTCAGTTACACATGCACAACTGCAGTCCTAAATATTCTTGCTTAAATTCCAGTGAAGTAGGACTAAAATTTAAGCCTAGCTACAAGTTTAGTTTGTTGCAAGAATAAAACTATTATGTTAGCTGTAGAGTTTTAAAATCTTAAATACAGGAGAAAACTGAAAATCAATTTATATGGTACCTTTCCTTCTTCTCTGACAAAGTAACAAGTGCTTCTTCCTGTGGAAATTATATACATGCTGGAGGATCTTGTTGCAGCAGATAAAATTTTATCTCCGAGAAGAATATTTTTCAGGTGTTAAGAGATGAACTTGCTAACATCTCTGGCATATAGCATTCATTTCCAATACATACCTCTATCACCTTTAGTGTTCATTAATCTATTTGTTATTTCTTTTCTTACGTTTATGCAACAAAAGCATCCCTTGGCAATTTACCTCTAAAAGCGAGGCAGTTGAGGGCCTGATTGAGCCACAAAACCAGCCACATGGAACGCTGCACAGGTAAACAATCCTAGCTTGCCCAGCATCACATTTCAATTGGACCTAATTCTGAGCAGGGGAGCCATATTGCTTACGTTAGCTTTACATTCAGAAACCTGATATATATATATATGTGTGTGTGTGTGTGTGTGTGTGTGTGTGTGTGTCTTTGATGACTGCAAAAATACGATATATATATATATATATATATATATATATATATCAAAGCAAAGACTCTTGTTGCAGTTTTCATATATAAAAACAAAGTTCCATGACTTTTTTCTAGGTGCCAGTCCATTATTCTCATAAGAAAAGCCTCTGGTTTCAATTTAATTTTTAAATTTTTCTGAATTAATGTATTTGTATCCACATTTCTTGGGTTTTTTACATCTCCACCAATCATGATAATTCATGCTGTTCACATTCCAGCAAAAATCAGAATTATCTTTATACATTCTAGACAATTCTGCAACAATGCATCATTTTATAAAAATTCTCTTTCAGGTTAGAACTTAATATAAATTTCAAACCTTTCAACCACTTGTCTCCCCATCGATCCATTTCTATATTATAACCAAATTTTTTGGCCCATTTTATCATACATTTTTTTTACTTGTTCTTCTTAATCTTATATTTCAACAAAAGTTCATACTGTACATTTTAGCAATAGCATGTTCAGCATTAGTACATTAGTACATAGTTCAGCATTAGTACATAATTCTGTTTAAACTCACTCTTACATTGTTTAAAAATATAAATCATTTTATCCACTTTAAACCCTTCTGGTAATTCTACTTAAGAAAGCTATTGACAACTATATCATCATATTGGCAAATCTTTTTATTTTATTTTACAGTCCCCTTGAGAAAATATTAGTACCTCACAGTAGTTAACCATTTATGTGTACTTATAATTTCTCATCTGTAAAAACGCTTTTTGTGCTGAAGGCCACAAAGGTGTTTTCAACCATAAACTAAATTTATAGTTATTCCATACTCTAGGAATAGCCTGCCTGACACAATAATTTTTGAAATCTACATTAACCTTAGCTTCATCATACCACAGATGTTCATGCCACCCAAATCTTAGATTATGTTCTTCTAATTCCAATAGTCTTCTATTTCTTACAACATCCTCTCTTTCTATACAGCAGTCAGCAAGATATAATTTCCAATCTGGTAGACCCAATCCTCCTCTTTCTTTTACAACTTGTAACATCTTATATTTTACTTGTGTTTTTCCCCCTACCATACAAATTTATAAATATATAAATGGAACATCAATTGTCAAAAGGTATTCTCTGAAACAAAAATAACATTCTAGGTATTGTATTCATCTTAATCACAGATATTCTACCCAACAGTGATAATTGTACTTTGTCCCATCTTGACATCTTTTCTAATTTCACTCTATATTTTAAGAGTTATTTTAAAACAACATATGATTCATATTTGTCATAATTATACCCAAGTATTTTGAACTTGTATCTTCATGTTTTTTGATAATATCTTTTTCTTCTGTTCATTAAACCTGCCTCAAATTCTTTTAATATAATCATTAAAAGTTCAATTCCCTTTAAAGGGGCTGCCAAAATCAGAACCAAGTCATCTACAAAAACTCTTTTTTTAATATATTTTGTTATTATTTTTTAACATAATCACCATTAATATTTGGTAAACAGTGTATTGTCTGGGTTATATTTACAAACAATAACAATTAATTTCTACAATTTCATACTCCACATAGTAGCTTTCCTTGATTTTCTTCCAATAATATTCTCCTTTATCAACCTTAAATTAGTACATTTCTTAGTAATTTTAGTAGATAACAATTGAATATAGACATTTTTCTAGTATTTCTAAAAGTAACAACCACATCAATATGAATCTTCTTTTCTAATTAATCATCTTAATCACCTTGTCATAGATCCTGTTTTTAAAGTTCTCATTTAAATTTGTTTTCCCCACAATGTTGAAAAAACATTTTTACCTGTTAAGATTTTCTTAGAGTTAATTACACTTAAGTATTTAAATTTTTTCCTCATTCAAGCCATCCCAACATTTTTACTTTTCTCATATCTTAAAACAAAGACAAAGAAAAAAGAGAGAAAAAGAAATATACTACTTGAAAAACACATCCCTCTTAAGCTAAAATACATTTATGTCCAAATTTTTTTCTATTCTTTTTAAGCATATTCAAACCAATATTTAATCTTTAAGTATTCTGTCCAATAAATCCACAGCTAATCTTTTAAAACTATTCAAAACATTCTTACTAAAATTTTCTCAAAATCCATTATACTTAAGTATCTAAAACATTTCCCTCATATAAATCATCCCAACATTTTTATATTTCTCATACTATATTGCTTAAGGAGCCTATCCCTCTTAAACTAAAATTCATTTATATCCAAAATTTTCTCTTATTCATATTCAAACAAGTGCTTAATTTTTAAATATTCCATCTGATAAGTCCCATCATCTAATTTCTTAATTCTAACTTTAGCCTTTTTTTTTTTTTTTTGCCAAACATCTTTCCTAATCAGTATGCTCCTCTGGACCAAAAGGTCTTCCCATAGTTTTGTAAATATTGTTTTAAGTACGAGAGATGAGTCAAGTAAAGTGGGAATGCTTCGCCCCATTATATTCCTTGAAAATCTTTTTCTTTCTTTCTCTTAGTTTTGCTTATCATTTTTTATCTCTCAAGTTCTCGTAGTTCTGACAGCTCTGTAATCCATTTTGTTGAATCTTTTTTCTTATCCTTAGACTTATTTTGCAATCTTAAAGCGTAAGTTGTCTTTTCCATGTCCAATATTTCCTGCAAATTTTTCTCCATCTGGGTTAAATCAAATAATAATAATAAATAACCTTTATTGTCATTTTTTATATTATGGGCACAATGGCACACATAAAATAATGAAATTTAGTTGCCCGCTCTCAAAGTGAAACATATACATGACACACACCTAAACATACTATGTACAACATATATATAGACCCACATCCCTACATATACATAGCAAATAAATATTAAATACTGTCCATCTTGAATATATAACGCAAGGAGGAAGTTTGAGAGTTCGCAAGGTTTATGCTGTATGGAATGAAACTATGGCTGAATCTGGATGTTCTGCTACGGATACCACGAAGCCTCCTCCCAGAAGGTAACAGGGAAAACAGGTTGTGGAGAGGATGTGTAGTGTCCCAGAAAATCTTGCGGGCCCTGCTCAAGCAACGCTTCTGTGCTATGTCCTGGATGGTAGGGAGGGAACTGCCAATGATCTTTTCGGCCATCCTCACCACTCTCTGCACTGCCTTCCTGTCTGAAGCAGTGATGCCTCCAAACCAGACTGTGATGCTGTATGACAGGATGCTCTCGATTATCCCCCTGTAGAAAGTGGTCAGGACAGGGGAAGGAAGATGTGCTTTTCTCATGCGGCGCAGAAAATGCAGGCGCTGCTGTGCCCGCTTCACCAGTTTCTCACTGTTTAGCGACCAAGTCAGCCTACTCGTTAGCTGCACACCCAGGAATTTGATGCTGGTAACCATCTCCACAGGAGAATCATTAATGCACAGAGAAGTGTGGCTGTGCCTGCCTTTTCTGAAATCAACAATGATCTCTTTGGTTTTTCTTGTATTTAAAACTAGGCTGTTTTCTTTACACCAGTTCACCAACCCCTCCACCTCCTTGCAGTAAGCTTCCACCTTGTCATCCTGAATAAGGCCCACTACTGTTGTATCATCTGCGAACTTCACAATATGGTTGGTGGCAAACCTAGCACAGCAGTCATGGGTCAACAGGGTGAACAGCAGCGGACTTAAGACGCAGCCCTGAGGAGAACCTGTGCTCAAGAAAATGGTATTTGAGGTATTTGTTCCAACTCGCACATATTGGGGCCTGTTGGTAAGAAAATCCAGAATCCAGTTGCACAAAGGAGTGTTTAAGCCTAAAAGGCCCAGTTTGTCTACTAGATGCTGGGGAATGATTGTGTTAAACGCCGAACTGAAGTCGACAAACAGCAAACGCACATGAGTATTTCTTTCCTTCAAGTGCTTCAGGCTCAGATGGAGAACGGAAGAAATAGCATCCTCCGTAGAGCGATTTGGTCGGTAGGCAAACTGAAGCGGGTCAAATGCTGGCGGGAGGCTAGATACAATAGTGTCTTTTATCAGCTTCTCAAAGCATTTCATGATGGTGGATGTCAGTGCAACCGGACGGTAATCATTGAGGCCTGTGATTGTGGACTTTTTTGGCACTGGCAAGATGATGGCCATCTTAAAACACGATGGGACCACTGCCTGCTGCAATGATAGGTTAAAAATATCAGTGAGAACACAAGCCAGCTCCTCTGCGCATTCCCTGAGGACACGTCCAGGGATGTTATCTGGGCCTGCTGCTTTCCGAATGTTAACTGTCTGCAGTGTTTTCCGGACAGAGGTGACATCAAAGCTAGGCACTTGCTCATCAGGATGGGGCACAGCTTTCCTAGCAGGAGTACTATTTGATGCCTCAAATCTACCAAAGAATGCATTCAGTTTGTTTAGGAAGTCTGTGTCATCCTTACATCTCGATGGAGCCACCTTGTCATCCGTAATGGCCTGGATCCCTTGCCACATTTGCCTGGTGTTTGTTTGGTCCTGAAAAAAGTTCTGAATTTTCTGGCAATGGGCTTGCTTTGCACCTTTTACGGCACTTTTCAGATTTGCTCTGGCTGTTCTAAGTGCCAGCATGTCCCCAGATTTAAAAGCCACATTCCGTGCTTTCAGCATCTTGCGGACCTCATAAGTCAGCCACGGTTTTTCATTCGCCCTCACAACAAAGCTTTTCAGGACACAGACATCTTCTATGCACTTTTGGATATATGCGGACACCGTGGTGGCATACTCCTCAACATTTGTATGTTGGTTATCAGTAGCTGCTTCCTTAAACATGCCCCAATCTGTACATTCAAAGCAGTCTTGTAATGCTTCTATAGCACCCTCTGTCCAAATCCTCACCTGCTTTACTGTAGGTTTCACTCTGACTAGTAAAGGTTTATATGCTGGAATAAGCAGCACTGAGAGATGGTCAGAGGAGCCCAGGTGAGGGCGGGGGATAGCTTTGAAAGCCTTCTTGATGTTGGAATCATAGTTCATTTCATTATTAAATTTCATCCTTGAGTCTCTTTCCTCTAGTTTATACTCAATTATCTGCTTTACTTGATCGCTCTCTTTTTTTGTTTTCTGAGAGTTTGTTTGTTGTGAAGTTAAATTGAGGATATGTTCATTTAAATTTTCAAAGTTATTTTTAATTTCCTCATGGTTTGAAGTCATTGTCATTTGTATTAATTGTAACATAGCATACATTTCCTCCTGGAAAGTATTTGTTTTTTCTTGATATGTTTTTTCTGCATACCTCTGATATTCCATGATAGCCAAAAATCAAAGTTTTCCTTTCTCTGCAAACAGCTTTAAAGACACAGTTCAATAAGTATTTATAATCCAGGAAGGTTTTATAGTTGTCGCTTTATAAATAGCCCAAAATGTTTTCTTTTCTTTATTATAGTTGTTCTTTGTTTAGTTAAAACGTTGAAGGTCACAATAACAAATTATCTTTTCCTGGGCTTGCCAGTTCTGTGTTTAGATCAGCCATAATTGTGTATTTTCATCCACCACTAGATGTCAGCACCAGTTCATTTTTCAATTTTCAAAACAGGCAATTGTTTTCTGTTTTCATCAATAATCTTTTGCCAAGAAAATCTTAACTAATTCCACCAAATTCACACTTATCCAGATTTAAGTCTTATATTCATTTCATTTCAGTATGTTTCTTTCCCCCATAAAAATTTAATTTGTCGCTTCTGTTTGTGGGAGGGTGGAACAAAAATCCCCATCCTCTCATTTTTGGAGAATTTTTGCTTCTTGGGTTTTTTCCCCCCAGGAAATCAATCAAGTAGAAGAGAGAGAATCAGTATTCTTACCCAGTTCCAGACATGTTGTTTATGATCAAGCTTGACAGGAGTGACGCTAGCCTTTCTTCTGTTGGTTTCTGGAGGGCTTTTCCTGACCAACCGGATCAACCCATCTCTCCACAGTCAACGGGGCTTCCTTCCTTCTTTGCCGCCTCTTCGGGGCGACTTTTGGGCCATTTAGGGTCCCCAGAGAAGAATCAGTTGTAGGGTGCAGAGCCCCGCGATCCCTCGGCTACTTGCGCTACTGCGCAAAACCGGAAGCCTCATCTGCAAATACTTTTAACTTGTATGACTCCTTTTTATTCTTTATTCTTACAATCATCTCATGTTTTATATATAAATCACTTCTTCCAAAACCTTAAACAGGACAATCCAGTTCTAATTGTCAAAAGCCTTCACTGCATCTAGAAAGATCAAAGCTTGTTTTTATTGTTTTAAATATTCCAAAATATCCATGACAGCTCTAACATTATCCTTTAAATATCTTTTAGGGAGAAAAACCCATATCAATCCTCATGAATAAATTCTTGCAAAATATCATTCTTTCAGCTAAAATTGTTGTAAATAATTTGTAGTTATTGTTCAATAATGATACTGGTGTATAATTTCTTTCTGAAGTCAAATCTTATCTCTTTTTAGGTACTAATGTTATACAGATAATCTTTGACATACGACAATTTGTTCAGCGTCCATTCAAAATTACAATAGTGTTGAACCAAGGGAGATATTACTTCTGCCCAAAGTTACAGCTGTTGCCGCGCCCCAGTGATCACGATAAAAATTCAAGCACTTGACATTACACCTATCCATCCTTATAACCGGAGGGGCACTGCAACTCACCCCACTTATCTTCCCCATCTAGACCACCCTGCACAGCAGCACTAAGCAGCAGCAACCCTAGTTGCCCATGGGCCAGTTGACCTTCACTATCTTGGACCAGTCCCTTTCTCTCTGCAACAGCGCTTCCCTTACCATCTGTAAACAGGCATCTCTTTCCTTCTGCAAGCCAAGTGGCATTGGAAATCATCTGGTCTTGCCCAGATCTCACAAGAAAGGGACATGCAGCTTGGAGAACAGCACAAGTCTTTCCCCAAATTGCATGTGTGCCACTCCTATTGCACAGTATGAGGGCTTGAAGAAGAGAAAAGATTTAAAAAAAAATAAAAATCTTCTTGTCATTTTATTTTAATAGCACTAAATAACTTCAGCCACAACAGGCATCAAATCTCCATGGCAACTAAAACTCACATTCTAGTTCTTTACCTTATCTTTTGTTATGAATATTCCACCAATTAAATTCACTTTTCAAGAATAAACAACAAGCATTCCCATGACAAACTGGTCTCTTTAACTGACTTAGTGAAAAATTATACCATAACATTTTCATCGAAAATAAAAATGATTAAAAAAAATAGAGTGAGGAAAAAAACTGTCCCCTTATCTGTTTTAAAACTTTCTTACATTTTCTCTTAATTAAGCTTTTTGTAAATAGTTCTTGAATCGTTACATCAAAGTCTCTTTTCTTTTCTAAACTCAGAAGACGGTTTAGTTCACCACAAGAACTCTTATCTTTGTTACAGAAACCTGATTTTCCAATTATATAACACTTGAAGCTGAAAAATGAAACACTAGCCAGTAGTTACTAACATTAATTCCTTTTAAATTCAGAATGCCAGACCAGCCTTCAACTTTATCCAGTTCTACAGATTGATTTTTTCCAAGTCTTGCTGCAAAATATTTTAAAAAATAAAATATTCTTCAATTCAAGGTAGAATAATTGATACTTTTCTTGGGGAACATATGGAAGTGCATCCCCTTGGAATTTCTTTTATTTTTTATTTTCCAACCTAACCTACAGTATAGCCATACTTCAGAAGTCTTCCATCCTATATTAATTTTTAATTCCTGGCAACTGCTTGAACTAGTTGCTGTAATTTTCTTGGCAAGGTGTTTCAGAAGTGGTTTGTCATTGCCTAATTCTTAGGGGTGAGAGAGTGTGACTGTCCCAAGGTCACATAATTGGCATTGTGCCTAAGAAAAAACTAGAATTCAGTCTTCTGGTTTGTAGCCCCATAACTTAATAACTATATTACACACTACGCAAATTGACTTTCCATCCTATTATTAGCCAGATTGAACCTGTTTAGCAATCAAGTCCCGATGAGTTGCTACATTCTGAGACAATTACATACTAACTGCCACAACAGAAGATGGACAGTAATAAAGGTAGTTCTTGATTTACAAAGTTATGATGGCCTCATAAAAAGTTACTTATGACTCACCCTTGGAGTTATGACTGCCACACCACCCCCATACTCACTTGATTGTATTCTGGATGCTTGGCAACTGACTCACATTTATGAGTGGTTGCAGCATCCCACAGTCACACAATCGTATTTTGCGCAAACCAACAAAAAATGCTCATTGGATATGCTAGATTCGGACTTATGATCACAAGATTTGCTTAACGACTGCAGCAACTTGCTGAACAATCATAAAAACAGTCCAGTCATTTGGTGACTTTACAACTGCAAGGACTTATGATGAAAATTCCAGACTGAATTGTGATTGTAGTGTTTTAAGAGCCTAGCTTTAATAATATAATCCTGTCCATTCAATAGTATTCAGTGCAGCTTACTATATAGGATATATCATTAAAACACATTGCAGCCATACTACTAAACAATCACAGCAAGTAATTTTATAGAAACACCAATAGAGCACTTCTAGGATTGAATTAACAACGGGAAAATAAAATGGTGTCCGGATTAATAGCTGGTTCAAAGGAGAAGTTAAAAACAAGGTCCAAAATATTGCTAAGTTAAATAAAAAGTCCTCCATGAAAAAGAAGAAAGTAGTTAAAACACAGTCTAGGTATTATTGTTGTTGTTAGTTGCGAAGTCGTGTCTGACCCATCGCGACCCCATGGACAACGTTCCTCCAGGCCTTCCTGTCCTCTACCATCTTCTGGAGTCCATTTAAGCTCACGCCTACTGCTTCAGTGACTCCATCCAGCCACCTCATTCTCTGTCGTCCCCTTCTTCTATTGCCCTCAATCTTCCCAGCATTAGGCTCTTCTCCAGTGAGTCCTTCCTTCTCATTAGGTGGCCAAAGTACTTGAGTTTCAACTTCAGGATCTGGCCTTCTAAAGAGCAGTCAGGGTTGATCTCCTCTAGGACTGACCGGTTTGATCGCCTTGCAGTCCAAGGGACTCGCAGGAGTCTTCTCCAGCACCAAAGTTCAATCTTTACAGCATCGGACTTTCCTTTCACCACCAGATGCATCCACAGCTGAGCATCCTTTCGGCTTTGGCCCAGTCGCTTCACTCTTTCTGGAGCTACTAGTACTAGCCCTCTGCTCTTCCCCAGTAGCATATTGGACACCTTCTGACCTGAGGGGCTCATCTTCCAGCGTCATATCTTTTTGCCTTTTGGTACTGTCCATGGGGTTTTCATGGTAAAGATACTGGAGTGGGTTGCCATTTCCTTCTCCAGTGGATCACATTTTGTCAGAACTCTCTGCTATGACCTGTCCATCTTGGGTGGCCCTGCACGGCATAGCTCACAGCTTCATTGAGTTATGCAAGCCCCTTCGCCACAAGGCAGTAATCCATGAAGGAGTTAGGTATTATAGATACTAATATATTAACATTGCTGTTGCATGAAAAAGCTATGTAAGATTTTCAGTGAAAATGGAAGAAATAACAAATACAATGAAGTAAAGATACTCAGGACTGATGAGTCAATTAAAAATTTAATTTGTAACTGGCACCTAGAATGTCTATATTGGACAGATTAATCTAGACATCTATGGTATCCTTTAGACACTGATACCTAAACTATTCTCTTCTGGCTTAAAAAGCTGATTAACATACATTAAAAATTAATGTTGATATACTATTGAAAGTTCCTGTCAGATTTAAGTACCTACCATAAAATCATACATAATATCTAAAATATCCAGTATGATGTTGACATTTGGTCTGAAGAGTATGATTCCCAATTTAAATATCACACACAGAAGGTAAGTATCTATGGAGATTCTCAGTCATCCAGGTCATAGTTATCCCAAGGATGTTTTTTCATGAGGCAACTGGACTTTCTTGGTTTTTTTTGAAGACATTTTGCTTCTCATCCAAGAAGCTTCTTCAGCTCTGACTGGATGGTGGGGAATAGCAGGATTTATACTCCTTGAAGATAGCTGGCTATTTGCATTCTTTTAGCAAGTCGTTAGTGCTCTCTGGAGGCTTATCTATGTCTTCAGGGTCACCTGAGTAGTGCAAATGGGTGTGGAGCCTTCTTGGAACTGTTGAAAGGACTATGTTGTAGACTGGAGATGATGTCGTATACCTCCCCCTTTGTTGAAAGAGGGCTGTTCAATTTTGACATAGATGGCCTCTTTGACCCCTCTTTCAAACCGGCGGTCCTCTCTGTCCAAAATGTGGACTTTGCTGTCTTCAACAGAGTGGTCTTTGTCTTTTAAATGCAGATGGACTGCTAAATCTTGTTCTGATGGGTTTGCTCTCCTATGTTGTGCCATACGTTTATGAAGTTGTTGTTTTGTTTCCCCAATGTATAGATCTGCACATGGCTCACTGCATTGTACTGCATATACCATGTTGCTTAGTTTGTGTCTGGTGTTTTATCCTTGGGGTGGACATACGTGCATACTTCAAACCCAAAATACACTAAGGCAGAAGCTTGAAGAAGCTTCTTGGATGAGAAGCGAAACGTCTTCAAAGAAAAACAAGAAAGTCCAGTTGCCTCGTGAAAAAGCATCTTTGGGACGTGGAAGGTAATAATCATCAGAAAGAATGAATGTGTAAGGAAACTAGCAAAACGTTACACAAAGAAATAAGCAATTCATGTTACTCAACAATAAAAGCCATTGAGGTAGCACCCATTCACAAATATTTTTAATGAAAACCTGTGTGCTCAACTAGCCTTCCCAACTTTAAACACCTCCAAATGAGTACGATTACAGTTCCCAGAATTTACAAGTAAAGCAGTTGTTGGAGAATTATGCTCAAACCAGATTTGGGTTAGTTGGATGACTAATTAAAGTTTAATAGTGAGATTTATTAAAATATTAATTGTATTACAAGAACAAAAGGAAAAAACTGTAATCAATAGGAACTTAAAAATTACTGTTATTTCTTGGGATGTAATGCTAGAATCAAAAATAAATAAAAATATACATTTCAATTAAGTCACTATGCATGCCAGTATATAGTTTCATCTTGGAATAAAAGGATCAGGTAACAGCTATGCTTTAAACAGTAATAAAGCAAGGTAATAGCACTACAGAAAACAGTAGTCATGTTTGAAAACCACTTACATAAAACAAACAGTAAAATAATATTTTAAGTAGTAATTTAAGTACAATTTCCTAAAATACTTGGCAAAAGTTACCAGTTGACAATTCTGAATCAGTCTACTGAGTAGTGTGTCAATTGTATAACTGGTTACAATTTACCAAATTGAACTAAAAACATATTGTACTGCATATCAAAGAGAGTAGTAAAATTCTACATAAGCGTATTTTTGAAAAAAGTAATTCAAATATCTCCAAGATCTGCATTTCCAAATAATGCCTCTTCCTAAACATCTTTCCATAGCTGGTAATGGTGGTGTTGAAAAAAACCAACAGTCCACACCCCTCCTATGAAGTGACAACACCATAGCAATGAAGACTGTGTCCACTCCAGGTTTATCTTGAATATTGATTTACTGCTGTAATCATTGCAAGGCATGGATTAACAAGATTTAGAAAAGAAACTAAATCAGTGGCTTTCAACCGCTGTACTGCAGCATATTGGTGTGCTGTGAAATGTCCACAGGTGTGCCGCATCAACCAGAAATCCATCTCTCATGACATCACCATGGACTACCTTCTCATGTAACCAGTGATACCACAGAATTTCCAGTTTCACAACCGAGAAGTCCAGCTTATGAAATTTGTGCCATAAGGTTGAAATTCTCTGCTCTAAATCAATATTGGGAACACTTCTGTAGGCATAATGCAATTGTCCTTATGATTATTGGCAGCACCAGGCAAACTATGTTGCTAGCTAACAGTAAGATTCCTACCCCAAAGCAGGCCAAGCAATGAATAAACAGCTCTTGGCAGGGGAAATTTAACAAAACTAAGTGATAAGGCACACTAGCGCACAGATGATGGGTTTAAATGATCTTCTCAAAGCTGCTTTTCCCTAGGGTACAAAATCTCCTTGCTCAATATCTTCATCAAGCAATGCAAAGAGGAAGCCCTGCAACTTCTGCAAGCAGGAGGACAAAAATGCACATCTCCTCAGGATATTTGGTCTGGTATATGTAGAACAGGCACCTCTTTCCTCAAGTGTCTTTCCAGCCCCTGGGAGTGGAGATTCTTGAGTTAGATTGTTACTGTAATTCAGTAAACCTTCTTCATTTTTCTTATTTAAGTATCTAAAGGCCCTTTCCATCAAAGCTCCCATACTAGGATCACCCTGCCCTTGAAAAACCTATCATTCCTACATTGTTAACATTATGCAGACAAGTAAAATCTATATATTTGTAGTGAGACTTCGTCCCCAGATGATCTGACTCAAGCCATTTTTCTTAGGTATTTTTTTTTCTTAGGCATTTTGATGACTGGATTTCTGATTATTTTTATGTTTTCGGTTGTTGTTTGCTGAATCCTTCAGGGGCAGATTATAAGCATTGTAAATAAATACTCTCACTCGTCCATCACTTAAATATGTATTGATCTGCCATCACATTCTGCTTTTATGTATGTGCACATTTGCTATATTTCCAGCCCATTCTCCTGATACATCAGAACCAGAGGAGAGAACTCAGTTCTGCTGTGAAAAGCCCCCCCCCTTTTTTTAAAAAATTAAGGAACTGATCCACATAGAGCAGACATGTCAAACTCGGGACGTCACATGACGTCGCGCAACGTATCGGGACAGTTTTGCCATTGCCGGCAATGGGGTGGGTGCGGCTTCCGCGTGACGCGTCCGGGCTGCGGGCCGGCAGTTTGACACCCCTGACATAGAGAAACATTGAATATTTCATCATATAGCTTGGAATATGCTTTATCCTCTTCACATGGACAGGAGTACAAATATTTTATGTGCTATGTAGTCATTCTGGACCAACTTTTCCTAATTGGAGGTCACATTTCATTGGGGGAGACATCTGTAGGTGAGGCCAGGGAAAGGAAGGAAGCTTAGAGAAGCCCATATCATAAAACTACTTAGGAGACTCTTTCCAGTCCCCACAGACCCATAACTGTTAAATTAATTGCCTTGAAAGAAGGATTCCTGAAGATAGAAATTATGTAGGAGCCTGCTCAGCCAGTCTGTTTTTCCAAAAAAAAATCCTGAAAAGAAAGTATAAAAAAGCTAGCAAGATCATTCCTGAAACTTGCTTGGCTGGAATCTTGCTTCCTGTCTCTGAGCTATCACCACTAGCTGTTTTGTGGGGAAAATCCTAGTATTTTTAAAACTGTTTGTATTGGTATAATCATTATTCTAAATGACTGGTTAGAAATTCCTGTAATAATAGAAGAAAATAAATATGTACAGTGGTTGGGGGCAGGATTTTCTGCTCTCCTTCCAGTTGATTAAATTAAGTATTAAGTCTATTGTAGGATGCACATCATAGGTTTATTTTGTTCTGCTTCAAAAAAGCAAGAAACTATATCATTAATTTTTCATAACTGTACCATAAAAATGCAGTGGCATGAATTAAGCAGGATTCAAAGTTAAATTCAGCCCACAGGCTGCTCATTCTGTTCTAGATTCTGGAGGAATTTTTCATTACCATAGCAAGTTTTGAATCCTTTTTTTCGAAACCTATCATTTATAGGTACTTTATGCTGGGCTTATAAGCAAACTAATGACTATTATAACTAGAATGGAAATGCAGCATTTCTTTTTTCCTGTCAAAATAGGCAGATTATGACTTGGTTGGGCTGCTGAGAAATTAAAAACCTGCAATTCTCTGCTGTTTGTCTTCCAAACTGAATTACTCATATGAGAAAAGTATGGAGGCCTGGTGGCACATTGGTTAGAATGCAATATTGCAGGCTAACTTTGCCCACAACCTGGAATGCTATTGCTATTGCTATGGTATTTTCTTGGCTGCTCACTTGCTGATTGTATATGGAATGAGTGTACAATGGATTTCAGTTATATCATAATGGTATTTCCATCTTACATTTTGATTTATGCCTTATAATCATGATTAAAGAAAGGTAACAAAAGTTTAATTTTGATTAATGAGTGGTGGTATATTAGAATTGATTCTTACATGAACCTTCATTTCTATTACAATACAATAATTGTGCGTTTGATTTTGCTATGAATGACCATGTACAGCAGGGGTGTCAAACTGTCGGCCCACGGGCTGGACACATCACGAGGAAACTGCGCCCACCCCATTGCCGGCAATGGGGAAAAAGTTCCGATATATCACGCGACGTCATGTGACGTAGTGAGTTTGACATGTACAGGGATATAATTCCCGTGCAAAAGCTGGCACGACTGAATCATAAGATCTCACTACTTTGCAATAATGTAAAGCACATTTATAATATTGAAGAATTACAGAGATGTATTTCTAGGCTGAGATTTAAAATCTAGATAATCAACTATTTGATCAATTTTGGAAAAGGAAAGAGCAAAATTTGCATCAGATCAGCTCTTTCATTGGGAATTATGTAGTACATAGTCATATATAAATTCATAGGCAATATCAAAAGCACAATTACATTACATTGCAGTAGACGTGAAGGTTCATGTAAGAACTAATTCTAATATGTCACCACTCAATCAAAATTAAAGCATAAATTAAGAGAATAAAACAGTTATAACTAGTATAAATGCTACAATTTATATAGATAGACTATGCTTAATAACTGTTTAACTCTACTTAGCAACTGTTCAAAGTTACTTTGGACTTCAAAAAGCTACTTAGGATCTGTCCTCAAGGTTAAGGCTGTTGTACACAGTTGATCATATGACTGTATTTCAGGTGCTTGGCAACTGGCTACAACTGGTTACAATGACCACGATTTGTATTTTTTTTTGCCATGTTCCAGCAGCAAATGGTAAAAAACACCCATTGGATATGCTCAATTTGCTTAACAATCACATGACTTACTTAACAACCAGTGACTCACTTTATGACCATTGTAAAAATGATCATAAAATCAAGTCTGGTCACAGTCAACTTATGACTGCAACAATCTATGACTGAAAGTCCATGCTACGTTGTGAATGTAAGTCGAGGACTGTCTGACCTTAGAAGTAAATCCCATTTAAGGAGACAATTCTGCAAAAAATCATATAGAAGTGAACTGAAATTCTCTCATAAAAACACTTAAACAAACCACTGAACATCTTTCTGAAGAAATGCATTTTTATATAAGTATATACAGAAAGATCCAAAAGTTATTTGTTTTCTGAGTTATATAAACTATAAGACAAAGAAATCATGTGCTGTATTACAAATGAGAGTTAGTTATTATATTATCACATTTATGTTAGCCTGTCTTCTCTAGGCAAAGTCTGCAGTATCAATGACAACTTAAAAACAGGCTACAATTTCCCAGCTGCTTGTTATACTGGTATATGGAGCCAATACAATTTACTCCTTTAACATTGTATGTATTTAGTTATTTTTCCTCAACCTCATCTAAAGCTACTGTAGGGTAAATTACAAGAAAGTTTTTTTATAAATTGAAACTGCTGATTCTAAAAATAAGTCCCTGCAGATTCACAACTGTGTCAAGTTGGCTATCTATTATGCAGAAGTATATCTAATACAGTATAATAGGACTTTAATCACTGAAAGAGCAGTAGTGACAAAGTAACTAACCTTAATTATTTGGCTACTATCTTAGAAACTTCTTTTTAAAAAATAATGTTATTATTTCAAAATGATTATGTAAAATCTAGAACATTAAAACAGGTTTTAACATTGATCCAAACCTAGAGCAACATATCTTTAACACAATTATCAGTGATTTTATATAAAAAGAAATGTTAAATGGGAGATGCAACTGTTACTTTATAAGCAAATTATTTGAATTCCCTTTATTTATAAAAATTGAAACCCTGTTAAATTACTTCTCCCCAAACCCCACTCCAAAAAAAGCAACCCTTTTCATTTTAAAAAATCCTCCTAGGAATTAGGAAGAGATATATTAAGAACCACGAGGTTTTAGATTAACTTGGAGTAATGTTCTGAGGCCTAGAGAAAAGAAAGAGAAAAACTTATATTTTGCTACTGAAAAATATAGAAGAAGCCATATGCTTTGGATGGCCCTTTTGTGAGCCACTGGAAATCCCAACACAAGAAATAAAAGTAACACCTGTTTAAAACAGCCATCTGTCCTCACAGGCTGAAGAAAACTAGAGTCTTTCCACATAATCCTGATTTTCAAACTACAGAGCTAAACTGCACCTGGGAACACTTGTACAAATACTGTTCACAACTTTGTTGCTTAAATGCTATAAATAAAGTCATCTATCAATGACTGTATGTGCTGGAAAAATATGCACCTTAAATACAAACATGCAGTTTTCAGTAAGTTTTCTCCCATTATGTTTAAACAAGATTAATTGTTCTACTGATAATTGAAACATGCATTTGGGGTTCTTAATATAAGCTTCAATTCCTTTGACATGGAACTTGAATTTTAAAAACACACACTGACATTTAAATGAAAGTTTGCTTTAGTTCACTCTAGTATCAACATTCACTCACAATCTGTCAATTTAAATGCAGAACAATTTCTTCTAAATTATAATTTTTAAGACCTTTTGAGAGAAGTGTGCTCTTTTGTTTCATACCAATATAGATAGCTGTAAAAGCTCCTCTCCAATCCTAAATTTATGTTTAAATATACTGCTGTACTAGTTTTATTAACTGGAGGTAGAAATTTTAAATTGGAATATGTGCGTTTCATTAATGATAATTTTCTTTACATTTTTACAAAGATATCCTGATTCTTCATTTGCTCTAAACCACACATTAATATTGCTGTTTCTGCTCTTTCAAACACATAAGAGAACTCAATGTTATATTTTTATAATTCTTTAGTACCTAGGGTGGAACTTTTGGATTGACTACATGAAGAGGTTTCTGCGAATTCTAATTACTGGCTCTCTTATATGTAGCTAGAAAAAAATTGAATTAATCAGGGCACATCATATATTTTGGGCAGTGAAGTCTTTATTCATTGTGGCTTGCTTTTTCCACTAAACTTCAGCTGCTGTGACAATCAGATTTAAAATTTTGCAAACTGGCACTGGATATGTGCAATCTAGCTGTAAAGTTTAATAGCTTTCAGCAGGCTCAGCTTGCAATTTAAGCACAAGATGCAAAGTTAAAATTTATGAAAAGACAGGAATTCAGATTATTTTAAAGATGAACAATATCACAAATCTCAAATACTTTTGCTTTTGATGTAGAGTTTTGGATATATGCAAAAAAAATTTGAATCATACTATTCTGAACTGGAAACAACCCCTTCTCAACCTGAGACATCCATCTCAGCTGTTTCAATTAACAAACTGGATGTAAATACTGCAAAAAAAAAAAAAAAAAGCTGAAAGAGTTCCTTTAAAACTCAAAACACAATTAAAATTGGGCATTTTGCCCTAAAAGTGGGATGCTTTGAATTCAAAATTGCTCAGTTTAAATGTTTTGCAAACTGTATTTTTATTTCTCTCATTATTAAAGAAATTATCAAGACCTTTCGATTGACTACAAAACTAGGGAAAAGGTCAAAATCACTATCATCAAGATTCTTAGCAGTGGATAGATTTATATAGTTTTGTTTTTTAATTTAACAGTGAAAACACTAGAACTGAACTTTATGAGAGGTCATTTGTCTTTTCTTTCAAGAATAAAATGTTTAGAATTTACATTTCTGATGAGGGGTGTTTTTTTTGTTCATTTTACATTCAGATGAAGATACACAAAGTTGAACTCTGACAGATTATAATAATATTTTCCCAAGTGATTGAACAGAAGAATTAAAATTTTGGAATTTATAATCACAGCTGAAAAAAATGCTCTTAAATATTCATATGATTTGTAATCTCAAGTTTAATATAAACTGTTACGGCAATGGTTTGAAATTTAAAGCATATGAAGTGTTTTAAAAATACAAAAATAAGAAATATCCTTCCATATTCATGTATGAAAATATTTACAAACAACTAAAATGCAGCATACGTTTCTGTGTCCATCAACCTTCCCTAACCTAGTAACCTTTAGATGTTTTGCACTACAAGTTTCAAAATTTATTTATTTAATATATTTATTTAAACTATTTATATAGCCACCCATCTCATAAAAATTACTCTGGGCAGTGCACAAGAATTAAAACAAACAAAAAACAACATTACATAAAATATGCCCAGGTCTAAAACATTTAATTTTCAATTTACACAAACCAAAACAAATTAACCCATCAAATAGAGATCATGTAGTTCAGAAATTTTAGCTTCAGTATATTTAGAAGTGACAGGTTGGATAAGATAGTTCTAAACAAAATAGAGATGTGCATTTAAATACATGCTGGAGAAGAAGAAAATCTTAACAATGGTCAAATAAAATAGAGCATGTAAACAAAGCAAGTTTAGCAGCATTTCTAAAAATGCCTGTAGTACATCACTGACATTAGGCTATATGATACGGGAGCAATATGTATATTTTCCTATCCTATTTAAATACTGTAATATGATAGATTTTTAGGATTAGATTCTTTAAATTTTAAATAATTTCTAATTTTTATTACAAAAAATAATTCATTTAAATTTATATATTTGTATTATTTATCCCTTTTAGTACAAAAATATATTTAAATTTAATCAAATTTAATCAAAACAGCATCATATCTATAATGCATAGTTTCAAGGAGCATGGTGGCTCATGAGATTAGAATGTTGGGCTGCCAATCGGCAGGTTCAAGACCCATCACTTCCGCAGGATGGGGTGAGCTTGCATCACATGCTCTAGCTTCTGCCGACCCAGCAGTTTGAAAGCGGGCGATCGCAAGTACATGAATGGGTACCACTTCAGTAAGCAACTTCACACGGATACGAAAGGAGCGCCCAGCTGGGCATCCCCCAGCAAAATAACATCATGGGCAAATCCTTTTGCTATGGAAGCACTTTGGTGCTTCTGACACACAAAAAAATCCATAGTTTTAATAAGGTGAAGCAGATGAATTAAAAAAAAATTCTTCACACTTTTTTTAGTTGCATACTCTAATTTCCACATATTTTAAAAATATTGTTCTTGTCAGGCTGGGTAGCTTGGCATGTAGTAGTATGTAAGAACAGTTAGGTGTAATTGAAACATGCCCAACTCCTGGCAATTGTATTGACAAATGGTTGGCTGATTGATCATCGTTAATGTACAAAGTACAGAAGCAAAGAAAATAGAAGATATCTCAGAAGAAATATCATAACAAAATACTCAAATTTAATTTAAGTTTTGTCACCAAAATCCGCTCTGCCTACAAGTCAATTTCTGCTGTGTTGTAGTACAATACAGCTTTAAGCATCATGATACTGATTCTTTCTATAAAAAGAAAACACTACAAACCAAGCCATTCAAAACATTCCTCATCCCTTAAAAAGCATTCAGATATCCACCACAGATGGTCCTCGTTTAGCAACCACAATGGGGACCAGCAATTCAGTCATTTAGTGAAGTGGTCACTAAGTAAAACTACAACTGTGCTTATGATCTTACTTCATCTTTTTTTTTTTTTTTGCTTTACAGACCTGAGAAGGTTGTAAATGTAAGGACTGATCGTAAAGTTACCATTTCATCAATTTTATAATTGTGAACTGACAGTAAACAAGGCAGATGCTAAACAAGAACTACCTGTATAGAGTTTAGCATAGACACCATAGCCATTATAGTTCAGACAACGTTGCTAAAGACTGTTGTTCTTTAACTATACAGATTTCTTTTTGTTTACAATCATGCTGATTGTCCTTTTCTTAACAGAGAATTCTAAAAATTGAAACACACAAGGAACTCTACATTAGTGCCATCAATTTTTCCCCTTATAAAGTGGTATCTTTAGCTTGCTGCAAATTTAGGAGATAGGTAAAACATCATGGCATAAAGTTCAACAAAAATGTCTATGAGAAGATGGGACTAGATTTATATCAGGAAAGTAAATCTTATAAAAACAGTTCAGTAATGAAAGAAGATACTTAGGAACTCGGGATTTTTTTTCTTCCTTTAAGCAATGGGTTAACTACCTTTTGAAAATGATCCAAGCATAATTTAAAATATCCTTTTATCAACAATAATGCATTCTGAAAAATAATACCTTACTAGAGTTCTTAAATAATAACATTCATTCATGCAAAGTAGTCTAAAGTAAATAAGGAGGCCTCTTACAGACACACACACACACACACACATCCCTTATCCTGCATTCTTCTTACAACTTCTATTTTCATTCTTTATTTTCCACGAGGCAAGACAGCCAATTGTAGGTATGCAATTCAGAGAATTCTTACAGCAGATGCAAGTGAAAGCAGTATGAGTTTCCCAGGAGTATTTTCCATTTCTATGAGCAATGCCCTCCTTGGAAACACACTGTCAGTTCATAATTTAGATCCAAATCATATATATATATATATGGTGTTAGCTAAAAGAAAAATTAATCCCTCCCCGCCCATTAATTAGCTTTGAATGGAAAAGTTAGCTTACATGTCAAATTGGAACCTATATTAACCAAAATGAGAGGATTAGCAGGACATAGAAACATCAAGCTGCAACATAAACAAGTAGCTGTAATGGAGGCAGGAGAATGGGTGAAGCCACCACCATTGCTTTTGCCCATTGACAGCAAGCACTGTAGAATAATATGTAGAATCAATAGAGAGCCTCTTCTATACACAGGGTTTATATATTTTTCTGGAGTCCTCCATTTAGGGAAGCAAAAACAAAAGCAGCTGTTACTTTTCCTCTACTATTTAACTGTAACAACTCACACTCTACACTGGAGAGCAAGAAGCAGGGGGTGTTGAATGTTCTCATTTTCTCCTTCCTTGAATGGGAATACTGTTGTAAGATTTCACAATTTGACAAGAATGAGAAGCCTAAGCTTGCTTGCTTGCTTATTTAAGAGATTTATTTAAGATCACTTTCCATCTGATGAGCCACAACTCTCACAGCAATAGATTAAGCATATTAGAAAACGATAAAAACCAACACACACACCCCAAAAAACCCCAGAGCCCCAAACCAATAATGCCCAGTATATTTAAAACAACCAAAGTCATGGTGTCAAGCCTCCTATCATAATGCTTTAGGGCAGGCATGTCAAACTCGCAACGTCACGTGATGTCACACGATGTATCATGACTTTTTCCCCATTGCCAGCAATGGGGTGGGCGCGGTTTCGGCGTGATGCATCTGGCCCGCAGGCCGGCAGTTTGACATGCCTACTTTAGGGGGACATCCAGTATTACCTCAATAAACAATTACAGTCTTTGGGATGGAAAGTGTAATTGAGATGTCCAACCTCCATCAGAACACATTCAGTGAAGAGGAGAGCACCACATTGCCAAATCATTAATTCTATTATGAAATTGCTCTTATTTTTTTTAAAAAGCGTCCTAACATTCAGTATGTTATTCTAATCCATTATTATTCAATGTCCTTTCTAGAATAAGAGCAGGTCTCTTCTATGAGTTGTACTTTCACATATTGAAAGTGTGCTGTTGCACTGCTGAACCTTTGGGAAGACATTTCTGTTCTTTTGGCTGACAAATATAACAGTTATTTTAGTTCAGATCCAAGGGGAAAGAGGGTGCAGAGTTTGGAAAAAATTCAAAAGAACTCTGCAAGATTGAACAAAAGAGCAAAATTTAGGGGCTCAGAAATCCTTCATTATGCTCCAGAATAAGAGACCACACCATTAAACTCAATGCAACTTATTTCAGAATAAGCATTCAGAGCTTTATACTTGCTAAGTCTGATACATTAACCTTTTGAACTTTCCAAAGTTTCTTTCCATCCTCTCCTTTTCTCCATCTTACTTCTGTTATTTTATCCCGTTTCTGCACTTTCCCCCTTTTTTCTTTTTCCAGCATTGCTTCCATTTACCTTATTTCCATTCTCTTTTCTTTTTCTCCCTTTTTCGCTGTTTCTTCTGGAAGAGGTTTGAGTATTATGTACATTACTTTTTCAATTATTTCACACATAATCACTTTTAATTAGTAATGATACTTTCAATTAATACTTTAAATTTTAGTACTCCTTCTTTTGGAATGTAAGCTCGGATCAATGAACATACACACGTAAATGTGCACACAGACAAGTGCACCATATGCATATATTTGATGAAGTGAAAAAAAGATCCCCAGGATTAGTCTCAACTAAAGTTATCAAAGTGGTAGTTAGTTGATTAGGTATGGAAGCTGGACATTTGGGGAGTTCTTATATTATTCTGTTTAATGTTTCTTTGGGATTTAACTTTTTCTATTGTTTTTGAGTTTTATCAAGTTCAGGGTTCATTTGGAAATGTATGGTAACTATCACATTTTTTTTCTGCTTTTTAAACATTTTCCATCATTTTTCCAGAAGACCATGAGGCTCACATAGATAGGATACCTAAATTTTGATGTTCTGCACTAAGGATATGTTTCCGACTCCATTAAGCCCTTAGCCATCAGTTATAATCAGTTTAAAAAAAAAAACACAATTGTGTGTTACTTATAAGAAAAGAACAAAACACCTCCGAATAAGCAAGACCCAGCCACCTACTCAAGGGCACGGACCTCAAGTGAAATGAGCCACTATATCCACTTAATCTTCATCACAACAATGAAAAGCAGTTGAGTAAACTATTCAAATCTTTTTCATCTTCTCCAGATATGACGGATGCTAGTGGAAATAATGCTGTCTACCACAAACATAACTTGTCTTATGCTAAATAAAAATACCAGTTGGGTGTTGAAATATGAAAAAGAGAGAATGAGATCTCTGTATAAAATATACAATATAAAAAATAAAGTATCCAATAAAAAGAATGTGCTTAGATGTGTCCAGGCCTCAGAAAGGAGGTAGGCATGACAGCAGTAGGCTACATTGTACATTACTGAGTGCAATTTGTAACAGTCTCCAAATACATTTTTACCCACTCTCTGCAGAGATAATAAGGCAGTCAACTATCTCAGTGTAAAGCCACAGTAGTAAACAAGAATCTAAATATCTCTAAAATAAATACAAAGTTGTCAACATTTATCTAGAAAGGAATTTCCTTCACATATTTAAGTAGGTGCATGCCTTAGATGAAAGGTTGGATACTTGAGGTAATGATTGAATTTGACTAAAAGTTGTTTTTTTTGCTGCAATACAATTGGAGTAAAAAACAAGAATAATACAAATTAAGGCTTTATCTTTGAAATTCATTCATTTAGAAAGTAGTTATTGCCCTGAATTTTTGAGACATGTTAAACAGAATGCTAACCATAATATAGTGTATCAGAAACCATACAAGAGAAAAATTCCTATTGGTTTGGGGATGTATCCAGCTCTGCCCATCCTTCAGCATGCTGGAAAACACAGATAGTATTCATTCCTCCTCCTCTCTGCAGCTCCCCAGTTATGCCTCCAAAACTCCAAGACTTGGAATGCAAGGCAAAGGAAAGTCCAATTTGCAAAGGTCCAGTTGTGTAACATGAAAACATTAAATTAATTAGCATTGGTGATTTTTAATTTGACATTCTTGGTTCAGTGAGATATGTCAACAAAGGAAATATACTTTTCTTATATTATTTAATAAGTCAAATAAGAAAAGATATGGAATTCCTGTCTCAACAAACTTACAAATTTACCTTTTAAATTACTCAAAGAACCTTTTCTCAATATTTTAGATTAGTATAAGAGCATAATCTGTTTTCTTGCCCAGGGAAATAGGTAGTGGTGATACCTTTAAAGTTAGGTTTTCTAGAAAGAAATTTAATATATACACTAATATTAACCAAAGTAGTCTGTGAAAGCTTAAAAAGTAATGCTGTGGAATCTGTTATTTTAAGGGACGAAACAAAAAATAATAAGCTGATTAGTTGATCACTGTTGTGGATCAGAAAAAGGTTCACTATTTGCGCTGTAAGTCTGCACCATATCATGATCATACTTTATTAATATACTAAATGATACATTCTGGCTTTGAGTCTATGGGACATTGTAATCTTAGTGATTAGAAACTATACAGTTAGAAAAATAATACTGTTTTTTCTAAGTTTATAAATTACAAATTTTAGTTTAAAATAAGACAACAGGTGGATGCAGCCAACAAAAAGAAGCAGAAAATTGCCACTACTGTAATAAGAATATAAATAGAAGCAACAATTAATTTATATTCTGTATATAAAATAATTTGCAATGTACATATTAATACCTAATAAAAGAATAACCTATCCATTTTTGTTTTTGCAATAGTTTTCAGAATGTTATATCTTTCATATATGTGTGCTTGTGTGTAAATGCAGAGGTACACATATACACGGTAGTAAGTTCATGAACTAAAATGACACAATACATGTCTTATTCAGAAAACAGCCCTAGATTTACCGAAATCTTAATAATCACCTAACCTGCTTTGCAACTGACAGTTTAAGAAATAATATACCCTTATGGACTCTTAAGGGGTTGTTCTATCAGATAAATCAATATATTTTTGTTGGCATTGTTACAAATAACATTCTATTCAATACAGATTTCACAACTGTGAAAAAAAATTTTTATAGTTAAAACGGTCTCTTTTATAAGAAGTCAGTCAAATTAATAGAATGTAATTAGGAAACCTAGAATCTCTTCCAAAATCACAATAATTTTAAAAAGTGAGCTGCAAGACATTTGGGTTGCATTCTAAATAAAATATGAACTTCAATGATCAGCATTAGTAATTGAGAAATGTTTCAATTCCATGTTAAAAACCTGGAGCAGAGGGGGTCAGGTGCAAAGTAACTGAATGTCAACAACTTGTCCCACTGAGGTGTATAAGAAATATTACCTTTTGTCCAGGAAGAGCAAACAATTACCATATGCTCCTGGTATAAACCTACAAGTCATAATTAGCAACTACAGTGATGATTAAGCACACACATATTCCAATTCACAAGATTTGTAATTTTTTATGATCAACTTGATTTCCATTTCAGGATTCAAGAAAAATAAAAAAGCACAAGTAATTAATATATGTAAAAGCTACAATAATGAAGGTGATCTGGATAAATTTTTCCTACCACTTTTTTGCATCTTTTCTTTTCATATACAAAACATCCTAAATAAACATAATTTTCAGACAAGAAAGATTTGCAGCTTTTACCCCAAGCTCAATCCAGAGAAAATCATAACAAATTGAAATTATACAATGCATTAACAATTTGAATTAAATCACACTTCATGAATTTCTCAAATATTTCTCTTACATCTTTCAAATCAACATTGTGTGGTATTGCAGTGTTTAATGAACAAGAGAAAGATCTGCACCACAAAGATAACTGCCTATGAATGATCAAGCTAATGTCAATATGTAGGAAACAACCTGCTCGTAATAAAGTACTGAAAAGGTTAAAAAGCAAGTAGGGTGAGGATGATCAGAAGCAAAAAAAAAAAAAGAGAGAGAGAGAGAGAGAAGAAAAGTTCACAAGCACAGTGAGTCTACCCAATCCCCAGTTGGAGTCCAAGGCCCACACACAAGTTCCAAACCCCTAAATCCCAATTCCAAGTTAAAGCATGGAAGTACCCAGAGCATGGACAGCCACCTTATTTCCCCTTCGTTCATTAAATCCCTAAAAACAAGAATATGAGGCACACTAAAACGAACAAAAAATGCCCCCCCTCTCCAGACACCTTATGAGGATCATTAGGGAGCTCCCCCCTTCGCATCCAATTTCCTTTCCATTCTAAACCCTCAGTGCAAATAATACCCACTTTCCCATTTCAACTCCACCAATTCACTACAGCCACTATCAGAGAAGAAAGGAGGGGGAAGAGGGGATATATAAAGAAAGCACAAAACAGGCCGGGGGAGGAATCACACACATACAGTCTCACACATAGACACATTACAGTTTTCCCCGCTTTGCACATTCAGTGATTCAGCTCAATGGAGCAACTCCAGGCCGGTTTCTCGATGGAAAAAGGAAGGGGGGGGATGCAGATTACAATCATATTCACCTGGGCTGTGGAGGGCTGTGGTAGTGGTGATGGTGTTGCTCTTGCTGCTGGAGGTTGTTGTGGGTGATGATGAGGATGGGGGTGAGGCTGGGGGTGAGGAGGAGCAGCAGCAGCAGCAGGAGGAGGTGGTGATGGTGGTGAAGGAGGAAAGGAGCCGTTGTTGTTGATGGGTAACAGTCGCCAGGACTACGGTGACTATGGCGCTTGATTCACAAGGCAACGGTTGCTATAACTCACAAAAGGGAGAGAGCGAACGAGAGAGCGAGAGGAGGAGAGGAGGCGGTGGCCCAGCCTCACAGGCCCGGAAGAGGCGGGGCTTTCAGTATGAATGATAAGTCCTCTCCCTCCTCCCGTCGGGCTGAAGAAGGGAATTGGGGGTTGAATCTTACACGGGCGGGGGGGGGAGGAGAAAGAGAGATGGGGGGGAATTAATGTGGGTTTTCTTCAGTACATCTGCGTGTGGAGGAGGAGGAGCGCGTGTGTTCCTGAGGAACAGTTGGGCTGCACGCGGCTTCAGAGCAACACGCTCACTCGGCACAGCCGCCTCAGCGCGCGCTGTAATCAACTCCCTTTCAACGGGAGGGCATCCAAGGGGCGGGACTACGATTCCCGACTCCGGAGTAGGGGGTGGAGGTGGGGGAAGCCTGGCAACGATCCTTTATTATTTCCGGGGGGTGGTGGTGGTGGTTGAAAGAACCGAAGCCGCGCTGATAATTGAATATCCCGGATGTGGAGAGCGGCTGAGCTGAAAGGTGTAACGTGGTTCATTTGTGTGTCGGTCTTTCCTTTGCCTGATTTCGCACTTCGGAGCCGCTTGGAAGGAAGGCGCGTGGGAAGAGCGTTCTGCCCCAGGACCTGATTTCTCCCTTTTCCCTCCCCCTCCCGCCCTCTTAGGGGCGTTAAAATGGCTCGGGTTGACTAGTGCCGCCGCCGCCGCCGCCATCTTACGCGGGGAAAGTACTGCAACCAGGAGGCTGGAGGTCTCGTGTGGTTCCGAAATGCGGGGGATGGGCAGAAGCCAAACCGCCCTTTTCCTGGCCTGAGGAGGGGGGGGGCGTGAGGGAAGAGGCGGGGCCTCCGTGCTCGCGGCGGCGGCGGCAGGAGGGGGGAGAGGAGTTAGCATGCTGCCAGCCCCTCCCTCCCTCGGCGCCCTCTCCTCTCAGGGTGGCTGCTGGGCAAAGATGCCCCTCTGGGGCGACGGGGCCGCCCGACCCTCCGCGGGTGCTAACGAGGCAAAGGCACCAGGATAAGGCGGAGGCTCCTCGCCCAGCTTTGGCTTTCCTTGGGCCCCCCACGATGGGAGGCAGGAGCCGTTTCTTCCTTCTTTCTTTTTGCTCTCTTTTTTTGATACTTTTCTGCTCAGCGCTCTCACAGGAAAGAAGCCCAGAAAGAGCGCCGTAGTTTCTGGCGTTCGGCATTCACCTGCCGCCTCTTCCCGTTTTCCAAAAAGAAGGGGGGGGGAGTGAACCAGGCAATATAAAAACTGGCAGCAAAGTTCCCTTCTCAGATGGCCTCTTCAGATCCCTTCCGAAAGAAGGGGTCCTTGCTTATTATATAGAAACCTACTCCCTTCGGCTATTTTTCAAAATCATAGTTTTGACGTCTTTGTTCATTAATATGAAATCAAATAATTACTACCTCATATATTTCAACTTGAATCACAAATGCAAACGATGATCCTACTTTATCAATATTTCTGGATTTGGAGAAGGAAGTGCTGTGAAAGGCAAGATATAGATCGGATAAGGAGAATAAATAAAATAATACAACCAATATAGTATTGACTTTTTTTTTTGTTTCCCAGGAATGTTTACAGTAGGAGTGTGATCTTTATATGTATAACAATAAGTTTAGGAGTGTGATCTTTTTATGTATGTATAACAATAAGAGGGCTGAGCATAAATGGTGATATAAATAGACATTCAAAAAATGAAGTACATTTTTGCGTATCTGTAGGACCTTCTCTCCTTTGCCTGGCTTGGACTGGATTTGGCTCTTTTTTTAAATCTGACTTCAGAAGACATTAAAAAGAATCCAACAAAGAACAACTCTGCATGTTGTCATACTGTGGTGGTGAAATGTTGAGAAGAATTGGTTTTGTGTTATTTTGTAAAGAAAGGAAGGGAACATACTAAGTGTTCAAAGACCTGTGGTGTTGCTTTAAAGATGGGGACAAGCTGTTCTTTCTAGGGCATAAGAGGTTTTCAGTAGAACAGAATGCTTGTTTGTTGAGAATAGAGAGCTTTGGATGCAAACTGTCTGCATCTTTGCTGCATTAATAGCATTTTTTAAGAGCAAATTTTAGAAATAGATGATTTCTAATGGCACAGTTAGTTTTGGGACAGAAGAGTTGGCTATGTCTTAGATTTACTTCCAGCACTGTCTTCTTTAGTAAACTTAGCTTGATATTTATTTATTTTGCTTCTAATCTATCATGAGCTTGTACATCATCTACTCTATGTAAAATTAATCTGCTCATTCAAAGCAGAAGGTCTGCTCCAAGCCTACAATACTCTGAAATATTCTGTGCCCTAAAAATCAGGATGACTCCCTCCCTGTTAATATTCAGGAGGGAATTAATACCACAGATTTTTCAGAGAATGAGTACTACTTGTACTTCTTTACCAATTTTAATCTTTTCTGGCCCACTCCAGGAGGGCACCTTACAAAACCCTGCTAGAGCATTTTTCCTAATCAGCTGCTTCTTAGTACCCACCATTAAAAACTGCAAAGAAAAGAAAAAGAGTTTTAAATTAGTTCCTACCTTTGCTGTAATGTCACCAACTTTCTGGTGCCATCATGTGCTGCCTTCAAGATAGCCAGGGGAATGAACTGCAGTTCCAATCTTCGGGAAGTTGACTACTGCTATCCTATCAGAGCATAAGCTTACAGAATATAATATTTATGTTATGCACTGGGAAAGCTAGTACTACAATGTTCCACAAGGTTGGCAAAATAAGTTGGGGAACAGGTGTATCAATGTTTATAGGAGTATGAAGCAAAAATCAAAATAATCTCCTGAGAGCCTCAATTTAGGTAAGTGGAGGGATATAAATATAGTGGTAGCTTTTAGTTTTGTTGTTTTCCATTCTAGAATAAAATTCAATATTGTTCACAATACTGTGCAATGGCTCAGCACTTAAAGATGCTGCGCTTGTCAAGACCCGAGTGTTGCACAATAGGGTGAGCTCCCATTACTTGCCCCAGCTCCTGGCCATCTAGCAATTTGAAAGCATGCAAAAGCAAGTAGATAAATAGGTACCACTTTGGTGGGAAGGTAACCGCATTCCATTCACCTCAGAGTATAGTTATGCTGACCACATGACCACGGAAGCATCCTTGGACAACACTGGCTCCCTCAGCTAAGAAACGGAGATAAGCTCCACCTCCTAGAATCAGTCATGACTGGACAGAGGAAACCTTTACGTTTTTATTGTTCACATGGAAGAGATAAATCCACTAGAGCACATAGAATCGCTTTTATTGAAAATGCAGTCTTAGATTTAATAATAATAACAACTTTATTGTCACTTTGAATGTACAATTAGTAGGAACAATCTCAAAATTACATTATGCAGCATTTCTCATCACATCAGATCTCAAACCAATGTAGTGATTGGAAATTAGAGGGAGGCTAGGCTACAATTTTTTCCATCTGAAAATCTTTCACTAACAATATATTGCACACATAGGTTATGCTATAATACAGTCAAAATGGCAACAGTGAGAACCTTTAATTATAACAGGCAGAATCTTGCAGTAGGAAATAAAGAAGTGACTTTTTTTCTGCCAAAACTGCATTAATATCAGTCAGCTTGTATTGCATGAAGCTACATATACAGAAGTAGAGCTTAAGTGGAACTAATCTGAACTTCTGCCTAGGAAGATCAGCACCAGCTGCATAGGGACAGCACTCTACATGACTCACAGATATTCTCTTCGGGAAACTCTGTAATCACTTTTGCCAATATTTTATCTCATATTAGGATATATATACTATTTAAAGCATTCTGAAACCCTTATTAATTTATCTGTTCCTTTTCAAATGAATTACCATTGTCTTCATTGTATATTCTATTGTTGAAGCATAGATAAAACCTCTTTGCTGTATCAGATCCAGAATTCATCTGAATATGACCTTGAGCTGCCAAAATTGAATTGTACAAAATTAAATGCATACCCTATTTTTGTTGAAACAGTCATTTCATTTTGAAAAATGCCTATGTATAAAACCAATAACTTATGTTTCACATTGCCAAAAAACTGTCTTATGACATCAGCTCATTTATTCATCTGTCTCAGAATGTCTACCTTAATTATTGTGGTTTTGCTATTTTAGATGGGAATCTGTACCAATATTATTTGTAGATGCTAGGGATTGAACTGGGCATTTTATTCACATGTGTCAACCACAGCCCTTCCTTCACCACTTCCTTAATTTGGAAATAATGTCTTCATTCCTAATAATGTCCACCAGCCCATACTCCTCCCCCCTCAAATATGTGCAGGCTTTTAACATACAATTTTTTTTCTTGACATTGTTACTAGAAATTTAACCATATGGCATGGTTTGTCATAGCAAAAATATAAGAACTGCATATTTTTGTGATTTCTTTGGATTAGAAAGAATACATTTTTTAGAGAACTTATATTCTTTAGAGAACTTTTGGGTTTGAACAGAGCATACAAAAATAAAACAGAAGGTTCTAAATTTAAATGTGAAATCAATAATGAATTCTTAACAGGAAATTTCAATTAACTTGAAATAAAAGATGTGGTTAATGATTTTATAATTACTTACTAGCTATAGTTAAAACCCAAACATTTCCTTAGATAAAACAGAGTTAAACTTATGTTTTGTCAAATAAAACATACTTAATTCGGAGGAAATTGCATAATCTGATTAACATTTAGATGTCACAAGCAAAGATTTCGCTCTGTCTCGCATACAAATAATTGTAGTCTAGGCCAAGATTCAGATTTAACACTAGTATTCCCTGAACTCCTTAGTTGTGAAGTGTCAATATTTTCAGTCTTTTGAATGGTAAAACATAGATAGAAAACTTCCAAATGCTAATAATTATTTTAAAAATGTTAGCTTAATTTAAAAATATATAGGTTTAGGTTATATAAACATACAAGATGCACATACAAGTTGACTATAATTTTGATCAAACATAGCAAGGCCCATGAAATGAGGATCTGCAACCTGGGTCCCCCAAATGTTTGAACTAAGACCACAATTGCTACCTTGTCATTGATGATGCTTAGTAGAGCTGCAAGTTTGCCATACATTGTTTGCTATAGATGTATGTTCTACCGGTATTATTTTATATTCTGCTGTCTATTATTGATTAAAATGTATTCAATTAAATGTACTGTTATACTGAGATTGGAAGTTAAGACCTCAATTTTAATATTTTCTGCCTTTTATAAAGTACCAACTCATTCCTTCCCTTTGCATCTTATTTCATTTCATTTTCATCAAAAATGGAAAATGTGCCATTCTGAATGCCACAGAAACTACTACTCATGATAAATATATTTCATATTAATATCCCATGTAAATATATCATTACCATTGCAGATAAGGACACTTAACATTTTTTATTTAAATGTTCCAACTTTTTTAGAATATGGAATCCTGTAAAGTAGTTGAGTCAACATATCCATACATCAGCAAAGATAGAACATTAAAAATCAGAAACTCAATGTTTACATCAGATCTTGAATTGTAGACATGGTTCATCACACTAATCATAACACATTTATTGGTTTAATATGATATTTGAACTTAGCCATTGTGATTTGCTTTGCAATATATCTAAATTCTTGGGAAGTGCCATCAGCTTTAGAAACAAAACATTAGATTTTATAACATCTACACCCAGTTCACCGATTGTATCTTCCTGGATAATTAAGTCCAAACCAACAGTTTTATCTAATAATATCCCATCTACACTGAAGCCTTCCCTTAAAAGCATGAGAGATGGTGTAGAGGAATAGAGGAGAGCACAGTTTACTACGAATATGAACTAAATGGCTTCAGGAGGAATAATTTATATGATTTTTGAAATTAGATATGTCCGACCTGTATGTACACACACATAAAAAAAACAAGACATATCTGCTTTGCTTATCATAATGCAGTGAAATTGTTGCTCTTTTAAGCATAGTATTTCCTATAAATCATCAGAGACTGAAATATTCTGTTTCCCAAAATGCTACACTGAACTTAAGTCCTATTACGGCCTGCCATGGATAATACAAATCAGTTTTATGTTGATCCTGGATTTCATTTTATCTTTTATAGATGTGGCTACATTTCAGGGGAATGCTTTAGAAGAAATAACTTGCAAATTCCTTTAAACAGAATTTATTTCCCAACTCATAAGGTTTCATCCAAACTAATACCATTGCCACCTTTTTAAAAAATGGTTCTGATGTCCTTTCTTCACATGCCTCGGACACAGGCCTTTTTTTCAGGTTGAGATCTAAATTTGTCCTTTGCTTCCAGGAACTTCACTCTCAAATGTGAGCTGAACCATGAAGTAGATGGGCAAAATGCAAAATTGTGTATTTTAAACATAATTAAATTTTACTTAATACTGTTAATTCGCCATATAACTTTTTTCATATATCATCTTTGTCATATTTACAACTGTGGTAAGGCTCTAGGAATTACAGCTAAATCTGTGGGGACTTTTAAGTTGTGTCCCATTCTGATACAAGTATGTTCCTTAGTCAAAATTGTTAGGCTAATGCATATGAAAACTAAGGACCTTTCTGTTATATCACTAATTTTGATCTATTGATTTTTTTTAGAGACTGTTAAAGACTTCGTAGTTCCAATTACCTTTCGGGAGATTTTAAAGTTATTATGATTATGTAATGAACTAATTTTACTATATATTTAATCTGAATATGATTGTGTATTTTCTAATATTTAAGCTGCTCCCTCACACTAAAGGGAGATGTGTATAATCTATTCATTAAATAAATGCAAACAAATGTAAAAGTGTATAATCTGTTCAATAAATAAATCAAACACATAAGCCAGTGTGATCCAGACAATGTACACTAATTTTGCTGTGGTAAGAATTGCAAATAACATTGTATTTTGCACTTGTCATTAAGTGTTATTTGCAATCTTAATGCAAAATCAGTGACTTACATTAAATTAATACTGTGATAAAAATATACAAAATATGTAAAGAAAATGTTTTCAGTTAATTAAGATAATTCGATATATTCATAATTTGAAAAGCCTTCTCTTTTTAGGATTGTTGATAGCGAGAGATCACTCCCTGGTCCTCTCCTTTGTAAATTGTGAAAGAGCTCTTCTATTCAATGTGTACATGAAAATCCTGGATGTGATCATCATCAGTTAGAGCTTTGGTTTCATCAGAAGACCAAGAGAAGGACAAAAAGTGAAAGTTCAGAGGAGCTAGCGCAGTGATGGCAAACCTTTCGGCTCATTGTTTGAAAAATACAGAAAATGCCTAACTTGATTCTGCTGGCATATTACACACTCCTTAGACAAAAGAGAAACAATTCTCTATATCTCCCTCCCACCACCTAGCCTACCCTGAACAGCAGCACTTGGCAGCAGTGCCAAGGTGGGCCTGAAATAGAGGCCCAGATCTTGACTTCAGCCCTAGCACCATGGTGCCACTCAAAAAGGCCCCCTTTCACTATTCCCCAAGGAGCACAAGCCTTGGACAATGGGCCAATTGCCCTCCACTGCTCAGCACTCCCCAGAATCTGCCACGTGCCATTTACCTTCAGGACCATATTCTCTTTTTGTAGACAGAGCCCTGCAGACTATCTGGAGGCTGCTTCTGACTACCCAAGGCCTCCATTGTTGAAGCAGCTTTGCAGAATGCTCTTCTGTGGCATTGGCAGCCTCTGAAAACAGTATAAAAGCATGCCCTGTTTTCACACAATTTTGGGAGGCTCTGGAGGCCACGTTGAGAGCATGCCCTATTCTAACGTAGCCTCTGCAATTCATGAGAGAATGGAGTGTGCTTTCAAGAACCGTTGTTGAGTGTTGACGAATCCTGGCATGTCATTCAAAACGTCATGGCGTCACCACCTTTGACATGCATGTAATTTTGCCACCACAGGGCTAGGGTGTGGCTGCAGAGAGGAAGAGAAGGCATAAAATAAACAATAGTTGAAGAACATGTCTGCAAACATTTTAGAATTAAAAATCACATTTATTATTTAGGAAAAAAATGCACAAAGGAGCTATTGTGCTTTCAGAAACCCATAACAGATAAATTTCTTCCATGCTATTTATGTACTAATGTTGATTTCAGGTTTGAATCCCCTATAAGAACTAGTTTAGAGGAGGTTATATAAAGGTAAGTCAGGTGATAATATTGATGCAAGACTTCCTTATCAAAGTGACAGATATTTCTTAGGCTATGATAACATTTTAAGGGGGTATTGAAATACTTTTAAAAATCTCATCCTATGTTGTGAAAAAGATTAAATATGTTTGGTTCATTCTTAAATAAAACTTCCGTTCTGGACTTCTAGAGGTTTGAATAATATAGGTACTATTTTAAAAAGGTAATGAATTAGAAATGTTTGGCTGCAGAAGAATTAAGTAACCAGATCAAAGTTACATAATGGTAAATAACATTAAAGGGGAAATTTTCCCATAGGATTGGTGAGGATATACTCTACAAGTAATAAAAATAGTGTTTAGTACTGAGATTAGACTGAGATTGGTAAGCTAACATTCACAGTTCCATTAGCTGACAATGAAAAAATGTAATTGAAAAGACTGCTGATAAAACCAGATTTTGCGACCTCATGCTGGAAACACTCTTGGAATATGTTATGCCATGGCAGATATTTAGGTCTGATGCATGAATCAACTTAAATTTGCACATTCCGTTTTTAACAATACAAAAAATTCTAAAGTCTGTCATTTGACTTGATAAATACAATATATGTTATTTCTGCAGAATTGGTCAGAATTTGAAATGTAATTGTCCTTACCAAAAAACTTTGGACTATTGATTAATAATAATAACAACAACAACAACAACAACATCCCAAAACAACTGGGGCATCACTTGAACACCATTGGCATTGACAAATTCGCCATCAGTAAAGCAAAAGGCGGCTTTACTGGGAATAGCGCCCATCCTGTGACGATATCTGTAACACCATCAAACATCCACATCTGCCTATCCAAGGTCCTTGGTAAGGACTGGATAGGTAGACAAAAATGCCAAACCCAGTCTGAACATCTGATTGACTCTTTGATGATAAATAATAATAAGCCAGAAGTATATGTTACTCAGAAGTATTAATATTAAACACACTAGCTGAAATTGTGAGATAACACTTACGTTTCCACTCAAGATAATTGATTTGCAATGCCGGCATGCCTATTTGTAGGTATATTATATGATACCACAATTATAGACTATACAGTATATTAAAACATGATCTCATCCTTCACCCATAAGAAATAACACTTTAAAAGATTATGAATTTGAAGACAAGTAGAATTAATGTGAGGGGAAAAGATTATATATAAAATAGTCATTCTTGACAAAAGATTTAACTGAGGTTAATTATTAAACATGTCTGTCATAGTTGGGAAGAAAAATATTCTGCCAGGAATGTGGTGATATTGCAGCCTAAGATTCAGACAGAAGATCAAAGCTGAATATAAAAAACAACATCAGTAAAGCATTATAATAAAATTGGAATAGGTGAGTTGAAACAACAACCCTTACAGAATTGAAGCACCATTCCCATCAATCCCAGTCAACCTGTCCATTTGGAATAATCCTGCACAAAATTTGAAGGTGGGGAGATCACCAGGCATATATCCCCCAAAATGAATGAGTCTACCACAACAAATTAATCCTAAGTACAGCGACATTAATTAAATGCAGTGGGGAGTTGAACTAGATCTCCTAAGGAGAAATTCCATTCTTCTCATAAGTGAAGGGAGCTAAAGCCAGAAGGCACTGCTTTCTTGTGGTAGTGCCAGTGCTCTGGAAGAATTTCCTAGTGCAGGGGTCTCCAACCTTGGCAACTTTAAGACTTGTGGACTTCAACTCCCAGAATTCTGGCTGAGGAATTCTGGGAGTTGAAGTCCACAAGTCTTAAAGTTGCCAAGGTTGAGGACTCCTGTCCTAGTGGACATCAAGCAATTACTTGGTTTTAAGGGAGATGTTACAAAAGCAATTATTTCAGAAAGCATTTTAACCGAGGTCATGCACGGCATCACCTTTTCATTCAATCCTACTAAGCTTTTTTCATACTTTTCTTTTGATTCTATTGTGTCTGTTGGTTTGGAATTTTAATTATTGGTATTTTTTTAATCATTACTGTGATTTTTACTGTACGGTATTTTATACCATGTAAACTGCTGTTGGATTCTAGTAGGTTATGCATGCAATTAATAAATGTAATCAGTAAGTTACCACTGAGATCATTTCCAGGTTTGTGATTCCATGACATGCATGAGAGCCAATCTGGTTAGAAGTTAAAGGTGCTGGCCTAGAAACTAGGAGACTGTAAGTTCTAGTCCTCCTGGCTTAGGCATGAAAACCGGCTTTCGGCCAGTCACTCACTCTCAGCCCAACTCACAAGGTTATTGTTGAGGGGAAAATAGGAGAAGGAAGGAATAGTATATATGTGTGCCACCTTAATTTACTAATGAAGACAAAATAAAAATATGATAGATAGATAGATAGATAGATAGATAGATAGATAGATAGATAGATAGATAGATAGATAGATAGATAGATAGATAGATAGATAGGTAGGTAGGTAGGTAGGTAGGTAGGTAGGTAGGTAGGTAGGTAGGTAGGTAGATCCCCCATATTGAGTTTGGCAATTTAGAGTAAAAACCTGAATCAAAAGTGAGCCTTGGGCCTTTTTTGAAGGTTTTGTACATAGATAATTTTTTTTACAATAATTTTACATTTTTACAACCGTTCTCTATGCACTTCGGCTTCGGGTGTCAGGTCCACCATGCAGGTGTCCTGCCATTCTGTTGGAGGGAGGGGAAGGAAAGTTTCTGGCATTCTTAGCATGCTTTCGCTTTTGCTGTAACCACTTGGGAATTAGGGAGGAGGACTTTCTTCCGAGAAGAAACAGACTCTTTCCCAGCCGATTCCGGACTGGTTCCAAGGTCGTCGTGCCCTGAGAGTGACCTGTTATCTACCCAGCACCTCAGTGTTCTCATAACATCTCTACGGCATCATATTGGCTGCTGGTGGACTGGTTGGGGGGGGTTGGGGGAAAATGAAAGAATTGCTTTGTGTTTTGACGGGATCTTCAGATTCCGCCTGACTTTTCTGCATCCACTATCTCTCAGTAAAAGTTCTTTTGATTAACCGTAATGAAGTCACTATGGTTTCCTGAGGGTCCAGCTGGAGCAGATCCTCACATCGGGCCTTCTACAGATCGTTTATTATTTGCAACTAATGCCAGACCATATGTCTTACTGTCTGTATCTTTACCACTGATGTTACCCGATCAGCTCCTGCTGCACAGAGTTGCAGAATCTGCCAAGGCACTGTTAGGAAAGAAAAAGACCTTCCATTTTCTGCATTAGAAAAAAATACTTAAGGACATGGACGAGTTTCTAGATGAGGGTGACATTTAAATAGAATGTAGGCTCACCTGTTTAGTCATCTTATGGAATTCAGAAGAAGGTACTAGTCTTCTCAGATGCCTGTTTGAGGCATTCACCAAACGGGATGAAGAACAGAATGTGCTATCCCCTCCTCATCTTTTCTCAACCTTCCAGTTTTTGCTGGAAAGTCTGGCAGTGAAGTATTCTCACATTTGCTGGAACAAGTATACAGCTCTCTGTATTGGATTGTTTTAAAAAAAAAAGTTATATTCTTCTTATTTAAACCAAGAGATCTTCAAGCTAAATACACAGAATTCAAGGATAATAGGGACAAGGCTGAAACAATCTCTCTGCTTTCAGGGTAGGCAAGACTTTTCTGCACTCAAGCATAATAAGTGAACAAATTGTTAAAACCTAGAATACTTTCATGTGCCATGGAAGAAACCACTGAGAGAATGTAAAAAGAACAGGACTAGTCTTGATTACAGCTTTTTCTCCGGTCGTCAGTATTGTACTTTTTTCTGAAGAAAGTAATTCTATATCTCTGCAATGCCTGATAGAAGAGAAACTCCCATTTCCATTCCAAAAAAATGTTGAGTTTAAGTGTTTGCAGAAAGTGAACGACTTCAGATTTTCCTGACTTTTTAGTCCATTTCTCTGGATCTTTGGGCATTATGAGCTATCTTAGCTTTACTCTGTTTTGCCAAAGCAAACAGACTATTCTTTTTTCATGTTTTAATATAGTAATAATAAAAATCAACATTAGAAAACCTTTTCTGACAGATATTGTAATATTCTGTGATAAAATGCAAAAGGTTTAATCAAAAGATTTTAATATCTAATGTTGGCCTATTTGATTAAATCTGTAGACTTCATTTCTTAAGAAAACTACAATGATATTAGTTTACTTACTGAAACAGTTAATTCCAGCTTATTATTATCTTTTCACTGTATGCCAAATAAATTTTCATCTCATACCGAATAATTAAAGTGTGATTATAGAATGAAAGTGAAATGGTACCTTGATACTGCTACTTTGCAGTAGTAATTTCATTAGTATCGTGCTAGGCAATGAAAACTTAGAAATGTATGAATACAGAAATGTAGGGAAGTTGGATAACAAAGTGTCACAACGTTAAGGCAACTGTTTAGACTTTGGAATAATCAAAGCCAAAAATAGCAAATATGGATGATCATGTATTACCTCAAGGATAATGCTGATTGGCTGTTACAAAAACAGTAACATTTGGGAGATTTTATTTCTGTTTTCAATCCTGCCTTTTTGCAAGCAAGATGACTAAAGTGGCTAAAAAAGAAAAGAAAAAAACATTACATTTACATCGACATAATTAAAATACATACACAAATGCTGAAGTTGTCCTAAAGTTCAAAAGGGTAGATTGAAGAAGTCCATCTTAACTGCTGTTTTTCTAAATATGGAGGAAACTACAGCCAAATACATTTCCCAAGACAATAGATTTCATATCTCGAAGCAGTGCAGGAGAAAAAGCATTCCAAATATTTAGCAAATCTCTTTGGAAAACATCTTATAGAGAGCTCTTTTCTGCAGAGCTTTTGATAGATTCATAACCAAAGGATCAGCCATTCCAACAGTATTAACTTTTAGGCTTTGAAATGTTAGATCCAACATCTTAAATTGTTCCCAGAAAACTGCTTTTAACCATTACAGTTACCCTTAATAAATTGTGTGCTTCTAAAATTTTGCAATGAAGTTCTTGGCTCTAAGGTTGTTCATAGAAATGTAATTGTTCAGGAAACATGCATAGGGGGGGGGGGAGATGTCACTAATGGAAGGCAGGATGCTGTCGGCTGCAGATAAATGCTTGCTTAGAGTCAGTAGCACCCAGACAAAAACATGCAAGAATTCATAAAATCCAAAAAAGGAATAAATCTTTTTTTTAAAAGAATTTGAATGTCCCTATTTCAGCTGTGCATATGATCTATTCTAGGCCACTCAATATGATCCCCATCAGGGTTGGGATTTACATAGCTCTCATTGGACACTTAAGGATATTTGGGAGTTTCTTATCTTCTGGATGACAGTCACCGTTGTCCATAGCCCTATTAGCCTGAGCTGCAGGAGAATCTGGGCAGCTGGCCTCTGCGGAAGCATCTAAAGTACTTTTCAGTCTCATGTAGGCTTCTTATAAACATATGTTTAATGAACATTTGAAAAGGCATCAGCTGTGTTCTTTAAACATGGTTTTAGTGCACTTTTGAAACAGCACTAGAATTCTGTTTAAAAAAGGCAAGGTTCCCAAGCACCAATCCTGTGATGCAGAGGAGGTGGAGTTAAACTGGAAGGAGGAGCCAGGATCTGCCTGCTGCCTGTTGCTGGCTCTGGGTGCATTACTTAGTGCAGCTTCCAGTAAGTATAGTTTTTTTTTTCCTGCTTTCATTGGTTAAGGGCCCAACAGCAGCAACAAAAGAACTATATTTACTACCAGCGCTGCCATTTCCTTCCAGGGCTCTCTAGCTCCCATGGCCTTCCTCTTTACTTGTGATCTGTCCGCCTGGCTATTTTGGATATGGGGCTATCACCTTTTTTTAACGAAATAGTCCTCCTGACAAGTGGAGAGGATTTTTGAGCTTGTGACCTACTAGTCAGGAAACTTCACTGAGTGGCTAAACATACCATCTCAAGTAGCTGCCTGCACTACCTCATGAGAGGAGAGTAAGCAATTGTTTTCCCCTGTTGGTAAGATACTCTTGGATAGAAGGGAAAAGAAGCTGAACAGAATCCACCAGTTGCTTTCCTTGGTTTGTCCCTGTTGAAAATTTAAGGTCAGCAAACGCCATGCCTTATTACTGTGGCAGAACAGAGTAGAACCTGCTTAAGCTTTTGTTCAGTTCTCTGAGGACTCCTTTTATTAAAGAAAAACATAAATATTTAGAAATATCTTTTTAAACATAAAAATTTTGACATGTCAGGCACACTTCTGTAAACATTTTGTGGCTGGCCATTTAGACACGGCCTAAAATACTGAAAGTGCCAAAGGATTTTGTTGTTATCCAGGTGATCAGTTCAGAATAAGGCCATAATGCTTTTTTTTTCTTACATAGCAGGATTGTCCAGCAAGATCTTCTTTTAAAAAGATAATGTGAGATCGAGCTCAAACACATTGGACAGGCAGGGATGTAGCCTCAGGTTAGGATGAAATGGATATGCTATCAGTTCTCCTCTGTTATTTGCCTGTCCATGTACATGAAAGAGAAATAATCATATCTGAAAATAATCTCATTTTCTGAGCAAGCATACATTCTAATCTGAAAGTTTGGAAAAAAAACAATCTCTCTGACATAGGACTTTCTTCAAAGAAAATGCCTACTCCAATTTCACACCTAGAAATAGTTATGTATCTTCCACTAAAAAATTAGCTTGATTTTTTTCATTGTAATAAGTGATGCAGACCTTCAGTTTGTGCCTTAATTGATTCTGTAAGGTCTCCTCGAACATTTTCTTTTTCACTTCAATATACCCATTTAATGTTTGTGATCCCTGTTCGTAGCTTTGCAGCTTGTTGTTCTGGATAAAAACACCTTCATTTTTTCCTGTCTTTTCTTAGCATGCAAACTCCCCCCCCCTCCCCCGCCAAGTAAGAAATATCAGTCTGCTATCTCTACTTATTGTTTGGATGCTGGCCTCGGATAGAAAAGATAACACCTTCAGCATTTGATTCCAATTAACATTTTAGAGCAGGAAGAAATAATGAGATCATATTTGATTACCAGCTTTCAGACCCCAGCAGATATAGCTTGACTGAGCATTGATCCTTTGAATGTTTAAGAGACAGGGAAAGCTTTGCCTTTTGATTCAGTGGCCTATTGTTTTCTGAGAGCTAAGAGAAATGAAGTGTCAATAATCATATTGAGTCAAATCTATACCAAATGGGTTTGTAGGATTCATCGATAGTATGATGGTGAAATAGCTGATGGTACATACAGATGTACAAAATGGCCTGGGTGATAAATGGGCATTCTGATAGTGAAGATATTGTAGAGAAAAAAATGGGGGGTACAATATAAATCCAGATTTGGAAAGGGGCCTTGGAAATACAATAATACCATGTGCCTCTCGTCTTTCATTGGGCTGATGTAGGATGAGCATATTTTTTGACAAGGCTATATTTCCGGAGAGATACTTCCGTATCCATCTTATCCATCATATACTCTCAGTCGCCATCTTCTTGAGTGATATTTTGTTGAGGGCAGACAGTGTGAAGGGTTGTTCATTCTCTTCTTCCCTCCTATCAGACCCAACTTCAGGGAGGCATAAGATAGCTCCCACAACAAAGTGGAACAGATCTCTTTCAAAAACATTTTAAAATTAGATTGAGATCTACATATGATTCTAGATCCTCCAGTTCTTCATCTTTGAGTAGGGAACTAAATTGGCCCCTTATCTTAATTGAACTACTACAGAGCTAATAACAGCAATGCTATTCCTTTGCCATCTGTTGTAGCAGACTAGTAGAGAGAAAATAGGAGAGAGATTCTTTCTTCTGACAAATTGCAATAGTGATCCAGAAAGGCTTAAGGTGGACATGTCTCTTGGTTCTCCTTCCTCAAGAAAAAAACAGATAGAGGCTTCCTCTGAAAATAATTTTGACAAACAAGATAGGTGAGTACCAGTCTAGCCATTGTACCAAAGAAATCCCCACTGAGAAATCTAGCATGTCTTTCACAATTCCGCTATCCAAAATTAACAGGTTATTGGATACTGCGGAGATTTCCAAGTTTGAATTAAGCAGCATATTTCTATTCTAAACTTGGGGACAATTTTTAATATGTAATTTTTTACTAAAAGTGTTTCTCTATCAGAAAGACATCAACCAGAATATAATTCTCCATACCTCTGTTCAGAGGTCTCTCCTGTATTTCAGTAAGAATCTTATGGAGAATAAATTCAGGATTGGAGTACAGGATTATATAGGGTCAAGTTCCTCAAGACACATTCGATTTGTCTGAAATTTGTTTGTAACATTTGAAAACTCCAGAATAGGGGCTCTAATTCCATTCTAACTGATTTAACAAAGCTGCGGTCTGAAGGTATGCAGTACGGCAACCTTCAGCCTGGTTAAGTTACTTAGCAAGGTTGCTGCATCTTTTCAAAACACAGCTTTGCCTACCTGATATGGGTATCTGATATGGGAATCCTGTATGAGGGGGGGAGTGAATGGTAAAATAATCAGCACCTATACCTGCTGCTCAATGTTTATAGAATATTAATTTTACTATACTTGAAATACTGTTAATAGTATTCACTTTGCACCTCATCATTTCAGCTTCTTTTCAAATCATATCTCGGAGAAGACCTTCTAAAACATCTCTCAACTTGGCTTCTCTTTAATATTTTCTTTTTTTTTTAATGAAACATCTCACATTTACATCAGGGAATTAAAAGAAGCAGACCAGGTATCATTGCCTAGTCAGACCAAGCTCAGAGAGCACCAAGGACTCTACAGTTCATCTATGAGCTACAAATATTCTCTTCTATTGGTATTATAGTGTTTGATCTTTGGCTTCCAACTTCCAGAGCCAAAGGGGTTGGAGATCAACCCTTGCAATAGAACAATCTATTGTCTTAGTTGTCCACATGCAGAGATGAAGGCAAGAAATTGAAGACTTGGGGGCAGGACCAAAGTATCTGTCATGTGGCACTGGATCATCAGCAATCAGACCATTCTTGAGGTTTTTAATGTTTTACTCAGGCTTATTACATTGTATTTATACTATAAACATAACAGTGTACAGGACACAGCACCATTATGAACTGGAACATTAGACTGAACTTGTTTCTATCCAGTATCAAGAGGGGTAATTCTAATTTAAACCCTCTTCCAAAATAGAGCCAATTCTTTTAACATTTGCATCTCACAACTGACAAAGCAAAACAAGCAGTAATTTTCTATGCCCTAAATTTTTCTATCGTTTCATTTTATACGCGTCCCTAGATGCAGATTAAATTAGGTTTATATTTTCCTTAAAGCTGGCCAAATTTCAAATCGTACTCGCCACATTGTACAGTATTTATTACCAACTGAAGAGGAAAAAGGGCGTCCACTGACTGCCTTAGAAGCCTTTTAAGCCTTGCTACCAGATGTGAAATTCTTTCAGTTTAAAGACCTGAAGAAACTAACCAGATCTAAAATTAGAAAGCCATAAGGCAGCATCAGTGCGCTACAAGAGAAAGAAGCGGGGAGAGAATTGGCAGAGGTCAGGGAGTGCAATGCTTACACCTGTATAGGATTCATGAAACACCTGAGTAAGGAGGCATCACTGACACGGAGAGTCACAGGGAAGATTTAATGACATATCCAGCAGGACCCATTTATATTATTTATCCCACATTCACAGCACACAGAAACAAACACAGATTTACTATTCTTATTGTTCACTTTCTAAATGAATGCTTTTCACTTCTTCATAGTCATCTTACCCAAGCTGACCAGGCTACATACTGAGCTGCAGAAGAATCAAGGCAGGACACTCATCATAGGTAGGACTTCATTCTATGGATGAGTCCAATAGATCTTTCTGTAGAGAAAAAGGAAGAAGTCCTTGACAGAAATATGCAAGAGAGTTCAGGTAAAGGGTGCTAAAACATTTTTCCCCCAAGTCCTGAGAAACAAAATAGTTTTTGGAAACAGCTCAAGCAGACACTTCCCTGTTTCACTGGAGTAGAAGAGGGAGAGATACAGCACAGGCAGGCTTGCAAGATTCTGTCATTATAATCAAACTTTTAAAAAAGTTTTAGCCTTCCTGGCATGGTCTACATAGTGGGACTCACACTTAATGCATGTTTACAACTCCCAACAAGGCTTAGGTGGTCTTAGGTTAATACTTTCCTCATGCCTCATTGTAGTTTTTCACTTGACTGCCATCTCAGCCTTCACACAGAAGATATTTGTTGGTTTGGAAATGATATTTTGTTCTGTTTCTTATTTAAAGAACATCTCTTGATATGCTTTTAGTATCTTTTGTCTGAAATGGTATAGGGTTTCCTGCCTGAGCAGGGGGTTGGATTAAAAGACCTCCAAGGTCCCTTCCAACTTTATTTCTATTTCCATTGTTGTTGTTGTTGTTGTTGTTATTGTTATTATTATTAATCATTGCACAGTCAGCCAGATGTTCAGACTGGATTTGGCATTTTTGTCTATCTATCGAGTCCTTACCAAGGACCTGGGATAGGCAGATGTGGATGTTTGATGATATTAAAGATATTGTCGCAGGATGGAAGCTGTTCCCAGTAAAGCCGCCTTTTGCAATTGACTGATGGCAAATTTGTCAATGCCGATGATGTCCAAGTGGTGCTCCAGTTGTTTTGGGATTGGAACCAAGGCGCCTATTACTATTGGTTCTACCCTTGCTTGCCTTTGCCACAGTCGTTCTATTTCTATTTGTATTTTGTTATCTTCTCCAGTTCTTTCTCTTCTATTCTGCTGTCTCCAGGCACTGCCACGTTCACTATCCAGACTTTTTTGTCATTATTATTGTTATTGTTGTTGTTATTATTATTATTATATTTTCCCATATGTTGTAGAATATGATTCATTATGAGCTATGCTGGCAAGTTATTATATTTTTTTTTTGCGGTTATGGCAACTTCTTTGCATTACATATAGTGGAAAAGATGTTTCCAGGAGTGCAGACGGTGAGAAGACTTTGGGGCATAGATTGGGCTTTGATAGTGAGACTTATAATATGAACCTGTGATAGCCAGTTTTGGATACAACATAATGATAGACATTTTGGAGAGAATGTGTGTAACTAGTATTCAATTTACAGTAGACTAGGTCATAATTTAAGAGATATTTTTTTATAAAATGATGTATTGTTGGCATGTGACATCAGAAATGTACAATGGTATTTTAAACCCATGTTGGAAATGTGAAAAGCATGAGGAGACCTTTTATCATGCATGGTGAACTTGTGAGAAAGCCAAGAAATTCTGGAAACACATTCATATAACAATGGAAAGGATCTTAAAGGTTAATATTGCTAGAAGGCCAGAACTTTTTTTAATGGGACATATGGATAATGAAGTAGAAAAGACTCAGGGTAGGTTGATATTAAATATAGCACTCGCAGGAGAATAATTGCATGCACAATAATGGAAGAATAATGATGTTCCCAATGTGGAGGAATTGTGAAAATGTCAGCATTTGCAGAAATGGTGAAAGTGACTTGTTTGGTCAGAGAACAAACAACAATATTTTGTTGATAGACTGGAAATCTTATATGGACTTTTTGCTGAAAGAAGAAAAAAAGGAAGAGATGATTTAGGAATTTGAAGATTAAGAAAAATGTTGATTTAATAAATGGGTGGAGGATTGGCAAAATATTTAAGAGGAAGGAGGAGCAATAAGTTAGTGATTACCTCTTGTAAAGAAAGTCAGAAGTCATTTACAGATTTCCTAACTTTAGTTCTCGTTTTCTTTCCTTGCATTTTTTTCTTTCTTTTCTTTTACTCCTCTCTCTTCTTGTCTTATATAAAAGCTCTTAAATATAAGTTGTAAAAAGGATAATGAGTCTCATGAACATTTAGCTCTTTAGAAAAATTGTATTTTGAAAACAGGTGGTAAAATGTCTTATTGGAAAGTTTGGGTGGAAGCCAGGATTATAACTTTAAACCAATTAATGTTTAATTATTGTTTTTTGAAGTTGTTCTGACTTCAAATTAAATTTGGTCTTCAAAGTTCCCTCTGAAGCACCTCATTTCTTATATATACTTTGCTATGAAGGGATAAAGAGATGAAAATGTCTTGAGAAGACAACAGAGATAGATAGATAGATAGATAGATAGATAGATAGATAGATAGATAGATAGATAGATAGATAGATAGATAGATAGATAGATAGATAGATAGATAGATAGGTAGGTAGGTAGGTAGGTAGGTAGGTAGGTAGGTAGGTAGGTAGATGATAGATAGATAGATAGACAGACACATGTACATACACACACACCTGTTGTCTTCTCAAGACATTTTCATCTCTTTGTCCCTTCATTGCCCAGTGACCAAGAGCCCAATGGTGTCTCCTGCCTGTTCATAGCTAAAACTAGAAATCTTAGTCAAAGTTCTGGGAGGGCAAGACTGTCAGCTTACCTATACAATTATTCTAGATTGTAGGGAAGAGGCATATATGGCTCATTTATTGATGATGTATCTTTGCATTTTGATGGAGTAGAATTTGCTAAATTTTGTTCATTTCTCATATCACATTACCTTGGGAAAAGCCACTAGCATTTAATGCATTCTGTATGCATTGCTGGAAATGTCTTGATTCCCCCTGTTAAAGTCTGTATCGGCAAGATGATTAAATTCAGTGCATTAAAGGGGCACCTGAAGGGTTAATATATAAGCCCATTGCTACCAAGTGTAGCAAGCTACCACTCCCAACTGCTGTAAGGAATAGCCAGGCTCTTCTCTTCAAATGTTTCACATAGTCTTGCAGAATAAGCATGTAAGTGAATTATACTGATCTTTAACATACTATACTATAACATCAATGGTTAAAATAGTAAATGTCAAGAACTCACATTTATAGCAAATAATATTGAAGGCATAATACTACACTTAGTCCTCGGTTAACTATGGCAACTGAGGCCAGAATTGCCATCATGAAGCACAATGTCACATGACTGTAATGCTTAGCAATGACAATTCCAGCACTCCGGGTGGCCATGATTAAGCAAATCACTTGCTGTTGTTAAGGAAGGACGTCACATGGTCACCATTTGCGATCTCTTGCTGGCTTCCCCATTGATTTTGCTTATTGGTATTGGGCAAAGAAGGTCCCAAATGGTGACCATTTGATGGTGGGACACTGCAGTGTCATAATCATAAGCCAAGTATCAAGTGCCTGAATCATAATCACATGACCATGGGGACATGCAACAACTGTAAGGCCGAGGTTGGGTTATAAGTGCCACTCATTCAGTGTATTGTAAGTTTGAATGGTTGCTGTATGTGTGGTCCTTAAGCAAGGACCACGTGTAACTAGTTATTATACAATATACAACTTCTCCATCCTCTCTTCCTCTTCTATTTTTAACTCTCTCTTTTAACTGACATTCCAGCAAAATTCAATTCCATCTTCCTTTAACTTTCATTTTTTCTATCACCCAGTTTTTTCCCCTAATGACTTTCCAACTCTAGAAGCGAGCACAACTAATAGTAGTACTATTAAGAGCAGAATCCTTGAGATACATTATTCTAATAGCAGTGAATCTTTGAGAATTTTTTTCACATGAAGTAATTGGCCACACATTTGAAACACTTTTTGATACCATCCACATCATTTCCTTTCTCAACTTATTTGTAAATTCACTTTTCTTCTCCCTTTTTAGATTTTTTTTCAATGGTGTTATCTATGTGCAAGCCGTTTACTTGTCAATTAAATAAAGGACATGACATTTTAAATAGCTCATCCTGATTATCACCCACCAGGCCCTCTGTTCTGCCTTTTTGAAATTTAGATTCCTGAAGGAAGTTATGTGGGTAACTGCGTATATGTCAGCATGATCTTAATTTCCAAGAATTTTGGGGGTTTCAATGGCCCTAAAAGAAAAATAAAGAGAAGCTAAACTATAGTAGAGTCTAGAAGGGCAAAATTGAGAGTTACAACCTTTAACTTCTGGGAATTGGTTTGTTTTATAATTACCCACAGTCATTTTGTGAATAGATCATATCCCACCCCACTCCCAACAGCTGAATGCAGCAAGCATGATTGCTAACATTCTCTTTATTATCTATCTATCTATCTATCTATCTATCTATCTATCTATCTATCTATCTATCTATCTATCTATCTATCTATCTATCTATCTATCTATCTATCTATCTATCTATCTATCTATCTATCTATCTATCTATCTATCTATCTATCTATCTATCTATTTGTACACATTTCTACAGTAAAATGGTGCTGAGGTGACTGGCAGATTTTAATATGATCTAAGCCAAGGGTGTTCAATCTTGGCAACTTTAAGACCTGTGGACATCAACTCTGAGAATTCCACAGCCAGCCATGGTGGCTAGGGAATTCTGGGAGTTGAAGTCCACAAGACTTAAAGTTGCCAATGTTGGACACTGCTGGACTAAAGGTTAAGCCCAAGTCTACAATTATCCCTCTTTATCTGTTAGAAACCCCACAGTTCTTCAAATTAAAATTTGACCAGGATAATATGTTTAGGCTTACTCCTTTATCTTTTTACTACTTTCAGGGTAACCTCTTTCATTCATCTTGTCATTGAAATCTATTGGGACATCATTCGTCATTGATTTCAGCCTGAGAATGAAAATGTCCCTACTTTTGAAAAGGGCTGATGAGGGGCAAGCAATAAACTGAGGAGCTTCAATGGTGGGTTGCATTTTCCTTTTCCTCAGTATTTGGGGTGGGGGTATTTTGGGGGAGGGAACAGTCTGCCTGATGGGCAAAAACCTTGGAGGAAAAGATTTTTGGGCACGGTGTTGGAATTTTTGTTCCTTCGCTGCATTTTTTTTTTCCACAGCAGACCTCTGCAAACTAAGGCAGAAGCTATGTTTCGTTATAATGAAAGGAGAGGATATGATAGCACCCTTTTTCTTAACTGCAATTTTCAAATTGATTTTTCCACAAACCAAGACAACCATTTTGATTAAACTTGGCTTTTCAGCAATTCTGAATGAAAGCACTCCAATTAACTCTCCCCATCTGCTTTTCCGTTGATAATTTCTGAATCTGAATAGAAATCAAAATGTTATATTCTGCACCAGTGATGATTTTTAATCCAAGATTGTTGCCTTACATTCATCTCTTCACTACATGCTCCCCCCCCCATAGTGCCTCTTTTTTTTTTTTTTTTAGAAATGAGAGCATTCTATCCATTAAAAAAAAAAATGAGCCACGGAATGGAAAAAAGTTTCACCACCCTGACTTGACTGTTATCCTTGCAGCTCTGGGTTTAAGAATCTTGCTTGGACTGAACATACAGGGAATTATGAACTGTACTCTTTGAGTTGCCATCTGCTACTTTATTAATGTCCTACAGCAGGAGTGTCCAACCTTGGCAACTTTGGACTTCAACTCCCAGAATTCCCCAGCTAAGGTTGCCAAGGTTGAACATCCCTGTCCTGCAGTATTGCTTTTAGAAAGAGCCAGCTCTCTCTGATACTTATGCCAATGCACTGGCCAGCCAATGAAACTTCATGCCATGGAATTGAAAACTGGAGAGCCTCCAAATCATATGAATTACAATTTCCATAAGTTTCAGTTAAAATGAGGAATATCAAGTGTTTATGGGATTTGGAGTCTAAAATTTCAAGGGAGTACCAAGTTGTCACTCTTGACTTTCTGGTTGCAGCAGTAAATGACAGGATGTTTTAGCTGATGCAAGAAGCAGGGGTTAGACTAGAAGACCTCCAAGATCCCTTCCAACTCTGTTGGAAGTTATTGTTACTGTATGCTATCAAATAATTGGTCTATCTAACTTAGTATTGTTAGTACTATGACTGGCAGGGCCTCTCCAAGATTTCAGACAGGAGATTTACCAGGCTTCCTCAAAACCGAAGCTTTAAACAATGACACTATTTGCTTAATAAGGACATGTAGGGGAAAAAAGAAACATATTCCTGTAGAACTAGAGATTATGTTTATTAGACAGATACTTAAAATAATATATTTTGTGGATTGTGTGTATTTGTATGTGTTGGCTTGTTGGAGCAAGTTCTTCCATACTGGTGAATTCCCCCTTTAAATTTCAAAGTTACTTCTCTGCAAACGATTGGTTGAGTCTCGCTTGGGACAATGTTCATTGGAGAAGAGCATCTCTAAGCCTTATTAAGGAAAACCTCTGTCTCAATTCCAAGTATAAAAACAATTTTAGAGAAAGGACATTTATCCTCGCAAGATACTAATTTGAGACAGCTTGGTGAAATTCAAATCCACAGACTATTGTGGGCATTCGTACATGGAAAAGGTTTGATCAAAAGATTTCAAAAAAAATATTAAAAATGGGGGGGGGGGCAAATGATTCCCAAGGTGGTTCCAAGAGTTGCATCATTGTTCCTAGTTTCACACGGCAACAAAAGAGTAGAGTAAAATGACCTTTTCCTCTACACGTAATGTAACCGGAGCATATATTTGTTCGTATGAGTGATTTTGTAACTCGTGACCCAGAAAGTGATGTGACCCATGGATAACCAGTTCTTCTTGCAGACAGTTCTTTTATAATTTAGAGATTCTTCAATGACTGTATATGAAATAGGAATGTACAAATGGATTCTTTTTCAGACTTGTAGATTATGTGATTTACAGGCACATATGTTACTTTATTTTTTAGGATTCTGTTTCTGGAATTTCTAGAGAAAGATGGAAAGCTAAATTGGGGAAAGCTACATTAGTATACCAAATCAATAATAATTTCTTCCTATAGGCTCCACAGTCCTGTTAAAATAAAGGAATTAGAACTATCTAAACTGCAAGCCATTTTTGGTGTTTAAAATTCTGTCATATAGACACAAAGTGCTAGTTGCTGGCTGTTATGCCCAAGGACAGGAGAAGTACTGGTGCTCTAGAACAGGGGTCCCAATTCCCGGTGTGTGGCCCAGTACTGGGCTGTGGCCCATTGAGAACCGGGCAGTGCAAGTGGCAGGCACACACATGCAACCATCCCCTCTTCTCCCCCCAGCTGCCGCAATAATTACTGGTCCGCAGAGCCCAAAAGGTTGGGGACCTCTTGCGGGAGAATGTTGTTTTCCAGTTCCATTGTTAGAGCAAGAAAATGTACCTCAAACCCCTTTTTGCAGGCAGGACAGCAGCCCAGCATTATGCTGCAGTCGGAAAAAAATTGGGCTGCTCTTGTGCACATGTATTCACAGAAACTGACCAAGTAGAATGACAGATAGACAGACATATTCCTTGTGTGTATGTATATGTACATGTACATGTACATGTACATGTATATGTATGTATTCTTTGTACACACACACACACACACATATGTATGTATGTGTGTGTGTATATATATATATATATATACAGTATATATATATATACAGTATATATATATATATACAGTATGTGTCTTTAATAATTTTAAATATTGGAATCCCAGGTATGGACATTTAAAGTCAATTAAATAAAATAATGAACTCTGGGATATTAGAAAAAAGGCTTCTTTATTGCTGAGCTTTCGTTAACAACCTGTTAACATCATCAGAGCAAAGGGCTAAATGGCAAGGGAGCATGTGCATAAATTCACATAACAGTTAGAAAACGGTTACATTGTGGCATGTGCACATAGCGTGCTTAGGAAGCTCGTTTAGAAAAATCACATTGACGGTAGTAGGTATACAGTAGAAAGTCTCCCGACAAGATTTAAAAGTCGCGCTTGACAGCTGTCAGGCGCGCAAGCCGGAGCGTGCCTGTCAGTTGTTCGGCGCGAGGTTAACAGGGAGCCGCGCGGAGTCTTGTGCCGGCTGGATTCTTTTAGTGGAGAGTAGCTTGGATGTTCGTCTCGCCCTCTCACGTGCAGGTGTTGTGGGACTGGATCTGTCAGCTGTTTGGCGCGTAAGTCGGATCGCTCTCATCAGCTGTTCGGCGCGAGGTTTTTCGGGGCATTGCGTGAAGTCTTGTGCCGGCTGGATTCCTTCCGTAGAGGGCAGTTTTGATGTTCGTCTTGCCCTCTCACGTGCAGGTGCTGTGGGACCGGATCTGCAGGGAGAGAAAGTAGATGCCCTCGTAGGGCATGTAAGTGGTTTGCTTGTCCTTATTTCCCCCCCCCTTTTTTTTGGAACGTTGTGGAATCGTTATTGTTATAGGAGTCACTCTTTTGGATTTTGCAGTTTTTCCAGAGTAAGGTTGCTGCGTGTGTGTGTATTGTTGTGTATAATCAATTAGAATGTTTGTGTGTGGTTGTTTGTTGTGTTTGTCTGTTGTGGGTGGTTTTGCAGAGTTTTGGAATTGGGTTGTAACAGCTTGTTTTATTGCAGGTGTCAATTCTGGTCTAGGTCTTAATATTCTGCTTCTGTTCAGGTCTTGTGTGTGTATGTTTTGTTGTGTGTGAGTGTCTTGTGAGATTGGATTTATGTTTTGGATGTTTGTGTCATGGATGCAGTGGTCAGTAGTGTTGTTGCTTCTGTGTGTGAAAGTGTCAGGATGTGTTGTGTTGGTTGTGCAAGTTGTCATGGTTGTGTTAGAGTTGTGTTCTTTATATATATACAGTATATATATATATAAAATCATCATTTTAACCGTTGTCTATCCACTGCAGGATGAAGGCCTCTTCTGCATGTTTTCAACCTATATGGTCCTATATATTCTATCTATCATCTGTCTGTCTGTCTGTCTGTCTGTCTGTCTGTCTGTCTGTCTGTCTGTCTGTCTCTCTCTCTCTCTCTCTCTCTCTCTCTCTCTATCTATCTATCTATCTATCTATTCCTCTGGGTGTGGGTATGGGTGTGTGTGTGTGGGGGGGGGTATGGATGAATTCCACAAGGAACCCTATTGGCTGCCAAATCATAGTGGCTGATGACTGTTTCAGAGATCAGAGGTAGCAGGTCTCTGAATACCAAAGGCTGCTGGACAGGATTACCATCCAGATGCTGTTTTCACCTTCCAAGAGGCAGCTGGGTGGATGTAATAGGAGAGGGAATAGTGAACTAGAGAGGCTGTTGGACTGGTCAAGCTGGGCCCTTCTTACTGTATGTTCCTATGTCGTTGGGCTAAAAACGTCTGCCCAGCCTCTTTCCTTTCCTTCCCAGCTTCATGTTCTACCTCCTACCAGTTTCTCCTCCCTGTACTTAATTGTTGCCCTTTTTAAAAGACCTAACATTTGTTAATAAAAGGATTGCATTAAAAAAAAAAAACCCTAAGAGATTGGCATCCATTTTCTGAATGAGTGGTCTGCCCAAGTAAGGTGTGTAGCTGGTGCCTGGGAGTCTTAATTTACGCTCTCTGCCTCAGTCCTGCATCTGATCACAATGAGTTCCTCCTCCTCCTCCTCCTCCTCCTAAACGGAGGCTGCTGCGCTGTTTGCTGAGCTCCTGGCAGGCTGCCTTGTTAGGACTTCATTAACGCCAACTACTTGAAGCAGGAGGTCAGAAGACCTCTGCTGCTGTCAGGCAGCTGCGCTCAGCCGCTAATGGGGTTCATGGCTGCTCGGTGACTCTTCAGAGGCTCTGCAGCGACCAGTTCCCCTAGCGAGGAGGGAGGACGAGGGAGCAAGGAAGGAACCTGCAGAGGGACCGGGGATGGGTGGGCGGGCAGAAGAAACTGGCCCACGGCAATGCAGCCTGCCTCGAGCTGATGCCTTGTCTGTGTTGGGGGCTACAATGCCTATCATGCACAATCATGGTTCCTGAGAATTATAGAACTCTGGTTCAATGGCTGTGGAAGACCCTCAGCCATGACAAGGTTTTCTTAAGAGTTTCTTTCTGAAATAGCAAGCCTTCCCCCCCCATACCCCTCTCCCCGGGGCCAGGCATAGCAGGTTGTTCAGAAAGTCACACACCCTGTCCTTGCCTTCTGGAAGAACCGATCAACCCCCATTTCAGGAAACAGCAGGGAACACTGAAAAAATTCTGTCACCCAGGAACAGGCCTGTGCCTCGTTCAGAGCACATTGCAAAATGCACCTAAATGGTTCAGCTCTAGATTCCACTCAGCAAAACAACAGCTTGACGCTGAAGCTTGTGTCACAGCAATTCCTTAGAAAATATGCCTAGAATGTTTATTCTTGACCAATGGTAAAAAAAAAAACACAACCCAAAAAAACTCGGCTAAAAGTCTAATGTGAATCAGATCAACAGGGGGAAAAAAGGATTAACATTAATGAAATAGGCTACTCTCCGCAGTCTTTCTGGGGGAACATGATACTCTGATTACTTACCTCTGCTCTTTTTGTGTTGTCGTAGCTGCTGCTGAACAGATTGCTGTTGACTGATGCCAACATCGATATTAACTAGTTGTAATGATTCTTGTTAGAAAGCTCTACATTCTGGTCCCAAAATGTGTTATGGGGGAGAGGTTTAAATGTCTGGCAGCTCAGAAAACAGAAAGATTTCAGCATCTTCTCCTAGCCAGCAGATGCAGAACAGTCCCTTGAGCTCCTACATTATTTCCATTAGGACTGTGATTTTGCAATGAGTGCTATAGAACTGAGTGGTAGGATTCAGCCAGTTCGCACCACTTTGGCAGAACCGGTAGCTAATTTTTTGTTGCCCAGGCCCAGAATGGACTTCCGGAAGCGGCATCTACAGAGAGAACCGGTTGTTCACATATTTGAATCCTGCCACTGAATAGAACTATATAAGAGCTGGGAATTAAAAAAACAAAACAAAACAAAACAATGGTGCAAGAAAGCTAAGGCAATGGTACCTGCAGATCTGTGGGGATTTAGGCTTTGTTTTCAACCAACAATCACTCAGGAATTATCATTTCTAGATAACTACCATTTCTACTTCTCCAATTTTCTAGAAAGAGCATTGTAGGCCCTCAGAGAGCCCTTTCAGCTGGCCAATGAAGGAGCCCCCAAAATCTGCCATCTTTCTCTTCAGCCTTTCCTTTAACTCCATCCTGGCTTTAGCATTGTGTTAGAATTCAGCCCTTTCAAAGTCTGGTACAGGAAAGGGAAGCGCCGAGTGCTGGAGACTGAAGGAAATTCTCTTTCATGGGAAACAACTCATCCCTATTTGATCTTTTGGGCTCAAACCAGAAGATAAGCTTAACTCCGGTGCAGGGATGCTAGATTATGAAAACGTAACGGTTAACTTTATCTGCAATCAGGCCTGTTCTGCAAGCAGGGATGAAAAGGCTAATTGACACTTAATCTTTTTTATCTGGGCATCACGGAGATTAAGTCCTAGAGCAGCACTGCAAATCTAGGGATGCCCAAGGAATTTCACCTCTGTTTCCCTTTTTTACCTTTCAGCATTTATGAACAAGAGAGGGTATAAAACACAGGAAGAAAGGGATGGAGAAGTGAGCCTCTCCTAACTCTGTGCATGATGACAGTTCCAGTCAGATCACTACAAAGATTTTATTACTATTACAGGTAGTCCTCAACTTACGACCACAATTCAGCCCCAAATTTCCATTGTTAAGCGAGACAGTTAAGTGAGTTTTGCCCCATTTTACAACCTTTCTTGCCACAGTTGTTAAGTGAATCACTGGGGTTGTTAAGTTAGTAGTACAGTTGTAAAGTCAATCTGGCTTCCCCAGTGACTTTGCTTGTCAGAAGGTCACAAAAGGTGATCCCATGACCCCAGAACACGGCAACCGTCATAAATATGAGTCAGTTGCCAAGCGTCTGAATTTTGATCACCTGACCATGGGGATGCTGCAACGGTTGTAAAGTGTGAAAAACGGTCATGAGTCATTTTTTCAGTGCCATTGTAACTTCAAAGAGTCACTAAACAAATGGTTGTAAGTCAAGGATTACATGTATTGACTGAAGTGACTGCCAATGACTTAGGGCGTGACAGGAATCCTCTCAGAAATAGTTGTTCCCTGTTTCACTGGGACATTTCTAGTTACAGTTAAAGGTCTACTGTAACCCGCTCACATATTTTTTTAGGCATGTTTCAGGTTCAAGACATAAGGGTTGAATAATGTTTAAGAAATGTGTTCCAGACACATGCATTTTGATACTGCTGCAGGACTGATCAAATCATACATTAGACAAGAGACTGATATTATTCAAAGCACCAGAAAATGAGGTTTATCATGTAAATTAGATTACAAGGACACTCCATTTGATGCGAGTCTTGTCCCATTTATTTAAATGGGCTTGCAGTATATTGAACAGAGAAGTGCAAAGGAGGGCTGAAGTGTAATAGATTAAGGACATATTTCAAGTTCTCCTCATTCTGGTAACTTGCTAAAACAGAAGAGTGACCAATTAGGTCAGGGTTGTCCAAGCTTGGCAACTTGAAGACCTGTGGACTTCAACTCCCAATATTCCCCAGCCAACGATGCTGACTGGGGAACTCTGGCAATTGAAGTCCACAGGTCTTAAAAGTTGCCAAGGTTGGACACCCTTGAATTAGATGTAGCATCAAACTGATTGAGTCCGATCTGAAAAACTTGACCTAAAAACCAGGTCAGATTTGTTTGATAATTGGATGAGAGGCTACACAACTGTAGAGTAAACGGAGAAATTTTGAAAGAACAAAGGAGAAGATAAGGCAAGTTGCCCAGAAACTATGGAGATTTTGTTTTTACATTTAAGGAGGGTCCTGGATTACCCAAAGGACATTTCAGGCTTTCCTACTGCTCCATACTCCTTGTTCTGATTTTCTAATATCAGACTGGCAAGAGCCAGGTTCAGGAACTGGTGGGAAGACGTGTAGAAATATTGGATATCTTTCTCCAAAGTCAGATTTTTTTAAAAAAATTGGAGAGGGATCTATCAAATCCAATGGTTCCAGGCTACTCAATTGGAGATCACAGAGCTATAATGTCAACGCTGCTAACATCGAATGTTCTTGCTTTGACAACATATGGAGATGCAGCCATTTTCCTTTACTTTATGTTTTACTCTTAGAGTTAGAATTAGATGATACTGGGGGGAGGGAGAGGAATGTGTTTGGGAGTTTAGTTGGACAAAATAATAATGTATAACGGTGGGAACCAAGGTTCTTTGTAATAAGAGATGATAAGACATGGCGGGTTGTAGAACTGGTGGGAAAGCCAGCATTTCAAACTAATTGGAGAATGTGATTTATGACTGTTAGTCAGAGGAGGGTGCTTAGGGGAGGGGAAGCCAGATTTTGGCTTGGGCTATGTACGTGCCGATGTGTTGCTATTCGAATAAAGATTCTTTAAGGTAAACAATGCCTCGAAGTTCTTTCAAGAGTTTCATCTGTCGGAACCATGACATATAGCTTATGTTAATCCAGTGGTGTTTGTTATTACTAGGGTAAAGAACACATCAAACCAAATTTAAAATGTTTATTTTAAATAAGAAAAGAAAAAATGATATCTGGCTTAAAAACTGGAAGAAAGAAAGCATTAAAGAGCCAGCTGGATAAATGTGGCTTTTAAAAATATCTCTGCATGAGAATCTTCCCGGCTGTATTGTCTTTATATGTGACTGTGCTGTTTGCAGAAGGATGAGGCTACAGGTTTTCTACTTAACAACCATTTTCTTAAGTGACCGTTCCAAGTTCCAATGGCACTGAAAAAAGTGACTTATGACCGTTTTTCACATTTACAACCATCACAGCATCCCCGTGGTCACATGATCAAAATTTGGGCGCTTGGCAACTGGCATGTATTTGTGACAGTTGCACTGTCCCAGGGTCATATGATCACCATTTGTAACCTTCCCAGCCAGCTTCCGACAAGCAAAGTCCATGGGGGAAGCTGGAATGACAAAGTGATTCACTTAACAACTGCAGTGATTTGCTTAACAACTCTGGCAAAAAAAGGTTGTAAAACGGGGTCCCAGTGTGACATCAGTGAGTGGATGGGCCCCTCCCTTGTTATCCACGAGTCCTTTAATATTTTTAACTTCAGGAATGCCTTTGGATTCTACAGATATCCCAGAGGCTTTTGCTGTAAATCTGACAGTAAATATTCTGTGGGATTAGAGCATGTTTCTCAACCTTGACAGTATTAAGCTACGTGGACTTCAACTCCCAGAATTCACTATTCAGCTTGCTGCTGGGAAATTCTTAGAGTTGAAATCTGCACAATTTATATGCTAAGGTTGAGAAACTGGATTAATAGTGCAGGGGTCTTCAAACCTGGCCCTTTTATGACTTGTGGACTTCAACACCCAGAATTCCTCAGCCAATGTCCCTGGCTGAGGAATTCTGGGAGTTGAAGTCCACAAGTCATAAAAGGGCCACGTTTGAAGACCCCTGAGCTAGTGTCTCTCACGCAGCAAGTTCCTCCGTCTGCCTGCCCAACCATATGTCCTAGCAAATCTTTGGGTACCAAGTAAAGAAAACTGGATGAGGGCAGCACAACCATTACAGTCATTCATAAAACATAAAGGCAATAAGATGTACATAACGCTGACAATGAATCATTCCTAACTTGGAGACTTCCTTTTCCTTTTTAAGCATTCCACACATGTTTACAGTCCTTGGCAAGCACCATTTTTATTAGTAATTTTTGGATTTTCTACTTAGGGCGCCCTGTTGTGCATCTGATGTGGGCCAAATAGCGTAGAGTTCATATAGCTATTGTTTGTTCCCCCCCACACACACGTTGCAAGTTATAAGTTTCATAATCCAAGAGCACTAGGAGACTTCTAAATCCTCAGTACCTCTTACGTTTGTAAAACAGACAGAAAGAACAGAGATGGGAGGGCCATATGGATGAGTACCGTTTGGGTCTTTGGAGCCTATGAATAGATGCATTGACTGCTAACGTGGAGAAAAGGGAACATCGATAACATTGGCTGCCCGTGTGTGTTTTCAAATATGCCTCCTGATGTTCCAGCAATTCCTTCTTAAGTGGATGGCATTGTTTCTTCGTTTCTTGTAAAAGGTTCAGAGAGGGCTCGATTGATTTGCACCCACACAGGGTCATTCATACGTCCCCAAGTCCCTAATATGCCAAAAGAGGCACAATGCAAGCTAGGAACACAGAGCCGTCCCCTGCACATTCTGTACTCAAGTGCTCTACCTTCTTATGAGTCACGAAAGAAAATAAAAATGTATTTCAATCCTGAAATGACTTGTTTACCCTAATCTCAGCTCCTGTTTGGATGAAGAAGCGTTCCCAAAGGTGGGTGACATAGCCCACTTGAGAAGCAGTGTCAGTGTTTCTCAGTGCACAAATCAAGGGTAACTGGTCCTCCCGCTTGCATCGTACGCTTCCATTATCTGGATCAGGAGCAGAATTAGCTGGTACTGGCATTTGGGAAATAAAGAATATAAAAGCTCCCTCGCTGTTTTCTTGGGAATCACTAATTGTATTAGTAAAAAGATAATTATTTGTGTGGAAAATTGCAACCTTTAATTGACTGATTCATTAACTACTGCTGTTTAAATTAACTGAAAAGGGACCTTTTCCTGTAAATCAGACAATATTTATTTTAAAAGTGAGTTATTTTAAATCATCCACACTGGCTCCAATTGGACTGCAGTGACTTACCTTTATTCTCAGGTTTCTTGGAAACGAAGAAGAAGAACACACTTATTCGCACAAACGGATGCGTTTTCAACAGCAGGGAGAGAAGAAGCTTTCCAGAAAAAGCTACTGAGGACTAGATCTGCCCTTGTAGGGGTGAAGAAATGGCACCTCTAATCTTTCTGCTCTTTTAACAAAGACAGCAGATCTCCTTCTGCAGCCCTTGCAACCGACAGCGCCACCCTGGCAGAACTCCCCAAAGTGCACTATGCATTTTTGCATACGTGTATTGTTGCTACACTTTTGCGTTATTTTTACTTTCAGAAACTGATGATTGCTCAATCTTGAATGCAGTCCTTTACTTTATTCTTTTACTTGTAATTTAGTGTGAATGTTTACTCTTTTCCATTTAAGAACGGAACATGTAACTTTTGAGAGAGAGAGAGGGAGAGAGAGAGAGAGAGAGAGAGAGAGAGAGATATGGGATCCATTCTATGACTGCCTTGGTCCACCTGTCATCAGTTCTTCTTGATATATGTAGGTTTTAAATAAAGTTTAACTATGCATCACTACAGTACTGATTTTCACTTAACTCAACTTCAGACTCTTGGTATCAAACATGCTAGATACGAAATATCTAAAATGGTAGAGATTTGATATCTATCATATTACTCTAATCTCTTTTAAAAGATTTAACAAATTGGAATGACATGGGGTAATTCATTCTATACACTACAGTTTTCTCCTAAAGACATCTTTAGTCTGGAAAGATTTATTTAAAATACAGAAATATTGTTTTAATTTAGTTTTTTTTTTTTTTTTTAAAGAAAAATAAACGTCTGGAATAAGGACTCTCTACCTCATCTGTTTAATATAAAGCAAATATATGCAGGTTTTGTTTTGCTGGTTTCCTTGCTTTATTTTTCAGTCCTTCTAGCATGCAACATTGTTAGTTGTTGCCATGGTGATTCCTTTCTACTGTTTTTACAGGCTTTTCCAAGGTTTATACAATACATCCTTGTTGTAGTTATTTTTATCTTTGTAAGATACACAACATTCTCCTGCAAACAAAGATTGGTAAGTAAAACTATCCAAGGGTGCACAATTCCCCAATATTCCGGCTGGTTCAGTGCAGGATCTCAACCACCATAGCGAGCACAATCGGTCCATATCAAAACGAATAAGCCATGCAGAACCTCTGGCTTTGGGAACAGTAAGGAGAACAAGTCAGCCAGCTGACGATACAAAATGTTCTGGCTCCCAAATGAGTGTTCCTGAATCAGAAGTGAAAACAAAACGCTGTTGCGATGTTTCAAACGGGAGAGAAAAATGCCAGATCAAAAATTGGTGTGCCTATGTGTTTACGTACGACCATCCCTGTCTCTGCATCTCTGCTTTTTTATGTCCCTTTGAATGACAGCCTTCATAATTCGTTGTGAACATTGGAGTTGATGTTTTCCTACGCAGTTCTAGCCCTACCATGAGGCAGAGTGGGACGACTGCCTGTCATAGAAGATCTTAGATACTGAATTTGAAATGGGTGGGAGACAGAGAGACGCCATCTTGTTCTTCATCTCAGGCAACCAAGGTCATGCGTTGATCAGAATCTCATAGCATCCACGTAGTCCTCAGTTCAACTTCATCCTGATATAGCCCAAGGGAGCTATTTTGTAAAGGCAGTCATAAATTATAATGAACAATAGAAGTGATTTGAAAATACATTCATTGCATTCTAGGCCAACACTTTCTACTTGTCAGAAGAGTATGTAAGAAAAGGAACAAGAAACTCATAAATGACTTTAAAGTTGGTTTAAATTTCATTTCTGAAGTGTTACAGAGGTGCTATGAGACCCTACCTATAGTGCTAACTGACCTTTTCCCCATCACCCCCTGTCCAGGTGCTGAACTATCACTAGCGCGTCTTCTTTCTGATTAAAATCTTCATACATCTCTACTTTGATCTGAATATTGCCCTGGGACACCCTCGGTCCTCCATTTCCCTATTCGACACAGATGCTGAATGAACATCTATAAAATTGTAATATTGGCTGAATGCAAAGACAAGAAATATCCTTCCAATCTTCTGTTAACAATCACCTGATGCTTGGGGTTGGAGAAAAGAAAGAACTCTTGAGGGAACCTGCAGAAAGAATGTGGGAGCTCATAAACCATCAACTTTGAAATATATTTCCCCTGTGAAAAAGATTTAGAGACGCTGACATTTCACGGCCATTCAGAAGCATTAAGCACAGTTACAAATCCTACACACCACTTGTATACTTTCTTATGTACATAAATCTTTTTTGTGTGTTCCATGAATACAGATAGAATATAGCCTAGGTAGACATAATTGTGTACATTCGATTTGTGTATATATATATTTGTATATATTTCTTCATGGGTGCAATTCAGAAGGCTCTCTCTCTCGAGCAGAGGTGTCTAACCTTGGCAACTTGTGGATTTTAACTCCCAGAATTCCCCAGCCACTCATGTTGGCTGGGGAATTTTGGAAGTTGAAGTCCACAGGTCTTAAAGTTGCCGAGGTTGGACACCTTTAATTTAGAGGGTCACAAACGTTGCCACTCATAGCTCTCTATAGAGCACTGCTTGAAAGCATGGCTCTCCCAAGCAAAGTGTGCTTCCATGCAACATTCCTTTATTTCAGAATGCAAATGAATATATCTAAATATTGCATAAATAATGACTCTTTGGCCATATGTGCATCTGGGTGGGAAACCTTTCTCTATTTAACGTAAAGCTCTACTTTCAAAGGTTTCCAACAATGCAGAACTACACATTTGGGGACATGCACACAAATGCAGGAAAATGAGTTGCTTTATATTACAGTATCTCCCTCTCCTCCACCAGCATCAATTTAATATGCATTAAGATGCATGAACATTTTTTTCCCTAGTACCCTGAAATCCGATGTTCCTCCATTCCTATACTTTACATCAGTCCTGCCTGCTGGTTTATCTTGGTATCAGCAGAGTATTTTGATATTCACATTTCTTCTTGCATTTCCTTCCACATCAAGGACTTTTTTTTTTTTTTTGGGTTTCACAAAACGTAGCAAGGCCTTTTCTAAAAAGAGCTTAAATGTCTTAAAAATAAATCTGAAGCTTTAATGCTGTGTAATTATCGTGTCTGTTACCTCATCTGCTGTTTAATCTTCCTTCCCTTGACATTTTATGACAGTCTTTCCCATATGGCCCCTTCCAGATGTGCTGATGCAAAGGTAGCCAGCAGGGCATACTGGCCAGGAACTCTGGGAGTTGCAGTCCAAACACATCTGGAAGGAGCAAGGTTACGAACGGTTGTATTATGAGATTGCCCCACTTTTTATGATTCATAAAGGGATGTCTATGAGGCCGTGTTGCCTCCGGCCATAGGAAGCCATTCCCATAGCCTGAACTCTCCCCACCAACTGTAAAATCTACAGTATGGGAGATGTTGACTTACTTTAGAGAATTGTCAGGATCAGACTAAGACATGATTTAGACTTCTGCATCGCTGTATGTCAGGGAAAGTATACACCTTTCATTTGGAGATGGTTGCATAGCTGTTACATTTATACTTCATTGGAAGTCTGTCTTCTGACTTCTACATTTTGGTGTTTGAATGTGGCTTGCCTTTCACCTGCCTCCCGACAGGAAGTCAGATCAATCAATCAGGACGCAGGACGCACATATCCACACAACAAACAGTTGAGATTTGGGAGGTGTGCGCATTGGCTCATCTACAAACATCTCCAACCTACACTTACCCATCAACCCCTTCACAGCGGAGGCATGTGTCAATGCCTACACACAGTTGCAGAGAAGTCTAAAGCTTGAATCATGGCATGCAGAGTGATCTGAAGACTTCAGAGCATTTTTGAAACATTATCACTATTCACTATAGTACAGTGCTAGGTGGAACTCTTCAAGGTGCTACATCTTGTTGAGTGCTCTTAGTAGGCAGGATCAAATTTCATAGCTAAAATCATTATCTCTGATGGTTGAATGGTATTCCCATGACACTCTATGGAAGTCAAAGTTGTACTTTGAAGAAGCAGGATAGGAAGAATATTGGTGCCTTGAACTTTGGTTGGAGAAGACTCCTGGGAACAGGCCAGACAGTCAAGAAAATAACCTGATGGATGATTGAACACATCAACTCAGAGTTCTCATTCGAGGCACAAATGGTGAGGCTCAAATTATCCTACTTTGAACACATTAGACCTAGCTTTTTTGAGAAGGCACTAATACTGGGAAAGGAGGGAAGAAAGAGAAGAAGATGATCAGCAGCAAGATGGATGAATTCAATAAAAGTGGTGATAAGTGCACTATTGGAAAAACTGAAGGACTAGGTTAGGGACATATTATCCTGGAGAAAATCTATTTATGTGGTCTCTAGTAATACAAAAATGACTTGATAGCACATAATCCAACAAAAAATAATGTATGCATCTGTGTATATGTACTTAGTGCTGAATTAAAGAAAGCGGAGACTGAATTCTTGCCCAAATCCATCCTTGGGCAAAGCTGTTTCAGTATCTTAGGGCCAGTCAGTCTCAGCCCCAGGAAGAAAGCAATGGCAAGCCACTTCCAAACATTTTGCGAGGAAAACTGCAGACTTCTCCACGTGGTCACCAGAAATCAAGGCTGTCCTGAAGAACCCTCCCCCCACTCAAAAAAAGGATTTATCTTTCCATATATGTTTTTATACTGCCAAAATTATTGGAACTATTTGGTTGCTACTATGAGTTTATATGCTGCTTCCATCATCAGGAAATTGTGAAATGTGACCACAGGTTTAACAGCTGATTACTAACTGCCAACTAACCTACATCTAATTCATAGGTAGGATTATATATATATAATTATATATAGTCCTCCAAGTGTCCTTTGCATATATTCAAATTTTTTGTAGCTGACAAAGAGTTAGTGGGAGACTAGCTCTTTAGCTCTCATCAGCTAGTCATACCCCTCTGGGATTTGAACCTGGGCAGCTTGCATGTTAGGCAGTTGTATTAACCTTCTGAGCCACAGGTTCCCCGCACTCCTGTCAGCAGAAACGAGGGAGGATATATATCTATGTGTTGGCTGGAGCACCCGGTCTACCAAGTATAGTATAGTGTGTGTGTGTGTGTGTATATATATATATGTTTTCTGAGGTTTTCACGAGTGTTTGTATGTAGGTCTTTGGTAATTCGGGTTTTCTCCCGTGTAAAATTGAAAGTGTCTTGGCAACTTCGTCGAAACGTTGCCAAGACACTTTCAATTTTACACGGGAGAAAACCCGAATTACCAAAGACCTACATATATATATATATATATATATATATATATATATATATATACACACACACACTATATTTATATATACACACACACACACTATATTTATATATATATAAATCCTCCAAGTGTCCTATTAAACACATATTCAAGGTATAGTTGGGGGGGGGGGAGAACTAGGTATGTTCACCATCTTGAGTTATTATAAAAATAATAAAGGTGGAATATAAATTAAATAAAATAAAAAAATATAATCTATAATTATTTCTTCCCTCCACCCTCCCTTTCAGTCATTTTACAGATCCATGTTCCTCTAGGAGTGGGGGGGGGGGGAGAACGATGGCCTTTTTATGACTTGTGGACTCCAATTCCCAGACTTGTGGATTTGTGGACTTTATGACTTGTGGACTTTATGACTTGTGGACTTCAATTCTGGGAGTTGAAGTCCACAAGTTATAAAGGGGCCATTGTTCTCTACCTCTGCTCTAGCATAACTTCTAAGTTTCTGATTTGGGACAGGACAGAGAGGAGTGTGAGGGTGGGTCAGTAAATGTAATTTGGGCGCTCTAACTTCCCTGGCATCCATAAGGTTACATGACTATGTGTACAATCTAGAAATCTAAAGGATACTTCCTTGCACAAATCTGACTTACAGCTGGCGATTCATCCTGACATGCTGGTACGCAGCAATGTTTGGCTCATTCACCTTTAAAAAAACAGTGATAATCATATTTTCTACTGTCAAATTATTTTTTATATCAGATAAATGTCACACAGATATATTTTTAGTGTGTTGTATGTGCTGCATTTTAAAAATACCAGTTTGCTAAAGTGCTTCTCTGTGAAATTACTCTCACACATAGAGCTTTAGTTTAAATAAAGACATTTTCCACAGAATAATACTTGAAGAATTCCAGATATAAAACATCATGCTCTTTAGCAAATGAGAGTTATTATATAAGTGGCTTTTTCTCTGTAATAAACCTTTTAAAATCTACATTGAAATAGTCTATGTAGTTTTATTATCTGAAGAGCTATTGTTATCTCTAAAAAGATTATCTCTATAACCAGTAATCATAGACTAAACATTAAAAAAGTGTATAAGCATCCATACTTTTTTTTTTTTTTTAAACATTCTCTTTGTTATATGACTGGGAGAATGTACAGGATTTTATTGTGAGAAACATTTTAAAGCTATTATTTCAATGCAGTGCTAAATTTATTCACCAGGGGTCATCAAAGGTCTGAATTTTCTTTGTCTACCTGTTGACTCTAATATATTTTTTTAAAAAAAATCTCCAAGTTTCCATATGAAATTAGCATTTAGGGTTTCTCAATGCCAATCAATTGCAGTTCTATAGATACGTTGAAGAATTATTTTGAATATTCACCATATAGCAATACTTTCTTTGCACTTTGCAGACTATTCTTTAAGCACTGCTACAAAAGATGATAATGGTGATTCTGACAAAAGGTTCTTTTTGTTAAGTATCAATTTATTAATAAAGTTGACAGCAATAAAAATTGCATTTAGTGAAGAAAGAAGAAACGTGAAAAGCAGCTTTTGGATCAAGGTGCATTTCTTCCTAGTTATATACCTACCTCTCAGTATTGAACATTCCAAGAGAAATAGGTTTAACTTGTATGTATGTCACCATGACTTTGGATACATTGGAACAGATAAGACATTTCATACAGATGAAATTTTAGACAGCTATCATTTTCGTACCGAACAACCTGGAATGCCTCTGCATGCCAATATTCATATTTACAAGAATGTTGCAATACAGCCCATTGTTTTAAATTATTTTTTTAAATGCCTATACTGTATTACATGTAAGTAGGCCATCTTTTATCTTGCTCTCTCTGCAATTTGCAAAAATGCAAACATTGAGAAAAGGAGTAAAGGAGGCATCTTGCATAACATAAATTACAGATATTACTGCATGTTTTTGCCAAATCAGTAAGCAGCGGGGCTGAAAAGATTTCATCACATCAAAATAACAATTTTTGCAGAAGCAAAGCTGATAGACTTATCCATTTGTACCCTTAATCTGAATCTATGATGAACATTGGCAGAAAAGGCTTACAGAACCTATATTTTCCTCCAGTTTGAATTCACTGTGACTATAAAATAAATGATTGCATACAAAGTTAAAGATCATTAATTTTACCTTATTTTCAGACTGATCTATCTAACAATATTGTGACAAAGTCCCCAAGTATTATAAACTTGGAAAAGCAATATGCCCCTTTTCTTTAGGCATACATAAAAAAGAAATTCAGATATTTTATTTCCTCTGTCCTCTATTCTAAGAAAAAAATATGGCAAAAAAAAAAAAATAACTTCAGAAAAACAGGAACCTTTTATTTACCCACTGTCTACATATCTAAGAAATGGCTAAGACTTAACATGCTTGTCTCCAGCCATTCCTCATCCATAAACCAGATTCTAAAATGCCTCTTTCCGATTGGCCCACTAGCAGGAACCTGATTTGTTGAACTGGTACATGCTTTTTCTTCCCATAGCAGTCAGTGTTACTTTCTGCACTACTTAGGTAAAGCTGTTGACTCTCTCCCATGGTTTTCAAAATGGGAAACGAATCTCCTAGTCCCGTGGTGGCGAACCTATGGCACGCGTGCCACAGGTGGCACGCAGAGTCCTCTCTGTGGGCACATGGGCCGTCGCCCCAGCCCTAGGCCTTCAGCTGGGTTTTATAAAACCTTTTCGCTTTAGGCCTCCGCTGCCATGTGCAAAAAAAAAAGGTTCAATCAATCAATTTCAACTTCTCGCAGGGAAAAAAAAGATCTCGCAAAGTTGGAATTGATTGATTGAACTTTTTAGTCCCACCCAGTCTGCCATTACCACTGCAGCCACGCCCACCCAATGGGCCACACCCTCCCAATTGGCCACACCCACCCAATTGGCCACGCCCACCCGGCACCCGAGGATACATAAGTGGGTTTTGGATTGCAGTTTGGGCACTCGGTCTCTAAAAGGTTCACCATCACTGGCCTAGTCAATCAACTGTATGTTAACTAAGCAGCATTGGCAGCACAATATCTGCCATAATTTTCCTTAGCCTACTATCTTCCAGCTGCATTGAGAATTCTGGGAGCTGCAGCCCACCATAGCTGATGACCAAGACATAGGAGAATAAAAAAAATATATTCTTGAAAGTTATCCAAAGTCATACCTACTTTGTCATCCCATTCCTACTTTGCCAAATAGGGAAAAAAAATGGCCTTGATCTGGGAAACTGCCACATCCATCAACTGTACAATGGAAAAGACTTAGGGCAGGGGAGGTTGTGAAAGTGCCTCTATATCCTTCTATTAAATTATGGTGCTTTCTTTAGCTGGTATAGAATGCAATTGTCAGGATGCTTGATGATCAATGAGATGTTTGAACCATGCTTGGATCACCAGTTCTGGGCTAGTCATATTGGTCAGTTATTTGTTTTCAGGTTGAACGCAAAGTTCTCGTTCTGAACTGTAACCTTAAATGTTTTGGGAACAGTTTTTATGCAGAGCTGCGTGGATTAATATGAGCCTTGATGTGCTTTGGGATAAACCTCAAAGGACTAGTCAAGAAACTTTAAATGGATACATATTATCAGGAAATTTTTCCTTTCAGTGATAGCTCCATATCTGTGAAAGTCACCCTTGGGAGTTTGCATGTGTCTTTTTATTCATCCTTTTCTTTCAAGCAGATTTTAAAACTTTTCTTCTGCCACTCAATTACTTATTGGTGTTTTAGTCTAACATTTTTACTCTCTCTGGCCAGCAGATCTAAAGATGAGTTGGCCTGAGAGGCTGATCTATCTTGTCTGTAGGATGTTTTTTTTATCATGTAAATTAAATTAAATCTCTGAATCAGGACAAAGATCTTGATATATAGATCTCTATAACCAGTGATCATAGACTAAACATTTAAAAAGTTCTTGATCCTGAGCGAAGTCATAAGCAAGGCTTATGGAGATGGACATCTTCTCCAGTCCATGGTATACCTGAAATACTTCAGATGTTTCTATTAGTTAATGAGGAATCTGATTTCAGCATCTATCTGAAATTCACACTCACTATATTTATCATACCTTGTTACTGGGTAGCGATGGAATTGATAGACTAATTCTAATACATTTGGTGGACAGCCAGTTGAGGGAACCCTTATCTTCCTTATACAGATTTCTATGTTCATGGCTTTGTTCTTAAAAACTGGCAATATGTGGACTGAACTAGGCTACCATTAGATGGATTACTTGAACAATTGTTAACCAGGAGGGAACTGTTGATTGGTATTCTGTGGGGTTCTTCTCTAGACCCCAAACTATATTTATAAATGACTTGGAAGAAGGGTTTGAAAATATGATTATGAACTTTGCAGATGATATAAAGATGGGGAGATAGCAGAGATCAAGATTAGAGGTATCAAGAGTCATTAGAAATTTGAAAATCAGGAACACTGGGTAGAAACTAGCAGGCTGAATTCAGTGGAGAGAAAAGGAAAGTTCTGCATTTGGACAGGAAAAATCAAAGAAAAGAGTATAGGATGTGGGGAAGGCCATATGAAAAGATTCTGGGCATTGTGGTAGATGATAAGTTGAACATGAGCTAACAGTGTGAGGGAACTGCAAAAAATCAGCAATCTACAAATACAATTCTAGGCAATATTTATTATTTAAATTTATTGGCCATCCAATTCCAGTATCAATAAAACTAAAAGTGTCAAGTTTTCTTGATTTTGTGTTGGTCAGACCGTGTTCAAATCGTTGAGTCCAGATTTCGGTGCCACATTTTAGGAAGAACATTGGATTTTTTTTTTTAGAAATTTCAAGAAAAACGCAGCGATAACAGCGATAAGGGGCTGGGAGAAAGAAGGAAAAAACATAAGAGATATTTGGAGAACTGGGTATGTTTAGGCTGGAATAGAGAAGATTGTGATCACCTGAAGGGCTATCACATGGAACATGGGTCAGAAGTGTCCGGATTTGTTTGAAGTCATAGAAGCAGACAACATGGGTTTAAATTATACGGAAGTAGTTGGTTGAATATCAGGGGGGAAATTCCTAATGGTAAAATATGTTCAACACTGGAACAAACTGTCTTATTTTTTTTCTGGAGGTGTTCAGAGCTACCATGGTGTACTGGGAAGAGGATTGATTAGGTGATATCCAATCTCCTTTCCAATCCCTTCTATGTTTTATGATTCTATGAAAAGTGCTCGCTAGCTAGGAACACTTATAATTTAGCCAGCAAGGGAAATTTTTGCAAATACACATTTGTTCCAAACATATCTGGCACGTGTTGTTGAATCAAATCAATATTTTAATTTTAAAAATTTCTCACATGGCTAGTCAGAGCTATCCTTTCTTCAAAATTATAGGGTCACACTTAGGAATGAAGTGCCTTCTAACAAAAGAAGAATCTTTTCTTGATTTAAAAATTCCCAGTATTCAGCTATTCTTGCTTTATTTAACCATTCAATTAAAATAGCATGTGGCATACATTCACTGGGCTACTGTTGAGAAAAGTACCAATTTATGCTGAAAATGCCCCATGGAAGCATACGTTGAATTTAATAGGCTGGATCCAACTGGATTCATCTGTTGATGAAACTGTATCTATCAATGGGATAGGCTTCCTCCTACAGGTGCATTTTTGTCCAATATCTGGCCTCAATGACAAGGGGACTCTCTGGATTACTGCTGGAGATCTCAGGAAAAGGTAAAAAAGAGAGATGATAACTTTTACAAAAGCCCAAATTACCGTATTTTTCCGTGTATAAGACACTATTTCCCCCCCCTGCAAACGCCCTGTTCAAAAATCAGGTGCGTCTTATACAAGTGCAGCGTCTTATACACGAAAAAATAATGGTAACCTCCACAGCCCAGGGCATGCCTGTGTGGGTTCTTTACATGCCACTGCCATGCCGCCTGGTGCAGGTGTCAAGCCCCTGTGGGCTTGCCACTAACGGGAGGGGGAAGGGGGCAAGATCGTCGGATGGCGGCGTCTGGAGGCAGCGGATGGGACCAGCAGCATGGATGGCAGCGACAGCCCTTTCCCTCCCTCGTACCTGTATGCTGGCCGGGGACCCTGTGGAACGCAGCTGCGAGGCCGTCCTGCTCGATAATAGCGGCCGGCCGAACTTCCAGATTTGCCGGCTCAGCTGTTCAGCGCTCCACCAAACAGCTGATCGGCAGGGAGTTTAAAACCTGCCTTCGCTTCCCTTGCCTTGCTATCATGCCGGTGCTCACGCCAGTTTGTTTACCAGGGTTGGAAGGCTGCTGCTGTGCACTGACTATGCATGCTCATCATGCCGGATGCTGGTTAGGTGGGTGGGGCCAGCCAGGAGGTGTCTATTTAGAGCGCTGGGAGGCAGTTGCTCCCAGTGCTGACTTTGTTTGCTGTAAGCTTGGAACTTGCATGCCAGAGCGTCTTATACAAGGGTGCGTCTTATACACGGAAAAATATGGTAGTATTAAAATTTTAATACATCATGTTCTGCCTCATGGCCGTCTTGCTGTGGGACAACTGGCTGCAGGATAAGTGTTACACTAAAACCAAAGAAATGGTGGAATAGAAGCATTAAAGAAAGAATGCAAAAGGAGGGACATAAATGTGAATGACAAAAATTAAAATATTTTTTACATTTATTTTAAATAATTAAATTGAATTTTTCAATTGTTCGATTGTTCTGCGGCAAGTTGTCCTGTGGTGTGTATGGTGTGGCGAGTTGGCCGCAGAGAGTTGGCCATGGCAAATCGTCCCATTCCGTCTTCATCATGGATGGAATAGTGATTTGGATAGATTTATGACATTGCTTCTTTGGGAAGAGAAGACCTATAGTATACATTTTACTAAATTATCCATTAAATAAAACTTGAGGTATCTACAAATTGGATTTCCCCACCGTGTTGCTCTCCAGTTGTGGTAGTGCTACAGCTCCCAAATTCAACCAAGCCAATACCCATGCTTACCGGGAATTCAAGGAATCAGAATCCCAATACACATCTAAATGAAATATGGTTAGAAATGAACAAATTTCAGCCAGGACTGGTTGGTTTTGGCATGCACTCCTTCCCAATTGATTGTTCAGATTTCGTCACATTATGAGTCTGCTTTTCTCTTATTGGAGTGATTCCATTTTATGTATCCTCTCTCTCCATGGTTTCAAATATCTTCTAGAATTAATGGGCTATTACTCAACAATTCCAGTCCGAGAGTCTGCTTTTTCTCATGGCAAAGTATGAAACATTGTCATCAACCTAGATATTCATAAGCAGAAACTCAACAGCTCTCTGTACTTTACCTGTTTATTACATTAATTTTCATAATCCTTAGTTATTCTTAGGCATGACCTTGCAGGATAACCGTCAAAGGTTTCAATGACTGGCCTAATCCAAAGAAGCTTTGTAGTGCTACTCCAGTTAGGGAAAGAATTAATAAGCCAAATGTCCTACCTTTTCTGCCATTAATAATACTGGCATTTTGGGATGTTCTTGATAAAAGCAGATTTAAAAAAACATCCCTCTTCAGGGGTGTTATCCTAGGAATATTTAAGCTACAGTACAATGAATAACAATTGTCTCTCTTGTCTATTATTTTTAGTCTAGATAATTTTCAGACATTTTTGGAACTCCTTTAGCATTTTTTGCTCAGAAAACAGGGTCCTGAATACTAGTACCCTAAACCACAGAAGAAAGTTGCCCCCCCTCAATTGTGCCATTAAAAAAAAACATACTGAAAAACAGAAAAACGGCAGTTGATATATTTGAAAAGTTCATTGCATTTTGCTTATTTTCTGCTTCCTGAGGGATAAGAGGAAGGCTAAAACCCTCATTTCTTTTTTTTTTTTGTGGATTAGAAAAACAAGCTCCCGGGTAACCATTGTTCTATTGTAATCTTCTGGCATACCCTGAAAATTCTTTGGGAGTGACAGAAAAAAAAATTCCTTGGTATATTGTGCTATAGAATAAATCATGCACCCAAAACTCACAGCTTCTTTAAGCTGTTTTTTATTATTTTTATTCCCTACACCATTTTCTTTTCTTTCTTTTTTAAAAGTAGAAGTTGGATATTTTAAAATAACAGCAATATTAATCTTTTGGTTTTCTTTTCTCCAACTTTTCTTTTTACCCTGTCAAAGGTAATCTCAAGAGCCCTGTGATAGAAAATGAATGTCAGGCTGTGCAAATAACTGAGGAACAAAATCAGCTTTTAAAAGAATTGGCAGAACCTACTTTTTCCCAAGAACTTTGACAATGAAGGGAGATCTTAATAAACCTCAATATCTCTGCTGAAACCTTAGTGTATCTCAGTTGTTTTCTTTCACCGGGATCCTATGAGCTGCTACATCCACAAGTCCTGAATCCAGGAGTTGAGAGCAGAGTAAGGAATCCAAGTTCAGTTACAGGTTAGAAGTGTGTACCTCATGGCTTGATCATGCCTCAGCAATTGAGATAGGTCCCATTAGACAGAAACCCCTTGAATGCCTGGTTAACTTGGGCTTAGGAATGGGCAACATCAAAAATGGATGGATGGATGGAAGGGGTGGGAGGGAGGCCTTCAGCTTTTAATCCTATAGAAATGTGTTGGAGAGTTTGACCCTACAAATTAGGCTGCTTTCTAAGAATCTGGCTTAATCTCTAAAGAGGTGATTGAGCCCGTTTCCCTAAAAAAAAGTACCTGATTGAGTTTTGAAACCTTCTCTCCTTATAATGAACATGGAAATTGACTTGCCCATTTGCATGTGATCATTCCTTTTGGGGGAATTATTGTCTTTAGGGTACCATGGACTCTTATGTCTGAAATCCTCATATCCCCCAAGCAGGAAAGGCAAGTACTTTACATTCATCTTGGATCTGCAACAACCTTCCTTGTGTAAATAATCCTTGTTTCAGCTGTGAATCAGTGCAACCACTGTTATAGTGTACTTGTTTTGATGTTGCTTCTAGGAAAGTCTTGGATGGCCTCAGTGTAAGGGCAGCCTCCCACACAATGCCCGATTCAAATACGATGATGAAATTGGAACTAATTTGTGAGGGCAGATCTTTTTATATTCACTCATTGCTGGAGTGAAATGTGGGGATGGGCATCTTCCTCTAACGGAATCCCAACATTTGACAGCTGGCCATGAAGAAGCTGCATACAACTAAATGTGTATAAAATAAATGAAGACTTGTCCTTAGCGATACTAGGGATTATTTTAGTAATGGACAGCCCCTTCCACCCCACCCCCATCACATCTGATTGTGCTATTTTGTCCAGTTTCCTTTGCACACAAACACATCTGACCAATTCAATTTAGTCTGGATTGGCTTTCTTCAAAGTATTTCCCAAATTCCTTCTGGCACCCTTCTCAAGCCGATCTCTCAAACTAAAATGTCACTCATGCTAAAGAGAGAGGCTTCCAAACTTACTTCAACCTGTTTCTGGGTTCACAAATCAAAGCCAAATCTCTGGCACATTCAGAGTGGTTGATTTATGTGTATTCAGATCTTGAAGAATTTTCCCTCTAGAATTTAGGAAGAATGAGGGCTGGGTATGAGCATCCTCATTCACATATTTAAATTGCAATTGTTCTAGTCATTTCCATGGAAAAACATCTCAGGAGTAATGTCACTTCTGTTAAGAAGAGGATGATGCCAGTGCGTTTAATGATTAGCTACTAGCTGGGAAAAGCTGCCAAACCTGTTACCTGCAATAGTGCCATAAAAGTCTTTTCTATTTATGGTGACATTAGGGGACTTTAACAAGTCAAGCCGAGAAGCAGGGCTGTTAATAATGAAAGAGCCATGAGACACAAGTCTTAGTTTTCAGTGGGATATCATAATTAAGAGTTGCCATTCTAGCTTTCTGTGCAATGATAGCAGCTTCACAAAGAGCCAAAGGAAATATTTATTTGTCCACTGTTCCAGTAACGAGGCTGGGGTAGGAATGGAGGTGGTGGGCTCAGATAAACCTAAACTTCAACCCAACAGAGGTCATTCATGCAGACAGGCCCAAACTATTCCTCTAATGTTCTGAGTCCGTGACAGTCAAGTGCAGTTCTTATTTGAATCCTTAAACATGAATCTAATATTAGGCTTTTGCTTGCCTTTCTTCTCTTGGTTCTACTTCAGTCTTCAGGAGCATGGCAAAGTCAGAGAGGTGCTAAAATGCACAGAAAAAAAATCAGTTCAGTTTCTTTAGGTGGGAAATTCAGCAATGCCCAGAACATCTATAACTCTTCCTTGGCTTCCTATTTATACAAATGGGCTCTCTCATTGTGCCAGGAATCTATCTTCTAGTTCTACGTCATGTTTCTAACATGGAAAGGAAGCTTCTTGCTTTTCTTAATGTCTGTAAGATTCTTTGGAAAGCCAAAGAAGAAGGCAGAAGAACTTAAGAGTCTTGATAAACCTGTTGTTCTATGTGGCCAATCATATACAAAAAAATTTCTACAGCACTGTAGGCAATTTCTTTGGCCCAAAGTCCAAAGTAGTATGATCAGAGGCTGCACATTAGCAAACCAATTTCTATAAGCATATATCCCATTAAAGGATCCAGTCCTACAGCATGCCCTCCAATGATGTTGAAGAAATTGGCTCTACTAAGAAACTTGGCATTGACAACACCAAGGAAGCAAAAGGGAGCAAAGAAATGGAGACAAAGCAAAGGTAGATATTACTCATATTTATTACAGTGGAATACTGGGTCAAACTAAACCTCTGATCTGCAGAGCTCATTCTCATTCAGGAATTTTGAAATTTCTTGAGCTGTGGGGATACTTTAAAGCCCTGGACATTTTATCCTATCTTTGCATTCTTTTTTTTATATAAGTTTTATTGATTTTTAAAAATTATAATCTTTAGAGCTTAGTAAACAACGTTGTCTGGGTTTACATATTTAACATTAACTTCTTCAATATAAATCTATTCAGTACTGTACACTCCAGTATTTTTTACTTGATCTTCCTTTCTTTCCCATATTTTTCCCTTTCCCCCTCATTAAACAATTGCAATTCTTAGTACTATTGGTGTATACAAAATTAGACAGCTTCATCATATTTTACTAATATTATAGACATAACAATAATATCAATTCATAAGTCAATATCCTGTTTTTCGTGCTCTTATTAAAGTTTGATTTCCCATCAATATTTACAGTATCTTTATCAGTTATGATTTTCTCAATATTAATTACATTTCTATAGCTAAAAAAAATTGTTCATACCAATCCTCCTCTTATTTTCAAATTTCCCATATCAAAAAAAGAAAAACAAAATGCTATTTTAATTCTAAATCATATCTTCCATTATAAAACTCTAGTTATATCTAAGGGTCATCCGTTCCTTTAATCATATTCAAATCTTCTGTTTTTTAAGTCTAACTCTTTCTTTCTTTCTTTGCCAAGTAGTTTTCCAGGCCAAGGCAATTAAATCACCCAAAATTTTTCTTTCTATTTTTGTGCAAGCTTGGCATGAGAAAGGTAATTTAGGTAGAGTATTTTTGGAGGGGAACTCCGCCCATCCACATTCCCTAGAGACATTTCCCCTGCCCGCTCTATGTTCCATTTTCTAAAATCTTCTTCCTTGTCATCAGGTGTATTTTGGAGAAAGGAGTAAAGGGTCTTTTGTATTTTCATTGTTATAGGTAGATCTTGCAGTATTTTATTTGTATATGGCAGTCCATATTTTCCTTCTCCTCTCCCCTTCATCTCTCAATTCATTTCTTCTGCTTCATCCTCTGATTTCTGGTTTATTTGTTCATACTTTGTAGTCATTGTCTGGGAGCTTTCCAGTTGTAGCTTCAATTTGGAGATTTGGTCCTTTATATCATCTAGGTTATTTTTAGTTTCATTATGGTTTCTTTTTATGTCCTCTTTTTGTGCAACAATTGTTTGATGAATTTGCTGTAACATAGAGAGTATTTCCTTCTGAAAGGTATTTGTTTTTTCTTGAGGCATCATTCCTAGAAATCCTCTGGTATCACCAGTCTCAGTAAGAGTGGAACAAAATTTCCTCTAGTTTTCTGGTCTTTATATATCATCTTTATAATCCAATTCTAATAGCAATATTTTATGGTAATCCTTTGTTTCAAGTATCCTGAAAATTATCAGTCAGGCAAGGTTGTAATCCACAATGTTCCAAGTGTTCAAAATGTTCAACCTCCCTGCAGCCAGACGTATTCAAAAGTCAAATTTTTCTTTCTCTCCCACTAGCTCTTGAGATTAAAAGTCCAAGCTCAGTAGGTATTTATAGTCCAAGAAGGTCAGGATGATAAATATGCCAAAATATTTTCCTTTATTGCCAGCTGTACTAAGCAGCCAAGGAGCTAGTTATGGTGCTGTACTCAAATCCACCACTATGTCATTTGAAGTCCATTTTTCACTCTTAAAACAAAGGGTTGATTTCTTATATTTCTTATATTTCACCTCAATAATTTTTTTTCAAAGAAAAAATCTTAACAATTATCTCAGTTCTCAGATTTATCAAAACTGTATTTATGTATTACTTTCACTTCAGTATTATGTATTTCTGTCCCCCATAGCAAATTTTAAATGCCACTTCTGTTCACATCCGGAGGTTTTAGGCTTCTTGGGAGCCTTTCCCAGGAAATTCAGTTGTAAAATAGTAAAGAAAGGATCACCATTCTCACCCAGTCCAAATATGCTGTTCACGATGTGCTAATTAAAGCTTTGTTCTTCAGTTGTCAGCAGCTAATGGCCGGCCGCAGAGGTGTGGCCAGTCTTTCCCCTGCCAGTTTAGAGGGCTTTCCTTGGATCAGAGAGACCGCTGTCTCTCTGTGATCGACAAGGCACCCCTCCTTCTTCATTGCCTCTTCGGGGTGACTTTAGGCCCTTTTCAGGGCCCCCAGCAGGACAAAATCGGGCACAGAAAGCAGAGCTCTGCCTTCCTGCATCCCGTCTCATCGTGACGCAAAACCTGAAGTCCTGCTATCTTTGCATTCTACTTGTTTGCTGATTAACGGCCCAGTCACACGTTCATCTCCTGCAGATCAATAGTAATTATGTTACTGGGTCTTTGGCTTCTAAAGACATTTAGATATTTTGTGGACTTTGTCCAGACTGGGTGGAGCAGCCATGCTAGGGAAACCATACTTTGCTTCATCCCTAATACACTGAAGACATTCCCCAATATTATTTTAGAGTTTTTACATCTTGTTCCTGATGGATAAATCACTGTTCGAATGAGAGCAAAGGGAGAGGAAAGAGTTAGATAATATTAGGATCAGGCAAGGAACTGATTATGGACATATTTGCCTCTTTTGTATGATGAATAATGCTATTTCATATTTGCAGCATCCCCAACCTTCTCCAGCATGGCATGGTTAGCATTCTACATCACTCTAAAAACAATACAAAGACCCACAAAAGAATGTGGCGTCTTGCGGAGGCATGTCATTGCATCAGTCTTTTTTCCATGCATTTTACTCTCCCTCCCCTTCCTTCTCTGTCTTAGGTCCATTGCTAGTTTATTTGAGTCATGATTCAAAAGGGCATTCCTGGAATGCCTGCTTACAATCGTGAATAATAAAAAACGGGAACCCACCAATAGGTCCAGTGCAGTCATGCATTTTCTGACATCTGCCTGGCAAACATTTATAGAGAGGGAACTGGGTAGGGTAGGGACAGAATGGGACCAGCAAGCCTATGGAATGTTGCCAGTGTTTGCTGCCTTTTATGTCATCTCTTTCTAAAAAGAAGTGTGTTAAAGTCATTTTAAAAAGTAGTGTTCAAGTTGGGTCTAAGAGCAGAGTTCTCCAAAGTAGTCAGTCCTGACCCCAACATTGGCCCAAAGGATCAATGGAATTATCCAATGGCTCAATGCTATGAGTTGGTTGCACAGCTAGCCAGATGTTGTAGACTAGATTTGGTATTTTATCCACCTATCAAGTCCTTCCCAAGGACCAGGAATAAGTAAATATTGTAATGCCACCAGCCATAAAAAAAAAAAAAGGAGCACCACTTGAGCACTATTGGCATTGACAAAATCATTACCAGTCAATTGCAAAAGGCAGTTTTACTTGGAGCAGCTTACATCCTCTGATAATACCTTTAATATTATTAAACAATAACATCTGCCTGTCCCAAATCGTTAGAAGGAATATGGACAAAAAATGCCAAATCCAGTCTAAGCAAGTAGCTGACTGTGTGACCAACCATCGCCATCATCATCATCATCAATAGTCCCACTGACGATTGGTGCTTAATATTGGCCACTTTGGAGAGCCCTGTTTTAGATCCAGTTGAGAACCACTTTTACAACACTTCAGTACTCTGGGAATGGTAAAAGGGACACTAGAGTATTCTTGATTTTAAAAAGATCCATTATCATCTCCATTTTTGGATCTACCAGCATAAATTCTTCTATAAAGTCACAGAAGCATTGCTTGGTATTACATAATAAAATTGCCTGAACTACATGCTTCTATTTTCCATGTGTTATTGTATATCTCCTTTTCATGATCTTGATGTGACACCATTCAGATGAGATGAAGATTCATGAGCTATATTTGGGTCATTGCATAAAGAAATATAAAAAAATGTTTTCAAAATTAAATGTATTGTTATGTTGAGACGTATTGTACCATCTCCCCTCTCACTTACAAATCACCCACATATACACATATTGTACAGTTGAAATAACGTATGAGTTGCTATTTTCTAGTTACTTCAAAGGTACATTGGGAACATAGTAGGAACATAAAACTGCTTTGTCACAATTCACTAGGCTAGTCCATTCCTTCTGTAAATCATTAATAATGCTGACAGTCTGGGAAATTTACTTTGGCTGTAAATCTATAAATGGCATGAGAAGATGTGGTAGAAGGGTTTCTATATCTGACTTTCAAATAAGAATGTTTGGACTGAACGAAAGGTAGAGGGAAGAGATAAATTAAGAATTGTGAAAAGGGCTTGACTGTGTAAAAGGTGAAAAAAAATAAACACTCTTATTCCTGTAAAAATCACTTGGGAAATTTGACATTAGCCTTATTTAGAACTTCCTTCTTTTATTAGGATTTTTTGATCAAATATGACTTTTTATCTCTTTTTAATCTTATAGAAGGGCTGCGGACATGATAATCTTTGTTTTGATATGGTTGTTGGTTTCTGATCTTTACAGCTTTAATTTATGTGAGATGGGCGGTTCTTAAATATGATAAATAAAATATAAATTTGTTTATGCAGTAAATGAATTTATAAATGCAGTAAAAAATTAAATAATGGTTTAGTCACTCCATTATCATGTTATATTCTTTGCATTCAGGTATGTTCTATTTAGGTTGTCTAGGTATAGCAGTTTATTATTTAGCATATGATGAGAACATAAAAGAGAAGTAAACATATATATATATACACAGTCCACGTAATTCTAAGTAAAACTTCTATGGGAGTATGGCAGTGGCCTCATAACTGAATGTCCAATTCAGCTCCCCAGGTGATCGCCTCTGGCGTTGCTTGATACAGAACTTCTAGGGAACCAGAGAAGGCATGCTATAGGCAATCTTCCACAATATGTTTAATAGTTTGCATATCAGCACCACAATCGCAACAAGGGGAATCTTTCTATCCCCACTGAAACAGGTCAGAAGCTAGTATCACACCTAATTCTGTTCACTTTTGACCAGAAAAAGTGAGGCTGGTCAAAACCAGGTAATTTGGTAGAAGGATCACTAATGGTCAGGCCACAAGAAGGTACCTTGGACCATTCCCCTCTCCATTCCTCTAGTTATCCAGCTTTTGGAGATCTTGAGAGAGGATGTCTCCTGCATCACTGAAGTTGGTTCTTTGGACTGTGAGATTGATTTCATCAGCATAAATATATTTCCGAGAATGTTTCAGGCAAGTCATGGATGTACAAGTTAAAAAGAGCAGGGGATAGCACTGATCTTTATGGAAATCCATTATTCAACATATGATATCTGCTTCTATTGAATTCTGTAAAATCTTGAAATATCCTTTACTCAACATGTTGTCAGTTAAAGCAATGATGTTATGACAAGGTATAACCTTGATTAGTTTGAGGCAAAGTCCTTCTCTGCAGACAGTACAGTGGTGTCTCTTAGTTTTTTAAGCACTGTGGCCAGTTTATCTCGATATTTAAAACGATCAGTTAAAATGTGGTTATGATGACAGAGATAAAGAACATTAAGGATTGAGTTTCGTTACTATCTTAAAAGGGAAGATTATTCAGAGTGTGTCTAACTGTGATCATGAAGACAGTATAAGGATAGGATCCTCAGGAAAGCATCAATTTTGGTAGTTTTTCTTCATCCTTTCCCAAACATACTCTTCTTGGTAACAAGGAGGCTTACCTCTTAATAGAGGACAGAGATACGGGAAAGCCAAGAGCATCTCCAGGCATGGGTTCAGATCCACATGAGAAACAACTGAGGGTTGTTTTCTATCATGCTTTGTCCTGTTATGATAAGGAAGTTATGTCTCAGACAAATATCATTTTTAGCATATTAGTTACTGTTTAAAACATGAGCTAAGAAGGAAATTCTAATAGTCCAACACTTTATTCTCTCATGAAGGTCATGGCAGGGGCAAAACATCTGTCTCTCTTTCAGATAGATAGATAGATAGATAGATAGATAGATAGATAGATAGATAGATAGATAGATAGATAGATAGATAGATAGATAGATAGATAGATAGATAGATAGATAGATAGATAGATAGACAGACAGACAGACAGACAGACAGACAGACAGACAGACAGACAGACAGACAGACAGACAGACAGACAGACAGACAGACAGACAGACAGACAATCACCTGAGGACCAACATTAAAATATACTCATATGCATGTACGTTTATGTGCAGAAAAACTGAACACTGCAATACACTATTGTACTTTCTGAACATAGTTTTCCAAAGTGTAAATTACTTTAAAAGGCATTCCTTTTTTGAGTTCTTCCTCTTCATCTGAATTTCATAGTTATTGTTATATGATCCTAATGCTTGCCCAAAACACTTTGAAGACATACCACATACAGCAATAGAAGAGAATATTTGTAGCTCAGGATTAAACTGTGGAGTCCTTGTGCTCTCTGAGCTTGGTTGCTTTCTTGTAGATGTTTCATTGGCCAATTAGGTTACATTATCAGTGCTAGAAGGGAATATGGTATAAAACCAGAGTGCAAACCCCACTCCCTTCTGACACTGATGATGTTACCTAGTTGGGTGTAATGAAATGTCTGCAAGAAAACAACCAAGCTCAGAGAGAACCAAGGTATGAAATCTTTCCTTTCTTTCTATTTTCCTTTATCTTTCTTTAATCATATAAATGAGCTAAACCATGATCAATCCCTGTGATGAAATATAATGGTCAGGCAAACTTTATTTTTAAACTAGATCTTGAAATAAAGTTTTGGAGTCAGGTTGGTGTGTTACACATTTTCAGTTTTATTTTATTGTGTTTATTATGTGCACAAACCCTTCATTTCACCTTTCATATTAAAAAGACTTCATGAAATAAGGCAAAAAATAACTTACCATTATATGAAAATTAATTGTAACCAATCACAAAACATACATATTAATAGAAAAAGTCACACTATTTTTTTAGGGACTATGATATAAAATGAATAGATGCCAACTATAGCAAAATCAGCCGAATGTACAACATGGTATAAGAAATTCAACTCTCTATAAAAGAGCGTATAAAAATATGTACAAAAAAATCTAAGATTGATAGAAAACACATTCGCATATACCTTCTTCTCTTCTCAAAGTGCTTTGCATTAACAACATTATACAAGACACTCTACTTTGTGTTCAAAAACCTGTTAACTTTAAAACTCATTTCTTTGATTTTATCTGTATTTTTTAAACACACATAAAAAGTGCTGGTTTTACAAGTTACAAAAAAAAGCAAGTTACTATGAAATGGCACAGTCAAAACTGGGCAATAAACACAATTACATTTTTAAAAAAGTTTTGTAATAATGGTATTCAACAGTACTGAAAAGGTGACATTTATATTAACTCCAGTGTATAGTTTTCCCTATCATGGATATAAATACTTTTGAAGAACAGGTGGGCAGTCCCATCCCTGATTTAGCCCAGCCAGCCTGGAAAAGAAAGTTTTCTTATTTTTAAGCTTCCAAAGAACCATTAATTTCTTGCAAGAGTTTAGAGCAACAGTCTCCAATCTTTTTGGCTCCAGGGACCGGTGGGAGGATGGTTTTGTGTAGTACCTGGATCCCGCGCATGCGCAGATGCATGGACCGGTTCCTAATGGGCCATGGACCAGTATTGGGGATCCCTGGTTTGAGAGTAGTAGAAAGGATGTAATAATTACAATTCAATCTTACAGTGTTTTTCTTCTTTGTTTAGATATGAATGGTTGTGCAGAAAGCAGGTACCTCTGGGCTGTGTGTGGAAATTCTGCTTCCTATACAGATTAAAGTCCATGAAGGTGCGATAGGAGTTGGTTGGCTGCACAACATAGCACAACTATTTCTGTAAACTACATTTATTAATATAGTGATATTTATTAGCTGCATCTTCACACAAAAATAGTTTATATCAAACTCCTTTATACAGGTAAGTATATCCAACTTTCCCAAACAAGAGCTGCAAAATATTTGTATTATAACATGACCCTGTTCTGTTTGGTGCTGTTCATCAAATAAGGGAGATCTAATTACCATGAAGAGCCCCAGTTTTGTCATCAGATTTGATCTTCTTATGTATTTCTTGATATCGCTACTGAAATTTGAAGTAGACATGTTAATTTGAGGCAGGGAAGGCATAGGGCTTTTAGTGAAAATGAAACACTCTTTGTAAGCATGGTGATTTCCATAGCACATTTAACTTTTTACTAGAAGAACATTTGCACTATTTTTTTCTAATGACTCTCAAGAAACTTAAGTCAAATTCTTGTAAAATTAGCAAGGCTTCATTTGGGTGGCCCACAAGTAGGATTTCCTTTAACCTTGAATTCTGAGATGTGAGGCTTGTTCACACTTTTCAGAATTCAAGGTTAGAGGAAATCCTGTTTGTGGCCACCCAAATGAAGCCTTGCTTGCGTCCCTGGATGGGATCAGATTGCTTGGAGGTGGGAGGGGATTGGATCTTTCTGGACAGGACTTTTGGATTTGCTGCTTTCAGTGCCAATGAAAAGGGCTTGAGCAAGGTAGAAAGGTGGATAGCAACGGGGGAATAGGCTCTCTAATAAAACCTGACCTTCCATGTATCCCAGTGTTCCATTTTCCTGACAAAAAGAGTTCTTAAAGAAGGGAAGTCCTATTTTCAGTGGCGTTTAATGCAAGTATGAGTATTTCTTTTCAATAAAAGCAAAAAGCTCCTTTTCTTAACAGGTGCAGCTCGTATTGTTAAGCTACCAAGAATAAATAGTCTTTGGGGACCATAGAGCATTTTTCAAAAATTAAAACCAAGACGTAATAAAATCTGAGAAGGACAACTTCATTTTTAAACTGTAAGCCTAAATCTAAAGATTCAGCTATGTAGTATGTTCTCTCTCCCTCTCTCCCTCCTTCCCTCCCTCCCTCTCTCTCATCTACAGTATATCTATTTTGTATACCCATTTTCAGTCCTCCCCATAATGTGAGCTGCTGCAAGAATCTACAGGCACTTTCTCATTAAATAAATGGCTATGGATAGATGTGATTATGTAGGGATCGGGAGAAGACAGGCTGAACTCCATCCTCCAAACTGATGGCTTTGGCACTGTTACTTTTATAGAAATAATCCACCCTCTTCATCACTAGATACAAAATCTTTTTATCCTGCAGAGGATGACAATAAAGTGCAATCAAAATCTGATTCAGCAAGGGGATCCCCACACAGATTTCTTTTGCTGGAATAGAATAAACATACTTTGCTTTTATACTAGTAGTGAATATTTTAAAATGTGGCTACACTGTACCCATAAATTCACAAAGCACCTTAATAAATGTAAATATAATTCAGTATCAGGATTTTGGAAGCTTGAATGATGATTTTAGAAACTTTCTACTCATTCTTACTATAGTTTATGTACAACAATTCCTTTGGCTGACATCTTCACAGATTTTTTTTCTTTAGCGATAACAGGTCATTACCAAAGACCATGCAGAGTGAGAAATTCTTCAAATGATTTGGCCACAATATGACTAAACAAGCCACAAGTAAATAATGAATAAAGAAGGCTGCCGTTTGAATTACATGACTCTGTAAGTATGACAAAGACCACACCTTGAAAGGCAAATCCACATTTCACTTCCCAAACATATTTATAACTATTCAAAAACAACACAAAAGCCTTTGCAATGGAGTTAATACCTGATGTGCTAACTGTTTTTAGCAAAAAGAGGACAGAAAGTAGGGGAAAAAAACCATCAGATTTATATATTAGCATACAGTATGTGCAATATTAATGTGGGGAAAATAAACTTTTAAAATACATGATGAATAAGGTACAAAAGATCTCTCACAGATGTACAAAATTTCTGAATGTAACTATGCGTGACCTCAAAGATATGAAATGACATGCTAGGCCAGGGGTCTTCAAACTTGGCCCTTTTATGACTTGTGGACTTCAACACCCAGAATTCCTCAGCCAGCGTGACAAGTCATAAAAGGGCCAAGTTTGAAGACCCCTGTGCTAGGCTGATATGTTTTCAATCAGAACTTCAAATTTGGGAGAGGATATTAATTCTTTTTCTTCTTCAGTGGAAATCCTCAGTTTCCTCCCAATCTCTGTTCCTGTATTTGGTCCTCCATTTGACTGGTTACAATGAGGATAGCAGATAGGAAAGGTAAACTCAGTTTCAGTGGGAGGACTGATAGAAAGGGGAGAATTGGCCTTCGTCTCCCTTGCAACACCGCACTAATTCAGATCACTGCCCCACCCCATCTGCACCTGGCCTTTAAAAACACGAGCCTGGGAGGTCACCCACTTTATGGACAAATTGTTCCCAAAATATGCAGGAGAGGTGCATCTGGAAATGCTGAGGCTCAGTTCTCTGATTCTGTATGGAAGGTACTCTTATCTTTCTCACGTGCATATCAAACATTGTGAAAGTTATCCAAATGGCATGAATTATTTGCTAGCACTAATGGAGAATATCTATTCTAAATCTGTATATCTGCGTTTTAAAATTTTCTACAGAGAATTCATCACATGAAACATAAACATTAAATTATAATGCATAAATCCAGTAGAATAAATTCTCTTCAAGTGAGCATGGCTAAAAAAAATCACCAGCACACACCTCTTTAAGCTAACTGTTAATACTGGATGCTGAAAAGAAGCTCAAATTGTACTGTTGTCGCCAATATCATATCACAAAAATTACGTTTCCTTTTCACCCTCCGTCCTATGAGTTTATGTGCTTAGATTTCAAAGCACTGCAAGAGAGGATCTTTATTTTAGAAATCTGCTTTTGTGAGAAGTTTATTGTTGTTGACCGTTTTTTTGAATTCCTCCAAGAGAGTTTTAAACACTTAAAATCCCAACAATTTGTTTGAAAATATACTAAGCAGTGCAGTAATCATTTTCTTTTGGGAATGGTTATGCAACAGAGAAGGCCAAATTAAAGAGCAATTGCTCACATTTGGCAAATACACGTCCACCAACATCTTGCAACACCTTATATTAGCTGCAGCTGTGAAGTTGGGAATCTTTCTGGTGATGTTTTCTTTATTTCTTGAGCAAGCAGTTTCAGAGTTGTGCTGACCCAACAGAAGATGATCTTTAGTAGGCTGAGTGGTTGAGATGATATGCAGACCTGAGGTCTGTGCTTCCTCAGCCTTCCATATAAAGTGAAGACAGTTGACTAGGACAACGATCCACAGCATTTATATGGAGGAAACTTGCATCTTCCACCCCACTGCGCAGTGAGTCACCAAAGGCCATTGGAAAATCATAAACTGGAGAAAAATGAAGATATTTAGACATCAGTCAAACGTAATTTGAAAAACTCAAAGTGATTTTACACAGGAAAAAATGGCAGCTTTTAGCATGAATCACAAGCAACTGTGGGATTCCTTAGGCATATTTGGAGATCTAATATGTGTTGGGAGAGAAAGGGATGTTAAGAGAAGAAACACTGTGTCAGAACTGAAGGAGGAAAAGTGTTTTGTCAGTGATTTGAAACACAGATTGGACAGGGGATCCAGGAACAGATGAAGCCTCCGCTTTCTGTTTCGCTGTTCTAACTTCAACTGATGTTTAGTTCTTTTTTCTGTACCTGCTCCTTCTCTGTTTAGCAAATTGGAGCTCTATTGTTAAGCGTTAAAATTTCCTGTATTTCCCTCTAAGCCTATGGAAGTCTTGAGAATACTAGGAAAGGTTATTAATAAAATGAACGCATATATGTTTCATCTTTAATAGAACCGTGAAGAGAAAATTGCAAGTGACAGTGACAGCAAGTGACTCTAGAAGGCTATGCCTTCAGAATACTCTGCCCTGAATTTGTTGGGTGATCTGAAGAAAGCTACCCTCTGTCAGCCTCAATTAATGCATCTATAGTAGCGAGAATAAAAGCAATTTATCTTACAAAGGTAAGAAGTAAGAATAAACATTAGAACTATTAAATGTAAATATAGAATCAAGATATTTTGTTATTAATAGTATTTATCAAGTATCTTTTTCTATTGGTTCTCATAAATATCCCTGCTACCTGAAGTCTGAAAGATAGTGACTGAGTCAATTCATAAACGTTATACATTTGGGACCAATCTTAAAATATGGAGGCTGTCTTTAGTCTGTTGGATGCCTTTTTAAAAACCAGAAGAGGATACCAGCTGCTGTGATGTGATGAAAGTGCAAATAGAAAATCTCATCTAGCCTCTCATTTATTTATTTTCTATCATAATGTTCACAGTTAACACAAGAACCTGGTTTATTTCCATCTAAGGCTTCAAGCATCTTGAGGGCCACTATAGTAGCCATAAAGTTCCTATAGGGCGATACCGAATTATCATAGGAAATGATATAATGCTCAGTATAAACTATGATCTATTCAGTGTAAGGAATTATTTCCATTTGAGATATAAATGATAAGATGGAAATATGGAAATAAAGCAATATCCTGCAACTTAAAATAACGTGAGAAGTGATTTTGTTCTCAACTAAAACTGAATCACATTTCCAATGATGAAGGTTCTGGAGCTGGGTAATTGTATATCTTGTTACCAATTGGAAAAAAAAGTCAGTTCATAATTTGATCACATCTGCCTCCAGAAACTGTTTACGAAACCACGAATGTATAAGAGAACATGTATTTATTGTAAGTAACACTATCACAATATTGTAATTGTCGTACCTGTAATACCAGAATGTGCTGAAAATGCTTTATGGAAAACATCAAAACCCGCCTGACCCATAGATGTAGGTACCAAACAATCTTCAAAAGGAGGGACCATGTTACAAGTTCCAATGTGTTGTATATTTCTCTGATTGTCAGTATAATGAGGGGAGCAGAAAGTCTGTAGTTGCCCATAAACACCTAAAAAGAAGGTAACAAGGTAACAAAGGTGCTTAAATAATGCATTTCCATTCAAACCAATGTATTCATTTGATTTTACATTTTCAAGCACACTGTTCCCTGCTACTTTTAAACCTTTGCTAGGGCCTAATTCGTGTGCCATCATAGCAATGAATTGCTGTTTTCATGAGAATTATACATAAAAATAAATCACATTAATTGTATATCTAGTTTAATCTTTGAAACTTAATATTTTCCTTATCAGGTGGCTAGGGCCGAAGGAATAGAATTTGGCTAGTTCAGCTTAGCTTCTTTTATTTTCTTCTAATTCCAACACTGTTGTGTGAAATGAAATAATACTAATTGATTGTGTTTCAGTCAATTAATCAGATTTACAGGAAAAAACAAATTTAGCACAAGGTTGGACTCTTTGTGTCTCAAATTTCCAAAAATACTGCTGAGCAAAGAGAATGTATTTAGTGTTATTCTTTATAAAAAAAATTTAACAACATGAATAAAATACACATTTGGGATGTGCAAATATGTATGTGCATTAAAATCCTAAAAATACGACTGTAATATTTATAATCTTAAATGTACTTGGAAAATAGCGATTCAGAAAGAATGTCTCACTGTATAGTCACACATTCATAATTTACATTATTATTTGGGGAGCTGAAGGAATTGCTCGATTACTTATTTTTTTAAAAAAAACCTTTGATGATCTTGCATAAATACATCTTATTGCCAGATCATTTGGGGTTCAAGAAAAATATTGTGGAAAGTCCTAATTTGGGGGTGAGCTTGGCCCTTTCTCAACTTAGCTCATGGTCAACCATCTTCAGGCACCACTATGACTCAGTTGTAAACTTGAACAGTGTGGCTATTATTTGTTGGAACAGTCTAGTAAACTCTTATTTCATAGACTTTTGTTTAGTGGACTTCAGATATCATGGGGGAAAATATCTGGATCTGAAGATTGCTTGGGAAAGGAAAAGAGTTATGGCCTTGATTTCTTAACGCGTTTCTCTAAAAACTACTTTGTATCCTGGCTGGCCCTTTTCATGCCTTCCTGCCAATAGATAGATTCTATTATCCTGATATCTTCTCTTAAAGAATCTATTGCGTGAAAATGTCAATGGACAACAAAATCAAGCCAAAGGGAAAAATGGATGGAATTGAATGACAGCATAAAGATTCAGAATGCAGCAACTAGTAAGATAAGCAGCCATTAAAACTCTAAGCATATGAGCTGAGGCCTATTCTGTTACTTCACAGCAACCTTCTGAGGACAACGTAATGTATGCATTTTGTCAGAATTAATGCCCCTCTAATATTGAATTAAACTTCCAGCAGGTTTCCACTTGCTTTTTAAGAAGAGGATGACATATACAGTATGAAAGTCACCTCTCGATAATGCTTCACACCCTGACTAAGAAATCAATGTTTTCTTTTATGGTATTTCCCTTATTTAGGGAACTGACATTGTTACTGTATTAGATCAGATAGAAGTTCATTTGCTCTTTTTAAGTAATCACCCATTTAAACTCTCCCTTGTAAAAAATTATTTCATGCCATTATTTTACCTGCTTTACAAGGCAAAACCCAGGCGCAGGCATTAGTGATGCTGCAAGTAAACTTTTATGTCACAAAAGTCAAAATAAAACTTTGTTTCATTTTTACAGGTGAAAAATAGGCTTTTTTCCCAAGTGCTGCAGTCAAAAATCAATGATTTTCAGATTGAAAAGAAACATAAATGCAGTCTGTGTATGTGAGAGAGAAAGACAGACAGACAGAGAGAGAAAATGAGAATCATACAGTCAAGTAAAGCCGTAGAATGTATACTAGTTGAGTGCATATACAATTCTATGAATATTCTCCAATATTAGTTGGGGACCCTTGCATATCAAAGGACAATGCTTAAAAGTTTCTATCCACTGATCATTCATAAATATTTTCAGTATCTATATTTGAAAGAATATACATTCTAATCAACATACTGCCTCTCTCATATAACATAATATTGGATCTAGGGGAGTTATTCTTTCATTTAACCCTTCAGGATGTTGTTAGAGAGAAGAATTGACAGGCAAGAATGGACTCACTCTATTCTTTTGTCGATAACAAAATAGTCAGGTTTGAATGAACTCAAAACTTGTAACACCAAGCAATTTTATTTAAACTTATTTCTAAGCTATCTTCTACTGCAGAGCACACCTTGGGAACTTTGTACTGAAAAGCCTTGCACAGATAAAAGAACAAATGAAAACATTTAAAAATGCTTTGGCATAATCAGTAGCCAGGTTTTCGTTTACCAATATAAACTTTAGGTGCCTTGTGATGCAAGAATAAGGCATATATAAAGTGTACAAGCAAATATCATCCTTAGCAAGCTAGAAAAAAATCCTTAAGTAAATGCCATCATGCGCCGTGCCATATTAAGTGAATAAGAGCTAGAATGGGAAATAAAGATTATATGGGCTGGAAAATTGTTGGCCTTGCTACAGTGGAATAGAAGGGAAGCAGCAGAGAACAGCTATGTTGACCTTTGCAAAAGTTGATCTCTTCTCTTGATTCCTACAATTTCTACAATTGTGAAGATGATTGCATTACTAGAAATGCAGTATCTCCTGAACTGTTCTCATTTTGGATTCTGAAAAAAACAGCCACATCCCTGGAAGGAGAAATAATTGGTTTGGTCTGTATTTCATTGCATGCTTACCTAAGTCATACTTCCCAGTCTAAAGGCAAGCCAGAATTCAATTGTAGGTTGTTCTACATTTCCTGATTATTGCAATTCAAGATGTATAAAACCATGTGCAGAAAAACACATTGTATAAAAACATATTAGGAAATATGGATCTGTCTATGGAGATTTACAGTCATCCAGGTCATAGTCTATGTCGTCAGGGTCATCTAAGTAGTGGAGCCTTCTTGGAACTGCTGAAAGGACTGTGCTGTAGACTGGAGATAGATGATGCCATGTCCCTCCTCCTCTGTTGAGAGAGGGCTGTTCAATTTTGACATAGATGGCCTATGAAAATTGAACAGCCCTCTCTCAACAGAAGGGGAGGGATATGACATCATCTATCGTCAGTCTGATAACACAGATAAGCTTCCAGGTGGCCTCAACAACTCTCTAAAAGAACGCAAATGACCAGCTGTCCGCAAGGAGTATAAATCCTTCCATTCCCCACCATCCAGTCAGAGCTGAAGAAGCTTATTCGAAGAGAAGTGAAACATCTTCAAAGAAAAACAAGAAAGTCCAGTTGTCTCGTGAAAAAGCACATTTGGGAGAAATATGGATCTATTAATGAAACTTAAAATAGTATGCGCATCAGAGGAAATGTATAGGAAAAATGTAAAAAAAAAAAAGCAGATTACAAAGAAAGGCAGAAATAGGTAGGTTAACTTAAGAACCAGACTCATCATAGTTTAAACTTCGTTTTCTTAATTCCAGTTAGTAGGGCAGCCCACAATAAATCATAAAAAGACATCCAGAAACACACTTGCAGCCCTTGCCAGGGGAGCATCTCTCATGGGCACACCACGGCAAACCCATCATTGCCCAAGCTGTGTTCTGGACCAACTGAAGCTTCTGAATGGTATTCATGGACAGCTTCATGTGCAGCACACAGTTGAGCATTGAGGAGACTGGGGCATGGGGGCCTTCTGACCCAGGAAGGGGTGCACCAGATAGAGCTGTGCAAAGTTCCCCTTGGCTACAACTGGTACCTGCTCTTTCAGAAGGAGTTTTGAGTCTAAGAGGACCCTCCGGTTGCTCACCACTCTTGAATGGGGAAGTGTTGTACAAGAATATACATGAAAAATCCTCAGTTCCAATTGATTTCCACAAATAGAACTGAGTCAGATGTAGTTCCTCCCCATCTAGGCCCACACAGCTTTGGGAAAAGAGGCTAATTTGGCAGAGGTTCAAATTCACAGTTTACCAGCCTTCCTGATTTTGGGGTCATTGTTTAAGCTGCAGTTGGCTTCCAGAACTTTGACCAAAATATAATCTCCCTGAGAAACATTTTTCATGTTTTGTAATATTCTTAAAGTTTGACTAAGGTCATTTCCTCCACAGAGATATAGCAGGTTCTAGTATTACATAGCCATTAATGCCTCTTATATTGGTACAATGTTATCTTGACCCTAGATGCTTATTTTGATATGGAAATCAAACTCAAAATGTTGGCAACAAGGTGGGATGTACATTTAACAAATAACTAACCTATCCTTCCATGTGTTTGATTACTCTTTATCGTGTTCATTTTGCACATATAGAAGTAGTAAATCTCAATATCTAGTAATATGCACATTAGAGAGAGAGAGAGAGAGAGAGAGAGAGAGAGAGAGAGAGAGAGAGAGAACACAATTAGGTACAAAAGCATACATTTTTCTTCTTCTTTTATTACCCAATCCCCATGTTTTGGGTAAGATATATTCTTTTTAAAATCTGGGATATTTTCTCTCTATGTGTGTGTGCATTATGATGATCAAAATATTCTGTTTTAAATATTTTCAAGTTTATTTAGCTATAGAATATTCAGCAATTCGATACAGGATTATTCCCCCTTATTTTTTAAATAGTTTACTTCTTCATAAACTAGCAAACGGACTCCAAGGTAACATTAAGGAAAGTTATTCTATTCAAATTACCGCTATAAATGCAATCCTGTGATGTTCACTCAGAAACAACTTCAAGGAAGCTTATTAGTTGGAATTAGGAATCTTCTATGCTAAGAAAAGTGTTGACGTGTCTAAAGCAGAGCAACCAAACAATGAAGCAGCCTAATATTTCTGGGAGAGTACAACTCAAATCTAAGGAATATAATTTTAGTATTTATTACATCATTCTAGCAAACCTATGTTAAACAAGGTGGGGAATTCATGCAAAGCATGGCTTCTGGGATTCATTTCAACCCCTTTAGTAGCCATACCAATACAAGGAGTCTGTAATGTCTTCTGTGGAACTATGTAATGAGTTTTGTCTGTACGTGCATGTGCATAATATGCACACTGGGAAGCCCAGGACAGACTGCCTATGACCCACAGAAGAGCTGCTATTAAGAGTCCCTATTCTGTTCTGCTATCAAGCGTTATGCTGCTGACAGACAGATGGAGTCCTGACCCTCTTTACATAATTTTCATACATTTCTTTGGGTTGGAAAGAATAAAAAGCATATTAACCTTTTTCTTGCTTCAATTATCCTACATACACACTTCTAATAATAAAATAATTGCATTCAAATGTCAGTCGCTGCAATTGGTGTCTGATTTCATAAAAGAGATTTCATAGAGGATAGAAAAACAAAGACATTCAAGGGACATGCAAGAGAACTGTAATTTTGGATTTGTTCAGGAAGAAGAAATTCACCCTTGATTTAAGATGATAATTTTGTAGTGATTAGCCACAAAAGGATATTTCTTCACTGTCTAGACAGTTTACTATATGTGAAATCTACTTAAAAGTAGAAGACCCCCGCTTTTTGTTGGACTGGAGACAGAAAAAACAGTATGATAATTTGAAAGAAGGAATCTGGGAAGAAAAAGTCCACCTAATTCTGGAAATAGGTTAGAGAATGAATTGCACTGAAGTTTCATCTTAAAACAGTTTAAAGAAACACAAAGTCTCACTCACTCGCTCACACCCAGGCACACATAAAGAGACATACAGACAGACAAAACACCCAACCTCAGAACAACAAGATTCTCTGTCCTTTTTAAGTCCCAAAAGCTTAGTTTAACTGAAAAATATCCTTTTTGCTTGGAAAAGTTATTGGGCAAATTCTAATACTGACCCCAGATACATTTGCAATTCCTTCTGGAACTTTCAGGTGAAAGGAAAAACAGAATATACTCATCTTCAGTATACTTTAATCTTGGGATATTACCAAATGTGGATTTAATGAAGGAAGTTTCCCTTGAAAACTGAAATATGTTGACAACTTTGATTTCCTCTAAATCCTCTCTTTCTCTGGGACTAATTTCAGTAACTAACCTATTTTTCTATAAAATTCCTTTCCTGGAAAACTTCATCATTATTGCTTTTTCTAGGCACACTCAGAGAGAATTCCCAAGATCTGAACTGGCAATGGCCTATACTTTGGCAGAACAAAACCAACCTGTAATGCAAATTGGTTTTTCTAGTGAATGAAATATTGATTATCTCCCAATACATTTGTGTTCTATATTCCATGACGTTAGGTAAAGTTAGTTTTCCTCAGTCCGATTACCTTTTTTAAACAATGAGCTTCTCCTTTTCTTCACCTAGAGAATGGAATTGCACTAGCTTGCCATGCCACCTATCAGATTTTATAGGATAAAATCAAATCTGAACTGGAGAACCCTTTCGGGTTTCAGACTAATTGGGTGACTATTTATGCTCCGTTTCAGAAAAACAGTGTCCCTTAACCAGAGACTTCAATGTGTACCGCTTCAACATTCACTCCACATGCAACACGTAGACCACCCTTCCCCCCCCATACACACACTGCACAAACACACATTCTTTTTATAATTTCAGTGAAACACCTGTGTACATTTAAAGGCTAACCTGACCTCACTCTGAATAAATCAATATTTCAAGTACTTCTTAAGACCATTTCCCACACATCCTGATTAAAGACTAGTAATGAAGATTGGCATCTTTCGGTGAATATATTGGATCTGGAGTTTGGAGAAACAAGACTGTCTGGAATCTCCTACAACTGTTGTATGTCGTCATTCGGGGCTTAAGTCCCTTTTCCCTTCCAGAGAAGGCAATGGGAGATGCTTCGGCTGTACGTTGCTGTTACTTGGAAGAAATCTCTCGGAGTGTGAACACATAACCACAGGGAAGATGCCATCAGAGCTACCAGAGAGTGGTAGCTCCCCACAGTCATGTGATCCAAATTCAGGCTTTGGCATCCAGCTTGTGTTTACAGTGGTCGCAGCATCCCAGGGCCGCATCGCCATTTGTGACCTTCCCTGCTGGCTTCGAACAAGCAAGTCAATGGGGGAAGCCAGACTTCCTTAAGGACTATATGATTCACTTAATAAATGTGGTGATTTGCTTAAAAACCATGGCAGAAAAGGTTGTAAACATGAGGTGAGACTCACTTAGCAACTGCCTTGCTTAGCAATGGAAATTCTGATCTCAACTGTGGTCGTAATACGAGGACTACCTGTACTCCAAAAGAAGGCAAACTCAGCCTAGAAGAAAAGGAGAGAGAAAGGCTGGTCCCACTCCCTCTCCCTCCAAAGTAGAAGTCCATTCTTCAGCAATGTTTAATTTTTCCAACCCTCCCAAAACAAAATGCCGAGGGAAAATCATTGAAGTCTTCCAGAAGTTATATTTTTTTACCTTTACTTATTATTATTATTTTTTTGTATTGGTTGCAATACAACTATACATCTGGAGCATTCAGAGGCCCACAGCGATTCCTTTGACATCTTACACCTTGTGGCACTGCAGGGAAGGAACTGCTTTTTATTTTATCTCCTCCCTACGAATAACAGAATGTGTGAAGGTAGCTTTCTGCCTTACCTTGGATTTGGATGCTGTTTGGCTGGAAAGAAGGATTGCTCAGCGAACCAGTCGTCTTCAAATGCACCTCTCCAAATTGCTGGGTTGTTGAAGGCTGTGATGTTGTTTTCTGCATGAAAGGAGGGGGAGGAGGAATTCTCCCATGGCTTATAGGGTGAGGGGAAAAAGGAACAGAAGAAAACCTGAGATATTAAAGAATACACTACGAACGGTAGTCAGGTGTCTTGCTCAAAAGGTAATATTTTATTTAAAGTTTTTAATATGTTCTCCCAGTGTCACAGTGCGGGGGAAAATATTTTTTAAAAAGTGCTAAGTTCTCAAATATTAGCATGTATAGTGCCTCAGAGAAAGGAAACTAAGACCTTTCATTCTATTTATTAAAGGAAATCGTATTTTACAAGGCATATGTTTAAAATGCTTGGGTATCTACTTTCTCCTCCAAATATTACATGGTGGAATTGATTGGCTCCATGGAAAAATACTGAGAAGGAAGAGAAGGCCACACCATTTACAGCAGAGCAGAGCACAAGGGGAAATGGAGGCTGTGAAGCTTTCCCTATAAGCCCATGTTCGTTTTGCAAACACGGCCGAGAAAAGCTAAATCCTCAGGAAAAACTCATATATTTCTTCACTGCTGTGAGTAGAGAAATGTCATATCCTTAGTTTTGATCTTCACTTAGCTTTAGAATGTACATCTTGCCTTCCAGTGCTTTGACCAAGAAGCTAAGATCTCAATTAGCTTGTACAAATACACAATTATACATCTACTTTAACTGCATTCATACAATCATTTGTTAGCTTTGAGGGATCAGGATACTGCAGATAGACTGCTTTCTTGTCTAAACTTCTAGAACTTCTTTTCAGTCTAATAGCTGAACATTTTCTTTTAAGTTGTTTTCTTTTTCTTTCTTTCTTTTTGCAAAATTTACCTGTGTTCATGAAGAATAGCTGTAACTGTCACCCAGTAACAGACAAAACAAAATCTTCCACAAACTATTGTGCAGTTGGATCTTTTAATCTAAGAAAGCCTTCCAATTGATTGTTGCGCATTTTGTACTGCCAGACAGGTCTCCTTTCTTATAGACTTTACTGGATGTTTTTTTTTTAATGATTTATGAATTGCTTCATGAATTCCTGAGTTACTCCAGTTGGTGACTATAGCATTACTTATATTGCCTACCTCTCTTACAAAAGAGATACTTGGCCTTATTTCAACCAAGATCTCTGCCTAAATAAATCACAGTGCTACTGAGGGAACAGCAAAATAAATTTTGCATATACAATGATTAATACCAGCCTGTAACCTCTAGGAAATTGCCACCTGAAATTATGTCTATGCCCTGCAGTACAGTATATTTTAAACTACAATTTGCTCTTTTTAAAAAAAAACAGTTCTGCCTTCAAAGGATGAGATCAACTCATGTACTGTTCGTTTTTTCATTGCTCAGAGCCTGGCTGTGTAGTTGGCATTACCATTACTTTTTGAATTCCTTACATTTTGGTGGCATGACATAAGTTGGTTGGGTAATCTCCTAGTGAATTATTATAGGTGGTTTAGAACTGTCTGGAGTTATTAGTCTATGCTATAGTTTTAAGATACCTAGAAAAAGCATAAAACAGGATAATCAGCTAAATAGAAGGCAAGATATGCCCAAGCGTTTAACAAGATTACATCATTTTGTTAATATTCCTCAAATTAACTCTGCCAAATCAGTCCCAACAATGTGCATGATGCATCCCCTCCCATTTTAGTATCATCAAATAAAGACTTTTGCCCCTTAAATGTTATCAAGTATTGCAGATCTTTACTGTAATGTAGAAACAGCCATATATGTTTTTAAGCCTCACTTAATTGTTTTCAAGACAATAGTATCTGATTACATTATTCTGATTCTTTGAAACAAGTAGAGGCAAGGTTAGTTCACATTAGCTTCTAACTGAAAACAGAATAGTAGAGTTAAAAAACTTTACCAGGTTGAGAAACAGAAAAAATAACAGAAAATAACAGAATAATAGAGTTGGAAGGGACCTTTGAGGTCTTCTAGTCCAAACTCCTGTTCAGGCAGGAAACCCTATACCATTTCAGACAAATGGTTATCCAATCTCTTAAAAACTTCCAGTGTTGGAGCATTCACAGCTTCTGGAGGCAGGTTGTTCCACTGATTAATTATTCTGTCAGGAAATTTCTCCTTAGTTCTAGGTTACTTCTCTCCTTGATTAGTCTTCATCTATTGCTTCTTGTCCTGCCTTCAGGTGCTTTGAAGAGTAGGTTGACTCCCTCTTCATTGGGGCAACCCCTGAGATATTGGAACGCTGCTATCATGTCACCCCTAATCCTTCTTTTCATTAAACTAGACATACCCAATTCCAGCAACTGTTCTTTATATGTTTTAGCCTCCAATCATCTTTGTTGCTTTTCTCTGTACTCTTTCTAGAGTCTCAACATCTTTTTTACTTAGTGGTGACCAAAACTGGATGTTGTATTCCAAGTGTGGCCTTACCAAGGCGTTATAAAGTGGTATTAACACTTCATGTGATCTTGATTCTATCCCTCTGTTAATATAGCCTAGAACTGTCTTGGCTTTTTTGACAGCTGCAGCACACTGCTGGCTCATATTTAAGTGATTGTGCACTAGGATTCCAAGATCCCTCTCACAGTTACTACTATTGAGCCAGGTACCACCTATACTATACCTGTGCAGTTGGTTTTTCTTGCCTAAATGTAGAGCCTTACTTTTTTCACCATTGAATTTCATTTTGTTAGATAGCGCCCAATGTTCACGTTTGTCAAGATCCTCCTGTATCTTAAGCCTGTCTTTTGGAGTGTTGGCTATTCCTGCCAGCTTGGTGTCATCTACAAATTTGATGAGTTCCCCATCTATCCCCTCATCCAAATCATTGATGAAGATATTGAAGAGCACTGGGCCCAGAACAGAGCCCTAGGGGACCCCACTACACACTTCCCTCCATGTAGATGCAGTTCCATTGAGGACTACACATTGAGTGCGATTGTTCAGGCAGTTACGAATCCATCTGGTGGTGATGCTGTCTAATCCACATTTTTCTATCTTATCAAGTAGTAGGTTGTGGTCTACTTTATCAAATGCCTTACTAGAGTCCAAGTAAATTACAGCCACAGCATTCCTCTGATCCACTTATTGTCAAAGAATGCAATAAGATTTGACTGGCATGATCTGTTTTGACAAACCTATGTTGCCTTTTGGTTATGACTTTGTTTGCCTCTAGGTGTTTGCAGATTCGTTGCTATGTCAGAAACTTTGTCAGAATTCTCAGAAGCTTGTTCATATGTTTCTGGCACCCATTTGACTCCTTTCCTTTCCTTTCCTTTCCTTTCCTCCTCCCTACTCTTCCTCAGCACATATGTCTTTAGCGCTAAGGGTATTTCTTTATAACAAAATGATATAATTCTATAATTGTAGTATTATAGAATAATCTCGCAATTGTGATGAAGATTCGGACTTTTCAGTTTTATTATCAGTGAAGAGTAGATAATTTTTTTCCTTACAGCATCCATCCACTTCTATTTGACAGCACTTTTCTCCTCACCCAATTTACTCCCTAAAAATCATAGGAGCTATATGCGTTCATACAAAAGTTGTCAAAAGGAGCAGGTATTCTTATTGCACAAGAAATGAAAAAAAAAGAGATCCTTTTTCATTATATTTGTTACCGTGAAGATTGGGGGGGGGGGTGTTTGTTTTTGTGCTATGGTAGAAAACCGTTTCTCTTTTCCCAGAAGCCCTTCTTTTTGTTAGGCATTTCTGGCAATTATAGCAGCGCAAAAATGACTCTACTTTGTGTTTTCAAGGCTGAACCTATCTTCTCTTGTTTTTCTTCTGATTCTGTTGCAAAAGGAATAATCCAAGTGGAACAACCACTGAATGTCCCCCCCCCCGCCGCCCAAATAAGAGGACTTCCCTCTCTCCCTCTCAAATCTTATCCATATGAAACATAATACTTCTGAAGCTTAATTTTATGTGATACAGAAGATATATTATTGGATTTTTGTCATATGTTATTTTTCAATGAAAAACAGTGGCACAGCAGAGGAAGAGTTTAAATCTTTTCCTAAAACCACTCGCTAATTAAACATTCATGGCTGGCTGCTGCTCTATAAGAGAATAAAAACAATTAAAATTGTTTCCCAACTCTGGGACAACCAACAACTTTGGAAAGAAAAAATTGTCAGAATAAAAGGCACCAGAGGGAGAAAGCTTAAGGCATCTTCAATTGTTGGTAGATTTTCTTAAATGTAGTGCTTTTCATTGTTTATTTCTATTATATTTTGGGTGCTTTGAATATTACTTAACAGAACAATCAAAACAGCATTATAATTTTTACTAGTAAAAGCTAAAAGGTTTACCTTTACTGTTTGAACCAGTAAAGGTAAACCAGTTTACCTTTACTGTTTGAACCAGTGAATCAGATTGCACTTAGCAAAGGACTAAGTTTATTTAAAATAAAGTTTTAAGAGAAGAGAAATGGCAACGCAAGGTAGCTTGGACTTTTTGCATTCATGCAGTAAGCTGCAGAAGGGAGTCCCCGCAGACACCGCAGGGGGAATCCCTGCAGGGCCAGAGGAGGGGGAAACTCTGCAGCAGCCACGGAGCAGGGACGGACGGATTGGTGCCGCGGGAGGCGGCGGGACATGGGGTGGGGTAGGGACAGAATAGCAAGGGGGAAACAGACCCCCTGGCAATACCCACCCGGAGCCTGGCGTCGCAGGAAGACCAACAACAAACACAAACCTGGGGCTAGCTCTGGCAGGCAGCCCGCTGCGTGTCCGGAGGGGAAGGAGGTGAATGCCTGACTGGGCCCCTATGTATGCAACGCGCCGGATGTTGGCTTGCCGGCTGGGGGCGGGGCTATGGGTTGTCACGCTATGTAAAGCGCTGGGAGCAGTTCACTCCCAGCGCTGACTTTATCCAGCACGGAATAAACACCGTTTGTTGTCATCCGTACCTGCCTATTGGCTCTTTTTGTTGGAGCACCGAGGAGGACGTCCTGACACTGAGGAGCAGGAGCTACTGCTTGGTTTTATAAAATCATTCCTTCGGTACCCACAGTCAGTTATTAATGAAAATGTTTTTGGAATATATAATGTAGGCAATATCTCAGGAAGATTTTTCTTCTAAGAAATATCTGATACCTGAGGATTTCTTACATTTGAATTTCACTAGGAAACTGGCTATACGCTGTTTACGTAGACTCCAATGGCTTTCTATCTTTGAAGCCTTGAGATGGTAATCCTCGGACAACTTCTTCTATTCAAAATGGTCACATGCAAGCAGCAGGAGTGGGTTGGGTGGAGTTGGATGGTAGGGAAAATGGCCTCACCTCTCTGTTCCTGGATCCCCCGTGGATGGGTTGCTGGGGCTCTCGTGAATACTGGGCCTTGGTGAAGAGAGGCTCACAGCATGGGAGGCAGGTTCATTGCCCACAGCAGTTCCACTTTGATTTGAATGAGTGCTGGAGAACATGGCAGCTACAATCGTGCAAAAACATTCACAGTTAATATGAAAGACGCATTTAGATTTGTCATTCAATTATGGATGATTTTGATTTTCAAAAGTAATCCCAGAAACATAGTGAGCTTCCTTTACATACAGTTATATGTAAACAGAGGCTAGAGAATTATTCTGCATGGGATGCTTTTATCTGGCTCCTTTAAAAAAAAAAAGGCTTTAATATAATTTTTAAAAAGGAAAACAAACATACCAAGTATGAAAATAAAAGAAAAAAAGCACATTATACCTCGATGAAATACAACGCATAATTGTATATATTTTTAACAGTGGTGCAGCTCAATTTTTAAACAACTTTTAAACAATCATGTCATCCAGTACTTCTGCTGTTCAATAAGAGCCAGTTTAAAAGCCAAGAAACACATTTCATCAAGCCAGTATCTTTCTAAAAACATTTTTTTTTCTATAGTCCATTCACAGATTCGCTTCGGATTTTAGGGATTTAGTTTTCCAATACATTATTATATTTAAATCTAATCTCCCTGATTAAACTATTACTGACGGTACTGAGCACATCCATCCCCTTCAAAACAGCCCCTTCTGTACATGCAGAACGAAGAGGTAGATAAAGCAACTCTTTAAACGTCCCCTGAGGAGTCCAGTAAAGCTCCGAAAGAATTTTAAGAATATAAGAACTATGTTTATAATCTTTTTAACTATAATCTATTGACTAGTTAGAATAGGATAGTTAAATTATTTATTTTAAATTTCTTGTAATTTATCAATATTTATCTTTGAAAGATTCTTTGTTGATAAAACAATGTAGCATATTTGCTTCTAATTAACAATGATATTATTGTAAAAACAATTACTCCCCTTCCTGCAAGTTATCAGAATCCAAATGATAAATAAAACTCAGTTTTTAGGGATTTCTATAGAAGTTTTCTACTACTGGTAAAAAAAATTAGATATAGTGCTGTGTGTGCATGTGTATCTCAAACAATACAATTATGTTGTGCAGCCTTCATTACATTTGGTAAAGAACTTTAATAATCATTAACAAGGCTCAAAATATCATCTGCATACAGTAACACTTCTAGCTGCTACAAATCTTTGATAAAACTCGGTGTCTTTAAGAGAAAACAGCCCTGAAAAACATTTCTCCAGGAAAATCCCTAAAAGTTACTCATCTTGCTTAACTGCTTAAGGAATACTCAAAAGTTCAGAACTTTTTCCTTAATTAATGGCTTGGAGTTGAATGAGTTTCTCTTGACATACAACCGTCTCAGATATGCTTGCCCTTTTAGAAAATTAACCCTAACCCCAAAAGATCAAAATATCCTTTCATTAAGTTATTTAATTTCCTTCTGCATAGAGTCAACTTTCCACCTGAGTTTATCAGCTTTAAGGATATACAGTACTTATATTACATATAATGAGTAGCTGAAATTATGATACTTGGCTCAATTCCACATCACAATTTGGAGCTGGAAAAAGTTCAGCTGATATTTCAGTTGGAGCAAGATCACCAGAAATAATCAGCTTTTTAAACAATTAAATATAAGGGTTTTTTTTCTCTCAAGCAGGAGTTACAATACTTCCTCAATAGGTGATATAGCACCCATTACTTCTTGTGTTACAAGCTATATCTCCTCCCCAAAATTCCAAAGTTAGTAGTCGAAGAAGATACAAGTTATTCTGCTTACCAATTCTTCTACCAGCATTTATAGTTTTAAACTCATAAAAAGCAGTGGAAATTAACTGAAAGTAATGTTCTTCCATTTTGGCTAGAATTCCCACTTATTAAGTAGGACTTGGCCTAAAGTCCTATCTAGGATTCCATAATTCAAATTCATAATTCAACCATCATGCATTCTCTAAAAAATATTAAAAGAAGCAAATATTGGAAGGATGTTATTGAAATGCAGATTTCCACCTAATGGCATCCCCCGCCATACAATTGCAGAACTAGGGAAAAAATAGTTTTATCCTTGAATTAAAATATTTATAAATGAGTTGTCACATCATAACAGAAATCCAGAGGCATAATTTGAAGAGCTGCTTAAAACGTAAAGTTATAAAGTCACTATGCTAAAGTCCTATAAACTTGGTTGAAGATATGGACTGATGGAACAGTTACACGTTAAAATGGACAATCGTTTTAAATTCACATTTGGCAGAAGAAGACTTCACTCCGAGAGTGTCTGTGGGTTAAAACTCATTATTTCAATTAGTTTTAAGGGAAAGGTTTATATAATCTAATAAAGGGATGTCATTATCAAAATGCACAAAATGCACACCCAGCTACTAATCTCACACAAAAAGCATAAAACCTCAAGATATGTATACAAAGCAGTCCTTCTTGTTTCCTATTTTTATCTTCCTTCTAGCCCTATGGCCTTTCTCCAGTTAACATTTTCCGTACACCTCATTCTGGTCCTTATATTCTCACAGTCGTCACAATGCCTACCCCCCATAATTCAGTCAGCTTAAGGAGTGATGAAAATGCCTTTTCCTGGCCCATAACTCTCTTTAAAAGTTCCCTCAGTTTCTGTGAGTCCCCTTTTCAATAATTTCATAAAAATTGTTCAAGTGCGTCCTTCGGGGATGAGAGAGGCACTGTGATGTTGATTCTAGGGATAACAAATTCCTGGAAACTGGTATTACAAACCACTATGAAAACATAAGATAAATTTTGATTTCCCCATATAACCATTGCTTATTAAAGATTACTAAAAGAACAAGGCATTTTGACTGGTGGAAAATTTTAATCACTACTGTCACTTGAACAGCAAAACATTGTAATCAAACACTCTAGCAAAGAGTGGTTAAAAGAATAATGAAGAATAATAGTAATGGACATGTTGACAGCATTAATACGAAGGAAGAAAACTGTTCTTTATGTTTGCCCAAAAAGTCATGGGAAATTTTTCTTTTGTTATTGGAATGTGACTGGTGCCAGTTAGGATGCTGAGACTGTTTTGATACGATTTTGTATGAAATAATTACTGCCACTATTTTGGTAAACTAGCTTTACTATGACATGGTGAAGGACCATAAATTGATGCACTGAACTGCTGGAACAAGCCAAAGGTTCATCTAGAGTCCAACATTGTGTTTTCAATAACAGCCAGCTAAAAGGTATGAAGTCAACATTCCTCCTTTGTAATTTATCTCCTAGCAACTAGCATTATAGGCAAGCTGATGCTGAACTGAGGGGGTGGGCTGCCCAATTTTGTCACCATTACTAATATTAATCAATAAGGAGATCTGGAACACATGTTTGCTTTGTGCATTCAGTCGCACCAGCCTCCAGAATAGTCTATTTCACTCTAGAATAGAATAGTCTATTAAGTTTTGAATTTCTTTTACCTACTCTACCAGCCTATCAGCATTTCATGGCTCCTGTGCATACTTTCTTAAAGATTTATTTCTAAAAGAACCTTCACAGTTTTAGAGTTCCCTGAAACTACAAATACAGTACTGTTATTGGAGTGTGGGTTATGTACAGTTTATTTTGAACCCCCCCCAAATTACCCCCCCCAGGTTAGATAAAAACCCCCACCAGAAATTTCCCTAAGAAGTGAGAAGAAATCCCCATGGGAAAATACCCCTGTCTTTTCCATTATTTTTAAACTGTTCATTGCTGACCTTGGGTAACGCTTATTGCCGGAGAGACCTTGTCTCCATTCATAAGATACATTGTTTCAATGACAAATTAAGGGAGAGATACAATGTATCCAGTGACCTCAAAAACTGGGGAAAGGCAATAAACTCAAAGTGCTGGGATCGCTCAAAGCGGTGGGATTGTAAGCAGACGTTGATTGATCACAGAAAGCAAACCAGATTAAAAGGCATGAGAATATAACACCTATGCCCAAACTTCCTACATCCAAAGAGGACAGTGACAAGAATCATATGCCCTCAGGAAAATCTTTGCTAATCAGGAAAATAACTAGCAAGATATTTCCCTTAGTTGGTGGGTCATAAAATATATCACATTCACATTTCCTTCACAAACATAGCACAAAGGATTCAAAATCCTATAAAAATCTCGCTGATGTACCAGTGAATTAATTGCCAGCTGCCCCAAAAAAGAACTCCCATTATTGTTTTGGGAATAAAAAAGAGAGACCTCTTTTCCAGCAGCTCGCCTTGCGTCTTGATTGCGCATGGTTTTTCCCCGGTTCAGAAAAAAAGGGACCCAGGGAAATTCTCCCAACAATTATTATGTTTAAACATTTAAGGAAGGCTACTTAAGCTTGAACTTCAGAAAAAGAAAGAGGTAGAGGCTGGTGTTCCATGAACGGTGTGAAGAAATATAGTGTTTTATCTAGTCTTAATTTATTTCTGATTTCCTTTTAGATGTGACTAAGTTCCGTAGATGGGATTGAAAGAGTGATATGGGCAGAAGAGATTTAACAAGCCTTTCCCCCCTTGGCAGATGAGTGGGGTATTCTGAGTTACAAGGGAAAGAAATATACATTGGGTGTCAATAGGATATTTACTAAAGTGTAAATGCTACTTTTGCAGTACAAGGTCTTAAGAGGGGGTCTATACCTGAAAGAGAAGGAAAGAGAAAGAGGGAAATGAATCTGAAATCTCTCCTTCCATTTTTCCTGCCTACTGCATGCATAAACACATGTGTGCATACATACACACAGAGCTATTGTTTGAAAACAAGTACATTTTGGGGAACTGAAGATACCATCTCTTTATCTCTAAATGTACATCCACATGTCTACATGTGGTGTGTAGGTATGTACAGGGCTTTTTTTCTCATAGAACGCTCAGAACGGAGTTCCGGCACCTTTTTTGGATGGAACCTTGTAGGGTAGGCAAGGCGAGTTGTATGACATGTGTGAGTTCCGGCACCTTTTTTTTTTTTTTTACAAAAAAAGCACTGGGTATGTATGCATATTTGTGAATGTGTGTTAGGGAAAGAGAGAAGAGAGACGGAGACAGAATAATAATTGTGATAAATATTTAGTAAAAATTATGCAGTCATTGTGTAATACCTCATCACTTGGATGCTTCTCAACTCATACATAATCTGTTAGAAACAAAGCATGTCTATATGAGGCTTCATATTTATGTATTCCAAAAGAAAAAGGAAAAAAAACATAGAGGTGATGGATAATGTTATTGTACTTGCAATTAAGAGATGAGAGATAGCATTCTTAAACTGTTGCCAAATTAGTGCTTAAGAACACTTTTCCTCTAAGAACAGAAAGTACTCTGTAATTTAAATATTTTTTCCCCAAATACGGAATTGCCATGTTTTTTCATCTTAATTATTGGTAATGTTGAAATTTATTGTCCTAAGCCTAAGTATATTATTTGCACATTTTTTTCAGATTAAAAAAACCTCTTCTCTCTTTAAATATACCTAGCTATATTTTATAAGCCAAATGTAAAAGTACTATAAAGGTTTCTGTTTCATGTCTTGAGGAATTATAAAACAAATGGAACTATCATTTGAACAGTACTGTTCAAACTGACAACCACTGCAGTTTAGGAGCGCAAAGCCATATTTTTAGGTATCATTGAATAAATTAAAATTACTTTTTAATGTATTTATTGACTCGAGTGAGCAGGTTCACAACACTGCAACTAAACATACTAATTGGTTCCCCATGGCAGCCATTTTCTGCCCACTTTGAAAATGGTGGATATATTTAAGGCTTATATTAAATTGCTTTTTCATATTTTGGGTTTCATATTTTTTACAATAATGGTACCATGCTTTCTTATGTAGAGTGAAAACTTAGAATGGAACACAATACCTTCTCCTATTTACTAGAAAAGGAAAGCAGCCATTTGTACCAAAATTAAAAATAAAATAAAATACTTAAACAGAATCTCAGAATCTATAGCTCTTTAGCTAATTACATAGTTATACATAACTTAAAAGATTCATATTTATAAATATGAACTTCCTAGTGATTTTGATAGTGCTAATTCTCATTGGGTAACTCTTAAGACTGCTTACTTTTACATATTTACTTTGACATAAACCCAGTTAATAGGACTTATTTCTGACCAGATGTGTGTAGTATAAGGTTGTTAACTGCTTAAACAATAACTTCATAGGTTGATTAACTCAAGATCTTTAAAAAATCCATAATTGAAGTATGCGATACTACTCATTTTACAATTAAAGGATTTTTCCCCACTAGAGTAAGCAGCTAACAAAGGGAAAATGTATTTTGCTTATATTGTGGGAAATAAAAGATTTAAAATATCCTGTCATAAATAAATATAAATAATGACAGTCATCTCTATTTCATTTTTTAGAGGACAAAACAAAAATTTTAATGAGAAACTGTCTTCTGAATTAGGAAAGAGGCAGCTCTTTGGCAGGGGAAAGATCTGATGCAAAGACCTTCACTTTTAGCCAGACAGATTTTAATCCATAGCTCACATTTATTGCTTTGGGGATTTCACTGGCTCTTAATCACAAAAGCAATAAGAGTTTCCAATATGTTCATCTGCCTCTCTTAATCAATTGTTCCAGCTGCCAATCACTAAAAATATCTGAAAGCAAATTTAAATAGCATCAGTAAGCCAACAAAACAGCGATGGCCTCTTGGAAAGACTGATGGATGTACATCGTGAATTTTATCTTTCCTTGGACATCTCTGCCATGTATATTGTTTCATAGCATGTTCATCCTAATTGTAAAGTATAATACCAGCCTGTTAGAATATTGCTTTTCCAAAAATTAATTCTGAAAATAACTGCAAGAATTGTAGATTAAAATTAATCACAAAAGTTATAATAGGCTTTGTAATTAAAAGTAGGTGAGAGGTGTCTTATTACGAGTTCACCTGATCTTTTAATACTAATTATCTATTTTTCAAACCATGTTCTCTGGGAAATTGATGGGGTTCTGTGAGAGTCTAAGAATTAAAAAAAAAAACTCAAATACAATCAATACTCTATCAATAAATCTTTCCCTCTAAATCAAAGTTCTGGGATTTTTTTGTTTTTGTAATTAACAGGTTGGAAAGCATGAAAAAAACTGAAAAGCCTTAATTTAGATTAATTTCTGGTCCCTTGTGTATCGAATGGACAAGGCACATTTTACATGTATTAATTCCTCTTTTCACATTGGAGTGTTCATTATCTTTACCTAAATCTGGGCCAATTGCAAAGGAATAAAGATCCTTTGTTATGTTTTCTACATATAAAAGAAGCAATTTGTGCAGGTACAATTTTCCAACTTTACAGAGATAGCTCCAGGAGTGGGGAGATGTCCACATGTGAATTGTGTTGTTGTGACGCAAACTCCCCTCTTACATAATTTGTGTGCATATTGTGCCAGCTGTTTTAGCATCATTGGAGCTAGCTGCAGATGGCTATGCACTGCTGTACAACAATCAAGTTCCATAGATATAAGATGCAACATATCCTATGCATATATTTTTAATATTACATCTTCTGTACAGGTAGTTTTCAACTTATATCCATTTGTTTAGTGACCTTTCAGTGTTACAATGGCACTAAAAAGTGACTTATGATTTGTTTTATCACACTTATGCCACTGCAGCATCCCCATGATCATGTGATCAAAATTTGGTCACTGGACAACTGGCATGTATTTGTGATGGTTGCAGTATCCTGGGATCATGTAATTATCTTTTGCAATGGGAAAGCCAAATTCTTAACTTAACAACTGTTGTTATTCACTTAACAATTGTGGCGAGAAATAAAGAAATATTGGAGAAGGATTCACACTTTGATACAGAAAAATCCTTAAAGTAAAAATAAACATGAAACCAGAAACTTTTCTTTTGGGTTTAATGGAAAAAGACTTGGGGAAAAAAATTTGGAACTTTGAGCCTGTATATGTTGACAGCAGCAAGACTACTGTATGCACAAAAATGGAAGGACATTTCAGTTCCCACTATGGATGAATGGCCACAGAAGCTGATGGAGCTGGCAGAGATGGCTAAACTGACTGTTTTGATTAAAGAAAGGAATATAAGTACCTTCGTTTCTACATGGAGACTGCTTCTGGAATTTGTGTTTGAGGTGGGAAAAAAATTAAACTTTGATTCACTGATTAGATTGATTGGTTGTTACAGAAATGGCCAGTTTTTACTATTGTGAAAAAGTAAAAAGATGAGGTTCGACGTTAATGCTTTATTCTACTGCAACAGGGGTAGTCGGAAGTCAATCTCTTTTTTTTTCTTTTTCCTCCCTTTCCCTCCCTTTCTTCTCCCTTTTTCCTCCCCATTGTGTCCTACTATTTGCTTTGTAGTTTGTATTTTACTTCACAACTTAATAAAATGTTAAAAGAAAAAGAAAACCAATTGTGGCGAGAAAGATCATAAAATGGGGCAAAACTTCACTTAACAATCGTGTTGTTCAGCAACAACTGAAATTTTGGGCTCACTTGTGGTCGTAAGTCAAAGACTACCTGTATTGTGCCAAGAAGAGAACAAAAGAGGTGTTCAAAAAAGGTAAGATCAAAATCCCCCAAATTATGTGGCTAGATCAGGGGTAGGCAACCTTGGCTCTTTTATGACTCGTGGACTTCAACTCCCAGAATTCCTGAGCCAGCCATGCTGGCTCAGGAATTCTGGGAGTTGAAGTCCACGAGTCATAAAAGAGCCAAGGTTGCCTACCCCTGGGCTAGATCCTCAAGGGCAAAATCACTTTTACACCCAACACACAATTATTTGATTTAAAAGATGTGTTATTTCTCCTCCTTAATTTTATCATATAATTAATGCAAACTCATATATAACACAGTACACCTAAAGAATGTCATGGAAAGATAGAGTAATACCTTTCATTAAGAAAGAAAAGCATGATATTCATAGATTTTTCTATTTTTGAAAGATTTGCAGGAAAAATAATTGTGCCGCCTGTTTCTAATTCTTTTAATAATCTTAATATTTTCATGTTATGGCACTACTTGTAATTCAGTGCTATCAAACCAATATCCTTGGAAAATCTTTTCATTTCATTTCTGTTCTGTTTTCTTCTCAAGTAATTAAATGCTTCCTATAACAGCTATTTCCTTCTTTTCTTCTTTCCTTGATTCATATTGTGGGTCTTTATTTCTATATTAGGAGTTACTGAAATATCTACCTAACAAAACCTATAGCCTGATTAATCAGACAGAAGCAATATTAAAGTACAGTATTTCTTTTCTGTATACCATGAAATAACCATGCCGTGTAATAATGTGTAGCAATGAATACATGTCTTAGGGATTCCATTCAACTAAATAGCAAAGCATAATAGCTTGTATTTAAGTTATGAATTAAATTGATTGTTCAAGAGTCCAATCAAATAAACTCCTAGTGCTACCAATCAAGAAGCATTATGTAGCAAGTGCAAATTTCCCCTCATAATAGGTTTATTTAGGGGGGGGGAAACTGGAAGAAAATATGGGCAGAGAGGAAGAGTTAAAAATGGAAAACAATGTTTCCTGGCTTCCCTGACTATTTCATTAATTACATGGTGTAATTAAGCAATAAATGCTTTACTTGGAAGCATCCTCAAAAGCTTGTGAATAAAATATAATGATTTTATCCTGGAGCAGTAATTATTGAGAATATTTTGTCAATATTCTCAATATTTTATATTCCAGGATAAAATTGTTTTAAAATAACAGATTTAAAAAAAAAATCTCAAAAACAAAACAGGGTGACAGTGTACAAATCACATAAAACTTGAAGCAACTCCATTAAATAATATTACTAGGTGTTTTGTTAAAAAAAAGTATGACATATTTTATAAAGATTCTGTATTTTGCTACAAACCTAATCTACCACAGATATCGTTGTTTATCAAGCATATACCCAGTGAAATTTTGTAAAGATTTAGGGGGTCCATCAAGCTAGAGTATAGTTAAGCATTTTGAGGAAATGATTAGCTGGGCTAAAACAGCAACTTTCTTCCCTTTATTTTCATATTACACCTGGAAGGATAAATTTACATTAGGCTTGCAGCAATAGATACTTGACACATTCTTTCATGCCCACAATTTACACTTTTTTTCTGGAAGAAGAGCTGAGAAGGGATTTTTCAAGTAATGTGGTCACATTTCTTTGAATTATTTTGTCTATTACCGTATTTCCATGTATTGTTTTTAAAACTCAGCAACAACAAAGAAACACAATTACACCATATCTGATGTCATTTTGGAAATCTAGATGTGATTTACATCTCTGAACCCAAAATTTATTTTTGTTTACTTATTTTTCTTGAGCATTATTTATATTAATAAATAAACATAAAATCAAAGAATAAAATACCTGAGTAAAGGTCATGGACATGTCCCGGTGATTGTTGGACAGTGCTGGCAGAAACATCATGGGGAGATGAAGGGACCTGAATAGCCTGGATAGTCAGGCAGTCATTGAGAATGTCTTCATCAAGCTCTGTAGTGGCACGCAACTGAAAGCAAAACAGAAGATCAGGGCAGAAGTTTATCTGGATCACAAGATGGCCTACTAATATCTTTTTAAAACTGATTTATTTCCAGAGCTGCACCCAAGGGGAAGAGAGGCCAGAACTTTCATAGTGTCATGCCTTAAGACTTATACTTTTACAACCAACAATACAGAGTCCAAATCTGGAAACTGTTTATCTCATACATACTAAAAGTCCAAGAAAAAAAAAAGGGAGGGGGGCAGCTGTCAGTTCAGTTTATGCTAACCTCAAATATAATTCTTCAGTATTTTCTCCTATAAAGCTATATGTTATATCTAGGGTATATCTTCCCTAGAACTTTCTATAATTTTGGAGAATAAGCAAAGCAAAACAGCATTATTAATACTTGTTAAACTTCAAAATAATTCTTTATACTTGGGATTTTGTCTAAGATTATCCTAAGTAGCTATTTTAAAAAAGTAAAAAGATACACAAAGGGTTGGGGTTATTTTTTTTTTTACAATATTTCTCATTTATCTCCATCCTTCTTCTCAGAGTGAGATGTTTCTCATACTGTAACCATGAACTCCATTTTCACCAGCTATTACTGCTTTCATGCATATGTATTTCTGAGGTCAAAGCTACATATTCTTTTTATTCATATTCTTAATCTATATTCTGCAGTTAATTTTAATTACTATGATATTATTCAAAAAGGGTAGCTTTTATAAAAAAAAGTTCAAGGTTATATTAATTACCTTACATATTTACTTCAACAGGGTTTTGTTTATAACTGAAGCTTACTGGCAATTTATCAATTTTATATACCATGAAGGTGATTCTATCTTCCAGAGGCATTAGAAATATTTCGGTGAGGGAGGGAAGAGAAAGCAGTAGAGGAAAAAAAAGTACTGTGATATTTTATAGAAGCCTGATGGAGAATCCTTTAAAATAATGACCTGAACATAAAGCAAAAAATAATATACTTATTATACTGTGAAAAGAAAAAGTATTGGTTTCTTAGCATTTGAAGGACAGCCTAAACTCTAATGATAAGATTGGTTGGACACCCTAACCCAATGACTGAATCTTCAGCTCCTCATGATCTACAGACTACAAAGGGACAATAGGGTGTAGGTAGAGAGATAAGGATTTATTCTTGTCCCCTCTTGGTCTATTACTCAGCCTACTCTTCTTTTAAGAAATTGTTACTTTGAGTTCACTTCCTTCTGTCTTTTCTTCCCAAATGCTGGTTTCAACCCTCAGTAATGCTCATATGCACACAAAGACATTTCAACCTTCAGCAAAATTATGATTGCATTCAGAAGTAATCATCAATGGAGTTAATGTCCAGATAAATTTGCAGAGGAGTAGAGTCTATTTAATTTTTGCTTTAGGTAGGACTCTTATTTTAGCAGAATACATTCTGTATCTGGAAACAAGAGCAGTTCCCAGGAACAAAGTTGCTTATCTAAATATCCTAGAAAACAAGGCACCATCTACACTAATTTATTTTATTTTTTTCTTGACAGCTCTTCTAATTTTTATAAGCTCTTAGAACAATGAATGGAAATTCAATTCCCATCATTTTCTCATTTCAGATTTGATTGGATAATCACCCATGATTTAGTAAAGCAAGTAGATGTAATTAGAAGGGAACAACGGCCTTAAATTTCTCAATTTTCAGTTGATTATACTTGAATGGAAAAACAGCTTTAAGTTGGTGTGAAGCATGAACAAACTTCCCAACACAAAAGCTATTAAAACTTTTCTTTTCATTTTTCTTATCACTTATCATTTATCAGAGATTTCTGTTCACCTTATGGAGACTCAAAATAATCTTTATTGTTCAGTAGAAATCAGATGCCACTAAAATATGCTTTTCAATACATTCAGCCAGGAATAAAATACTTGATATTTGTTCATTCTTGCAGATAATTTTGTTATAAAAGCATGCTAGAAGGAATCATAGTGCATTTATTACTTCGACTCCTACTTCCTATTATTGTATTATTTAAAAATTCCTTCTGAAGTCTGACATTATAGAGTTAGATAAGCATTATGGAGCCAAATGAGAAGGTTTAAAAGCATCCAGGTAATGTTATTTTCTCACTGCAGCATTAGGTAACAATCTATGGCAGAATCAGTGCCATAGTGTCACATAATAATAAAGAAATTGAGACTTAAATCTTTAAAGTCCACACAATATCCAGAGATGGGAGAAGAAAATGTAAAAAATGCACCATTCCTGTTTATAAAATTTGCACTACTGGGGAAGGGATCAACAGAATACTTATTCTTAAGATGCACTTTTCATAATTCATAAAAAAATATTGACATCACATTAAGGTTTATTCTGGTGGATGTGCTAAGTAGATGAATATCTCAAGGACACTTTTCCACCCACAACCTGACTGAGCAATACCTTTAACACACCAATTTTACCCAGTTTACAATATGAGGTTTCCAAACATTATCACTTCTGGTGTCCTTTCTGGACAACTCTTAATCAGATGTGGAGGAAATAATACTATATTCATTTTCTAATATTTGTTGGATATTTGCTGCATGCATGTTCATAAATACAAAATACAGAGGTTCTCCAAGCAAGTTTCATTAGATGATAGTCTGGTCATTAGATGATAGTCTGGTCTAACACATATACATATACTGTACAATCAAATTTTCCTAAGCATTTTGGATCACATGTTCACCTCTAACTATTTTTCCATGAACAGGCATTGTCACACACAGATTTTATGAAATGAAAGTCTAAGGCCAGTCTCTACCTGCTCTCATAAGTAAACCTATAAAATCTTTTCATGACGACAGATAGCAGAAACTTTCAACATGCTACTCTTCTTTCTTTATCTTCAAGACCTTTTGGCATTTTGGCCTTCAATGATTGAATCTTAGTATATATCAGTGCTGCAATATATCTTCAAAATCCCTTGTCTACATTACATGCTGTTATAATTTGCATAATTTAGTTCATTTGTCTATCACTATGCATATTTTCCAGTGATCTCATGTATTTTTTTTCTTTCTGATAATAAAAGATAATAAAAAAGTAACTAATAGATAATAGGTTATTAGAATATAATAAGAGATATGCATTATAAAATCTAATCTAAATCCATAGCCACTTTGGTATAGTGGTTAAGATGTTGGACTAGAAACTGAAAACTGGGCATTCTCTAAGGCAGAGGCCCCCAAACCTTTGGGCACCAGGACTGGTTTCGTGAAGAGAGGTTTTTCCACGGACCGGAGGGTGCATGGTTTTGTGTGCTGCCTGCATCTCGCGGATGGGGCTTTGCTTGTTTGTGTGGCCCAGTTGTTGGCATGCCACGGCCCGGTACTAGGCCATGGACCAGGGGTTGGGGACCCCTGCTCTAAGGCATGGAATCCAGCTGGGTGACTTTGGGCCAGTCACTGTCTCTCAGGCCAACCCACCTGACAGGGTTGTTGGAACAAGAAAGTGAGAACATTATATATGTCACCATGGGTTGCACTAAATAGAGGAGGGTATAAATCTAGTAACAGAAATAAGCAATGAAAAAAGAAAGCGTTCTGTCCCCATTATGAGGAAGATGTCTCATAGGGAAGTTGTCAAACAGGTTAAGAGCACAATAGCATCCAGGAAATGAAATTCAAAGGTATTTTATGTCCTTTAATGAACATTGCGGGTAGCCATTATGACCAGGAGGCATTAACTCCTTTAAGGACATCCAGATTAATAGCCACCCTTATTCTTTTCTTTTTGAAAGTGTACAGTGCTTATTCATCATTCATAGTCACTAAATGACTAATAACATGAGATTCTTTTTTATGTGCTGAAATCACAAATATTATTTTTTCTCAGAGGAAAAAGCTTTAGCACCCCCTCCGCATTTATTCCATTCCTACAGCATTTTTTCCACAGCCATTAAACAGTATTGTTACTGTATGCACTAATTTATATACTGTAAGGGAATATACTGGCAGTTATATTTTTGTTCTCTTTCCATTAAATCCCCACATGAAGTTTGTTTGTTCAGAATCTGCATACAGAGTAGACATTTTCAATGAGATATCTATTCAGCAAGATGTCCTTCCTGCTTAGTTATTTGTTATCAGTTTACTGTATATTGAAAGTCACACTTATTTTGCCCCATAAGCATCACTTTATGCTAACTTACAATGCAGCATGTTTGTATTTTAATATTCATCCACACTGGATAAATATTTTGAGGTTCTTCTCTGTCCCTTTCTTATTCATTCTAAATAATTTAAGGTCATCAGCAAACCTGGACATCTCACTGTGAATTATCTATTATTCATTATATTTATTATTAATTATATATATTATCCATTTTTCTAGGTCAGGTTGCAGTTGGTTGCTAATTACTATGAGACGTAGTGAGTTTTTTACTTGTAATTCTTTGCTTTGGGAAATCAACTAAGATAACCTACTTTGGTTCTATGTAATTAACATGGCTGTCACACAATAAAGAAGCATCAACACGACTCTAAATCTAAGATTTATTTCTGCACAAGACTGGGTAGCTTTAAGCAGAGTAGCATAATATATCAAAAAATATCTTGAGTCTACAGTATCATAAAGGAATAAACTACTGTATATTAGTAATTATTGATGACAATAGTAGTTGAAACAGATTAGTGGAGGCCCTACCACAATTTATTTAGCCTACCTGTAGTACAAATTCAATAGCCTTTGAGTTGCAATAATTCCAATTACTGTTGTAATATTAGTGAGAAAAAGATAGAGGGGAGAAGGCTAATCCTCTGATCATTTACAACATTTGTTTTGTTGTTTTTGATTCAGCAGAATCAAAAGAATTGGTTGATTTTGGTCTGAAGTTTTGCATCGAATAGCATGATTACATTCCTTAAAGTCCTTTTTCCCCATCACTAATCCTCTTCCGCCAGCATCCTTGTCCTTTGCTCCACACTTTCTGATTTATATTCCATTTTGAGAACAGGAAGTAAGAAGATTAAAGTTGAGGATTAAAACACTTACTCTTTACAACATTTTTGTGAAGAATGGTTTCTTAGTTGCCATGGGCACTACTCAGTGACCCTTAGCCTCCAAATGCAATTCCTCTTGCATTAATGAAATATTTTGATTGAATGCCATAGAAAACAGATGAGTGGAAATTATTTCTTTTGTTGTTGTTAGTGTCTTTTTTGTAATTTTATCAATGAAATGTGAAATAGTTTTGAAAAAAGGCAATTCAAACCAAAAATGTTGCAAAGCCGATTTTGGACTTTGAAGAATCTATATTTTAAAAGAAGGAAATAATTTAAGAGTGGTGGTAAGGCAAGTGAATTGGAGCATATCTGCTGATATTTTATATAGTGTATCATGCTGAAATTGTTATATTTTCAAAAAAAATTACCTCACATCTTCAGAAAGGGAGTTTTGTAGCTAATATTTAAAAAGTTTACAGAAGAAAAAGTGACTATTTTTCTGGAAAAGGAGCAGTAAAAAAAACCCTAAAGTTGAGAAATTAAATACAAAGATTTAAAAAAAACAAATATTAAGTTGGAGGTCTGATTATGCCTGATTTTAGATAACATTATTGCAATTGATACTTATTATCAAACAGATTCTCATAAAGGATCAGTCCAAGGGCTTTGCTTATAAAAATTTATACTTTCAAACTATGCAAGCAAACATACATATGAAAGGCCAGTTGAGGTATTTTAATGCAGAAAAAAATTCAATTCTCTTTTCTCTTGAATGCCTGGCTGTGAAAATAGTGTAAGATTTAGTAAGTAAATAAGAACTTATTACCCCTTTGTGATACCCCAAACCTTCATTAAGGTAGACCCAAGACTGTATAATGATAGGATCAGCTTTGGATTGCATTATTTATACTTTATATGGCTGCTTGGCTTTACTAACAAAAAAAAGGAAAAAGAAAAAAAAAGGAAAGGATTCTGCTGACCGAGTTTCCCCAGCCTAGTGATCACCAGATGTACCGAGACTGTAATTCCCAGTCAGCATTTTTTAAAGTGACATGGATGCAACAGAAAACCATGATTAAATGTGGCCTGATCATTTGTTTTGCTGCTTGCACACAGAGAGGAAGGAAGCAGCTGCATCTGAATCATGATGTTTCAGATATATCCACTTAATAAGCTGGGATTTGATCATCTAAATCAAGCTATAATAATCAGAGCTTTGTAAAATCAGTGAGCAATGAGTGGAGTCTGAGAGGGAAATCGCATATTGTTCATTCATTTATGTTTAATTCCCCTCCTGCACAATGGAAAGGATTGTATGGTTTACTAAACAAAAGTAATATGAAAGAGGACTGGTGCAGTTATAAATAATTGACAAGTTATACCTCTATAGAAGTCTAATTTTGTGAAAGAAAAATAGCTAAAAAAGGTATTTTAGAAAATAACTTTTTTCATAGAGTCACCCCCAGGGTTGGCCCAAGGCATTACTGCCCAAGGTAAAGAATATTCTTCTCTTACTTAATGTGCAGAAATAGGACTATGTTTTATTTCAGAATCAGTGAAAGGACAGGATGCCACTACTACAAGCAACAGGCAAGCAATGGGCCATGTGGTGCTCATAACGTCAATATCAATACATTCAATATCTAAGCAGCCAGTTAGAATTAAACATTAATGTTATTTGTCTTTTTATATGGGTAAATTTATAAGGAATTGCTCTCATTTCAGATCAGAAATATTTTTTCTTTTAAAATTGTATAGAAATTGAAATAGGGAAATCTGGTGTATTGTTGGATCTCTCTAGACAATGATACCATTAAAAATATCCATTAAAATAAAAATTGACACCATTAATATTTATTTGTCTAGCAAACTTTGATAAAAGCAAACTTTGAAATGAGTTCTGATATTTGTATAGAAAGCACAATTATTACACCACAAGATCATGGCAGGTATATATCCTGAAGAGCAGAGAGTACAATTTATAAAGTTGACATATTAAAAAAGCTGCAATTTATCTTTCTTGAAATTAGATGTAGCAGTTTTCTCTGTTCTAATGTCATCCCAATGTACGGGAACTAAAACTTGTAAGTGATCTGGAAATTCCAGGAATTCTACTCCTAAAACAGCAGCAGGAATCAGGAAATTAACATATGATATAATATAAACTAATTGGAAATTACAGATTTGATAACTTACAGTAGGAATGGGAGCAAATACAATTTCAAAATATGGGTGCTTTCTCAGAAGAAACAGATTACATGATGTCTAAGAATGAAAATCTGCTTTAAATGTTCATTCCAGCCTAGCAAGCCCTCTACCCCATCTTATTTATTTGATATGATATGATACATTATTTCAATTAAAAATCAAAAACTATCTTTAGGCATAATCTGCATTGCTAAAAGCAGAACATGTCTGGCTGCAGCTCTGCATTTAGTTTGCCTTTTGATATAAGAGTATTTTATGATTGCCCAAACCCACTAGGGCAACCATTTTGTGAGTGAGCCCACAAAATCATAAAATGTACCTATTTTTCCCAAAAGACAGGTTTCTGCAATTAACAGTATATTCAGAGTTGTTCTATTTTCATAGATTCAGATGACCTCATTTTAATAATATAAATTTCAACTTGATTAAATTATATCACAATTAAAATATGAAGCACCATTCTAAATAATTATAATTATGTAATTATAAATAATTATATGGCTATTACAAACAATAGTGAAACCACTATGCCATCAAAAACTATACTAGCACAGATGAAAACTTATAATAAGTCTCTCTTTTAATATTTAATCCATGTTGAACTTAAAAAAAATAATTTTACCTTCCATTGACTCAAGCTGGATAAAAATACTAATGACAAAAAAAATACCCATCTATTTTAAGTTTGGTTGGGGAGGTAATGGAATGAAGCAAAGGGAATAGATTAAAAAATGCACAGATTTCAGGATTCAGGGCTTTGAGTTGAAACAAGCACCAGACCTAAGAGGGAAGGAGGAGATTTCACTCCTGAACTGGCCTTCTTGATCTAAAAAAAAGGCGAGGGGATATGTGTACATGCATAGGTGTTCATATCCGTACTCTCTCTCTCTCTCTCTCTCTCTCTCTGTGTATGCAGTCAATTGCTTCTCCGTATCAGTTGCATTAAGCAAGTATATCTGATATTAGCAAGGTTATGATAAACCTTTGGTATCATAGAGCTGGAAGAGGTCATTGAGGCCAGAGGATCAACTGTTGCTCAATGCATTCTTCACATCAAGTGGAGGAGTATTGGCCATCTCCTTTGGAATTTGGTTCCACATCAAGAAAATGCCTTTGTTGTTAAGAATCTTAACTTAAGGCCACTGTTGTACGACCTGCGCTTTGATGACAGAGAACAACAGCTTGTTGGCTTCATTCTGTATGTCACTCCTTCAGGTAATTATAAAATGCTATGTTCCTCAAACCTTTCAAGTTCTTTGCAAAACAATTTCCCTAGCTTGACTTTCATCCATCCAGGTAGTGTAGGACTGGGAGACTCAGGTCTTCTCCCACCCTCAATCATGAAAGCTCAATGGGAGACTTTAGGCCAGTCATTCTCTCTCCGCTCAATCTGTCTCATGCAATTGTTCAGGCAATAAAATAAAGGAAGATCCACATACAAACAAATCACCTTATACTCCTTTAGGAAATATAAGATATTAATCTAAACATTGAGTATAATAATAGTGCCACTGTTGGAGGGCAAATTTTTATCTTCTACAGACCTGGATTCAGGTTGCAGGTTATCTTGTACAAGATCCGTTAGAATCAGGTTTGCCTGAGATGAAGAACATAGGTATTTGTAGCGCATGCCACAAGCTGCCCCCCTTTAGTGCAAGATCACAATACACTACAAAAGAGAATGCAATGCTGATGCTTTTAACCAGACCAACAGACATAGACATAGACATGATGCTGACCAAGGAAAAATCAATTGCTGGCAATCCTTCGAATAAGCTTGCATCCTATTTACATCATTTATTTTTTCTCATAGCATCTAATTATAAAACTGGAGTAAATGGTTAACCCTACTGAAAAGGCTCTTAGATGCATCCCTAGGGAAGACACATTACCTGCAAAAACAAAGTTCATTAGCTTTCCTATAATCTCCTTGGATATGGTATGCATTCATTGTACTAGTCCTAACTATGCATGGTATGTGGTGTTCATTCTACATTTCTACTAAAGGCTCAACTGAATTCCCAGAAGGAAAAGCAAAATGCTATAATGACTCACTAGGATACTGGCAATATCAGCGTAACCACATGCTGACACAATTACTGAAAATCAGCTGCACTGGAATCTATAGCCATGTTTATCATTAAGGTCTTGCCAAGATTTCGTGAAGTAAGAACATGGTTTTGGCATATATCCTTGAATTTCTAATATGTTCATGGCATTTTGAAGGACAAGCTATATCTTAAGAGAGAAAATAATGTCGTTTTATGGGCAAAGGGAAGGTTAAGAAAGCGGATTAGAGGCAGTCAAGCAGGATATATTAAACAAATCCATGACTAACTGGGTGTAACAGCAAAGGATCTCATTCTGTTCAGCTGAATGGTTCCCTAGGGCTGGATCTATTACTTCTTTGAGCTTTTTATCACCTTGGAATTTTTATGGTTATTTTTTGATGAATTCCCATTTTTGTAAAAAAACAAACAAACACCTTTTTCATTAAGTCAATTTTGTTCTCTAATTAAAGACATAAATAACTTTTATTCTGACTTTCATTATTCCTTACATTTTTTTTATCATTATACAAGAAAATATTTCAAAGAATGAAGCATGAAGTAAATGTCATTTTTAAGACTTCGTTAAGTATACTGTAACATTAATATTACACATTATAACTTCCAAGATATTTTCACGCTCTTTTGATCACTAACATGAATCCTTTTTTTTTGTTCAGCAAATATATTCTGAATGTCAGCTGAAAGATTAAAAGAATGCAAAAGCAAAACAAGAATGAAGTCACATTATCATAAATATATGAAGCTAAACTGAGTCTTCTATCCCATCCCATTTCATTCTTTGATGGACTGAGAGGCTACAGAATAGTAAAAAAACTAACATGAGCCTGTAGGGAAAACAATATGCAATATATGGAGCAGAACCACATGTGTAAAGCAATAATAAATAACTATTTAGACATAAGGGATGCCTTGTTTTATAGTCATAGGAAAGAATTGGAAGCCAATGTTAAAGAGGTTTGTCGCGGATTTCTTTTGAAATGAAATGGTATGATGGAATCTGATGTGGCAAAAACAATTGCTTAATTCATGGAGTCTGCCAATGTCTCTTCAAATATTGACTCAAAAATTATATAAAATGTATATCTTTAGGACAGATGAGTACAAAAATTATACATACAAGAATGTATGTATTTGAGGAAATAGTATACAAGGTATTATTTATATATATATAGACACACACATATACACACTTATGTACACACAGAGACATACACATGTAGTAGGAAAAGTTGTAAATGGACAATGGCAGATTTTGGGGGGTTTTAATTGTAAAATGATGCAAAAGTTTGCCACTTGCAACATACTAATGCATGCAGGCTAGAAACTATTCTGCTAGAATGTAAGTTCTCTATTCATCATTATCAGTGTGCAAACGAAAACTGTTTCTGTTGATGGCTGTGTTATTACAGGTGCTTTTCATATGACTTTTAGAGCTGCACATGATTCACTTGGCAGAGAAGTCTATGAAGGTTACCTTTTTTCTGGCCTGCAAATCTTTAGAAGAATGGGCCTTTACATGTTTTCTTAGAGAACTTGGATCTGTGTATCGTTTGGTGCAGCCAGGAATCTGACAAGCATAAGGTTTCTAAAAAATGAAAAGAAATAACAAGTTACAAGGTTGTACATTTTGAAATGGCACTACTGCAAATATCATTCATAAAACCAGAAAAAGAAAGACCATGAAGATTCTGGCACAGAAAAAGATAGCTAGAATGAAAGAGAATGAACATTTTTAATTTTATATGTTATATTTCTAATGTTATATTTTAACAGTGAGAGACAGAATAACAACAAAAATATCCAGAAAAACGCATTTCAAAAAAGTTGTAAATTGATTTGCATTTTAATGAGTGAAATAAGTATTTGACCCCTTCACAAAACATGACTTAGTACTTGGTGGCAAAACCCTTCTTGGCAATCACAGAGGTCAGACGTTTCTTGTAGTTGGCCTCCAGGTTTGCACACATCTCAGGAGGGATTTTGTCCCACTCCTCTTTGCAGATCCTCTCCAAGTCATTAAGGTTTTGAGGCTGACGTTGGCCGTTTGAACCTTCAGCTCCCTCTACAGATTTTCTATGGGATTAAGGTCTGGAGACTGGCTAAGCCACTCCAGGACCTTAATGTGCTTCTTCTTGAGCCACTCCTTTGTTGCCTTGGCCGTTTGTTTTGGGTCATTGTCATGCTGAAATACCCATCCCCGACCCATTTTCAATGCCCTGGCTGAGGAAAGGAGGTTCTCACGCAAGATTTGACAGTACATGGCCCCATCCATCGTCCCTTTGATGCGATGAAGTTGTCCTGTCCCCTTAGCAGAAAAACACTCCCAAAGCATAATGTTTCCATCTCCATGTTTGACGGTGGGGATGGTGTTCTTGGGGTCTCAGGCAGCGTACCTCCTCCTAACACAGCAAGTTTAGTTGATGCCAAATAGCTCGATTTTGGTCTCATCTGACCACAAGACTTTCACCCAGTTCTCCTCTGAATCACTCAGATATTCATTGGCAAACTTCAGATGGGCCTGTACATGTGCTTTCTTGAGCAGGGAGACCTTGCGGGCACTGCAAGGTGTAGTGTATTACCAATTGTTTTCTTAGTAACTATGGTCCCAGCTGCCTTGAGATCATTGACAAGATCCTCCCATGTAGTTCTGGGCCGATTCCTCACTGTTCTCATGATCATTGAAACTCTACAAGGTGAGATCTTGCATGGAGCCCCAGACGAAGGGAAATTGACAGTTATTTTGTGTTTCTTCCATTTGCAAATAATCGCACCAACTGTTATCACCTTCTTACCAAGCTGCTTGGCGATAGTCTTGTAGCCCATTCCAGCCTTGTGTAGGTCTACAATCTTGTCCCTAATATCCTTGGACAGCTCTTTGGTCTTGGCCATGGTGGAGAGTTTGGAATCTGATTGATTGATTGCCTCTGTGGATAGATGTCTTTTATACTTTAAGAGAGTGCTCCTAATCTCAGCTTGTTACCTGTATAAAAGACATCTGGGAGCCAGAAATCTTGCTAATTGGTAGAGGATCAAATACTTATTTCACTCATTAAAATGCAAATCAATTTATAACTTTTTTGAAATGCGTTTTTCTGGGGGGTTTTGTTGTTATTCTGTCTCTCACTGTTAAAATAAACCTACCATTAAAATTATAGACTGATCACTTCTTTGTCAGTGGGCAAATGTACAAAATCAGCAGGGGATCAAATACTTTTTTTCCTCACTGAAAGCTCAATTCAAAACTTTTATTCACATATTTCTTCACTGTGGAAAACCCATAGTCCTAACATTACACACGCTGATTCATCTCTTGGGACAAGAGTCTCCAAAAATGGATTGTCTAGCGATATGTGCAGCTAAATTCTGCACCAATTGAAAAATGTTCCAAATCCCATGGAAGATTTCATAGCTCCAGGTCCAAAGGTGTTATTCCTGATGATTTCCAGGAAGCCTACAGAATATGGGATTATTGAAAGTGCTTAACTTCTGAGCAATAGCAATAGCACTTACATATCACTTCATAATGCTTTACAGCCCTCTCTAAGCAGGTTACAGAGTCAGCATATTGCTCCCAATAATTTGGGTTCTCATTTTACCAACTTCGGAAGGATGGAAGGCTGAGTCAACCTTTAGCTGGTCAGCCTGCAATACTGCATTCTAACCACTACGCTACCATGGCTCATATAATCATGCTTGCATTTTGGGGAAATGGATGAGTAAAAATTTTGAGCTGGGTTATTATGTAGTATTTATATATAAACAAAGTTCAGTACGGTTGAAGTAAGGATAAACTTTCTATAGGACCATGTACCAGTGGAATAAATATGCCATCAGTGAAAAAAGGCAGAGGCAGAAAGGACTTATTTTACATTCAGCAGGGTCTTTAGTTCTGGTCAAAAAGTGGTTGTCAGAATGGTTGTCTCATTGGCAACCACCAACAGTGTGACTGAAATTTGACCTGTTTTATGGGAGTCGTGTGCAATTGCACCGTGGCATCCATCATTTTAGCTTTTATAACCATACCCTGTGGACATGCATTTTACATATTGATCAAATAAATTCTCTGCCATCTCTACTTGTACTTACAATTATGCATCCCTCATATAAAACTTTAGTTTAGTCAGAAAATATATTTCTTTAGAAGTTGAGGTAAAGAAGTTGTAGTAAAGTCCCAGACATAGAGATACAGAGGAAACCTGCTTCAGAAAGAGAGAATGAAGGGGAAAGGTTAGTCTGGGATATGGCAGGCGAGAAAGAAAAGAAGCACAAATGCTACATGCTAAAGTTTAAATATATTAAAAGTCATATAACAATTTTCCAGAATGTATAAAAACTTTTTTTGAAATATCCATGCACTAATTAAAACATCATGGCTATGAACAATCTCTTTGGGGGGGAAATGAAAAAGTCAATATTTCTTATTTGTTTTTTAAAACCATACTCCATTTTAAGGTTTAATTTCTAAGAGTTGTTTCTATCGTCCCAATTGTCTTCATGGGTAACATTCCTTGTATCCTTGGTTTACGATGTTGTTCAGGGTTTTTTTTCCCTGTGGACCAGACACTTCCTGTTGATTTTTAGGTCCGATGTATGTACTCACAGTGCATATATGCCTCATAACATAATATATAGAATACATGTTCTTCCTGTAATTGCAATTGTTGGCATATCTATTTTCCTGAAAGGAAAATCAAAAAGCCCAGCTAAAGCCTAAAAAAAAGAAGCCTAAATCAAAGCCCAGCTAAACATATCTTCAACCTTTTCTGTTTTACTGCAACTTTCTAGTATTACTTTCACAAAGATATATTTATATAGCTTTTGCAAAAAAGCAGCACTAGCAAAATCACAGTCAGCTCTAATTTGGTCCATTCAGATAGCCAATGTTATGGTTCCCAAATGAAAATTTCAACACTAATGCAAATGTGCTCCCAGCTGTATATCTCATAGATACAGCATGAAGCAACATACTCAGATACGTTTTGGCATGAAAGGGGCGTTGTCTTACCTGAACGCCTTTTCTCAGCATGACGATGGAGAATCCACCAATGGGTTTAGACTATCTTCCTGCCCAATAAGACTAAGTCTGTCAGAGTTAATACGCCTCCTGCTGGGCTGATGCTCCCCAGACACGACGAAGGCGAAGCTGCTGACGACAGTATGATGTGTTGACTCTCTTGTGCCCCTGACACAGGGCCTGGTAGGCCTAGATGGGGACGGGCGTGGATTCTCCATCGTCATGCTGAGAAAAGGCGTTCAGGTAAGACAACGCCCCTTCTCCAGCATGAGATGGAGAATCCACCAATGGGACATACCAAAGCAGTCCTGTCCCTATGGGAGGGAATCGGCCAGGACCTGTGTCCCACTGGATGACGCCACCTGCTGGAGCACCCTCCGGCCAAAGGATGCGTCTGCCGAGGCGAATTTGTCCAGCCTGTAATGCCTCACAAACGGGGTAGGCGAGGACCAGGTCGCCGCCCTGCAAATGTCCCCAATGGGTGCTTGCGTTGCCCATGCCGCCGATGTAGAGGCACTGCGGGTAGAATGAGCGGTGATGCGCCCTGGCAATGACAGAGACTGGGACTGATACGCTCTGGTAATGCAAGCCCTGATCCACCTGCCTATTGTAGAGGATGAGACCTTCCCTCCCATGGAAGAAGGCTGGAACGAGACAAAGAGCGCTTCTGATTTGCGGAAGGCTGAAGTCCTTTTGATATAGTGGCTCAACGCCCTTCTAACGTCCAATGTGTGCCACTGACGTTCTAGGCCGTGAGACGGCCGGGGACAAAAGTCTGGTAGGACCACCTCCTGTGACCTATGGAACAAGGAGTTCACCTTTGGAACAAAGGTCGGATCCAGTCGAAGGACCACCCTATCACTGTGAAAGACGCATAGGTCCTCTCTGACCGAGAGGGCCGCTAGTTCAGAGATGCGTCTGGCCGATGTGACCGCAACGAGAAAGGCCACCTTCATTGACAAGAACTGTAGAGAGCTGTTTTTAATGGGCTCGAACGGTGACGAAGTGAGGGATTGCAAGACCCGTGGGAGGTCCCAAGAGGGATACCGATGAACCACGGGCGGCCTGGTGTTAATTGCGCCCTTGATAAATGACCTCACCAGGGGGTGCTGAGCCAAGGGCGTCAGCGTGTCACACGTGAGCATTGTGGATAACGCCGCCAGTTGCCGGCGGATGGTATTGGGCGATAGGCCCTTGTTGAGTCCCTCGAGCAAATACTCCAGGATACTCGATATCGTGACAGCCGATAGGTCAAGGTGATTCCTTGAACACCAAGCACAGAAGTTTTTCCACGAGGAGTCGTAAATTCTGTTAGTGGAGGGGCGTCTGGAGGCCTGAATCATGGCAATTACGCCCGCAGAACACGACTCTCGGGCTAGGTACTGCCTTTCAAATGCCAGACGGCTAATTGGAGGCGCTGTGGGTCCGGGTGCCGTAGAGCCCCCTGGCTGAGAGCTACCTGTCCTGGAGGGATCTGCCACTGTGGGGAGATGGAAAGATCCACTAGGTCGGCAAACCACGGTCGCCGTGGCCAATGTGGCGCCACCACTATTACCTCCGCCCGCTCCAGTAGTACCTTCCTGATTAGGGCCGGGAGCAGGGGGAGAGGGGGAAAGGCATACAATAGCCCCTGGGGCCATGGGGTGCGGAGCGCGTCCGTCCGCTCCGCCCCTGGAGACTGGAACCTGGAGAAGAACCTCGGGAGCTGCGTATTCGCCGGTGAGGCGAACAAGTCCAACACCGGGAGTCCGAACCTCTCCGAGATTTCTCCAAACAGGTCGGGATGCAGGCGCCACTCTGAGTGGTCCACTGTCGCCCGGCTCAGTGAGTCCGCCTGTTGGTTTGCTGCCCCCGATATGTGCTCCGCCCTGAGGGAGGAGAGATTGGTCTCTGCCCAAGTACCGAGTGACTGAGCCTCGGCCATAAGGCTCTTGGATCGGGTGCCCCCCTGTCTGTTGACATGGGCCTTTGCTGCCACATTGTCTGTGAGCACTAGGACATGTTGTCCCGCCACCTTGTCGCTGAAGCGTAACAGCGCCAGATGTATGGCCCTGAGCTCCAGCCAATTGATGTTGTGGCTGAGATCTGCCTGTGCCCATCGTCCCTGTGCTAGGTGAGAGCCTAGGTGCGCTCCCCAACCGAACAGACTGGCATCTGTAGTTAGGATGAGCCTGTCCGGTTCCTTGAATAAGGATCCCCTGGTTATAGCTGGGGATATCCACCACCGGAAGGAGTCCAAAATTTGGGAAGTAACCCTGACCCTCAGATTGGATGCACTGGTGCCCTGCCTCTGGTAGGGTAGCAAGAACCATTGGAGGGTTCTGAAGTGTAGCCTGGACCAAGGTACTATCCCCATGCAAGAGACCATCTTGCCCAGTAGTTGGGAAAGTAAGGCCAATGTGACTGTCCGCCCCCTTCGTACCCGTCTGATCAGGGAACAAATACTGTCCCGGCGTTCCGGGGACAGGTAGACCATGCAGAGCTCGGTGTCTATAGTCGCTCCCAGGTGAAGGATGCGATGCGAGGGCTCTGTTAGGCTCTTCTGGAAGTTGACTGAAAAGCCGTGGGTCTGAAGGGTTCGGACAGTTAAGGTTATGTCTGATCGGGCCTGCTGAAGGGAGGAGGACAGTATGAGAATATCGTCCAGGTAGCATTGAACCCGGATTGGGATCAATCTCAAGTGGGCGACCAGTGCAGCCAGGATCTTTGTGAAGACCCTCGGGGCGGACGATAGTCCGAATGGTAGGGCCCTGAACTGGTAGTGGTGGGACCCGGAACAGAACCTGAGGAATCTCCGATGGTCGGGAAAGATGGGGACATGGAGATACGCCTCTGTGAGGTCGATGGAAGCGAGGTAATCGTGCCTTCTGATGCTGGCCAGAATGGACCTTAGAGTCTGCATCTTGAATCTTTTGTAGACAAGATGCGAGTTTAGTCCTTTCAGATCGAGGATTGCTCTCCATCCCCCCGAAGGCTTTGGGACCACGAAGAGGATGGAATAGAATCCCCGATGTGTCTGGCCAGCCGGCACCGGCTCGATGGCCCTGATTACCAGCAAATGGTGGATGGCCTCGGTCAGAAGCTCCAACTTGGCTGGCTTTCTTGGCATGGGACAAGAGATGAAGCGGTCCCGTGGCCGGGACTGGAACTCTAGGACAAGGCCCCGCCTGATGGTGTTGAGCACCCAGGTGTCCGTGATGGTGGCTTCCCATTCCTGCGCAAATGCGGAAAGTCTGCCCCCAATGGGGAGGTCCGCCCTCAAGTCATTTGTTTCTTCGAAAGGGACGGCCTCCCGCGCCTCGAAAGGGCCGCTTGTTGTGGAACTGCTGTCTAGGTCTGGGAGCTGGACGGTCCGGCTGTCGTCCAGGTCTGGGGAAAAAGGGGCGAGACGAAGGAGACCACTCTGTCCCCGAGCCCTGGCGGAAAGATGGCCTCCGCGGGTATGGAGCGGATCGTCTGTCCGGCTTTCTGCCGAGGTGGGACAACACCTTGCGCTTGTCCCTACCTTCAACGAGGTAAGGATCTAGTGCCTCTCCAAAGAGGTGTCCGTCCCTGTAGGGAGCGGATGCCAGGCGCCACTTGGACCTTAGATCCGCTCGCCATTGTCTCAGCCACAGAAGTCTGCGTGCCGCAATGTTGGCGGCTATGGACCTTGATGAGAACCTGGCGGCATGAAGTGAAGTGTCCGCCATGTACTCGGCCGCGGCTATCAACTTACCCAGATTCTGGTGTGCACGAACCTGGTCCGGGGGGGTCATGGCCTGGAGCTCCCTAAGCCAGAGGATGGATGTCCTGGCGAAAAAGGAGGTGGATGTGGACGCCTTCACTGACCATGCCGATGCTAGGTGAGACCTACGCAAGGAGAATTCAGATTTCTTATCCTCCGCCCTCAAGGCCTCAGCCATATCACCTGGCACGGTGGAGGAGGAAAGAATGGGAGTTAGAGATGCGTCCACCTTTGGGACCTCCAGGAGGTCCGACAGGACCGGGGCAACAGTACACAGTTTCCGCTCTGCTCCCCCTGGTGCTGGGAGAGTGCCTGGATTCCCCCATTGTTTGCGGATGGTGTCTAGAAAAAATGGGGGGCAAGGGATGTGCCTCTCCGTAACCGTAGGTTCGGAGAAGAGCGGCTTTGGGTCTTGGCTCGTGGAGGGAGACGGCTGTGCCTCCTGCTCTGGGCTAATGTTAGCCGATGTGGTGGCCTTGAGCAGGAGCGATTTAAACAGACTCAGGTCAAAAAGGCCAACGAAAGGAGAGGGGTCTGGTGCCGACTCCTCGTCTTCCGACAATTGGAAGCCCGCCGACCCATATTCCTCGGGGCCTGAGTCCCGATCTTGGGGGGAGTAGTCGGAATAAACCGACTCCGGATACTCCGGCATTGCCTCCTGTGATTGCAGTGGAACAGTGGCCCCCGGTCTAGGGTTCTGCAAGGAGGAGGCGGCCATGCCCTGGGCATATGCCTGGGCGAGTAACGCCTGGAGCTGTTCGGGCCCCACCCCTTGTGGCTCAGGGGGACGGAGGCCCGCCGCTGTGGGCGTGAATGTGGCCTCAGGAGCCGAGTGAACCCTTGCAGGGGGGGGCAATACCTGTGGGCTTAACCCACGGTCTGTAAACAGAGCCGTGCCCTGTATTGGTAGGCCCTGCGGAGACCAGGCCTGCTGAGCTGCTGGAGCAGGTGGGCCAAACAGCGGGATAGCAAGTGAGCTCTCCTGAGGGGCCAGGGGTACCTGTTCCCCCTGATTTAGCTGCTGAGCTCTGGAGAACTGCTTCTCAAGTGCAGTATGTCTCCTGCTAGCCTCCTTTTCAGCAGCCTTAGAGGTCCGCTTAGCAGAGATGGCCTTGGCCCTGATCTTTCCCGCTGCCTCCTGCTTGGAGGACCTGCGTTTGTTTGAAGCGGGAGTGCCGGGTGCGCCCTGCGCAGACTGAGTAACTGCGTTGTCAGCCATTATAGCCTGTGGCCAGTGGCCTTGGTGTATCAGGAGCAGGAGCCGAGCACCAGGTTAATGGTGCAACAGAGGCTGACGTGCCGTCAAGGCTCCGGGGCTGTGATCACCTAAGCGCCCTTACGCCCCCGTTCAAGGCTCCAAGCGGCTGACAATGCCTTCCAAGGCGCTGTGGCGCGCGGCTGGGCGTCTTTCAAGATATCTCTCAGTAGCGGTTGAACCGCAATCGGCGAGTGCCGGCACGCACTTTGGCCGATCAGTGGCGGCTATCACCTCAGTGATCTGTGCCTGCACACTCCTCTCCTTATGGTGGCGGCTGTCACCAGAGTGAACTGTGCCTGCACACGAAGCCTAGGTGGTGGCGGCGGTGCCAAGAGGCGTGCCAGCTCACGCTAATAGTGTCTGCCTGACTGAGGCTAGGGCTTGGGATGCCCTGGGAAGGCGGATGCCGACCAGAATTTGGTTTAGCCGTGCCAGTGGAGGCCCTAATTAACTGGGCTGTAATGGCCGCCCTGTCCAGACACCAAATGGCTGTAGATTGACTGTGGCTGAGACAGTGTAGTGGCTTGTCTGACGTGAGGGTCTAACCAGATTTTGGACCCAAGTCTCAATAGCAGTTCTATTATTTTTGCAGGCTTTTTGGCCTGTCTGTGGCCCTGAATCAAGGCAGACAGTTACTGGGCCTTCCCTGTGAGGCCGATGCGTCTCAAAATGGCGGCCGCTGTTTGCGCGCCAAAACTCCAGTCCGTTAGAGCTGTCAGATCGTGGCTCTGGACTGTGTGCAGGAGAGGTGCAAGAAACAGCTTTTTTCCTGGCCCGGCTGAGGCTCCCAGGGCCTTGTGCCCTTCCAATGCTCGGGCTGAGGATTCGTAAGAGCGTGGCTCCAAGCCGACGCTCAGCTGTTTGGCGGCCGCGGCGAATCTGCCCGCCGCCGGCTGCTTCCAGGCAGCGAGAAATTAAGTCTCTGCCCTCCGGCCGGGGCGATAAGCAGCTGCTCCGCGGCAGCGCTGGGATCCGGGAGACAACGAGCGGGCTGCGCGAGCCTAGGCTGTGCCCTTCTGCTCCCCCCTGCAGCCTCCGCTCAAATTTGAATCTTCTCCCTTCGGCGGGCGCGCCGATCGGCCCGCGAGCAGGCCCGGAGGCCGCCGCTCAGCTGTTCAGCGGGAGAGAGAAGGAAAGCCCGACGCTCAGCTGTTTTATCGGCGATTTACGGGCTGAGAGTATTTTTGCTTGTTTTGGGATGTTAGGAGGAGAATTCACCAATGGATATGATACAACCTGCCTTCAGAGTCAACACGCGTCCTGTTTGGGCTGAAGACTAAGTCGTGTCTGGGGAGCATCAGCCCAGCAGGAGGCGTATTAACTCTGACAGACTTAGTCTTATTGGGCAGGAAGATAGTCTAAACCCATTGGTGGATTCTCCATCTCATGCTGGAGAATATACACCTCAAGTAATAAGATTGAACCAAAAGGGGGGCTATGCTACAATTATTTGGTGCATCTGAAATAAGTTTGGGGATTTCACAATCTAGCATACATATATAACTCTCATTGTTTCCCTATATACTCTTGTATTATAGAAATTCCCAAATATTTTGAGTATATATGAGAGCTGTATGAAATCATTCCAAGAACTGCTTTTGAAGTGTTGATGTGTTGTGACCTAATAAAGGTTCTCTACAGTTGCATCATTTGAGCTAGTTTGGTCTAGCATTTAAGGTGCCAGCCTAGAAAGTGGGAGACTGTGAGTTCAAGTCCTGCCTTAGCCATGAAAGCCAGCTGGATGTCTTTGGGCCAGTCAATCTCTCGCAACCCAGCTCATCTCACAGGGTTGTTGTTGTGGGAAAAATAGAGAAAGATATGTTGAGTATATTCACCACCTTGGGTTGTTTGTAAAAATAATACAAACAAACAAATAATACAAACAAACAAATAAATGGGTATGCTTAAAGGAAGATCCCTTGTTCAGGACTATTTCCATTTTGCTTCAGGAATAATCTCAACAGAAGTGTCGTCTGCACAGGCACATTTATGTTCGAATGTCATTGGGAGTATCCTTATGACAGCATCAGGCTACCTACAGGACACAGCGCTCAATGTTTCAAGGCGTTGGGTTCAGAAGGGTGCTTCTGTTGTTTTATGAACTACATGCCTGTAAATGCCCATCTATATTTTCCATCTACCTTTCCCCTAAACATAAGAGCATACTTTATTTTCTATATCAGGACCCATGGTCTTCAGTCTCAATTTTGCACACCTCTGGCATGGTATGTATGAGAGGAAGCACTATATCATATTTTTTTATTTAATAACTATATAGTAATATACTGTAGCCTCTGTTTCTTCATTCAGATCTACTCCTCTTAAGTTTTCTGCATATCTCTTTAGGCAATCAAAACATGTCCTATGCGGGGCTTTGAAGCAGCCGTGAACTTTTAGGAGTGAGTATCTGGATGCCCTATTGCAATCTTTTTCACCTGGGGTTCCATGTACTCAAGACTTCTGTGAGAAATTGTGAGGGGTTCTGCAAGAGATCGTGAAAAAAACCTTTTTTATGTTTAATGTATCATGAGCTGCAGATATAATATTTTTATGCAGGCATTTCCTGTGACCTGAAAATTATTTCAAGGGTTCCTCAAAGCAGGGGTGGGGGGGGGGAGGTTGAGAAAGGCTACCTTAGTGTGATATATGGAAAGCTATGTTTATAGGCTGATGGATTTGTGAAAGAGAAATGGGTGAGCGAACTGGAGAACATTGCCCTATATCACAACAAAACTAATCTGCATCTTACAGTATAAAAATGCTGTATATAGTAGGCATCCTGAGCCTCTTAGACTTATAAAAAGAAAGGTCTGTCACAATGATCTCTTTTCTTATAACAAGAACTGAATTTCAAAACAATCTGAATAACATGTGCAAACATCCTTCTACAGTGGTTCCATTGTAAGTCCCCATTCTATGTGCACTTAATAAACAATATGTCTGCAAGACATCAGTCAGGATAGCAAAATATTATCTAAAATCACATTCTTCCCTTACAGTGTCCAGGTGCGTCCTCTGGTGCTTGGCTCGGTCGCTGGAATTACTGAATGCTTTATGACAGCCTTGATGCTGGCAAAGGTAAGGTTTTTCTCCAGTGTGGCTCCTTAAGTGAATCTTCAGATTTTCTAGTCTAGAAAAGGCCTTCTTGCAGCCTTCGAACTGGGAAACAAAATAATATTTCTAAGATTGAAGGAAGGGAATTTTTTTCTCTTTTTTGCACACAAGCTGCCTACTGTACGTATTCATGTTAACTGCTTAAAAGTTAGTATTTAACCATTGCAGATTTTTATTAATGCATGTCATAAAGAGAAGTCTACTGTCCCTGCTTCTGCAAATTAATGGATTCATCCATGTTTCTGAAAAGAGCAGATATAAATGCTTCAAATGTGCATGATCACTCCTAATTTCTCCACCTACAGTAATTTACTGAGTTTCAACATGGGGCATATAGTGCTGGATTTTCAGACACATTCTTAAGGAGTATACTAGAGTCAGTTTTAGATGTGGTCAAACAATACAGAAAGTCATTAACAATACAATTACATATCTTTTTTCAGAAGTAATTCCGATGGAGTTAATTAGGACTTACTCTCAGATAATTCAGCCAATTTACATCTCTGTGCATATATAACTATCACATACTCCAGCATAGGATACAATTGTAATCTAAAAAAATGAAGCAAAATAGAAATCTAACATGGCCTAATTGTTTGTATAAAAGTAAGATTATGCTTTAGCACCCATACATCTGCCTAAAAATTAGTTTTATACATTAACGGAGCACTTAATGCTACATATTTCTTTTCTGTGTAGAACAAAAAATTTCTCCCTTTATCCTTCCCCTCAAAGCTGAATATTTTTTGGAATAGATTCCTTTCCACAAGCATCTGCTACTAAATCCATGACAAGGGGTATTGGAGCATTTTCAAAAATATAATAGAGAAAAAGATTAGAATCATGCTTTCTGAACATAACATGAAAAGTTTCATTTGATGAATGGGTTTAAACTAAACTTAAGCTTAGTTTGTTTATACCTTACAGAGCTATAATTAGATGAAGAAGCAAGAAACTAAGTTTTCTTCAGTCACATTTTCAAACTGAAATGTTAATAACTTATTGAGTTATTAGATATAGGTTTGAAGATCAAGTAACAACTTTTTCTGCAATTCATCATTTTAATACATGCCAACTTTTTGCTGTTTTTAAGACTATTGGAGAGAAGTAAACCTGAGCCATTTGGCTTTATGGAAGTATTAACATATAATAATAATATTCATCATCACCATAATCTTTAAAAAGTTTTCCTAATTATTATGTTGTATTTGTTATCGTATATCCAAATTGAAGCTGTAATCTAACTCAGAAAGGCAATTGTTAGACCACTACATTTTATTGTTCTTGTCAGTAAAAGTCAAATGGTGTGAGAAATATATTTAAATATAGAACCCTGAGTTACTATGTTAATTTAATATGAAAAGTTTTGCACATATAGACAAGCTATGCAAACAGTTGTATATTCATAATAAAATCAATGTGATTTTTGTTTTGTTTTTCTGTTGGATTTGCTGCAAGTTTTCATAAACCTCCCATTTCAATTATTGCTGGATATTATTTCACGTAGAAAAAAACGATCTGTAAATGCCTTGTCCTAACTGAGGGAAATGTAATTTATTTGTATTGCGCACAATGTTTTATTCTGACTCCTTCCTCTCTCACCAAATGCCGCTGCAGAGGATTCCGTTTATAGTAGTTGACCCCTTTGGGGGAAGATCTTAACCCTTTCCCTCCAGCTGTTTTTCAGTTAAAAATGCTTTTGTGAATGGAGATGGATATCGTTTGAGCAGAGAAACTGCCAGGAGGAGTTGAACACCTTTCTTTTGAATGAAAAAAGTACATCTTAGTGGCTTGGGATTAAACATGAGATGCTAGTTCCTGTACAACCCTTTTTACAATCAGATAATAAAGTATCTTTTAAATAACACCCAAAACATGATTAGAAGGTAATGCAGGTTGTAAATATGAGTAAAGGTAAAGATAAAAGTTTCCCTGTCCAGGGTGTGGTGCTCATCTCCATTTCTTGGCCAAGAGAGCCAGCGTTGTCCAAGGATATTTTCCACGATCATCTGGTCTGGCTATATGCCGAAGGCGCAAGGAACACTGTTACCTTCCCACTGAAGTGATACCTATTAATCTACTTACATTTGCATGCTTTTGAACTGCTAGGTGGGCAGGAGCTGGGGAAAGGAACAGGATAGGAACTTGGGCAAAGAGGTTTACCCAAATATGATTATAACTGACTAAACCCAGAGCAGTGCAAGCAGATTAAGGCTGACTTTTATTTTATTTCTGATCCTCTTATTCATCACTGATTAACTGAGAGCTCACTTAGTTCTTTCAAACAGCACCATTTTGGAATTTTTCTACAAGCCTTTCATAAACACAAATCAGAAAGATTTTATACATACATACATACATCTCTCTCTCTCTCTCTCTCTCTCTCTCTCTCTCTCTCTCTCACATACACACACACACACACACACACAAAGAGCAAACACTAGTTCATCAGGAGTGAAAAAAAAATAAAGACATGCATGCAAAGGAATGTAGACATGCTCTATGGAATTGCCCTGATCCACCATCCTCAGACAAGCTAATTGTAAAAAAAATACAAAAGTTTTGAGAGTCAGTTTATCCACAAGTATATACAGTACCCAGTAACAAATACTGTATATTACTATATCATACCATACTGTAAAGCACCATTGAGAAGTTTTAAATGAGAAGCAATATATAAAATAAATAAATCAATAAATAACACAGTATAATGTTGCTCAGGTAATTTAACATGTGCATTTAAAAGTTTCCCCACTGCTTCATCAAAATAATCAAAATACTGTTTATATTCATCTGTTATATTCATCTAATAGCAATATCATAATTTTAAGGTACTCATGTTTTTAAGAGAAATCCTGAAAACGAAGGGAGGCATTTTTAACGATAAAGCAAATCTTCTGAATTTTAAACACTCTGTGTACATTACTATTTAAATACAAGATATTGGGCTCTGTTTTATTCAGAATGCAATTTCCTAACAGTCTAAAATTCATTCCCAGTGGAATGTCTTAAACATAAGTATTATCCTCAAAATGTTGGCTGGACAATCTCAAGTCATGATAGATAGGATTTGAATTAATTAAAGCTGAAATCATTATGAATATTTACCAGGAAAAAAGATACAGCTTAACTGTAGATAAGGACATTTAGTCAGGTTTTTATCTCTGCAATTGCACTCATGAGCTAATTTACCTTTCAGAACAACGATATTCACATCTGTTTTTGCATAAACCTAAAGAGAATTGTCCAGATTATAGATTATTTGCGCTATATAAGCCTACATAAATGACACATACATACACAAACACACATATATTTTATGTTTCTAGATTGCTCATCTCCCTCAAGGAGGGGCTCTGAGCGGTGTACAGAATAATCAATATATAAAACAGCATATATCCTGGCTTGTAAAAACAATTATCAAATTAACCTGTTTAGAACTGGGCTTCAATGAAACTTTGCAAATACAGTCTTAATTGACTTAGCTGTTGTTTCTGTGAAGATAATTAATATTACAGCAAATTTCTTGAAAAAGAAATTATTTCTGTATATATCAGCTGCTAATAATTTCAAATCCATATGGAGCAATCAAAAGGAAAAGAGAACTTGGAAATTAGCTCTCTAGAAAATATCTTATTAGGAAAAAATAGCTTTGTATTTTTTTTCCTATTCTATACCTTGGTTTTGGTCTCGTTTTTATTTAGAGTTAATATTATTGTCATAAGCTTCTAATGATATCCACTTGATGATGATATGCTACCCCAAAGACTCATTATGTTCAACATTCAACATTTCATGCAGATACTCATCCTAACACTCTTACATGGGAATAAATCTCACTGATCTCAAGGGGTTTGGAGTAAGCTCTTTTGCATATCTGATCTTACTGTGTTATTCAATCACTTCTGAGTGTTTGTGAACTTGACAAACAGTATTATGCAAGGATAGTCTGTCAGTAACTGCTTCTTTGAACTCATGCTTGTGTTAAGCTCATGCTTGTGACATCAGTGTAGTGATTACATCTAGCCCATTTGTCTTCTTTTGATCTCGTTTTGATTGCCTTTGATTTTTCCAAGCATGTGGGAAATGATCCCTGCTTTTTTATTATATGTTCAAAGTACTAAAGCTTTAGCTTTAGCTTCATTGTCAGTGCTCCATTGATCAGTCTGATTTTACCTTATCTAGTATTACGTGTCCTGTTTGCAGTCCAAAGTATTCTCAGCAATTTTCTCCACAACCACAATTCATATTTAAAAAGACCAGTCTTTCTGATGAAACAGTTTTCACAACTCTATCTATAACATATAATAGCTCTATAAAGCCCTATAAAGCATGGGTCCAGGCTACTTATGAAACCAATTTCATCCCATCACAAGAGCCTGTCATGTTCGATCAGGCAGGAGAGGTATGCTGCAGACCCCATCAGTCAAAGAATTTCAACTGGAGGGCTCTAGGAAGACAGCTTTTTCTGCCACTGCCACCACATTATGGAGCATCCTTTCCCCAGAGGTGAGGTAGACCCCTACCCCGCTGTCCTAGTCTTCCATAAAGGGTCAAAATTTAGCTCTGCAGTGTTGCATGGGGGGCGGGGAGACAAAGGACCAGGCAACTCTCGGACTGGTTGGTCCTCCCTCAATCTTTATTAGTCAATGTTAAATGGTCATCTTAGAATTTTTTTTATTTCTTTGAAATTTTATAATAATCTCATAATTTTAAAGTGTTTAATCCTAAATTATTAATATTCCAATGTTAACTTTATATGCTGTTTGTGTGTGTGTGTGTGTGTGTATTGTTTATAAATATAGAGAGTGAAGAAGATGGCAATAACTAGGAGTCATTACCCAAGTGACCAAGAGAAAAACAAAATCTAAAACAAATAGAAAGTACGTGAAAGCAGCTTAGACAGATACCTCCTTAATAGATATGGGTATAAGGGGAGGAGGTGCAGCACAATCAGATTTGCAAGGTTCTGTTATACTCACACTCATTAAAAATAGTCTTAGCTTACTTTCATATACTTTCTGGTTGCTTTGTACTTAAGATATGTTTTTCCCTTTGTCACTTTGGTAATGGATCTTGCCTATATCAGTCAAAGGCATCTTCCTTACTCTCTGCAATAATACTATCCCTCAGAACAAGTAAAATTAGCTATATCTGTGCTGGGATGTAACTGATTTAAAAATACTGGGAGAATTAGATGGTCCTGGAGAAATTTGGCTCTAGGCTATTTTATTTATTTATTTATTATTTAGTTGATTTATATAGCAACTCATCTGACGTAACTAACTAGGCAACCGACAATAGAAGATAAAATACCTAATATAAAAATAAAAACACATAGGACCCAAATGGCATAAAAACAACCATCAGCAAATCCAAGAGAAGAACTCCAGCGCAGTCTCAGGCACAAACACCTGAGTCCCTTTCAAGGATTTGTGAAAAGCTAGCAAGGTTGGTGCAAGTTTATCAGCATCCAAAAGCAATGGAAGCCAATGAGGATTGAAAGCAATGGTGTCCCATGTGTCAAGTAACCCATGGCATTGACTGCCTGCACTATTGCATTCTGCACCAACTGAAACTTCCAAATACTCTACAATAGGCATGTCAAACTCACGATGTCACGTGATGCCGCGTGACGTATCGGGGCTTTTTCCCCATTGCCGGCAATGGGGTGGGTGCGGTTTCGGCATGACGCATCTAACCCGTGGACCGGCAGTTTGACATGACTGCTCTACAAGGACAACCTCATGTAGCGTATGCTATAATAGCCCAATAAATTGTTATGCACAAGCATACGTATCTTGGCTTTGTGTTGGTAGGTAATGAGCTACCAATGAAGGTTTGTCTGTGCAGTTCTCAAAATACAACATTCACCATCTCCGATGCCATCTCCAGGGCCACCTTCAATCCCTCAAATATCTTTAAGGGTCATAGCTAACAATCACATGCTATAAGGACATTGTGGTGTCTGATGTGATGTAATACCTAAACAATACAGTTTGTATTATGATGTTACAACGCAGATATTATCATTTTCAGTCCTCCTTGAATGTTCTTGTTTAAAAGCTACCCCATGAAGTACTGTCATTATTGTTGCAATCTGCACTATTTTGGTGAACTTTATTTTAATCTGTAGTCCTGTGCACATTTGAAATGTTGTCTCATGAAAAGCAATAGGAATTTCTTGTAAGTAGTCAGGCAGAGTGCATTATATTTAAAAATGAAACTATTATTGTTTAGTAAAAAAAATAAAGCAAGGAAAGGAAAACAGCAATTTTTCCTCTTTGATCACTTAATAACATAGCCTTTTAAAAAGAGCTAAAATGCATTGAAATCTCTATAAACATGCACTTTATGACCAAAAGCATCATTTACCTAATGGAAGAGACAGTCCTTAAAATAAATGGTTATGTTTTAATGTCTTCAATATGTTTAGATAAATTAACACTGATTTTAATTACAACTTGAAGAGTTCTTACTAAAATGAAACATTGGGTTTAATGTAATTGGCTGTTATTTATTCTCAGTGACATTGGTTTTAAATGACTGGCATAGAAAATCAGAGTGTGAACAGATAGAAATATCTCCACTAAAATGAAATCTGTCTATTCAGACAGGAGAAGACTGGCTTAGAAACTTCACTAAATAAATTAGCAACCAAGTACATTCTTGTGCTTTTACGTATCTTCATCTTTGCAATTAAAAAATAAAAATAGATATGCCAATGATAGGTTTGAACTTCACATGAGCAGGGACATTTAATTTATAGAAGGGAAACTTAACTAAAATGGCATAGGTTATAGTATTATGGTAATCGTGTTAATATAACCTCTGTTTCTTCATTCAAGTCCATTCCTCTAAGTCTATCTCAGTTTAGGCAATCAAACCATGTCCTATGTAGGACTCTGCTCTTAGTTGAAATGCCATGAATTTTCAGGAGGAAAGAACATTTGGATTCTTTAATGTGACATATGGAAAGGCCTTGTTTAGATTGATCGGTTTGTGAAAAGGAGGAAAGCTTGGGAAAAAGCAGTGCATTGACATTGGAGGATGATGGGAGTATTGCTCAGTACAAAACAAAACTAGCCTCTATCTTACAACATAAAAATACACAATAGGCAAACTGAGCCTGTTAAGAGTTATAAGAGAAAATAAGATAGTAGAGAAATTTAACTGGGAGTGAGGTAGGTAACAGCTGTATGGTAATCTGTTTCACTGACAAAATTGTATTCTTATTTATCACACAACTCGTTTGAAACTATTCGGTTCTGATCTATTCCTTGACGGTTTAAAATGTTTTACTTGTTGTTAATATTACACATAATACTGCTCTAGTATCAGGAAGAGAATAGACAGGGAACATTGGCTCTCCATGAATATAAATTCTGCAGTATCCCTCAAAGTTTAAGAGGTATTTTAAAAAACCAGTTTATTTTGATACAAATTAACAAGCAAATTCTTAGATTAGGGATTATATTTTCTCCAAGATTACCAGCAGATTAATTGGGCACCGGAGAGAGAACATGAGCTATTTTTCAAGATGATTTTTACTATAAATATTAAAAAAAGAATATTTTAATTTTAACTTAAAATTTTACTGACAAAGCATATGCCTAAAAAATGAAACAATGCAAAGTAAAAAAACACCATGGGGTTTGTGTGGAAAAGGCATTTAAATCACTGAAAAGTGAATGAATGAACAAATGAATGAATAAATCCACCAAAAGCATAATATTACAATTCACATTTTGAAATTTAAAACTTTATGATTTTCCCTTATTTTTTACATTATCAATATTATAGCATTATACAAATTATTACAATTTAATTTTTAAGCAATGAATTAAAGCTAGAGAATACAGAATCTTATTGTCCAATCTTGCCTCAGAGCTAGTTCAAATACAGAGCTGATAAATTTCATTTTGTCAGCCTTTAATATCTGATATACACCTATTCTTTTCAGAATATAAAATCAGCTTTTTTGCAACAATCTCTTCCTAAACTGATAAATTCCAAACTTCAGCAATATAATTTAACACTCATTAATGTGCTTAAACTCAATTCCGCCTGCCTCCTCCTCCAACTAATAGGAAACTACTTCTGGACAGGCCCAAAATATTTGTAGTAATGTTCCTGCACATTTACTACATATTCAGCATTTTAAAAATGGCCAACTTATTCAACCTCATTGAATGCAACATATCCCACAAAGCTGATTTTTAGGGCATATGAAATGTACTTAGCATTCCTTTAAACCTCAAACCACTTATTTTGTAACACTGGATATTCTCTTATGTTCCAGATTCCTTAAATATTACCCAAGAATATTTCTCTCATTTAAAAATGTTTTTAAAAACTTTTCATAATAATATAAATGTAGTAATAAAATATGCAACTATACAATTATAAAATGTATACAATTAAATCATTGTATACATTGCATAAATTGGTATAATTATACAATGTATACAATTATACAATTAAATGGGATAATTTTTAAAATGTTTTTAAGGTATCATTGCTTAATAGTTGATTAAGGATACTTCCTTTTCATACTATTTTTTTTCCTAAAAGTGCTTTCCCCACCACATCTAAATAAGAATAATTCTAAAATTGCAGTTCCTTACAAGATGTAATTTCAGATTTTAATATCTTTCACAATAAGGCCCAAATAGGTCTAACTGCTTTAAGTGCTAAAACTATCAGAACATTCCAATTAAGGCCAAGAGCCTGCCAAGACTCTGAAGGTACCAAGTAATCTCAAATTGAGCCCCAATTAAACTAATGTGATATTACTATACTAAAGCTTTAAAATCAGGAAAATAATCTGGAAGTATGTGTGAAACAAGCAATTACATAGATCAGATCAATGTAAGCCTATTTTATCTATTATGTCAGCCTATTTTAGAAACACTTTTCTAAGATGACTCTATAAATACAATTATAAATATTTCATTAACTCTGCCCATATGATTTGTAGACGCAGGTTTTTAGGTCCCAGAAATGTGAGGTGACATCATGGCGAAATCTTCTGTTTCTGGCTATTATATGATTTGTAAGCAAGGAAAAGTTTTTCTAATCATTATCACATTCTGAAAGCATCCTGAAGTTCTGTACTCCAGTATTTCAAGGTACTCTGTACTCCAATCTATTTAGTTTCCAATGAAACACTGATTTATTTATAAAACACAAAAATAAAACATTCCGTACAAATGTAATAATCTCAAAGTGAAGGTTCCAGATAGGATAAATTATCTCAAAAGTATCTTAAACAAAGAACCAGTGAAAGTTTTAACAGCATAGTTTCAACTGCATTCCAACTTTTTCTTTCTAACTTTAGCCGGATTCTTTTTATTAGCTCGTAAATTAGAGATACAAAAGGCAAAATAAATACTATAGAGCAGACGGTTTGATGTGGAGAAAGAGTAAAGATCAGGACTGAAAGTTTAAGATGTGTGCATCTGTCTGATGGCCAGGAATTTCCTACCTCTAGTATAAGATAAATAAGAAGTTTATTATTTTTTCTTTGATGCTACAATGTAAATCAACTCCTAAAAGAAATAGTTCATTGCATCATAGCCCTTATGATTTTTTTACAATTCAGAATTTATGTTCGGTATTCTAAAAATGAATGTTTACATCTTGCAGAGAATGGTTAAACATTTATAATTACAATCCTTAAAAAACCTCATTTTTTTTTCTGAGAAGGAATTCAACACTGAACAGGTGGCTCTCTACATGATGCTATTATTTGATTCAACTATATTAGCATTTTACACCTTTTCCTTTTATGTAATAATCCATTATGGGAAACATTCTGCATTTTCATCAGAGGCACTCTCACATTCATTCAGTTTAAAGAGATTGAATAAATATAGCCTAATATTTAGAATGTAGGCAGTTTTCTTTCATTATTGCAGTTATTTTTAATTCTTTTTTTGCTTGGTGTGAAGTGCAATAAAGCAGGACTTTTGATTTGAGAGAAAGATGGCCAGAAAGAATAGCTGAATTAAAAGAAAATGCAAGGAAGTTTTATTTCAATGTTCAATCAGTATTTCAGTCAGTGGGAGTCCCAGAAGTTTCTACTTTTCACTCTTCAAGTAAATCATATGCAAATGTGTTGCAAAATTTTAATATGTACTTTGTTGCTTAGTAAACATTTTCTATTCTTTTTTTTTGCTTAGCTGCCTCAGCTTTTTCCAATTAGGTTTTTTTGTTCAGAAAAGAATTATTACTTGTATTCTACAAGTAAGAATATAATCTAGAAATATACTAGAGATCCTTTTCAAATCTGAGATTGTATTTTGCTATTATATGCAAAAGACAAATTGGAAAAGGAAACTTTTATTTGGCTTAATTTTGTTCACCAGAAGATGACAGCTTTCATTATCCAGAATAGCATCCTAAACTCATGATTAATAAGACAACATTCTCCTATATTATAAGCTGCTTTTTCTATTGAGAGATTTAAAACAAATACATTTTCTTTAGCAGTAGCACAGATCCACCATGACGTTCACAACTCCTTGTTCCAATGAAATGGAGTAAAAAAAAAGTTTCCTTGTAACTAACAGATAGATTAATCATTGCAGCCTTGCTTTGAATTAACTCTATAAAAAGAAAGAGATCGCATTACTACAACTCTATCCCTTTGAAAACAACAAAAAATTGCTTTAAAAAGATTAACTAATATTATATACTTTTGTGCTGCTTACCTCTATTTTTTTCTTATATTCTAAAGCTATAATAGCAGATTACAAATGAATAGATTAAATGTAAATCTGCTGCTATCTTTCACATATAATTTACTTTTATATATCATGTTGTCAGTTTTAAAATTTAAGATTAAAAGAACATTTTCACTAGCATGCAAAAATCCCTGACAATTTTCAAATGATCATAATTCTAAATGCTATTCATACAGCCAACTTCTTCATTACAATCTGCTTAACTTTATCCCATGATTGTTGATTGAAAGCTTTGATTGTTCTTCTCGATGTCTTACCAGATAAAATAGACTGGCTTGAAAAAAAAGACTGTGGATACTTTTGTATGCTTAAAAATGCTGGTTGTAACCTTCTACCTCACCTCTGCTGAATGGTAAAATTGACTTGCCAAAGAGAATTTGGGATTTTTAACACATTCCCTGTTTGGCTGAGCTAACCAATTATTCTGTACTTGCTATCAAGGCGGCAGACTTTTCTTCCTGAGGTCATTAAGCTTGTCAAAACCAATTTGTCACCACAACTGCTGACCCTTATTGCCTCTGACAGCAGCACAAATTCAAGCTAAACAGTTGCGTAAGAAGGATGTAAATGACAGATCAATGTCTCCTAGTATGTTTTCATGTATGGTGTTCAGTGGACTTCTAACCTTATAAAAAGGAGGCAATTGTATCAATGAAGTTACTTGGGTCAAAAAGCAAAAAAAGGACATGAAGCACTCTTCGGAGAGGCATACTAGCTGCCAGGTACATTTTAATTTCAGTAAACTGGTTTCATTCATTCACACACACACACACACACACACACACTTCAGTATGGTTCAGAGCTCTTTTTTTAAAAAGTGATGAAAATATCACTATGCCCATAATTCAGATCTCATCCCCCCAAAAAAACCCACACACACACAACACCCACACGCACAAGCAGTATTCATTAGTACTCATTCATATTGCCTGAATTTGCTGGTGAAGACATGCTATGGAAGTCTACGGAGATTCTCAGTCATTTAGATCATGGTAGTCCCAAAGATACTGAAGAACTGAAGAAGTTTCTTGGATGAGAAGCAAAACATTTTCAAGGAAAAAACCAAGAAAGTCAAGTTACCTTTTCAACAGCACTTTTGCAACATGCTATTGAAGCAAATACATTCAAATATAGTTATTCTCCAGAAAAAGTACCCTCTAAAATATAGAATCACTTGATCAGTGTGGTTGTATGACCTTTTCTTTATTTCTTTCTTTTTCTCTTTCTTTCTTTCTTTCTTTCTTTCTCTTTCTTTCTTTCTCTTTCTTTCTTTCCCTTTCCTTCCTTCCCACATTATTTTTACAAAATAATTCAAGGTGGTGAACATATTAAACACATCTCCTTTCCCCTATTTTCCCCACAACAAGTACCCTGTAAGGTGAGTTGGGCTGAGAAGGGGCGTTGTCTTACCTGAATGCCTTTTCTCAGCATGACGATGGAGAATCCACCAATGGGTTTAGACTGCCTTCCTGCCCAATTAGACTAAGTCTGTCAGAGTTGTTACGCCTCCCGCTGGGCTTGATGCTTCCCAGACACTACGAAGGTGAAGCTGCTGACGATAGTCCGATGTGTTGGCTCTCTTTGCCCCTGACACAGGACCTGGCAGGTCCAACGGGGACGGGCGTGGATTCTCCATCGTCATGCTGAGAAAAGGCGTTCAGGTAAGACAACGCCCCTTCTCCAGCATGAGGATGGAGAATCCACCAATGGGACATACCAAAGCTGTCCTGTCCCTATGGGAGGGAATCAGTCAGGACCTGTGTCCCACTTGATGATGCCACTTGCTGGAGTACTCTCGGCCAAACGATGCCTCTGCAGAGGCGAATTTGTCCAGCCTGTAATGTCTCACAAACGGGGAAGGCGAGGACCAGGTCGCCGCCCCGCAAATATCCCCAATGGGTGCTTGCGTTGCCCACGCTGCCGATGTAGCGGCGCTGCAGGTAGAGTGAGCGGTGATATGGCCTGGCAGTGGCAGGGACTGCGATTGGTATGATCTGGCAATGCAAGCCCTGATCCACCTGCCTATGGTAGATGATGATACCTTCTGCCCCATGGAAGAAGGCTGGAACGAGACAAAAAGCGCTTCCGATTTGCGAAAGGCTGAAGTCCTTCTGAGATAGTGGCGCAACGCCCTCCTAATGTCCAAGGTGCGCCACTGATGTTCCAAGTTGTGAGAAGGCTGGGGACAGAAATTTGGTAGGACCACCTCCTGTGACCTGTGGAACAAGGAGTTCACCTTGGGTATAAAGGCCGGGTCCAGTCGGAGGACCACTCTATCGCCGTGAAAGATGCATAGGTCCTCTCTGACCGAGAGAGCAGCCAGTTCCGAGATGCGTCTAGCTGACGTGACGGCGATGAGAAAGGCCACCTTCATGGATAATAACTGCAGTGAACAGGTCTTAATAGGCTCGAACGGTGACAAGACCCGTGGGAGATCCCAAGAGGATAACGATGAACCACGGGTGGTTTGGTGTTAGTCGCGCCCTTGATAAAGGACCGCACCATTGGGTGCTGGGCCAAGGGTGTCGAATTATCCCACGTGAGTACTGTGGACAGAGCCGCGACCTGCCTGCGTATGGTATTAGGCGACAGGCCCTTGTTGAGCCCCTCCAATAAATATTCAAGGATTCTCGGGATTGTGAGACCCACGCAAGGAAAATTCTGATTTCTTGTCCTCCGCTCTTAAGGCCTCCACCATATCACCTGACACGGTGGAGGAGGAAAGAATAGGTGTTAATGATTCGGGACCTTTTGGGACCTCCAGGAGATCCGACAAGGCCGGGGTGACAGTAAATAGTTTCCTATCTGTTCCCCCTGGTGTTGGGAGGGTACCTGGAGTCCCCCATTGTTTCCAGATAGTATCCAGGAAAAATGGGGGGCAAGGTATGTGTCTCTCCGTAACTGTAGGTTCAGAGAAGAGCGGCTTTGGGTCTTGGCTGGTAGAGGGAGCTGGCTGTGGTTCCTGCTCGGGGCCAATATTGGCCGACGTAGTGGCCTTCAGCAGGAACGACTTAAACAGACCCGGGTCAAAGAGACCAATGAAGGGAGAGGGGTCTGGGGCCGAATCCTCATCTTCTGATAATTGGAGGCTAGCTGACCCGTATTCCTCGGAACCTGAGTCCCGTGCTTGAGAGGAGTGATCTGAATAAGCAGATTCCGGATATTCCGGAATTTCTGCCCGTAATTGAGGTGGAACCGTGGGCGTGACTAATTCAGGCCTGGGGTTCTGATAAAAAGAGGAGACCATGCCCTGGGCATATGCCTGGGCGAGTAACGCCTGGAGCTGCTCGGGTCCCACCCCCTGAGGCTCAGGAGGACGAAGTCCAGCCGCTGTAGGCGTGAATGTGGCCTCAGGTGCTGATTGAACCCTGGCCGGGGAAGCCAATATTTGGGGGCTTGACCCACAATCAGTAAGCAGAGTAGCACCCTGCCCTGTTGGGCATTCCGGGGACCAGGCTCGTTGGACTGGTGGGCCAGGTGGGACCAGCTGGGGGTTAAAGAGCGAGCTCTCTTGAGGGGCAAGGGAAACCTGTGTCTGGTCCCCTACATTTAGCCGCTGCGCCCTGGAGAACTGCTTTTCCAGAGCTACATGTCTCCTGCCGGCTTCTTTTTCAGCGGCCTTAGAACTCCTCTTGCCAGAAATGGCCTTGGCCTTGGCCTTAGCCTTAATCTTTCCTGCTGCCTCCAAGTTGGAAGACTTGCGCTTCCCTGAAACGGGAGTGCCGGGGACACCTTGTGCAGACTGAGGAACTGCGCTGTCAGCCATTGCAAACAGTGGCCAGTGGCCTTGGTGTAAATCAGGAGCAGGAGCAGAGCACCAGGCTGATGGTGCAGCAGAGGCTGATGATCAGCGAAAGCTCCGGGGCTTGCGATTCACTTGACCGCTCCAAGTGGCTGACAATGCCCTATGACGCACAATGGCATGTGGGCCGGGCGTCTGGTGGCGGCAAAACCCAATGGGTGAGCGCCTGCACAACTTGTTCCTCTCAGTGGCGGTTCAACCGCAATCGGCAAGTGCCGGCACACACTTTGACCGATAAGTGGCGGCAATCACCTTAGTGATACGTGCCTGCGCACTCCTCTCCTGATCAGTGGCGGCAATCACCTGAGTGATTCGTGCCTGCACACAGAGCCTAGGTGGTGGCGGTGGTGCCAAGGGGCGTGCCAGCTCACACTAAGTGTCTTCCTCACCGAGGCTTGGCGTGTATGCCCCTGAGATTTGGCACCTGACCAGAATCTGGGTTTGCAGGGCCAAATGGCAGCTTCTCAATGCCACAAAATGGCGGCTTTACCAAAGCTGCAAAATGGCTGCCGCTTGCAATAGGTGAGACGGGCCCACTTGGCTTAATTGGCCTGGAACGCTTGTTTCGAATTAGAGGCCTCGCAGGCTAGTAGCTCCTATAATCGGGCTCCTGATCGCCCTTATAACGACTGCCGCCGGGTGAAATTATTCGGGCCGTCCCTGTCAAGCCTCCAGGCTCCCAAAATGGCGGCCGTGATTTGCGCGCCAAAAACCCGGGCCTCGGTGAAGCTAATAGGCCGTCAAGATGGCCGGCTTGCTGCTGCCTGAAACGCTGTGGAGAGGATATAATGAGCCTGCGGAGGGGCTGGCTGTCTCCTGCAGCGGTTGCGCCAAAAAGGTGGCTCGCGAACGTTCCGAGGCCGAAGGGTTTAGTCCCTTCTGTTCAGCTGCGGCGCGGCCGAGAATGATTAAATAGCGAGCTCTCCGGGTGCCGACGCTCAGCTGTGCAGCGGCTTACTATCGCAGCGGTTTGGCGGCGAGAGAGGCTTTGGCTGGGAGACTGGCCGTTCGCGCAGCAGTTGGCTGCTAGAGCGTTTCTCTCTGGGGCTGTAAGGGGCTGGCCGATCTGTTTAATGGCCGCAGGCCCGAAGGCCGACGCTCAGCTGATCAGCAACAGAGGGTAAAATTCCGACGCTCAGCTGCGCTGTTACAGCGGTCTATGGCCCCTTTTAATAGAAAGTTCTCTGGATAATGTTAGAGCTGAGATGAGATGAGAATCCACCAAGGAGAATGTAGATTATACAACCTGCCTAGCTGTCTAAGAGCCAACATGATGCGTCCTGCTGGGCTGAAGACTTAAGTCGTGTCTCGGAAGCATCAAGCCCAGCGGGAGGCGTAACAACTCTGACAGACTTAGTCTAATTGGGCAGGAAGGCAGTCTAAACCCATTGGAGGATTCTCCATCCTCATGCTGGAGAAGAGAGTGACTGGTCAAGGTCTCTTTCTGTCAGCCATAATGAGATTCTGAAAAGTACTGAGTGCATCATATACTCATGGCTCTCTGTAATATTACTAGATGAAGACCATTTGGTATTTCCTTTGATGGAGAATGATCGGGAGGGCATTGCTTTTGAGGCAGTGAGAAATGATCTATGTATGCACCCAACTATTCAGCATAGCACCTAACCACATTGTTAGTAATGCCTCATCAGACTACAGCAGCAGTATTGAGCCAAAGCTTTTTCTTGATCTGCCAAGATGTATTCAAAAACATTTGATTAGTTCATTGTTTATCTATTTTGGTAATCTTTTAACATTTTGGAAGACTTGCTAAGAAACAATTGAAAAGCAAAGGAAGAAATGTGCACAGGGGGAAAGAACACAAAACTATACTGTATGGAACTCCCAAAGATTATGCTCCATCTTAATTATCTCCTTCTGTCTTGTATTTCCATGACACAAAGTTTTGCTTTTCTTCCCTCTCCTCAACAACACAGACTGCCAAACATCTTGGCAAACTTCAAGTTAATAAAACCCAATTTCACAAGTTAAAGGCAGGATTGGAAATTTAAACTATTTCTTGTCCTGTTACATGTAAGAGTTGCTATATACTAAGTCAAATTAATGTTGAAATAACAAATATATTAAAAAAACAGAATCTGGGACTCTTGCTCACTCAGTACGAGTCATTTCCCCCTTCACCTTCATGCACCTTCCTATGTATTCCCAAACTTCTTAAATAGTCTCTGATCCAACCCTAACTACCAGGTCTTATTGGGTTGACAGGCCTGCCAAAGTGCAGAGGAATCCAATCTGTCTGTTCTACTGGTAGTTAAATAGTCCATTTTAAGAGTGAAGGTTTTGTATGTTTTATTTGTTTAGGAACTTTTGCAAAATAATATTTATATTTATAGAATATAAATATAACAAGATAAAGAAAGGGACCAAAGTTGGAATCCAACAGGCTGTGAATGGAAGGACACTATTCATTAATTTTTATTTAGGTTTTCATCTTTGTACACAAAATACAAAATATTTAGCTATGTGAAACAATTTTTTCTTGTATAACAAAACTTTCAAGCTCCTAGTCCAAAATATCTACAAATTTCAATATTGTGTATGTTATCTTTGATTAGATAAACTTTATGTCCCACTTTCATGTTTATTTAATGATTTTCAATGATTTTCAATTAGCTTGCATGATTCATTTATGTCTGTACTCAATACAGTTGAAGTGCTAGACAGATTTATATAGAGTATCTTAAATATTAATAGTTTTTACTTGAAAATACATATAAAGAATTAACAAACATTCAATTTTATAAAGGAAATAATGGATTTAATTCTGCAAGTAAAAATAAAGAGACTGATTATTCAAAGATTATATTAATAGAAGTAGATTCCTTTATTCATTTAGAACTACAATTTACAACCTATTAAACGAAGCTTAGGTGTTTCCTAAGCAGCTTCCAAAATGGCAAAATGAAGGTTAAAATAAAAATAAAAAACAGCTTATATATGCATTCTGGATAATTATTCTAATTCTGGCTAGTTATTAAATGTAGAGAATATATTTGTTTGAAATGGATATCATGAATGTGGCCTAGTTCAGATGTAGAGAAAACCTTAGCTTATCAGTATGTGAACATGATGAACTGAGTTTCTGGCTCTTCTGCTTTCCCTTTTTTTCTTCCTTTTGGGGAGATACCCAAAATGGCATGGCAAACAAATGGTTACAAAGCAAATTTTGACTTTTTTAAAATGTTTGTCACAACATCCCTTGGATATCTATCTTTAAATGAAATTATTAAGGACAAAGAAGATGAAACTGATTTAAGTTTCGGTTTAAACAAAAACTTGAGTTTACCATTCCACCCCGAAAACCCCACTCTCTGACACAAAGGCATTATTCAGATATAAAAATGAAACATGATTTATTGATATGTGTTCAGTTGTAATAGTAAAATTATTAATTGAAACTCAAGCTAAAACTTCTATCGCCTCACAACCACACTGCAGTGAAGATAAAGGGATAATGGAGTTCAATTTCAAATTTTGTTCAGTTAATAGTAAATCATCATTATCATATACTGATTTTAAAATGAGGAAAAACTCTCTGGCTAAAATCAAAGTAAAGTGTACCCTCTATATTCTCAGCAGAAAATTGTTTCATATAAAAATGCAAATGTGATCTGCCATTATTTGATTTGTATTGCATTTTTCTAAATGCTATTTATTTAGAAATTTATTTCCTCACCTCTTAGCAGAAATTCTATCAATGAGGAATAAATAAAATATTTTTAAATCATAGCTTTTTAAAAAGTCATTTTCTTCTCCTTTAATAATTGTATAATTGATTTTCCCTAAAATAATTTTCCATGATATATGAAACAATAATTATGAAAGACTGATGGGTTACCTGAAAACTACTTTTTATCAGGAATGCATGTCTCATCCAAAAAATATTGTGCAACTCAAAATACTTTACAACATTAATGTAATTGATGAAAAGTGACATTTTTGATAGTACATAGCAGATTAACCACTCTCAAGAACTCACTTAGTACAAGCAAATCTTTTGGAGAAGCTGTTTTTTCCAGTAATAGAAATATTAGAACACTTAGGACGGAATTCAAGCAAAAAACGCTAAGTTAAAAGAAAGATCCGGAAAAGGTTTTAGTAATACTTGTGAAGTATGTAAAAGCTGCAACTAAATGAAAGCTTACATTTCACATTTGTAGTATTATAAAGTAGAACAAAGCTGTAGAAAAGTGAAAGGAAAATAAAGGAATTTACTGAGGCAATTTCAGATTCTCCAGATGAAATTAAATTACCCATTAGCATCAATTCACTTCCATTAAGTGAATGGAAGTGATGGATCAGGAGCATTAGGAACAACTAATTTGAAAACTGAAAATAGGCAAAGTTAATGTTCTCTAAAAAGAAAACAAAATATTTGAAAGTCTTTCATATTTTGCTTACATTAAAAGGGAAAATTATCAAGTGATTTCTACAGAGGCTAAACAGCCTGTGTGTAATATTGAAATAAAAGTTATATAACTGGAGTAATTTTATCTGTTATCAGTTCTTGGCACTTATCATAGTTATAAAGAAAATATTTGAAAGAAATTATCTATTTTAAAGATGAACTTTTACTACATAAAATACAGTTCTGATTAATAACATTCTGATTCAGACTTTTTATCTCAAAAGCCCCCGGTTTATAAATTAAATTAATTTATAAATTACTTTGGTGACAGATCATCTCTTTGTTCCACAAAGTCCAGCATAATAGATAAACATTTCAAAACAACTACAGTCGGCATACAACTAATTAAAAGGAATAATGTTATTCCTAAAATATAGTAGAGCTTCTCCAAGCTGCAGAAATGCCATCCTTGGAAGTCTTTAGGGGCAGGATGGGAGTTTATCATTAAAATTGTTCTTTGCTGTACTTTAAATGTGCAAGATTTAGGTCTGAAGACAGAGATGAAGTCAAAGATTTTGCAAAACTAAAATGGTCTCAGGGGCATTATTGAGAATCCTCCAATTTATAGGTTTTTCAAGAATTATCAAGAGTAGTAAGTTAAAGAGGAAAGACCAGAAAGCTGCATTATGTAAGGACAGTTGCTGTGATTTAGTTTTTCCATTGAAAAATAAAATAATCTGGAAGTTCTGTCATTCCAGAAAACAATGGAAAAATAATTCAAATAACGGATAGAACTTTTAAGATATGACATTTAGGGAGAACTAAGATCTCACCTATGCCCATAGCTACTCTGCATTTTGGAGTTAGCTATATATACTCTTATCAGTTCACTATACTCTCATTGTTGCTTTTAAATTTGCTTCAGCCAGTTGCATTAGTGATTCAATTTGAAGAATAAAGAGAAGTTTCACTCTTCCTAATCTTGAAGTTCCACAGCATTATGTCATTATGCTTTGTACATCTATTGTGTAATTTTTCTTCTTCTTCCTTGTCCGGAAGATGTACTAACTTTTAATTACTTATTCTGTACCTTCCCCATCAAAATTGTGGTGAAACGCAATATTCCAAATGGGACTGCACCATAAGTTTACTGTTTTGTTCACAACAACTTTCTATTTCCTGATGACAACTTTGTACTCTTGTACAGTTCCTTTTAATGGACCGCATGTTGCAAACGTGGCACCTGCACCATTAAAAACTGTCATGTCAATTGGACCTTATTTCATTGGCTAGATAACTGTTATATGATCATTATATGATCATTATTAGAACAGCACATTTTAATTCCTCTAGTTATTCTTGCTTTGCCATGCTTTTATATTTATTTGCAAATGGAGAAAAGAAAAGAAAAAACAGAACATTTCCAAACTAGAATTCTTTTTCCCAGGAGTTGCTCTGCCTCTAACAGTTTGTGGTGGTGCGGGTTGAGTCTTTAAAACAACAATACATATACTGTAATAAAAGTAGACCATTTTAAAATTTCATGAATGGATAAAAACAATTGTACAGGTAGTCCATGGTTTAACAATCATTCGTTTAGCAACGGTTCAACATTAAAATGGCACTGAGGACCAATGAGTGGTGTTAACATTTATGACCGTCGCAGCATCCCACATGTAATCAAAATTTGGATGCCAGGCCCACCGACGTGTATTTACAATGGCTACAGGGTCTCAAAGTCATGGGACCACCATTGCAACCTTCCCAGCCAATGTCCAGCAAGCAAAATCAATGGGGGAAGCTTGATTTGCCTAACGATCACCTGATTCTCTTAATAACTGCAGTGATTCACTTATAAACGTTATTCTTTCTCTCCTTAGATGAGATTGACATTATTATATGAGACAACAAAAACTACTCTTTTCTATTCTGTTTTTAAGGTTCTTTGTTGTCTCTTTGGTTGTTCAAAATCACTGTAATACCATCATCATCTGACCGTGAATCAGTACCCTGAACATATTTAAATATTTGAAGAGATGGTTACCCTGAACCTAATGTATAATGAGCTGTATTGCATGTGAGACCTGCTGTTTTTAAAAAATAAAAATAAAAAATCCTTGCCTTTAGGAAATACTAGGCTATTCCACAGACTACATCTCAAGCTTTAGAAGTAGCATGTTGTTTTGAACAGTGAGCAATCTGCTTATTTTTGGTATTTATCCCAACCCCACTTTCAAAATACTAAAAGCTCCAAAATAGTGACATTATGTAAACAAAGAATGTTATTGATCTTTCTTTTGACTTACACTTGCTTGCCAAAGTTCTGTAGCTTAGAGAAAGTGGAACTAAACCCTGCTCTTTTGATTCAACTTTTAAATATAATCAAGTAGATGCAATTAAATAGCAGAGCCTTGCACACACAACTAGAACCTAAATCTGGGAAATTTGAGATGAGCTGAGGTATGATTTGAGATGAGAATGATAAGAAAGGAAGAAAACATTTTATAGGATTGATGGAACTATGAATGTCTATCCTCTCTTGCTCTTCTCCTTATTTTATCTGTATATGTGCTAATACTGTATAGAGAGAAAAACAAGTGTATTCTACATACATGTGCCTCTTGTTAATTCTATTTGAATTCCAAAAATTCCTGACTATTTAGTACTGCACAGGTCTTTTCAGATGTTACTAAATCTGAAGAATTTAACATGTGAGTTTGTGCACCATACACAGTTCTTCAAGATGCCATGGTCCTTAAGAAAACCACACAGGGAATTCCTGGAAGCTTGGCATTCAAACAAATCAGCCATCAATAGACACATAGAGATAAAACACATTTACACATGATTCAAAAGAGATAATAAAAAAGCTAAGAAGGAAACAAAAAAGACCAGGACACATTCTTCTCAGCAATCAAATCCCAGATAAGCAAGGATTAACACCAGACAAACAATCAAGCAGAAAACAATACCCTAATCAAGGAACTGCCAAGGAGAAAACCCTCCACCAACATAAGCTGCTGCATTTAACAGGGAGAAAATTCCACACTCACACACACTGATGATGCTACCTAATCAGGTATTGAAACATCTGCAAGCAAACAAAGAAGTTCAGAGAGTACCAGGGACCCCACAAACTGAATATATTCTTGATGCCGACATCTTTGCTGCTCACATATCTATTTTTAAAGCCCAAATAATGATAAAAACTACCAGCAAGCAAAGTAGATTGCCAGCAGGATGTTGCCATCATCCCACCCTCATCTACCGGTAAGTACTCTTAAGACTGCATTAAGTGAAAAGAGCTTGGGCATACAGGTGGGGTGGGGGTGAAATATTTTGGACTATAATTATGGGATCCCAGTTTAAGATCAAACTTAGCAAAGAAGTCAGTGAGTCCCTTTAATCCAGGTACTGTCTCTCTGCAAAACGTATCACAAAGTTATTGTGAAGAAACCTAGAGAACAGAGTACTTCACCTTTCACTCCTGAAAGGCGGACTATAGAAAGTAAGTAAATAAATCCCTAATAGGAAAATATGTCTTTTTCTTTTCCTTGACACAGTGATAAATAATTGTAGAATTATGTTATTTCCCAGCCAACATGCCATATTTTCCCAAGTTAAAGAGTAATTTGCTCACTTTTATGACATTTAATATTTTAATGAATCAAGACTATGAAACTGGGAATGCTCCAAGATTTTCAATAGTAAATCATGGAGATAGAAGAATAATCCATTAAGCAAGGGCATTCTTTCTGGGGTGAGCAATACCCAGTCATTTTTTAGGTTAGGCATTTCAAAAGTGTTATCCCTTAAATGATTGTTTCTTCTCATGCTTTTTCAGAAAGAATTGCACAACGTGTCACCACATAATAAAAATTCTTGCTATTGACACACATGAAAACCTCTCATTATATGAATCACTGTTGTTCCAGCTCTTTCAACACCATTGTCGTTTACCAAATTAACTAAATTGTAAAGAACTGTCTGCAAAATTACAATGGCTGCATCAAAAAGTGGTAGGAAAGTGTCTCACATATTACCTTAGGTGACACTATAGGATTTTCAAAGGTCTTCAGAAACCGAACCAATTAACTTTCAAATTAAGCACTATTCTGAAAGAAATACTGAGAATATAATTTCACCGAGGGACAAGCTAACATTGAGGGATATGCCATTTCCCCTTGCATTACCTCCTGATAGAAGATAAGAGAGACAGGTGTAGTGGTTAAGGCATCAGGCTAGAAATCAGGAGATTGTTAAATTCTACTTCCATGGTAGTCATGAAGCCAGCTTGGTGACTTTGGGCCAGTCCCTCTCTCTTAGCCTTAAGGTAAACCATTCCTGAAATTTTGCCAAGAAAACTGCAGGGATTTGTCCAAGCAGTCACTATATATAAAATTCTCTTGTCACTCCTATGGGTAGTAGGTATGTTCCTCAATCTCAGGTTCTCAACCAGAGGCCTGGGAAATTGAGGGTTCAGCACAGTATCTTAGCTGTTCCTAGAACTGCACTCTTCTGGATGGAGAGCCCTGATGTCGTTCCTGTGACCTGTTAGAGTCTTAGATGTCACAGACCTGAATGTTCCTATCACTGCAGGGATCACTTTGGTATTTACATTCTACATCGTCTCCAGTTCCTCCTTCAAGCCTGGTACTTCTTCAGATTCTCATACTCCTTCCTGATGTTGCTGTCATTTGGCACTACTGCTGCCTTGGTCTACTACAATGATGTATAGTTGATTGTCCAGTTGTCTAATACCTGTCTACATGCATGCGTGCGTGCACACACACAGTACAACAGAATCTTGCAACATACTCCTCTCACATTGTTTGGGAGCAGTTGTAGAAACAGCTCTGCTTCTATTACACATAGTCCCGATTTGTTTTCCCTCTCAAATCCATTAAGGAAGCAAAGAAAGTGGGATGGAGGATGGGCAGTGGCTAGAGCACTGATTTTTCTTAAATCGTAGTGGCCAATTGGATTACTTTTATATCTTCTCCTTCCTTTTCCTCCCCAGCTCCAAAGAAAAGTGAGAAAACTCATATCACAGCTCAAATCAATTCAGTCATTAAGTTGCTTAGAAGAAAATGTACATATAAAGATTTAAAGTGGAATATCTCTATAGCAACTTTAGAAAATGATATTAAGTGGCATTACTGGTATAATTTTTTTTATTTTTTGAAAAAAAATCTGATCTGTCATGCTTTACATTAGATTGCTTTACTATAAAACTAATTACATACTTGCATATACTTACAAATATATATGAACTTCTAAAGTCATATCATTTTCCTAGACTGCAATTATGTTGTCAAAATGATTATTCTAAAGCATTGTTCTTTCAAAGCATTGTTTCATAATTTAAATAAAAATATGCCAGAAAAAAATTGTAAAATCTTGGAATTTATACTATTTTGCAGAATGTATTTATTGTCTACAGGGAAAAATATATTAATGATACACACAATTAAGTATGTGAGAGAATTCCTAAATTGTAGTGGCCAATTGGATTACTTTTATACCTTCTCCTTCCTTTTCCTCTCCATTCAATCTGTTTAATTAACTTAATTCAGCTTCCTAAAATACTGCATAAATTATAATAGTTTTTCTTTAGATTTGAACATCCAAGTATAATGTGATGCAGTTTTGGCTTACTTCTAGAGTTATAAAGTACAACAAAACAGAGTGCTAGAAAATTATTAACCTCTAGCGGTTTTTCTAGAAATCTATTCATGTTTTGCAACATCATGAACTTAGACTGAGTCAGAACAGAAAAATGTAATGGTTTCCTTAAATTGGCTATTATCTATGGTGTAATTCTTTCCTACTTTGCAAACTACTGACAAACAAATCCATACCAGAGATTAGAAATGCCTTACAAATATTTGCTTAAACACAGTTACTCTGCACATTTTTAAGAAATCAAATATTTTTAAATTCTTAAACAAAAGACAGTGAATACAGGTATTCCTCAACTTACAACAGTTTGTTTAGTGACCATTCAAAGTTACAATGGCACTGAAAAAAGTGATTTATGTTTTTCACATTTAAGACCGTTGCAGCATCCTCATGGTCATGTGATCAAAATTTGGCCGCTTGGTAACTGGCCTGTATTTATGATGGTTGCAGTGTCCCTGGGTCATGTGATTACCTTTGGTGACCTTCTGACAAGCAAAGCCAATGGGGAAGACAGATTTACTTAACAATTGTTACCAACTTAACAACAGCAGTGACTCACTTAACAATTATGACAAGAAAGATCGTAAAATGGGGCAAAACTTATTTAACTGCCTCACTTAGCAACAGAAATGTGGGGCTCAATCGTGGTCGTAAGTCGATGACTACCTGTATCAATATACCAATCCAAGTAACCAATCAGAACATTTAGAACCCTTTTCAAATTTTTTGTTATTCTGATCACTGTTTCCTGAGACAATTCACATAGCAGCGCAGTACAACATCACTTCTGCCAACAGAGCCATTGCCTCCTTGCCTTTCCAAACTGCCAATACCATTTCCCCGAAAGTAAGGCCTACCCCGAAAATAAGCCCTAGCTTGATTTTTGGGGGTGGGCCTAATATAAGCCCTACCCCAAAAATAAGCCCTAGTTTTGGAGTGAGGCGCACACCTAAAAATCAAAGCTGGGGGGGGTGGAGCTGCCCCATGCGCTCCGCACCCACTCACCTTGCAGCCAGGCCTCTCCTTGCTAGCCCACTTCTTATGTGGCATCTTCTGCAGCCAGACCTGCATTTCTCAGTCACAGGCCTTTCCAGAAGGCCACTGCAGCCGAGAACCGAGCTATGGATTGAATCCATAGGTCGGTACTCAGCTGCATAGGCCTTCTAGAAAGGCCTGACTGCAAAATGCAGGCCGGATGCAGCTGCAGAATGAAGCTGCTCCTTCAGTAAGAAGAATTGGGCCGGCTGGGCGGGGCTGTCGGTGCCAAAGTTGAGTATAAAAGACACCCCCTGAAAATAACACTTGGTGCCTCTTTTGGAGGCAAAAAAAAAATAAGACCCGGTCTTATTTTCGGGGAAACACGGGTAGCACTGCTCCAAGTCTTTGCTAAACATCAATACACTTTTGGGGAAAGGTCACAAAACCTGGCCCAACAAGATTTGTGGGAATCAATATAAAGCTTCTTCTCAATTTGTGGGCAGCTGCCACCTACACCAAGATTCTGGTTGCTGTTTTTCTGAATGATATGCCAGTGATCATGAACTGATATCTGCTTAATTTTGTTCGAAATGCTCTTAAATGTATAGTGCCATTCTTCCCAATCTGTCGTCTGAAAAACAGGCTCTGTGAATTTCATGGTACAGCTACAGTATGCAGTATCAGTATGTAATCCTTTTTGTGTCAGTAAGATATTTACATGCTAAATTTTTCTTAACTAAATGTTCATTAGTTCCTTGGAGAAAGACATGAGATAAATGTAATATCGAAATATTTCTGGAGCATATTAGGCAGCCATATACATAAAGAATTGCATATATTTGCTCCTTCGCAATAGGTAGGCCCAGCATATTTTGAATAAAAAGTTATGATGCTGGTTTAAAAAACTAGATTGGGGTTATTATGCTGTTTATGTTAGTGTGCTATTATTTATGGTGTTATATTAAAATATATTCTTGACATTTTAAGATTACAGTAATCATGATTACTCTGAGAAAACCTCGATTGCTCAAATATTTTCAATTACTGAAAAAATAATTTGGATTTATAAAAGCATGAAAGCAAGATCAGACAGTTTCAACATTTACAAAATAAAAAAATAGGAAAATATGTATATAATTCAAATAATCAGATTCAACTTCAAATGCAAAATAACTTTAATTTTCTTAGTTTTAAGATTTCATCCTAATACAGTCATTTTAGGCATACTCACTCATGCAAAAGTCCTGTGACGATTAATTTTGATCAGACTTGCATAGTATTATGAGATAACCAAAATATTTTGGTATATTCTTTTCTTTTCACTTCTGCTGTATTCCCAATATATAAAATTAAGTATAATAACAACAGATAAATAAGAAGCAGTCCAAAGCAGTTTAAAAAAATAAATAACATTTCTAATAACTCTTCTACTTGTGCTTGCAATAGGGGGATTGATAACTCAATATTATTCTTTGCCAAGGTAGTAATGTATACTGAAACATAAGAGCACACAAATATATTAAACTGATCTTTTGAAAGTAGTTTTAATTTTTTTTTTACATACAAACAAATCCAAGAATTGTATCTCTAGTGGTGGTGATACACCATCTCCAATAGTGTGAAAACAATACAGGGAGTCCACGATTTATGACAATTGAGCCCCAAATTTTTGTTGCTAAGTGAGATATTTGTTAAGTGGGTTTTGCCTCATTTTACAACCTTTTTTTCACAGTTGTTAAGTGAATCACTGTAGTGATTCACTTAGTATTAAGATTGTTAAGTGAATCTGGCTTCCCCATTGACTTGGCTTGTCAGAAGGTTGCAAAAGGGGATCGCATGATCCCGGGACACGGCGATCATCATAAATGTGAGTCAGTAGCCAAGCATACAAATTTTGATAATGTGACCACAGGGATGTTGCAATGGTCATGTGAAAAATGTTTATAAGTCACTTTTTGAAAGATCCTTAAACAAACTGTTGTAAGTTGAAAACTACTTGTATGCAACCAACACCACACCGGAAGTCAGCATACCCCAACGCTTGTTAGGGATGGCTCGTCTGAGTTTTTTAATGTTTCACAGTAGACTTCTGAATTGATGGTCGAACCATGCTCCATGAACTTCACTAGCAGTACTCCTTTGGCATCTTCACATTTGGTGGGATTTTCTGTGGCACCACTTCCGGTGTGTGGTGTTGGTTTACGATAATGCTCGCCTGCACGCCGCTAGATGCACCCAAGAACTTTTGAAGCAGTTCCGTTGGGATGTTTTTGATCACCTCCCCTATAGCCCAGATTTGGTGCCGAGCGACTACTACTAAGGAATTTCAAACCTTGTAAGACGTTATGACAAATGCCTCAATTTGAATGGTGATTATGTCGAAAAGTAATGTAGTTTTCTAATGTGTATAATAAAAGTTCTGTATCTGTGAGTGTCTGTCATTGATAACCAAATGGAGGTTTATTTCCGAACTGCCCTCGTACACCCAAAATGAGCATATTAGAGAACAATTCATGGAAAAGAATAAATACAGCAGAAAGGGGTAGGTATAACACATATTTCCAAGATGACTTTCCCCGTTTCTTTTTCTTCCACTGCTTGCAAAAGAAGTGAAGGAAAAGTGAAAATGATTGTGATGTAGATGTGTAACCATCTGGAGAGGCTTTAGGGCAGGGCTTTTCAACCTGTGGTACACGTACCACTTGTGGTACATTAACGAGTGGCAGGTGGTATGCAGCCCTGCCTAGCCAAGTGTAGTGGGGGAGGGAAAGAGCCAGCGCAGCAAGGACTTACTGTGAGAGTCCTCTGGAGCTTGGCTGGGGCGAGGCAAAGGCCCCAGGCTCACTTCTGCTCACCCTCCCCCATGAGAAAGGAGGAGGAGGGGGGCGGAGACAGGAGAGGGAGAGAGAAAAAAAGAGGCAGCCTTGGGCGGAGGTGGAGTCAGCTCTAGCTGCACCGAAGGGGAAGGAGGAGGGTGGGGAGAGAGGAGAGGAGAAATCATCAAGCAAGCCGGCCGGCCGGCCATGAGCCGATCTACAACTGCTGTGGCAGCACCTGTGCTGGCAGCAACAAACAAGCAAGAAATGCAGCAGGGGAGAGGTTGCCCTCCACAAGGAATGAAGAAAGGTAGCATCAGTTGGAGGTGAGACAGAAGGAGGGAGGGAGATGGAGAGTGGAAGGATTCTTATGTGCTTTTGTGACTTTGAAGTTCTGGGATTTGTGCAATTTGTGCATTTGTGTTCTTAAAGAGTGTTTGGCAATTTCTATTTGGCTGATGGCTCATGTCTTATGTTAGCTTCTATTGCTCTGCTATTGTTAGCTGTAAGTTTTGCTGCAAGGGATTTTGAAGTATTTTTCTCCTGAATGGATTTTGCCTGTGGAGCCATTTGGGATTTTACCTGTGGAGCCATTTGGGGAGGCTGCCTTAGCCGGCAGCCGGTACTTATTTACATTTTTTTCTTCCTTAAGTGCTGGCTGCGCTCCTTAACTTTCCTTTCTAGCCAGTAGCTAATTCTTAAAGGGGAATGTGCCTTTTTAAGCTAGTTCATTCAGCAGCTTGTCTTTTCTGTCTCTGGAGGCTTTTCTTTGTTTGATGAATATATGGAAGAGAGAAAATATGGGGGGAGGGGTTCAAATTCTTCCTTCAGAAGGAGATGGGAATGAGAAAGAGGGAGGCAGGGAAGGAAGGAGGGAGGGAGGGAAGTCCCGCCTTAGCACTTGGCCACCAGCAGCCCTGCCATTGACTTTACTTGTCAAAAGGTTGCAAAAGGGGATCACATGACCCTGGGACACTGTGACCATCATAAATATGAATCAGTTGCCAAGCATCCAAATATAAATCACATGACCCTGGGCATGCTTCAATGGTCATAAGTGTGAAAAATGGTCGTAAGTCATTTCAGTGCAAATGCAACTTTGAACAGGTGTTTTTTTTTGGTCATCAAGTTTTTGACACCTTGCTAGGTGGTACTCGAATATTACCATATCCTAAAAGTGGTACAGTCGGTGAAAAGGTTGAAAAGCCCTGCTTTAGGGGAACTGATCTAGCTTCGTAAAAAAAATAAAAAACAAAAACTGGGAGATCTAACTTCTATAGATGTAATTCTTTAAACTGGAACTATTCTGAATTTCGTTACGTAAGATTACTCCCCTTGTAATACTACTCTCCACTAAATTGGCACACTATTATGTTGTTGTCTTGTCAATTAAAGAACTTTTAGTTTACATAGTTTTTCCAAATCAAATGGCAAATTCTGCAAACCAGCAGCTCCATTGCCTTATAATAATTCTTAATTTGTCTTATTATTACTCCCATACTGGATGCATGCCATGGGAAACATATATCAAAATGCATTTTCCCACAGTAAAATTTGCTGATGTTACTTTGGCCTTGTTGTAGAAACACCTTAAAAGGTCACTGATCTTATGTTTTTAACCAACCCAGGGATCCTATTGATTTTCAGTTCCCCTTTTAAAATAGCCAATCTCAAATGTCAAGCATAACTTATCCGTAGTTTAATAATAATCAGCTCCTATGTGATACTTTGAACATCTGCTCTCTCATTATGTCAGTCTATGACAGCAATAAAGATTTGATTTGATTGTTTTTATTTGATTTGGACATGTGCTCAATAGTAGGGTTCATATGAACTAATAATATGAAACAAATTGTACAAAGTGTTTTTCTGGCATCAGAAATATGGGATTTGTTGATAAGGGATTTCAGACAAAAGAGAAAATTCTTGACCAGTTTTGGTTCACTTATAATGTAATTAATATTATAAAATTAATATTAACAATGCCATTACTAGGAGGAGAGGGTCACCGAATAAGAATAGTAGATTATCTCAAAATCTTCAGTGAATAAAGTTAAGTCGCTTTAAATGTCTACTTATAAATTATACTATATTTTTATATGAATCTAGCTACTTATCTGTTTGTATATTAGGCCATATAAAGCATTGTTTAAACCTATATAAACTATATATGTATTTTAATTAGATCTGTATTTCCTTCAGTAACTCAAAGTGCATATATAGTCCTCTCTCCAACAATTTTACCTCAACAAACTCAACATTTGGAGTTTACGAAACCTGCTATGAAATAATGATGGTGATTGTTTTGTTTCTTTTCTATACTACTTTTCCTCTCAAAAGAGCTCAGACCAATGTATGAAAGAACAAAATACTATATAATAAAAACAATTAAATGAGCAATCAACAATCTAACCACAAATCTTGAAATAAGATAATACAGAATAATTTACACTAATTTCATTTTACAGAAGCAACATAAATAGCAATCAAAACCTGGAGTTATCCTATAAATGCATAGGGATGTACATATCCTCTTGTCTGTTTAAAAAGATTTAAAAGCCACCTCTATCCATGTGGATTTGGTTGAAGCTGTCTGTACCTCTATAGGTAAGGTGTCCTAGAAGTGAGGCTATCACCAAGAAAGCCTCATGAACTTTGAAAGGAAGGAGAAACCTCAGCAGGCTACTTTAAATGTCCAACTAGATGAATTTACTTTGGCAAGGCATTGCCTGATATAACTGGTGCTATGTCACAGAGCTTTAAGTTAATGACCAACAATTTGAATCAGGCCCAATGCAACAGCTTCAATAACAGTATACTTCTAGAATGACTAGTTAGCCCTGTAAATAGCCTTGCCTCTGATCCTGTACCACTTGCAACTTCTTGGTTATCTCCAAAAGCTGTTCTAGATAAACTGTGTTACAATAGGCAGACTGGATGATGATCAGGACATAAGTATGGCTAAAAGCCTTAGAAATAAAAAAAAACTGTTATACTTAGAAAGACATGATTTACAACTTGGATGACATGCATTCTTATGATATGAGAAGAATAAAGTTCATAGATACTTCAAAATCACTATGTTAGAAACTCACTACTTCTTGTTTGGGAAAAGATAAAAGCCAAACTATACTGGGAAATCCCAGGATGACTCTCAACAACTGAAGCGTTCGTTCACCCTTATCTATTGAAATTTGAGAAAATTTGGACATATAAGGATATTTTGGACATTGAAGGGAATTTAAAATCTAAAGAAGAGTTGAATACCAGTGCATTGAAGTATGATTAGATTAGATTAGATAATCTTTATTGTCATTTTTTCCTGTGGGCACAATGGCACACATTAAAAATGAAATTTAGTTGCTTGCTCTCAAAGCGTACACATACATAACACACATTTAAAACATATTATACACAACATATGTATAGACCACGGGTCGGCAACCTGCAGCTCCGGAGCCGCATGTGAGAGCCACCTTGTTGTCAGCTTGTTGGAGAAGAGCCTGAAGCCAGCTTGCCAGGTGAGCAGAAGATCGGAGAGAGGGGGGAGAGAGAGAGAGAAAGGGAGAGAGAGAAAGAAGAGAGGAAAGAGAAGAGAGAGGGGGGAAGGAAAGAGAGAGAGGGGGGAGAGGAGAGAGAGAGAGGGGGGAGAGGAGAGAGGGAGAGAAAGAGAGAGAGGGGGAAGAGGAAAGAAAGAGGGGGGGAGGAAAGAGAAAGAGAGAGGGAGAGAGAGGAAAGAGAGGGAGAGGAAAGAAAAAGAAAGAGGGGGGAGAGGAAAGAGAAAGAGAGAAGAGAGAGAGAAAGAGAGAGGGAGAGGAAAGAGAGAGGGAGAGAGAGAACTCATGCACAGCAACCTCTATTTCTTTTTAATAAACTCTTCAATCAAGCTCCCCAGCCCTCGCGCGCGCACATACACACACACGTTTTGCGGCTCCCAGTGTTTTCTCTCTCTCTGGGAAACAGGTCCAAGTGGCTCTTTTGAGTGTTTAAGGTTGCAAACCCCTGGTATAGACCTACACCCTTAGATATAAGTAACATATAAATATTGATCATGTGCAATTGTAATCTAGATATAACAGAGATCATAAAATGTATGGTTTTTATAAAGACCAGACAATGTTTGATTAGATATTGCTGACCTCTGATGAAAAACTGATCAAGAAATTATATAATTTCTTATTAAATTTGAAAATGGAAGATGAACAAGTGAAAGAAACAATGAGACAATGGGCAAAAAACTTTGGATATAATATAGAATTAGAGAAATGGCAAAATCTGTGGGAAAGAAATTATAAATTGACAATGGCAACTTCTTATAAAGAGAACTTACATAAAATGTTTTATAGATGGCACTTACCACCGGTTAGATTAGCAAAAATGTTTTATAAACATGTCTAGTAAATGTTGGAAATGTAACCAAAAACTGGGCACATATTACCATCTGTGGTGGACTTGCAGTAAAGCAAGGAAATTTTGGGTTAAAATACACACTTAGTTAGAAAAGATGTTAGAGAAACGGGGCGTTGTCTTACCTGAACGCCTTTTCTCAGCATGACGATGGAGAATCCACCAATGGGTTTAGACTATCTTTCTGCCCAATGAGACTAAGTCTTTCAGAGTTGATACGCCTCCTGCTGGGCTTGATGTTCCCAGACACGACGAAGGCGAAGCTGCTGTTGACAGTGTGATGTGTTGACTCTCTTGTGCCCCTGACACAGCGCCTGGTAGGTCTAAAAAGGGGACGGGCGTGGATTCTCCATCGTCATGCTGAGAAAAGGCGTTCAGGTAAGACAACGCCCCTTCTCCAGCATGAAGATGGAGAATCCACCAATGGGACATACCAAAGCTGTCCTGTCCCTATGGGAGGGAATCAGCCAGGACCTGTGTCCCACTGGATGATGCCACTTGCTGGAGCACTCTCCGGCCAAATGATGCCTCCGCTGAGGTGAATTTGTCCAGCCTGTAATGTCTCACAAACGGGGAAGGCGAGGACCAGGTCGATGCCCTGCAAATATCCCCAATGGGTGCTTGCGTTGCCCACGCTGCCGATGTAGCAGCACTGCGGGTAGAGTGAGCGGTGATGCTGCCTGGCAGCGACAGAGACTGAGACTGATACGCTCTGGCAATGCAAGCCCTGATCCATCTGCCTATGGTAGAGGATGAGACCTTCCGTCCCATGGAAGAAGGCTGGAATGAGACAAAGAGTGCTTCCGATTTGCGGAAGGCCGAAGTCCTTTTGATATAGTCCAACGTCCAAGGTGTGCCACTGGCGTTCTAGGCTGTGAGAAGGCTGGGGACAAAAGTTCGGCAGGACCACCTCCTGTGACCTGTGGAACAGAGAGTTCACCTGGGGAATAAAGGTAGGGTCTAGCCGGAGGACCACTCTATCGCTGTGAAAGACGCATAGATCCTCTCTGACCGAGAGAGCAGCCAGTTCAGAAATGCGTCTAGCGGACGTGACGGCGACAAGGAAGGCCACCTTCATTTACAAGAATTGCAATGAACAGGTCTTAATGGGCTCGAACGGTGACGAGGTAAGGGCCTGCAAGACCCGCGGGAGATCCCAAGAGGGATAACAATGAACCACGGGTGGTTTGGTGTTGGTTGCGCCCTTGAGAAAGGACCGCACAATTGGGTGCTGGGCCAAGGGTGTCAAAGTGCCACACGTGAGAATAGTGGATAGAGCCGCCACCTGCCTATGGATGGTATTGGGCGACAAGCCCTTGTTGAGTCCCTCCAGTAAATACTCAAGGATATTTGGGATCGTGAGAGCCGAGAGGTCAAGGTGGTTCCTTGAGCACCAACCACAGAAGTTTTTCCACGAGGAGTCGTATATTCTATTAGTGGAAGGGCATCTGGAGGCCTGAACCATGGAAATTACGCCCGCAGAGTACGACTCTCGGGCTAGGAGCTGCCGTTCAAATGCCAGACGACTAATTGGAGGCGCTGTGGTTCCGGGTGCTGTAGAGCCCCCTGGCTGAGAGCTACCTGTTCTGGAGGAATCTTCCACTGTGGGGAGATGGAAAGACCCACTAGGTCGGCAAACCATGGCCGTCTCGGCCAATGTGGAGCAACCACTATCACCTCCGCCCGCTCCTGTAGTATCTTCCTGATTAGGGCCGGGAGCAGGGGGAGAGGGGGAAAGGCATACAGTAGACCCTGGGGCCATGGGCTGCGGAGCGCGTCCGTCCGCTCTGCCCCGGGAGACGGAAACCTGGAGAAGAACCTCGGGAGCTGGGCATTCGCTGGTGAGGCGAATAAGTCCAACACCGGGAGTCCGAACCTCTCCGAGATTTCCCTGAACAGGTCGGGGTGCAGGCGCCACTCAGAGTGGTCCACTGTTGACCGGCTCAGCGAGTCCGCCTGCTGGTTTGCCTCTCCCAATATGTGCTCCGCTCTGAGGGAGGAGAGATTGGTCTCTGCCCAAGTACCTAGTGACAGGGCCTCGGCCATAAGGGCCTTGGACCGAGTGCCCTCCTGCCGGTTGACGTGGGCCTTTGCTGCCACGTTGTCCGTGAGCACTAGGACATGTTGTCCTGCCACCTTGTCGCTGAAGCGTAACAGTGCCAGATGTATGGCTCTGAGCTCCAGCCAATTGATATTGTGGGTGAGGTCCGCATGTGACCATCGTCCCTGAGCTAGGTGAGAACCCAGGTGCGCTCCCCAGCCGAACAGACTGGCGTCGGTTGTTAAGATGAGTCTGTCCGGTTCCTTGAATAAGGAGCCCCTGGCTACAGCTGGGGATGTCCACCACCGAAAGGAGTCCAGGACTCGGGACGTAACCCTGACCCTCTGGTTGGATGCACTGGTGCCCTGCCTCTGGTAGGGCAGTAAGAACCATTATAGGGTTCTGAAGTGTAGCCTGGACTAAGGTACTATTCCCATGCAAGAGACCATCTTGCCCAGTAGTTGGGAAAGTGAGGCCAATGTGACTGTCCGCTCCCTTCATACCTGTCTGATCAGGGAACAAATACTGTCCCGGCGTTCCGGGGACAGGTAGACCATACAGAGGTCGGTGTCTATAATCGCTCCCAGGTGAAGGATGCGATTCGAGGGCTCTGTTAGGCTCTTCCGGAAGTTGACCGAAAAGCCGTGGATCTGAAGGGTCCGGACGGTTAAGTTTAGGTCCGACCGGGCCTGCTGTAGGGAGGACAGGATAAGGATGTTGTCCAGGTAACATTGGACCCGGACGGGGATCAGTCTCAAGTGGGCGACCAGTGCAGCCAGGATCTTTGTGAACACCCTCGGAGCGGACGATAGTCCAAATGGTAGGGCCCTGTACTGGTAGTGGTGAGACCCGTAACAGAACCTAAGGAACCTCCGATGGTCGGGAAATATGGGAACATGGAGATACGCCTCCGTGAGGTTGATGGAGGCGAGGAAATCGTGCCTTCTGATGCTGGCCAGAATGGACTGCAGTGTCTGCATCTTGAATCTCCTGTAGACCAGATGAGAGTTTAGCCCCTTGAGATCGAGGATTGCTCTCCACCCCCCCCCGAAGGCTTTGGGACCACGAAGAGGATGGAATAGAATCCCCGATGTGTTTGGCCCTCTGGCACCGGCTTGATGGCCCTGATTTCCAACAAGTGGTGAATGGCCTCGGTCATGAGTTTTATCTTGGCCGGGCTTCTTAGGGTAGGGCAAGATATGAAGCAGTCCTGTGGTCGGGACAGGAACTCCAGGACGAGGCCTCGCCTGATGGCGTTGAGCACCCAGGTGTCTGTGGTGGTGGCCTCCCGTTCCTGCGTAAAGGCAGAAAGTTTGCCACCAATGGGGAGGTCCGTCCTCGAGTCACTTGTTTCTCCTAAAGGGATGGCCCCCCGCGTCCCGAAAGGGCCACTTGTTTTTTAACTGCTGTCTAGGCCTGGAAGTTGGACGGTCCGATTGTCGGCCTGGTCTGGGGAAAAAGGGACGAGACGAAGGAGCCCACTCTGTTCCCGACCCCTGACGGAAGGGTGGCCTCCGCGGGTATGGGGTGGATTGTCTGTCCGGCCTCCTGTTGAGGTGGGCTAACACCTTGCGCTTGTCTCTGTTTTCAACAAGATAAGGGTCTAGTGCCTCTCCAAAGAGGTATCCGTCCCTGTAGGGAGCGGATGCCAGGCGCCACTTGGATTTTAGGTCTGCTTGCCATTGTCTCAGCCATAAAAGTCTGCGTGTCGCAATGTTAGAGGCTATGGACCTTGATGAGAACCTGGCGGCGTGAAGTGATGTGTCCGCCATGTATTCGGCCATGGCCACTAACTTACCCAGATTCTGGTGTGAACAAACCTGGTCTGGGGGGATTATGGCCTGGAGCTCCCTGAGCCAGAGGATGGATGTCCTGGCGAAAAAGGAGGTGGATGTGGACGCCTTCACTGACCATGCCGATGCTAGGTGAGACCTGCGCAAGGAGAATTCCGATTTCTTATCCTCCGCTCTTAAGGCCTCAGCCAAATCACCTGGCATGGTGGAGGAGGAAAGAATGGGTGTTAGTGATTCGTCCACTTTTGGGACCTCCAGGAGGTCCGAAAGGGCCGGGGCGACAGTGCAGTTTCCTTTCTGCTCCCCCAGGTGCTGGGAGAGTGCCTGGATTCCCCCATTGTTTGCGTATGGTATCCAGAAAAAATGGGGGGCAAGGGATGTGTCTCTCCGTAACAGTAGGTTCGGAGAAGAGCGGCTTTGAGTCCTGGCTGGTGGAGGGAGCCGGCTGTGCTTCCTGCTCTGGGCTAATATTGGCCGATGTAGTGGCCTTTAGCAAGAGAGACTTAAACAGACCCAGATCAAAAAGGCCAACGAAGGGAGAGGGGTCTAGAGCCGATTCCTCGTCTTCAGACAATTGGAATGCCGCTGATCCGTACTCCTCAGAACCTGAGTCCCGGCCCTGGGAGGAGTAGTCGGAATATACAGATTTCGGATATTCCGGAATTGCCTCCCATGTTTGAAGTGGGACCGTGAGTTCCGGTCTAGGATTTTGTAAAACGGAGGCGGCCATGCCCTGGGCATACGCCTGGGCGAGTAACGCCTGGAGCTGCTTGGGGCCTACCCCTTGTGGCTCAGGGGGATGAAGGCCCGCCGCTGTGGGAGTGAATGTGGCCTCAGGTGCCGATTGAACCCTGGCAGGGGAAGGCAATACCTGGGGCTTGACCCACGATCTGTAAACAGAGCAGCGCCCTGTATTGGTAGGCATTGTGGGGACCAGGCCCGCTGAGCTGGTGGAGCAGGTGGGCCAAACAGCGGGTTAACGAGTGAGCTCTCCTGAGGGGCCAGGGGTACCTGGTTCCCCTCATTTAGCCGCTGAGCCCTAGGGAACTGCTTTTCGAGGGCAGTATGTCTCCTGCTAGCCTCCTTTTCAGCGACTTTAGAGCTCCTCTTGGCAGAGATGGCCTTGGCCTTGGCCTTTGCCTTGATCTTCCCCGCTGCCTCCAGTTTGGAGGACTTGCGTTTCCCTGAAACGGGAGTGCCGGGAACTGCGCTGTCAGCCATTATAAACTGTGGCCTGTGGCCTTGATGTATCAGGAGCAGGATCAGAGCACCAGGCTAATGGTGCAACAGAGGCTGATGACCAGCTAAGGTTCCAGGGCAGCGATTGGCTTAATCGCCCTTATGCCCCCTTTTAGGCTCCAAGCGGCTGACAATGCCCCCAAGGCGCTGTGGCGCGTGGGTTAGGCGTCTTCTCCAAGGGTATCACTCAGTGGCGGTTGGACCACAATCGGCAAGTGCTGGGACGCACTTTGGCCGAACCGTGGCGGCTATCACCTTAGTGATCTGTGCCTGCGCACTCCTCTCCTTATGGTGGCGGCTGTCACCTGAGTGAACTGTGCCTGCACACGAAGCCTAGGTGGTGGCGGCGGTGCTAAGAGGCGTGCCAGCTCACACTAATAGTGTCTGCCTGACTGAGGCCTGGACTTGGAGTGCCCTCGGAAGGGCGGATGCTGGACCAGAATCTGGGTTAGCCGTGCCAATGGTAACTCTTAATTAAATAGGGCTGTAATGGCCACCTTGTCCAGTCGCAAAATGGCTGCCGCCTGTAAAATGGCTGCGGCTGAGACAGGCGAGTGGATTGCTTGGCCTGAGAGCCTAGACCAGAGTTTTGGAAAAAAACTCCCAATAGCAGCCTTTTAGTTTAACACTCTTTTGGCCGGTCTGTTAATTGTTAATTAACTGTTAATTCAGCTGATGGGGCCGTCCCTGTGAGGCCGTTGAGATTCAAAATGGCGGCCGCTGTTTGCGCGCCAAAATTCCAGCCCGTCAGTGAGGGATGAGGCCATCAGTCGTTGGCCCTCGACTGAGTGCAGGAGAGGTTGAAAACAGCTGTCCTAGGCCAGCTGAGGCTCTCAATAATCGGGCCGAAAGAACGGCGTCAGAGTGGCTTCAAAGCCGACACTCAGCTGTTTGGCGGCTGCGGCGAATCTGCCGGCCGCCGGCTGCTCCACGGCAGCGAAAAATTCCTTTCCAGTCTTTGCCGGCCCGTAGCGAGGCTTTCGGCTGGGCCGATGATCAGCCGCTTTGCGGCAGCGCTGGGAGCGGGAGACAGAAGCGGGCTGCACAAGTCTGTTAAACTGTCCCCTCTGCAGCCTCCGCTCGATGTTGCAAGTCTTCCCTTCGGTGGGCGCGCCGAAGAGCGGCCCGTGAGCAGGCCCGGAGGCCGACGCTCAGCTGTCCCGCGGGAAAGGGAAGGACGCCCGACGCTCAGCTGTTTTGCTGCGATTTACGGGTTGTGAGCCTTGCCTGTTAGCTGTGTTTTTGGGAGGCTAAGAGTAGAATCCACCAAGGGAATGGAAAGATACAACCTGCCTTACAGTCTTCAGAGTCAACATGCATCCTGTATGGGCTGAAGACTAAGTCGTGTCTGGGAACATCAAGCCCAGCAGGAGGCGTATCAACTCTGACAGACTTAGTCTCATTGGGCAGGAAGATAGTCTAAACCCATTGGTGGATTCTCCATCTTCATGCTGGAGAAATATAGATTTTAAACCTGAATTTTTCTTATTAGGTATAGTACCAGAAAACCTTGATAAACAAAGTGTATATCTAACATTGCATGTATTGACAGCAACAAAGATTGTATTTGCTCAGCACTGGAAGAAGGAAGAAACACCATCAGATGAAGAGATAATTAAGAAGATATTGGACTGTGCTGAAATGGACAGATTCATGCTGAGGATGAAAGAGAAAGAAGATACAGAATATTTTCAAACATGGAATTTATTTTATCAATGGCTGGAAAAACTGTGTAGAGCCTAGGAGTATAATTTGTATTACTAAGCAAAATAAAAAGTAACCCAGATAACATGATATTTATCAAGCACTAATGAAATGTAACAATAGAAAACTAATTTAAAAAAGGACATAAGTATTTATTACCAAGACATTTTGGTGTGACAGGATTTCAGAAGGAGCTGAGAGTCCATGAAGACCATTAAGTCACGGACCAACTCTTTTTTGTAGGCATATGACCCACTCAAGAATAACTAACTAACCTCTGTTATGAGGTTGCCTAGATGCTTACTCTTCGTGGAGGCCTTAATCTGAACTTGCTTTTCCCCATTCAGATCCTCACACTCTAGGCATCATTTCAAGACATCTATGGTATCTTTGGCTCAGCCCAGGTTGGCAATGTGTAAGTGTATATCATCTTTTGTATATGACATCTGACCAAATGGATGAATGACCTCCTATATTGATTTCCTGTAGATGTTAAATAACATGGGAAAGAGAATCAAGACCCTTACAGCTCCCAGTTTTGGGATTGTGACCAGCCCTGACAAACAACTAAATAACTCACTTGGATAGGAATGGAACCTCCAAAGGATGATGTCCTCAACTTCCAAATTTTTCAAGCATTCTAGTAGCTAATGAAATCCAGTAAGAGAACCAAGATGGGCAAACTTCCCATATCAAAATCCAGATATTATGTCATCTGTTTCTGTCCTATGTCAAGGCCTGAATCCTGATTGAAAAGCATCCAGACAATCCTTTTCCTTTAGGACTGATTTAATACTATTTTCTCGAGTCTTCTCTAGAAAGGAACAATGGATGTTATCAAACACTACGAGATTCAGGGAGGGTTCTTCAAAGCAATTGTCAATTAAGTCTTACACTGCAGTTCTCTAACCCTGATCTTGTAGGTAGGAATGGAATTGCTCAAAATATTGCTTAAATTTTGAACCCACCATGCTGCTTCAGCAATATTCCAATAGGGCTCCTGAGAAATTCAGGAGAACCAACGTAATAACAATATCTCTGTCTCCTTTGTAACAGAATAGTCAAACGGGACAACCAGGACTGTTTCAGTATTAAATTTAATGAAATCACACTAAAATATGTATGTATGTATGTATGTATGTATGTATGTATGTATGTATGTATGTATAAACAAACAAACAAACAAATTTTTGAAGGAATTGACAGGAAAGCGAGAATGAAAGATGGAGAATGGTAAAGGGTGGGATCCAGAGTTTTTCTTCACTGGTTACCAGTCTCCATCTTTGCATATATAAATACTCTCTCACCAGTGAAGAAAACTCTAGATCCCACCCTTTACCAGTCTCCATCTCTCATTCTCACCTTCTTGTCAATTCCTTCAAAAATGAAAGACATTTTCACTTAATGTGGTTGACTATTTTTATTCTCCAGACACAGAAAAAAGGAAACATTCAAAAAGATTATCTCAAAGGCTTCTCCAAGTAGACATTCTCTGATGTTGTTTTCATGTTCCACAGATTCTTCAGATGCTGTTGCATATATGCAAAGTAATTTATATTTACATTTGCACAACAGAATATAAAAATATCTTGTTCGTTAGAATTGGGATGTGTGTTTTTCAATCCCTTCCTTTTCTTGTTCCCTCACAACCTTCTCTCTCTGTGGATTCAGAGCTGTAATTAATACCTTGTTGGCTCCTAAAATATGTTAAGCAATTAAAACTGGCCTACTCATCATAATCAGGGTATGGCTAACCTTAAAAACTTTCTTCATTATTCATGTGGAAAAACACAAAACTAATTTTAGATGTCATTCATATGGTAATATGTCTTTACTGTTAGAGACACGAGCTTAATATAAAGAAGCGCTCTGTAGAAAAAACATGCAGTTTCTCATTAGGGTCTTCTTGTGTCATACAGACATGGGAAAACCAACTGCTTTCTTGATTAAAAAAGAAGCATTTAAGAGGAACAATCATTTTAACAATTTAATGATATTTTGTTAATATCTGCAGAAATCCTTCTGTGCTTGGTTTTAGGCTATTTTTTTTTCTAACATGTAATCTTTGTCTATTTTCTCTTATACTATCTGAAGCCTGTACCTTGCTCCAATCTTTCATATCTATTGTCTTAAAACCTCCTGCTGTGTATCTGGAATAACCTAATAGCTTGTTTTTGATTATGAAACACAATTTTATTTATTATCTGACAGTTCTGAAAGAATGCCATCCAAGCTATTCGGATGCTCTGGCAAGCCAAAACGGAAGTGGAAATATTAATGCACTGAAATCTTCACCACAGATGCAATTCAAGATAACAAGATAGCCAAATGCTTCTCTTTGGTGAAGATAGACAACATTTATTTAAAAAAGGAGAAACTCTATGATGAATGCCTCTATTTCTTTCATCACTTCGATTTCCCTGAATAGATTTTGAAGCACTTCACAAATATTTAAACCTACAAGAACTGAGAAAATGAAAAAAGAACTAGAAGAAGTAACAGTATGTTATTCAGGAAATTGTAAATGAAGACAGAAATAGCATTTCTATATCCTCAGTGGTAACTTCAGAAAGGAACATGTAAACTCATTGTTCTCACAAAACAATAATAGAGGGCTCCTTCCATGCACATGAAGGTAGAGATAGGAAGAAAAGCATTTTTGGAATTGTTCTATTTATTGAAAAAGAAGAGCGTTCTAATAGCAATAGTACTTAGACTTATATACGACTTCATAGTGCTTTACAGCCCTCTCTAAGTGGTTTACAGAGTCAGCATATTGCTCCCAACAATCTGAGTCCTTATTTTACCAACCTTGGAAGTATGGAAGCCTGAGTCAACCTTGAGCCGGTCAGGATTGAACTCCTGGCAGTGAGTAGAGTTAGCCTACAATACAGCATTCCAACCACTGTGCCACTATGGCTCTGAAATAATTCTCTACCCCCACTCCAATCAAAATGAAGCGTATATAGAAATAAATGTAATAAAATTGGTATGCAATGCAAGTTTTCCTACCTTGTCACCTTGGGTTGCCAGCTTCAGCTGAAATCAAACCTGGAGATCTCTCCTTCCAATAAATGTGTGCATTTATGTATACGTATGAAATAGAATAAAAATCAAATATATAAGTATGTGTAGGTGTGTGTGTATCTAGATCAATTGCTATATAAAGAAAACAACAGAATAAAAATACATTTATATTAAGTGAATTAATAACTGAAAAAAGGAACCCTATTTATAAAATAAAGTTATCCATCAGTATGAATCAGTCATCATTCCTTATCAGGCACAAACTACTCTCACCCACAGAATTGCACCACAAACACACATTCCTATCCTTCATAACAGCAGAAACAGCACAACAGAAGAGGAAAATGAAGCAGGTTGAAAGAAAGAAAAAAAAGAAGCCCCATTTAGACATTTTGGAAGTCTTAAATTCACCCACTGAGAAGCCCTTTCCAGGTAGTCTTTAGTGTTCAGACTAATCCTGATCCAGATGTTAATCGCTGGTTACTCTAATTGCTTGTTCTGGTAGGAAGAATAAGATAATTTTAATTGAGCTTCTTGTGAAATATAAGCCAGAATACTCTAACCTTGGCCCTGCTTTTAAATGTAAATATATATGCAAGTGGCCTCATTGGTAGTGATAAAGCAGCAAGAAAGTAAGAAATGGGTCCTTGTTCCAACCTGAATATTACCCTTATATCAGGTGTAATAACAATATCCAGTATTATGCATCTATTTTCCTATTTGGCACATTCCTTTATTCAATCATGGTAATTAGCTGCTTGGCACACAATAGCCACAGCTATAACAATTACTATGAATTCCATTATTTAAAAGCACTGGCATGTCTTTGTTATACATTCAACTCTATTGGGGCAATCACAATACCTTCTTTTTTTTAATGGATAACTTAAACTGTTTGTATAGCTAAAATTGCCATGAGATTTTTTAACAGTAATTAATCACCCTTAAGATAAACGGGCTGATTTAGGCATTCTTATAACCAATGTGATTGCTGTTTACCCACTGTTCAATGAAAGCAAGTAATACAAATAATGTTATTGACTTTGGCATAAGCAGGAGCAGCAGTGCTGCACAGACTCAAAAAAGGCCTTTTATTATTTTTCTCTACTATGGACAAAAATATTAAAGAAATAATACGTACAACATCTTATTACTACAATGGCAAATGTGTTATCTTGAACAGCTTTCTGGACGAGATCCAAAGCTCTTTGGGTAACATGTAAATGCTGCAAAGCTTTATGTTTCCACCTCAAGCTTAGCAGCACCAGAAGATGCTTGTGAAATTGACAATTTGAAAAATCTAATTAGGCAAAGATGCTATCCAGCCAATTTGGTTCAATTCGTGTAAAACAACTCTTTTTCTAAAATTGCAAGTAGTCCTCAAGATAAAATTGTAATTGCAGAATTGCGGGTGTGCTGAAAATGACAGGAGGCAGCAACATAGGCCAGGAACACATGGCCTGACCTCCTTCCATAAAATGAGGTCCAGAGATATTAAAAAATAAGTCTGCATTGGGTGACAACATGTGGGGAGTAGGCCCAAGCCTTGCAGGGTCCCGGTGGGGTGACATGGGGGGAGAGAGGCAGGGGGTGCTGCAGCGACTGTAACATTGAAACAGGGTTGAAAGTAGTTTTTCGGGGTCTGTCATAACTTCAAACAGCCTTTAAGTAACCAATCATATCTCAAGGAGTACCTGTACCTGTACCTTGACTTACGACCACAATTGAGCTCAAAAGTTGTTGTTAAGTGAGTTTTGCCCCATTTTATGACCTTTCTTGCCACAGTTGTTAAGTGAATCATTGCAGTTGATAAGTTAGTAACTCAGTTGTTAAGTGAATCTGACTTCCCCATTGATTTTGCTTGTCAAAGGGTTGCAAAAGATGATCACATGACCTTTGGACACAGCAATGGTGTTAAGTATGAGTCAGTTGCCAACCATTTGAATTTTGATCACATGATCATGGGGAAGCTCCAAAGGTCGTAAGTGTGAAAAACGATTATAAGTCACATCTTCAGTGCCGTTGTAACTTTGAACAGTCACTAAATGAACTGTTGTAAGTTAACGATTACCTGTATTCTCATCAACTATGGGAAACATAGATATACTGACCGCCCATCAAGTAAGACCTAACTAAGAATCCAAATCAAGAGAAAATTATTTTATTGATAATAATAACATAGATATTAAGAACACAGTATCTATGTAACCAGTGGAGGATGAAATCAAAGTTCTGAATTCATTCATTTTGAATATGGCAGATTCAAAAGCAGTATGCAAAACTGAACAGTCACAATCACAACTGAAAAATTGGAAAGATAAATGCCTCCGTGCAGTTCTGTCATGTTATGAATATGTTGTGCTTGGACAATACTTGTTCCTATATATTTATGCTGTTTATTGTTTGTGTTGTCCTGAATCTCTTTTTCCTAAGTTATGCTCATCTTCTGTATTGTGTTCTCTGAATCCTCAATTTTGTATTTTGACTTAATCTTTACTTAATAAAAGCAAAGTTACTTAATCTTTACTATCTCCATTGGATTCTGATCATTCCTTTTGTTCTCTAGTTATTCGATAAGTTCCTGATCTCTGATATTCTCCTTGATGTGTCCCTGTAACAGCAAGATGCCTTATAAGTTACTTCTTTTTTATGACTACTATATCTGGGCTGAAAAACTTCCTAAGACCACTAGATGGCAGCAAAGAGATACAGAAAATGCTTTGCTACTGTCTAATGGTTGTTTGAATGTTTGCAACATATACAGCAACCCTATTCTTTTTTGTCTTTTTCTATTGAAATTTAAACAATACTACTTTACTAGTACTAGTACTACTGTACTACACATTTTACCCCAAAGGTGTTTTTTCAAGAGGCAACTGGAGTTTCTTGTTTTTCTTTGAAGACGTTTCACTTCTCATCCAAGAAGCTTCTTCAGCTCTGTTTCACATGAGAAGCTTCTTGGATGAGAAGTGAAATGTCTTCAAAGAAAAACAAGAAAATCCAGTTGCCTCTTGAAAAAGCACCTTTGGGACAACCATGACATGGATGACAGAGAATCTACATAGACTACACATTTTAATGTCATAGAAAAAGCCTGCCCTACCTTTATTTTGTACAAAAAAAAATCACGGTACCTGGAAACAATATTCATTTTAAAAGTAACAAACATTGTTTTGCTTATTTGTGCAAATATTATTTATGCCCATTAATTTCAGCAAAGTCTTCTGTGAACTTCATTATATTGGAGTTCCATGCTCCATGAGATTCAGAGTGGTATTGTCAGACTTTGGGCTAAATCTATACAAATCTATACAATTTGCATTCTTTTTCAAGAGAGTTAGAAATAAATGAACAACTCAGGCTGCAGTAACAGGATGTTCTCAAATGCACATATAAAGCAAGTACCAACATGTAACAGATCTACCAGAGCAGAACTTGGAGTTCATAAGATTAAAAGTTATATAAATGCCCCAAAAGTATTAGAGGGTGGCAGGAAAGAGATAATGTATTGCACTAGACAACCCTTTCATGCTTTCACAAAAGAAAAGCAGCTCTGTCCTTCCATTATGTCATGAATCCTAATTAGCATTAAATGATATTCCATTGTTGGTTCAGATAAGTTTGTTTGCTTAGTGGTTTGTTCTTAATGCATTCTTCAATGCAACTAGGAAAATATTAGACAAGAGAATTATTACCATATTGGTCCCACAAAAGGAAAGGCAGATTAGATAAAAAAAAATATATATATTTCCTGTACAGGATATATTTATCCATTGAAAGCTTATAGAAAAAAGTGGTTTCTATACTACGCACAAAAAGATGTATAATTTTAAACTGATGGAATAATTGAAATCATCATTTTATAAAGAAAAGAAAGCCACAATATAACAACAAAGGAAAGTGGGGAAAATGTTTTTAAGGGAGCATTAAAGGGCAAACCACACATTTCCTTTATAGTATAAGATCATTCACATCTATTTCTTATCAGAAAAAGAAAGCAACTGTATATAGTAGATATTTATCTCATTCTTCTGTGCTAGCTTGTTTTTGCTAAAAATGCCCCCAAAGTGGCTGTTTTGCCCCTCAAATGCTTGCTGCTAAAAATAGCATTTGAGCAATAACCTGTACCAGATGTGAGAATATTTTGTTGAATTATGATTAACATTATCAAGTTAACTAAATAACATAAATCCAAGCTGCACAAAGAAAAAATATACAGCAAGCACACAAAAATCTAAAGTCTTTAAAGAGAGATTTACTGTACATATGCAAATTTATCATTTATATAAAATATTACATTATAGTCAATTGCTATTGACATAAATTACAAAATCTATCCAAATTTGATAGACCTGTAGTTCCTGCCTCTGATATTTCATTATTTTAACATTATGGCTGTTTTCTAATGTAGCCATTTAAGATGCCTTAATCAGTCGTTACATTATCTAGAGTTTTCCAGTGTTGGGCAATTATTATTCTAGCTCATAAAATTAAATAGAGAATAAGTTCCTTTAAGTATTTTTATGCTTGAGATTTAATCATGTAAATAAATGCAGTCAGCCAACTTAATTGCCCCACACTGGAAAAGAATCATAATGTTAAAATAATGAAATATCAGAGGTTGGTACTTATCTCTCCAAAAACTGTATGTCAGAATGATTTTGCCTTATCATATGAACTATAAAATGAAGGCAAGAGATCAGACGATGTACACATTGCCAAACATTGTTTCTTTCCCGTTATCTTGGTTTATTATGTGTATTTTATTTATTTTGTACCTTTGAGCCAGTGTGCACGCCTGACAACTGCCCCCACTGGTCCCTGCAGTTTTCTTGGCAAGATTTTTGGAAGTGGTTTCCCAGCCCTCCTTTCAAAGGCTCAGAAAGAGGGACTTCCTCAAAGTCATCCAGCTGGCTTCCTATCTAATGCAGGACTAGAACTCACAGTTTCTAAGTCATTGCCTTTTATCCCTGTACCAAACTGGCTCTCTTATTATATGTAGGTGGTTCTTTTTATGGCACTATATAGGTTGTTTCTTCCGAGTAAATGTTTCCCAATTTAGATTATTCTCTAATAAATCTGCAAATTATTCAACCTTGTGTATACCTTTTAAGCCTTAAACTAGCAATTGATCAGTCCCCACTCTTTCCTTTGGCATGTCTGAGAGAAAGTCCAACACTGGAAGTTTTTAAGAAGAGACTGGACAGCCATTTGTCCAAAATAGTATAGGGTTTCCTGCCTGAGCAGGGGGTTGGACTCGATGACCTCCAAGGTCCCTTCCAACTTTATTATTATTATTATTATTATAAAGTAAGAGAAACAATGATGATAACAAATAAATAATAAACCACTATGCACTATATCTGCACTTGCTCTTCAATCTAAACATCATTCCGTCAATAGACACTGCAGAATTCTCACTCGTTCATAATCTCAAAAATGGAAAAATACTGACAAATGATGGCTATTGGTAAGTATTTCAATCTTTTAAAGTATGCTAAAAGTTATTCATATTCATTTTGAAAATCTCTTTGTCCAATCATTTATTTTAATACACACTGCTGTATAAGTGTACATAATGCTCTGCTATTAGTCACTCTTTTGATGGTGGCAGTTGTATAAATCTATTAGAACTAAAGGTAATCCTCGGATTACAACAACAATTGGGACCAGGATTGCTGTCACTGAAACCAATGCCATCATATAGTGTGATGTCATGTGATCCCATTGTTTAATGACAATTGCCATCAGAACACACAGATCCTTTAGCAGGAAGAAGCGAGAATCCCAGGTAAGGAGCATTAACGGTGCCGGGAGGGGTTGGGGGAAGCTGCACATGGGTCTGGGAAGGCTGCGGGAGACTGGCAGAGACTCTGCGTGGATCAGGGAGGCTGGGGGAGGGTCGGGAGAGGTCATGTGTGGGTCTTGGGATGCTGGGGAAAGTCTTGGGAGGACCAGCAGAGGCCATGATGAGTTTGAGGAGACCTCATGAAACCAACACAGGTGTGACGGGGTACTGTGGGTAGGAGAAAAAATGGCAGGAGGTACTTAATGAAGCAACTTGTGACCTTCCCTGACCAGCTTCCTTCTTGACTTTGCTTGGGAAGCTACCACAGAAGGTCACAAATGCTGATCATGTGAGACGCCCACTGCAATATCATATTTGCAAGCTGGGCATCCAAGTGCCTGACTTACAGTCATGTGAGCATGGGACTCTTGTGACATCTGGTACTTTGGGACCAGCTGTATGTCCATTTTATTTTCAGTGCAACTGTAACTTTGAATGAATGGACATAAGCCAAGGACTACCTGTACTTTAATCCACACCTAGGATAATGAAGCCATGATTGATTGTAAAAATGTTTGCACAATGACTTGCTTAAATGGAATAAAAGTACTAAATATGACATTTGCACAAGAGCAAAAATATGATACAGAGAGGTTTTGAATTGCAGAATTGTGGCATTGAATTTTAAAACAATGTTAGAGAATCTAGAGTTCTTTTTCTTATTTCTTATTAGATTCTCTTGGCCCCTGGCTTCTCATCTTGCAATAAGTAAATATAAGTCGTTCCAGCCAATGTGATTCTCATCAGTAAACAAGAGAAGGATGAGCCAATATATTATCCTGCAAGGAAAAGTCCAAAAACTCAAAAGAACAAGAAAGAAAGATCTTCTATTAGCAAAAAAAAAAAAAAAAGCTATGGAGTTTAATCCATTTATATATTTCTGTTATTTAAATAAACTAAGTTATTGTTGTTTAAGTGCGAGGCAATCTTATAAAGAATATGCAACTATCGATCAAAAGGATTTGTGTAACTATCCCTTCTCTTCCTCTTTCTTGGAAATGAAGGAAAAAACACAACATAATTATACATGGAAGTTTTTCACATTTCTCACCATCCTACCCAAACTCCTTTCCTGAAGCAGGAAGTACTTTTATAGCAAATGATAAGCTCCATAATTTAATAAAAGCATTTGCTTTGTTCAGTACTACTAAATATATACAACTGAATCAGCCACATTGAATGTATAGTTTGCAAGAATAATGTATATTTTGTATCTTGGGACATCTTGTGATATTTAATTTTCCATTTATATTATCTCAGAACTGTAAGTTATCATTTAATACCCTCAGTAATATTATGAAGTTAATAATGGTATTAGACTTTGTAAAGCACTGGAAATCAGTTGATTATGGTTATATATAAAAGTAACAACACTTCAAAAATAATCCACATTTTAAAAATGTACTGATAGCAAGTAAATATTTGAAGACCATTTTCTGACATTAAAATATAAAGAGGGTGATTAAACAATATACTGTTGTTTATGAAATGTGAACAGATATGTTCAAATATATCTAGAATACTTCCTTCTCACCTCCTACATGTGCTAGGCCACAATTACCTCACCAAATATCCTGCACGATTTTTAAAATATTTCGTTTTATATAGTACTACATTTTATTTTTACATTGTGAGCTACTTCGATCAGAAAGTCCTTTGTAGGCAGACAGTTAAAATGTTAAACAAAAACAATCCAAGAAACTTTGGTGCTTGAAAGCAAGTTAAAAAAAAAAATAATATATTTAATATCTGGCTATTTGCTGCACTTTAAATCACCCAGAAATATAGTTCACCATCTACTTGGGGAGAAAAGATTTTCCTCCAGGAACCTGCCATTTATTAGAAGATCTGAAAAGAGCTTACATATACTCAAAACTCTTGTTACCCGAGATGGGTAACCATGATATGCAATTCTACTACTCACAGAAAGGCCAAAATTCATCAGTGTAGGCAGCAGTAATTGATTTGGATCTATTTTAGGGGAACAAGGGTTTAAGAATATATTATATAAATATGATACTGTGCCCCCCCCCAAAGATCAGACCATTCTTTTTCCTAATTCGCCTATTTCACTGAGCAACCTTTTAAACCAAAACAAATTTTCAAGCACCCATAAACAGAAGATGAACTATTTGTTTCACTGTGCTCTAGTAGCTCAGTTTAAAACATAGCATTTCCCCCCATTCATACATTTCACATTTCCATTTATTTACTCATCTCCCTGAATTAATATAAACAAATCCCATTTCCCTTTTCATCGAGATGTTTTCATAAGAAAACACCAGCATAGCATTGAAAAAAGAAGATTCGTGGATCTTTTGAGTGTGATCAACACCATTTTAAACTTACCGTACATTTGTTTGGCTTCTCCCCCGAATGCACTCTCATATGGATAAGCAATTTGTAACGGGCGTTAAATGATTTGTATCTTCGAGGGCACCCAGCCCAGAAACAAGTGAAATCTTCCCCTTTCCTCTGGTCAATGTGAATTTTTTCTATATGTCGCACAAGTTCTTCTTGCTGATCGTAGGAAGCACTGCAGTCTATCCAACGACAGCAGTGCTTGCCACTGAAATCTTCGAGTTCACTGTCTTCATCTAAAAAACAGTTCTGGATAGATGCAGGCAAGGAAAGTGGACGAGAATGGTTGATGAGTGCGTGCTGATGTGCGTGATAGGGAGGCGGTGGACCATGTGGAGGAGGAAGCACGGGGGGAGCCAGTGAAGAAGCAGAGGGAACACCATTTGCATTTCCAGAAAAAATATCCCCATGTCCACCCTTCACAAAGCCCATAGGTTGGCTCTCTACTAAACATGTACCTTGTTGAACCATCATATTATTTGTGATCAACGGCTGCAGATTGCTTTGCTCCAACTGTTGCATGCACTGGTATTCACCGTTTCCATTTTCACTGTAGTCTGGAGGGGTAGCATTGCAATTCGCCATAAGAAGCCTTTTTTGAGGATTTGGTATAGAGCAAGTCTGAGGGATGCAACTTCCCTTTATTCCTAAGAAATGCCCATAAACTTCAGGTTGAGGAGAGATGTTGCATGGAGATGTTCTTGAACCATTTATGTAGGCAACTAGAGAAGTAGGGGAGGTGCGGATGATCGTATTGAAGTCAATCCCAATGCCATCAGACAAAGGGGACAGAGACAGTGCTCTTTTCTTTGTGGAATGAGATCTGGCTGAGGAATGGTGAGGGCTAGAATAAGGTGGATGGTTGTTTTCCATACTGAGCAAGTAAGATGGCAATGAAGTAGAAAAGTTGTTGGACATGGATATCCCAGATGTAGCATTTGTGACATCACCGAACTGACTGCTATTTTGTGAACTCGAGTTGGAGGGAAGAGAAGGATAAACTCTATAACCGTGAAACCACTCTTGTTTGACACTTTGTATTGACTGGCTTTCTGAAAGGCTCAACGTTGTGGACGCCAAAGATTCTCGTGATACGAGGGATCTGTAGTAAAGATCAGAAAAGAAAGAACAACGTAATCTTAGCAATTGAATCCTAGATCTTGGCAATTACAGGTAGCCTTTGACTTAGAACAATTCATTTAGTGACCATTCGAAGTTACAAAAGTTAAAAAAGTGACCTATGACCGTTTTTCATGCTTAGAACCATTGCATCGTCCCCATGTCACGTGATCAAAATTCAGATGCCTGGCAACTGGGTAATATTTATGATGGTTGCAGTGTTTTGGGATTACGTGATCACCTTTTGCAACCTTCTGACAAGCAAAGTCAATGGGAAAGCCAGATTCAGTTAATTTCAGATACTAACTTAACAACTGCAGTGATTCACTTAACAAATGTGGCAAGAAAGGTCGTAAAATGGGACAAAATTCACTTAACAAAATTACTTAATTTTGGGCTCAATTTTGATCATAGGTCGAGGACTATCGGTATATGGAACAATTGGCATACACAGCTCAGTTACTCATTCTTGATAATCAGAATTAAAACTTTAAATCTTGATCTTTGCATATTCAAATGAGCACTAACACAGCTGTGACATATCCAATACTGTGTTACCATAAGAATTTAGCCTTTCACCACACTGGAAGTCCTGTGTACATTTCGAAAGCATCTTCTGAAGAACATTAGGCCCTCATGAAAGACCAGTAATGTAAATAGTCCTTCAAGCTTTTTATCTGCAGTTCCCTGCTCTTTACCTATTGCTAAAACCAATTTCCAATGTCGTCATCAGCACCAGCACCAGCATCATATGCCTTCCCCATAAAATATGAAAAAAGTAAAAAAAGATTCTGCCAATTTTGGTTACAGAATCATTCATTTCACAGGCCACCTACCATCAACCACAGATCTTTGCCATAAGAGATTAGACATCACTGCTTTATATATAACATTTAAATAATAAATTAATCAGCTTACTACATTTATTTACTAGAAATGTAACTACTAGTATCGCCATGTACATTTGCTCAAATTTATTTAACGTTTTTCTTTCATTTATTTAAAGCTCACTGATATTACTGTAGCCCATAATTCCAATATCATGGAAGTAAACTCAGAATAATCACTGGCATGTACAAAACTAATTATTAGTGATAAATTCAAAATGCTATAAGGATGAGAATATGGTGGTCTCATTGATTCTTGATTGCAATACAGTGTTAAGTGGTATGGACCAGGAAAGATAATTCTAAACTGAATGACATAAAATACTGTTCGGAGGATGCAGATGACAATCCTTGCTATATTATTGAAGAAAACAAAAACAGAATGCCAGACCTTGTATCGGATGGTATATCTGGATTTGACATATTCATAGCCCTCTGTAAACTAGGGCTGATTTGGCTGCATGCTGTTGAGACCTGCTGAGCCGAAGGAGATAGAGGTCCCAGCCTCTGAACCACCATTGGACTGCTGGTGATTATCAAATTGTTACAGCTGTTTTTTCCAATGGACTTGCACTGAGATCCGTAGACAAAAGCTCCTAAAAATAAAGAAGTCAGTTAAACTATGACATTTTTTTTTTAAAAAAATGACTCAGTTAATTAATTTCTAGTATGTTTCCCCCCCCCCCATCCATGCAACATTAAGGAAAAACTTTTTCATTAAATGTGGTCATACCACATATTAAGAGTCCCTCTCTGAAGGAGACGGGCCATTCAAAAATTTGAAAAATAAATGAATAAATAAAGTTGTAATTCATTAATTACATTAGTGAGGAGATCACATTATAAATCATTTTAACGAAAAGAAATGTGGTGTTGCAACTTATTTTGTTTTACATTACACTTGCTCCAGTTCACATAGCAAAGATATCAGTGCTTCCTACAACAGATATAGATCTAAGTATCTTCCTCCACATGCCAATAGATGATCTCTTTAGTCCTGCGGCAATGCAGATGAAACTTCTTTCCCCTCCCTCACTCTCAGGAAAAAAACTCCCACTGCAAAACAGTGCCTTCCACTTTCAACCCTCACAGCTGGCCTAGAAGGCCGCCCTGTCCTATGGTGTTGAAGGCAACTGAGAGATCAAGGAGAACCTTGACTGTACCTTTCCTACCCTGGTTCAATAAAGGTCTTCAACTAGAGCAGGGGTCTTCAAACTTGGCCCCTTTATGACCTGTGGACTTCAACTCCCCAGAATTCCTCAGCCAGGCATGCTGGCTGAGGAATTCTGGGAGCTGAAGTCCACAAGTCATAAAAGGGCCAAGTTTGAAGACCTCTGAACTAGAGCGACCAATGTAGCTTCCGTCTCATTCACAGGCCTGCATCCCAACTGCCAAGAGTCCAGATATCCATTTCCTCCAGGGTTTCTTGGAACTGCAACCCTGCTACTATCTCAACAGGAGTAGGCTGGTAATTATCCAAGATAGTTGAGATAAGCTGTGGCTTTTTTCAGAAAGGGTCATATCACTTCTTAGGTGGAAGGCAGGAAAGCAAGCAATGGTTTACTTAAGGATGCATTTACAACTGCTCATTTCACTAGCCAGATTGGGCAGGGTGGTAGTAGAGCTATAGTACAGAACAACCTGTCCACTTCCTCAGGACCACAGGGTTAAATCAATCCTAGATTGTTTCACAAGACAGGCCTTCTTCATCACAGCCAAACCTGGATTTCCCCAAATGGCATCATTTATTTTTAAACAATATTGCCAGGCATTTCAATTTTCAAAAGTAATTTTTAAATAAAGTACGTCAAATAAACGGAATTAAGGTAGACTATTGTGTCATACTGGCAACTCATCGATAATAATTAGAATCAGCAAATCTATTTATGCTAATTTGTGGAACCTGAGTAAATCAACTTACAAGGTGCAAATGCAAAATGGACTTCAAAAACTAATATTTCAAATTCCATTTTTCAGCCAAATCTAACAAGATAATTCCCTTGATTTCTTCAGGGAATATAGTCTATATATTTTTGCCAGTTATTTCATAGTGGAAAACAGAGAACTATTTTTAAGTACAACTTCAACAACAAATTGCAGTTCTGAAATACCACAGTGACACCAATTGACCTTTTTCAATAACTCTCTTTATAGAGAAAAAAGGTATCTCTATGCATTATTGGTAGTAACACAGTGACAAACTTACACTATGCATCCTTAATAACATGAATTTGGCTTTCATGTTGAAAATACACAGAATCTCTTTCCCCTTTTCTTTTTATTACCCGAAACCTTTGGTTACTGCAGAGAGTAAGAAAGATGACTGTAATAGAAATAGGCCAAATCCATTATCAAAATGATAAGGGAAAAAACACCAGTTAAGTCCAAAACAAGAAGTATCGGCAAGTAACTCAGGTGACACCTCCCTAATTCACATTCTGTGCTTTTCAGAGGAAAAGGGAGTACAGCACCGTCAAACTTGCAAAATTATATTACTATAGTCAATATTAGTAATAGTAGTTTTAGCCTTCTTATGGTTTGGTCTACATAGTGAGGCTGACAGTTATAATCCAGAAGAAGCTTCTATACTGCAGTGCTCTCGAGTATATGGTAAGAAATATGGTAATCCCCTTGGTTACTGTTAACTCCTGGTGAATTCATTGTCATTTCCGTGTATTTTTCGCAACAAGAATATAGAAATAGTTTGCCACTGTTTTCTTATATTTAAACTTGTTTGTCAACTTCCCAGTCTTCCTACTGCTCTGTCATTCTTGGTTGTCTTTCATTCAAAGTACGGATCCAATTCTGCTTAGTTTTCTGGAATCAGCCAAGGTTGGATAAGTGTGGCATATAAAGTATGCCCAGATAGAGACAACAACTCTAATATTGTTGGTAATTATGGGATCTATAATTAGAGAGGGCTTTAAACTGAGGAAGATTAGATCAAGATACCAATTCTGACTGCTTTCTTCAAAGTCTGATTTGGACCAGAACTTTTTGCCTGGTAAAATTTGTGACATTCCTGTAGAATGTACAGGAATTTCTATTAACGCTTTTATTCAACAAGTATTTTTTACTCCATAATATTATTAGAGATGGTTTTGGAATTCTTCATACAAATACTAGGTTTTTTCCCATATTTTTTGTTGGAGTTGACATTACTGTTTATCATATTCATTACTGTTCATCATATTCACATTAAGCTCTGATTAGAGAACTGTAATTAGCAAAAAATAAAAATATATGAAGTTAGGCATTCATAATCAAATGAACAAGAGTTGTCAGCTAAAGTGTGAAGAAAGCCAGAGATAATTGTGAAAGGCAACAAAGACAAAATGTCAGAAAAAATTAGAAACAGTTTTATTTATTTTGTCCGCTTAACCACTCTCAAAATTTGGTAAAAGTTATTAGGAAACACTGTATTTAATGGTCCTGCATTTTAGTACCATGTGAGGAAAACATAAAAAAGGTTTGAAGAACAAGCTACTTCATCAGGCCTCTTGACAAGAATACATACCTGAATCAATTTTTCAGGTGAGAAATTATCTGAAATTATTAGCCCACAGAAAGTACCAAAGGTTTGCCCAGTTTGGAACAAGCTGCTATACCTTTGGAAGAAACTAACTGCCATTTGATTACATTTCAAAGTACTGAAATTTTAAATATACTTTGTAGAAACTGAAAGAAAATATAGAGATTGAAGGGATCTGAAAATTGAGAGAGAGAGAGAGAGAGGGAGGGAGGGAGGGAGGGGCAGGCACAGGAAATAAACACAAAAAACAGTGATGAAAAGAACAACTCTATCTCAAAATGCTAGCAAACAAAAATAGAAACTTTCCCATACCTTATATGATAAAACCGTCCCATTTACAAGGACATTCATTTGACTTGAACTCAAAGCATTTATTCAATTATAATAAATTTATCGGGTTTCTTTTAGGAATGGTGATAACATTACAATGCCTAAATGTTCAAACTGAACTTTTATATAATAAAAGTTATATATATATTTAGACAGTTTGGACCTGATTAAACATGACTTCATCAGGAATTAAATGAGACAGTATAAAAAATTCATGGCTTCAGAAAACTTTACACAAGCACATAATACCCACAATTTTGAATATAATCCTGCAAATCCTTCAAAATCCAGAAGTTTAAAGATGGGTGAGCATAAATAATAACAACATTTATTTCTAAAACTGGGAACGCATGAGGATTAGTTCTCACTGTACAAATTCTACTTTTTTTCAAGAAAAAGCACCCTTCCTACCAACATCCTATGCAGATTTCACAAAAATCTCTATAGATGTGTGTGTGCATATAATACGCATTTATACATCCAAAATCATAGATACAATACTTAATTGTATTTGGGGTGATAATGGTTAAGAATCTCCCAAAAAAATTTGTCCTAGAGAATCCACCAAGATATAAACATTTTCCAGCATTTTTCACAAATCAGCTTTAATAATTAACTAAACTAGAAAAATGTGGGATAGACAGCGTCACCACCAGATGGATTGTAAAATTTTAGGTATTGCAAACTTTGAGAAATCTTTTGTTAGCCTTGTAAAAGGAATGCTGGGTCATACTGGCTTTTGCTCATATCCAGAGTAACGTATAAGTTATCTGAGCACCATAAAAGTTCTGCAAGCAGCAGGCTCCAGCAATAGCAAGGTGTTACTATATTGGCAAAGATCTATTTCATCAGTGCAACTGAGACAACAACATTTCTTCCCTCTATTGGGAAAACCAAGCTGTTAGCTGATTCTTTTATTTCAGTGGGGTTTAGAGGTAGAACACTTTATAATAATCATTCAACAATTTATCAAAAATTTCATATCACATCACATCATTCTGGAACTTGAATTCCTCTGACACCATCTGCCTTATTCCAGAAGTGATATACTGAATGGATATATCACTCCCTAAGATTCCATTTCATTTCATGTTGTATAACAAACTAGCTTTCATTCATCTAATGAAAAGGAAACGTGGAAAAATATCATTGTGGATTTGCCTTGGTGTAGAACTGAGGCTTTTTCATTCAGCCGCAAATAAAAGGATTAACTTCCTGACATGGTGTAATTGTCTCCATGGCCACAGTTCATTATAATACTTTTCTACCATTCCAATTTTTTAAAGATAACACTCTACTTCAGCTATGCCAAAACTATTTAGGTGCCACCTTTATGATGTCAATAAGAAAATATTACAAGACTTTACAAATGAAGCAGCTGAAAATAAGGTTCATGAGTTTCAATTTTATATTTCCACATATAAATCAAAACTGCCTTTATCAATAATTAAGTATTAATAATTAACATGTGCAAACATCAAAATACTTTATAGAATTGTTAATCTGTCCAGTTCCTCATTCTTCTGCCTGCCTATTTTGCTGTTTCTCTTCTTTAGTTAGTTAATAGCTAAGCCTCCGTCATCTCTGACATGCAACTAAATTCCCCAATGTGATTTTCAAAGAATGTGACTTTTATGGAGATTTTTGTTTTATTTATTGCTCTAATTTAAGACATTCATTTCATTTTGTTCCCCCTCAAAATATTTTTATATCTTACAGAAGGGTTTTGTTACAAATCTATTGAACTTTTGCTATTATGAGTAAACCTTTGATATTGGAATATTTTTCTCACATCCGGTTATGAACTGAGCCATAAAATGTGTTATTCATTTATGGTGGGGAAGTTTTGATAATGGAGAGATTTAGTATTAGTTAAAAAAGAGCCACGTATTACACATAACAGACTTTAAAAGGCCTTTATAAATGTTACATTTTTTTCCCACTATTCCAGTCATGGAATTTTAGTATTCACTATTCACAAAATACTACTCATCGTTCTAAACACTGAAGTTCATTGTGATTGGCACATGGAAAACAGACATATTTAAGTTGATTGCAATAAAAGTGCTTGATTAGATTCAATAGATTTACTGTAACGCTATGCTTGCTATTTCAAGGTAACATGATTCTGTTCATTGACCCTTATTATCTTATTTGACTCTAGGGATATATTTTTCTGAGAACTATTTATTTTTATTACAAACTGTTTTGATACCATTTTGACAATTATATCAGAAAGCCAGCGCATAAATAAAAGCATAACACTATTAACTATAGCTGGTTCTGAGAAGCGAGCTACACATTACACTTAATATGCGCTGTTTAACTATGCCTTTGTTTCCTTGATTAATTAGTTACAGGGATACCAAACGGAATGACTATTGTAAAGGCATTACATTGCAAGGCAAGGTTACTTCATTCCCCAGCTATCTTTGGAATGGAATGGGAATGTCCTCTGCCACCTCATGTGCAACCAACAGCTTCAGAAAATAAGTTCCCAGTGGTACCAATCATGGAAAGCCAGACAAAACTTTTGCCTAGTAATAGAAACAAAAATCCTGGGTCTGCACTGTACCTCCTGCAGATAAGAAGTCATATGACTGAAGATTTTATCAAATAAATAAGCTTCTGAACACAGAGACACAATTTAGACAGTTAAGCCTGAGAATCTGGAAATCTGCAGAGTTAGCAACACTAAACTGGACGATGAGACTCAGTATTAGACTTATGGCCAATCTACAAAAGTTTCAAAGATGTTCTCCAGAGATGTGCTTCCTGGGTAATTGAGGCAATTCCTGTTAGGGAGGCTAAGAGGAGGCTTTTTGCCTAGGTTACGAATAGTGACCCAAAGGATTTATTTAATTAAGAAAATTTATATGGCTGCCCAAGTCACTCTGAGTGACTCCAGGTAGCTTACATGGATAAAAACCTAATACAAAAATAAAAAGCAATAAACTCCCACCCCACCCCCCAGCAACAACAATCAATCAAATAAGCCACTTGATGGGTTTCATCCCACTCTGGTTCCCAGGCCTGTCTGTTGGCAAAACCAGGTCTTCAGGGCCTTGCAAAAGGGTGTCAAAGGGGAAGAGGGGCAATCTCATCTCCGCAGGGGATGATGTTCCATAAGGAGGGAGCCACACAGAGAAGGCCCTTCTTCTTGGTCCCACTAGATGTCCCTCCTTAGGAGAGGAGACCGGTAGCATTCCCTGTCTCCCTCTTCTGGTGGGTCAGGTAGATGGATAGGGAAGAAAGGATATTAAGGGAAGATTTAAAAAGGAAAGGGGGGAAGAAATTATGTGGATTTGGGCACTGAGTCAGAACCCAGTAATCCTGTTTTAATAAGAGGATCTAATGCAGGGGTCCCCAACCCCCCGTCCGTAGACCAGTACCGGGCCGCGGCATGCCAGCAACCGGTCCGCACAAACAAGCAAAGCCCCATCTGTGAGATGCAGGCAGCACACAAAACCACACACTTTCTGGTCTGTGGAAAAACCTCTCTCCACGGAACCGGTCCCTGGTGCCCAAAAGGTTGGGGACCTCTGATCTAATGAACAAAGCAGTTGTACTGATGGTCAGAAGCACATAGACACTTAATGATGTCTCAGTGGTTTTTCTTCCAATCAGTCATTGAAATAAATATTATATGAAACAAAACATAAAATTCACTTTTAGTGTATTTGGCTGGTGGTATTTCTAATCCTCCCTTTTGCCTATAGTAGGGGTGGAAAATTCTTCAAGCAAAGACACTGTTGTTGTTTTTTTAAAGTGCATCCTTCCAAAGGGTCTGATGACATAATACACCATGTAGGCAGGATTCAAACCTTTGCCCATTTAATGGTTTTTTTCCAGCTGGGTAGATGTACACAAATATGTTATGCCATGCAAAAGTTGGTAACACTTGTTTTGCATCTTTGGGTGTGTTACTGAAAATTGGCGGCAAAATCTGTGGATATTTCGTGAGCCTCAAAGTGCACATTCACAGGTTATCTGCAGCCAGCAGCACATGACCTGCCCACCAGAGAAGATGGTTGTGTTAGTTGTGTACCTCTATATTGCTTGAATGAATCTATAGCAAAACAGAACCAACTGAAGTATATAAACCGCTATAGGTGGTAAAATCTATGTAACCATTCAAGCAAAATTATCCTAAACTTGCAACCATCTCAAGTTTGCAATTATACGTCTTGATATGTTGCTCATGGTTGTATTACAACCATGGTAGATAGTTTGCTTTATTCATTCCCATAATCTGCAGCTCTGCAACTAGAACAGAAACTGGTAAGAGTGTAAAGTAATGGTAAAAGAGAGAACTTCAAGGCAGATGCTATGTTAAAGCATAATTCTGTAGAAATTCTATATAAGCGATTTCATATTTGCTTTAAGAGGGAGGCAATCTGTGTATAACTCCCCATTTTATTTTTCTACCATTTGGAACTGCTGAGATTCAGCACAAAAACCAGCAAATTATATTGATGTATTTTTCATGTTTTAAAAACAAATAGGAAGTTTTTAAAAGTGTATACTTTTCTACTAAGATTAAGCTTAATCTATTAAAGGGAGGAGGAAAAATCAAATTCTCCCACATTCCAAAAGAGGAAAGAAACTTCTGGCTTTGCTTTTTCACAAAGCATCACTGCAACCTTATCTTGCCCTCTGAGGTCTTGAGCAGTCCAAATGTATCTAGAACAGGGGTCTGAACTCAAACTTGGCCCTTTTATGACTTGTGGACTTCAACTCCCAGAATTCCTCAGCCTGGCTGAGGAATTCTGGGAGTTGAAGTCCACAAGTCATAAAAGGGCCAAGTTTGAGGACCCCTGATCTAGAATGTCTAGAAAAACTTCCACTATTCTGAATGCTTCTTTTTTTTTTTCCATGTAAGAATGGAGTGTGAAATTGGCTGTTGAAAAATTATACTACTTGTTAACATTAGGTGTCAGATTATTTTAATTCTGTCCAGGATTTAAAGACTTTGCATTTTTTTAAAAATGGACTCAGAGGGGGTTATAATATGAAAAGTAGAGATATCAGCTACTTTAATTATAATTGCAATTGTGTATTAAACTAATTGTATTAAATTTTTGAGTTTAATTCTATATTATTTTCTTCTTCTTTTAATTAAATGGTAAACTGCCTAGGTAATAAATAAAATACCTTAAATAATATAAATGGTGTGAACTCTCATATCCAGTCAAACAATGTGTTATACAGAAACAGAGTTATCTTCTTACTGGCTGAATAATCCAATAAGCAATATAACCCCACAATTTCCAGCAATATAATCCCAATTTCCATATGTGAGTATTCATGACACAGAAAAAGCAGTGTAGGCAATCCTCATTTAGTGACTATTTGCAGTCATGACAGTGATGAAAAACTAACTTTATGACCAATTCCTGTATTTACAACCTTTGCGAGTGTGTAAAGCAAAGAAGTAAGATCATAAGCACAGTCATAGTTTCACTTAGTCACTGCTTCACTCAATAACCAAAATGCTTACCCCAATTGTGGTCACTAAACAAGGATTTGTTTATTTTGCAGAGCCAGTGTTGTAATATTGTTCTCTATGGACAAATATTGGGATTGTTTATTTCTCCTACAGAAGGCTAAGAACAAGGAATATAGTACATGCCACAAGTCTTGTGCCATTTAGATGTCCATATTTATAATTCACTTTGCTGATTAGACCTAGATCCCAGGCTCTGATGAAATAGGTTTCATATGTTTATTTTTATACCTATTTAAATTACATTATATTTTTAGACCTATTTATAAATAATAATCTCAGTGATACCAAGCATCCTTTGATCTGCATTGAATCATAATGAAAACCTTCCTTACTGGATCCCATAAGTAAAATTCTGAATAAAAGGTTTGCAAAAGCATGACTTGGTTTTGACCTGCATAGACAATAATATACAAGTGCTGCAAATCTCTTTCAGAATTATAATTTTGGACAGAGATAGAAAAAGGAGTGACAGAATCAATGCACATAGTTAAGACTGCAATAGAAGAAGTAATCCATTGCCTTTTTTCAAAAGAAAAGTCCAGAGTGGTCTAATAAAGCAGCAAAATCAATCAGGTATTTCTTTTTTTAGTTTTCTGATACATATAATATAAAGGACCCCTTAGAATCTGAGTTAGTTCACAAGAAGTCCTACAAGAATAGAAGCCAAAAAAATGTTAATAGATCTAGATCAAACGTCTATAATAACCAATAAGGATACTTGAAGGATATACTGTAATCATTCTTATTTTCCTCTATCAGACATAAAAAAACGAAATTTGATGGATCATTTATTTGATTTGAAAGAAGCAAAGTTTATAGTATTAATTTTTTCCCCTTGAAAAGTGGTATACCCATAGAGGAACTTCAGTTTCTCGGGGTACCATCTTAGCATTTTTCCTTCCAAAACATTCTTAGTAAACTAGACAGACTACTTGCAGTTCAATGCCATGAGGTAATCAACCATATACTTTTCAGCAGTGCCTGTAAGAAACTGACAAAGCAGCACGAAGAACAATGTCTCTCTTCAAGTGGAACTAGAGTAAGAAATTACCCAGCGCTGACCAGTGCAAACAATTCTGTGCAGGTAATTAACTTGGCTGGTTCAAAGCAGACAGAAATGAGATCACCACCTTCTATGGAAATGCAATTTAGTTGCTGAGTTGAGACATATGAAAACAATGAGGTTTCTAAGGACTAAAATGAGAATGCCTAATGGAATACGTAGGCAAAAAGTCAAAGAATTGAAACCGGAATGCCTAATAAAACATGTAGGTGAAAACAGAAAGGAGGATGTTAAAAATCCAGTGTTTGTATTCAACTAATAAATGTGCATTAAGAAGATAAAGAAAATAATATCCAGGCTTAAAAGATACCCTCATTAATCTAAGTAATATTAAAAGTTTATTCAAACCTAAAATAAGAAAAAAGTACAATTATAGGCCTAGGTAATCCTATTACAGGCCCAGATAATTAACCTGTTTGCAAATGCAGTTTTCTTGATAAGGCACATGCTTGGGATGTGAAAGGCAGATTTGCATTGATAAGTATCCCTTTGTACTGATACATATTGGAATAAATGACACTGCAATCATGCTTTGCAGAAGGTGCCAACAGGAACATTTAGAGGGCCACACTCCTAAGATAAGTGACTCCCAATCAGATGAAGGACTTCACAAAAACTGAAACATATGTCGGGAAGGCATGTTGCAAGTATTTTAAAAGAGTTTTAAAGGAAATGTTGTGAGGGAGAGAAAAGAGAGCATAGAAAATAATGCAGAAATTAAAAAAACAAAAACAAAACCCTACTGGAAACAGGACTGCAAGATCTAGAGCAGGGGTCCCCTCGACCTTGGCAACTTTAAGGCTTGTGGACTTCAACTCCCAGAATTCCACAAGTCTTAAAGTTGACAAGGTTGAGGATCCATGATCTAGAGGCACTTCATAATGTCTAGTGCAGGGGTAGGCAACCTTGGCTCTTTTATGACTCGTGGATTTCAACTCCAATGCTGGCTCAGGAATTCTGGGAGTTGAAGTCCACGAGTCATAAAAGAGCCAAGGTTGCCTACCCCTGGTCTAGTGTCTCTGTACATTTGTGTAGAGACAGAGTATACAAGAAGAAACAGAAGTTTTAATGCAGAAAGTCAAATATTTTTCGTGGGCATTATTGCAGTCTGGTGGAATGAAATTCATGAAAGGAATGTCAGGATTGAAGGGTACATTTTATTCAAAAGACATGGTAGACAGGGGCTGAATGTGCACATTTGTACTGAGGATCAAGAATTTGAATGCGAGGATCTAGTCAAGTAGGCCACAGAGGGGAACTAACAAGATGTTAAGGCAATAATAAACTATACAGAGAGGCCAGAGGTTTTCAGCTCCTACTTTGCCTCGGCTTTTTCTTCAAGGGGAACATGATCAAATGGCTCTAAACAAAGCTGACAAAATGAGAGAGTGCTAACCCATAATAAGTGAAAAGGCAGTTAGGAAGCATCTGAAAGCTGACTGAATGTAAGTTTCCAAGATCAGACCAATTACATACAACAGACTTGAAGTAACGATAGATGTCACTTTGGGAAGCTTTCTGTGATCTTTGAGAGTTCATGGAGGACAGGCAGAAGGAATTGGAAAAGGCTAATATTCTTTCTATTTTCAAAAATGGAAAAACTAAAGACCTAGGTCAGTGATGGCGAACCTTTTAGAGACCGAGTGCCCAAACCGCAACCCCAAACCCACTTATTTATCGCAAAGTGCTAGGGCCGCATCAGCATTGTGGGGCCCTCGGGGGGACAGGGAGGCGCCTCTGAGTGCCGCCTCTGGCACGCAAAAACCGGGGGCGCAAAAATGGGCCACCGTGCTGCAAGGCGCAAAAACGGTCGCCGCCACGCCGCGGGATGCAGATACAAGGCACTGCACCACGCAAGAATGGGGCAGGGCTAGTGAGTATCACGCAGGCACTAGCCCTGCCCCATTTGCAGCGTGTGTATGCTCACGGTCCCGTGCACGCATGCATGCATGTAAAATGCTTCCCTGTCCCTTTTCTTCCAGTCCACCCATCGACAATGGTTGGTGACCTCTGCTCTACCACCTCTACTCGAGCTTGCTAGTCGGGCGTTTTGCCTCCTTTGTGCTGGGCGGGGCTCCTGCTCTGGGCGGCGGTGGTGGCCTGATGGACCTGCTGCTGGCGGCGGTGGCGCGCGTGCCAACAGAGAGGGCTCTGAGTGCCGCCTCTGGCACGTGTGCCATAGGTTCGCCATCACTGACCTAGGTATCTACAGAACGATGAGATAAATACTAGCAGAACAGATTATTAAGCAATCAGTTTGTGGGCATTTAGAAGCATTTTTGCAAGCATCTTTTTTCACTGACAATCCTGAAACTATGTCTCCTGTGCAAAATTATCTTGCACCTAGTTTGGACCAATATGGTGAAATTAACATTTTGCGGGCCTTCCGACCTTCTTGTCTCTTCTTGTGTTTCTTATTTCTGCTAAATTAATCTGGATATGCACAGACCAAAAAGACCTAAAACATTGCATAGGAAGTAATGAGCTAAATCAGAATAAAACAAAAAAATAAAAGTACAGCGGGCAATGTCAAAGGCTCATTATTAGAGGAAGATTTCAAAGATAAAATTATAAAACAATAACCATCTTAAGGAGTGAATATAGTAAAAAATAAAACACGGAATAGGAAATCTTCTTTCGGGAATTTTTTATGTTTCAAAAGCAATTGAAAGTAATTTTATACAGCAAACTAAATGATGAATCACTGGTAAATATTCTACAAAAAAGTCATGTTGGCCAGTTATAGCATTTTACCTCCCACATTTCCTCCCTAGCAATATTCCTCATTTACATGGCACATCTCTGCTCTTCTCAAGATAAGGAATGCATTCTTTGCATATCACATTAAATTCCTAAGTTTTGTCATTAATCTTATAATGCTAACATGAAGTGGTTATTAGTGCCAGCATCTTGGTATGTCACAAGTATGTTTTCATATTGCAAAAATTATTGCTAGTACAGCCAAGGACAGTTGTAAATAATCTTCCCCTCTCCTTGCCACAAGGCACCAATTTATTAGTATAATCTGATATCATAATAATGGGTTCAAATCTAGCCAGTAATTTATAATAAGATGTGTTTTTGTAGTTAGCACAATTGCCTAATTTAATATTACATGTGGTATTTTGCTTTTACTATGCATTTTCTTTTTGTAAAAAAATAGTTTTAGCCCTTAATAATGCTGGAATATTTTGTTATTGTTAAAAAACAATTGTTAAGAGTTACACAAGAATTCAATGTAGTTTAAATCACAGTTTTGATCATAAGATATTCGTTGTAGCATGTTGCTGTGAACTAGCTAGTGGTACAGAACTACATCTATTATTGCATATACTGCGGATTTTAATCCTGTATCAGCAGCACAAGGGTAGAAAACTCTTATTTAGCAGGCCCAGACTATCTAATGTTGGAATTTTTATTTTGTTTTATTTATCACAAAAATGGTCTATGTATCTTCTAATGACCTCACAACAATATTTATCCTCTTCCACACTATTTTGCTTCTACAGTACTTAATCAAATAATGTTTGACTAATAGACATGGCTGATCTATAGCAATTTGGTGAGTTTCCTGGATTACTAACCTTAGCTCCAACAACCTAATCCAAAGCTATGGGCCCTTTTTAGCAGGTCCAGATTAAATGAAGATGATAATGGAGGTGGTGGTGGTAATGATAGGCTAAATAACTTTTTTACATAGTCAGAATAAATAAGCAGAGTATTGTATTTTGTTATGCGAATTGTTAGTCTATCTAGCACTTCATTCCTTCAATTGACATATATGAAGTGGTGCAATTGTTATACAAAACTATAACTAGGGATTCCAGGCACTGAAAATAAACTTCTTGGCAGAAATTCTATCCTCTGTCAGTTGTTATCAACAACATGTGATCTATCATCATCACTGACACTCATCACTGAGCAATCAAAAAAGTCCATCTGAACTACTTTAGTCAAGTACAACATTATTATTGCAAAGTAAACATTCACAAGCAAAATAAAATTGGGCATAAAACATAGATCATATAAAGAGGGAGGCTGCAAGTTGTAACATCAAAAAGACTGTTGAAACCAGCTGCATGTAAATAGAAATGCAAATAACTTGAAGTAACATGAAAATCTCTGTCATGGTTTGCTTCCCAAATCAAATACATTATGAAACGATCCTAAATTAAACCCTGATGTGCTTGAGTTAAATATGCTACCCAATCTTGCTGGAATTATAAGTAAGTTTTTTCTTTTCTATTCCAGTATTAAAGGGAAAAGGAAAAGATATAACACTATCTTTTTGAAAAGCCTACATGAGAATTTTATCCTGGATGTCAATTTAATCAGGCAGAAATAATAAGTATACAGCCCACACAGTGTATTTATTCTGAAAGACTTAAAGTTCCATTAATTAGTTTAGCTATTGCTTTCATCGTACATTTGAAACTTTATGCTTCATTAAATATCAATTCATTTTATCTCATTACCTTTACAGAAAAATACACAACTGTTTCTTCAAGTCAAATGTTTGTTAACAGATATATACATGTCAGTTAAGTATATTGGAAACAATTCAAGACAGAATTTCTATAGCAGCTGTAGACAAAAACATTATGTGAACTTTGTTCTGTTATAAAAGAAACATAAGAGAATTTTATAACTTGGGGAACAAAATAAAAAGACAATAATTTTGTCTGTAGAATTATTATCATTATCAAGGAAAGATAGCTCAACACTCCAGATCCTTAACTTTCATTCTAATAAATTTACTTGCCTGCAGATAGGTAATTATGTGTACTTTTGTGTACTTTGCTGATTTATTTGTTGATTTATTTGCAATATTATAAACTGCCCAATCATGAGATACGTGGAAATATATAACAAAACAAGAAACAAGAAAATCAAACAGAAAAATTAAACAGAACAAACACCAACATTAAAACAACATGCAACAACAGCAGAGACGTGATTCTTCAGTGGTTAGAATACAGTACTGCAGGCTAACACTGCCCACTGCCAGGAGTTCGATCCTGACCGGCTCAAGGTTGACTCAGCCTTCCATCCTTCCAAGGTCAGTAAAAGGAGGAGCCAGATTGTTGGGGGCAATACGCTGACTTTGTAAACCGCTTAGAGTGCTGTAAAGCACTATGAAGCGGTATATAAGTCTAAGTGCTATTGCTATTGCTATACACACAAAGACAGAAGACCTACAACCAATCAATTCACTTATGGCTGAATATATAGTGAAGCATGCAGGTTTTTGCTGCTTTTCTGAAAACAAGACAGAACAGTGCTACATAGTTATCAGGGACAAACGTATTTCAAAGCATGTGGGACTCTAGTGAAACCTGTTATCCCATGTATCTCTCTTGTACGTCTTATGGAAGGTGGCATTTCCATGGGCATTCTTGAGATATTTGGGGCAAATAGGGAGAAGAACACCATCAAAGCGGACACCAGCCAGAACAATTCAAAGAAACAGTGCAAGATCGGAAGATGTGAAGAGACCTGGCTCAAGAGTCAGACACGACTGAATGGTTAACATCATCGTTAACATCATCATCATCATCATCATCATCATCATCATCAAGAAGAATCTTTGACTAATCTAACTGGATATTGTACCAGAAAGGAGGGTGTAGCTAGTTTGAATTTTCAGAAAGCTTATCAGAAACCAGTGCAGTGTCTTCAAGAATAGTGTTAACTGGCAAAAGTATTTTGGACCAACTGCAGCTTCTAAGTCCTCTTCAAAGGCTGTCCCATATGAAGCACATTGCAACAGTCAATACTTAATCTGACTGCATGAGTTACTACTGCTGGCCCAGGAATGATATGAGTGTCACAAGTGCTTTTAAGTGCACCCCAAATTTCTTACTCTAAACATTTAGGATTATTGGATAATTCTCTTCTCTCTTCTTTTATACAGTATCACATTGCAGCACTGTCCTAGCAGTAGATTTTTTTTCTCTAAGAAAACTTATATAATCCTGGGAGTGGCTGTATCAGATTAATAATTCATGAGATTAAGACAGAGCCTGGAGAACATTGTAGGCAAGACAATGGGCATCCCCAAAGAGAGAAAATAAGAAATACATCATGACATCATGATGAAAATGTTATAACTCACATAAATTATGACATATATCATTAGATGATGCCATTTGCAGCATGATGTCATGACCCACGTGTTATTTTGATATCATCAAAGTTTACTATGGGCACCATTACAGAAAACAACTTGGGGTTTCCTTTCTCACATGAATCAATGCAGGAATATTATACACTGTAAAGCAGGGAGGATAAAAGAAATATTAATTATGCCTTAATAAAGCAACATTTAGGACCAAAGCAATTTTATCCTATCCAAATCTAGTTAAGAATACTGTAATTTAGATAAGATAAAATACATCCCAAATGCATACATACATCCTATTACTTATTGCAAGATATTGTTGGTGTTTGGGAAATGTTCCAAAATACTTTACTATTTAATTTTCTTTGCAATTAATCTTACAATAGCTAGCATTTAGCTGTACTGTACCACAGAATCAAAATCATTTTAAAAATGAAATCTCTCTCCCTTTCTATTTCTTTTGTGAGCCTCAGGGAAAGCCTACATTTATTCAATGATATAATAAACAAAAGTTCACAATTATCTTTCCAAAGTTGGCCCTTTACACTTTAGAGAAACAAATTACAGTAAAATCACACAAATAACTCCAAATAGTTCTTTAAACTGCACTGTTCATATATACACTTAGTCACTATTTTCTTTGAACGCTATTATGTCACCATCCAAAGCATTTTAATTAATTGAAATTTTCCAGAACTGTTGTCCTTGCAATCTGCTGCAACAGCAGGAGGAATTCATTGTCATTCTACAATTGACAAAGCCAGTGAAAATAAGAAGAAGGATTAAAATCATTTTGACTGCCATGGACACTATAAAGACTACTTCAGTTCCCGGCCTCAGCATTCATCCTTGCCAGAACTTATTTATGTGAATGACATCTTAACCACAGCTTTTATTTTTCTCAAAGAAGATGCTGTTGACTGAGGGCCATACTTGAAGAGTTGCTATTCACACAATTAGCAACTGCAGGAATGGCTTTTTAAAAGTGAATTACAGGCATGTCCCCCCTTCCAAATCCAAATCAACATCATGTATGTGAAGAGAGGTCTTAACTATTTTCCCCTGCTGTAATCTACCTTTATCTACTATATAGATTAGGGTGAAAATTATCTGCTCCCGTAGACACTCCTCCTGTCTCAATGCAACCAGGGGGTCTGGATCAAGCCTCCAGTGAGCTAATGTCCTTTTTCCTATGCAGAGCCTACAATTTAATTTTTTTCAATATAATTAATACTTATATGGTAAAAGAAAGAGAAGGGGAAAAGGTGGGAAAACCTCACCTCTCTTAAGTAACAAACATTAGTTCTTCACATATTCATATCATATTACATAATTGATTTATTAACATTGGAGTTAGTTCACCAATAGGAAAAAGAGGAAAATTAAAATTAGTCTGTCCAATTTTCTACACAATTCTCCAAATAGGACTTCCAGCAGTAAATGCTTGATCCAGTATTTTAAAAAGGTGAGCTTTTTAGATACATTTGTAATCGATGGAAAATGACTTTATAGTAGCAACCTGTTGGCACTCAAAGTGTGCAATGTAAATTTCTGGTATCCCCCAAGCCTGTGATTTACTTTTTGAAAGACACAAGAGTTGCTAATTGAGTTACTGGCATCATATCTAGTTTGATCCTAAACTGGAACAATCTGAAATGATGCTGTTTGTGTGTGTCTGTGTGTGTCTGTGTGCCTTCAAGTCAGTGTGATTCCTGACAACTACCTGGGCAGAGATCCCTGCAGTTTTCTTGGCGAGATTTTTCAGAAGTGTTGCCATTGCCTCCTTCCCAGGGTTGAGTGATTGGCCCAAAGTCACCCAGCTAGCTTTGTGACTAAGCAGGACTAGAACTCACACTCCTGATTTCTAGTCTGCTACCTCAACCAATACAGGTAGTCCTCAACATACGACCACAAAGGAGCCTAAAATTTCTATTGCTAAGTGAGACAGTTGTTAAGTGAATTTTGCCCCATTTTACAATCTTTCTTGCCACAGTTGTTAAGTGAATCACTGCGGTATTAAGTTAGTAACCCGGTTGTTAAGTGAATCTGGCTTCCTCATTGACTTTGATTGTCAGAAGGTCACAAAAGGTGATCACCTGGCCCCGGGACAGTGCAACAATTTTTCATAACAGCTGAAAGGAAACAATATGGAAAGAAAAAGGTACTTGTGACACAGAATCCGGGATTATGTTGGTTGATTTCTATTCTTTTGAAGAATGTTGTGCTGATTGATAAGACTTCTCTAGAAGAAAGTTTGTAGGGAGGATTCAAAAGCAGCACAGAAAATGGTGCAGGAGTTTCAGAGGAAAACTGCCAAGAAGATCCCTTCTAATATTTAGTTCACAGAAGCCTAATTGGATTGCAGTCCCTTCTACAAACAGAAGTAATCATTTCACTCATTAAAAGGCAGGATCTAATATAAACTTTCCTTTGCTTAATAACTAATAATTAAAAGAATGGATTGAAATGGATTGAAATAAGATTCCCTCGGATAAATTTTAAAGATTAAGGGGATACCCAAATCTGACACTATTTGTGAAACAGGCTACTCCTTAACAGAGTACCGTATTGTAAAGTTGTTGGAATATTGCTTAAAATGGGAAAATAAATAAACACTGAGAATCTTGTTTTTAAGTACTTTAAAATACAACAGAAGACAATTATTTTGAACATTTTAATTTTTACTAATATTACAAACCTTGATCACCTAATATTACTAATATTACAAACCCTGATCACGCCCATTGATCAGAAGATAGAATTATTGTCAGAAAAATATTCAATCATATGCTCACATAAGAAGGGATAAGATAAAAGTAAGCTAAAAATTCCACTAAAGGAATCTCTATTTCGTCTTTGGATAGATTAAAATATATAACATCATTTTCAGGCAGGCAAATCAAGTTTCTTTTTTAGCAATACAGTGGAAACAGATAATTAAATAATTCAGTGTTGGGGAATACACAATAAAATCTCAATTATTTTAAAAAATACCTAAGAACCATCACCCTGGAAGTTGTACAATCTTCTATCATCACAATTATATTCATAAGAAAGCTATAAAAATCAGTGCCGGCTTTGAAGCTAATTTGTGCAATGTTTCTATTAGTCAAGTTTAATAGTCAGCCAGATGTTATGCAAATAATGGCAAATATCTGCATAATAATGATCTTTCCATGCAACTCATTTCTGTAAGAGGCTCTTCAGCAATCTGTACATTTTAGCAATCAAGTAGAAGTGAAGACTTTTCATGAAACTGCATTTTAAATAATTTTTATTACAAATCTTAATGAAATTCAGCTGAATTCTAGGAATTGCTCTAAACATGATTATGTAGAACTATTGACAGTCTTAGCAAAAGCTTGCAAAAGTCACATACAGTTTTCCAGGTTATACCCTTCCTTGAATACGAGACCAATACTATATTGGAATTTTTAAGGCAATATTGAATAAGAAATCTAGTTATTGGCTACATGTCAGGCAACTATTTCCTTACCTATGTTTGAATAGTAACATTCATAAATACAGTATACTCTAGATCAGCTATTCTTAACACTAGTCTGTTACTGTAGTGTAGATGATGTTGTGAAAGTCTATTTTCAAAAGGCAATTTGTAATACATTGCTGACAAAATAAATTTCTCATTGTCAATGTTTCAAAATGATTGACAGCAGAACAGCATTTCCATGGTTTTTCCTGCATGTTATCTTTGACCAATATCTCATACAGATCATTCATGCAGGAGTTCTATTGAATTAACTAGAACAGGCAACAACAATCCTGTTCGTCAGATGAAGTATTTCAGCCATATTTCAGTATGTAAATTCCATTTGGTTTGCAGACCAGCAGAGTAGGAATGGAGCACCTCTCCATCACCTTGGTAGGTTTAAAAAATATCTTCCCCTTCTATTATTTTAAAAGCCCTTGTGTTGTTCTCAATATTTCTAAGGCCACAGAAGTGATTAAAAACTGTCAGCTATTGAATGCAGCTATTTCTACAAGATCTGTACAGTAGCAGTTTCTAGAACATTTCTTCTAAAATTGCAGGCTTTGAAAAATCCAGAAACTGATGGAAATGTAAAAGCAGAAATTGAATGCTGTGCCTCACCATGAACTGGAACAATGGAGAAACTAGAAAAGATTTCAGTTAACTTAGAAACTGTAAATCTATCTAGGTTGTTTTTATTTTTTGTAGACTTTTTAAAACTCATGTGTTTTGTTTCACAATACTGTAAAATAAAAGTCACTAGAATTGTTATTCTTTCAGAGGTATGAACTACTGAATAGTTTTTGTAACTGTCTAGACGTCATGCATGCGTGAAAAAAGCAAGCGTTCGTAGCTGAAATTTAAAAACTGATTTTTCTGACATATATGAAACATTCAATGTCTTCTGCAAGATTTACACTGGCAATGCCTCAGTGGTTACATGTGAAATATAATCAATATGACCTTTTAAAAAAAAAAGGAAACATTCTCTAAAAACATATGTCAAAGAACATCCTACAACAATAGCATAAATGCTTCACTTTAAAAATAAATTAAAGCAAATAAATGCAAAGCACACTCTTCTGCCTGTGGTTTCATAAAGTTTGTAATATACGCACAATACAGGAATTTAGTCTACTAAACTATTATGTACTAAATTCTGTTCTTTTGGCAAGAGACACACATACTGGAGGAATTCATCCAAATCTATTTCTATTGGCTTCAAGTGACTCCCTGGGCCAATTGCTGTAAGTCTCCATTTGTGATCCCCTTGTGATTTCAATGATGCTTTGTTTCTAAGTTTTGTTTAACCATTACAAAGCTGCTGGAATGCATGATTCTGAAAAGAAGTAGTCTTGTGTGTTGAATACAAACTTATGCATTTATCATTTAATCACTTTAGTGCTAAATATCGTCAATAGTCAGCCCTACTGAGTTACTGGAAACTGATTAAAAGCAGCAAATGAGAACAAAAACAAATGAAGATGGAATCCAGCTTTCCGTGCAAAGTCCCATAGCATACTGATGAACTTCTTTTTCAGAACAAGCCAAGTGACTGATGAAAAAACAATGGCCCTAAAGAGTAAAATAATAAGTAAAAAAAGATTTCAAGTGTGTCTCAAGCTGTTTACTGATTAACATTTTTGCTCATAGTTATGCCACTGTTGTTCAAATTAAAGGTTTTCTTGACAGTTACAAAAAAAGGATCCTGTAATCACACACTAAACTTGCATACATGCATGTGAGTGCACTTGTATTCCACATTGAAGAAATACACAGATACACTCACACAAAGTTACTGGAAGTTATGAGCAGATTTAGAAAGATGAAGATAGGTTTTTAACAGACCTTACAAAAATAGGAATATGAATTCCAGCTACAGTTCCCTCTATTTTATTTCCTTTTCATAAACTCAACTGTTGAAATTACAACTGCAATTTAGTAGTCCCTTATGAATAAACAAAGTGAAAAGAAACGGGCTGAATAGAAAACTGATGGATTTTTTTTTTCAATTTAAAAATGAAATAGAAATAAAACGGTCATCCTTGTTCTCCTGTATGTGTTTATGCAAGAGTTTCAACATGACCCAATGTTCCAACTGGCAATTTATTCACCAGTTTTCACAACTCTACTTATGGAGATTATACAAATTCAGCACAAATAGATCTTTGTTGGATATTGTTTGATTTTTCTTCTGTGGCAAGTTTAGAATAGAATAGACCAGCCCTTCTAATGTGTGCAAATATAAGTGCAACTGAGGTCATACCAGCCCTGTACCCATAAGCTGCTCCTTTCCTGTGTTCATGGTGGCTTGACTCTAAGCCATCTTAAGAAAATCCTGTCCAAACTAAGACTCTTTGGCAACAGCTTCAAGGTACTCAGTCCAGACTGCAGACTACTAAATCCTCCCATTGGGTAATTCCCCAGCAGCTGTGCTCTTCCATCTTTGTTTTCCAAGAATGCAAATGCCAATTGCTCTCCTTCTGAGAAATGCGCGTATGTGTATGCATATGTACACAGCTGCACTAAATGTATATGTACAGCTTTAAATCAACACAGCAAATCAGTTTTAAAATAAACTTTGCATTTTCTTTGCTTTTCCTGAGTAGCATATCCTGCAGATTTTGTTATATAGCAGTTGAGAGAGAGAGAGAGAGAGAGAAGAGAGAAGAGAGAGGAGAGAGAGAGAGAGAGAGAGAGAGGCCTTTGGTCTGATCTGAAAATGCACAAGCTTTGAGTCACTCTAAGAGATAGCATGAAAACTAGGTAATGAAGATACGATTTCTCATAATAAACATTTGATTAGGAGCAAATGTGGTTGTTGCTATGTATTATCCCCCATTTTCTAAAATAAGAATGTTGTGTAATAGTGAATCTGTTTTACACCTCTGCTCATATGAAACAATCTATCTAGACTGTTATATGTTTATCTGAAAATAGTTTTGTGCTGAATTTAGAAAAAGGAACCCAAAATATTTCCCAAGCTTCTTTTGAGATAGCAATAGTACCATATACAATAACTGTTGTTATGGAAGCAGCAGTTACAAAAGACAGGTCTTAACAAAAGAATGCTGTACAGATTTTACCCATTCAACTCATTTTTGGTTAAATTAAGGATGGAAGAATTAGAACTTTAGAAACATTAACTGTTTGGTTCACCTATTAATACCTTAGTTGAGGCCAATTTAAATTTATTTACTTCATGTGAAGCTACAAAAATATTTTCCAGTTGATGGCAGATATTGTTTACGTGAGGATTACCATGTAAGTTATGTGAAGAACATCCCTACAGTAAAGTCTTCTTCTGACGTTTGAAACTGCTGTAAAAATAAAGCAGTAATGAGCTTTCAGATTGAATGGCCATGGTGTAGTTTTCTGTTGTCTTCATATTTCATCAGGGCCTGGGGCTGTCATCTTTTGAGGCAGAGTGACCAGCTTTGTGGTGTGCCTCTTGGAAGCTCATAGACAAGTGAACAGGGATTGATTGGTCTCTTGTATTTGAACCTGACTGGTCCACTGGACTGCAAGTAAACTAGTTGCAGGTTGGGTTACAAAGGTCTACCCCAATATAATGCTGTGAAAATGTTACATGTGGTCAGGTTGACTTACACCATACAACCTGGTGTTATGCTTTTAGTCTGCTATTCAAAATAATTTGGGATAATTGTCAAAAGAATGGTCTCCAAACCAATACTAAATTAGTTCTGAGTACTAGAACTTCAAGTTCATAGAACAATAGCATTACATTAAGTACTTTATTCACAATGAACAGAAAAATCTGCTCTAAGAAACTGTCACACTGCATGCTTTTCTAGCTTGTCAGGAATTTATGACTTATTACCATCTTACCATCTTACCACCTACCGCAGCCAAACCATGGGACACTATTTCTAACACAATAAGACTATATAAAAACCTCAGCTAAGATTCTCACGGTTGTTGACACCCAGGAGAAAATGTAAGTAATAACGGGAAATATATTAATTTCATTTGTAAATCTAATACATACATTATTTTTAAGCAACAGAACTGGCAAGGCAAAAATTAATGTAGAAATTGAAATCTTCGTTAAAAATTTCCTCTGCTAACAAAGCTTCTTCTACTACTGCCAACTAAACCTCAGCTAAGATTCTCACGGTTGTTGACACCCAGGAGAAAATGTAAGTAATAACGGGAAATATATTAATTTCATTTGTAAATCTAATACATACATTATTTTTAAGCAACAGAACTGGCAAGACAAAAATTAATGTAGAAATTGAAATCTTCGTTAAAAATTTCCTCTGCTAACAAAGCTTCTTCTACTGCTGCCAACTATCAACACAATACTTCGGAATTCCTAAAGAATGCAGATGGGGAAGGAATATTCAATCCTCCTCAAGCACTCCATGATAGCCTTTCATACATCTCATGACCTTATGCACTTCCCTAATAAGAAGTTGACAATTGACTAAGACATGGACATTTCAGGGAAGTTAATGGAAGTTACATGTCAATTTGTATTGATGTTAACACATAAGTTGTAGGAGAGAGACTGGCCGAGCCAGAGGGAGGAGTTAAATGGGGAATTAGCCTGGATTCCCTACATGAGCACAAGAGGCAACCCTCCCTTGAATGCCACTGAGCCTTATCTACTGTCGCCCAGGTATAAACCATCAGTCTGAGAAGATTCCTAGGTATAGGTTTTAGCAATAAAACAGCAATTGAACTCTCCAAGTGTGGGTCTGGTTGTTTCGGTCTGACATAATTAATACTAATTACAATTAATCTGGCTGTACTGCAGGCTTTTTTTAACAGCCTAAAAATAAATTAAAAACAATGGTTTTTAATGCATGCAATTGACACAAAAGGTGCTGGGGGAATATAATTAAAAAGTTGAAAGTAGTTTTACACTCAATCTTTGAGCAAGCAGAATGTTGATCAAACAAGCAACAGGTTTATAAACTAGGGATCAGTGTGGAAAAAGAAAACAATCAGCATGCCAAGAAGAGTGCAAAAGAGTATTTTGCTAGGGAGAGTGATATTCCCAGGAACAAATTCTGGGACAGCATGCATCAATGGCTTCCTGTGGTAGTGAAGGAACTTATCTGGAAAGTTCTCCATATCTCTACTCATTTCACCATCCATTTGCTCATAATAAATATCAAAAGCCTAAAGCACCACCAGCAATAAAGTAATTCTACATATGATTCATATTCTGAGTTGAAAGAAACCTCTTACCAGGGAATGCTGTAATTATTACACATTTCTAGAACATGCACTTTAAAGCATTAATGAAAAGAAAGACAGGATTTATGGAAAGACAGGGTTTACATAGAAATAAAATTAAAGTTCTGTAATATACAGAACAAAGTAAGCAATTTTTTTATCTGAGGGTCATGTTTTTGCTTTTGGATTTGCTTTGCAGTGAAATGGATTGTGTATAGCTAATAACAGAGTGACATCACTAGACAGAGTAATATCAACTTCTTTTCATTCCGTACATTTTAATTTTTTTTCTAGACTCTGAGGAGCAAAATTTTGCCCCTCATTTCACATAGAAAGAGAAAATCATGATAAAGCAACAACAGTCCAAAAGATTTTGGCCTGTCAGTCAAGCAAGAGGGAGGGTTAAAGGTACTGTGAGCACAAATGAAGTATTGGGCATATGCAACTAGACAGCAAGGAATTGCTGACCTTTACTATAAAGTATATAAGACTCCTTTTTCAGTCCTAAGCTGGCTTTGCTTGGCTCTTCTATAGCAGGGCTTTTCAACCAGTGGTACAGGTACCACCTGTGGTACATTGGCACCTGGCAGGTGGTACGCGACCATCCTAGAAAAGTGGTAGCGGGGGAGGGGAATGAGCTGAACCGGTGGCAGCACCGAACAAGCCTGAGCGAGAGATGGCTGGAGCTGCAGGGCTGTCAGGGCTTAGTGGAAGCGCCAGGATCAGCGCCAGGCTCCAGCTGGAGCTCGGCGCTGATCCTGGTGCTTCTGCTGAGCCCTGAAGAAGCACCAATCAGCTGGAATTTTGCAGCATCTCCAGGGTCTTGTGATTTACATTCAGATGCTTGGCAACTGATTCATATTTATGACGGTCACAGTGTCCCAGGGTCATGTGAAGTGACCAAAACCTGCTGCAACCACCCAGCAGACGGGTGGAATAAAAACCAAACACCCCCCACCCCACCCCCGCTGCCAATCCTCAACAGAAATGCTCACAATGAAAACCTCGGACAGGAGGAAGAGCGCCACCAGGTGGGCAGGCAGGTGTCTTGCTCAGCTGTGGCTTGGGGGGCACTTTTTTCAATGCCATTGTAACTTCAAACAGTCACTAAGTGAACTGTTTTAAGTCGAGGACTACCTGTACTGTATCACTTTTTTCTGTTTTTTTTTTTTTTGGGTCATCACGTTTTTGACACCTTGCTAGGTGACTGGTGGTACTCGGATATTGCCATATCCTAAAAGTAGTACAATGGGTGAAAAGGTTGAAAAGCCCTGTTCTATAGAAATGAGTGCTGGTGCCCAATTTTGGCTCTCCTGACTATCAGAATGTAGTCCTAATTAATTGCTATTTAAAAAGGGAAATAAGAAAAAATGGTTTCCCATTCTTAGCTTAGATTATAATGATTACAAAAAAATAATGATATTATTTGAACAACAATGCACCAACTGCTAGTATAAGACTAGAACTTGTAATTATATTGGGATCCATGCATCTAATAGAGTGGTTCAATGTTAACCAGGAAAAATGCAAAAAATGTGTTTGAAGTAATATCCCACGTTATTTTAATTGTATGAAAACTATGAATTTATATGCACACCTTGAGTTTGGTGAAACATATTTATAGTTCATCATACACAATCATTGCACAATCAGGATTTATATAATATTAACCAAAGCTGTACAATTGTTCCTGTTCAGGCTTGTCCATCTCAACTGAAGTGTGAAGAAGAAAAAAACTTCTCATTATCTGTTCCAAATTTCCACCAATAATAGATTACAAGAAGTTACTGCTAAGATTGTAGTCGAGACTATAGTCCTCAAATCAAAAATACACATAGGAAGCCCAAAATAAGTACATCTCCAAACACAATTACATGTTTGAATTGTCCCCAAAATAAGTTGCCTTGTCTTGGACAACAAAAATCTTTGTTTATTTCCATATATATTCTTACAGAACAAACAGGACTTTTTTTAAAATCTAAAAGGCCCTTAATTCACTGTTATCAATAGTTTTTGAAAATCTCCCTTTGCCATGGAGGAGGAGGAGGAGGAGTTAACTTTGCCCAGTATATTCTTGATTTGCATTAAAAGTACAGTGGCTATGAATACCAAATGGTGGCATAAATTTTACAAAGATTACTTAAGTGGGAAAAGGGAAGAATGCTTTCAGAATAGGCAATTACTATGCTAGCAGCTCTCCAATCTCTATCATAGCAGGAAGAAAAATTCTGAAATAATATATATTATATATATTATAAACTACACTTGGACGGTATTAAAATAAGCCAAATATACTAACCACTATTATAATTAAAGATAACTTATGCCGCATATGATGGGGACAAGACAAAAGCATTATTATGGGAATACAACAGGGAAAACAAATATATTTCAAAAATATATTTGTGCTGTGGTTAATTGCAAATGGCCACATGAGCTGTGAGTATGTCAGAAAATAATTGCCACTTGGACTAAGTATGTTCTGGCTATGTGGTTTTGATATTTTTAATAGGCAGCAATTTTAATCAACTGAGGAAAATATCCCTTTATAAAGAAAACAATTCTACATTTTAGAAGCAGGATATATTCTCCATTTCACTCAACCTTCTGTTATTTCCCTATACTGAGGCCAGGAATAATGATCCTTGATTTGCAACATTATGCAGGCAGTATTTTAGAATTACAACAATCCTCCTCAACCATTTTAATTTAATCATTTGTTATTCAATTTGTTAGATTTCTATCCTACTTTTCCTCTAAGAGCTCAAGAAAGCTTATATGAGGGTCAGTTCATTTTTTTCCACACAACTCTTTGATTAGGTTCATAAGAATCAGTTAAATAGAACCTGAACACATAATTGTGATCAGTCAGGTATAAATGTCTGGGTGATATATAAAATTGTTAGTATTTTCAACTTCTTCAAAATTGAATGGGGATTAATGAACCAGAATTAAAAAGGTCATTCTCACTTAAAATTAATTTCATGCCCATTTTATCAACTATTCAATACTACAGCTTCTACAAGAAATGAAACTTTGATAGTAATATATTGAGTGAATGTGCAAACTAAAATATATTTATAACTGTTCATGATAATTTTTATTGACTACAAGTCTACTACAATAGTATGTTGTAGGCTTATTGAGATGTTTATACTCAGAAGCTAAAAGGGTCACAAAAACATAGATATGAGAAGCTGATATATGTATAAGGAATATTTTAATGCATTATTAAATATAAGCAAGTGTAGAAACTACTACTTAAGTGACATTAAAACAAGTGTAGAACCGAAAAATCCTAACCAAAATGAGACAATTGAAGTGTGGCCAACTCAGCACAGCAAGGTCACTGCCACCAGCTCATCACCCCAAAGTTGCTTCTGCCAACTCACCACTGCCAAGTTGCCACAGGACAACTTCACACTGCCAACTCACTGCGAGGACAACTGGAGAGATAGCAAGGTGGGCGAGCAAGTGAGTGGGCTGAGTACAGAGCAGTGGCGACAGCTGGGGGCTTCCACAGTGGACCCCCTGCCACTGTCACCGTTGCTGCCTAGCTCCAGGCCAAAAAGGCCGGGGATGGTGGCAGCCTCAGCAGTGGGTAGGGCAGGTGGCGGGGGAAGCGGTGGCAACTGGGGGCATCCCATTTTCACATACTCCGCTGCTGCTACCACCATGTTGAGCTCTAGGCTGAAGAGTCTGAAGATGATGGCAGCAGCAGATGTGAAAAATGGGATGTGGCCACTGCTGCCGCTCTGCACTCTGCCCACCTGCTCACTCACCTGCCCACATAGCTCTCCCTCCAGCTGCTCGCGAGTTGTCCCCATGGTGAGTTGGCTGTGTGGAGTTCTCCTGCACCGACTTGGCAACGGTGAGTTGGTACAGGCGTCTTGGCAGTGGCAAGCTGGTGGCACTAAGCTGGCCATGCCAAGCTGGCCGCACTGAGTTGTCCTAGACCCAACCTAAGACTGAATAGATAAAACACTTTTGGCATGTGAGTTTAACACATGTATATTAGGCTTTTACCAAAATCCAAAAAAGAACAAAGTAAGGAAGCTACTTGCTTAGTAATCAAGACAGAAAATAGTTTCCTTTTCTATCCTGTCAAGACACTTGTGCAAGATAAAGTTAACAAACTAGACCCATAAGAACCCGCACTGAGTAGGGGTTTGAACTCATTGACCTAGATGGTTCCTTCTAAGTCTGTGAACTATAAATCCAAAGATGTTACTTTAAACCAATACATCAAGGAAAGTGAGTAATAACACCGATACAAAACCAATGAAGGTGAATTAATATTAATATGGTGGTATATCAAGACCAAGATAGCTAATCTAACTGACACTTGGCCTGAACTTCACTGACCATTCAGAGTCACTTTGCAGAACCTTGAAACATCTATTTTACCTTAGCAAAACTCCTGATTTCCCCCAATAATTATCATTTTTGCTTTGAAGGAGCTTTAAAAATTCCTAAATTCCCTCAAATATGAACCAGCAAATCTCTCAAATGGATCCAAAATATTAACTCAAATCACCCTGTTGACATTATGAATTTGCTAGTTACACAGGCGGTCGCTGCAGGCAACTAAATAGTAATAATGCAAAGCGCAACTCTTGGCCACAAATAATTGCCCCTCTAATAAATATAAATTCTCTTCTCACCCTTATGGATGGTCTGTGTCTTCCTCCATCTCAGGTCCTCTACCAGAGGCCTGGGAGTTTGAGGGTTCTTCATTGTTCCTAGCACTGCACTCTTCTGGACAGAGAGCTCTGATGTTGTTCCTGGGATCTTTTGGGACCACTCTCCCAGCTTAGAAGTCACAACCCTGAGTGCTCCTACCACCATTGGAATCACTTTGACCTTTACTTATATTACTGAAAGTAGAATACGTGGTACTGAGAATTCTCCCCGTGCATTAGTTATATTGCTTACAGAAAAAACATCTTTGCAATGTTTAAAAGGTCCTGATAGCATAGAAGCATACATCTTTCTTTATCATACCAAATGTGTAAGAAAACAAAATGAAACATGTTTATTAAAATGACTCCTACCTTTTACTGTGCTTGTGGTAAATTTATTTCCAAATTCTTGCTCCTTTGGCTTCAAAAACTGTGGAGTTGTTACCCCTGGAGGCTGCGGGACATGGAATAAAGACTTTCCATTCGTAACCATTGGTCTCTTCGGACTTAAAGCAGGAAAGTGAATATTACAGTCAACGGCATTGCTCTGATGAGCCACACCTCCTCCAAGAGATGCCTTTGAATGTGAGGTGGTCAACAGGTTTCCAATAGGAGGGCCCGGGGTGCTACTATTAGAAGAAACAGGAGGAGCTTCTATATGCAGTTTAATAGATGGGTACTGCTGCACATTTACCATCCCAGGCCTGTGAGGAGTACATGTTGTCCTGTGGCTCATACCACATGCCCTGACATTCATTGCCAAAGGATTTTTCTCCTAAAGATAGGCAGTCAAAATCCCCAGATGTTGAAGACATCGGTCAGCAATCAATAATTTATCCATAGTGCATTATGCCTGTTGTAGGAGGAGAGAAGACAATAAAATAATTTACATGTAATACAATGCGAGACTTCAGAGCTGCACTTTGTGTTAACTGTAGGAGGTAGAATTATTGATTGTGTGAACATCAAAGTAGAAGCAATTACAGAGAAAAACCTCTGGGGATAAGGACAAATGATTACTGAGAACTATAATGAAGAGAAATGATGCCCCTTAAAAGCAGAAGTTAACAGTAAGGTCAGCTACCTTTGTACTAGTTAACCAGCCATGAAATGGAATGAGCACTAAACAAATGAATAAAGTAAAAAGCTGACTGTAAGTGGGAGCTATGCTTAAGAAGAGCTTTTTTTAAAAAATTGCATATTGTGATAATTTAAAAAAGGAGATGGAAAAGCAATACTGAGCCCAAAATATGACATCATTGCCAATTTATGCTTTCAGATAAAAAAAATACAATAAGATAGAAATCAGAACAACATACTGCAACATACTACCATAGGGGAAAGGTAAGGGAAGAATAATATACTTTAAATAAACTATCATGCATGCATTTCTAAAATAAATCTGTTATTTAACAGTTAATGCACATTAAAGCAGTGCATGCATCAAAAAGGATTCAGAAGAATGCTTCAAACCCAGGACAAATGTAGCCCCTTTCTGCTATTCGTGAAAGCAACCTCACTTTTTTGGAATTATGTGGGTCTGCCGAAATGATGCTGGTTTAAGAAATCCACTTATATAACTTGTTATGAAGATTGTATTCCATTATTTTGTTGCCGCATTATGTATTTTAATTTTAATTATCATGAGAAGGAATTTTAAGCCTGGTCAAGTGGCAATCAATTATTAAAGTCACACTGCTTTAATGAACATCACAAAGGCATTCACATGATACCTGAAGCACTTCTGAATCATTTTTTGCAGTGTGTACATCCCTGAAATGCAAAAACTGTAATTAACATAGGCCATGAAATCTCAGCTGTGACTATACAGTAGTATCATGCTTGGTATAGTAAGCTTGTTTTCCTTAACTATCTGTATGTATGGTATCTAAATTTCTAAGTAGAAATATATAACCAACAAAAGTATATAGTATAACGAACAAAGGAAACAAGAGTGAATTGAATGGAGAGAAAAGAATAGAGAGACAGCATACCATGTCAGTGTGACCTCTATTCAACTATATTTCATTCATCTTCTTTTTATTACCTAATGTCTTACTTTTTTGCATGATATTACTTACTTGTTTTTTGTATAATACTGCTTACTCCCCCCCTCCCAAATGAGTAGCAATATGGATAAGTATAATTTAGCTGTGTAGTGTTGAAACGTTGAGACTTTTCCAGTGCTGACTGGCAATTACATGACTGAAGTTATTACAGGAATGATAATCACTGAATTATACACCTCAAAGCCTAAGGAAAAAATTTACCAAATGGGCTCCCCTATAAAATAAGCATAAACAGAGGCATACAAAATCAAACACACCCATGCACATTTTCATTCTTCTCCTCTCTTCTCACACGTGCTTCATCTACCTACTTTAAAGACCTACCGGCCGTTTTGTTACTTATATTAAAAAGAACAGGACTGTCATTTTATGACTGCAAACTCTGAGAAATCACAAGTCTTAGTTCAATTTATTTAACCAAAAGCAATAAATGTTAAATTGTTCTTTTACAGTGTTCAAATTATAGGTTGAAAGAACATTTATTGATTAAAAGCAGTATCATTTACTTTCAGGCCTGGCCACAGCATAAATCACAATTTGCATTTCAGCCAGGGACAGATGCAGCTAAGCGTTCTTAGATTCCCAGGGTTTATTTTAGTATAAAGCAGAATGTACCTTGCCCTAGCACAGGTGACTGGCTCTCAAGGAAAAGAACATGAAAACAAAGAGAGGTTATTCCATTGGCAAAACCGTGTGCTCTATAACAATATAAATCAATAGCAAATCAAAATGGTTATTTTCTGTAGTTTTAAAGTGCCTTAGAAAAGTACTAACATAGCAAACAAGGCATTACATTTGGCAGACTCATTGAGTTTTGTTCAGAAACAATGTGCTTTGATTACATGGCAGACGTATTTTTTTTATGTGCAATGCGGACGACAGAGGATTTTATCTGGCCTGTGTTAATGCACTCATGATTATTCAGGCTGTTTTCTTAATTATTCCTTTAAAATAATGTTACAGCAGAAAGAAAACGAATGACAGGAATCCATTGCTTACACAGCAAAAAAAAGATACCTTGTAGATCATCTAATCAACCCCCCCCCCCCAAGCAGGAGACCCTACACCATTTCTGACAGATGACAGTCCAGTCTCTTTTTGAAAGCTTCCAATTATGAAGCTCCCACAACATCTGAAGGCAAACTGTTCCATTGGTTGATTGTTCTGTCAGACAATTTCTCCTTATTTCTAGGCTGAATCTCTCCTTGATCAGTTTCCATCCGTTATTCCTTGTCTGGACTTCAGGTGCTTTGGAAAATAGGTTGATCCCTCTGCTCTGTGACAACCTCTCAAATATTGGAACACTGCTACAGTGTTTCCCCAAAAATAAGACCCGGTCTTTTTTTCTTTTCTTTTTTGCCTCCAAAAGAGGCACCAGGTCTTATTTTTGGGGAGGTGGTGTCTTTTCCACTCACCTCGCAGCAGCAGCACCGACAGCCCCGCCCAGCCGGCCCACTTCTTCTGCAGCCGAAGGAGCAGCTTCATTCTGCAGCTGAGAATGGAACTCAGGCCTGCATTTCGCAGTCAGAGGCCTTCTGGAAAGGCCTCTGACTGCAAAATGCAGGCCGAGCTCCGTTCTCAGCTGCAGAATGAAGCTGCTCCTTCCGGCGAGGCAAGTGTCGATCCATGGGAGGCCTGGCTGCAATGGTAAGCTCCACCACCACCACCCCCGTCCTAATTTGATTTTTAGGGGTGTGCCTCGCCACCAAACTAGGGCTTATTTTCAGGGAATGTCTTACTTTCGGGGAAACACAGTATCATATCTCCCCTGGTCCTTCTCTTCACTAGACTAGCCATGCCCAGTTCCAGCAACCGTTCCTTATATGTTTTAGCCTCCAGTCCCCTAATCATCTTTGTTGCTCTTCTCTGCACTTTTTCTAGAGTGTCAACATCTTTTTTACATCGTGGTGACCAAAATTGGATGCAGTATTCTAAGTGTGGTCTTACTAAGGCTTTATAGAGTGGTATTAGTACCTCACGTGATCTTGATTGAATCCCTCTGTTAATGCAACTTAGGATTGCATTGGCTTTTTTGGCTGTCACCACACACTGTTGGCTCATATTTAATTGATTGTCCACTAAAAGATCCCTCTCACAGTTTCTTCTATTAAGTCTAGTTTCAAAAGTTATTCTTAGTAGCAATTGTTTGTTTACATAATGTAACCTGAGGTACCCCACTTATACTACTGATCTTCTGATAATGCCCATTTGCCCCAGCAATTGCTTTCCAAAGCAGTCAATAATTCCCTTAATTGTTTCCCATTTAAAGATTCACTTCATTATAGATCACATACAGAAAAAGATGTGAACCCACAATGGAAAATCAAAGCTCAAAAAATGACTATACCTTTTTTAAAAAAGAAAATAGTATAGGTTGAAATCAAATATATCCTTACCAAGATTTGTGAAGATCAGGTGATGTATGAGTGATTTCATCTAACGTGCAGCTTCCTATAAAAGAATAAAAATTTGATTGACCAAAGATATAAACAACACTCTTTAAATTTAAATTCAATCACACATCACATGTGTGTGTGTGTGTTCAACTATATAATCAAAATACATACATACATATATACATATATCTAAGCAAATATTTCTAAAACTTGTTCTGCATTGATTATAGAGACCTAGAAAATGCTTAGCCACTCACATTCTCCCCAATATTATATAAAATAGCCTTGGACAAGTCCCTGCAGTTTTCTTGGCAAGATTTCAAAAGTGTCTTGCCATTGGCTCCTTCCTAAGGCTATTAGAAACTGACTTATTTAGGGTCACCAAGCTAGCTTTGTGCTAAAGATGGAACTAGAATTCACAGTTTCCTGATTTCTAGCCTGGCACTTAATCAGTACACCAAACCATCTCTCCTGAAGTATCTAGTATTGTTAATTTATTCACTTTTATAATTTCTCTTTTAAAACTAAACTAAAATGAAGATGGCAGTTTTTATGGTATAGCCTAATTTTGAGATTCTTCAGTTTCTTACTGTTTGTTTAACTTGTATGCCACCCATCTTGCCTAATATTTATACAATATTATTCTAATTAACAATGTGAAAAATGCACACTCATTTGTTCCACCTTGCTATAATTTTAGAATTGTCCTCCCAAAGCCCATTCATATACCTATGTTTTTTTTATCAGATCAATATGGAGTGAGTCAACTTCTCCTTTTCCAAATACATTCACAATTCAAAAAACAATTCTATGAACATTTATAATTGAACAGATTTCTGTTCAAAATAACCATCAATAAAAATTATTTTTATTGAACAGATTCAGCTCTATGTCAGTGACTCATTTAATTGCATTTGAAAAACATTTAAAGCTGTAGACCATTTTATGATGAAAATATATTTGTATATATTCAGCAACATCTTGTATCTCTTTTAAATATTTAAGTACGCTCAAAGGCCTATACTGCCTTAGAGTTTATGTCCATCTGTTGATATGGATAATTGAAAGTAATTACTTGTTTTATAGTTCACCTTATTTCAAATAGTCAGGGCATCAATATAGCATCTGGACCCTAGAACAAGTGCACAGAAAAGCAATAAAGATGACAAGGGGTCTGGAGGATAAATCCTAAGAATAGCTAAAGGAACTAAGATGTTTAGCTTAATGAAAAGAAGACTCAGGGAGAGATATGATAGCTATCTTCCAATTATTGAAGGGCTGCCATAAGGAAGAGGGTGTTGATTTATTCTCCATAGCACCTGAAGGTAGGACTAGAAGCAATGAGAAGAAGCTCATCAAACGGGAGCCCAACCTGGAAATACAGGTAGTCCTCAACTTACAACTACAATTGAGCCCAAATTTCCATTGCTAAGCATGACAATTGTTAAGTGAGTCATGTCACATTTTATTTTTTCATGGTTAAGTGAATCGCTGGTTATTAAGTGAATCATGCAGTCATTAAGTGAATCTGGGTTCCCCCATTGACTTTGTATGTCAGAAGCTCCCTAAGTCAGGGGTCCCCAACCTATGGGCCGCAGCCCAGTACCAGGCCGCAGGGTCTTGGCCAGCGGGCAGCAGAAATAGCTGGCCAGGGTGTGCACACGTGGGCCCGCATTCCCCCCTTGCGCTTACGGCCGTTTGCACAAGCATAGGGGTGCGAACGGGAACGCTAGCACGGGGGGGCGTGCGTGCCTCGTTTGTGCATGCACGAATGGGCCACTAGTGCGGTGTGTGTGTGTGTGGCCCATTTGCGCATGCACGAATGAGCACTGACTGCCGCGGGGGTGCGCAGCCATTTGCGCATGAGCATGGTACCAACGCAGGCCACATGCGCAAACGCGGTTGCTAGTACTGCGCCAGTGGGTGTGGCCCCATTTGCATGTCTGCACGTGCACACGCAGTAATTTGGAAGCTGCTCTCTCCTCCGGGCCGTGAGCCCGGAAAGGTTGGAGGACTCTGCCCTAAGTAGCAAATGACAGTCCCAGGATCCTGGGATGCTGCAACTATCATAAACACATGCTGATTGCCAAGCGTTCAAAGCTTGATCACATGACTTTGGGGATGCTGCAATGATCATATGTGTGAAAACTGGTCGTAAGTCACTTTTTCTAGTGCCGTTGTAACTTTGAACAGTCATTGAACAAATAGCTGTAAATCTAAGACTATCTGTAAGGTTGAATTTCCTGAAAGTAAACTATTAAGCAGTGGAACCATTTGCCTCCTAGAGTTGTGGGTGCTCCAAGAAAAAATTGGACAACCATTTGGTTGGACTCCTAACTTGGGCAGGCGGTTGGACTAGAAGACTTCAAAGATCCCTTCCAACTCTATGATTCTAGTCAATATGGGTAGCATTTTTTCAAATTATAAAATCCGTCAGCAGACAGTAGATTAGATTAGATTAACTTACTCAAATTCAGTTGCCCAGTAGTAAAATCAATTTCATAACCATAAAAGTATCTTCTAAAGTTACTTCAGATATTGGCGTCAAGGGTGAATTGCAGCGTGAAAGTACAATTTATTCATGCCTGCCTTTTTTTCTAAAATACATCCTTTTGTTGATTAAAAGCAGACCAACGGGGGGAAATGATAACTATTTAAAATCATATATGATGTAAGACTGCCGACACCTCATTCAAAATATTTGAACATCATCATCATCATCATTATTATTACATTCCTTCCAATCATTTATTTGCTATCAGAACTGCATCCAATAATTCCACTTATAATGGAATTACAAAACGTTTGTGGACCTTTTGAATTTTCAATATTTCTGCATAAATATGACTTCAAACGTGATCTGTTCTCCATACAACTCCTAAAACTTAATAAAGAGAACCCAGTTAAACAAATGAGTCAAAAACATTATATTTGTTTCTCAATTTATTGAAGAAAATAATCCAAACTCTCCATATTGGTCTGTGACAAACAACATGTAAACTTTCGCTTACAGTAACTGATGTGCCTGCCTTGGGCCACAACAACTGTGACTGATCCATCCTGCACATCAGCTTGGAGGAATTTTAGCCCATTGATCCTTGCAGAATAGCTTCAACTTAGTTGCTTGTTGTTGGGCCATCCTCATATGAACTTCCTTCTTCAGGTTCCTCTACATTTCTATAAGGCTAAGATCAGGACTTTGACTTGGCCATTCCAAAACATTAACTTTCTTCTACTTTAACCATTCTTTGGTCATACAACTTGTGTGTTTTGGATCGTTGTCCTGCTGCTTGACCATTTTCTCTTGACCTTCCATAAATGGACAGATAGCTTAATAATTTCCTGTAGAATTTGCTGGTACGATTCAAATTTCATAGTTCCATCAATAATGGCAAGCTGTCTTGGACCAGATACAGCAAAGCAGCCCCAAACCATGATACAGCCACCACGTCTCATAGATGAGATAAGGTTATTAAGCTGGGATATAGTATTTGCCTTTTGCCAATCAACCCCAAAAGTTCTATTTTAGTCTTATCTGCCCACAGAACATTCTTCCAATAGCTTTCTGGCTTATTCGCGTGGTTTTTTACATGCTATAGTTGGGAAGCAATGTTTCTTTTGGAGAGTCGTGGCAATCCTGCCATGCACACCAATGTTGTTTAGTGTTCTCGTGATTATTGTTTCATGGACACTGACGTTTGCCAATGCAAGAGAAACCTGTAGCGGTATGTAGGAAAGACTTTGGGAGAAGGGGCGAAGACATGCTGCTTAGGGAACAGTCAGATAAGACATAGCATAGTGCAGCTGCACTATGCATCTACATAGTGGGGAGAGCAAGAGGCTCAGGAATGGCCCTACCTAAGGTATAGGATTGTAAAGGTAACATCAAGAGAACTGTACTTTCAGACTTGTAGCAAATGGCTACAATTTTAGGCATCTTACACATCCTAAACGTTTAAAAATAAATAAACGAATCAGTAACAAAGAACTACCAGTTACAATGTTGCAGATGACATATATCAAGAGCAGAATTACAATTCAGTCTGCCCCAAATTGCTGGATCAGTTAAGTCTTAAAATTTTGCAGAAACAAAGGTTCATGTATATCTATAGAGAGCAAAATTTATATCCCAAAAAATGTTCGTTAGTGTAGTAATTCTTTATTCACATTTGTAAATCATCACAATTAAGCTCCATTAACTTATTATTACAAGGCAATTTTTACACATTTCTTGAGAGATGCATTTGAGTACTCGAAATATTATCTTAAACACTAAGGCCAAACCACAAGAGAAAAAAAAAGTATTTTTCCAAATTTTATTCCTTCTCCTGTTGGATAGCACCATAGCATTTTAAGATAATTCATCATGAAATGTCTGCATTAATGAGTATGTAAAAATTCCACAGCCTTACCACTTTTACTCACAGCTAAATTCAATTTAGATGCTTTCCCTTCTGACACACTATAATGACTCAGGCAAAGAATTAGACTACGTGATGAGTTTGGATCACTCAGAGAAGTCAGTTCAAAAGGCCTTATATGTTAGTAAGGCTAATACAAATTTCAAAGACATAGATAAATAAGCATTACACTAAAACAAAGAGTTCTGTTTCATATGACATTTGATAACATAGACTTTTGTGACATATATTTGCTGCAAATGCAGCAAAATATTTGACAAAGTCCTGCAACACAGTCTGATTAGTAAGTTAGTTTAGTATGAAGCAGGATGGCATGGCTATTAGATGGATCCACACTAGCTTAGAAACAGAATTCAGAGTCAGCTCATCAATAACTCCTCAAATTGGACCAATGTATCAAATAGGGCACCACCCTTCAATATTTGTACGCTTCCACCTTTTCATAAATGGAACAAGACATTGGGGGAGTTACAGATATCATATAAGTAAGTGAAATAACTAATCCTCTGAAATTCAGAAACATTTAAAGTTTTTGCTAGGTTAGAGATGTGGAATTAAAAAGGAAAAGAAAGACATGTGCTGCAGACCAATAAAAAGTTATTCATTTAGGAATGGGGAAAGTTACACGCAAATGTATAGGATAGTGACATGACAGCAGTATCACAGTATTTGAGGGGCTGCCACAAAGAAAAGGGGGTCAACTTATTTTCCAAAGCACCAGAGAGCAGGACAAGAAACAATGGATGGAAACAAATCAAGGAGAGAACCAACCTAGAATTAAGGAGAAACTTCCTAACAGTGAGGACAATTAACTAGTGGAACAGCTTGCCATCAGAAGTTGTGAGTGTTTCATCACTGGAGGTTTTTAAGAAGAGACTGGACGGTCACTTGTCTGAAATGGTATAGGATCTCCTGCTTGAGCAGGGGGTTGGACTAGAAGACCTCCAAGACCTTCCAGCTCTATTCTGATTAATTAATTGAGGAGTTCCAGTTGTGTTAACAAGGCAGTTTGCCCATTCTAGCAACACCATAAGGAAAATTCTGAGATTGGAAAGATGTGGAAAAGGGCAATTAAGGACTGAAAATAAGGATTATGGAGACAGACTGAGTGAAATGGACCTATTTCGTCTTAAGAAAAAATGATTGAAGAGAAATATTATAGGATTTTTCCTGAACCCAAAAAGCTATCATCCAGAAAGTGCAGTAAAGACTCTGTTGACATAGAGTGCAGGACACAACACTATAATCTTAATTACAGGAAATCAGATTTGAGTTAAAGTTTAACAAACTTGTCATAACAATAAGAACAATTTGATAGTGAAACCAATTACCAAACAATGTGATGAGATCTCCTTCACTGAATACATTTAAGCATCTGGATATATGAAATTTAATTTGCATAAAACAGAAAAAGGTAGAGCAAAATGACCAGAATTATAAGAATTACACTCTGCTCGATTTCTATGAAAAACCTGCAGTGAAGATGAACATAATAAATATCAGCATATTTACATGAAATGCAGATAGATTGTCCCTTCAAAATATATGATTTGGGATTGAAGGAGAATCATTCATTAAAAAGATTTTGAAAACATATAAATGGGCAATGTACAAATGACTGCAGATAGCATTGCTAAATGGATTTCTTTGAAGATCAATCTGAAGATTAGTCACTGCTCTGAAAAAGTTTCTCACCTGCCGAATTTAACTTTTTAAAGGTGCCTAATTAAAGATTCATTTGTCTTTGCTTTATTTTTCCATTTACCTCATCTACATCATCTTTGTACCCTTCTTTCTCTTCCCTTCCCAGTGCAGCTATTCCCTCCCTAATTTTTCTTCCTATCTCCTATGTCTGCTAGAAGCAGGGGGCTGGGAGGGGGAGAGATTCAGGCATTTGTTTAAAGGTTTCTATGTGTGAGGATGGTTTGTGTGCGCAAACATAGTTGGTATATTGTTGGATAGCAAATCAGTCAGGGGTAGGCAACCTTGGCTCTTTTGACTCGTGGACTTCAACTCCCAGAATTCCTGAGCCAGCATGGCTGGCTCAGGAATTCTGGGAGTTGAAGTCCACGAGTCATAAAAGAGCCAAGGTTGCCTACCCAAGCTAGTTCATAGACAAATTAGTTATTTTACAGCAGTAATTTGTTATTAATAAGTTATTATTAAGTCAATGAACATATTTTTTTCTTCTTCCTACCTTTCTACAAGAGAGGTTATCTTAGTTCCAGAATTGCTTTCTTGCACATAAATAGAGCAATCTTCAAAATTTCATTATGCACAGTAGAGAGAGAAAAAAACCTTAATAGTGACCAAGATTTATTAAACTTTAGCTCAGCTTAATCTTCATTCTGCTATTTTATACTTGTTTACTTTAAATTGTGGCAATGTATTTCTGAAAAAGTTAAAGGATTGGGGAGGATAGAGTAGAAATGCACTAAATAGATAAATAAAACAACATTCTCAGGAAAATTGTCTTCTACTTCCAAAATCCAAAAGCAGGTTTAAGTTTTAAGCAATAAAGAAGAATTATCTAAAAACAAACGATTAAAAGTTAATTTTGAAGCTAACCTTTGGATACAAAGGAAGCATCAAAACAAATTAGTTGGCTCAATATTCCTTGAGCTTTGTGTCTGAAGTCAGAGAATTTAGCATTTCTCTGCAGGTTTGTAGTAATTAGAATTACTAACAATGCAATAGGAATTGGACATTAGGAATTTTGCTGAGCAATCAAAATATTAGTGAAAATATTAACAAGATTCCTTGGTATAATAAAGTTACCGGCAAAGCCACCATGGACAATTTCTACCCACCAATGACTGTGGCTTCTAAGATCACCAGAGAGGAAATCCTTTATTTAAAATACTTATACCTTTTTCCACACTCCTGCCTATTCAAAAACATTAAGTATGTAAAACAGGGGTGTCCAACCTTGGCAACTTTAGGACCTGGAATTCTGGGAGTTGAAGCCCACAAGTCTTAGACTTGCCAAGATTGGACACTCCTGGTCTAAAAGCAGCACTCAATTTCTTCCAGAATTCAGTTTCCAGCCCTGTTTTTTCTATCCTTTTATTATATTTTGTACGAAGTTGTGATATTTTAAAAAGCTGCATTCCCTTCTATTTCCCTTCTATTCCCCTTCTATTTCTTCCAACATATGCATTTGCAGGAAAATAGTATATTTTGTATGAAATTTATACATTGGTATCAAATATAACTTTTTTTCTGTGCATTTTTCAAAAAAGAAATGAAGATAAATGACTCTCTTCCTTTTCTATACTATGCTCATTTAATTCTCACTTCAGGATGAACATACCTAATTCACACATGCAAAAAAACTGTACATTAATACTAATATCTTCATAAATACAATAGTATAATTTTCCAGCTAAAAAAAAGAACCCAAAAAACATTTTACAAAGTACAGACACACAAGTTTTACCGAGAAAACTGCTTGTAAAATAAATGAATATTAGGAAAAAACTATGTATATAAGTTTATAGCTTAAGTTAAACATGCAAGTTTTGTACAGACTTTTAATTAATTTATTGACTTCACATCCCTCAGTATCTTCATCTCATATGGTTTAGAGCACTCATCTCTTCTCCAAACTTTTTCCAAACAAACCCTGTGAGAGGTAGGTTGAGCCAGAGAGATTGATTGGTCCAAAGTCATCAATGAGTTTTCATGGTGAGGATGGAATTGAGGCTGGAGGCTCCATCGTCCCTAACCCAGTCTCTTAATTACTATGTCGCATTGATTCTCATTTTTTTCCCAAAAAATGTGATGCGGAACGTATTCTAATCCAGAATAAAATAAGTGTAAGATCTGACAAAATAAGAAATTAAACCAATGTGAACTGAATGCATTTGTCTGTCTTGGCTTGTTATTACTTTTAACTATCTATACAATTACGATTAACATTCTAACAGAAGTTGGTATCTAGTCAACTGTGGCTGGTACTGAAAAAGCTAAGCAAGACTGGATCTGATTTATTACCCAATGGGAGACCAACAGGTCCCTGAAAAACATCCTGGAAGAAGACAATGGCAAGCCACTTTTGCACTGATACCAAAAAACACATGAATGTGTCATTGTAATTTGGAGGCGTTTATAAACTAAACTAGACATGGACATTATTTATGTTTATGTGCCACTCCTGGTGAAGAGAAAGAGAGAAAATATCACTTTTCTAATTCTCACAATAGTGAAAACAGGTGAAATAATTACTATGTCCTTGCATAGAAAAGACTTATAGGGCTTCATAAAAATACTTATTATTAGTAGGGATAATAATAATAATAATAATAATAATAATAATAATAATAATAATAATAATAATAATAATAATAATAATAATAAATAAATAATAATAATAATAATAATAATAATAATAATAATAATAATAATAATAATAATAATAATAATAATAATAATAATAATAATAATAATAATGATGATGATGTTGGAAGGGACCTTGGAGGTCATCTAATCCAACCCCCTGCTCAGGCAGGAAACCCTATACCATTTCAGACAAATGGCTGTCCAATCTCTTCTTTAAAACTTCCAGTGTTGGAGCATTCACAACTTCTGGAGGCAGGTTGTTCCACTGATTAATTGTTCTAATGGTCAGGAAGTTTCTTCTTAGTTCTAGGTTGCTTCTCTCTATATGTTGCGTGGGAAAGTCCTCGCATCAACTTCTAGCGTCGCCAGTTAAGCCCAAGTGGTATGAACATCTCTTTGGCTGAGAACCCCAAACCTTACTGCTAATCAGGGTAACAAACAGAGCAAGTAAATTGTCTGATCTAATACAGCTTGAAATCCAGAACCACGAGCCATTCAGTTTTTACCACTTCCTAAAAGTTTTTCAGATAATATCTAATATTTATTGCTGACATTACTTTTCTTACACATATTTCACTCATATATATCAGAAAGCCAAACTAGACATGCCATGGGAGCTGTGATTAGATCTTCCTTTAAAAAGCTAAAACTAGTCAGCAGTCACACGTGACTGCTTTAGAAAAAAACACCACTAAAAATTTTTTTTAACTCTTTCATTTCAAGTCCCTTCTTCAGATTTTAGCTATGAAGTCTGAAAAGTCAGAGATGGCTTTTGAAGACAGAGTGAATATCAGCTTTCATAAAATGTGATTTACACAACTAATAAGATATAAATGAAAAGAATCAATAATGATCCCCTGATCACCATATATCTGACTTCCCTGCAATTGTTAAGAGGCAAAAAACAAAATTGCTAAAGATTTAAATAAATTCTTGCAATACATAAAAAACATATTACAATTCTTTTAATGGTGATAATTAATTTTAGGTAAATTTTGAATATAATTTGGGCACGTTGCAGCAGCAATGCTTAAACCTGTGGACTACCTTGCAGTTGAAATTATTGGAAATCAGTTTCATCTCCTCATTTCCTCCAATTTTAGCTAAGTCATGATCCTGTGGTTTTACAGGAAACAATACACAAAGGGGAAGCTTTAGAAAGGAAAGATAGCTATCCCCAAATGCAGCAATTCAGTCCCCCTTCATCTCTCTGAGGCCACTGAAACATAAACATGTAGCTACATGTTGCAGCTTCAGATATCACCATGTGATGTGGGAGCCAATCACAATTGCTTGACCAACTTCAAATATTTTTATTCCAGAGTGGAATAAAACATTTTTATTCTTTTTTTTTTAAGTAAAGAAAAGCTTCATCATACATTTCCTACTGTTTTGTGCTATAAATGGAAATTAATTTTTATTCCAAGAGTGATTCTTAATGGCATATATGTGAACCTCAGCCTCCAATGACAGCGCATGTTCTTCCTCTAGAGCAGCCTTTTTCAACCTTTTTACCTTGGAGAAACCCATGAATTAATTGTTAGTTCTCAAGGAACTATAAAAAAATAACAAAAACTTCACAATACAATTTACGTCTAACCGAAGCAGTCCATGTTTTACAATATTTAGAACAACAGCAAAGCAGCAGGCTGGCAGGCAGAACCCCCACTGGCCTCATACAGAATCCTCCCTTGGAACCTTGGGTAAGAAAGGCTGATTTAGAGAATATGGCCATCGCTGTAATCTTATTTGGAAGGAACTGCATTTGCTCAATTTCTAAAATTAACACTTATGCACCTTGACTTAGAACTATTTCTCAAACAAAGTTATGAAAAGGTAGGGATGACAGTGGTTAGAAGAGAACAACGCTCTAGACATGTTCAAAGGCACTCACATTTAGCATCACTTCACATTCCAGGATTTTGAAATATGAAGGCTCAAATGAAGGAAATTATTTAGAATTTAGAGCAAGATTAAGACACCTGCGTCTGTGGTCTCACCACTGCATATCTGAAAAAAGAACCACCAGGAATATAAAATAACAGCAACTTCTTGTCCTTACTGTACCCACAAGCCAACACTAGCCACCCAAGTGAGGATGTCACATTACAGTCAGCTACAATATCCAACTTAGAATATACAGAGGAGGGCACCAAGTTGGGTAAAACACATGTTGTATTACCTCCACTTTTCCAAACCTGAATTTTGTTTCCCTTCTTAGTACAGAATAGGGAGATCACAGTGAAACACCTATAATCCCGTCCTGATTATTTTACAATTCAATACTGAACGTACAGAAAATTGGACAGAGATACAGAGGGATACTCATAGACATGGAAAAGTCTCCCAACCAGTCTTAAACCTTCAAGAGGAGCAGACAGCAAACCGACTGCTCCACTTCAGTCGAAGCAAAACAAGAGAGGAGTGGAGAAATGCTAGATCTAACTCAGTTTAATGATCAACAAGATGACAAATCTCCCGAAGGGAATATTTGTTTCAACTTTTTCACATGCTGGGTTTTTTCCCCCTCCCATTCCCCGGCAGGGCTTTGGATGACTTGAGAGGGAAAGGGAGGGAACGAGAGACACCGTCGGGAAGGAGCGCTCTGGAGGCCAGTCTAGCGCTTCCTTCCACCGCCAATCCAACGGGAGGCAGAAGTGGAAAAGGGGGACGCGGGATCGGGGCAGAGGGAAAAGTCGCTTGAGAGGGAAAGAGCCAGGAGAACGAGCAATTTCCAGGAGGAGGCAGACCCGGGGTCAGAGCTACCCTTCAAAAGCACAGCCTGACACGTCCAAACTACAGAAAAGACGCGTCTGAATAAACCCCTAACCTTCACGGAACGCTCCGCTGATTGCACTTACATCAACACTTTGTATTTTCCCAACAGAGTCAAAGAGGACAAACCAGGCAGCATTGTGGTTGGGTTTGAAAAGACCACCACGCGCCTCGCATTCCGTTAATAAAACGCCCACCTTCCCGTAAAAACCAAGCCAGGGCTCCCCCGAGGCTCCAAAAACGCAACCGGGGGCCGCGGGGGAGGGAGACGGCCAGTTCCCGCCGACTCCCCCCCCCCGTCAAAGATACGTACGCTGCCTTAGGCCATGGCCCTCTTCGGATGCCTCGCTCCGGATGGGGCTGACGGAGGCGCCCACGTTTTCCCGGAGTTTGGCGAAGCCCCCTCCCCGCGAGGCAGCGGCGCGTCCAAATCCCAAGTCTTCTGCGGCTGCCGCGACGGGGATATTTCTGACGGGCGTCCCCCAGCTGTGGCGCGCCAAAGGCTGACCCCGCTTTTTTTTTTTTTAATTGCCCTCAAGGAAAGTTCCTTCGGCGGCGGCGGCGGCGGCGGCAGCGGCAGCAGCATCCACTGACCAGGTAACCAGGTTTTCCACAACAAACCTCCAGGTGCCCGTCTCTTCTTCGGCCAGGCACGGCGCCCCCGCCCCGCCCCGCCCCACCCCACCCCTCTTTCGTCGACGCCGGGAGCGCAGCAGCTACAGGCGAAGGGAGCCGCTTCGCGCGTTAAGGCAGATCAAGTCGGGGGGACTTCCACCTTTCCAGACGACCGGGGAGAAGTTCTCCATTGGAGTCATTTGAAAGAGAGGCCGGGGGAGGTGCTCGGAGGTGTTTACTTGGAGCTTATTTAGTACGTTTCGTACACAAACACATACACACGCGACTTTCACCCTGGAGGTCCCCGGTTGGGTGAAGCCGTTTGGGTCTGTCTGAAAGGATGCTATGCCCCCGTCCTCACCAGAGACTGCCTCCTGCCTGCTTTGCAGAGGAAGGGGCTTGAAGCGTTGCTGTCTGGAAAGGGAACGGGAAGCTTTGCCTCCTAATTCTCGAGCAGGGACGGGCGGGGTGGGAGTAGAGATGACCCGGCTGGCAACCGCGAGCCCGCTCAGCGGCGATGCCCGCGCTTTTCTGAGGGCCGGAGCTGCCGCCTCCAGCGCCACTGCGGACTGCCGGGGAAGGGGAGGGAAAGGAGACCAGGCGGCGGAGACTATAGGGCGAGCGAGGGCGCGTGAGGGCTGCCAGCAGCCAGCCGAATGCCAGATCCTGAGGGGAGGGAGAAGAGGGCGGGAAGCCATTAGTCAATAGGGGGCCTCCAGGACGCCAAACCCCAGCGCAGGACTCTTCCCCACCCCGCCCCCCCATCGGCCCTGGCACGTGAGTCACCGGACTAGCCGGGGACAGGCTAGTGGTGCGTCGCTTCCTCGCCTTTCCCAGCGCTTTTATTTTAAAACTCTGTCGCAGGAATGTTAAAGCCAAATACCCCGGCTCTTGCGTAATTTCTCTCCTTTTTCCTCCTCCGCCTGCTCTCATGATTGCTAAACAAACTAGAATGAGATCTCTCTCCTAGCCTCCCCCCCACCATCCGCCATCCAAATGCAATACCAGAAAAGGGACACGTTATAAATAAATGTTCCTTTCAAATATTGTAGCCTGCTTAGACTGCAGCTCTAGAGCAAGAGGAGATGGAGAGGGGGGAGAGAGAGAAAAGGTTGTGAAATCGGGATTATTATTTTTTCCCACTGTCTTCATCTCTGAAACAAACATCTGGGATGATGGGTGCTATAACTCAGCACAATTAAGCCAAACTGTTGAGCCAGCATTTTGTTTCTCCAGTTATTTATCTTGAATTAAATATCTAAACCTATCGCTCTTTGCTCAGAAATCGGAGTCATTCTAATAAGAGTGAATGGAATTATAGACTTACAGTAATATTTTATATACTACGTGCATAAGTGGGAGGGTCGCTAGTGATTACTCTCACTATTGAATAGATTAATAAGTAGTATGGGACAGTAGTGTTATGCATCTGTTTGGAGTTTAGATCAGATTTATAATTTTTCACTTAAAATTCTGGCACTATTTTCTTTCTCTAATTTGAATATGAGAAGAAATGTAAGAAGCCTTGATGAAGCCGATAAGGTACATTTGGTCATGCAATTTGTCCACCAGGTCTGAAGTTTAACCAAATCTACTTCAAAATGTGTCTATAAGGAAGTAACAAAGATATAGGTAAGGGATCTGGGCCTCTCTGCCATCTTTGAAATTCAAATATGACTTAGTTCGAGAACTAATACTACCATTAATTACTGTGGTACTTTTCATTAAAATACCATTGTGTTTGTGCAAAGATACATTTTTAAATTGCAGAAATTTAAAATGCTTGTATGGGTTACCTCTGTAACATGGAGAAAGTTCAAAGTATGGAATATATTTTTGGCCAATGACAGATTTCAGTCGTAAGTTATTTGATAAGAAAAACGTGGGGCATGTGAGAAAGATTAATATCTGCATTTTTCCCTTCCTAATTTGAAATTAGAGTTGCCAGATTTATTCGTGGAAAATCTCCTGTGATATCTACAACTTACGTTGCAAGCACAGAATGAGCAATGGATGAAGATGGAGGCTTTAAAGCTTCTCTAATACATACCAAAGAATCATCTAATTGAGTATTCTATTAACAATACTAGCCAAGCAGATGCTTCTTTGAAACTACTGGTCAACAACAATTTTGTCCACAAGTATGGACTATAATATATACTATGGTCTCAGCAGACTTTTTCCATGCTGAATTTCAAAATGAATTCAGTTTTTTTAAAGATTAGTTTATTTGTGATCCCATCTTTATTATTCTATTCAATTAATGGCATAGTACTATATTTTAACTTACAGTAGCATATTTGTAACAGTTATTGAGCAAAATCAGGTTATTATTACTGTTCTTTAATACAAATAATCTCAAGACAAAAAAAGAAGGCATGATAACTACCACAAGACAACACTCTGCAGGTTGAATCATGTTTGAACATGTCTAACATGAGCCCAGTCTCTTCCTGGAGAGCAGTTCCTTATTGGTCTGGGGCCAGAACTCACAGTATAAACAGTTTAACTATATATTCTCTGTATTCAAATTAATATTAGACTGATTGTAATAGCGTTGTGCTTACCTACATACTGTTACCATGCCAGGAGATTGTAAATTATCCTGATACTTTCTGCTGTTTTGTGGTGAGTAAATATTTAAGTCTCAGAAACGAAACTTCATCCCACTTGTTAAAAGATGCTATAAACCTTATCTTGATTGTAAGGCGGGTGACCAAGAGAATTGGGCCACCAACATTTGCGTGTGTCATGTGTTAGATTTCATGCTATATGCAGTTTACCATTTCTATGGCATGGAAGAGTTGATTTATCCTGATTTATTATCTGCAATAATTCTCACCCAATATTTTAAATTATCTGCTCTTCAAATAAGCCCCATTTGTTGACACAAGAGGATCTTGTTCATGATTTGAACTTAAGTTGCAGGCTGAACTTTTAGTTATGAAATTAAAAGGCTAGATCTTCTTTGCCATGATATTTAAGCCCCACCCCCAAACATGGCTGTGTAATGAATTTAACAAATTCTTCCAAGTAGATGGGCTATAATAGAGTTTTGTGAAGATGTTTGTTCAGTTATGGAGGCTCTCAGCCATGAACACAATATGAGTGGCATTTGTTCATTGATTCCTGAAAAACTGTCTTTCTTCAATGGAAATAAATTACTGTTCATACAAATAGCCCTAACAGCTAATTTGAAAGAGTCACGTAAGAATATAAAATTACTTTGAGAAAAGATCCAGTATAAAAAATATAAATGGAATATCTGTGGAGATCTGAAGGTCATTGCACTTTTGCTCAGATTCCAGCTTAGAAAATGCAAGGTACTGTTTTTATATAGGAATGGGACAAAAGGAACAAAATAAAACCCTTTACATTATAGAAAAATGGCAAAATGATACCTTGTTTGCTTCAGAAATACATACAGTAAATAATATACTTGTCACCCTGAAAAGATTTTCCTTCCTCTTTTGTACATCAAATTTGGACATATGAAACATATTAAAGTGATGGATAAAAGAACTGGATTCATGTACTTGTTGACTAAATTTCAAGGATTAGTGATGCTAAGATTAGGGAAGGTATTTTTGTAGGTCCTCAGTTAAGAGAATTAAGAAAACATGACAAATTTAATTAAAAGTTAACTGAAGCTGAAAAATCTGGCATGGCAAACATTTAAAAGCATTTGCAAAACCTTTTTGGGAAATCATAAAGTAAAAAACTATCATGAAATAGTGAATGATCTTCTGAAATCAAATCAAGCTATGTGTTGTAGCCATTGAAAGTTCATTCTTGTTCTCAATTGGAATTTTTCCCTGACAACCTCAGCACAATCAGCAATTTCACCAAGACATTTTGAACATGGAAAAATGGTACCAGTGCAAATGGGGTCCCAGTGTGCTGGCTGATTATTGCTAGACCCTTAGGAGAGATATTCTGGATGTAAAATTCAGTAGAAAATCAAACACAGCTTCTTTTTAAGTAACATGTTTGTGCTTTTATTTAACTTGTAAATACAGACTAATATTAAAGTAAACTTGCATGTCACTCAAAAACCATTCTTGATAGACAAATTCTGAAAATATGTTTGAGTAAGATTAACCAGTCTTTCTTTGTATGAAACACACACACACATTAGGACACAGATATTTTTTGTCCTCCATTGTTGTTTCTTGGCATTTTACATTAACAGCTTGGATATGGATAAAGTACAATGTCCTTCGTCAGTTTTTTTGCATACTTGTTGTTGTTATTAGTTGCAAAGTCGTGTCCGATCCATCGCAACCCCATGGACAAAGTTCCTCCAGGCCTTCCTGTCCATTACCATCTTCTGGAGTCCATTTAATCTCGCGCCTACTGCTTCAGTGACTCCATCCAGCCACCGCATTCTCTGTCCTCCCCTTCTTCTAGTGCCCTCAATCTATAATTACATTAACAAAGATCACCAGTTGGATTAGAACTATAGGATTGCTTCCATCATCTCTGAAAATAATATCAAATAGTGAGAGTGGCTTAAATAAAATCATTGGCAATGAATAGCATCTTTTGCTGGCCCTATAAAATCTGCCAATCCTAGCTTTTTCTGAAGAACTGATAGATCATTGAGATGCCTCTCCTGTAATGTGAATGATGCTTCTGCAACCTAGCCCATGGGATGTAGGGCAGAAGAGAAAAGCTGTATTGTATTGTTGTCTTGCACTTGTGTTATGCACAAATATGTACAATTGTTTTGTCATTATAATAAAATGGACATATCTGATACTGATGCTGTAGCTTATCTGATACTAGCAGCTGTTTTCCAAATATGGTTTATAAGCATTTCTATTTGCATGCCCTTTTGCATTTTTTAAAATAAATTGGAAGGTGTATTATCACCATACATAGGTTGTTCTCTAAATGCCAGTGACCAATGGTACATTACTATCAAACTACAAATCTATGTCAGTAATATAATTCATACTTGATGTTAATTGATATTTCTTAAGACTTTAAAACAGATTAACAGTCTTAGGTTTATCAATAAAATTGAAAACCAAATATATGTTTTCAATATATCATATTTCATCTTCACTTTCATCATTTACAAAGGTTTTCTTATAAACATCTAAAGTGGTAGTGCATGCTTCAAAACTGTTTTGAATTAAGTGCTGTGGATTTTCCATGTGTGTAAGCTTAGCACACCCCAGTGCTCATTAAAATGTTCCATTTTATTCAGGCTTCTTTGTAAACCTGAAAACAGATGTTGCTGCTTTAATGAATCAAATCATCAAAGCAGTATGTCTTTAACAAGACTCTTAAATCAGTAGCATTACTTCTTTGGCTGGTTTTTAGGCTTGCCTAAAAAATGATAATTTTTAACAAATAGTAGACAGTTCTGGGGTCATGCCAGCTCCAAAACATTTCTTCTGGATCATTTTCTAAGTGTGCTGCTCTGAGAACTGTTTAAATATATATATGTGTGTGTATATATACACACACAGAGATGAATTCTTACCATAACATTCAGGCATGTTCAGAATGGGGGGGGGGCTAAGGAAGCCACAGATCAAAGTCCCATTCTTTTGTACATATGTACAATGTCAATGCACATAGAAAGGGAATGGGCTTCAGTTCACAATTACACTCACAATCGCTCCTCCCCCCCCCCGTGCCATTTCAGAATGCCTTTCATAACATCTGGTCTAGGAAGGATGGATTTGTGTTGGTAAGTGTGGAAAAGAAACTACAATAACAAGTTGGTTATTACTACTTTGGATTGCAAGCTAAATTCACCTTTTGTATGAAATTGATTAAGAGTGTTTTTGTGTAGGCTGAAAGAGAGAAGAAATACAATTTTGCCTTACTAGTAGGCTTATTTAATAGCACCTGAAAAGTAGGAATAGCATGTGGGTGAAATTATGTGTTCTCTGTATCTCAGTTACTCATTTATATAAAGGAAATAGGAAGTTGCTTTAATACCTTGGCACCAAGCAAATATTTTTGACAACTAAATTAAGAGTCCCTGTAAATAATCTTGAGTAATTATGTATTACAACATGAATGCTAAATAGATGTTTTCATATACTGGTATTGAAAATGTCTTCAATATGTAAATGGGAAAACACAAATTTAATTCTGCTTTAATGTTAACATGGGTATGATAGGTTCCACCTCTGAGATTTACCCTCTTCATTGTGCTTAACAGATCAAACAAAGAACCATGAATATTAAGAGAGATCTATACGGATGGCAATTATTCATTGATGTATATACAAGAAAAATGTAGACAAACTACAGGACCTTTTCTAACTTCTACCACTTAGCATGTATACATCAATTGTAATTTGAATAATTTTACACTCTGTTGTTGCATCAGAACACCACCTTAAGGTAGTTGGATCAATTTATGGGTTTTGAGGTTGAGAAACAGTGATTGCCCCAAAGCTATACAGTGAGTAGAACAGATTTTTTGTGTTAAGCTTGTGTTTTAAGGATAAATCAGTTCAATTAAATTGTTTGATATTTAATTAAAATATTTAAATTGTATTTTGATAATCTTGTATTGCATCAACGATATTCTTTTTCAGCTACTTATAGCATCATTGCCTAAATTAGAACCTGAGTCATGACAAGTCCCAAATGTCCTCCTTGATTTAACAGTGCCCACCAACTAGCAATCCCTGCTTTAGAAGATGCATTCTCATATTTGCAGTGAATTCATAATATTTAGAAATATAGTATATTCATTACATTCCTATATATTAAAAACTGGGAAAGGAGCTAATTTAAGATCTTCCCGGCAAATCCTTTCTTCCAAGAGTATCCAAATAAAAGATATTTATGATAGATTGTCACTAGTCAGGCTAAACGTCCAGATTCTTTATCTGACTAGTTGGAGAGTTCTTAGCCCTTCTTCCCATGGTTTTTCTTTTCAGCCCAGTTCTAGAAAAACAGAATTGTTTGGATTTTCCTACTGAAAGTATATAACCACAAACCTGAAACACAACAGACAGCAATGTAACTATATAATTTTACACTTAGATAACAGTTAAAAGATAAATTATTGTAATTGCTTAGTAATCTCAAGCCTGAAAAATAAAGTTGTATGTGCTTTCCTGTTTGTTCAATTAAGATTTTATAGCATACAGGTTATTTCCACAGTATATATTCTTTGTCAATGAATGTAAACTTTGATGAAGAGTAAATAATTCTTCATATAATAAACCAGAATTTGGTGGGTTGTCACAAAATATATCTTAATGTATCTAATTCTAAATATATGGATACAATCCTAATACAATGAGAAGTAAGACTCACTTAATTTGATGATGTCTACTTCAAAATAAAGATGTATAATTACATTTTAACTACTGACACATTTTACATTAACTACCTTGTGTTAAGTTAAATGTCCAAATCTAAAACAAGCAATGTCCTAAATCCTATTGCTTTCTGTGTAATTTCAGCCAGTTCCATCTTTTTCAAGAGGACAAAGGTATAGCTAATTTTCTTCTAGCCCTGGCCACCGTGTTATACAACACTTGTATGACTAATATGCATGTTTCTTCATTAAGGTAGATAAAGTGAAATGTATTAGGAAATGTGATTTTATGCAGCAGTTATTTCTACTTTATATTATCTCTCTGAAGCTATCAACAATGATGGAGGATAATTTTAATATTTTTCTATTTGATGATCCAATAAGTTACATTATCTCTGTTGATTATACTTTCAATATACTGTATCTTCAAATGGTCCAAACAGATATATCATCATCACACACCATTATTTAATTGCAGGACTGATAAACACGTACCACCAATAAAACCCTTTTTGAGTTTTATTGCAGACAATATGATGAAAAAGCAGGGTAAGATTATGTTATTTTTATTACTGATCTATTCAGATAAATACTGCTAGTTTAAAAGGAAAGATATTTTGCTAATTGCAATTTAATGTCTTTAGTAGTTGTGTCAGCTTTATATAACATGAAATTAAAACTGAAGGAAAAGGGGTTCCTTTATGCAATTACTTCAAGCCAATTCTTCTGATATTCAAAACTGTCATCTTTATTCCACAAAGCTGACCCAAATTAATACTAAATGTATTAATGTATGTATGTTTAACATGCAGATATAGTATTCCCAACAATGGTTTAATACTTCTTCTGTTCATGGTGGTCCTAAAAAAAATAAAAAGCTTCTTTACTGTGAAAGAGAACTTGTATTCCGGTTACCGGGGGGGGGGGGAACAGGCTAAAATCAAGCCAGGGAAGATAGTTATAGGGAAGAATTAGTAGACAAATAGAGTGAAACTATTACTGTATGTGTGAGTGGCACAAATCTACACAGTGGTTTTTTTTATCTCTTTGCTGCCATTTAGTACTTTTGCAGCCTATATACACTAGCTTTAGGAAAGGGTTCGGCAGTCTACCCATCTGCAGCTTATCTGACCTACAAACTGTTTCATATATAATCGCAAGGTTATGCTGCCAATTTATTAAGAAGAAGCTTGCTTGCAAAATGTAGGCATCTCAGTAAATTACATTCCAAGAAGACTCCTATGCAACATATTTCACCCTATATCAAGGGGCGAGGGGGAGAATTAGATGGCTTAGGTTGGAATAAAAGTTGGGAGTGCCCCCTTTCCCTCTTTTCTCTCACTCACTCATAGCAGCTGAATGGTTTTTTTTTTAGGTTTTTCTCGGCAGAAATATCTTGAGCATCTTCTTGAAGCCAGAATGCTGCACTCAAAGAGTTCAGCTCCAGGCTGGCTGAGAGATTCCAAGGGGTGAAGTCTGGCCATCTGTTCTTCTCTAATCTGTCCACACAAACCTACATGTCTATGCTATGGAAGCTGTTATTCTGTCACCACCTCATCTGTCACTTTGGGTCTTGCTATTCAACAGAGGGGCCAAGCACTTGCCCTTTTGCTACCAAGCCAAGGCATGATGGAAGGAGAGAGGGTCTGATCTGCAGAATGCAGTGCAAAATGGAGCTTATAGGTCCCACTGAGAGGACAAGTTGGCAAGTTTGAACAACAGTGCTCTACAATAACCCAGACATTGCTTGAACAATTTTTTTTCTTTTCAATTGAATTGTGGTGTCTGCTTTTTTCTTCTTCCTGAAAGTAATTAAGAAAGAAAGTTCAAATTGAGAGGGGTAAGAATGGAAAGAATTGAGCAAAGTAGAAACTAGCTGGAATGAGAAGGGAAGAAGCATGTCCATGCCTCCCAATTCTCCCCAAACATCTCTGATCACAACAAGTATTGGTCACCTGACATAATATCCAAGGTAATGAAATATTGAATTTCTGGCACTGTACATATTACACTGACGGTATTCTGACATCAATTAAAACGTTTTCAAATATTTGCCATCTAATTGTTTGATTTCACTGATATTTATGGTTTTTAACTTTTCCCAAATGGGATGTTGATTGCAAAAGTAGATTATGCACATTTAAAGTTAACTATGGTGAGAGGTGGTGAATCCCAGATAACACTTGAAACTGGACTACTTCTTTTTAGCATCTAGGAAGGCTGACTTGGGGTTAGCCATACCAGCCTGTGTTTCTGCTTGCTCACTATCTGAAAAATTAAAAATGCATGATAAAAAGTTACATTGTCCTTACTCTTTTTAACTTTCCAAAGAAAATTGGACGTCTTCCCATTTGAGGGAATGCTAGTCTCACTTGGGCATAATTTCAATAAACTATCATTTTTAAGTTTGTAGCATGCCTTTCTATGGAAACAGAGAAATAATCAAAGTCGTTGCCAAGAAAAGAAAACTTCCCTGACTTAGATTTTAGAATCCAAAAACTGAATAATTTGTTCAGCATCATGCAGAGCAATTGAGTCAGAAACTATTCTTAGCACATCGTTTCGTTACATTAATATGCAATTCTACACACACCTATCTAGTAGTAAGGCTCTTTGAAATCAACATGACCCAGAATAGGATCATACCAAATATTTATAGTATCACTAAGTGTATCTGGAATTAATCACAATTTGAATTACAATCACATTTAGTTTTGTTTAACTGTGATGTTTTTGGCCTCAGTCTTAACTCTTGTCATTTCACTTGGAATATAGCCATTCTTATATATTGAAAAATAGTATTGCAACTAACATTTGTCACTATTAGAAAGCAAGGGAAGTTAATTTCTTTTAAATGTCTAAATAACTTAGAAACAAGATGTGAAATCAACCAACTAGTATTTGTTTGCCCTATTGTATATCAAAATTTTTAGATATAAATATCAATTGCTTGTGTAAGCCTAAACCCTGTAGCTCAAGATTGAACAGCAGATAAGCACTGTGCTAAAACTCACTTTTCTTGTTTCCTAGCACCAGCTTTATTGAAATCAACCTAGTGGCATGCATACAATTTCAGTCTTTCATTTGTTCTTGTTCTTTATTATACTCTCCACTTGAGATTGGAGAGTGGGTGGACATAGTCATTTTCTGTTGTTTGTCTGATGTTAAATCTATTACTACACACTCTCTCTCCGTCTGTCTGTCTCTCTCTCTCTCTGTCTCTCCCAAACACACACACACACATACACACCAATCCCAATATTGCCTAAGAAACAAATCTCTTGTAGAATAAGAAAGAACTTTAAAACTCTGGTGCCCAGAAACTAATATACATAGGAATACAGATAGTCCTTGATTTATGACCACAATTGAACCCAAATTTCTGTTTCTAAGCAAGACAATTGTTAAGTGTATTTTACCCCATTTTACAACTTTTCTTGCCACAGTTGTTAACTGCAGTAACATGGTTGTTAGGTGAAGTTGGCTTTCCCATTATCTTTGCTTGTCAAAAGGTCGTAAAAGGTGATCACATGACCTCAGGACACTGCAGCCGTCACAAATACATATCAGTTGCCAAGTGTTTGGATTTTGACCAGGTGACCATGGAGATGCTGTACCGGTTATATGAAAAACTGTCATAAGTCACCTTTTTCAGTGTTGTTGTAACTTCGAAAAGTACTAAATGTTGTAAGTTGAGGACTACCTGTACTAGATTATTTTAAACAAAACTCTTGGCATTTCCCATATCACATGGCACCTTGCACTAACTATAATTGTTAACAGATAATTTAAGTATAATGATTGGTATCCTCTGAACCCATCCATTGGGAGTCACTTTTATAGCAACCAGTAATTTCACCCCTGTAAAATGGAGCTTTTTGATACCACTTTCTCTATGTGACAGTTTTCATTCCTTTGTAGGTATTTAAATCTAATTAAGAGGCAAGCTAGCAGTGTACCACAAACTCAGAATTATTCATTACCTAAGTTTAGCCAGGAAAATTTGGTTTCTAGACTATAGGCATTTGCTGCAAATAATTTTATAATGTGATAAAAGTTAGCTTCCCACAGTGGGTTAGCTACTTTTTTTTAGAGAATTCATTATTATATAATTCTTAGTTTATTAGCCTTTTGAAAAGCACCTTTGGGACAACCATGACCTGGATGATTGAGAATCTCCATAGACTCTTAGTTTATTGCTCTATCTATCTATCTATCTATCTATCTATCTATCTATCTATCTATCTATCTATCTATCTATCTATCTATCTATCTATCTATCTATCTATCTATCTATCTATCTATCTATCTATCTATCTATCTCACAAAAATGATTTGGGGTAGTGTATAATATGTAATTAAAAAAGCAATAAAGATATAAAATCATTCATAATTAAAAAGCATAGAAGGAACAAGAACAAGAGAGGACAATGTTAACCACACTAAGGGAAGCATCACAAGATCTCTCCAATCTTCTGGGACCCCCCACACCAGGCCTTGAGGAACTTGTGAAATGTTAAGAGGAATGGAGCTAACATACATAACATTCCACTATGTATTCAAGATGGACAGTGATTAATATTTATATGTATTTGTATATAAGGGTGTAGGTATATACATATGTTGTATATAGCATGTTTATATGTGTGTAATGTATGTGTACACTTTTGAGAGCAGGCAACAGAATTTCATTTTTAATGTGTTCCAGTGTGCCCACAGTAAAAAATGACAAAGGTTATCTTATCTCATCTCATCTTATCTTATCCATTCACTACCACCAACCCAAAAGACTTGGGAAAGAGAGGATGATGGATATCTCTAATGCTTCCATACCTCATAGCCACTACCAATGTCAACACTGCCACTGCTCTGTTAGCCATTAAATAGCTGATCAGCACACCAGGTATTCCTTTGCAGCCCAAAATGATTTGTAATTTATCAATGTAGCTTTTCCACTCTATGAGTTGTGTAGGCCAGCAACAGGCATTCCCTATTAGCTGTTAAGAGTTAAATAATGGCCTGAACTAACCAACAAAACAATTGGTGTTAAAAATAAGATCCCCATACCTGGATTATTTAGATAGTGATATTTGCAACAAATCCATGAATAATTTAATACAATACAACTCAGCTAGAAAGAACAACAGCTTCTTACAGAACTATCATAAGCCTCACATACTGTAGAATTCACCTAGATAGATACAGATAGTCGTCAACTTACAACTATTTCTGTAGCAACTGTTCAAAGTTACGATGGTGCTGAAAAAAGTGACTTATGACCAGTACTTGCACTTACCACCGTTGCAATTCACATGTTCATGATTCAGACTCTTGGCAACCAGCATGTATTTACAGTAGTTCAAGCATCCCAGGGTCATGTGATTGCCATTTGCAACATTCCCAGCCGGCTTCCGACAAGCTAAGTCAATCCGGAAGCTGGATTCATTTAACAACTGGATTCACTTTTTCCTGTAAAAAGTAAGCTACAATGACTAATCTGTGCTTGCTATTGTCTGCATATTCATAGTGAAGAAAGTTAATAATGTCATGAAGCTTTGCCATTACTTTTCTGGTATAAAATAAATACCAATCACTTCCTGGAAAAAGTGTGCTTCTGTAATGATTCTTACCTATTTCCCTTATGGTCATCTCTTAACTACTCTAGCCCTGTAACCTCCTAAGGTGAGAAAATCCATGGCATCTCGCCCTGAACAGATTGAACTAAATAGGCAGATTCCATCTGGAGAACTCAGTCCTGAATGTAATCTGATCCCATGCTACATAAGATCTTGCGTATTAACCTTCAGTTGCTAGAATAATGTTATGATTGTTTTGCAAGTATTTTGCACATCCAAACTCAAATAAGAGTGTGAGAACAATTGCTAAGGCCTTCCATCTTAAAAGAGGTGCAGCGGCTCAGCAGTTAAAAACACTGAGCTTGTCATCTGGAAAGCCTGGTTTCAAGAGTTGAGCACCACACGACAAGGTGAGCTCCCATTCTTGCCCCAGCCCCTGTCCACTTAGCAGTTGGAAAGTATGCAAATGCGAGTAGATAAACAGGTCCAACTTTGGTGGGAAGGTAACAGTGTTCGGTGCGCCTCAGCATGTAGTCATGTCTTCAGATAATGCTGGCTCCCTCGGCTAGGAAAAGGAGATGAGCCCCACCTTCTAGAGTTGAACACGAGTGGACAGGGAAACCTTTCCATTGTAAAAAAAAAAAAAAAAGTAGATACTGGTAGACCAGATAAAGTTGGATGAAGAACAACTGTTCTACCTCTGTTCCAGTAAGAGCTGTAGATCCAGGAGCAGCCCCAAATTGTAAATCTGCTTCTTTAGGGGAGACAAGATCAGGTAAGCAAAAACTACACCGACTTCACTTAAGAAATCTTTAATGCTAGAATTAGGAATAAAATCTTGGAAACTGCAAGAGGAATTTCCCATCCTCATTTGTTCATGAGTTCATTCAGGCAGAGATTGTCAGACAATTTTGAACCATTTCTTCCCAGGTTTCTTCCCATTTACCAACCTCCCTAGAATTTCTCAGAAGGGTGACAGCAACCCCCCCCCCAAGAGATAACGTGGAAGCCACCAGAGAGCCTGAAGATTTCTGGACAATCCCATTAACGGGGTTTAATTACGGTCGTTTCTTTCTAACTGATCCCCTAAAAGAACCAAGACCAATAATGTATTTGTTTGAGCTAACACTAACCATAAATTGAGAGAAATGAAATCTTACTAACATTTGAAAACATTATGAACACTTGAAAAGCAGAGCTAATTCTCCACTAATTTTACTCTTCAGTACTATAGAATGGAAATTTTTCACCATAGACAAAAACAATAGAAAATAATGATAACTGAAATATTTAATATATTTTAACCAAGAACATTGCTTGTCTGTATTTCTCACAACTCCTTGATCTTTTTGTTTTCATTTTATTTCACTTACTGGCAGCTTGCTAATCACCTGAAAATAACCAAATTACTGTTTGGAGCTATTTTTTAAACCATTGTCTTTTTAATCATAATAAAGTAATATTTCAGTTGTAATTCATTTTATAATACAGCATGATCAGAAAGGCATAGAAACACAGCCATTCCATCATTCTTAAGTTGTCTTCAGCACTGGAAAAAGTATTTGGAAGAATAAGAATATAAATGTAAATATACAAAGGGTACAGTTCAAATAAACCACAAAAAGTTTGTTATTTTGTTTTTAGAGACCATAAGGAGCAGCTAGCCATCTGCTTCAGCAAGCTGTGAAAACTGAAGATAAATACTTTCTGAAGGAGAAATCTATTCCTTTACTTTTATAGGATTGGAGCCAAAATGGTGGCTGTGAGCTACTACTGTTAATCAAAGTAATATTAGAGTGTACAGTAGGGATTGGAAGGAGAGATTTGGGACTTCTTGTTCGATCCTTGCTTGAGCCTCAATGTCACATTGCTTGCTGGAAAAGCAATTTCTGCAACCAAAGCCGTGTAGTCTTCCTGCTAAATGTCATTCCTTCTTGCACAGATGATTCCTTCCAATTGGCTGCTGGGTGCTTTGCTGGATATGCCTCAATGTTTTTAATAGTCATTTTCTACACTACACATGCATATTCTCCCACTTAAAAAAAAAAGTCCACTAGGACAGGGCTTTTCAACCAGTGGTACGGGTACCACCTGTGGTACATTGGCACCTGGCAGGTGGTACGCGTCCATCCTAGAAAAGTGGTAGTGGGGGAGGGGAATGAGCTGAACCGGTGGCAGCACCGCACAAGCCTGAGCGAGAGATGGCTGGAGCTGCAGGGCTGTCAGGGCTCAGCGGAAGCGCCAGGATCAGTGCCGCTTTCCAGCTGATCGGCGCTTCTTTGGGGCTGTCAGGGCTCAGTGGAAGCGCCAGGATCAGCGCCAAGCTCCAGCTGGAGCTCGGTGCTGATCCTGGTGCTTCTGCTAAGCCCTGAAGAAGCACCAATCAGCTGGAAAGCAGCACTGATCCTGAAGCTTCTGCTGAGCCCAGAAGAAGCGCCGATCAGCTGGAATGTTGCAGCATCTCCAGGGTCTTGTGATTTACATTCAGATGCTTGGCAACTGATTCATATTTATGACGGTCACAGTGTCCCAGGGTCATGTGAAGTGACCAAAACCTGCTGCAACCACCCAGCAGACGGGGGGAATAAAAACCAAATACCCCCCCACCCCACCTCCGGTGCCAATCCTCAACAGAAATGCTCACAACAATGGAAACCTCGGACAGGAGGAAGAGCGCCGCCGGGCGGGCAGGCAGGTGTCTTGCTCGGCTGTGGCTTGGGGGGCACTTTTTTCAGTGCCATTGTAACTTCGAACAGTCACTAAGCGAACTGTTGTAAGTCGAGGACTACCTGTACTTTATCACTTTTTTCCTTTTTTTTTTTTTTTGGTCATCAAGTTTTTGACACCTTGCTAGGCGAGTGGTGGTACTCGGATGTTGCCATATCCTAAAAGTGGTACAATGGGTGAAAAGCCCTGCACTAGGAGACCTGAAATTCTGGCTATTTCTTTTTGTTATTTTTTTCTTTTTAAACTAGGTAAAATTAACAAGAATTCTGGCAGATTGTCTCTTCCAGACTAAGCGACAGGAAGGACCGTAAAACTGTTCTCTTTTTTTTTTCCCCACTCAAAAGGTAGGCTCATAGAAGGAAAAGCAATTGTACTTTGCTTCTGTGGCATGTCTAGGCAGAGAAAACATGCAAGGGAGTCTTATCAGTGGGACCCATATTATGTGCAGTCCAGGCAGTGGTGGGATTCAAATATGTGAACAACTGGTTCTCTGTGTGGATGCCACTTCCGGAAGTCCATTCTGGGCCTGGGCAACAAAAAATTAGCTACCGATTCTGCCGAACAGGTGCGAACTGGCTGAATCCCACCGAGTCCAGGGACTATTCCCATTATGGCCAAAGCAGAGGAAGAAGTCTAAATCTTAAAACAGCTTCATTTTCAGCTGATTTATGCACAGAAGTCAAGCAGCTGAAGAATGCAATACTGAAAAGACTTAATCCCTTCCTTGCTAGTTATTCAATAAAAATTGCATCCCTCTGTCCTGCAGTTGCAGAAGTAATTTAGTACAGTACTAGTTGCACAACAAAGGTAGTTTTTATTGGGAGTGTGGCTAGCAAGGGAAGGATTAAACTTTCCACTTCCACCCAAGTTGTTATCCTATTTTTTAAAAAAGGTATTTAAGTCTAATATCAATTTGTAACAATATAAAGTCTCATTTTAATAATACATTTGTTTAGAATAAAGACTTCTAAATAACAGAATCCCTACAATATCATATATGATTTTTATGAATATAAAGGTATTAAAGTTTGGGTCCTTTTAGTCTAGTCCTCTCCAAGTTCTCAAGCTTTTTACATAACTAACCGGAGTTTGATGAAATATGTATTTTAAAGAAGATTAACTACACAAATATATTTAAGAGAAATTCTACTAATTTGTCTTTTCCAGCAGGAAGTGGTGAGAATGTATTTCCTGGGCCAGTGTTCCTCAACCTCAGATAGATGCTGGTTAGGGAATTCTGGGAGTTGAATTCCACATGTCATAAAGTTGCTGAGGTTGAGAAACACTGTCAACATACAATTTTCACCTACCACTGAGAGCTAGATTATTTTTTCCTATGAAAAGAATCAAAGACCACAAATCTATACATAACCAGGGACAAAGCAACTCAGGGAACCATGTTTTCAAAATCAAAATTAGGTATAGCTGTTGATTATAACGATCAGGAATATGAAGAGAGCTGCTGTTTTGGAGTTCTTCACATAAGGTTAAATCATTGTCCTTGTACAAATATAAATGAGCATTTGCAAATAAGTAGTCAACACCATTCTATAATAATTCTTTTTTTAGCATTTCAGGTTTAATTGCTTGAAAGTTTATCTACTTTATAGGAATATTTGTGAAGAATCTCGGCAGATTCAATTCAAAAAGGAAGAAATACGTAAAGTAACAGGAACTGCCTGATTGTAATATCTAGTCCAGGGTTAAAGGACAAAATGTAGAATAACCTGCAAAACACCAGAATCTGGTTTTCAGTTAATTTTTGAGGCTAATAACATGCTGCTACATTTACATTAGGTCTTTTTTACATAGTAAGTAACTTTTTTATTTGTCACTGTACAAACAGATATGAATTACAGAAGGAATAAAAACTCCATATTGGCAGATAAGAATGTTTGTGTCTAATAAGAAAAAATGTTACTTCTACAAGTTAGAAATCATAATATTACAAAAAAGGTTTATCATAGTGCTATAAATGTGTGAGAGATAAGCATTTATTTTACAGTAATGATACAATTCTATGGCTTTATTTTCAGACCATCTAAATCCTCTGAATTCAAATAAATATTTGGAATTAAATACATAAAAGATTGCAGTTTTACAGTACAATTCTATAGACACATAACTAAAAGCAAGCTTCAGCACTATAACAGGATTTTCTACAAAGTAAATTTATATGAAACTGCAGCTGAACATACGATATGTGCATTTTGTATGATTCATATATTTGAATTTCTAGAGGAATTTTAGAGGTTATTTTAGAGTTCTTCTTTATGAATTTATTACTAAAAATATTTGTACCTCTCTGGCCAGTTCCACAATAGTGATAGCATCTTATAGCAAGCCTTAGATGTTGCATCACTCATGAAGAAATGATTTATACCATTACAGAAATGACATTATATGTTATAAATTACTTTTGAAACATTGTGGGTCTTGGAAGTGGAGCCCACAAGAACATCAGATTTGAAATCTTGTAAGTTACTACATTAGCAAGAGAATATATGTAATTTTTAATACATGAAAAAATTATTGAAGGGAATATTAATTCAGGAAATAAATCCATATTCTAAAAATATACTGTAGAAATAGGTCTATGACAGGGGTCTTCAAACCTGGCCCTTTTATGACTTGTGGACTTCAACTCCCAGAATTCCTCAGCCAGCCATGTTCAGAACCTTTGTTTGAGCTTCCCAAGTCCATTAAGCCAGAGGTTCCCAACCTTTTGGGCACCAGGGACTGGTTCCGTGCAGAGAGGTTTTTCTGTGGACTGGAGGATGTGTGGTTTTGTGTGCTGCCTGCATCTCGCGGATAGGGCTTTGCTTGTTTGTGCGGCCCAGTTGCTGGCATGCCACGGACCGGTACTGGTCCATGGACCGGGGGTTGGGGACCCCTGCATTAAGCAATTCTTGCTACTGATCTCTTTTTTTCTCCTAAAGAAGAGGCTGATGTTTAGGTGACATACCTTGAAGTCTTGCCAGGCCTCCAAAATGTCTCCACACCCTTAACAGGTATTACAGAGTTCTACTCTCAACGTATCTATAAATATAAATAAGTCTACATCAGTTTATTTTTAATAGTCTAGTGAAATTAAATATATTTTGATTTTTGTGAATTTAAAAAAAAATCCAAAATCAGGCAATTTTGTCTTTGCAGCATATATTTAAACAGGATTTAATATTTTGTCAATATCTTAACATTTATCATACATAATTTAATAACATCTCTGATAAATAAATCAGAATATTAGTATAAATATCATATTAATATTAAAGAAATAAAGTTGATAACATAGTGATGAAATTCTATCTTCATGAGAAATACTGAGGGGTAACATTAGTAAGATTACCCTGCTACCAGATATAATAATTTCAATTTTTCTTTCAGAGTATACAGTCAAAATAGTCAGTTTTTCTCCATGTGATGTAACTCCAAAAGTTGTTAAGATTAAAATTATGGTGGAAAACATCACCCAAATCTCCTTTGGCAACTGATAGGTGAGCGATTATTTAAAAAAAAAGATATCTTGTAAATAAACAGAGGTGAATATATACACACTTATTATGGCAGTTATGATCATGATTACAAGGGAACAAGACATAAACAGTCAGCTTGACACTGTGAGATTTTATGTTTAATTTATATAATTGCTTTCATATATGACAGTGAAAAATACAGACCCAGATTTCTATTGGAGCTTTGGACATTTTTTGTATTATTAAAAATTTAAGATAAAGTCAAATAGTACAAAACATGGTTTTATTTTTATGAATTTATGATATAACCTGATAAGATATAGAATCTCATTGTGCCAAATGTTTTAAAAAACAAGGTATTTTTTTAATCAGTTGTAAGTTTCTAGTGCCCTCTAAAGGGCAGTCCACAAAATGGATTCACTCACAAATCTTGGTACATGTAGGTAACTGAGAAGGTGATCCATTGTGCAAAAATCTAGAAGTTAGCAATAGAGTAATACCCAATGAAAAATCAATAGCTTCTTATCACAACGTGGTCCCCTATTCTAGATCATTGTTCCTTTGCCTCTTTTTTTAAAAAAATCCTGTAGCTAGATTTGTGTTATTCTTCTGTTTTTGTTTCTCACTTTGTATCTTGCTGAGTTCCCAATCCTATTAACAGAAAACCTCATTGAAGTGTGTTGTGTCCTCTCAATGTCGTAGTCAGGAACTCCGATTGTTGCTTCCAGTAGCTGTCAAGAAGAGACACAAGAGGCTTCTGTGTGTATGCCGTCCACACAACATATGCAGAAGGCTCTTCTGGTTACAGCATTGGAATTGTTAGATAAGGCCACAAAGCAAAGCCACCTGGCCACTTTTTCTTTGCCCTTGAAAGATTTCCTTATCACAGGCCTTAAATTACATATTCTCTGGGCTTCCCTTGAAGTAAATTCCACTATCATCTTCTTTGTAATGAAAGAGAATTGTGATTTTTTTTCTGTATAGACTATGTCAAATCCACATGCTGATCTCCAGTAGACAACTCTCAGAAAATGACGTTGTGGAAGTTAAACTTGAAAAGACATTGTTTGTTATATTATAATAATTTAGTCCTAAATTCTCAATATGGCACCCAGACGTACACAAGCATCCACAGAACATTTCCTTTCATCATGTTCTTGCTTGCAGAGAGATGGTATTTGTTGCAGATATTCCAAAGCACCATTGTTGCTACTTTGTCATGCGGATATTTGTAGTCGATCTGTGTGATCTTACAACAGCTAACTAGGTGTTTTTTGTTTTTGTTTTTTTGCAGAGGCCGCATTTGGACCATATACATTTTCTTCAAAGACAAATATGATGAGAAGTTGCTACTTATAGCATGGTTTGGAAAAACAGTATGTCCACCTTTTCCCAGAGAACAAAGATTAACAGAAGTAATGAGAGCCAGTTGGGTATAGCTAAAAAAAGCAGAGCCTCCTTAAAAACAGAGCCCCATAGAAGATTGCAAGAAGAGCACCCAGCTTGTGGAATAGCATGAGGCTGCCTATTATGTTCAGCATAACTACATGTCAGACAACAGAATTAAGGGGTCAATTCTCTGTGGCCTCATGTGACACACACAAAGATGGAGAACTGTAGGGATAGGGAAATGATACATTATGTAAAACAGAAATATTGTGCGGTTACCACAAAATATTCTGGGCTTGGTACCCAAATGAGACCACATTGTTAACCTTTCTCTGATCAATAAATACTTCTGGACTTCAAACACAGGCCAATACTAAATTCATTTCTTCTGCAGTAGCTGAGGATACTAACCATTACTACATAACACAAAACATCTCTGCTCAATCTTCTCCACCTCTTCTAGCAATGAATGCTGTTTTGTTTTAGGGTTTTAACCCTAAATTATACAGTCAAAGACAACTATATAATGCTATTCTCCTCAAAAGCATGGAGCAGTGTGTCCCATAGATAGAAGAGGCAGTCATCTTTGCCCATAGATAAGCTTTCTGTGGCAAAGGGCAGGCATGTCTCCATAAACATTATGACTTTTTCCAAAACATTGATGGGATTTATGCCTTTACGGGACCACAGCTCAGATTCATGAAATAAACTGTCCCCAAATCCAGCAAGATTCACAATGGTCCTCAATTGAGAACTATGAATGCTCTGAGTAGTCATTGTTGTCTCTCACCACTTTCTCCTCTTAATAAATGCTCATTAGCGAAGCACTCTGTAGTAACACATAGTCTTCTTTTTTAATGTTCTGCAAAGGATCTCCATGAGTAGATCCTTTCTAGAGCCCATTTCATGTAGACTAAAGAAAGTCTCATCTCATGAGCAGTAGGTGTCATGCTTCTTCAGGCTGTTCCAGAGAAATTTCGACACTTCTGCAAGTTCCACAATTTATGCAGGAGATAGTGATCCTGCCACAAAGAGGGTGCCAGAAGAGCAGCAAGCTGTCTATAGAGCCACTATGTTTTAAACTATGCTCTGGGGCAGTGATGGCGAACCTTTTAGAGACCGAGTGCCCAAACTGCAACCTAAAACCCACTTATGTATTGTTGGGTGCCAGGTGGGCTTGGCCCATTGGGTGGGTGTGGCCAATTGGATGGCCCATTGGGTGGGCATGGCTGCGGTGGTAACAGCAGACTGGGTGGGACTAAAAAGTTCAGTCAATCAATTCCAACTTCACGAGATCTTTTTTTTTCCTGCAAGAAGTTGAAATTGATTGATTGATTGAACCTTTTCTTTTTGTACACGGCGGCGGAGGCCTAAAGCGAAAAGGTTTTATAAAACCCAGCTGAAGGCCTAGGACTGGGGCGACAGCGCGCGTGCCCACAGAGAGGGCTCTGCGTGCCACCTGTGGCACGCGTGCCATAGGTTCGCCACCACGGCTCTGGGGACTCTAAAAGCAAGAATTTCAATCAACACACAATCCAAAATGGTCCAAATTGGAAGAATCAAGTTTAGAAGCACATACAATTTATAGCTGCTGAAACTTTAGAAAATACTTCACTCATGTCTCCATTGCTGAAATTAAGCACTATTATTTTTCATAGTAAAGGTGTCATTTGTAAATTCAGTATAATCTCAGTTACTTACAGAAGACTAAAATACATTCACCCTTGTGGAAATAATGTGTTTGTGTGTTTCTGTCTGTATGAGAGAAAGTTATTCATCTTAATATGTCTAACAGGATGAAAGTTCCAGTTAAGTTAATTTACCACAAGATGTCATCACAGCCAAATTAAAGGGAATTCAAGAAGCTAGATTTATTATTTAAAAACTGCTGTCTGCTGGTCTGATACATGCACGACACGTATATCTAGGACTAAAATTATTTATATCAAGAACACAAACTCTCCGATAAATTGATTAGAATTCAGCTAAAATAAAACTAACTCAAATAAAATTAAAAGACTGGATTCTATCTTTTTGTGGTTACTGTTGTTTATAAAAAAACATGTTTCAAAAATTATTAAATTACTTAAATTGTAAATTGATTTTTTACTTAAGTTTTAAAGCTCAATGCACAATCTACACAGACACATACAATACAGTATACCACACTTATGAGGAAGTAATCAGAAACACCTTTATTGCCCAATTCCAAAACGAATCTAATTTCTCTGATGCTTCTCTAAAAATTATTTCAAGTTCAGCTTGATTCCTAGTGATTTAATGGATTGATCTAAATAGTTTTTTGACAACAGGATGAAAATAGCTCCTTTTTGCCTTTTTCCAGGATATTTTTCAGTGGCAGAAACTGAAATATTCAGGTTGCTTTCAAATGAGCCCACCCAGGTATCCCTGCCACCAGAGAAGCAGGTGGTGAACACAGAGAACTTGTTTCAGTTGTCAAGTGGAAAACAACTAGGGTGTTCTCCAGCTGTTGGTGAGCTTCAACAAAGTACTGTTCTATTTTTTTTAAGCTTTTTAATTGTTGTTTTCTAGGATGATAGGGGACACTCTAACACTTCTTACTTATCATTCTCTCCAATCCAAGAGACTATTGGAAAGGAACTAAGTAAAAAAAGCTTCAGACTCTTGTTTATCTATTCATCATAAGTACGCTTTTGAAAAAATTGAATAGAATGGGGGGAAATGCCATTTTGCAGAAGCCATCACAAGATAAAAAGTTCAAAAATGGGCTGAATCCAGGCAACATCAGAGGCTCAGTATGTGGCTGACTATTCTATGCCCTTGCCCTTCTTCCCTTCTGGTGATGTGATCCAGAGAGGGCATATGAGTTGGTGCTGTATTTCCCAGCACACACATAACCACCACAGATGCAATTCAAGAGGAAGGTAGAAACACAGAGAGACAATAAATATTTGCTCATCCTAATCTGTCTCAAGGAGAAAGCGCATTGGGCTTGGATGCATAGTTACTTCATATCATATCACTTTATTATAATGGTAAAAATCACTATAGGCTGGCCTTTTGTCAGATTTTAGATGTATTTTGCCATTTCTAGACTGGATTATTCCATGTGGCGCTACACTTTAGGATATTTCTCAAATGCAAAATGCTGCTTTATGCTATCACTTCCAGGAAGTAATGAATATGTAAAGTCAATATATCAAAGCTAATTTAAAATGCAGTTGCTTGCCTTAAATTTTATTCAGAGCCTGGGATCTACATATCTCAGAGACTGCAGGATTCATATAATGGAGGTTTTTTTATTGAAACTTAGGGACTGTGTGTGAAATGGATCACTGTGCCTTCTTTTCTATTATCAAAATAAACCACATTTCAATGCAAAATGTGAACCCAATTTGACTTTTCTACTATCAGGATATAGATAGTTCTAATCATCCACACAGAACTTTCTTTATCATCCTTTATAATGAAGTAAGAACTGCTAGCAGCAGCATTTTTGTGTCAATTGCCCTAAGACTGTAGATCATCTCTTTCCCAATGTACAAAGGACAGCACTGGGATCCACAGTAATTACTGGGTTTCCTGTTGGATCTTGGACCTTGCCCTGTTGTCACTTTGGGGGCGAGAACAGGACAGATAATGAATGAGGCAGAAATATACGTGCTATAAATAGTGTTTGACTGTGTGAGGTGATTTTTTTAAATCCATTATTGCTTGGGAAAAAGATAAACCTCTTATCTATATGTACTGCATGAAGAGCACCTCTTGTAAGAAGTAGTAGATATAAGGTTCATTTATCTTCGGATAAATCTCTGGGATTTCTGCTGTAGATCAGATAAGAATTTCCAATTTCCAAAGCAGCAAGAAAATGACTCTCTGTGTCTTAATTATACTGCTGAAATGAAGTAAATAAGTAAGCAGTTGGGTAAGCAGTTGTAGTTTTAATTTCTGGGATCAGAATTATTTAATTCTAAGAATATATTCCCCGCAGCTCATTTAGGTGGTGTGCGTGTGGGAGGTTAGCTAAGAATAATAGGAGTGTATGTCAAAAGTATAAACTCCCAGCAGGATCACACCAAAGCATGAAGGTCATCCCAGCTGCCCAGCCAAAGCAAGCAGACACTTATATTGTGCAGCAATGATATAGGAAGATGCTGGAAGCAGATGATCACTGATAGTAGTAACAGCATAATTACAGTGTTAGAGGACACATTGATAAACCTCTCCTGTATTTTAAAAGAAGACCACATGACTAGACCAGTGGTTGTTGATATAATGCCAGATGATAGGTTCCTCAGATTGGGTAGCATTCAATGGGGATCTTTAAGACTACTAGTATTGTTTATGGCACAGCTAGATGAAAGTCTTTGGGGTATCTAGTTCCTGATGTTGTTAGACACACACACATAAAGAAAATCCAAAGCTTCCAAGATGAAATTATAATAAAAACAGGGACTGTAACAACATAAACATGGAAAAGATAAAATGAATCACTTGTACATTGACTTTTGGCATCAGCAAATTGAAATGGACTATTTACTATTCATTCATTTACTCTCAGATTATGCCATCTACTATTGCATTCATGCTATAGACAGATCACACAAAAAACCAAATGAGAAATAGTGTTGCTTTCATAGTCGGAAAAGATATAGGAATAACAGACCTAGGTACAACACAGGCTATGACTGAATAATATCATTCAGACTACAGGTGGACATCCCCTTAATCTGAAGGTTAGGGAAGTCTGTGCTTCACCCACTGATTCAGAAGAGGAAGTTGACAAGTTTCATAGTCAAGTTCAGTCTGAAATTGATAGAAACTGCAAATAAAATATGTTGCTTGTAGCTGGAGTGCTGAAGTTGGAAATAGTAAGGACAAAAACTTAATTGGACTGCATGGCTAGGAAATGTCAATTTGTATTTTTGGTCGCTGAACTAGCTAGCATAACAGAATATGCTTACTTTTATCTGAATATAGAGGCTTATTGGGAGTGTACTGGGTGCAAAGTAGAAATTAGCCGCCATAATTTTCAACAGCAGTAATATGAAATATATGTAGCTGTGCTTGTCCAATGTTGCCTTATTTTCTGATCATACCTTTACAAGTCAGGTTCATTTATCCTTTGAAATTCACCCCAGTCACAGTAGCTTACATAGTGCCTCCAGTTTATTCTTTATCCCACTGCTCTAATAAAAGGAAACTCATCAAGAGTTTTTTTGCCAGCAGGGAACAGTCATTTCCAGCTTGTGTATTACCTGGCAAATGGGCTTCCCAGTAGCTCTCAGAACAAGTATTACACAACATATCTTAAAGCTATTAGTTGCCAGAGAGAAAAAAACAAGGACCAAGATAGGGAGTCTGTACAGGCACTTCATCTGTGCAGAAAATGATAGGATTAACTTTGCTAAATCTATGCTGTCCACAGTCTGATTTGTTATTGTGCCATTTTATAAATATCAAGCATGAAAAATGTTACAGGTCATCCTTGAGTTGCAACTGCAATGGAGTCTGGCCATCACAGTCATAATTCATGATGGTTGTAAAAAAAGTCGCCCATGTGATCATCTGATCTTACAAGCTTTTTTGTGGGGCTCATTAAGCGAGCCAATGATTTGCTATGGGCCAGTTTTGCTGAAAACCAAGAGTAAATGCCAGTGTTTGGCAAAACCATCATAAAACATGGTCACATGGCTGTGGGACACTGAAAATGGCCACAAATGGGTAAACACTTTGGGTGCTCGGTTGGACGTCAAGTGCGGTCATATAGCTGCGGCGGGGGGGGGAGGGAATGTAATCAGAACTTCAAGTCCAGTTCATAAGTATCCTTGGGAGGTCCATCATAACCTTGAAATGGTTGCTAAGCGACCGATCATAAGTCAAGGACTGCCTATATTATGAATTTTAGAGAAATCTCTCCTTAGTGATTGTAGTCTTGCTTATTTAAAACAGAAATATTAGATGTAGCAGAACACGTATCAAGAAAAACCATCTATGGAATTAATATCTAGCCACTGTTTATCTTCCAGCAATGAAAACAATGCAATATATTTAAAAACTGATCATTAATACTTTATACACTACTTGCTTAAAATGTACCTTAGAAAGCAGTTAGTCATCCCACAGAACCTCCTTAAGAAGAAATTCTGGAAAAATATCCCTAGAGTTTCAGTTATTTCTAATATGGTTATCATCTTAGAAAGCATTTACCATATCATTTCAGAGGAATGGGGAATTTGATAACTTATTCTTGAGGAAAGGCATTTTGCACTTGAGAATACCCTCAATGGAAACAAGAGCTATTACTAGAGCTGGCTGCTTTGATATCCCTGGCAGCAGTCCACACACAGAAGCTAATCAAACTGGAAATTAAATCATAGTTTGACACTGGCAACACTATCTCAACATTGAAAATAGACTGTTGGATTGCCAGAGCAGCCGTGTGGCATATAAATCTCTGATTCTCAGCACTACTGCCACTTTCTGTCTCAACTCATAGTATCTGCTGCCTAAGTGGTAAGTCATTCTCCCGAATGACAAGGCTGGTCTTGCAGGTTATAAGCAACTGTAGAAAGCTGCTTCATAAAGAAACTATGTTAAGCAAGTAGGAAGACGCAATAGAGAAACAATCTGCATTGGGCACAGCATTTATTTACTGGCATTAACACTTAGCAGCTGATATGAACAGACAAAAGGTTGTCTAACTAACACAAACTCTTGCATCATAACTGACTACCAAAGAATCTGTTAAGTCCTCATTGACTCATTACCAATTAACACTTAAGATACACTTTGGTGATTATGGAATTTCCAAAGGGGTGAAGGAGGTTTTAAAAGTGAGGAAAGGTAGTGATTTCCAGGCAAGTAATGTTAAATTTGTGTGCTCATGGAAGCTTGATGTTTCACAAAAGCATTGTTAGTTCTTTAACATTAACATTAGCATTTTAACATTAACCCGTATGTCAAAACTAAGTATTAGAGTGTGTTTTGTGCACATTTAAGGCTCATCTTTATGTCTGAAGTGAACATGCCCTACAATCATATTTATGCCATATCATAACATTGCTTTCATCTCATTCTTCTAGAACATATGAGGCACCTCAAACCAACCTTTAACTTTTCAAATCTTAAAGTCATCTGGTTCCTGTTCAGGGAGATTTCTATGGTTTGCTCTCTGGTCCTATAGCCATTTTGCACTGGTGTTATGTGAGCATTTATCTTCATGGCCTCTGCTTCTCTGCTTCTCTCTCCTTAGCCGGGTAGCCAGTGTTGTTAGCCTTTCTTTAGCAATTTCTAGGGCATCATCATCATCATCATCATCATAATAGGGGTGGACAACAATGGCAACTTTACAATCTGTGAACGTCAACTCCCATAATTCCAAAGCTGGAATTCTAGGAGTTGAAGTCCACAGGTTGTAAAGTTGTAAAGTTGCCATAGTTGTAAAGTTGCCATAGTTGTAAAGTTGCCATAGTTGTAAGGTTGTAAGGTTGTAAGTTTGTAAGGTTGTAAGGTTGTAAGGTTGTAAAGTTGCCATAGTTGTCTATCCCTGCTCTAGGATTTCAAGTCGTCGTATTTTTTCAGTTGTTGAGTCTTATCCTTAATCTCCACAGTTCTACCAGCTGTCTCTCTCTCTCCCTCTCCCTCTCCCCCTCTCTCTCTCTCTCCTTATCCACTGAACCTTGGTAAGCAGCCTCAAGGATTGGCTGTGGTTCCATGATCTTATGCCTCACATCAGCTGTGATTAAGGGGATGGCAATAATGTTCTAGCTTCAGGTGTTGGCTACACAGCCAGTTTCCTTCTAGGTCTTTTTGAGTCTGGGATGTAATGTGTAGTTGGTCCATCTCAAGATGTGAGAGCAGCAGCCTTTTCACTATGTTGAAATGTGGTAACTTTTCTCAATTAATCTGGATGCTGGTCTTCTCTCCACCCATAGTTCCCTCATACACTTCATAAAACGTCTCTCATTAGATTTATTGTTGTATTAGCATCCCATTAATTCCAGATTCTCATCTCATCCATGTGCGGTTGCTCACTAATCAACAAATTGCACTGGCTCCCCAACATCTGACACAGACCTTATTGATTTGTGTCACTCTCATATTTGAGGTAGGCACTGAAGTGCTCACTTAGTGAGATTCCACCAGCCTGACTCATATTCTATGTTTTAGTTTTAACTCAAGCTTCAGCTATAGTTTTAATACTTCCCCATAAAACAGCTCATATTTTGATGACTTCATAATTACATAATTTAGTTTTCTTGGCAGGAGTAGAGGTGATTTGTCATTGTCATCTTCTGGGATTTTTTTTAAATTTCCCCATCTGGCCTATATCCCTGGGATTCCCTATCCAGATTTTAATCAGGCCTCACTCTATATGCCTTATAAGACTGGACAAGAAGGGAAAGATATTCCCACTTGATGAATTTTAGGTAATGCTTCCTGGTATTTAAATTCTAGACAGTAAAATCTTCCACGTGTAAGATAAACAGAAGTTAAGTGTAACTATACTCCCTTTCAATAAGAGTATCACACTGATTTAAAAAAAAAGCTTTATCACTTCTGTTTATACTTACCTAAATGATAAAGCTATAGGAATATAATTTGCTGCTTTTTAAAATCACTGTGATTTTCAGACATCTGATCATTCAACCGCAAGAGGATTGGAAAGTAGAAAAACTAGTTATTTTAAAGTAAGGGTAGAAGGAGGTGGTAAGAAGGAAGAGAGTACTAGAAATTTGATTCATTTGTTAAACATTTCCTTGTTATACACCCTTTGCATCGATTTCAATTTCTCCCCTCAGCACTGTCTCATTTCTCATCTTTTCTCGTCTTCTCATTTTTCCTACTGTCTTCTCCTATTGGTTTGTTATGATTAATCACTTGTTTGTAACTTTTGATTAATGATTGTAACTATGATTCATGATCTATGACCTATTGCTTGCTGTTTATATGTACACTGTGAACTTATGCACAGGAGACAAATTCCTTGTGTGTCCAATCATACTTGGCCAATAAAGCTATCTTATCCTATCCTATCCTATCCTAGAATTTTTCCATTTATTTTCAGCCCTGGAACTTATATAGTGGTTTGGGTGTTAGGAGAGGACTGGAGACTTAAATGGCTGTTCTATCTTTCCTTAAAAACCTCCAGTGATGGAGCATCCACAACTTCTGAAAGCAAGCCATTCAATTTAATTGTTCTCACTGTCAGGAAATTTCTCCTTAGTTATACATTGGATCTCTCTTTGAAAAGTTCTCATCATTGCTTCTTGTCCTGTCTTCAGCTGCTTTGGAGAATAGGTCTAACCCCTCTTCTCTGTGAGACAGCCCCTCAAGTACTGGAAGACTGCTATACTATCATGTCACCTCTATTTCCTTCTCTTCGTTAGACTAGACTAGACATTCCCAGTTCTCGAAACCATTCTTTGTATGCTTTAGCCTCCAGATTCCTAATCATTTTTGTTGCTCTTCTCTGCATTCTTTTAGTCTCAACATTTTTTTTGTATGGTAGTGCCAAAACTGGATGCAATATTCCGAGTGTGATCTTACCAAAGCAGGGTAAAGCAGTATTAACACTTCACACAGCCATAGCAATAGCTCTTAGACTTATATACCATTTTATAATGCTCTCCAAGCAGTTTACAGAGTCAGTATATTGCCCCCAGCAATCTGGGTCCTCATTCTACCGACTCAGATGGAGTCTGATGGAAGGCTGAGTCAACCTTGAGCCAGTGAGCCATGTTCTTAATACAATCCCTCTGTTAATGCAGCCTAGGATTGCACTGGTTTTTTTAGCAGGTGCAACACATTTTGGATCAGGACTATTTCTCAGCTTTATTTTGGACCAATCACTATCTATTCCTAGTGGGAGAGAAATAAGAGGAAGGAACACTATATACCAGAAGTGGGCAACTATATCAAATCATACATACCACCCCTGGTATGTAGGATTTGTCAATTCTGTGATACATAAAGCAATCTGGGGTGGGAGGCCCATGTGAAAATCTGGGGGGGGGGGAAGTCAGCCTGCTTTAATGACTAGCAGGGAGGTGCTGTGCTTTCATGAGTCAGAAGCACTTATTCCTTTTTTTTGCAGGGGTTGCTTTGCAGAGCTCTGCTCTAAACACTTTGGAAGAAAAATGTAACATAAATCAAACAAATAATAAAATGTGCATATAACATCAATGAATATTTTAATACATTTTAACACTTCCTTAAACATACTCACATATTATTACTTCAGTTTCAAAGGTTTAAAGGTAGAATACATGAACCTTTCGACCCTATTAATTTCAGGAGACTTATAGGCAGTATAATAACTGTATGGAATCAAGGGATTGCAGTACATGTATTAATCAATCACAGCAGTGGGCTGGAACACTGTGTACAATCTATTTTCTATTTCTATTCCCCAATATGTTCAGAACATTTGCGACGCAAAGCTGTGTCTTTTTTTTTCTTAATAGCCCTTTCTAGATTCTTTTCCTTTCACAGAAAGCATTGATAATTTTGCTAATACAGAATTCACCAGTAAGAAACCTTTGTTATATTCTTATTAAAAGTGTAACAGGAAAACATGACTACTTTCAATTATTTATAACCACACATAAGAATTGTAGAGCGATGAAACCCTTTCATTATACAGTTTAATTATAATGCTGAGCAACTAAATGACACTATCTGCAATTAATATTGATAGTGCAGCAAATGACGATGCTAAAAATTTTGAAAGACACATTTGTAGGTTTTACACAAATGCCTTACAGTCATTCCTCTCGATGGTGGGATAGCCCAGGCAACTGTTATTTAAAATCAGCATCTTTACTTTCTCAATGGCATTGCTTAAAACCATTGTATATACATAATAAATGAGGCAAGGTGTGCCTTACTATGAAAGGAAGGACATGCAGCAGCTGGAACACACGCAGCCTTCCTTCTTTTTTCCTTTAAGGACACCCGTCACACACACTCCAAGTGACTGTCCCTTTTAAAAATGCTTGATAGAAAATGTGGAGGTGGCAGTGAAGAAACAAGGAACAAAAAAGGGGAAAAAAGAGTTGCTGAATGACAGCTTGGTCAAGAAGAAAATACTATTTATTTTTTTAAAAAAACTTTATTAAAACAGAATAAAGAAAAACAAAACAATAGTAAAAAAAGGAGTAGAACAATAAAAATGAGTGTATGCGCGCGCGCGCACGCACGCACACACACATACATATACATACACACTGAGAGACTTACATAAGTTTCAATAACTGTTGAGTTGAAAGTAGAATAGAGGTATAATTTGTTAAGTGGCCATTCGAAGTTGGTCAACCAATTGAAGTTATGAGGGCAGTGAACAAGGGCAATATACAACTGCTTCCGCAGCTGCAGCTGCTGCAGCATCTCCATGCTCACATGATCGCAATTCAGGCGTTTGGCAATTGGCTCACAGTTACAGTGTCAGAGCATCCCACGGTCACGTGATTGCATTTTGTGATCTTCACTGCTGGCTTCTGACAAGGAAAATCAATGGGGAAGCCAGCAGGAGATTGCAAATGGTGATCATGGGACCATGGGACACTGCAAGCATGTGGATTCATCTGATAGTGGCAATTGGGACTGCTGGAATTGTGGTAAGTCAGCATGGTCATTTGACATCATGCTTTATGCTTCACAACAGAAGTCCAATCACAGTTACCATTGGTAAGCAAGGACTACAGTGTCTGTACTTAGAGACATTGGGGGGATCAACTATTTGAGCCTTGCTGGCAGCAAAATTAATGCAAAGTTGGCAGTCAGGAATGTCAATTGCAGTTGAGAACCCAGAAAAATCTCCAGCCAAACCATTATGGCACTGGCCATTTGAAGCCAAGTCTCCTCCAAGTGGCATAGATGTTGGCATTTAGAGGTGGCCTGAGTACTGACACCAGCCCTGCCCAAGTACCTCTAACTAGCCCAGAGTACCAGTAACCAGTCTGGGTTCTAACATTGAAATGGGGCAAGTCAGAGTGCCAACGGAAGCAACTACAGAGCAAGTAGGGGAACAACACTCAGTGGCAGATTGCCCAGGGAGGGAACAGAGTCCAATAGAGAGAATCTCAACTTGTATTTTATATAATAGTTATAACTACTTTAATTTTTTATAATATTTTATTAGACTGTAAGCTGCCTAGGGTTGTGTGATTGCAAGATGGGTAGCAAATAAATAAATGAATGAATGAATGAATAAATAAATAAATAGATAGATAGATAAATAAATAAATAAATTTTATTCAGTGAATACATACATTTTATTTAATTAATAAATAAAGTAAATATACATAGCAATGAGTCATCAGCAGACCAGGGAAGTGATCGTGGACAATCACAAGCCTAAAGGAGGTGAAAATTAACTAACATGACTAATGTGTTATTTCTTTAACTATGCATAGGTTACTTTGGTAGAATTTTCATCTTACAGGCAGCCACAAAACATTTTTAAAACAAATAAGACTTCTAGATGTTATTACCAATGCTCAAATTGAACAAGCCACCTTTTGGGAAATAACATTTTCAATTATTTTTGTAGTTAATGGGTTTATTGTATTTTAAAATGCAAATAACACATTATGGCATTCAGATATTAGATCTTACAGGGTTTATACAATATAAAATGAAAACTGTTGGCACTACAATAATTTAGGTAATGATTTACATTTAAAGATAATACTTTAAATGTAAAGAAAGAAAAGGAAAAAATGAAAAGATAAGAAAGATAAGAAAAAAGGTTTTATGTCAATGTTAACTATAATTCTGAGATGCCACATAACAAGGTTGCATAAACTGTACAATTAAAACTAAATATGGCATTGATAAACTTTTTAGAAATGCATTTGTTTAATTATCTTGTAATATAATAAGGTTTTCTTATATTATTTTTAGGTTGATACCTTTAGCTTGATTAGGGTTGATCTTGATTATGATTGTGAATGTTGATTGTGAATATTAATAAAAAGAATAAAACAAAAAAGTATTTGTAAATATTTGTATTTCATTACTGCATGATATATTGTATATATGGAAAGCATTTCTGTTTAAGTTTTATTAAATTTCTATTGCAGATATATACTGTTATATCTGCCATTGTTATCTATTCTCCAAGTTTATGATTCCAATCAAATATCAAGAGTCTTGTATCTTTTTTACAATATTGGGCAAAGTTTATTCTTGCAGTCATAAGCATATATCTCAGTAAGCTATAATATTGCTTGTTGATATTCTACAATTACACCTAATTAAATAACTGATTTTACTTCAAATATTATTTCCAAAATTCTCTGAATGGTATTAAAACACACACACACACACACACACACACATATCCATAGAAATAGAAGGAGCATTTTGCTACATGATATGGACATGTAAAAGACTCAAAAGTATTGGATAGATAGAGATATAGAGATAGAGATATATAGCTATACTTTTGAGTCTTTTACATGCTCCTTCTATTTCATGGTATTTGAAATACATACACCAATCATTATGTTTCTCATACATAAATTCCTCCTATGTAATTGTTCTGTCTTCAATTTGGTAGACATTGAAGAGACGAAGTTGAACAACAACAAAGTTTATTCATTAGAACAGACACAGACAGAACAGAAAACGAAACTGGCTCCACCCTTTTATACACGGAGCTTTGGTTGATCTTAATCAATAGTTGCAGGGGATTTAGCAAGTCTGCCCGGGCCCCAGACATTCTGTCTCCTTAGCAGCCATGTGGCCGTCGCCCTGCACCTGCTGCCTCACACAACTGAGTACATTACACCCCTTCCCCCTTAGTGAGGAGCATACTGCACCCCCTTTTATTTTTTAGGCTGCTTTAGTAATGCCGCCCCCGGATGGAGGCTATCCATTCACTCCCACAAACCTTAGCCCAGCCTGCGACCTTGTAGGACGTGTCGCCTGCCTTTGTTCATTAAAGCTTTGAAGAAAAACAAGCAGGTAATGGAAGCTTTTGAAAACAACGCTGGGCAATGCCAGCTTGAATAAAAGTACATTTGTACCTTTGAGAACGCCTCCGTTCTAGCGAAAACTCCGAACGCTATGCTAGTGCAGATAGAGCCCTCACGTACTCCTTTAGGAACTTGGGAGGCCCTCGGAGTCGCTCTGATCTCCACGGAAGTGCCGTGGTTGCCTGGTCTGCAAGCTTGCCCACTGGCCTCGGCAGACCAGGACTTGGGGACACGTTTAAAATGGTCGGGATTGGGGCATGCAGGCTGTCCTGTTGGTCCAGCTTTGCGTGCCGACTTGGAGTGGAATTCCCCGGATGGATGGTGTTCCCTGAAGGGGTGGTATTCCCCTGGAGAGGGGTGGTGTTCCCCTGAAGGGTGGTATTCCCCTGATCTGCGGGAGCACATGGTTGGGAGTAGTATCCCGAATGGGCGAACCCCCTCCGAGGAGAGGCTTGAAAAGCCGATCTCGCGCAATGTCCCATGCGCGTAGTGCCCGAGTCAGGAGCCGCCTCGATGACAAATCCCTCATTCGCTATTTGCGATGAGCCATATTCAAGGTCTTGTTGACCGTCCCGATCACTCTTGGGAGCTTCCTCCCCCCCCAGAGCAGAGCCAGGAGCGGAAGAGTGGCTTTGCAACCTCCAGCGAAGCTGGTCGATATGCCGCCGTAGCACCCAACCGTCTTCCAACGCCACTTCGTAGGAAAGAGGGCCGGTGACCCTACAAACCACAGCCACCACCCACAAATTACCAGGACCATAATTTCGGGCCCAAACTGGATCGCCCAAGTTCAGCTGCCTCGGTGCCCATGGTTGGGACACCTGCAATGCAATGCGGTCCAGATGTAACTGATCCAGCTTAGTGATAAGCCGGCGATCCCATCGGAGCTCGGCAGGGCTTTTGCCCATAGAAGTGCATGGAGTGGTATGGTGGCACAGGAGAAAGTCAGCCAACCGGTGATGCCAGTTGCCGTGCGTGATTCTTTTCAAAGAATCTTTCGTAGTACGCACCATGCGTTCTGCTTGACCATTTGACGCCGGGTGGAATGGTGCCGACGTAGCGTGGCGGATTAGGTTTGCCCGCAGAAAAGACTGGAACTCCGAGGAAGTAAATTGAGTTCCGTTGTCGGAGACAATTATGTCCGGAAGTCCATGAGTGGCAAAAATGCCGCGCAGAAACCTGATGGTGATAGTGGAAGTGGCAGCGGACACTGGAACCACCTCCAGGCACTTAGAGTGACTGTCCACCACAATAAGAGTTGCCCCTGAAAGGGGCCAGCGTAGTCGATATGGATCCTCGACCAAGGATCCTGTGTTGTTTCCCACCTATGGATGGGAGCTTGGGGCATTTCTGGCCTGGACTGTTGGCAAACGTGACATCCTTGGACCTGGGCTTCGATCTCCTTATCGAGCCCTGGCCACCACAGGTGACTGGGCACAAGCGCCTTCATTCGGACTATTCCCGGATGTCCCTCATGCAGAGATACTAGGATTCTAGTCCTCAGTGAGGTCGGGATGACTACCCGACTGCCCCAAAGTATACACCCCTTGAAGGTGGATAGCTCCGCCTTTTGCCTCCAAAACCCCTGAAATTCCATGCCCAGACACGTGTCCGGCCATCCCGATAACACCCAGTTCAACACGCGTGTCAACGTGTTGTCAGCGGCTGTCTCAGCTGCTACATCCCCTGCGTGGAGAGGGGATTCAGGCAAATCCTGAATAGACAGGATGTGGTTTCCTGGTGCCGGATCAGGCTCTATGTTTCTTAAGGGCAATCTACTGAGGTCATCTGCATGGCCCATCTCTTTGCCCGGCTTGTGAATCATGCAAAAATCATATGCAGAGAGAAATATGGACCATCTCAACATCCTAGGAGATATTATGTGGGGTGTCTGCTTGTCCGTTGTAAACAGCCCCAGCAGTGGCTTGTGGTCTGTTAAGACCGTGAAACGGCGACCATACAAGAAGTCATGGAACTTCTTGATGCCCGCTACGATTGCCAATGCTTCTCGATCTATCTGCGCGTAATTATGCTCTGCAGCAGACAGGGTTATGGAGTAATATGCTATCGGGACCTGAGGCCCATCTGTTTTAAGATGACTTAAAACAGCTCCGATCCCGTACGGGGAAGCGTCGCACACTATGCTAACAGGAAGTCGCTCATTAAAATGAGCCAACACCGCATTTGAGGAAAGCAATGCTTTGACCGCAGCAAAGCTCTTCTCATGGACACTCGTCCATGCCCAAATAGCTTGTTTGTCTAGGAGCCAGTGTAACGGCTCTGCCACGGCTGCCTTGTGGGGGAGGAATGCGTGATAGAAGTTCAACAATCCCAAGAACGCTTGGAGTTCTGTTTTTGTTTTGGGACTGGGTGCTTGCTGGATCGCCTCCAGCTTAGACTGAGCAGGGTGTATGCCTTCCGCATCTATGCGAAACCCCAGAAACTCTGTGGATATAGCCCCAATCTTACACTTATCTTTCCTGAGTTTCAGGCCCGCTTTGCGAAACCACAGCAACACAGCCTTGAGTCTCTCACCTAGATTCTCTACTGATTCCCCTGCGATGAGGACATCATCGAAGTACGGGCATATGCCCAGGAGGTCTCTGAGTGTCCTCTCCATGACACTCTGGAAAATGCCTGGCGCTACGTTAATCCCAAACTGTAGCCTACGAACCTTGAAAGGCCCCCGATGGGTCACAATAGTTTGTGCCTCTGCCGTGGCGTCATCCACCGGCAACTGTTGATAGGCCTGGGCCAAATCAAGTTTCGCGAAAATGCAACCCCCTTGTAGAGATGCCAGAATGTGGCTGACTACTGGCACGGGATAGGAGTGTTGCTGCAGTGCTTTATTCAGCGTGCACTTATAGTCAGCGCAGATTCTGACCTCACCGTTGACCTTAAGTGGCGTCACTATGGGGGTTTCCCATGGACTGCTATCCACAGGCTCTAAGATGCCCTGTTGCAAAAGTTTATCCAATTCTGCATTAATTTTGTGCTTGAGAGCGAACGGCACCCGACGAGGCTTGATCCTAATCGGTGCGACAGAAGGATCTAACTTTAATGCAATTGGTGTCCCCTTATACTCTCCCAGTTCAGTGGTGAACACGTCTGCGAATTCTTTGCAGACTTGTTCTAAACTGGCCATTTTCACGCTGTTCAGCCCGGTTACCAGAATTCCCAGGGCCTCGAACCAATCAAGCCCGATCAGGCTTGTCCTGTCCCCATCGACTACAACTATATTCAACATTCCCGTGAATTTCTGGAATTTCACCCTGATTGTGGCTTCCCCTTTTACTCTGACCCGGGAATTCTGAAAATCAGTCAATATTAGATTTGATGGTCTAATTTTCACCCATTGGCCGTTTCGTCCACAAATCCTGTTTAGAGTGCTCAGGGAAATGATGGACACGGTGGACCCCGTGTCCAGTTCCATCTTCAATGGGACCCCTTGCAACCTTACTTCGAGTTGCAACTTTTTCTTTAAGGGCCTATGTCCCCCGGTTCTATCGACACCGTGCCGGCTGGCACAGAACCCCACCCTGTTTTGGCTTGGTACCCCGGTACCTTTCCGAGGCAACTCTTTCTTTGAAAATTCCTTTCCATGACTTAAACAAACAGCAGCGATATGGCCTTGCTTGCCACATGCTCGGCAATTTGCTGTCCGGAACCGGCAGTCGGCTCGCTTGTGCCGACCCCTGCACCCCATGCACGTGGGGAAGGGATCTGTCTTGTCAAGACGTCTCGGGAATCCTTTCGCCGGTGTTTGTCGCACCAGGTCAACTTCCTGGTCCAACTCGGCCTCTTTCTCAAGTTCGACGTCCTCGTGGTGGACGTTTGGCGATGGGTGAGTGTTCTTTGAGAGCCGCAAGGCCCTTACAGCTCCGCCGGCTGCTTCCTCTGCGGTGACCTCTCGCAACGCTTCTTGGAACGATACGGTCTCCTTTGTGAAGATCCTCTGCTGAAGCTCTCTGCTCCGTAGTCCGCAAACCAAACGGTCTTGTAACCGTTCCTCTAAGTCCTTGAACTCACACGGCCTCACTGCCTGTCAGAGGGCTGCGATGAATTCTGTGATGGACTCTCCTGGATGCTGGTCCCACTGCTTGAAAGCGTGCCGCCATGCGATGACCGACAGCTTCGCCTCGGAGTGCTCCTTGAGCATCTTTTTTAGCTCTCCATAGGGATGGCACTGGGGACACGAGGTTTTCCCCGATGTCGAAGACGGCTTGGCCACACACACAGAGCGGCTTTCAGCTCGTCTTCTGCGATCTTATTGACGTGGAAGTAATTCTCGGCCTGGGCGACGTACGAGCTCCACCGCTCCGGGTGAGCAACGTCGAATTCCGCTAGCCGACCCAGTTTGGCCATGACGAAGTCTCTCCTCTACCACGTGCTGCCACCCGTTAGAGGGTTTCCCAGGCAGTTCCTTGCAGCACTCTCCCCCAGCATTTGCGTACTGGCGGGTGAGTGAGCCGGAATAGGAACACCGTCACTCGACGTGGTCTGGCCCTCCTTTACAGTAATTTGGGCCCTTCACTAAGGTGGCAGCAGTATCCCACCTTCGTCGCCAATTGTTCTGTCTTCAATCTGGTACACATTGAAGAGACGAAGTTGAACAACAACAAAGTTTATTCATTAGAACAGACACAGACAGAACAGAAAACGAAACTGGCTCCATCCTTTTATACACGGAGCTTTGGTTGATCTTAACCAATAGTTGCAGGGGATTTCTCCTGCACTAAATAGCAAGTCTGCCCGGGCTCCAGACATTCTGTCTCCTTAGCAGCCACGTGACCATCGCCCTGCACCTGCTGCCTCACACAACTGAGTACATTACAGTAATAAACACAAATGTAGTGCAGCTAAACAAAAGAAAGATGGCAAAAAGCAGCTAATTGTCCTACATAGTAGCAACACCAAGTATAACTTTGTTTATTTAAAACAGAAAGATAGTCAGCAAGAAAATGTCAGTATACCACTCCTGATACCTCACAATTTAAACACTATAAAAACTGGGTTATTTTTTTCTGAAATATATGTATGTGACTATGCTACTATTACAGTACTATACATTTTTATTACTTGGCAATATATCCAGTAATGTTCTAGTTTATTGAGTACGGTACTTCAATGTTGAATTTTCTGCCTAATTTCTAAGGAGAAGAAACAGGGAGACCGAGTTTTTGCATCAGGTCCAGACCTACTACCGTAGGTGGCATTCAAACAATTGTACTCTTCATTCCACTTCAGGGCAGATTCTACAGTATAATGATAAAGAAGGATTGGCAAGACAATACAAGATGCCTTCCTGGTTTAATTGAACTGGTATTTTTCACTTAAGACCTTGAATATATTACTTACATCTTACAACATTTTCCTTGCAATTCAATAATTTATTTGGTAATATAACAGCAATAAAAAGCAACAAGTGGACTATGTGTTCTATGATTAAGTAATTTATAAATGACGTTCTTTTTTTCTTCCAGTCCATTTTGTTTGATTCTCTGAAACTGCCTAGACATGAAGCCCTCTTGGCAAGCAAGAAGTAGTTTGGCATTTTGCCTCCTTCCCAACACTGAGATACAATGACTGGCCCAAGGTTACCCAGCTGGCTTTGTGCCTAAGGCAGGACTAGAACTCACAGCCCTACAGTTATATACCCTGATGCCTTAACCACTATGCCAAACTGGTTCTCTACATAAATGATTTATTGGTCTATCCTAAAATTAGCTTGAATTATGTTGATTTTAATGTTTTTGTTTGTGTACTCTTCAAGAAACGCATTTCTTTTTTATTCATACATTTGTAAGCTACCCTTCTAAAATCCAGATTTTTTTTAAGTCAATTTCAAGATCATTTATCATATCAGCAGTAACGTATTGTGAACTAGTGTTAAATTTCATCTTCCTCCAGGTCTTACAAGACAGGAAACTTCAAAACCAGATCATAAGTAACTCTGGAGAGTTATAACTTTGAATAGTTGCTGAGCAACCAGTCATAAGTTGAGGACTACTGGTAAACATGGTTTTATAACTGAACAATTTGTATAAATCCAGCTAACTGTAGATTATTTCATAAATCCTGGTTCTGAGCAACCAGTCATAAGTTGAGGACTACTGGTAAACATGGTTTTATAACTGAACAATTTGTATAAATCCAGCTAACTGTAGATTATTTCATAAATCCTGGTTCTCCATGTGATGCCTTCAGGAAACAATATGTACCTCTAAATTTCATGCCCACCTGGTTTTAGTTTAGCTTTCTTTAAAAATTAGATTCTAGCATGCTACAAAGCAAACCACTAGTCATAGGTATGAAGATTATTTACAAGAATAGTACCAGTCCAGCATATAGGGTTGAAATATTCTCAGAAAGTCAAATTGCTGGATGACTGCAATCATAAGAATTAATTGTGTATTTATTGAATTTGTATTTTCTCACTTAGTTAAAAAGATTCCCAAGATAGTTTATAAAAAGTAAAGAAGAAAGAAAAAGAAAGAAAAAAAGAAAAAGCACTGTGAAACAAAAATATTTTCAAAATACAATACAAGAAAGCAATAGAAATGAAAACAAATACAACATGGCCAAAAGCACTGATATTACAAAGGCAGGTGTCAAACTAGGAGAATATTTCATAATTGGCTAGTATATAGCCATCACCAAAGAATAGCCATTAAACTGTTAGTTTAGTTCTAGTGACACAGCTCTAGAATATAAGAGTTCGTGAAAATGTATAGCTCCAATCCCAAATATATTATTTAAAAGTGAGCTGCCTCCTATTTTTAGATCAATATGTTGTATAATATATTTTGCACCAGTAGTTCTTTATGATTAAATGTATTCTGTGTGAACATTATTGTTATTTTAAAAAAGCACTTGAGCACACAAATATCTACAGAGAGAAATTAGCTGCTATATATTTTAAATATTTGAAAGTATTTGCCATCTGTAACATATGTCAGGTTTATAGTTAAGCACTAATGCCTGAAATAATGTCTGTAGTATCTAAAAGATCATTCCTCATTTATAAAACATTTACTATTATTTCAGAAGCATCCAATGGTTTCTTTTGGCTTGAACCATCTTAAGGGGTGGTAGAAAGGTTATAACTACAGTAATTTTCCATGATATATGATATATAAAAGTGATTATGTTATAGAAGGATTGGATTGGACCTAGCCATTCATAGATTAGACCTATTAAAATAAACAGAATTTAAGTTAACCATTGAAATCAGAGACTAAATCTAAATCTGATTTATATTTGGTTTCCAGATTTCTCTTTTTCCCCCTTCTCTGTGTAAGAATTATTACTATATCTTTCATTTTGCAATCTTTCATCTGTCTTATTATTTTGCAGAAAAAGCCAACCAACCTTAAGTAGTTGTTAACATTTTCCACTTGCAAAAAAAAGACAGGACAGTCTAATATTTTAACATCCATAACTTCTTTAAGGGTAAGGCTGTCAAATGTTGTTTTCTAAACTTACTTGTCCAGCTGTCAAGTTATCTTCATTGTAAGAGTAATTACTGTCAGTGTACTGAATTATATTGCACAAGATGTTTGAAGAGGAGGAATTTACAAACTATGCTATTCTATCATTTTTCTCAGATGAATTTTCCTTGCTTTACTCATCACAAGGACAAAGTCATTTAGATGTATCATGTGAATGTGGCTACCAGAACATTCATTTCTAAACTGCTTTGGCTGCTGACCCTTCCAAGTGAGGTATTTCAAATGGTCTTGTACACATTCAAACAAAAGTCTCTAGGCAAAGGCAACTTTTAATTCAATAAAATAAGCAGAAAACATGGCCCTGCTCCAAACTTATCATCAGTGCACCTTTGTGTTTTTAACTCACATCTCCTAGCACGCTTATTTTGTAGTTACGTTTACTCTGTTATTCAATATTTTGTTTACTTAGTCTTTAAATTCTAGCATTACCTCTTAATCAAGCCAACCTCACACTGACATTTGTACAAGGGATAACTAAGAGGCCTGGATGCTTGATACTTATAACTATAATAGATATGTAATTGGAAAGCAGAAGTGTACCTTTAAAAGCAAATTATATAAGACATTTGAAGTTTTATGTCCTCATAGTCATTGCACAAAATGCTAAACAAACATTAAGCATCACTATGTGAATTAACACCAAACTAGCAACAAGTCTGAGGTATTTGCAAAACATTGATAGGTTTCTTTCCTGGAACAAAGGCTAGACAGCAATCATAAAATCTAAAATCGAACTCAGGACTAGGGTCAATAGTTGGTATGCCAAATGCCATGTAATATTTTCACAAGAAAATATAATATTTTTTTTAGAATTATTTAGCCAGGTACACATTTTAGTGTCATTTGTAAATCATTTTGAGGAGGTACAGAAACAGCAAAGGTAGGCATATAACAAAATGGATTTGAAACACACCTAATTAAACAACTACTAGGGAAAACTTGACAAATAGCAAGAAAATTTCATAAATTTACTTAAGTAAATTTTATGGGCTAAATTTAAATAAAGAGAAAGCAGAACTGATGGTGGCTTTTTTTTCTGAATAATATATGGGATCATAGCATAGAACTAAGGAGCACAGTTGAACATGCAAAAGCAACCTTTCAAAAAATAAGTGAAATTGTAACGTTGGTATATGGTTGGAGGAAAGTATGCCTTTATGTGTTGTCAGTTCTTTTGTGATGTTCAAGAAATGTGGACTAGTAGGAGATTACATGTAAATCTATGTAAAGGAAGGCTTATATATTATGTATAGAAAAAGACAAGTATAGGAAAGATAAATGCCATTGTTTAAGCTCTAGATAAAGAGATATCTGTTTAACTATAATAAGGATGTTTGCTATAACCTTAAGATAAGGTAACAAGATAAAGAATATAGAAGGAAGGAAGGATTATATAAGAGGAAGATGTGTGTCCTGATAGAGTAGAAACTATTGTAATAAATTAACATTCCATTGATAATGATTGGGTAAATTTTTAAACTAAAAATCCCTATAAAAATAAGACAAAGGGCAGTCCTGCAAGGCTACCCATGGAAAACTGAAACTTCAGATTGAATAAAAATATTTCCTTTGACTCTTCACTGGTGATTTTGATTATATTCCCCGCTAGGCAAACAGAGAAAAAAAGAAAGGGTTTTGTTCTTCTGACACCATTCTGATGCCCCTACTATTTCTCTCAATTGTGTGATGGGATTTTAATATTTTATTATATTTCAATATAGGCTGGCAAATAATTTTGATTTTGTGGAACCCTCAGAAAGGTTATCTTGATGACTATCCTACACTTCACTGATTTAAGAGATAGTATGAAATATAGTACTATATAGTATTTTGCTGTTTAGACTGCTTCCATCCATCAGAAGACCTGAGAGGTGTATGATTCCACCTTCTCTCTGTGTCCTGAAAATGTATTCTTGACCTCCTCAATCTCCAGAACAAATCTGAGGACATGTAAGTTGCTTCAAGAGGATGGAGACAGGAAAACATTCCATCGTATTAATAGAAGTCAATTTATCAATAAAGGAGAATATTTGTAGCTCAGGATTGAAATGAGGCATCCTTAGTGCTCTCTGAGCATGGTTGATTTCTTGCAGAGATTTCAGTACCAAACTATGTAACGTCATCAATATTACAAGGGAGTGGAGTTTGCTTATTTTTATATACTAGTGGCTTGCCCTGTCAGTATTGGTGGGAATGGACGTGGTGGTTCTTTGTTGTCTACTGTTAGCTTGTTTGTTTGCATTGGTAGTTCTTTGATTGGAATATTGTTCATTTCTTGATTGTTGCTCTTGTATTAGTCTTTGCGTTAATCTCTGGTCATACGGGTGTCCAATGTTTCGGTCTTTTGTTTCCCTTTTGGCTTTTTGATTGTCTCTTTGGAGTGGCATGTAGGTGTTGTTTATCTCTATGTCCCTCTTGATAGCCGATTTGCCTGAGTGCCAGGCTTCCATGAATTCTCTGGCATTTTTGGACTTTATTTGATCAATTATTGGTTTACTCTGTATGTGACCCAACACTGTAGCAAGTGTTATATATGAAAGCAAAATTGCAATGGAGTCTTGTCAAGAGGAAAAGACCAGCTCCTCACCTGAAGGTCCAATTAAGCTGATTTATTGCTAAAAAGTCTATGCACAGGAATCTTCTCAACTAACAGTACTTGCTTAGAGTTAGATAAGGGTCAACTGAAGTCAAGAGGGTGATGGACTTGGTCCACTTGTGGCTGCATGGGGATTCAAGGCTCTTTTAATTCCAGATTTTGTCACTCCTTCTCCTACAGTTCTACTTATAACCCTATGCTGCAATCTGTACTCCAAATGGAAATAGATAATACTTATAAGTATTTATCAGTTGCACAACTTTTTATTACACCATTTCTTCATAAAGATTACATGGATTACTTAGCATTCAAATCATTCTGCAATTTATAATACTCCAGACAATCTTAAGGAGTGGCTTTGTACAGATAATGATAATTTCCTGAACTGTACTTTCTGCTATTTTTGTACCAGGAACAAAACTGATGTAGGATAGATAATCAGATACTTATCAAATAAGTTAATGCTTATCAGCATTGTTCAAGATACATTTTCAATCAGGAATATTTTATACTAATGTCCTGAAAGCCACATTTTTAGTTGGAAAGCTTAATCAAAATACAAAATCTCTGCTCCACATGGCCATATTCTTTGTCTGAATTTTCTAGCCATGTTCAAGCCTACCTCAAGGATGCTAATATTACAAACGTATCCTGTCCCTAAACTCCATAGCATCCTCCTTTGGCATACAACCACCCACTCATAGCTATCCTTCTCAATGGGAAGCTCACACAAATTTACCTATGCAGTGCACTGTAAATTCTTTCCCACCTTCTCCAACTTCCAGCACCTTCTATGTTGGAAGTTGCAGACAGTTTATAGTGGCTAAAATTGGTAACTCAAAAGTTCGTAAAGTAGAATAACATCTGTAAATTCTTGTGATGATAGCTTAAATACACTCTTCTCAGCAACTCCTAAATTCCAATTGTTTATTTTATTTCCCTGCCACACGAAGACAATTAGAAATAAGGATCCAAACTTATATAGCAAAGATATAAGCATTTTTTGTATTAGAAATGAAGCATCCTTTCTGCTTCACAAAATACAGTCAGAATCCGCCCATCCTTTGTCCCTTCAGTTTCTTGCCATGTTGACATGTTCTAAAATATGTTCTTCTAGGATTCTGTGGTCTAACTAGGTAAATCTTTGCACATTTGAGCTCACAACAGTCTTGAAGCAAGGCATGAGCTAAATGGTAAAACAGAAAAGAAAAATGGGTTAATCATACTTATCTAATCTCACGCTTTCTGCATCATATTTAAGATCCAACATGAAGAATGATTGTCAATTAATCTGAACAGATGCCTATTTAACAAATTATTCCAAACTGGAATAATTAATTCAATCACAATGATCAATAGTTGAAAGCCAAATGCTGGTAGCAGGAAGAAGTCCCCTCCAGATATTTTGACATTCAACACCCATCAGTCCCAGCTACCATAGTCAATAGCAGGTGGGAGTTGTACTACTCAAAATCCAGAAACTGGCTATCTCTGCCATATGACAATAACTATTTACCTATTCACACCATTTAAATCCTACCATTGCAGATGATCCTTGACTTGCAACAGTTCATTTACTGACTGTTCAAAGTTACAATGTCACTAAAAAAAGTGATTTATGACAGTTTTTCACACTTATGACTGTTGCATCTCCATGGTAATGTGATCAAAATGCAGATGCTTGGCAACTGATTCATATTTATGTCATTTGGAGTGTCCCGGGGGTCATGTAATCACCTTTTGCAACCTTCTGACAAGCAAAGTCAATGGGGAAGTCAGACTCACTTAACAACTGTATTACTAACTTAACAGCTGCAGTGATTCACTTAACAACTGTGGCAAGAAAGGTCATAAAATGGGGCAAAATTCACTTAACAATTGTCTCGCTTAGCAACAGAAATTTTGGACTCAGTTGTGGTTGTAAATAGAGGACTACCAGTATTATAACTAGAAAGGTCTCGTACCCTACATTCAATATAGTCCGATACAGATCATTCATAAAGATCACCAAAGCAATTCTGGAACTACATCTTGGCAGAAATCTCACTGAAATGCATCCAGATTATCATTATTTTCCACATGTGCCTAGAGTTATCAGCTTCTCAATCCGCTTGGTCATGAATCGTACATTTGGAAGAGGCTGATACTTTATTCACTGCCTTCATAGATAGGAGGGAATACAATTTCCTTCTAGGAAATATTAATTACCTTTCTTAACCATGGGGCCAAATGTCTCCTGATTATTTTAATCAGAAACAGCAAGGATGACAGAATAAATGGTAGGCCTTACCTCTGCAAATTTGACTTCCTCATTTAAATTCTTAAGCAGAAAAAGAACAGGTTGTTACCATAGTAGCATCATCATACTTTTCCCTGACCCTGAAGTCCAAGCTAACACAGATCTGAGCAACTTCATCCTCAAAGGATGCTGCAAACCATTCACAGTGAGCCAGTGATTGCTCTGAGAACACACACCAAAAAGCAGACAGAGAGGCCTGTACTGTACTGAGACACAATGGAAAGAAAGAAGCAATCATCATAGTCTCCACCAGTTCTGAATTGAGCTCCAAAAGGATTTTAAAACATGCTTGATCTCATTCACCCAAGATTTCTTCTGTGGTCCCACCCACCTCATTCCCTGCAGTTCCTCAACTTGGCTCTGCAATAGGAGAGAATAGTAATAATGTCTACTACTGAACTGCCAGTAGCCAGTCAATAGTTGCTCCCAAATAGTTTCTTCTCTCCCAACTCACATATTCTTCACATAGGCCCAAATAAACATTCATAAACATCCATTAATCTGGAGAAGGAGGGTTCACCTTTCTGCACATACTCCTACATTGATGCAAACAAATGTCTATCACAACCACCCTGTCAGAATGGAAAGAGTAAAGTGAGCTCAGCCCTCAGACCTAACGGCTTCCCAAAGGTATCAGCAGCCAGATTTTTCTAACAACCTAGCTTGAGGAGCAAATGGCATAAAATTTCTCTGAGCTTGGTAGTTTTCTTGAAGACATTTCATTACCTAACTAGGTAACATCACCAGTGCTACAAGGTACTTCTAGAAAAGTCTTCAAGAAAACAACCAAGCACCAAGAACATCAAGCACCTCACAGTTTAACCCTGAGCTACAAATATTCTCTTCTATTGGAGTAAAAATCCCTGACTTGGACTGTAAAGACAGGATGTTGACCATGAGCAGCCAAGGATTCCAAAGCTTAAACTACTTCAGAAGAAAACCTGAATGAATAACAAGGCAGACAAGTGGCAAGTCAAGTCTCCTTCCAAATCAACTTTCCTTATCTTCTGAGATTGCTGCAAATTGCTCTCTGCTACTTCTGAAAGATAGCAAGGCCAAGAAGCCTAGGCTATGGAAAGGACTTGAAAGGGAATATGAGCAAATCTAGAAGGGTTACAGTGGCTTATGTAATTTTCCACAGCACCGATGCACCATTAAGGCTCCATGGCTGCATGCAGCTCCCCTAAACACCAGGAATCTTTCTCTATTTTAAAAAGGAAACTGAAAGATGAAATAAATCTACACAAAGTTTTGTCCGGTCTATTACTGTTTCTTTTCCTTGTCCCACATACTTTTAGGAAGCCACACCATAAAAAGTCCATGAAAAGGCTCCTGTTAACAGGTAGGCTACATCCTAGAATAAAAGCGTAGTGCTTTTGCTGTCAAAAAAAAACAGCAAGGCGAGCATTTCACAGACAATATACACTAATACACCTGATTCGGTAATATCAAAAATTGAAATAACTTTAATTCAAAGACCAAGCTACAGATCATTGACAGAGACTATCAGTTGAAGAACTTTGTGTTTATTTACATGATCTTACTTTGGGTTAATTGAACCATGGTTTATTTACCCAGTATTTAGGTTTGAACAACCATAAACTAAACAGAGTAGCTGAGTTTGCAGAATAACCAACTTGGCTAGCTTACATTTTATTTTAAGTTGTGATCCCCAAAATTCGGCTCAGTTTTTTATAATCTTCTTGGTAGGATATGAACTTTCCTAATCATTCCTAATAATTTGGCAGATATGGCTACTTCTAGTGCAGTGTTTTCCATGTGTATTATTTTTGGAACTAATTCTCTAAGGTCTTTGTTAGAGAGAAATGTTAAGAGGAAATCAATTCTATATAAACATTTGGAAAATTCTTAAAAACAATCAAATAAAATATTGCCTTTTGTTGCTGACCAAGTATATTCATTGAAGATATGATTTAGATAGTTACAAATGTTTCCAGAATAAAAGTTCTCAGGTATTCTTTTCCATTATTGTGTTAACTTTTAAACAACTTCAGCAATTTTAGGACTGATGCATTGGTTTGTGATACGTTTAATTCTTTTTCATTTGATAGGGACATATTTATTACAGATTTGTATTTGGTTGCCCATACAGAAACTGCTAAGTTGAATCTTTACCAGGATAGGTGCCAATATCTTTCAACCCCCATATTAAAACCATTTTTTAAAAAGAACTGCTTATTCATCCAAATGTTTCAAGAACACTGTTTCGAGTTTGGAATTTTTCTCCCCATTCATAACTGTTGGCATGTACCAGAGAAAAATAATATGTACTCTGATGGAATTCACGTTAAATTGTAAGAAATAAAAACATTTTTATCCTTGTTATTTATATTCATCTGTGTTTCGCCCTTTCCTTATTTTGAGATAATATATATATATTCCTCCAATTTATCTCGCTTATCTTTCGTGACATTATTTTAGTTTTATCATCAAAACAGATTAATAGATTAAAAGATAATTATCATCACAGTTCAATTCAATAATCAATTCAGTAGTTCACAGTTCAATTCAATTGTTCCTGGTCAAAATATTTTGCACTGTTCATTCCACTCTAGCAGTTCTCAAAACGAGCAGCTTTTAAGGGTTTAGTGTTATAAATTATTTATTTATTTATTGTGCCCATGAATCAATGTTGACTCTTGGCGATTGCTTAGACAAGTCTCTGCAGTTTTTTGGGGCAAGATTTCAGAAATGGTTTGCCTGCCTCCTAAGGCTGGGAGAGTGACTGACCCAAAGTCACCTATCTGGTTTTATGCCTAAAGGGATCTCTGAGGTTTTATGCCTCACGGTCTCCCAGTTTCTAGCCTGATGCCATAACCACTATGCCTAACCAGCTCTCCAAGTATTGTAATACTACAACTTTACTGGTTTATTCAGTTCATCCTTGCAATATACAGCATGTTTGAAAATACATGCTCACGTATTTTAACTTCACCCTTTCCGCTTTTCAGCTTAAAAGATGATAGGAACATACTATTAAGGTTGATGTACAATCATATCTGAGTTCACTAAATGTATGCAGCAATACACAGCTATAGTACTGTATGGTGTATGACTTTAAAATACAGATTTTTAAAAAGATGGAAATAGCTGTAGATTTTTGCATGCCAGTAAGTCTGGGTCAAAGAAGGAATAAGCTAAACAAGTTTTTTTTTTCCTCCTCAAGGACCAAAAAAAGAAAAAAATGCATATGGAATGGCCTTTATGGAAAAGAAGGTAAAGTGTCAGTTAAGATTGGGTGAATGACAACTTATTATTTTCCCTCATTCTTTTTCATCTGCCAAAATCATCACAGTAACAGTCTGAAGAATAACAGCACAGATTTCTCTCCAAATATCTTTTTGTTTTAATAAACTCTAACATTGTGTGAAATAGGTGGGAGGGAGGGAATTCATTTTCATCAGTATTATTCCTACACATGGTGGCTGGGCTATTCAGCGAACAGCCTGGTTCACAAAATATGGCTTGTTTGGGGGTTGTAAGGAGAGATGAACCGTCCATCCCTATTCTACATCCTGTCTGAGTCAAATCACCATTATTTATTCAATAAACCATTGTTATAATTGAAACTCAAGTACTTTGGCCACCTAATGAGAAGGAAGGATTCACTGGAGAAGAGCCCAATGCTGGGAAAGATTGAGGGCAATAGAAGAAGGGGACGACAGAGAATGAGGTGGCTGGATGGAGTCACTGAAGCAGTAGGAGTGAGCTTAAATGGACTCTAGAAGATGGTAGAGGACAGGAAGGCCTGGAGGAACGTTGTCCATGGGATCGCAATGGATCGGACACGACTTCGCAACTAACAACAAATTGTTATAAATGATCATGATTTATAATTGGTCCATCAGCTTCCATCTATGGTCCTGATCAATCTTGCCGTTCTAGATACATTACAATAGGCATCTTCCAGATACATTAGACAAAAGTGTTCTAATTTATTTCAGGTAGTTACATCAATGTATTTACGTGGGGTTTAACAGTGATCAGCCAGAATGTTTTAAACTCCCTCATTTAGTTTACTGTTCTAAGATTTCAGTAGAAAAGAATATTTATAGCTCAGGGTTGAATTGTGAGGTACTTGGTGCTCTCTGAGCTTTGTTGTTTGCTTGTAGACATTTCATTTCATTGTGGCACACTGATGATATTATCTAGTTGGGTAATGAAGCGTCTGCAAGAAAACAACCAAGCTCACAAGAGCAACAAGCCCCCCCCCCCGCAGCCCTAAGATTTCCTGTTGGTCTCCCATCCAAGCAGTAAGCTCTGACAAAGACGGCCAAGATTATCACAGCCTTTCCCAACTGGGAAAGAAGCGAGGATGACTCTCTCTTAATAGCGTGGGGAGCGGGGCGAAGGAAAAAGACCAGTTCAATTTCCTCTTCGGCTGCTTTTCTTCATAACCAGTTTACCTCAGGAGAAGGTTGGTTTGGGGAAAGCCCTACTGCCCTACGCCTCGAATTGCTTCCTCTTTGTGCATTTCCAGCCGTCGCAAGCACGCGGAAGCGAAGCGGGCTGGGTGCCGCCCCCCTCCCACTCTCTGCAAACAGGATGGCGCAAATGGAGCGCAAAGCAACCGGGCAAGGGCAGGGCGGGCGCCTCAGCCCAAAGGCGGCAGAGCGCGGCCGAGGCGAGAGAGAGAGCGCGCGCGCACCAGAGCCGCTTCTCCGCCTCTGCGTCGAGCAGCCCCAGACAGCAGCAGCAGCGGCGGCGGCAGCAGCAGAAGCGGACGAGACCCGCAGAGCTGCGAACGCGCCCGGCTGCCGCGAGCACGGCGGAAGAACCTGACGGCCCCACGCGCGTCCCCAGACACGCGCCCAGACATCTCCGCGCTGGAACGCGACGGCAGCCCGGAGAGCGCGAGCCGCAGCCTTGCCGGCGTTGACGCCTCGGCCCCTCCGCTCCTCCACCTGCCCACCGACGCCGCGCCCCCGGATCGCTCCGGGCCGCCTGTGTCCCGCCAGCCTCCCGCGTCAGCCTCTCTTCGGCGACAGCGGCTAAGCGGAGACACCATGGGGAAAGAGCCGCCGGGCAAGAAGGGGGGATGCGACTGCAAGCGGTTCCTGAAGAACAACTGGCTGCTTCTCAGCACCATCCTAGCCGTGGTTCTGGGTGAGTCGCGGGGAGACCCTTTGGGAGGGAAGGGCAGGCGGGCGGCGAAGGAGACAGGCGGCTCGGGCGCTGATCTCCTCTTGCCCGTGCCCCACGCTCGTGGGAGAAGACTATGGAGATCTGCAAGCAATGTAGTTCTATGTGGAAATCGCGCGAAAACTGGGAAGATTCCTTGAAAGAAGATGCAGGCTGGACGTTTCCCTCTGGCACTCCTGCTGAAGAAGGGCTAGCCGCTAGGCTCTTGGGAGCAGAGGAAGATCAATTAGCAGGCTGGGAGGATTAGACTAGCTGAGGAAGAGGTGCCCGGGTGATATCACAGTCGTATGCAGGATGTACATTAAGGAAAGTTCATCAGTCCTGTTGCAATTGTGGACAAAACTAGATTCTTCGTTTAATATCCAAATTGCTGGTATGGTGAAATACTACCAGCACTGAAGAACTAGTTCAGCACCGCCCTCTATAAAAGTTGTTAAAATTAAGAAATCACAGCCCTTAAATGGCAAAATCTTTCTAGTCTGCTTAGAAGATTCTAAAGCTATCTGTTTAGAAATATGTTCCATAGAGTTCAACAGCTCCATGTCTACCTTGGTGTCAGGTGTGATTCAATTTATAAATGTAAACCTTTTCACAGGACTAGTCCCATTGCTGTTAATTAATTGAGTATGTTTATCTAAAGGAACATTCCTTTCCTTTCCGTTAAAATGTTTCTGCCTTCCCCCAGTCTTTCAACTGTAGGTCATGTTAATGACAAAATTATGAAGGTTTCGGATCCCTTCCGAAGTTTTAGAAATGCCTTGTCTAATCTAAAGTGAAACTGGATGAAATTTGTTTCTGGCTAAGTAAGATGTAGGGTTGTCAGCTGTGAGAGATTAACTGTGTTTATTTAGAAACAGGTTGTTCTGTGTTTAGTAGCACTTATACCCAAGTAGGACTGTAGAAACCTAAGCAGCAGCATCAAAGTGAAGTTGGTTGTCTCAGATAGCCAGGGTGGATCTAGTAGTTCCTATTTGAAAGGAGGGCAATCAAGAAATTCCAAGGCAATAAGCTGTTGGGGAAAAACATCACAGAAATAGGCAGTAATGAACCACTTCCATATTGTCAAGAAAATAATAAATGTCCTTATTTAGTCACTGGGAACTTGACTTGAGAATATCTTTAGCTTTTACAAACCAAACCAATGTTGGGAAGAAAATAGATAAAGGAGCATGGTCTCTCTAACCATCAGCAAGATAATTGTCTGAAGGTGTAATAGAATGAGACAGTATTTGGTGTGGTGCAGTATTTTTCAATCTTGGCAACTTTTGGATGTATAGACTTCAAATCTTCCCCTGCCAGCATGCCAAATTTGCCAAGTTTAGTATGGAAGATGAAGTCAACAAAAGAAAGCAAGTTTGAAAATGGGCCTCTTTAGGCTGGGGGTTTGAAGGAAAAAAAATTCCCCAATGTATCCTTATGGGAGATGCAGTAAAGCAGCAAGGTGGAATATTTTTCACCCCCTTCATTATAAAGGCTCCCTCCTCCCCTGCGGTCATGTGGCCCAGAGCACAGAATTTGCAGTCTGCGTTGTGTGCATACTCAGAAACATTCACTAATGCAACTCAGGAGGAATATAGAAACTCAAGAGACAGCCTACGTACTCCACTGTGATTAGACCCTCGCACACATGCAGAGATTCAATATACAGTATTGAATTAGTTTACAACACACAACATTGTATTTGTTTATTACATGGAAATGTATGGCTGCTGATGGTAAAGGAGTTGAAAAGCTTTCAAGTAATCATGGTTGGTATGCTTTAGGATGTAGGTGACCAAAACTTTCATCTACTTTCCATTCCTGAAAATGGTGCCATCACTTTCTATGTTATCCAAGCCATATATAGCACAAACTGGTTTTCCAGCGTGACTGACTACTAGAGATAGATGCTTGTTTTCGAATATACGATACAACTCATTTCAGTTTAAATTTCCCCAAACATATAAAACACCCTTGACCATTGTTCCCTACATTTATTTATTTGTTTATTTATTTGTTTGTTTGTTTATTTATAAATATATATACATACACACACACACACTTGGGATTGGGGCATTAATTACATATTTACCCATCATATTACTACCTTACGAGATATGCAATATTATGAAAAGTGCAGAAAAAGTAAGAAATAATAAGCCGAAATAATGATGTCATGAAGTGGAGAAAGAAATAGAAACATACCAAATCTGCCTTATACTGACACCATTCATTATACTGCGCCATACTTTTCTACCTTTACAAACCAACTTTGTTTCATATACTACTTCATACATTGCCTTTTGTTCTTTAAATGTCTTTCAGAGTATCTTATTAAAACCCCATCCAACCATAGCTTTTTGGTCTTCCCTTTATATATTTGTTTTACATGTTGGCCCTCATTTGTTCCCTCTGTAGGGAGGAAATCCCCTGAATGTACATTGTTCACACTGGTCACTTATGTTTATATTCAATTCCCATTCATTTATTATTCATTCTGCTTCTTTTACTACACACACTTCTTACCTAACCCTTCTCATTGTATTCAATTTATTTTCACATTTTTCCTGAGATACTCAATTCTCAGTTCTATATAGCAAAGTGTGTAGAAGGACAATTTTATTCACACACTTTTTACTTCTGTTATGAAACATTTATTCCTCACAACAAACTGTTATTTGTATAGCTTAAAATTTGTCTCTTTTCCCAATTGTACTAAATATTTTACACAAATTAATAAATTTGCTCTTGTTTTTCACCACGTATATATAATTTCATTTCCCCTGTCTTATGCAGCTACCTTTATCTTTAATCTTAATTTCAAATCCATATTGCTCACTACATATTATTTGTTTAACGTTCCCTATAAATCATTAGTTTCTTAGCTAAGAATCTTTGCATTTCCTTATCATGGAATTTATTCTCATTCATGTTTTATTTCCATCATATATTGCTCTCATCTTCAGCCATCAACATTCAACTTCATAGTCATGAATAATATTCCTTAATATACTGTAAGCTCATTCACCTTATCAAATGCTTTATCAATTTTTTTTTTACTAAGATGCTAAACAGCAAACCACACTTCCTAATTTTGTTTATAGTCAGAATACTGCCACCATTATTCCCTCTTGGGTTTTGCATTCACTGTTGCTACCTTTCCCTTTTTGTAGTGGAACAATTATTCTGAACTATCAGTTATTGGGCACAGATTCAGAGTTCACATGTATCTTAAATGTTATACAGTCTTTTTCTAAGTAATATCCAGTTTTGCCATCTATATAGGCTACACCTGCAGCCTTACCATTAAAAAAAAATTCTCATGGCATTTATAACTTCCATTTCATCAGTTGTGTTCTTGGATATATTGTTCTCATTCCTTTACCTAGAACATTAGCATTCTTTCATTTCATTATCCTATATCAGTGGTGGCAAACCTATGGCACGCGTGCCAGAGGCGGCACTTGGAGCTCTCTCTGTGGGCACGCACACCATGCCCCGGAGATGGCAACTGTCCTCTTCAACCAGCCGCCCGCTAACTCACCGAGGTCCCACGTGGCCAGATGCATCCCAACACCCATGCGCTTGCTGGCCTCTGTGTGCGGGGGCCGATGGTGTCAGGCAGCAGCCGCCCCTGTCTCGCCTTGCCCTGCGACATGGCACCCCTGCCCTGCCTTGCCTCACCCCACAGAACCAGCCTCCTGCCCACCGCCCCACCCGCCACAGACCCCTGGATCTCCCCCAACCCTGCCCGGCCCCCACAGGCATCCCTCCCCAGGAGCAACATCGAGCTGGCCACGCCCACCCTGGCCACGCCCACCAGTCTGCCATGACCACTGTAGCCACGCTCACCCAGCGGGCCACACCCACCCAGCGGCCATGCCCACCTGGCACCCGGCAATACATAAGTGGGTTTTGGGTTGAAGTTTGGGCACTCGGTCTCTAAAAGATTCGCCATCACTGTCCTATATCATTTCATCACATTTAGTTTTAATTCCTTCATTCTTTTGGAGATTTTTTGTTTTACATTCACTCACATCTAAAACTTTTGTTTCACTCTGCATTTTAATGCACCTTTTCCTTACTCTTTTTGAATTCATTGCTTGCAACTATTTTACACACACACACACACACACATACACACAAAATGTACGTTATCTGTTTTTCAGTTTCCTTTTTGGCAGAATTATTCCCTTACATGTATTTTTTTTTCATCCATAGCCAATATCACCCAAATAACCAAGCATTATATTCATATACTGAAGCCTTGTTTTAATGAATCAGTTGCAGGGATGATTTTCCATTATTAACAAATGTCCAGTAAATCAGCAAGTATGACATTAGAGCAACAACTGGGTGATTATATCATTATGAAAAATCATACAAATTACATAATTATGACAATTTACATCATTAGGGAAATGACAACATTAGGGAAATTGCAACAGATAAGAGTTTGGCTATGTGCAAAGTCTATTACATCAAGGTCCCATGTATCATAGTTTCGTTATATTTCCTGTTAATTCTCTCAAACAGAAACGTTTTTATTTGAGTAGATGTGTAATGACTTTTATTACAATCAGCAGTTGATCCCATTTTTCTTCTCGAGAGCAAAATACTTTGGTCTGGCAAAAATGATTTTTAAGGTAACATACATGCAAAGCCCCATTTATTTAAATGGGAATGTAACTTTTTGTAACTCAAATTTATTTTGAAATCTGCAAACCTGTCAAATTTCAACTTCACCATACTTCTTTGAGACTAAAACTCAAAATATTGTTTATTCTTTATTTCCTTAATGTTAGTGAATAGCAGCTTAAAGAGAGTTAGTTGAACATTTTATTTTCCAGATGCAGAGTGTGCATATTAAGTGTGCACTGATGTGCAACCTCATGTCGTTATCAGTCTCACTATGTTCAAAAGGATTTGATGATACATCTATGAATACATTTGATTTTGGCAATACTTCATTGCAAAGTATAGTGTAATGGTAAATTTCGAAAGGATAAATTGGCCAATGATAGCCAGGCACCTCCCTCCTCTATCTTTCAATTAGGGCAGGGGTAGGCAACCTTGGCTCTTTTATGACTCGTGGACTTCAACTCCCAGAATTCCTGAGCCAGCCATACTGGCTCAGGAATTCTGGGAGTTGAAGTTCACGAGTCATAAAAGAGCCAAGGTTGCCTACCCCTGAACTAGGGATATGAAGGCTTGAAAAGAATCAGGTTCTTTCCAGTGATGAAAGCCTGGAGAAAAAAAACACACAACTCATCTCCTGCCTACTACAAAAAAGTTTATAGTTAGTCCTCAGCTAGTCCTCACAATTGGGATTAAAATTTCCATTGCTAAGGAAGATGGTTGTTCGGCAAGTCATACCCAATTTTATAACCTTTTCTGCTGTGACTGTTAAGCAAATCACTGCAGTTTTTAAGTGAATCACGTGGGCATTAAACGAATCTAGTTGCCTCCATTGACTATCCCAAATGCAAATAGTGATCACATGACTCTAAGATGCGGCAAATATTTGCCAGTTCCGAACACCCAAAGTTTGATCTTGTGACCATGGCAATGCTTTAATGGTCGTAACTTCAAGAACCAGTCATAAGTCACTTTTTTCAGTGCTGTTGTAACTTTGAACAGTTGTTAAACGAATGGTTGTATATCAAGCTCCAGTCAGATTTTGTTAAATTCTTCCTGGAAATAAAAGAATCCTCATTGACTCCAAATTATAATATTGAAGTTGCCTACATGTTTTTGCCTATACTGTGCTGAATGCACTTCTCCAAAGATTTATATACAGTACCCCTAACAGAATTGAACTACAATGTTTCGAGGGGCATTTGTCTAATCATACAGAAGGAAGAGAACAGAAAACAGAAATATTTTATTGCAGAGTAGAAAATACATTCTTTAGATATATAATTATATAAACATTCATAGAGTTCCTAAAAAGCAAACTACACTATCAAATATAAAATAATATATTCAGAAGGAATTTACTAAAAAGTAGAAAGGTGTTTATTCTGCATATAATCTTATACTCCTACACAGGTAGTCCTCGACTTAACGACTACAATTGAGCCCAATTTTTTTTGGCTAAGCAAAGTATTTGTTAAGTGAGTTTTGCACAGTTTAACAACCTTTCTTGCTAAGTGTTAAGTGAATCACTGCAGTTATTAAGTTAGTAACACAGTGGTAAAGTGAATCTGGCTTCCCCAATGTTTCATCCACCTTGTTGTGGAAGATTTGACAATTGTAACTTTGGAAATCAAAGCATAAAGAAATTGGGATAAAGAAATTGTAAGGAAATACAGAAAATGGGGTGGGATTGAATGTGAGTAATTCAAAACTCATCTGAGACATTCTATAGCTGTTTACCAGGATGTCAATTATTTTATTCAGTGTTTCTACTGTATTACTCCTTGTTGTTACATTAAATGAGGTTTCTATGGCTCCTCAGGTAGATAATGCTAATCTCAAAAGTATAGCTGTTCAGTTTACACTGAAAAGTAAATTCCTTGTGCTTCTAGATTAGCAAAGAGGAAAGTTGCTAGAAAGTAGAAAGGGAAAACGTGAAAAATATCACATAGTGGGGAGAGTTATATTCATATCCTTATTGCATTCCATTTGGAAGAAGGAGGCTGGGCTAATTAGATCAGTTTTGTGATCTAGTGTTATGATCAACAGAGTGATATACTGTACATGATGAAACTTTGATTTGGTTTACATTATCATAAAGAAGTACATATCTTAAATATCATGGTTTACCATTTTTTTCAGAATCTGAATTAAAAGTATAGATTTCTTTCATGAAGTACAAAGTCAGTTAGATAAAGAAGTATTTAATAAAAGATAAGCATTTATAAACACAAAATTCCTGTTCTTATGTTCCTATTTAAGAGAGAGTCAAGTCACTGTCATCTAGTTCAGTGCAAATATTAACAAAGTAGTTTACATTTATAGCTCTTTAAACAATTGAAACAGTTAAGGAAAACATGTCAATAGAACAAACATATGGTATAATAAAAATCAAGCTGTAGAGATGAAATTTGTGAGGCCTTTGTGTCCATAATGGGTTTTTCTAAAAGATATTTTGGCATTTTACAGAATTTATTTTGAGCTATTGCAGTTTCCACCTTATAGAGATAGTTGGTATTGAATAAACATTTAGTTCACTGTTAAAACAGAGTTACATTTATTGAGTTACAGCCATCTGTTAAAGATAATAGTATGAAAAATCAGAATAGCAACATTTTAATTCATTGTGCCTGAATTAATCTGACTTTAGGCAAATGTATATACTTAGGAAAATCCTATGGAAATCAGTCAAGAAAGTTCCCAGAAAAAGTGTTACACAGTTGAAACTATATCTGTCTTACACATCTGTCCTGTACCTTTAAAACCAAAAATAAGTTAGCAGTACAAGTATTATCTATGACTAAATTTAATTAGCTGGATCAACTCACAGACAAAGTGTGTTATTACTTAATGCCTGAGTTAAAAAGAAAAAAGAATCCCACAGATCCAAATAGGGGATTATATGTAATTTCACAAAAGGTACATTAATCAATCCTCTAATTACATTGTAAGTATGATGCTGTAAATTTCAGAGATTTCGGATGAGGCCACATTAAAAAAAACATACATTTTGTCTGACTCCAGCTATTTTAGTAATCTTGGGTTCCTTTTATAATGAACCCAGTGACGAGGAACCCAGTCTTAACACCTTGCCCCATACTTCCTGCCAATGTACTTCGTGCCCATACTTCCTGCCAAGTGCAGCTTTTATTTCACTGTTAAAATATGGTTCAATCAAACATGCTAATGTTAAATCTATATTCTTTAAAAATAGCCAGCCAAAATAAGAAATGTTTTAAGTTAATCTATGTCTGTATATGTGCATACAACCACACACATACATTACATACACACCAATTGGACTGGAGATCTTAAGTTTAAAATCTGAAAACTATGAGATAAAGCAGTAATTTAAAGATATCCTTAACTCTCAAGCTCTGTAGTTTGGCAAACATTACTTCCATCTGCCCCAGGCTACTAATATTGATGACTACATTCTCTCATGGCTCTGAGCAAAACCCTCTGATCTCTACCACACATAAGGATCCAAATGGGTGGCAGGAAATAACACTCAATACAAATGATCAAGCTAATCTTACTGCTCAGTAAACTGAACATTTGTATAATTCATTTCCCCAGACATAATGCCTAGGGAGGTGATAAAGCATAATGGTAAGGCCATATACCTTAATTAAAAATTGCTCTTCATATGTGAAGTTATGATCTGTGCAGCAAATGTTGCTGTCCCTAATTATAGTGTGACTGTTTGAGACTGAGGTGGGAAAAGGAGGGGGCAAAGTCACAGTCTTTAACAATCAATCCTTCATTTCCTTTCTCTCTTTTTATTAATATGTCTTATTTTGTAATTTATTTCACATTTTAGGAATAGGACTAGGACTTGCTGTTCGGGAATATGGAAAGCTCTCCAACCTGGACAAATTTTACTTTGCATTTCCTGGAGAAGTTCTGATGAGAATGCTCAAACTCATCATATTGCCACTAATTATATCAAGCATGATAACAGGTAAGAAAAATGGTGTTTGCATTTCTCTTTTTCTTAACATAGGTTAAAAGCTATTTAGTTAAAAATATTACATATTTAGACTTGTTCCAGTCTGGTACTGTGTCCCAGTGAATCAACTTTGTGAGGATGAGTTCTGTTATTGAAAAATATTAGAAAAATCAAACTCTTTCAAAGGCAAGTAAATAATTTCTAAATAATCCAAACAAAATCTTAGTCTAAATATCCAGCAGGTCTAAAAAGCATATTTCTGCCTTTTAAAAATATGTTGCTAATTGAGTCATAGCACGATTGTTTTTTTGATATTTTTAAAACAAGCTTCTAATATATCTTGTTAATTTGTTAAAGAAACATTTTACAAGAATGGAATGCTTGAGGAACTGTTACAAGTAGTCCTCAACTTACAACAGTTCATTTAGTGACCATTCAAAGTTACAATGGCACTAAAATAAGTGACTTATGACCGTTTTTCACACTTACAATCGTTCCCGATGGACATCTGATTAAAATTCAGATGCTTGGCAACAGATTCATATTGATGATCACATGACCCTGGTATTCTGGGGTCATGTGATCACCTTTTGCAACCTTCTGACAAGCAAAGTCAATGGGGAAGCCAGATTCACTTAACAACCGTATCATTAATTTAACAACTGCAGTGATTCACTTAACAACTGTGACAAAAAAGGTAATAAAATGGGGCAAAACTCACTTAACACATGTCTCACTTAACAACATAAATTTTGGGCTCAATTATGATCGTAAGTCGAGGACTACCTGTATTTCTCTCTTTGTTAATATTTCCAATAAAATGGAGCTTGACTATCAACAATTGAAAATAAATACTCAATGTAGAATGAAATCTGGGTTCTTTTCCCCAAATACTCAAAATAAGAACTCACTCAGTGATAGAAATACATCCACACACTGAATAATCCTATTCCTGCTAAAATAACCAGGGACTTTAAGGTTAGAATAGGTTTAAACAATTAAGGCTTATATTCACAGTTTAACTTCCTCCTTTCCAGACAAGAAAAAAATTGATTGGTAAATGGAGAAGATAAAGCAGGGGTATACAAATTTGGTGGGTCTTTATTGGTCTCACATGACTAATAGATTGTACATTTTTACTTTAAATTGATTAATTTCAAGTAAAACACTTTCTGTAGTGGAACGGGGGTGCAGTATAATAAATTATAACATGGCTTCTTACCACAAAGCAAGGAACGATTAGACTGGAAATAAACCTGCTGGATTCTGAGTATCTCCTACAACTTTGTTGTTATTTAACGAGGACAATAATAAATTCTATGTAATAAATTGCAGTTTATGAAAACACAGATGTAAGAGAAAGAAAAAAGACAATATATAAACCTTGTGATTGAAAGCAAATTAGGAGCAGCATAACTACAAAATTATAAGGCTTGCAATATATTGCTAATCACATAGATGAGGGAGTGGACTCATTCTCTATTATCCTAGTAGATAGAAGGAGAATTGTTATTGTTGTCATTATAAGATTTAGAAACTGCTAGACTCTATTAGGGGTCTAGGCCGTTCACCATGTAAAACAATCAACAAATATTATTGGGACTCAGTTGGCTAACTTCGTTAAAACTAAATAGGTTCTAGCAGGAGGAACTGTCTGTCTACATGAGATGTCAGCAACAGAACAGGTTGCCACATGAAGTGATAATTTGCTGAAGATTTTCAGAGGCAGAATGACCATCTGTCAAAGATGGAGTCCTTCACTTAGCAGGGGCATGGATTAGGTGAATTCTAAGGTCATCTCTAACTCCACAACTGATAAATGGATAGTAATTGGTACTAATCCCACAAGAACTGTATTTGGGTGGGGGAAACCATATATACTATAAAGCTGTCATTAGAAAGAAAAAAATGAAGCAGAAAAGCTACATGGCAAAGACGATTCAGGCCATGAACTCTAGTAATTCTAGAGTTGGGAAATCACAGAATCAGGTATTAAGGCTTGAAGTTAATTAACAATGACTACTTGAAAAAAATATTTGTGTTACCTTTTTGTAAATATTAAATAAAACTAAGTCATTCAAATAAATGTGAATTATGGAAGAAAGCTGCCTATTAATACAAGATTAGCAGGGTAGGAACTAGAGAAAGGCATGGTGTCAGTATAAGTCTCTAGAAATATATTTATGTTGACCCACTTTGGCACCTTTTAATTGGCAGCACTGGAAGGAATGTTTGATAATATATTTATCTTTTGGCAGCAGGAATGGTTTGTTTAGCATGAACTTCAACCTACAGTTTGATAACCTACAGTTATCAAATCTAATCTATTAAATCTATAATTTACCTTTACCACATAATCATATATAATATTGCTGAAGTAGCAACTTATTGGTTTGATGATTTTATTCATTTTCCTTAAGTTGTAATGAGTTTTGATCTGAGCTGCAATTAGCACCAGTTCCTGTTCTTGCTGACTGAATAGAGCTTTTTCTACTGTGTTTGCAGAGTATATGGTCAGTTTAATGTGGATAGTGTGCATCCAGTAATATCCATGTATAGATTTGTCTTTTAAGCTAGTGGAGTAAGGTACGGTATATGCTATAAAGACTAAGTTTCCTTGGAAGATTAGTCTGTCTCCTCTTTGTTCTGTAGACTGGGAAGATTTTTTCCATTATTCTGATGCCATTTTACTTCCATCATTAACATTACATGAATTAATTAACATTAATACAATGTTTAGTATTACATTTGGGATGAAATGATGTATTGACCACTCACTGTAATCCAGCTGCACATTCAACTTTTGATTCCTCTGGAATTTGGAGCATTGAATATTGGTTGGCCTACCTTAGATTTTGAGATCATTGTATCATTTCTGGGATTGTTTCAGAGCACTAACTTTGATACCCTTTTGTTAATAATGATGGTTATACTCCATTTCTTCTGTGATTTTCTTGCCTGCAATAGAAGAGTTGAGGCTATGAAACGATCCATTTCAATCCATTCCAGTTTGCTGAATACTAGAATATTTTTATTTACTTACTAACTTATTTCAGTGTTTAATGTTTGATCTTTCTACTGTGAAAACTTGATATTTGCTTTAGTTTATGGTTACATACCAATGCAGCATTGAACTTTCCTTTTGCTTCTGGGCACATCCATACTTGCTTATTACTCCAGTATCTTGTTCCATATTTCCTGAACTGTGGGGGGGGGGGAGTGTTGGGAGGCTCATCTTTTAATATCATGTTGACATTATCCTGATTCTAAATGCCCATTTATTGTTCTGGACAAAATTTTGGACTTGCTTTCTTCTCTCTTTCCCCCCATTTACATATGGCCCGAGCCTCTACAGTTGAGTGTTGGAAAAAGTTGGTGGCTTGCAAATCTGTATCACCCCTCATCATAGCTTTCAGTGAACATACAACATATTTGCAGCCAAGGAGTTTTGCCGTCGTACAATAACACAGATAAACGCAAAAACCTGTACTAAAAATGGTGTGGGGAACAGGACGTTACAATTTAGTTGTCCAGGTTGAATTGCTAAGATGCCTGCTAACTTCTATCGCTACTCAACTTGCCATAAAAACTGGGGGGAGGGGAAGGAAGCGTGAGAAGGAAACAGGAGTCTAAGAAGCCATCCACGAACCGTGAGAGCCAAGGTCACTAACGCAGGTGTCTGACGGAGAAGCGGACCATTTTCATAACAAACCAAAGAAGTATGATTGGGCAATGTGAACACTTGGTGGGTGGGGGTTATGGGAAGCTATTGTTAACTAAGCAGATTTTCACGCGGGAAAACCAGAACTGGTTTTGCTTCTTCAGTTCTGAGATGTGTACTCAATAAAGTTTTATCCTTTATGGCATTTCAAAGCCTTGAAGATTCCTTGATTTTGAGATCGCTAGTCAGGCGGTTGACATTCGTACTTTCCTTTTTCTGTGGAGGGGATGGTGAGGGAATTTTTGTTGCTCCAGGAAGCCTTGCAAGTCAGTGGGTGAAAGTCTTTCCTGGCTTTCAACATTCCAGTGTTGGCAGAGGTGAAGACAATCACAATGGCAGCTTCAAACTGCTTTGGAGAGGTTAAGAATAGACTAAGTGTTGTGTGGAAGTGGCCATTGTCTAAAGTAGCAATGGGCAACTCATGGCCTAAGGAATCCTGACTGCCTTTCTACCAAATCAGGTTGCTATTGTTTTTTTTTTCTGCTAATGTACTGTAACTGTGAAACAAGCCTTGTTAAACAGGATCAGTGGGAAAGGATCTGTCTCCCCAGTGGTCCTGCTCAAAATTCCTGGTCTCCTAAGCAGCAAATGAGAAGTCTACAGATAATGTTGGTGTATGATGAGAAACATCTTCTTTGCTTTCCTCTATTATTTTCTAAGATTGCAAGTTTCCTGCTTCTACTAGTAACAGGATCGTGGGAAGGGAATGGGTATGTATGGATATTTGTAGATACGTGTATATCCTGTCATCTAATGCAGCCATTACGATGCATATTATTTAATTTTTAGATGTTTTTAAAAGGTAAATATTTTGGAAAATTGTGGGAAAACATTAATTTTTTCTTTAATTTTTTACAAAAAGGGGGAAACAACTGTCTTAGAAGAATTCATTATATTTTACTAGCCAGATTCATTGTTGAAAAGACAGAAAAAGAGTTCTTCAGTTTCATTAATATTTGATCTACAGTTTCTCACATTTAGACAGTTTTTTTCATCTTTATGAAATCCTTTCCTTTAATATATAATTTCCTTTAAAATTGCTGTTTTGTTTTTTATATTTATAATTTGCATAACATAATTTTAATGCTAATATTGGGACTAACAATTTCCAAACAGCACTATTTGGTACAGTGTTAAAATCAGAGTCTAATAAAAACTCCATTGTAAGATAGTTAAATGTTCAAAACTGTTTTGCTGTGGATCACTTCCACCAACTGAACTGACCAAGCTAATTCCTGGCGTATGTCTAAAACCCATACACTTTTGAAGTTTTGGGCAGGTTACTTTAATGTTGTTGTCACCTATGGGGCTCAGGGTCTGTCACCTAGGGAGCTACACAGTGGTGGGATTCAAATATGTGAACAACCGGTTCTCTGTGTGGATGCCACTTCCGGAAGTCCATTCTGGTCTTGGGCAACAAAAAATTATCTACCGGTTCTGCCGAAGTGGTGCGAATTGGCTGAATTCCACCACTGGGGCTACAAGACCGCTATTCTAAGTGTTTAACTCCTGTCCAAGAAGATTGACTAAAACAGGCTTACTCTGAGTCCCTTCTCTTAGGTGGTCAGTGTTTCTCAACCTGAGTAACTTTAAAATTGTAGAATTTAACTCAGGCAACATGCTGGCTAGGAATTCTGGGAGCTGGTCCATGCATCTTAAAGTTGCCAAGGCTGACAAACACTGTCTAAGGACCCCTATAAAGAACCTAAGAAATCAAATATTTTCAGTCTCAGCCCTCTTCTTTGGAATAGTTTATTTCTCAAGATCAGATGAGCCCCCATTCGGCTGAGTTTTAGGAGAATTGTACAAATTTGGCTTTTTAAGAAAACCCTGCAAGGAGATCTGATATATGTTGGAGCCTCCACCCTCGGTTTTGTTTGTATTTTTATTATTCCTCATTAATCATAGTCTTTATTTTTATGTTGTTTTTTCTTTCTAATGGTTAGTTTGCACTTTTCTTAAATTGTTTTACTATTGTCATCATACTGTAAAAAGAGAAAGTATGCTCCTCAGTATTTCTGGGATGGAGTAGCATATAAATCTCTCTCTCTCTTTTTTTCTCTGACATGTGTATTTTGTGTTTGTGTATTTCAAATCTATGAGAGGTATGTGTGCATGCACACACACTTTAGATAGATAGATAGATAGATAGATAGATAGATAGATAGATAGATAGATAGATAGATAGATAGATAGATAGATAGATAGATAGATAGATAGATAGATAGATAGATAGATAGATAGATAGATAATCTTTATTGTCATTTTTTTTACTGTGGGCACACTGGCACACATTAAAAATGAAATTCTGTTGCCTGCTCTCAAAAGTGTACACATGCATAACACATATATAAGCAATATATGTACATACCTACACCCCTACATATAAATACATATAAATATTAATCACTGTCCATCTTGAATACATAGTGGAGAGAGGAAGCTTGAGAGTTCATAAGGTTAATATTGTATGAAACAAAACTGTGACTGAATTTGGATGTTCTGCTTTGGATACCGTGAAGCCTCCTCCCAGAAAGTAACAAGGAAACCTTTTGAGTCAGTGTTGTCTTCTAGCAACTGCCTGAACAAGTCCCTGCAGTTTTCTTGGCCAGGTTGTTTTCAGAAATGGTTTGTCATTGCCTGCTTCCAAGAGCTGAGATTGAGTGACCGGCCCAAGGTCACTTGGCTGGCTCTGTGCCTAAACTGGGACCAGAACTCATGGTCTTTATGTTTCTATCTGACACTATAACCACTAGACCAGGGGTAGGCAACCTTGGCTCTTTTATGACTCGTGGACTTCAACTCCCAGAATTCCTGAGCCAGCCATGCTGGCTCAGAAATTCTGGGAGTTGAAGTCCACGAGTCATAAAAGAGCCAAGGTTGCCTACCCCTGCACTAGACCCAACTGGCTCAACTTCACTTTTTTCGTCCCCAGTTTTCTTAGTAGGTCTACCTCAGCTCAGCTCAGCCAGAGGACATCCTCAAAAAGCTTGCTTTCGAGTTGACTGGCAAGCGGGCAGTCATAAAATTGAATTAATTGATGAATTAATACGATTGTTTTCAAGTCTTACATGCTTATAAGATATATAAATAAATGTTTATATCTCTCTGGCATTAGTCACTGAAACTTAGTTTGCAAAAATGAGTCAGTCACTCTTGCTATCTAATGAGCTTCAGGTAATAGCTATGACTGTCAAGCTTCCTCATGTAGGAAAGAGAGAAAGGTGGTTGTGATTTTTCATTCAGTCTTGGCTGTTGGAAATTTTTATTTTCACTCAGACTGGTACTAAATTGAGGCAGCAGCTGGCCCCTTTATTGATGGCCTCTATTTATCATCAACTGGGGCCCATTTCACAATTATTTCTGGAAGAGTTACCTCCGTGGCTCTGTTAATTTTTTTTTACTAATTTGTCCTTCACACCTTTGTGGGGATTATAATATGTGTATTGATCCCTCACCAATGGCACAGGAGTTCTGTTCTTTAAAAGTATGGTCTAATTTTTTCATCCTTTGATTTAACATTGTCTTCAGTTATTTCACATTCCCTGGATTTACTTTTGGACTTTTCTTTCTTTCTTTCTTTCTTTCTTTCTTTCTTTCTTTCTTTCTTTCTTTCTTTCTTTCTTTCTTTCTTTCTTTCTTTCTTTCTTTCTTTCTTTCTTTCTTTCTTTCTTTCTTTCTTTCTTTCTTTCTTTCTTCTGGTATGAGTGTATTACATGATTACTATGTTGAATGCTCACATAGCTCATTTTCAGCTTTTAGAACTGTCTTCATAGTTCTGTGTATTGCCAAATTTTTCTCATCCTGTCTCTTTCTTTTTTGTAAATTCTACTATTGTGGCTTTTTTAGCTGTTTTGTTTACTAATAGCACCATAACGTTCTGGGTAGGGTGGTCCTTTGTTGTCAATTTATTTTGAGGGCCAGGCTTGTCTACCACAGAAGTCTGCAACTGTGAAGACCAAAGACTCCTGGTTAGATGTCCACAAGGAGATATGTACAGGCTGCGGACATGTACAAAATAGTCTTTTTACCTTCACTCTAAACAGACTTTCTTTCAGGCTACTATTCAGTCTCGTGCCAAAGCATTATTAGGTTTCTTCCACCTTCTGTTCTTTTTTTCTTTTTTCCCTTTTTTATTATACAGATGCTTCCTTTTTATTATATTGTAAAACATACATAATACATTACAATATTGAATTGGTTCAATATTAATTAAAGTTTATTAACATTGTAATGTTTAGAGTGAAGGTAAAAAGAGAGAGAAGTACTATTAATATTCATTACAATTTAAAGTCACTCTTAATGAACATGATTATTTAGCTGTTTCATCCAGAATTGAATATAATAAAAAAAGACACTGCAGATTGCATCAAAGTATTTGTTGTGCAATAAAAATTTCTATCTTAAACTGATTACTTAGTATTAAAGCTTTCATTGTATTGATATTTAGCATTCTTTGTGAATGTTTTAAAAAAAGGAAAGAAAAAAGATGAACAAAGCAACAATTAAAATATAAGGGAAAAAAGAGAAGGGTTTTCAATATCATTGTTGACTGATACTCAAGTCTATGGGGTCTTGATGACAGTGCATGGTCAGCCATGATGTAAGGTTTTATTAGCTTTTGATCTTAGAAGTCCTCTCATTATCACCACAAGATAAATACTGTATGGATAAAACAAAAATTGTGCATCTTTTCCACTCTCCATTATATTTATTTTTATGGCTTCCATATTGTTCCAAATTCCTCTCCTTGCAATACATTATTGGGATTTTGGTTGATATCAACTGTACCTACGTTACTTGGAAACTAATGGAAACTAATGGAAACTAATCAAGGAGAGAAGCAACCTTGAACTAAAGAGAAACTTCCTGACAGTTAGAACAATTAACCAGTGGAACAACCTGCCTCCAGAAGTGGTGAATGCTCCAACACTGGAAGTTTTTAAGAAGAGACTGGACAGCCATTTGTCTGAAATGGTATAGGGTTTCCTGCCTGAGCAGGGGGTTGATGACTAGATGACCTCCAAGGTCCCTTCCAACTTTATTATTATTATTATTATTATTAAATTCAGAAAGCTATTAAAACTTACTGATTTTACAGCATGTTTTGCACATTTTCATTTGATGAGTATTCGGAGGGCGACCAAGGAAACTATGGTGTTCCTGGTGCGTGCTTTTCTTTTTCATGCTTATATTACAAGAATAATTTCCCAATAGGTGTTTCCAATTCTTTTGTCTGTCTTTAAACCATAGTCAGGAACATGGCTGTTCAAACTATTATGTAGTTTCCATGCCATTACTTTGTTTTGTACATTACAGAGCTCATCAGTGATTCCCTATTTGGACAGAGCACAGTTCAAGCTCCTGATGCTTATATTTAGAGCCTCCAATCACAGGTCTAGGACAACTCGCCACAGCCATCTCACAGCAGCCATCTTGCCGTGGCCAACTCACCGCCAGATAACATGCTGCAGGAGAATTCCACCTGTGATAATACAACATGATAAATTTTGTAGAAATTGTCCATTTCCACAAAAATGGAAATAATGTTGAAGAAACAGTGGTGTATAACATTTATCATGTTGAGTTATCCTGTGTGGAGTTGTCCCATGGCAAGTTAGCCACAGCAAGATGGCCACGGCGAATTGGCTGCAGCAAGTTGTCCCATTCCACCAATCACAGCACTCCACCTCCCCTTAGCTCTCCCTACAGCCTGATTATCCCCAGGGCAGGGTCTTCTTTCTCTTCTTGGTTCCACAGTCCAGATATCCAGTCTTTCAGGAATCTGGCCTCAGAACTTTAGCATCATCTTCTTTCTTCCCCTTGCCTCTGTGAATATTTTATGACTTTAACGAAGCTTAATGACCCTTTATTTACTAGCAGGAATGTGAGATCTAGGTATTTTACCCTACTCTCATTAGCACTGGTAGTTTGTGTGTATGCTCTGTACTGTTGGAGGACGTTGCTTTAAATATGCATGGAAGCTGTGCGTTATTTGTTTTGGTTTTTAGTATTTGTTTTATGGGTTGATAGCTTTTGAACTAATTTTATTGGGTAGAATTTTATATCTTTATATTTATGCTTTTCTTTTGATGTGAATCCTGCCTGGGTAAAGGAATGTAATAAATATTATTTTGGTTGGTCCTAGTCAACCAGTGGTTTAGACTGGATTTAATATTTTTGTCCAGCTATCGAGTCCTTCCCAAGGACCTGGAATAGACAGATGTGGATGCTTGATGGTGTTAAAGATATCGTTGCAGGATGTAAGCTTTTCCAAATAAAGCTGTCTTTTGCAATTGACTTGTGGTGAATTTGTCAATGCTGATAGTGTTCAAGTGTTGTTCCAATTGTTTCAAGATTGCAGCAAGACGCCTATTACTATCGGTACTACCTTTGTTTTCTTTTGCCACAGTTGTTCTATTTTTATTTGCAGGGCTTTGTATTTTGTTATCTTCTTCAGTTCTTTCTCTTCTACTGTCTCTGAGTTGCCCATTTTACACAAAGTAACTCTGGATAGCATGCAATAAAAACCACAGTTCAAAAAGTTCTACAAAACCAGTTAAAAACATTTGAAAAAATAAACACAAATAAAACATGTTTGCAAGTAGGAAAATATTACATAGAACGTAGCCAACGTCAGGCTCCGTATTACCAGGGGGATCACCAGACAGGCTGAAAAACATCACATTTTAAGTGCTATCTGGAAGGCCAAAAATGTTTTGACTAGCCTGACTTTTGGAAGGATAATGTTCCAGATGGTGGCACAAAAGGCTCATCTTCTAGGGCCCATTAGATTGAATTGTTTTGCAGACAAGACCCACCAAATGCTTCTCCTGCTGGACCTGATAGATGGTTGGATATAATTGGGAAGAGGCAGTTCCTCAGGTAACCTGCCTTACATTTGGAGGGGAATCTGAAGGCCACAGTAATGATGAAAATTGGATGGAAATGTTTTTTTCCCCTTGAAGAGAGTGATAGGATTTTTCAGTTTCTAAAATGATGTTATACCTATCGTAGGGCTTGTGCTATTGTTTTAAATGTTTCCTGATTCAAAATAGTGAGAAATTGCCACCAGTTCTACAAGGTCTACAAAGAAAAGATTCAGGGATTATAGAGTGCCTGTTCTTAACATGGGGAAAACAAAATCTCCCCTCCATAATTTGTTTGTTGTCTTTCTTCCCTTGTTCTCTATTCTCCATAGAATATTATTAAAGATTTATAAGTCACTACAGTATTTTTAAAGATGTATTGTAGCTCCCTTTTGTGCATTCAAGAAAAGAAGAAGTTGTTAAAGAGGAACCAGCCTCTCAATTATATTTTCAGCAAAATGTATTGCTTCTGTCTAAAATCACAATAAAGATGTTAAAAGATTGGGGTATTTTTTCTGTTTAAAATGTAGTAATATCTTAGATGCAATTACACATCTACTAACAACTTACGTTAAGATTGCAAAAAAAAAGAGAGATGCAGATCCATATTCTTATTTGTTAGAGTATATAGGTCAGACCTTAATGTGGAGTAGGATGATAATTCCAATTAACAGCTGATTCATGCCATATCAGTGGCTTTTCTTTACTGAGGGTTAACATATTCTGAAGTAGCACAACAGTGAACTCTCTTACAGATTTGGAGGACAAATATTTATGAATAAGATTATATATGGGCATCACATATGTGGTTTGGTTAAGTAATAGCCACATGGACAAAAAAAGTAACATAACTACTTAAGGACTCATCTTTTGCCTTGATTTCAAGCAAATGCCCTGATAACTGGCCAACTATGCAATATAAAATCTATTTCTATAGAGAAAAGCTTTATGGTTTGACCATCAAATATTGTAGTATCAGAGGGAGTAAAACAGACCAGTTTTTTACTGGTTTTGTTTAATAGCTGATTTATTGTGTGAGCTGAAATGGAATCAAGAAAGAAATGAGTTTTATCAAATTCTCTCTCAGCTAAGTGACTTGTTCTGCTCTCTCTAAACTCTCTGAGAAAGGAAAAGAAGAGTGCTGATTCCTATGCAACCATGACTTTCAGATTTCATCAGTGTTTAATTTCTGAAAACAGCTAAATTTAATTTCAAACTTGCCTAAAAGACACAAAGTTCAACATGAAAAATTAAAATCCTAATTTGAGAAGTGGGTAGAAAGTTCTCATGAAGAAAAATATTCAAAGTAACATTATCTTACTACCTCACATTACGCACAATTGAAGTTTGCTCAATTAATTCTTCATTTTTGGTACTCAGCCTTAATAAATTCAACCTTAGGTTTTTTGGAATTAAATGAGGCTTTTAAAATGCTGAAATATTAATGCCTGACCCTGTAAAGCAGAGGTCCCCAATCTTTTGGGCACCAGGGACCGGTGCCATGGAGAAAGGTTTTTCCGTGGACCAGAGGGGGTGTGGTTTTGAATACTGCCTGCATCCCGAGGATGGAGCTTTGCTTGTTTGTGCAGCCCGCTTGCTGGCATGCTGCAGACCGGTGCCAGTCCACGGACCGGGGGTTGGGGACCCCTGCTGTAAAGCAATATACTAATGTACCTGCCGGTAATATGGAGCGTATAGCATTGAAGATTCAACTTAACTTGCTCCTATTGTATAGAAGAAACTTTGAGTGCCACCCTCACAATTTCAGTTACAAACAACCTGAAATAAGGAGAAATTGTTAGAAAAACAAGGGACAGATGAAATCTGCCTATTTCTCAAAAGATAGTATCCACTACAGCTTCCTATTAATAATAATAATAATAAAGTTGGAAGGGATCTTGGAGGTCATTTAGTCCAACCCCCTGCTCAGGCAGGAAACCCTATACCATTTCGGACAAATGGCTGTCCAGTCTCTTCTTAAAAACTTCCAGTGTTGGAGCATTCACCGCTTCTGGAGGCAGGTTGTTCCACTGGTTAATTGTTTCTAACTGTCAGGAAGTTTCTCCTCAGTGTCCAGGTTGCTTCTCTCCTGATTAGTTCCATTGTTGCTTCTTGTCCTGCCTTCAGGCGCTTTGGGAATAGCTGACTCCCTCTTCTTTGTGGCAGCCCTGAGATATTGAACACTGCTATCATGTCCCCCCTCATCCTTCTCTTCATTAAACTAGACATACCCAATTCCAGCAACCTTCCTTATATGTTTTAGCTCCAGTCCCCTAATCATCTTTTGTTGCTCTTCTCTGTACTCTTCTAGAGTCTCAACTCTATTTTACATCGTGGTGACCAAAACTGATGCGTATTCCAGTGCCTTACAAGGCATAAATGGTATTAATACTTCACGTGATCTTGATTCTATCCCTCTGTTGAATGCAGCTAGCACTTGTTGGCTTTTTTGGCAGCTGCAGCACCTGCTGGCTCATATTTAAGTGGATTGTCACTAGGATCCTAGATCCTCTTTTGCATTACCAGGTACCCCTATTTTGCCTTACATTTGGTTTTTTTCTTGCCTAACTGTAAGAACCTACTTTTTCACATAAATTCATTTTGTAGATAGTGTCCAGTGTTCAGGTCTGTCCAGATCTTCTGGATCTGTCTTCTGGGTGTTGGCTATTCCACCAGCTTGGTGTCGTCTGCAATTTGATGAGTTTCCCATCTATCCCCTCGTCAAATCGTTGATGAAGATGTTGAAGAGCACTGGCCCCAGAACAGAGCCCTGGGGCACCCCACTACACACTTCCCTCCATGTAGATGCAGTTCCATTGAGGACCACATGCTGAGTACGTCTGGTCAGCCAGCTACGAATCCATCTGGTGGTGATGCTGTCTAACCCACATTTTTCTATCTTATCAAGTAGTAGGTTGTGATCTACTTTATCACATACTGAAGTCCAAGTAAATTATATCCACAGCATTCCTCTGATCCACTAATTTTGTCACTTGGTCAAAGAATGCAATAAGATTTGTCTGGCATGATCTGTTTTTGACAAACCCATGTTGGTTTTTAGTAATGATTTTGTTTGCCTCTAGGTGTTCGCTGATTCGTTGTTTGATTATCTTTTCCAGAATCTTCCCATGTATTGAGGTCAGGCTGATAGGTCTGTAGTTTCCTGGATCTATTTTTTCCCCTTTTTTGAAGATGGGAATTACATCAGCTCTTTTCCAGTCCTCTGGTAGTTCCCCAGTGCTCCAGGATCTTTGAAAAATATAGTTCAGTGGTTCTGAGATCACATCTGCCAGTTCCTTGAGAACCTGGGGGTAATCCATCTGTCCTGGTGATTTGAACTCGTCTAGGCTGGACAGGTGCTCATTACCGTTTTCTTGCCTATCTTAACTTGTGTTTCTATTCTGTTTTTTATGGCACTATTTTTGATAGGTTGGTCTGTTTTTTTCCTTTGTGTAAAGACAGATGCAAAAAACGAGTTAAATAGTTCTGCTTTCTCCCTGTTGCTTGTCACCTTCTTGTCAATTTCCCCCACTAATGGACCAATCATTTCCTTCACTTTTTTCTTGTTTTTTACATGTTGAAAGAAGCTTTTTTTTGTTATTTTTGACTTTTGTCACAAGCCTTAGTTCATTTTGAGCCTTAGTTTTCCTCACTTCATCTTTGCAGGCTCGGGCTATTTGCTGATATTCTGCCTTAGTTATGTGCCCCTCTTTCCACTTTCTAACCCATTGCCTCTTGGGGACAAGACAAAAATATACACCTTGCTTTTATTATAAATAGGGCTTGCATTTGTTGCTTAGCAGTCTCTGGAAATCTTGTGTAACAGCTTCCTTGTTTTTTACAATTAACCTACTTAGCAGATGATTGTACTTTTCAAAGCCTACTTCTGCCTTCTTCCAGTTTTAAGTTGTTGATAGAAGGCTAACAGAAACCTCCTATTAAACTAAACTGGCAAATGCCTCCGTGCAATTCAAACCTCCTATTAAGTTGATCTTGGTTTGGAGGATAGAATAAGACAGGATGGTCTTTACCTTCTTGTGTAATATTGTTTGTAACATAAAAGAAGAGTGCCATAAATCAGCATTGGTATAACTAAAGATTAAAAAGAAAGAAAAAAATGTGTAAGTAAAACATAAATTTTAGCTATTCTTGAAAGAAATGCGACCATAATAATACATTTGCAATGGTGCTTGTGTGTGTGCAATCCAGGTTGGGAATGAAACAGAACTGCAGCAATAGTTCAAAAACAGCTGCACTTCTAAGCAGATTTATAACTAGTAGTGTGAGGGATTAACAGCATTTCTTTGCAGTGGAATTAGGAGTTCTCCAGCATGATCGATGGAGAATCCACAGATGGGTTGATCTTGTCTTCCTGCCCTAGAGACTAAGTCAATCAACCTTTGCCACGCCTCTCTCCTTGGACTAGGATCCCCAGTCACGACTTAGTCTTCGCCCAAGAGAGACTGATTTAATGTGTTAAGAGTTTTGTTCCAAAGCAGTGACGTACCAAGATCTTGCAAGATCTATAGCTGCTGTCTCAAATTACATAATTATATATTGGCGTTGTGGCATGAGACTTGGGAGTAAGATTTTGGCTATTATAATTTAAGTACTTGATGAACTTTGTCACTTGAAAAAGTTGCTGCCTGTAGGAATACATATAAAAATATATACACTTGAAAAATCATCAAAGTAATAGAAAATAATAATTATATAAATATGACAGTACAGAGAGCCCTCAGCTTACAATCACAATTGAAACTGGTACTTCCATTGCTAAATGATGCAGTCATTAAGCCAGATGCACCTGATTTTACTACTGTTTTTGCCATAGTTGTTTAGCAAATCACTGTGAGGTTATGAATTTGACTTTCCCTATTTGGATGGAAACTGGCTGGGAAAATCACAAAAGGCTGTCACATGACCCTGAGATGCTGCAACTGTCGCAAATACATGCCCTTTGTCAAGTGCCCAAATTTTGATCATGTGATCACAAGGACACTGCACTGGTAATAAATACAAGGATCAAGTCGTAAGTCACTTTTTCAGCACTGTTGTAACTTCAAACAGTCATTAAACAAATGGTCAAATTTTACAAGGATTTTTCAGTCAGAAAAAGGATATATGAAAATTTGAAAGTTGTTGTAGTTACTCATGGTTTGTTTTGAATGGCATTATTAAAGTTATAGGCTCCCAAATAGCATGTCAACCTTATCTAATGGAACCATTTATTAATAAACGGGGAAGAAAAAATACAAAAAAGTGAAAATTTTTGGTTCTTGGCAGTTCATGAGGTTGCCTGGCATATTTGTATGATGCACTGTTCTGCTTAGCCTTGTTGTTCAGATCCAAGCTAGCATGTTGAGATTCTAGCAGATTAGTAGGAGCAATGAATCTCTCTTCAATGCTAGACTGTGGATTGTCTGGCGTAAATAAATATAAGTAGCTCTATGTGAAATAGTTACTCTTCTGCTCACTTCTGACAGACTGCTTCCTGAGGTTCCTATGAGGTTTTCAAATTACCTGGAGAGAAGCAAACTCAGGAGCCTGACTAGGAATCTACTCTATGTGAGATTCAGGTTTTTGTCCTGATCAGATCATGAAGCCCCTCCTTCATGTAAGAATAAATCATGTGATGAACTGCAGGACTGAAGCTTCTTTTTATCCTGATGTTATCTTATCATACAGAAGGAGCCAACACCCTGGGAGATCATAACTCATTTATAATGGAGCTGTTCTTATCTCACCAGATGGCAAGTAGGATTAACAAATAAATATCGCCACCTTTGTGATGCCCAGGTATAATTGGGAGTAGTCCTCCCTGCTGAGATGGTGGAAAAGCAACTTTATAAACAAGATCTTTCAACAAATTACAGAAATCTAGTGCCGCCATCCCAGTTGTTCCAGTTAAAGCCCGGTGGCATAATTAGATGGGATGGAGCTTACAAGTACATTGTGAATAGGTCAATTAAGTAAGACCCTTAACTGTCAAGTAGCAGATAAATATTCTTGTTGAGGTTTTTTAGGGGAAAGCTTGACTTGGCCAGAGCAGTATAAAGCAATGGATTTCCAAACTGTTATGTCCTGGGCCTTGCTGAGTCATTCAGCAAGGCTCAGGAAGGCTGCAGAGACCCGGACAGACCACGTGTCTGCCCGGGACCCAGACAGGCTGTCTCCGGCCTTGCGCACATGCGCAAGGCGGGAGAATGGCCTGCAACGATTGGATGTGCATCCCCTTGCAAGGGGAATATAAAAGGCCAGTGGCCATTGTGTTCTTGCTTCTGTTCTGTGAATGTACTAATAAAGAGATCCTTTGTTGTGAACCTGCCTCGTCTCGATGTCTGTTTTGCAAGAACAGAACATTGACGACGAAGGTGGGATTCGCCACATAGGAAGCCAAAGGAAAAGAAGCTAGGGCCAACTCACCTGAAGGCCTGAAGCGAAGAGAAGCACGGCGTCCAGGAGAAGCAACCGCCTGCCAGTACGAAGACGCTGGAGGTGGGCTTGGCTTCGTGGGACCCCTTCTCCTTCCTTGCAGCGAGAGACGTCGAAGAGGCTATCGGTCACAACCATGTCCAAGCTGGGCCATCTTGTCGAGTTTGATACTTCGCACCCAGAACGATGGAGCTCTTACGCAGCTCGTGTCGAGAATTACTTCAGGGTGAACAAGATCCAAGAAGATGAATTGAAAGCTGCTACTTTGCTGTGTGTCTGTGGGCAAGAGACTTTTGACATTGCTGAGAACCTTGTAGCCCCAGCACCACTGGAATCGATCGCCTATTCCGATCTAAAGAAAATGCTGCGCGAGCATTTTGAGCCCAAGCTGTCTCTAATAGCTTGGAGGCACCAATTCGAGCAGCGGGATCAGCGGCCGGGAGAATCAGCTGCGGACTTCGTCACGGCTCTGAGGCAGGATCCAAGTGACTGGGCTTAACCATCTACAAACTGTCAGCCTTGCAGGAGTCTGTAAGGAGTTTGCTGATGTGTTCAGCCCAGAGCTTGGCTCATACAAGGGGCCTCCTATTGCTTTAAGGTTAGACCCAGCCATCACACCCATCAGGGTTAAACCAAGGAGGGTGCCTTTTGCCCTCAAAAGTAAAATAGATGCTGAGTTGGACAAACTGCTCCAACAAGGCATTCTTGAACCTGTGGATTCTAGTCCATGGGAAACCCCCATAGTGACACCATTAAAAGCCAATGGTGAAGTCCGAATTTCTGCGGACTATAAATGCACTCTAAACAAAGCCTTGCAGCAGCACGCATATCCAGTGCCGGTGGTGAGCCACATTCTGGCCTCACTGAAGGGGGGAAAGGTCTTTGCTAAGCTTGATTTAGCTCAGGCCTACCAACAGTTGCCTGTTGATGAGGCAACAGCTGAGGCCCAAACTATAGTAACTCACAGAGAGGCTTTTAAAGTAAAAAGGCTGCAGACTTCCGGTTTTGGTCGCAGCGCAGGCGGTCGCGCAAAGAGTTTGCTCTCTTTGCCGGCCGGTTTCCCCCCGTCGGTAGACCCTGGATAGGGTCGAAAGTCGCCCTGGAGGGGCGACCACCGTTGAGGAGGCCACTTGTTGATGGCGGAGGGAGCGGCAGCTCCCTCTGCGATCCGAGACAGCTCCTTTGGGCCGACGGGGAAAAATGGCCGATCATCTAGCTGCTTCAGCTGAAAGTCACAGCAACATCTAAGCGAAAAGAACCACCGTGGATGATCCGGGTGAGACCTTTCCTTCCCTCTTGATACCCTATTTACCTTCCTGAGAAAAGCTTCTAGAATTATTTCCCTATTTTCAGAAAGCAGCATCCGGATACTTGGGAAAACGAGCTTTGAGAAAAATAATTAATTTTTACTGACTATTTGAGCTGTTGGATTTTGGGGATCCTGAAAAAAATCTTTATTGTGAAGGTGGATTTTCTTTCTCTTTGCCTGCTTGTCTTTAGCCTAAGTGGAAGCCTTTAGGGAGGGGGGTGGAGTGTTTTTCTTCCTCTCCCCCCTTCTGAACATTACTGTTTCTTTTAAAAAAAAATTTGGCTGTCTGGGAGGTTTTTTGTGGATTGAAGTGGCAAGAAAGTATCCATTTTAAGCTGATAACTTTCACTTTGCTTTGTCGGATGCGTATTCAGCCTAAACGTGGCGTGACGCCCAGACATTCCTATCTGCATTGAAACCAGCTGAAGGGCTTCATTTTTTTTTCCTTTTCTTTCTCCTAGTAGTTTACTTTGACTTTACAATACAAAATATATTTCCTAGAAAAATTGATTTTTCTTTTTTTGGATTACAAGATAATAATTGACTTTTAAGGCACCTTTTTCTATTACTATTTTGGAATACAAATTGGATATTCATAACACTGACTTTGATTTTTTTCTGCCTTTATCTTTTTGTTTGGCTTGACTTTTTTATTTTTTCTTATTTCTGTTTGGATATTACATTTTATAATTTTGCTACTATAGAATTCCTATTTGGCCTGACTTTTTTTGCTTTTTTCTATTTCTGTTTGGATCCTATACCTTATACTATTTCTACTACAGAATTCTTATTGTTGTAATTACCTTCTAAGCTGAACTTTCACTAAAAAATTAAGACTACTTTATTACTGACATGGAATCTTACCCACAGCTTGACTATGGACTTTTACTAGAAAAAATTTTGGAACTGAAAGAACAATTCAGAAGGGATATGGAAGATGATGCTCCAGAGTTAAAAATTGACTCTCAAACTTTGACTGACCAATTTATAGACCAAGGAACAACAGAGGAAGAACAGATTAACCCTAAAGAAGCCGATATGCAACACTTACAACTTAACGAGATGGAGGAAATATATTTACAATCTATTGAAGAGGAACCAATCAACACAGAGGAAGAGATTATATCGCATATGCAAATTATGGAGAATCTTGATGACCAAAGGTGGATTCCAACCAAAACACCTATAATCCTAAAAGCAACAGGAATTGATTTTCAAATACGAGGCATCGAAAATGCTGACAACATGGACAAACAACGAATAACTACCATATTGATCAAGACCGACTATATTGTGCAGATAACACTGGAAAAAAGAGAAGAGGACTACGATCAGACTCAATTGTGGAGAAATATGTATAACCAAACATTAAGATTTGATGAGTCAGAGGCTCTTTTGTGGAAACCTGCTTGGCACAAAAAGAAAGCTAGAATTAGGTTTTAAAAATGAGAGTTAAAACTTTATTTGACGGGTTAAAAAGGCTTTTAGAGATTTTGACTGAGTTAATACTATCGAGATGAAAACTATGGATTTGACTATGGTTGGGATGTAATTTGACTATGGTTGGGAAATGTAATATGGAAAAGGTGGTAAACAAAAAGTTAATAGATGAAGAAATAGAATACAGATGAAATGAAATAAGGTGTCTGGTGGAATAATATATTTTTTTTATAAGTATAATGATTTTGATAGGATTTAAATTTTAGGTAAGGAGTTAAAAAGGGGTTTTAAAGGTATGGATTGATTTATAAAATATATATTTGAAATAGAGTAGAATAAGAGATAGAATTTAATTGGGAAGTATAAATAGAATGGTTGGAATAACATGTATATTTTAGAAACAATTTATATTTTATGAAATAAGGTTAAAAAGGCTTAAGATTTTGGTTTGAGATAATGCTACTGAGATGAAGATTGTTGATTCGAATATGGTCTGAAATATAACTGATATTTTTTCTTTTATAATGATTGAATGCTAATTAGAAATGTATTAATTTGATTATGTTAAAGCAATTGAGGAATTTATAGAGATATGGATTGATTTATAAAATATATACTTGATAGATTACAGGAAAGAGAATATAGTTGGGAAGTATTAAAATATAATAGTTGATATAATATGTATATTCTAGAAATAATTATTGTTTGATGGGAAATTGGGAGACCCGAAATGTAACTTATGTGTTCATTTTAGACTAAAGTGGAAAATGGTAATTGTAAAATAGTTAAACTTAAAAACAGGATTTTGATTGATATAAGTTAATTACTATTGATACTCAGACAGGCTGTCTCCGGCCTTGCACGCATGCGCAAGGCGGGAGAATGGCCTGCAACGATTGGATGTGCATCCCCTTGCAAGGGGAATATAAAAGGCCAGTGGCCATTGTGTTCTTGCTTCTGTTCTGTGAATGTACTAATAAAGAGATCCTTTGTTGTGAACCTGCCTCGTCTCGATGTCTGCTTTGCAAGAACAGAACACAAACCATGATTGTTTATCAAGTTACTTTTCTGATTAAGGATCTCAATTTTGATTGCTGTAACCCAGGTGGTGTCAAACTGCCGGCCCATGGGCCGGTTTCATCGTACCGAAGCTGTGCCCACCCCATTGCCGGCAATGCAAAAAGAGTTGCGATACGTCGCGACACGTCACATGACGTGGCGAGTTTGACACCCGTGCTGTAACCCCTGGAATTCAGAGAACCTTTCCTTTCTGTCACAATAGAGAAGTTAATTCTCTATTGTGACAATGTCTTCCTTGCAAGATCCTCAGAGGTAGAACTGACAGTGCAGCTTTGGAAATTCTACACTATTTTGATCTTCCTGAAAAAAAGAGAAATATGAAACTGGAACTTCTTTAGTCACATTTTGGCATTTTGTCCATAGGTTTGACATAAGACAGAATCAAACACAGACAGGTAGAACCAAGAAGTTAACAAATTGGTTATAGGTTACCAGCATAATCCTTACTTGAACTGCTTTTTACAGGCTACAGGCTACACTGACTATCCCAAACTGTGCTCCCTTCTTGAACCTGCAGGATTTACTCTTGACATATTTAAAAGCTTAACAAGGCCTTCTGGACCTATAAGGCCAGGTATAAGCCCTACCATGCGACATCTCCTCCTGTGGTCTACTGCTTTGTTCCTTTTTGTTCCTCTTCTTTTGCCAAGGAAGCCATCCTAGCTAGTTTGAGTATGTGTGGAAGGTGACAGCTGCTCTCAATCGACAAGCCTTTTTTGGTCCATCATTTCCACTGTAACCTCTCTGGTAATCCCTTTGCTGCCAGGTCTCTTTGATGGGCTTCAACCATGGGGCACATTTGGTAAGGCCAGCTGTGTCCCCTACTGTTCTGCCACTGGACCTCAGCGACTACTACGGTACTTACTACCACAGGATGCCTTTGGTGGTGTCTCCTGTTGGGCCTCTGATGGCTGTCCCTGCCAAATCCAGCAATTTGGCCATTTTGGAATTTTGTTCCTGCTAGGCAGTTCTAAGCCTGATTGCATCCCTGTCTCTGGGCCTCTTCCTGGCCTCTTCTTCCATCTGCTTCAGCTTCTGCAAGCTTCAGGTGTGCTCAGCCAGATCGCCTCATCAAGTGGCATTTGGTAACTAAGCATGGCCTTATCACTGTTCACTGGTGTTCACTGAGAATGTAAGTAATTGAGCAAATATTAATTAATTATTAATTAATAAATACATAATTTCTTGACATTCTGTCCTCATGTTCAGCCACAAAATGCCAGCTGGTAAAGAGGCTCTAATTATCTTCTATTGAGTATGCTACCCGCTGAAAAGAATTATGCATAATATATTATTTCAAGAGTCAGGAGGTTTTACAGCCACTTTTATGGCTATGCCCTTGAAATTTGTATAGCTTTGCTGTGGCGTTTCTCATATAATAAACTTATATCATCGTTCTGTCATCCACAGTATAGAGGTGGAGCCTTAATGCTTTAAACGATAGACTTGTCTGCCAGCCATGGAGAACAATTGCAAATATAGATACTTTTGAGGTGTCTCCTTTTTTGCTTCCAGATTTTAATGTATCTTTTGTACTGAAAAAGCTTATATTGAAATTTTTACCCAACCTACCAATTCAAGCTGATCAGATTGCAAGATGACTTCGGACACCACAGTAGCTCCTATGGATGTGAAAAGGATGTTCTGCTGGGGAATCACCATAACAATTCTTGTTTTTCAGTAACCAGAAATGTGATAGTTTTGCTTCGTTAGACTTTAGAATGGAGTTTCCCAAACTGTGGTATATACCCACCATTTGTTTATATTGTTACAATAAATCCATCTTTCCCCAAGTTTCCCTTATTTTCATTGTTCATTTTGGTATTTGATTTTTAGGGGAGGTATATACATTAAGATTACACTAAATGGAGGTGTAATGGCAAGAAGTTTAGGAATCCCTGTTTTTAGAGTGACCTTCTATTTGATTTCCAAAGCCTTCATATGGGATACTGTTGAAAATCCTACCATTGACCAACGTTTGATGTTACTAATATACCATTTGTACAACAAAACCAGTTTTAGGGTCCAGTGTTGCATAGGAGAGCTGCCAAATTTAATTACACCTGCAAACAGAGTAAAGCAAGAATATATCTTGGTTCTATTTTGTTTATCATTTATCTAAATCCCTTGACAAAACACGCAGATACTGCAATAATCTTTCACTGGACCAAGTCAGCTTCAGGAAGTTCCTCAGAATCTTGGCTCAGTTTTGTAGGGAGTTAGAATCTGTCATAAATCATCAAAAATGAAAGTTATGATTTTCTATAACAGTACCAAAATCCACAAATGGTATATAGAGAACCAAGCAACTAAGCAAAGTGAAATAGTCGAGTACGTGAGATACTTGAAAATCCTTAGTAATGGTGCCCAATCCACCAATATTGCCTCTATGATCCAAAAGAGTATAGCAGCTCTCCTAATATTCTATCACAGAGAGAAATTTTATTTCGGCTGCCACACTCCTAACGACCCCTGAAACTATTGCACAGCTTTTTTAGAGGGTATACTTGGACCTTTGCTCTAACTACATAGCTTATGAAAAAAATAGAGAATACAAAAGTAAGAACGTGTTTTTTTCCTGATTCCTGCATGTGTGTTCAGTATGACCTTAACCTAGAAGTTGGACTGCCTACAACAGAAATTAGAGATTGATAATCTGTTTACAAACTATTTACCTAATTAAGCCTTAAATCTAGCCCCTCTGTGGCAACTTGCACTCATCAGCAAAAGAAGCCTAGACTAAAATTTATTAATTTATGTATGACATAGATTTCAACAACTCCTGATTCTGGTTGATTACAGGGCCTTTACACAGTAAAAATAATAATAAAGCCAGAACAATAAAATAGAGAAGCAGATGGCACGCAACATAAAATGAGTCCACATAAAAAAATTTGAAATGGCTCAGCCACTACCCTGCTCTAGGGCTTAGAAGAATAGCTGCATTTTCAGCATCTTTTGGAACATAAGCAGGATGTGAGCTATACAGATCTCTAGGGCAATGCTGTTCCAGAGTGCAGGCACTGTGACAGAGAAGGCATCCCTCCAAGGCTCCCTTAGGTGACATTGCTTATTTGAGAGAATCCAAAGTGTTCCCATTCTGGCGAATCTTACCAGACAGGGAAAAAGATAGGCGGTTCCCCAGGTAACCAGACCCTTCACAAACTCTTTACCTATATCCTTTATAGGTAATAAGCAGCACCTTGGATTGCATCTGGAAGTCAGTATTACTCATAGAGCAGTTGTGTCAATTGGCATAGTGTGGCATACTCATTACTGCCTGCCTCACTGCCTTCTGGACCAGCTATAGTCTTATGTAGGGTTAGATGGTAGAAGCGAATAATACTCATATGGTGTGTCCGATGAGTTCTTGTTATTATTAGGGCTAGATAAGACCAAGATAGTTAATACAAAAGAAGCCAAATGTTCTTAATTGTACAACAAATAGAATGATAGTGTTGTTAGTTTGTTTCCTTCTAAAAAAACTAGTTTTAAACAATTAATACAACATTAGTTACTTGATTGGGCTTTGAATTAATTATTTCTGTTTTTTATGAAGAAAAAACTGACTAACAGCCACCTAAGTAACTTGCTACCTGCAATTTTATTGGATATATAGATGAACTAATATTCTGGTTTATAAAATGATTTCTCTGATCTCTTAGGCAGTTTAAAAATTATTAATTTCCAGAGGGGCAACCATATTGGTCTGTTGCAGCAAAAGTCACCCTCCTACTCTCATACACAGAGAGAACTTTACAGTAATAGAAAGTATGGGTAAAGATGCTTGGTAGAATGATGAAGTTAAATTGTAGAGGAGAAAAGTGTATTTAAAGCCTGATTGCTGCAAAAAAATGAGAATGTATAATGTGCATTAAAATATATGTATAATTATGATAGAAATAAAATGTTTGGGAAGCAGAGACAAAGGGCTAAACACACAGCCTCCACTGTAGTAACTGAATTTAGAAAGGAAATGATGAAATGGAATATTGGAGGGAACGTTTTAGAAATTTGTAGGGAGTAAGATAAAAATGTATGATGTTACTTTAATCTATTTAAGGACAGTGGCAAAAAGAACATGCGTGGTGATATTAGAGCTATGTTGGTTGGGGGCATAAATATGTATACACTTTTGTATGCAAAGAATGCTATATTTAGGGTGAGAACCACCTGCAGTAGACATTACATCAGACAATTTACCTAACAAGGAGTATGAACCTAAAATTAGTGTATGAAAGACAATGATTGTTGTGCTCAACAGGAAGAATGTGGTAAACAATAGTAATTTACATATAAATTGCTGTGTACAGTATATTTTGGTCAGATGTTTCCTAAAGATGGGAAAATGAGTGAGAAATTTTAAGACATGCAAATGTGGTAGGAAAGTAATGAATAGTATGTGGTCTGTTGAGAGAAACAAATATTTGTCATAAGAAGGAAAATTATGACTGTGCATTAGTGTTCTTCTCCGACTTTGTTAAATAAAAGTGAGAGTTGATCATGTCAATTGGTTATGTTGGTTAATCAACTTAAAAGTAAATTGAATGCCCTGAAAATCATTTAAGAATAAGGCCAAAACAAGAGGAGTTGGGTGAAGAATGGATGATGAATGAATACAGGTTAAGTGCAAAACTAAGTTACCACAATGAAATATGTACATTGAGGTAGATTGTTGATATAGGAAAAAAATATTAATCAGACTGCAAAAAACAACAATGTAAAGGAAGAGTGAATGGATTTTAGAGGAAGAGAAGACCAAGAAATTGATGAGATCTTTAAAAATTAAGGGGTAACAAGTTTGAAATACAAAAGACAATATTTAAAACGGTTTATGGCATGGTATGGACATGAAGATGGAAAGGTATGAAGAGGTATTGTGAATAACTGAATAACCAAGTTGCTATAAACTATGTTTAGCTATTTTTTTCCTTATTTTTGTACCACATGCCTTTAATTTTTTTTTACTATTTCTGACTCTGTTACTAAATTTAATATAATACAAGTAGTCCTCAACGTATGACCACAATTGAGCCCAAACTTTCTGTTGCTAAATGAGAAATTTGTTAAGTGAGTTTTGCCCTATTTTATGATCTTTCTTGCCACAATTGTTAAGTGAATGACTGCAGCTGTAAATTTAGTAACGTGATTGTTAAGTGAATCTAGCTTCCCCATTGACTTTGCTTGCCAAAAGATTACAAAAGGTGATTACATAATCCCAGGACACTTCAACCGTGATAAATATGAGTCAGTTGCCCAGCGTTTGAATTTTGATCACATGATCATGGGGATGCTGCAATGGTCGTAAATGTGAAAAACAGTCATATGCCACTTTTTCCAGTGCTGTTGTAACTTTGAACAGTCACTAAATGAACTGTTGTAAATCGAGGACTACCTGTATAGCTTATCTTGAATAATAGCATGAGGGGAATATATGTTCTCAAAGATCAGCACATTTATTCTGATTTAAGTATTTTGTGATTCATAATAACTGATCGCATTAAATTTCTTTAAGGCTCTTTTGATTTTTAAAAAATTGTTGGCTTTTCTCCCAGCAGGTTAAAGGGAGAATATTTACTTCAAACAATAAAATATGCATATTGTAAGTGCACATGCACACTCATAGATACACTAGAATACAACAGGAAAGAGAGCTGAGTATTAGATTTGACAGTCAAGTCAGATCCCCCTGTTTAGAACAATGTATCTTTGATTATCCATGCAAGAGATAGGCAAGAATGATAGCCATAATATTCTGCTTGTGAACTTAAAATTGATTGTATAGTCAGCAAATATTGGAAGCAGAGTGCAAGTCTACTTGGATTTATGACCCAATCCAGAAAGGTAATTCTTATTATAGGAAGATGAAGAATGCAGTTAAATATATCACAACTATATCATGTTGCGTTTATTTATAAATATATACACTAAAAATTCTCTTTTCCCTTCAAATCTTCCCAGGGGTTGCTGCATTGGACTCCAGTGTTTCTGGAAAGATTGGCCTGCGAGCAGTTGTGTACTACTTCTTCACTACTGCCTTAGCTGTAATTTTAGGTAATAAGTAGTTCAACCCTTGAGTAATTAAATCCTTACATTTGAAGTGTGGTGGGACATTTTTAATAAGTTAGCAAACTAGCAATAAATAGTCAATTTTTGTCTAACTTCGATTTACAGAGAACAAACTTGGATATTATCCATCTTAGAGTGTCACGATAAAGAGTAAAAAATTGCACCCGAACTAGAACCTCTTGTCCAGGTTTTAGTCTCCCTATGCCATTTCACAAGCATACAGGTTTCTCTTTACTATCAAAATTAATATTTAACCATGTGATTGAATATCTATTTTGGAAGTAACAACTCCTCGTTTTGCTTCCTGAAAGAGATTTTATCAAGTTGTGGTACAGAAATGGGATAGTTAGTCCAATCATTACGTAACTTGTACATATACTATAGCAAAAGTTGGGTACTTCTAAATGGAAGGCTTCTAATGTTATCAATCAAAATCAGTACCCTTTCTGGTTAAAAAAAAAGAAGCAAGGGTTTGGAAAATTATGAGGATTACTAACTGAAGTAAATTACTGTGAAGCTTGCTAAAGGTTTTGTGAAAAAAGCAGGATGGTTGCACAATAAAAGCTAAGTGGAAAGCAACATGGCTATTTTCTAATGGTTTTACCAATTGACAGAGGGGAAACCATAAGGATAGCTGAAACTCTTTTTTTTCCCTGTCTGCTGTAAATAACCACATCATTTAGCAAAATAACTTAGGTTTGTCTGCAGCTCTGATTTAGTAGGATTCCTAACCTGTAAGATAAAGCATTGATTATATGCAGTGGTGGGATTCAAATATGTGATCAACCAGTTCTGTGTGTGGATGCGGCTTTCGGAAGTCCATTCTGGGCCTGGGCAACAAAAAAATAGCTACCAGTTCTGCTGAAGTGGTGCGAACCGGCTGAATCCCACCACTGCTTATATGTCAGAAAATAATAAGCTACATATTTGGAAGAACCAAGGCCTGAATTTAGGGAAAGCATAATTCTCATCTTTCATTTATATATCTATGTTGCAATCTTTTAAAAAATGTTTTCTGCAAGTTTTCAACTTGTTCAGGCTGTGTTCTCTCTGCCCTTCCCCCTCAACCCCACTCCAATTATAGGGATTGTATTGGTTGTGACTATCAAACCAGGAGTATCTCAGAAAGCTGATGAAATTGACAGGGTGGGTAGCACACCGGAAGTGTCTACAGTGGATGCCATGTTAGACTTGATTAGGTGAGTCTGTAAAACAAAGGACTACGTTTACAATTTAAAAAAATTAATAATGCCAACACCTCCCTCTAAATATTCTCCTGAGAGATGAGGACCCTATTGAATTGTGCTGTCGCATGGATAAACAGGGAGATAATGAGAATCTCCGAGTAATTGATAGAACCCTTGAGAATTCCCATTCCATTCCATTCCCATTCCAAAATATATAGCCCATTTTGCAATTTTACTTTACCCCCTATGTTTTCAGAAAGTTGCTTCAGAATGTTTCTTCATAAAGAAAATAAATCAGGTAAACCGCCTTTTCAGTTTTGCGCTGAATTCATTCCTCATTTATTTATTAAAAATGCAGAATAAATGACTTTCTCCCAATTTAAGCCACAGTTGTTGTTTTTTTAAAAAAAGAATAACATCTGCTATAGAATTGTAGAAAAGATGCAGGGCTGCTCAGGTTCAGAAGGCAGTATATTTCTGCTTTCTTCGTGTCTGCTTTTTTCTTTTATTTCATGGAATGATTCCTCCCTTACCTGCTGGAATTTGCTTTTTGTGTAACACATAAAGAATAAAGTGCTATAAACTGAAATTTTAAGGTAATACAATATATTTGAGAGAAAGTACAGGACAGAGAAAAGACCCAGGTAGTTTAAGTGTTCATATCTTGAACAGTTAAATAACTAAGCCAAAACTTAAAGAATAATTAGGACGTACATATGTTCAGAGATTTCAAGTAAGAGAAAAAGACTTATTACTTCATGCTCCTTGAATATATTTTCAACAATTACATAATTATCTCTTTTAATCCTTTTACAGAAATATGTTCCCAGAAAATCTTGTACAGGCCTGCTTCCAACAGGTAGATTCTATTTTTGTATTTATTAACAGAAGTTCTGTGAAAGTTTGGCTTCTTCATTAAACAGTTATGTAATGATTGGACTGTATATTATTACCTATTATTTTATATCCTGATCCAAAAGAAAGAACTTTTTTTTACTCAAATAGGCTTTGTTTACAAAAATCACATAAAATTATGTAATCATGAAATATGACATCATAATTTTGTAAGTAAGAATCCATTTCCGTTTCCAATAATCAATGTTGAGGAGATAATGCGAAACACTAGTTGCCAGTTAATAAACATCCATATGATTTCTTCTGGACTCTGTACCTCAGTGATGGCGAACCTTTTAGAGACTGAGTGCCCAAACTGCAACCCAAAACCCACTTATGCATCGTCGAGTGCCGGGTGGGTGTGGCTCATTGGCTGGGTGTGGCCCATTGGGTGGGCGTGGGCCATTGGGTGGGCGTGGGCCATTGGGTGGGCATGGCTGCAGTGGTAATGGCAGACTGGGTGGGACTAAAAAGTTCAATCAATCAATTCCAACTTTGCAAGATCTCTTTTTTTCCCCGCGAGAAGTTGAAATTGACTGATTGAACTTTTTTTTTTTTTTTGGTGGCGGAGGCCTAAAGCGAAAAGGTTTTATAAAACCCAGCTGAAGGCCTGGGACTGGGGCGATGGCGCGCGTGCCCACAGAGAGGGCTCTGAGTGCCGCCTCTGGCACCCGTGCCATAGGTTCGCCACCACTGCTGTACCTTTTGTATCTTAGGAAAAAACCCCACCACTAACTTTTCTTTCTTAATATTAGAAAATGTATCTCAATCAAATCCCTAGTTTTAAGCAAGAACCAATCATCATTGGATAGTTAGATACTCATAAGTTACCAATTTCTTATGGCTCCCTGTCTACTCCCTATACCCAGATTAGGTTTTTGATGTGTAACAAGCTCTGTATTCTCACATTTTAAAAAATAAGAGAAAAATAGACATGGTACTGATAGTGTCTTAGAAGTGGTAGTAGTATGTGTAAATCCTTATGTATTACAAACTTTAAAAAGAGCTTTAAAAATAAGCTTTTCCTTCATCATTCTCCACTAACACAACACATGTATTCTTACCTTCCAGTATAAGACCAAACGTGAAGAAATAAAAATCACAAGCGCAGATAAAAACGGAACCTTTCCTACAGATGAACCAATCACAGCTATAATGCCAACTGAGACTTCACAGGTAAACAGAAGGCAATTGTGTCATTCTGTTGTGGCAAAACAGAAAGACTCCTGGACCCTTAATTGCTATTAGTATTTAAGATGTTATTAGATGATTCCTATAAAATGGTTGCTATTGTGTATTATACAGCATTCGCGGTATAATCTACTGAATAATATAAAAATAATTTGTGTAGTGAAATTCGAGTTGTTAAAATGAGGGCTAATAAAAAGAAATTGGAGACAGGAGTCTCTGTAGAGGGGGACAATATCTGCCTGAAGGTGAGCCCAGTATCACGATCAAACTCCACCCTTTTTGAATGGGCTGCCCTGGTTGGTAGCAAAGCTGTTATCAAACTCCTTTAAGATCAAGCTACAGAAGCCCTATGACACTATATAGTAAAAAAAAATTAAGTACAAACAAATCCCTAGCAAGTTCAGTTGCTCCCAGACAAGAGTTTGTTTAATCTTCATATTTGCAAAATACGTGACTGCTAGTTGAGCATTTCCGTCTTTCCTTCTCAACCTACAGAACAAAACTAAAGAATACAAAATAGTGGGCATGTATTCGGATGGAATTAATGTGCTCGGATTGATAGTCTTTTGTCTTGTCTTCGGAATCGTTATTGGGAAAATGGGAGAAAAAGGACAAGTGCTGGTGGACTTTTTCAATGCTCTGAACGATGCCACAATGTATATAGTTCAGATAATTATGTGGTAAGTGGGAGAGAATCTTTTCATTAATTCCTTTTACAACTTGGTTGTACATTTCATCCCAAAGCAGGGAAAGGCTTCAGAAAGCCTGCCACCCTTTGGGAAGATATGGCTGCTTTGCTCATGCACTTTGCAAAGCTCACCTTTTGAATGTTTTGCATTGGGACATATGTTTGTATGTGTATCAAAATAATTTAAAATATATGTAAGGATCCAGTTCAACTAATAATAATAAAAAATAAAGTATCTACCTGGAAGTTTGAATGGTTTGATCAAACAATATATCATTTTGAGAAGTTGCTCCTCATGCTAAGCTGAATTAATTAACATGGTCATCAAATAATAGAAGTAATTAGTATTTCAGTAAAAGTTATGTTCCAAATTATAAATTAAATGCAGGTTTGACCCTGCTTAGAAAAGATGCATGGAAATTAATGAGATAAATTACTCATCAGTAGCCATAGTTGAATGATTTCTATAGATACAGCAGATTTGGATTTAAGATTATAACTCAGTGGGTTCATTTGTTTATTTAAGGGACATATCCTATCTTTTTGTGGAAAATGACACCATTCTTGTTTAATAAGTTGAAGTTGAATAAATACAAACAAAATAATTCTCAATCAGAATGAATCAATTGTTTTGATAGCTTCTGATATATTGGTTTGGATTATTTTGTAAGTTTATATTTATTTAATTATAATGTATTAATGGTAATACTGCCTTTTTAAATGAATAGTTAAATACATTTATATTAGGAATGCCAAAATTGAACAATTGGTTCTGCCCAAAGGATTGGTATAACCAGTATCTTTTGGCAAACTTTCAATGGCCCTCCTAATCTTTACAATTTCTTAGAAATATTGCTTTTTGTTCCTCAGAGTTTCCACTGAAACAGCCAGAAGAAAGCTGTCACCAATTATCTTACTTTGTGGCGAGGACCTTTTGGGGAAAATGTGCTTTCTTCAGCTAAACAATCTACAAAAAACACTGTATTTAGACAAAGAAATCATTACTACATGTCATCCATGAGATGCATTATAGTTCAAATTGCTATCAGTCATTCACATCTAAAATTAAAAATGCTACATCCAGAACTGTCCATCTAGTTTTCCTTTGCAATACTGTAGATGTAAGAAAAGTTATCCTCTCTGCGAAATAATACTGCATTCCTCTGCCCTGTATATACTTCATATATAAAGAGAATTGCATTGCAAATTATCTTGGCATAAATTATAATGTTTCTTTGTACATTGTAGGTATATGCCTCTAGGTATTTTGTTTTTGATTGCTGGAAAGATAATAGAAGTTGAAGACTGGGAGATTTTTCGCAAATTGGGTCTTTATATGGCCACCGTGTTGAGTGGGTATGTTATTCCTCTAATTAATAAAATGTATTTATTTTCTTTTTAATTTGAATTGATAAATCAGGGTTTTCTATAGTTAGGGGAACTTTCATCATATTGATCCTCACTGTGTTTCAGATACATTGAAATATACTGAATTAAGAATACAACATTTTAAATTTAATTGTTAGCTCTCAGGCAATATATTAAAAAAACAAATTGCCTCAGATATGAAAGATAACAGAAAGCACTTGAATCTGAGTATTGACATGGCTGGGGAATTATTTTTAGGCTGCATATTCATGGTCGGAAATCCTTATTAGATTCAGGTAAAATTGAATATTATTTGTGTGTTGCACAAATGGGGAAGAAATGCTGAGAGAATAGAGGATTTCCTAATGCATGTTATTTGCAAATACCTACAAATGTGTTTCAAGAAATTTGCTTAAAGAAGAGATGGGAAGGTTGCTTCATTCTTGCTTCTCTGTTCCATACTGCCACTTTCCAGTTATTTTCATAAAGGACAAAAGAATCCAGATTGATTTACATGCATTTAATGATTAATTAGTGACTAATTGGAAGTTTGATTTTTTTTTTTACTAGTGTTTAACAACATTCTGCTGAGCAATATACCTTATGTTACCAAATTCAAAAGGGCTAATTTGTAATCTAGCCTAAACGGCTTTATGGATTCTAGGAAAATCTGCTTCTCTCACTGTTGATAAATTTTGAAACCCATCTACATCTGTTCACTAAGACTCTAATGTTAAATATTACAGTACTTAATGTACGTTTCCTATTTCAGACTTGCAATCCATTCTGTGGTAATTCTACCACTAATATACCTAATCATAGTGCGGAAAAATCCATACCAGTTTGCCATAGGTATGGCTCAAGCACTATTGACAGCACTCATGATTTCTTCCAGGTAAGGATAACAATTTTTTTCCCTATGCTTACATTTAGCTCTTGGATAATATAAATGAACCTACATATGAATTTACTTTAGACATTCATTTGATATTAATTTAGACTTTATCACATACATGCTGTATTTTTTATTGATGTTAGCTTTGTCTTGATCTGCCTGTGAAATTAATAAATCCACACATTGACTTCTTACTGACCTATCTCTTCTTAATGTCTTTATTTTTCCCCCTTGATTTGTGTGATCTAGTTCAGCCACCTTACCCGTAACTTTTCGCTGTGCAGAAGAAAAAAATCATGTTGACAAGAGAATTACTCGATTTGTTTTACCAGTTGGAGCAACAATTAACATGGATGGAACCGCACTGTATGAAGCAGTGGCTGCTGTTTTTATTGCACAGCTTAATGACTTAGAGCTAGACATTGGCCAAATAGTGACCATTAGGTAAGGATTGTGCGATATCACATATTTTGCTTAATTTTTTTTCATAGTAACCACTATCTTTTTTCATCTATAATATTTAGAATCAAGAGAATCTTAATGTTACAAGGGATCCTGAAGGTCATCTAGCTTCCTGAGATGAATCTCTTGTAAAATTATGCTTTGCTGCAGTATACTCTCATAAGAACAAGAACAGTTAAATTGTGACATGGATTATATTTCAACACTTTAACAGTAAAACTCAACTTTGTGCCCAGTGGATTTTCTTAGCACTGAAATCCATGAGCCGTATTCATTACTAATTTACACATTGTGTTGCTAAATTCAGAGTATCACTGAATTTAACTGTATTATTCAACTAAGATCATATTTCGACACCGTATTGCCTTTGATAACTAATTTCAAATATCCTACATTATAAATTGCTTGACTTGATAGACAACAGAAATAGAAGGAAGATACAGAAGAGAGGTTTGTAACTTCATGATGTTGGTTTTTCATGTTGGGACATTTTCTCTTCTCTGAATATCATATTTTGTTAAGCAAGTTGGCTCAGCTGGCAATAGTTAGCAGTGTAACACATATTCTTCAATGTCAAAATATTTTTTATGAGAGAGCAATAATGAGTCTGATTCCATGTCTGGAGAAGCTAGTAAGAAAAGAATCTCAAGATGGGGAGCTCTTAAAAAAGGAAACAATAAAGCACAATTTGTAAACCATTCCTTTGAGCAGTTGTCCAGTTACACTGTTTATTCCTGCAGCCTTCCTATTTTTCAACATTCTTGTATCACTTACGACTTCTTTTCCACCACCTTTTCCTTGGACATTAGTATTTACAGCATTCATTTTGATTTCATGTTACCATCCCACTGCCCCATACACATCTCTAAAACATTCCTTCCACCATTTCCTACTTCAATTTCATCCAATTATTTTATTACTTTTCTTTTTTATTCCATTCATGCTGTTCAGAAGCACCTTGCTTTGCCCTTTTCACCCACTTCCCAAATAAATTTTCATTTGTATCGAAATAGTTTTGTATCCCCTCTTTGTCTTTCTAATTGTAGTTGATTACAAAGAAATATGAATCAGTGATGTGGTAACAGCTGTAAAACAAGGCGAATGCAGTTTCAGGCTCCATCAACAGAAATCCACTGTACCATTTCATGCTCTGTTGGTCACAACCCACCTCAGTTATTGTGTCTTTTTTATTTGGAATGCAGTGTGACAGCAACAGCCGCCAGCATTGGAGCAGCAGGGGTACCACAGGCGGGCCTTGTTACCATGGTGATTGTACTGAGTGCAGTGGGACTGCCAGCTGAAGATGTTACCCTCATTATTGCAGTGGACTGGCTTCTGTAAGTTCCTACACTTCTTCTGCATCTTTTTACATGGAAAATTTCAATGAACCCATTGCACTGTGTAATTGATATACTTCTAATGAGTGTTTTCTGCTGGCACCAGTTGAGATATTTCACAACTATGTTAACATTTAGTTGACACTGTGTTACAATATTAACAGGTATTGGACTGAGTATTCATTCCAACGCTCCAGGATATCCAATAATATTCCTTTTTTTTTCTTTTGCATGAACGTGATTATTTGCATGCAATAGTAACTAAAATTGACACCATCTGAAATATTATTATAAACTTGTAATCTCATCTGATGCATTGTTGTATAGAAAACATATTCTTTCAGCAGGAAGAAAATGACATGATAATTATATACAGAAGGAATGAAATACCAAGCAGTTCATTATTTTAAAAGATTCTCACATTGTTTCACTTATTACCTTAACTGTATAACCTTTCACCTTGTAAAAAGTAACTCAGTGTGCAGAGTTCTGTATCCCTGAATTTCCATTAAGTGTTGAGCATACCTTTGCAAAGTAGAAGCACCTTTTCAAAAGAAAGGCCCTGCCAATCTGCTGAAGATGTGTCTTGAGAATAGGAAATAAACACTCCAACACTTAAGACATTCATCAGGTTTCTTGATTTAATGTTTTTCTTTTCCTAAAGGTCAAAAACTGTTTCATGCAGAATAGTATTATTGCAGTTACTAGAACTTGAATTTATAGCAATGGTGATTGACATTTCCCTTAAGTGGGTCAAAGCTTATGATCAAAGTACTGTATAAGAAAGTCAGTGCTTATAAGAAGGCTCTACCATGCAATTACCCTATTTTATTCACAAAACATGATGAAAATCCCAGAAGATATTGTCTTCTACCTGTAATCCTCCCAGATGTATTCACCACTTCATCCAACTTTTTCCTTACCCTCTCTCACCCACTTTGTATAGCTATTCCGTATTTTCTCTACAGTGTCTTTAATTCAATGGTCCTAGGAGTTGCCATCTGGAAATCTCCAATACTACATAAGTGATGAAGATGTAGGTATAATACAGCCCTTGATCCCAGCATCTTGAGGTCATTCTTTTTTGTCAAAGCAGGCAGCTCTGCAGAAATGTGGAAGCCAACAGATCCTAGATTAGATTTTGATGGTCAAGGACATTTGAAATTCAAATGTTGAAAACTGAATTATTGAGTACTGTATGAGACTCCTCAAAATTTATTTGATCTCTGCATCATGTCCTCAATTACAATGTTGGAATTCTACACTGACATATTTTTGCCAATATTGATATAGCTGGGGTATAAATCTCATTTAAATATAGGTTGAATTTATTGCCACCTATCCTGACTGTCCTAAAATGTTGTTCTCTAGGGATCGATTCAGAACAATGGTTAATGTTCTTGGTGATGCCTTTGGAACTGGAGTTGTGGAGAAACTCTCCAAAATGGAACTAGAACAGATGGACACCATCTCTGAAGTTAACATTGTGAATCCTTTTGCTTTGGAAACAACCGACAGTGAGGAAAAAGAGACAAAGAAATCCTATGTGAATGGCGCTTTTGCTGTAGATAAGTCTGACACCATATCATTCACCCAGACATCACAATTCTGAACTTGATTGACTAACAGAGGGCCACATTGGATTAAAGGACATGAGAGACCCTAAGTCAATCCATATATTGGGATCATTACACTATCGGTTCCTCATGCTGTTCTTTGTCTTCTGCCTGTATTCCTACAGGCATACAGAGAAAAGAAAAAATATATCTCACACAATTCCTGTCTCCCTCAGCCACTCAGAAACAGAGAACGCAGCCATTCTATTCCTCCTGTTGTGCAAGCTGCCCGTACCATATTTCCCCCACAATTGGGACATGGGCTCTTTCTTCCCAGTTAATTGATGAGAGGCAGCCAGCCATGCTCAGAGCTGTGGAGATTTCTTCAGGAGGCCCAATACAGAAATATAGGTATATTCTCAAGCCTAGTTATGTTCTCAGAAAAAAATTGTTCCATCATAGTTGAGAATGAATGCTAGCACGCTAAGATTCCTCAGCAGCACCTGTCTAAGATTCTGAAATGAAATCTTTTAGCAAGATTCAGAGGATAAATACATTCCTTTGGGACAAATTGTCTTTGGCTCGTAGCTATCGCAGCATTTGGTCATTGTGTGCAGATATATGAAAAAGGCAGATTATAAAAATATGTATCTTTTAAAAAGCTGTGTCGTATTCTTAGGAATTCTAGATGTCTGCTTACTATGACCATTCCCAGATGTTGGAGCAATGAGCTGGAGACAAGCTATTTATGAGGAATAATAAAACAGTATTTCTAGATGCACAGAATTCCACGCATGGAATTATTTTTTAAAATGATATCCTCACTGTTCTTATATTTCAATGGCTACTGAGACATTTCTCTTTAAATTGATTCTGTTCAAAAATAAATACTACTATAGCTAATTAACTATTAAATAGAAAAAGCAGAAGGATAGTTCTGGAGTAAGTGTGAAGTTTTTGAAAATATATGTGTATTTTTAAATCTTAATTGTTGTTGAAATTGGAAATTATTACTTGAGAACTTTATATTTTCATTTCCATTACAAATTATATCTATGACATAGTGGAACTCCATGACAAATCCCATCACAACAGCTTTGCAGCAAACTAAACTCTAATAATGTAGTTTTCCTCATTTAGTAATCTTCTTTTGGAAGCTGTAAGACACAATTTTAGAGCTCTCTGTTTGATAGAGGAGATAAAAGAATGCATTTCATGGGTATACAAAGCAAACTATAATTTCATATCTTTCTTCCAGTCTCCTGTCCACTCCAATCCCAATTCCTCTTGTGTCATTGCAGATTCTATTCTATCCAGGAAGAGGGTATAATTGAATACAACCCTAAATTCACAGCTATTCACTGAATGGCTTAGAGAAAGTGTATGTTTTTAAAGTATTGCATTTACTGTATGTGATTCACTGCATGTTATTTGTTTGCTTCTTTGTTTAATCTTATAACTGAATCTGAAAGCTTGCAGTGACCAAGAAGCAGGCTTATGGTGAATATTATACCAGCTTGTCTACCAGCATATACACCTAAACTGGTGAAAGATAAATAGCAGCCTTTTATGAAAGTTCATAGTGAGTAGAGTAATGGAGATATATTCTCATATGGACCATTTGAGTGTGATTTATTTATGAAAACATTCCATACTGTTAAATAGTTCATCTAGTTAGTGCTTAATACCGATACCTATGGTGCAGTTTTATTCTCCCTTGAAAAACATTATTGTAGAAGATAAACTTTTCTTTGGACATTGCTGGTTAGCTACGTAACACAAACTGAAATTCATAGAAGATAATGATTTTGTAAATAGGCTTGTGCTAATCTGAGAAAAATGCACTTAATTATTATCAAGAAACAACAAATTTGTAGCCTTAGACAGTCTTACACTGTTCTGTTCAATAAATAATCCAGGTACGTGCCAAAGAACACTGAAAAGTAACTATTCAAATAATCATGTTTTGATAAATTGCACCTTAATTGTGTGAGAGGCATAATAATGTACTGTATGTATTTAAGTATAATAAGCTATAAATGAAATGCGCAAAGTGCAAACATTCATCTGTTTGTACAAATAAAGGAGTGTACAGTGTAAATCTTGTGCAAAATTATTTTTTAAAAAACATTTGTACAGCTTTGCTATTGCTAGAGGGGAAATGTTCTTAATAGTATTTTGCCTTTTCCTTGCACCCTTCAATACTATACATGTCCCCTTTCTTTGATTTCAATAAATAGTTCTGGTCATTCACGCTATCCTTGTTCTATGTCTGTATGTAGACTTGTGTATCAACACTGATGAAGAATGTGAGCTTCTGTTCATCTGTTTTAATGTGAAAAGCAGCATAGAAGGAGAATGCAGCCATTCTGTTCCTCTTCCTGTTGTGTAGGCAGTCCATACCATACCATATTTCCCCACAACTGAGAACATCCCAGTCAATTGATGAGAGGCAGCCAGCATATTCAGAGCTGTGGTGATTTCTTGTGACATAGTTTTGTCACAAAAGCCCTATTAGGAGCTACTCCCAAATAAGTAGCTCCTGGCGACTCCCATGTTAACAGGTTTCAACAATAAAAGTTTACTATTAAGCCAGTCGGATTTATTTATATCCTGTCTTTATTACTTTTTTATAAGTTTTTTATAAACTTACTTAATACTCCTTCCTCCTCCGATTTTCCTCACAACAAGAACCCTGTGAGGTGGGTTCGGCTGAGATAAAGTTGACTGGTCCAAAGTCACCGAACCAGCTTTCATGCCTAAGGCGGGAATAGAACTCATGGTCCCTAGTTTCTAACCTGGTGTCTTAACCACTACATCAAACTGCTTTATATAATATAACAAACAAATATACATTTGGCAAATGTTTACCTAAAGAAACAGTGGTGGATTAGACCTGAAGCTCCTAAGAGAAACTTGAAGAGAACTACTTCAATACTTGGGATACTGAAGCAATCAACCTATAACAAACAATCCTAAGCAATGGAATCAATTGTGTACACATCCTAAGGCACGATCAATACATAGTTTCCTTCTTTTTACTAATGGAGATCCTGAAGCAACAGATCACAGATATTAGCTCTGTTCTAAAGTATATTATGTGCCCAGTCAAAATGTTTCATCACTTCTTTGAGCTACTCTTTGGTAATACACTGGAAGCTGACCCACCTTGTAGAGCAGGATTGCTGCTACCAATACCAATCCTGCAGCAATATATATAAATGTACAACCTGAAGCACAAACATAAGCCCATAAATGATTATAAGGAAACTTGTTGGAGCGAGATCTGCAGCTCTCTCGAATGGGAAAATTTTCAAATCACTGAAAAACATATAAGTCATTGACCAGGATTAACCTTGTGGGATTGGGCCCTGAGTCATCAGAGGAAAGCACGCAGGCCCACATATGCAAAAATCAATTATTTCCATTGGAGTTACTGTATATTACCTGAGCATTTCAAGTTCCTTGCAAATATGGTATTCCTAGGACATCTTCAGACATGGAATAAGAGCAGCAAGGAATTTCCTATTGGGAGAATATCAGTGTTGTCTTATATACAAACAGCATGTATCAATACTATATTCTAAATATTAAAAATATCTTTAAAATACTTTGTGTATGCAGCCCAATTTCTTTATAATATTAACTAATTTTATTTAAATGTCACAAATGTCATAAAGATGCACAAAGGTGGCTTTCTCACATTCTTATGTCCCAAAAAGAATGAATTATTCATGTTTGAACAATTATACCCTGCCCTTGTAAAAAATGTTGAGCAATAAATAAGTTATCTGTTATGTTCAATACTTTGGATGAATCCAGGCGTTTCTAGGCAGGTTCTATCTCTTCTTCATGACTTCTGCCCAAAACCTATACACTGAGAGGCCTTGCTGAATAGGCCTAGCTGTTAGAGAAGGGCTCTGCAGTAGAGCAGAAAACCCTTTTGTGAGCAGACTGCTTTGGGTTGATTCTCAGAGTACCTCCCTTCTCCCTCTTTCATAGGCTACTCCTTCCAACAGGATCTCGTAGGGGAAGAAGTGGCAGAACCTGAAGGTGAAGTTAAAAAAAGGATCAGCCGAGAATCTCTTCATAGCCACAAACAAGTTAATTCCACACACACGGACCTTGAATTCAGTCTATCCTTATCTAGCCCCTAGCACAGAGTTCCCCAACCTTTTTGGCTTTGCAGATTGGCGGAGTGGAGAGGGGATGGTTCCATGTGCGCCCACCACTTCGGCAACCCAGGTCTGAAAGGCTCAAGGTCCGAAAGTAGGGTTGGTTGGTTAGCAGGTGCTAACCATTAGTTAAGATTTCTGTGTATAGGCATGAGTAGCAATACATCAGTTTAATTGGACCTTCATGTGTGGACCTGATCTTTTGTGCCTGACAGACCTGCCACACACGAAATAATGTTTCAATAGCAATAGTTCCAATAACAATATTATCATAGAAAAGGAGGTAGGAATTTGACTCGGGATGTAAATTGGCATCTCCACACAAAATCATGTTCCTCATTTAGTCATCTGCCCACACATCCAGATGCTTCACCAATATGCCCATAAAGAATTCAACCCCCCCCCCCGGGTGACATTTTCAGGTCAAGGAGTCCGGCAGATTTTCCAGAGATAAAAGCGACCCAACAAAATCATGAATGTATCTCTTTACATTAGGGCAATACACGTTCTTTTGCCTGTCTTGCACCTACTGCAGCTAGGTGGCTTCAGCTTCTAGTACTCCTCCATTTATCATGGTTGGATTTTTGAAACAAATGATTTTTCATTTATACTAACGGATTCTGGGAAATGAAGCAGATGCAGAGGAGGAATGGGTAGGATTCTCGTGTAACAGATTGTGCTAGAAAGAGCATGCTAACCTCACTAATAAAAATGAATGGGTAATTGATGGTTTCTATTTATTCTGTTTGCAGTCACGAAACCATGAAACTATAATGTCACATCCCTTAATACATGATTCAGAAACAGTAGCTGGATTGGAAACATCCCCTCCTCCATACAGCATTCATATCATAATTAAGACAAGTTTCCTTGCCATTTGTATTGTGTAGGATTTTTTTAAAGAATAATAGTTAAAAAGAGGGTAGAAATGTTTAAAATGACCCTGGAATCCTGCAAAGGATTCAATCTTTGCACTGAGTTGTTTTTTTTTTTTACTTTTATTTAGTTGGAAACCTACAAGTAAAAAAGGTGTTACTACAGTTACAGTGCAAATATATATATATATATCATATTTGTTTCAATAGAATTATTAAGTAAATGGTATGCAACTGGAATATTTTAATTGTTTTAATGCCATTAGTAATGTGGGACAGAAACTGGGACTAAGGAGAAAAAGATTTGCAACTCTATAATGAGAAATATAGGAGAAGATAGAGAAGTCATATCCAATTATTAAAGACAGGAAAACCCGAAATAGAAAAGCACTTTTAAGGTGAGATTTTCTATACTGAATTCGGTGTGTGTGTGCTATAACTAGAAGAATGTCAGATATAATCAAAATATTGCATAGTATTTGTGATTATCAATTCCATATGTAGGTAGTAATTTGCCCATCCAGAATGCCAGGGCGGTCTTGTCATATTTGAGTGCTAATTCTTGGGCCTTTTATCTTTGTTCCCAGACTTGAGATTGGTGCTCGATATAGTGTTGCTCAGCCCACTTCTAAATGTCTGCCATAGCCCTTCTCAGGCGAGTCACTTTTGGACAGACATGTTACTTTCACATTATGTGGCTGTCGGCATTTTAAAGAAATGGATGATCTGAACAGGAGCATTGTTGAAGTAGGTGGCATGTTGGTATCAGGAGAAAGGGCTAAGCAGGATTATCTGCAGAATGTGGTTTTGAAAAAAAGTCAAGATGGAGGCCACAACAGCATGAACAAAACTCTGCGTTAAGATATTTAAGTTTAATAGCCGGAACAATGGAGTTATACAATGAGCCAGAACACACAGTTATAGTTGATTGGTTGGAGAGTGCTGGCTCCTGTGTGAGGCAATCTGCACTGTGATTGGTTGCTGTGGGTGTGGAGGGGGAGTTTCCCTTTTCCCCCCACCTTTTCTTCTGTGTGCCCTCTGATTTACCTCATGATATTCCTGTTTACCTGACTATCTAGTTTGCTGTATATATAGATATAAAATATATTTATTATTTATATAAAACTACAAGTTCGTGTCGGCATCTGCTGTGCAATTCCCTGACACTGTCCAAAGTATATTGCACCACACATAAAAATGGGCAATGCTTCTCAGACACCTTGCCTTTTTTTCCAGCAAATTCTGTGGACATCTCTGGACTGAAGGACAACTCCTTCACGACAAACAGCTGCCAGAAGGAGAAGACCATCCAGCCCTTGGACCCACATCATGGTCTTGATCTGGCTCAGTTGACCTTGCACCATTGATTTATGAAAAGCAATAAAAATCATGTCATGCCTGTTTTACCTTAGAGCATAAGTATGTGGAAAACTAACATTTACCTAACATGAAGATTTGGAGAAGGATCCAACATGTGGCACACACTTGCTTGCCTGCCATCCACCTAGAACTGGAATTGAAGGGAAGATAAGAAGGGGGCAGTTCCATTACATGTTACCCAATATAGCTATCCTGACTCAGGAATTATGGGAGTTGAAGTCATCAGGTCTTAAAGTTCACCAGGTTGGACACCCCTGTCATAGTCCAACAGGACTAAAATTACAGAAAATCAAAACGATGCTACTAAGGTATATTAGGAGCATTTCTTGCTTTCCTTCTATAATTTGAACATGAATTCAGAAGAGCAACAACCTCAGCAGCACATTTGGTTTTGGTTACGATGCTGAAATGCCCAAGGCCTCAGCCATAATGTCACCCAAGGAAGATCAGGGATATATTGAGGAAAGAATAGATACATCAACTTAAATATAGACATAGTAATGCATAATTTTCTGAGCCCATTTTGGGTTTTTATCTCTCAGACATCCACATCCACACGCCTCTCCTCTTTTGAGCAAGAAAGTCTTTGAATCTGTTATCTGCTAAAATTAAATGGTAATTACAGTACATTATTGAACCAGGACAGAAGGATACTGAACAGTATGAATGCCAGTTAGTGTTTAGTTTTGTGATAGAGAATATGATACAGAAAAAAGATTCTTTTTCATTATCCCAGCAAAATAGAAACTATAAAAGAAAGGGTTTTGATCCACTTAATTTTACTTGCACAGAATGGGAATATAATAAAAGAAATCTATTATTATGTTCTTAGAAATGAGTTTCAGACAAATAGGCAATTGTAGCTCAATCCTACATGGATTTACATAGAGGTAACTTTTTTTGCAAACAGGACATACAGGCATAATGCATTGTGTTGATTTCAGAAGTATACCAAGTTTACTTTGAATTATTCTCTTTATGATTTAGTTCAGGACAGGGAGGCAATTTGCTGTTGTTTGATTTTTTTATTTTTTATTGGATGCTTGCACAGCATCCACAACGACATGCATGCAATGACATCGTCCTGCAAATGCTGCAATGATGTATTTGCATCAGGACATCTGACACAAGTTCGTAAGTCATCGGTGTAATTATATTGTCACATACCTGACACATACCCCTATGTTTGCACTGAGCATGTGGAAATAATTGACCATGATTGTAAGGTAAAGTCAAAGCTCAATCCTAACTATTGCATAGCCAGGTCCAAGTTACTTTTTTAGCAACAACATGAAAATTCTTATCTATTGACTTCTGGGGAAAAAATGCTTTTCCAATCTAATCTACAGGTTTGAATTTTCCTGGTGGTTCATATCCAGCTATTAGTTGGGTCCAGCTTTTTGAGATCAGCCAAAGTATTTTGGCAGAGGTTAACCAAAAACTCAACTGGTGGTGACTACAAACACACATCATTCAGTTTTCTTGGCAACAAGTATACCAATATTTTGTTGCCACCATCTTCCTAGATGGTATTGATTTCCCAATTTAGCTTAACAGTTCTGAAATTTCCTGGGAGAAACTCATCTAAATTCGAAGTACCTGAAACCTATTTTAACTTTCCCATTTTAACTTCTCTCAGCTGCTGAGCTAAGTTCAAAATCAAGTCCCTAGTGGCTGCTTGGCATTTTGAACTTTGGTTTCCAGTCAGCTGCTTTTTTTTCTCTCTTGATAAATTTTGTTTTCTTTTAATTTTTATCCATAAGCTGCCTATGGAATTATGCAGCCTCAAAATACAAATAAACAAACTTCAAAGTGAAAATTGGTTAGGTACTACCCTAGGATGAGACATCATGGCCATCATCTCCTTTTTAATCCAAAATTAATCTCCATTTCCAGTTTGTGGGTTATTCTTTGCCTTCATTTTTTTTTCCTGAGGCTGATGCCACTGAAGCTAAGCTTGGTGGAAGCAACTGATCATAATTAGGCTTTGGAATTCCTTACCACAAGGGAATTCAGCATAGGCTGGTTTCCAAAAAGGGTTGGCCCAATTCAGGGAAGTCTTGGGTTATAGCCTTGAGGGCAGTGTGCTTACCTTTGAAGACCATCTGCTGGAAGACTATTGGGCTATCTTGGACACTCTGAGAAGAGATTCCTGGACTAGGTGAGCCAAGGGTACCAGCCACTCCCTATATCAGTGGTGGCGAACCTATGGCACGCGTGTCAGAGGCGGCACTCAGAGCCCTCTCTGTGGGCATGCGCGCCCCCTCCTCACTAACAGCCCCCCCCGGAGGAGAGTCAGCCCCGAGTGCGACCCGCACGGAGCAGTGCAGCCAAGGACGTGGCAGCCAGGCAGCAGGGATAAGACTCTGCCCTCGTGCCCCATTGCGCACAGATGATGCTGTGGGGTGTGGGCACAGGGCGAAGCCTCCATGGTGCTGCTGGGCTGCCTGGGTGATCTGCTGCGGCGGGCCATGGAGGCAGTGGATGGCCCTGCGGGCGGGCGGGGCAGCAGCAAAGCGGGTTGGGGGTGGGGGCGGAGCAGGGGTGGGGCGGTTTTTGGGCACTCGATCTCTAAAAGGTTCGGCATCACTGCCCTATATCCTTATGTTCTTAATGCTACTCAGGGAATAATGCCTGTTCATCCAGTGAATAGGACTGAGTCATATCCATTTTCTTAAGAGTCAAAATATCACTATTATTTGTTATATACCATTCTGGTTTAATTAGTGTCCAAATGGCTCGATTTAATTTTTTAAAAGATAATAAGTAATAATTCACATGTTATAAATATCTTTGTGACTCATCTTTGTGTGCTGGCTGTTTCTGCCATGGTATTGCCATTTCATATAGTTTGTTAACTACTACAAAGGATCTCTCTCTCTCTCTCTCTCTCTCTCTCCCCACACACACAAATTTTAATTTAAAAAAAACTCACATAGAGGGGAAAAAAATCTAAAGTAGCATAATTAGGATGGTATGTCACTCGTTACCAACATGTACCAATTCCTGCTTTCTGCACACTTCCAAATTTAACCCACAGGAGAGGAAAAACAAAATGGGCCCAGAAGTGGAGTATATTGTCCCAGTGACAAATGTCAGAAAGGATACTTAGCTCTCCTATAAATAATTTGTTTGTTAGTAGTAGGAGTTAGTTGATAAGAGATAGATGTCCTAGTTAACCAGTTAAGCAGATCATTTATGAGAGATTTCTCTCCCAACCTCATAGTCTAATTGAATGAGCCATGAAACACAGCCACTGAACTATAGGTTAATGAACAATTTAGCAAGAACTAAGATGGATTTTCCTGTCATTATTTCTTTCCTTTCACTATTGTAGTTGTTATTACACACGGTGACTTGGCCAAATAAATAAAAACTCTATCCTCAATCCACAGCCCCACAAATTAAAATAGAATCATCAGTTGCTAATGCTTTAATTGAATAATATATTGCTTAAAAACATGTCATCCCTAAGAAAATTGTTCTTATACAATATGGTGTATTGTCTTGAAAGTCTACATTTTTTTTGATCCAACTACTTGTCATCTATTTGTGCAAGAACATTCTCATATTAGCAAGCAGGAAAATAATTCTAATTCTTCTCTGAGCATATTCTAAAAATCTGGGAGTGCATCACGAGTTCAGTTTTGGATGTGGAATTTTACTCCTTCCAAGGTTAAGTAACTCAGCTGATTGAAATGAATTGGGGATGGCAATGTCTGTGCACTGTGAAGTATCGGAGCGGAAAGAAAGAGGCCTGCCATTCCATTAGAGTTTCAATTTGTATAAATCATTTTCTTACAAGGTGGTAAGGGTGAACAATCGTTTAAAACAGCAATTTTAAGAGAAAATTACTTTGATCTTCTTCCAACTGTTGAGACGTAATTTTGACTTAGCAATTTGCTGTAAAGAATACGTTTGTGTAGTTCAAGGTCATTTTTTTTTGTTTCCTGAGCAAAAGCATTCCAAAATTGAAAAAAATCATTAATATTCTCCTCAAATAATTGCCTTCCCTTGCCAAAAAGAATCAGAGATCAATTGTTTGTTTGTTTGGGGAAAAAACCCAAAATTTATCTGAAAGTTGCGCTTTCTGAATCTAGAAATCTTCCCACATGAATCCAGTTGTAAACCAGGGCTTCTTGGCAATAAGCTAAAAGCCCTCTTTAGATATTGAGAAAAACTATTATCTTATCATGTTTCTGGCATGAGTAAAGCTGAATAAATAGAATTAAAATTCTAAGTGAACTCTTCCCTCTGTGGCCTAAATCTCAAAGAGATATTATTGTCCTTGATACGGTAGTTAATCCATTATTTTTTAATTGTAAATAGCTGTTGCCAGTTGATGCAAAATCAGTTCCTTTATGTCCTACATATATATATGAAATATGTCTATACTCGATTAAAAGAATTCTTATTCCCAATCAATGAGCATTGGGAACTGTACTTCTGTGAAGAGGTTCAGAATACTTTCTTTAGAGAGGTCAGATCAGAAAGAACATGTATACATTGCAGCTTTTCAAGCTGAGTAAAAGTCACTGGAGAGTAAAGGTCCTCCAGTGCTTTAGTGAACCTTTTAATTTTCCTTCTAAAACTGCAAAACCAGGGGATGATGACTGCTAAATAGTGGGCCACACAAATATTGTTGTTAGGCTATGCCGACCTAACCTATTCCTTCCCACCACTTTTGTTCCACTTTCTTTGGCTCTGAGCCACAGCCGAAAGTGGTATGTCATTCATTTTCCATAGCAGTGGAATAGCATTAATGGTCCCTGGCAGTGCATCTCACAAAAGGAAACCATAGTTGATAGTCTAGAGTAGACAAATGGTGTCCAACCTTGGCAACTTTAAGACTTGTGGACTTCAACTCCCAGAATTCCTCAATCAGCCAAGGAAATTGAAGTCCACAGGTCTTAAAGGTGCCAAGGTTGGACACCCGATATAGAAGGAGAATGACATGATATATGACATGATAGCTCAGTGTTAGACCACTAGATATGCTTAAGCCTGTTAATTTCAAAAGGATTTATATACTACCTCAGTCTGCAGTGGGTTATAATTGTAAATCAATGTCAGAATGACTACTTTGCTGTACTTGTAAGATCTCATGGTTTGTTTTCCAAGGGGAAAAGTGACTCATGTTTCTTTTTAGAAAAACCCATGATTACAATGCCAGTGTGTAATCTGTTTTTCAAGATACATTCAAATGAACTGTAAGTTGATAAACACCTAAGTCATCCTATCATTTCCTATTGTGTGTTTGGTTTAAAATATAAGAGGAAATACTCTCAAGAATGAAGACAGGGAAGAATCCAGACTTCAGGTGTTTTTTATTTGGACATACTTTTTAGTCATAACTGTGATTCCTACCAGTAGAATATTTGTGCATTGGATCTTCTCAATTGGGAAGAGATTTGTTTGAGAATGTTTTACGGAAAAGTGTCGAAAAGAATTAGCCTTACCCAAGCTGCACAATTTCAACAGTTGTGTTCTGATCTCCCATCTTAATTCTACAGACTATTATAGTAATTCTAGAAATCTATTTTTTAAATACTGATAGTGAAAATGGGCACTGGCCACTGCCCACTGAAATGGGCCACACAAATATCATTGTTAGGCTTGATTTTCAATTCAAGATTACTTTAATTCAAGGCTGTCTGTGGAACAGAACAAAAAGTTCCAAGTCAAGCTAAGCAGAACAACAAAAGCAACCAGCTTTTATAATATGATCTTGAGCGTGCACCTACCATTTTCAAGAACATTAAAAATTGCTTTGAAGTCCTGAACTTGGTTGATAGGCAAACAAAACAATGGAATAAAAGAAGCTGGTAAGGATGAATATGAAAAGCAACTGCCAAAGACCAAGAAGCAAAAAGAACAAGCTAGATGAAAGAACAATTGTGGAAATTGCCAAGATTAAGAGAGAAACCAAAGCCAAAGAAAATCAAAGATCTTGGGAAAGAACTTAACAAAAAAAAATTAGAAAGCTGTTAGAAGAAAAAAGGAAACAGTATTATAATGAAGTCTTTAAACATCCTGAAGATGGAAACAGACACATAGAATAAGGGAACTCTAAAGGATTTCTGAATTCAGGAAGGTCCAACTTCATACTCAGATTGGTATGGTAAAGGAAGTTTTGTTGTTTGCATCTACACTGAGAGCTTATGCACCAGAAACAAATTCCTTGTGTGTCCAATCATACTTGGCCAATAAAGAACTATTCTGTTCTGTTCTGTTCTGTTCTGTTCTACTCTACTCTATTCCATCCCATCCCATCCCATCCCATCCCATCATAGGGTTGGAAGGGAAAGGGGAATCCTCATATTGTTATGGACAAATGGCTGGTGTGTGTGTGTGTGTGTGTGTGTGTGTGAAACCTCCAGTGATGAAAACTACAGGAAGAGGCCGTTCCATGGCTTAATAGCTCTCACACTTAGGAAATCCTGCCTTAGTTCAAGTTTGGCTCCTTCACTGTAAAGCTTTCCCTGCTCTTGTCTTACTCTCAGGTGCTGGAGAGAATAAATCCACATTCTCTGCCCTGTGACATCCCTTTGTGTATTGGAAGGCTGCTATCATGTTTCCCTTTTCTTTTCTTCTTTAAGCTAAACATACCATGTTTCTTTAACCTTTCATTGTAGACTTTAGCCCTGAAGCCCCACACCATCTTTATTATTCTTCTCTGCTCTTCTCTTTCTAGTTTCCTCAGGATTCTTTTTTATCGTATTGAGCAGATCTTAGATATATATTCTCCCCTTATTTATTCAAACTACACGTGAAACATATATGGAGGAAAGCAGGATTAGTTTCAAAATTGGAGGAAGAAACTCAATAACCTGATCACACTATTCTAGAAAGCTGAAAATGCCAATGAGCTGGAAAAATGAAACAATGAAACTAACTCTAGGCCCTATTTAAAAAAATGATATTCAGTGATGGGAAAAGTAAGATTTTACACTTAGGCAAGAAAAATCACATGCACAGGTATAGAATAGGTGGTACCTGGCTCAACAGCAATAACTGTGAGAGGAATCTAGGAGTCCTAATCGATAACCACAAGTATTAGCCAGCAATGTGCTGCAAACACCAAAAATCTCAATATAGTTCTAGACCGCATCTACAGAGAGATAATATCAAAATAATGTAAAGTATCAGTAATGCTTTAACTGCACTGATAGGATCACACTTGGAATACTGCATCAGTTTGGATCACCATGATACAAAAAAGATGTTGAGACTCTGGAAAGAGTGCAACAAAAATGATTAGAGGACTGGAGGCTAAAACATATGATCAACGGTTGCAAGAACTGAGTATGTGTAGTTTAATGAAGAGAAGGACTGGGGGTGACTTGATATCAGTCTTCCAATATTTGAGGGGCTATCACAGAGAAGAGGGGATACACCTATTTTCCAAAGCACCTAAGGGCAGGGCATGAAATATCAGATAGAAACCTATCGAAGAGAAATCCAATTTAGAACTAAGGAGAAATTTCCTGACAGTGAGAACAACCTGCCTCCAGAAGCGGTGAATGCTCCATCACTGGAGGTTTTTAAGAAGAGATTAGACAGCCATTTGTCCAGAATAGTATAAGGTCTCCTGCTTGAGCAGGAAGTTGAACTATTAGCCCTCCAAGGTCCCTTCCAACTCCGTTATACTGTTACTGTTATTTATAAGAGGAAAAAAATAGTTGAGCTGGCAGTTAGTCAAGATTAAATATAAAGACCAAACTAAACATAGCAGGTGCAGCAACCAACCTTAGAACTGACAGCGAAGACACTGTAGTGGTGAATAGTTTCTACCTTTTACAATTGACTATCAGAAGTAAAGGAACCAGGAATCAAGAAATATACCACAGACTAGCACTTGGCAGAGTAGCAATTAGGATCTTGGAAAAAACATTCAGATGCTATGAAGTTTCTCTCTAAATTTTAGAACTGTGTAGACCAGGGGCATCAAACTTGCAATGTCACGTGACGTGTCGCAACGTATCGTGACTTTTTTTCCATTGCCGGCAATGGGGTGGGCGCGGTTTCGCCATGACGCATCCGGCCCACGGGCTGGCAGTTTGACAGCCCTGGTGTAGACAATTATTTCCTTCTGACATTCTATGGAGGCGAAAATTAGATTCTGAAAAAGCAGGATAGAAAGCATATTAATTCTTTTGCTGTTTGAAGTTAGTGAAGGTTCTTGAGAATACCAGAAAGAGCCAAGGAAATAAATTAATCACCAAATAAACCCAGAATTCTCACTTAAGGCGCACAGGACCTGGCTCAAATTATCCTACTTTGAACGCATTATATGAAGACTTAGCTCTCTGGTATGATGCTCTGATGCTGGGAAAGATGGAAGGGAAGAGAAAAGAATGACCAGCACCAGGATGGATAGATTCAGTTACAGTAGTGATTGGTACACCATTAGAAAACCTGAAGTCTTGGGTTGGTGACAGATCATCTTGGAGAAAATAGATGTGATTATAAAGGATTGATACTGACTTAATCGCACTTTGTCAATCAACTCTATTCTTAAATATTGAATGAATACTTGTAAATCTGAGATGAAGTCCAGTGAATGAAGTAAATGAGAACATTATCTCTAAAAATATGAAGTGAAGAATAAAAATTATGGTTTCCATTTGTAAGATGGAGTCCAATACATAGATGTTCATGTCTTGTTGAACTTTCGTATGCACTCTTATTAGTGAAGTTGTAGGGTGAGCATATAGTAGAGGCCTTTTTATAGAGACAAGGTCTCCTCCAGGGATTTGGCAAAGCCAAAGGAAGCCTGGAGACATATGTCTAGTTGTGAACTTTCCAAAATTCATGTTGGTTTCTGCTGCACAGATTATTCTTATGAACTGAAGGGGAAAAAACCCAAACAAAACAGAGAGCCAGTTTGGTGTAATGGTGAAGGCACCAGGCTAGAAACTGGGAGACTGTGAGTTCTAGTCCCACCTTAGCCAGCTGGGTGACTTTCGATCAGTCATTTGTTCTCAGCCCAACCACCACACAAGCTGTTGTGGGGAAATTAGGAGGCAAAAGTAATAGGTATGTCAGCTTCTTTGAATTATTTATAAAAATAATAAAGATGGGATGTAAATAAAACAAACAAACCCAAACATTATAAATGCCTATCCTATTATTCCATCTTTGGTTAATAGTACATATGTCTACTCAGAATTAAAGCCAGTTAAACTTTTTTCTTCTTTTTATGACCCTGTAATCCTTTAATTTGGGTAAGAGAAAGGGCAACTGAATCGAGCTGAGTGTTTACTGGCCGGATGCTCTTCCTGACACCTACATGGAGTTTGCAGCAAATTATTTTCTCTTTGGGCCCTGAGAGAGAGAAACATCCACCACTGCCTAGGATTGAACTCTCAACCTTCTCAGTTGGAGGCAAGCACCTTCATTACTAGACCATCATGCTGCTCTTCCAATTAAAGTTATTTCCAAATTAAGTGTACATAAGATGGTATCCAGAGAGAACAATACTAGAGACACTGGAGAATGTATGTAGAACAGACACCACCACTTTCAAAGCCAATATAGTTGTGTGATCACAGGGGGCTTTGGGGGCTTTTGCCAATTTACTTTTTATATAACTGTCTTTTAACTGTGTGTTTATGTATTCACATACATAAATAAATACACAGATATATGCATATATACCTTCACACATTTTTCTATCCGACTGGTTTCACTGGAAAAGATAACCATTACTCCAGTTCTGGGACTGATGTTAATAGTGTGTTGAGTAGGAACATAAGATCTTTGAATGTACTTAATTCAAGGCTTCCCCAATCATCTTCTACAGCAGGAATAGCAACTATGGAGTGACACTGGCAGCCTTTCCATCACTATAATGAATAGGCTTTCAGCGATGGACATATCTCTGCTTTAAATATCTGAGCACTTCCAGCACCTTCTCTGAAAATGTAGAATTAATATTCTAAATCTGAATATATCTGAGATGGACTCTTATTATGTGGTAACTTCCTTAACTGACCAGACTAAAAATATACTGGTTATCAATCTGTCCTAAATTCAGTAAGGCGTTTAATTTTAAATCCACTAAGGACCATCTTAAGGTAGCAATACACAACCTTCCTGAAACAATGATTCAAACTGCATGTGCATCTGCATGATTATGCCTTCAACCTTAATAAGTCAATATATTTACACTCCTTTCAAAATGTATAAATCCTCAGTTTAATCAACGCAACCATACAGCGGTGACTTGTGTTCAAATCAATGTTGACATAACTTCATGCTGAGAATGAACTTTCCATCATCTTCATTTTGCAGTGAAGACCTTGCCAGCAATAAATCTTCCGGGCTATATCTCAAAGCTATGACACTCTTTCTGCAAAAGAAATACTTATTAGCCATTACTAGAGGAAGAAAAATAGAAAAAACAGTATATGAAACACTCCACTTTGAACAAAAATAGATTTTATTTTCCAAAAGACTATAATAGCATTGCTGTGAATTATTCTAATTTAAAGGCTGCAGGCTATGAATGACAGGATAAAAATGCTTAAGACAAAAAAGATAAAGACATTTCACAATTGGTTGTAATTTAGATCTTAGGGAACTTACTCACTTATCTTAGGATCAGAGCATACTAATCCAGACATCTATCCCTCAACCCTAATGTTTTCCAGGAATGCATGACTCACCAGGATCCAGGAAAGCTAACACCATTAAACAACTTTAATTAAGCATCCAAGGTCAAGTTTGGTTGGCATTTGGACTTTAGCCGACTGATTTGCAATGCTAACCATTCAATTGGCATTTGGACTTTAGACTGTCTTGCAGTGCTAAATAATAGCATTGCTATGCTCTTGTGGGAAACAATGATATTAAGAATCCTGCATGTAATGTCATTTTTCTCCATAGAAGTGATTCCTTATTTTCCAACTGTTCTGGAGGGTGGGTACATTAGAAATATGCCTGGCTATAATATTGCTGTAATGGCTTATTTTACAGCTTTTGTCCGTGATTTGATAGCCTTCTTGAGATTTTTCTTTAAATTACCCAAAATATGCTATTGCTGCCACCCCAAAGACAAGACTTGCTTAAGAAACCTACCTTGCCAACCATAATTACAAGCTGTATCTTTGTTCTGTTGAGTCACAGTGTGGGGAACTCCTCAAAGAGATGGACCTTCTCTCAAGGACATCATCAATCTCAAAATCAGTGGCTCCCTGCAAAATACTTGTCCCATTAACTTGGATCATTCATCATGAACTGCAATGCTAAATGTTCCCAACTAAAAACAAATATATCAGCTGTTACAGGAAGAATTAAAACAGCTCATGATTACATGTTCGGGAAGAAATGATGGATGACACTGTCCTCTGTACATTGTTGGTTGGAGTAACTTTCTATTAATGTTCATTACAAGTATGTATCATTTTAGAGAGACAACAGCAAGTAATGTCACTGTAGGTTAACTCACATGGATCTGTACCTCCAACATAGGGCACTGGATACGAGTGCAAACAGCTTCTCTGATTTAAACAGAGCATAACAAGAGGATTATGGAGGTGAGATAAAATATCTACATGATTTCTGAATAGAAAATAGCTGTGCAAAGGAGCGGGCACACCAGTACAAAGAACAATCTCTTTTATATTATGAGAACTGGAAGATTCACAAAGACAAATTCTGTGCATTAATCTACAGCGAGTGGCTCTACCGCTGTAACAATTAAGGCAGTCTTAGTTGACAAACAACTCATGAGCTTTTCTGCAACAATGGGTACTGGTGTCATTTGACTACGGGCTTTTGTTTTTAGCAACAATTTATGGCAAAATTTAAATGTGAATTATCTAAATAACCATGTTCCAAACCATCCATCTAGGAACCAGAGATTAGATTAGCTTGCTAAAAAATATAGAGCAAGAAGCATCTGCTGCTTTTGCTGCCTGTTATTCAAAGTCATCTGACCCAAACGAGTTTTATTACATTCAAATGGGAAAAAGTTGTAATACAAAGTTAGAATGCCAGCAATCCAAGAAAATTCTTTTCTAGGATACTTCATTCCCCCTTTCTTCTGATTTTCTGGTTTCTCTGCTGTAACAGGGAGTTAGCATTTGATGTACAGACAGCAAGGGCTTTTTTCTGAGTGATGGAAGGAGTATTGGTAGGAAAAGATTCCTCTTGTTAGGACACTTTTTATCTTTTTTTTTTTTTTTTATTCCTATAATCCTTTTATTTCTCCCAAAATCTCTTTGATGTGACCCTCTGCGTAGCTGATACAATTTTAGCTACCAAAATCCACATTCAATAAATTCCATTTGCCAATAGTACAGACTACACACTCCATGGAGAAACGTTAGCATATAAATGTAACAAAGAAAAAGAATTCCCCAGCCAAAGGGTTGCAGAGAGAGCCTCAACAAACAGCTGCTTAATAAATGATACATGTAGGAAATAAGGACCCACCTCTCCTTATTTGAGCTGAGCTTCCAACTCTGACTCTTGAAAGCTACCATCATCTGCTTGATCTAAATATATCACACGCTCCATTGTTTTTGCTCATATAAAGAGATGACGATGATGATAATAAAACCAGGATAAAAGTTTGTTTTCGATTTTCCATGTGGAAGGAAATCTTTCCCTCCTTTTCGTTCTTCACCACTACCATAGCATTCAACTATTGGAAGGCCACCTCTATCTTGCAATACTAAGTGATCCGGCCCAGAGACAGATTTATCATCTCAGCAAAGGCCAGTCTTGCCAAGGAGTAAGTGCTTGACTTTTGAGAGGAAAACTGAAATATAGTGCAGGAAATTGACATTACAATTAATCAAAGCAGAAGATGAGCTTTCTCCATGACTTTTTCACCTTCATTCGAACAGTCAAAACTGGCAACTTGGGTGCCATTTTGCTACTCTGCAATGCCTAAGAGTATTGATTTAATTAATTAATTGTGTATGCTGCCCATCTCACTAAGAGGCAACTGTAGGCAGCCTGCAATGAGATAAAAAAATAAAATATGAAAACAATAAGTAAGTATCCCAGTTAAGCACATTGTACTCACAATGGAAAGCCTTTCCCTGGCTTCAGGAGAGGTAAGCAGATTCCTCACTCTCTCATTAATCTCCTCCCAGCTGGAATTGGGGCTGGAGTAGAATCTGAAAAACATCCGACACTCAATACCCATGCTGTTGTCTCTAGGCCAAGGGTATTCAACCTTGGCAAGTTTAAGACTTGTGGACTTCAACTCCCAGAATTCCTCAGCCAGCATGGCTCACTGGGGAATTCTGAGAGTTGAACTCCACAGGTCTTAAACTTGCCAAGGTTGGACACACTCCTGGTCTAGGCAGATGGTCCCATCAGATAACACAACTTCATATCTGCTGGCATTTCCACAGGTTTCCCATTAGTAATGGATCTTCTTTACTCTTTACTACTAAATATGACTGCAATATATGTTCAATTTTTGTGTTCTGCAAATTGGGCTCACAAGTTACCAACACTTGAACAGTAAATGTCACTATTTTGCTGCAGAGATCAACTTTTGCTAAAGTGCTGACTAAGAACTTGAAGTATCTCTTTTACCAAGCAATTCAAATGTGTGAAATTCTCCCAGATTTTTTTTTTCTATTTATACCACAAGGTCAGAATTGTTTATGGGACTTGCCTAGATCTTAGCTCATATTTTTCTTAATCTAAGCTGATCAGCATCACTGCATTGTATCCTTTAGTCAGCAAGTGGGAAGAAAATGCAGAAGACTTTCACTTTAAATTGTCAATAGCCAAGTACTCCAGACATTGTCATCTTTCATCGAAGTACATAGATATATCTTATTTAGTCACTGGCACTTTTTTCCCCCACTTTCCCCCTAACAAAATTCTCTGAGGCAGCCTGCAACAAAATTTTGATCTAAATTTTACAGAGAGTATAAAAAAATAACTATTCCAATTTGTGACACTGATGCACTAAATAAAAATATTAAAAATCCATCAGATATCGCCAAGGATTTGATAAATAAAATCTATTAGCTGATCTCTAAATTTTAAGAATTGGGACATGCTCAAATGAAAGGTAGACATCTGCTTTCTGGTCCTGGAATCGCTACAGAAAAAGTGGCACCCTGCCAGGGCACACCACCTTGTCTCTGAGATTCACAGATGATTCACAGTGAAAAAGGGCTATAAAGTCAATACTGTTCCCTTTCCGAAAGTTTTAAAGGTCTTGGAACTGTGTCTAGAGAAAGATGGGAAGCAGGAATTTTGCTAAGCATTGGCAACAGCGTGGACAAATCTATTCAAATATAGATAAAAGGGCCAGGCTATCTGAAGGACTGTCTTTCTCCTATAGTTTGATAAGATTAGGTAGAGCTGGTGTGCTTCAGATCCTGTTAATCAACCACACCATTTACTGGGATCCAGGAAATTTGTTTTCTCTTTAGTGGCATCTGCCCTATGGAATGATACCCGTCAGAAATCCAGAACATCAGGGTGGGAGCCAAATCTTAAGTGTTCTTCCAGACCTTGGAGTAGGATCCTGGTGGAATCCTGCTGGTTATGTTTAGTTACAGGCAGTGTGCATGTCCAGACCATGGAATTTTCTTTTTTGGTTTTAGTGTCAGTTATACAAGTCAGGCAGCTTCTAAATCTCATAAAATAAATCGAGTGGCTGAATTTCATGCTAGCCAAGCAGACTTCAAAAATAGCCCTAATTATAGCATCCTGGAGGACTCTTAACATGAATGTTACTTTTAATTTTAACCTTCACTTCCTGTACTTGTAATGTAATCAACCTTATTTCTTCTGTTGAAGCAATCATTTGTTTTAATTTCTTGCTTATGTCTTTATCTGTACTTTCTTAGCTGCTGTGAAGCTGCAACAATGGGAGACTACAGTACAAGATGCTTAGAGAAATGGAATAATATTTTAAAAAACCTTAAGAGATATTTTACTAGCAAATCAACTGATCGCTGAAAGGTGTTTTCAGGACTAGAGAATAGTGAGCATCAACACAAAAAGCCAGATCTGAACGCAATCGTAAGTTGTAAAACTGATCTTTCAAGAAGACATGAGCAAGCAAGATATAATGCATCCAAAAGAGGCTACAGTATATACAAAGTTCCTGACAAAAAAAAATTGGCTGCCTTGGCTGAACTGAACTTCTAATTGCTGACTCTATTTGCAACTACAATGGTTCTTAGACAGCCGTTCCCATATCCTATGCAATGATAGGGAGGGAAAAATGGGCCTCTTTCCTGGTAATAGAGGTTATCACCAAGAAGTGGGTATTTGAGTCTTCCTTGACAGAGAGATGGAGCTTAATTATTCTATGACTGTTACTGATATCGATGAAGGCAAGACGCAGCAGCAACTGCAGCTGTCAACAATTTCTGGTGACAGAGATATGCTCTAGATATATGGTCCACTGGTGCTACACTTAACCCCTAATTATCTAAGAGTGGTAACCTGTGCTGGGGAGATGCCCATCTCCCACTAGGACTCGATGACTCATAATGGTTTGGGGAAGAACTTCTGTGGCAAAGACCAGGGCTCTTCCACGCATAAGTGGCAGCAGATGTCTTTGTTTCATGAAATGATGGCTCATAATCCAAATTTGGGCCTTCCGCCGGTTCTCTGATAACCTATGAAGAAAGGAAGAATTTCCCAATAAGAGAAGCCTGCTGTAGTCTGCTGTTTTTTTCAGACTACAACTCCCCGAAGTGCCAACCAGCATTCTGACAATTACAGACTCCAAACACATCTAGAGGGAAGCAAGATGGAGGAGATGGGAGTCAGCACAAGGAAAATGAATTGTGAAAAAGAAAGATATTAGACGGCTGTCACCGAATGACTATCAATGGAATCAACAGACCTGCAGGGTAGGAAGTTGGCAAATGTAACTTCCGGATTTTCATATACATACCATCCATCAGCTGTGTGGAATAAGCATTTGTCTCACACAGGCCAGGTTTACAATATCAAGATATATTGATGCTTCAGCCGTTTCCCATTCTGAATTCTAGCTGACTATTGCAGTACTGGGGGGAGGGGGAGGGGGAGGGGTGGTGGTGATGGAGTTCACACATCAGAAGGCATGTATTAACTATACAATGGAATAATTGGTTAAATGATCCAGAATTCTGAATTCATCAGTCAACTTATTCGCCATGTTTTTACAAACCTCTCCCCAAATGTTTACCTTAGCAGCTGGAGATGTGGTTTTCCAGCTATCAAACGATATTGCTACAAGAAACAAAAACAAGCATTCCGATTAATGCAAATAATTCTTATACCGCACATGTCTTGTGTGTTAAAGATAGTTTGCGAAAGATCACAGGACGGTTTAATACGGCTGGTTAGATCTATTTTCTGCAATACTTGTCATCCAGCTCTAATCAATTTTCAGGTACCATCTGGAATTTCAGCATGGATCTAGGCTATATTTATTAAAATATATATAATACAGGGCATGGTTACAGCTTCCTGCTGAATTAAAACTTCTGATTAATGCTTAAGAATAGAACAATCTATAAAGAACGGTCTGGAGTGTAGATAAAGATTGAAGTGCAACAATTTGGGGAAGGTCAAAGCATGGAGCTGGGTAATCTGGATTTAATTAGATATAGGTATATTTTGGATGTTTCTGAATTCTTTTTTTATTGTTTTAAAATGTTTTTAATATTTTGACTGCAATATATTCCTTGAATTGTATGCCATCCAGAGTCGTTGACTGAGATGGGCAACTATAGAAACTGAATAGATAGCACAAAAGTTGTCTATTTATCTGTGATATGCATTGGTTTAGAATGACACAATGCCCTGATTCTCTGAAATTTAGACTGGAGTATTTTTCCCCCTGATTAATAGGAAAAAGAAACATGTTGAGCTCAACAAAGGAAATACTAATGCACGAAAGGTTTCGTTCCTTTGTTTGCCAGAATTTGGACAACATACAATTGGGCTTTCAAGAAAAGAGACAACCTCACTTGTTTCCCTCTATTAGCAGTTGAGAAAATGGTTTGGCAAGGAAGAGTAAACTCCCATGTCACACGTCACTTTGAAAACCAGAGAAAGAACTGTATGCAATATAGATGCTTATGATTATTTATTAGCTGGCTAAACGCCACAGTTTATTCACAACTGAGTAACTCAGAAGCGTTTTCATCACTGAAAACGCCTTCTACAGTACCACGCCGATTAAATATTTACAATACTTATTTATCCTGGCATATAAAAGCTTATACATTTATCCAATAAAATTTAATGTTTAAAACTGTTACAAAAATGGTATGACGTTGGAAGAAGAATGGAAATCCATGGATACCTAACAAGTATCTGGGACAGCAGCTTATCTCAGTTACAATTATTTTGTAAAGACAGATTTGGGTCAGGATCAGAGGAATAGATGGCAGTTTCCCAGGTACACAAATCTATGATTTGAAAGGGGAAAAAAATCCCTCTACTGGAAAACTTTGAATGAAAGCTACTTGGCTCTCTTCCAGACCTATGTAATAACTGCACCTTTATTTCACAGATAATCTATTCCAGATTTCCTGCATAATATTACTTGCAAGGGCATGCTGCGTTGACTACAAGAAGAATCTACTGAAAGAAGACTCAGCAGATATAGGTACAAAACGCGATGCCTGAGGAGCATTTTTCCTGAGCACGAAAGGCATTACGAAGGGTTTGTATTATGTGCCATGTTCTACCTTAATTTTATGCCATTAAGAAAGGTATCAACTTCTGATATAGAAAAGAAACAAGATTACTAACGGGAAACACAACTTTGCTTAAATCACAGATCTGGGTTATCTTCTGGGCCATGGAGACTGTGAAGCACGTCATCATTCACTAGAATTACTCAACTACTCCAGCCATGTGGTTTGTGGTCTCCCATAGCAATCTTTGTTGTAGTTTACAGAAGCAGAAACTTTCATTTACTAAATAAAATTAGAGGTTCTGCCTTTGCTCTAAAATAACTCTCCTCATGTATTTAACGTCTAAGTAGTTAGCGCATGGGGAAATGGTCACAAGGAGCATCTAGAACAGATCCGGTATGTCCAACTCATGGCCTGTAGACCACACGCAGCTCTAGACAGTTATATATGCGGTCCAAGACAATTCCTCTTCACTCAGTACAACCCAGGCAAGCCAAAAGATGGGACAACCATGATCTAGATCAGTGGTGGCGAACCTATGGCACAGATGCCAGAGGTGGCACTCAGAGCCCTCTCTGTGGGCACGCATGCCATCGCCCCAGTCCTAGGCCTTCAGCTGGGTTTTATAAAACCTTTTCGCTTTAGGCCTCCGCTGCTGTGTGCAAAAAAAAAAAAGGTTCAATCAGTCAATTTCAACTTTTCGCGGAAAAAAAAAAGATCTTGCAAAGTTGGAATTGATTGATTGAACTTTTTAGTCTCACCCTGTCTGCCGTTACCACCGCAGCCACACCCACCCAATGGGCCACACCCACTTGGCACTCGACGATGCATAAGTGGGTTTTGGGTTGCAGTTTGGGCACTCAGTCTCTAAAAGGTTCGCCATCACTGATCTAGATTCTAGATCAATGGAGATCTCCAGAACATGTTCATCAGAAGGAATAAAGGTGACAAAATTCAGCCCCCATAGCATCAAAATGTGACAACACCCTGAGATGTAAGCAGACACAAAAACACAAAAACAATTAACATTATAAATCAATGTGTAATAAATGAGTAAGTACCTCGTTTCAACTGGTATTTGTGAGGATTTCTTGAAGTGCTGGTACCCTGTCTTGCATTTTGATATGATAAGGGAGACCAAACTTCCTCAGAAAATCCTTTAGAAGCATCCACCTAAAAAATAATGAGGAAATAGTCTCAAAATGGAATCCTAAACAATACTGAAATAATTGAAATAAAGTTTCAGGGGAGTATGGTACACTTACTACTTATCTTCATTTGCCCCTAACATCCTTTAATATAATTCTTAGCTTTAATATCATTGCAGGGTAAATATTAAACTAACTGGCTGATTTAAAAACTCGAATTAAGTCAAAAGGTTTTGCAGATACTTCAAAAAATAATTACCTAACAAGTGGGCTGCTTTTAGACCCGGCATTAAGATGGGTATAAATCCAATGCAGGGATATTTGAGGTCTTTATATGGTCCACATCTATGGTGTAGATAGGAAGAAATGCTATTTATTTATGTATTTATTTTTCAGACTACAATTTTTAATGCATTTCTTGGCTTAAAATATACCATACATTATGAGATGAAAACACTGTGATCCACTTATCTCCACTCCCAAGAACCCAACTATGGCTGTTTTCTTATTGCTTACTGTTCTAGCTGATTAATTTGGGTCAGTCTGCCCTATTGATTGTGATTACATTGTTTACTTATTCAAAATTAGTTCAATGAAGCTACTGGAAGTTCTAATGCCTTTGAATGAATCAGTGTCCTGGCCGCGTCTCTTTCAAAGTAAGGATGGGGGAATCAGAATGGTATAGGTAAATTTACTGATCGGCAGTTTAGTCTAGTGGTTAAGGCACCTGGCTAGAATGCCAGAGATCATGACCTTAGCCATAAAAACCTTGGGCCATTCACAGTCTCTTAGCCTGTCTACCTTACCAGGTTGTTGTTGTGGGGAAAATAGGAGAAGGAAGGATGTATTCTCCACCTTAAATAATAAAGATGGCCTATCAATCAATCAATCAATGCACATAAGCTTGCATGATGTTGACTTTATCCTGCCTCCAAATAGTGGGTGATATAGACTTTTGCATTATCAAGTGTAGAGAAGGGTCATTCTCTTGTTACTTATAAACCTATACTGTTTAAATAGACCCAAGTGGATTAAGTCTATTATGTGGCTTGCTGTTAATTAAATCCTGTCATTTCTTGAGAATAGGAGAAATGGTTGTACTAGCTGGGATTGGTGACTTCCCAAGAATAGTATTGATTTGTTTATAACTTTTGCAGAGGAAAGGGGCGATATTGTGAGCACTGAAACACTGGATTTATGAAAACTTCTAAAGAAAGTTTTTTTTTTTAGTTCTATAGAAAGAAATCTATATAACTGTCTCTGTATGGGCAAGGAAGAGACAAGAAAGGGAACATTAATTCTGGAATGGGAAGTGAAAATTGCACCATATAATTTTCTTGGAAAACATTACAATCAGCTTCGCTTGAAGATGACAGTAATAGTTTTACACCACAATCCTACACGTTTACCTGGATTAAACTCCTTGGGAATCTCTTTGAAATCAATGGACATCCTTCATCAGAAATCCAGACCAAAGACTCTTATTAGGCAAGAATCCCCACCAATAGATGTGCATCTTACATCTGAGTAAAGGCACACTGGCAGCATTTGTAGATGTTTGCAAGCATCTTTAAGCTAGTAAGAAATTCTACTTCCCCAACTTTTATTATACCACAGGAAAAAATGACAGTCAGAACTTCTTCATTTTATGGTTATATGCTAGTAAAAGGAACTGACTGAAAGTATGTATATGTATCTATATCTGTACACATACACACGTACTTTCTGTACAATGCAAAACACACATGGGAAGTTGAGGCAAATCACGGCTATTTCCATGTCACTGGAGAGAGCCTAGCATCAGGAAGAAGAAAGTCTGCCCTTACAACTCCCATCAGACCAAGCCATCATGGTTAATGGTGAGGATGATGGGATGCAATCCAGCAACAGAACCAAATATTATCAACAAATTCTTGGATCTAGCAACAACACATTCCAGTGTGTGTTGAACGTACGCAGATAAAAACAAGATGAAAAACAGAATTTATTTAAATCAGCCCAATTTGAATTCTTAATCAATTTGATGTGTGTTCTTTTTTTAAAAAATGACTATAATTTAGCTTTGTTATCAACCTTTTGCTTTATTTAAAGAAAAGATGCATTTAAAAAAAGGTATTACCTATGGATAAACAAATCATTACTGAACGTATGCAATTGCTAATCAATATAACATTAGTAAAAGATAATAAGCAGCATATGTTTAGTTTTTAGGATATATAAAAAGTATAATTTGAGGTTAAAGCCAACATCTTCACTATATTGTTTATAAATGTTGCAAAAGAAGAAAAGAGAAAAAGGAAAGGTGCCCCCACCCCAAAGTAGTATAGGTAAATATTTAACTTCTAACTTTCCTTTTCTTTGTGTTTGCAATACTTAATTGGCATCAGCTTTGAAAACATTACTCCTGATGAGTGTTCTTAATTGTCCCAACTGAAACCTACCATTCAATCAAAATTGTTATGGAATGAAGCTGTAATAAGTTCTATCCATTTGTCCTACAGACTCTTAACATGGATTACTCCTCTTAACATGGATTACTCCAAAAGGAAGATGCACATTGCTTTTGTACATTATCTTCCTGAAGCTTTAATTTGAGAAAACTGCCCCAATGTCGAAATGAACATTTCCATCATATTTTTGGGACTTACATGCCTAACTACGAAAGGTGGCCGGTGGTCTGCTTCTGTTTTGAACCGAACACCTCTCAAGTTCAGGGAAGATGGTGGCTGGTGCTTATCTCTGCAGACTTCCTGGAGACGCCTTCTCGGGCTTGGGGACGAGGAGCGGGACTCAAATGACCTCGAAAGTCTCTTACAGTTCCGACTTTTTGCTGCCTTATGTTGCACTGGTGAGACGCTCCTTTTTTCAGGTGATGTTGAAGGCCCCCCTTGTAACTTGATTTTATTGCGATCCTGCAAAATGTATCTGATTTGTAATCTCAAGAATCAGCTGGAAAGGCAACGCAGGATGGTACGGGTAATATCCCAGAGGCAGCTGTTTGAACCCATGCTGGGCTACACCCTCAACCCATGAAAGAATCCTTCTGGGCAAGACGAGGAGCCTCAAGGCCAACCATGTGGTCAACGTATACAATCCTCCCTACTAATGATGGAAACAGGCTGGCAGCTACAGCAACTTTCAGCAGCAGCAACAAATTGACAGCAGGGTTGAACCGAATCTCCGCTTTTAGATTTGGTTCAGGAGCTCCATTGAGCCCCCCCCCCCAACAATGGTCCATTAGAGCCACTGACTACAGGATTCTTGTAAGTCCAAGAATCAATCGTATGTCACTTTCTTCAGTGCAGCTGCAACTTGGACTTACAATCATCATAGCCTCCCCACAGTCATCTGATCAAAATTTGGGCGCTTGGCAACCAGCACGTATTTATGACGTATTTATGATGTGTAACATCCAGACATCCATTTATGATCTGTAACATCCAGACACAGAATCCACATCCCCAAGAGAAATGTGGTTCTTGATCACATTCAGAGTCAGATTGCCCCAGATCCTCTCTGCTCAAGATAGGAGCTGGGAAAAACATAGGGCTAACATCTCCCTACAGACATGGATAAAATTGTGAAACTTCCAGGGAAAAAGTTCTTATTATAGCTAAGAACTGCATTACTCTACTTTTTCCCATTTCTCTGTACAGTTAAATCTTTTTTTAAAAAAAATGTCTCTGCCCAATCTAGTGAATTCTTGCTAACTTCAAGTTCAAAGCAGGCAGATTTGAACTTACAATAGGGAAGCCCACTTGGAGTTCAAAACACTTCCAAAATGATCAGATGAAAACTTTTGATAAGGTCAGAAATACCTGTTTTGAACTTGGAACAGTGCATTTTGAACTTGAAATCGGACTATTTATAGAAGACAATCTTCTAATTTTTATTATTTTCAGATAATTTGAGTAAGTTCCCTTGTTTATTGTTGCTCTCCTTTTTAAGACTGCATTATGGATTTAAGTGTTTTAATAGAACATTTAAAACATACAAAGCATTATATTAAGAGTAGAGATAAGGAAAAAATAGATTTGAGCAAATGCAATTGGGTCTAAAAACGACCAGTAATTATTAAAATTACTTACACTATACCACTTGCTGGGAAGAAGTGGAAACTCTGTAATAGTTGTTCTTGTTGAAAATTCTAATTTTGGTGCAATGCCCTTTAAACAATTTTAACATGAGGAATTAATATAAATAAATGCATGCAGAACAAGATAAATACATAAATGCACTACATGAGATTGCAACTGTGTATTTGTCATTAATTTGAAGAACATCAGGTAAAATAGATATGAATTTAAATTAACAGTTAATATGTGCATGTGCTTACAAGTTACTTTAAATAAGCATGTAAAGGTTGCATCATAAACTTACCAATTGCTTCCAATATTTTTATTTGCAGCTCAGATTCTAGCTAGTAGTTATGCCAACTATCATATCATTTCAATTATCTCAAGGAACAGCAACATAAGGGTTGATAAGCAAATTGCTTAGTGTGATTTACATATGTGTGTTCTACTTTTAAATCATGCTGAATCAATTTCTAACTTTATATAGACTATATTTCCTTCCAGCAGAAGGAACCAATGAGTCTGCTAGACCTACTTATTACAGGTAATCCTCGACTTATGTCATAATTGAGCCTGGAATTACGGTAAGATATGCCGATTGTTAAGCAAGTCACACGACTGACTTGATTTTACATATATATATTTTTTTGCAATAGTCATTAAGCAAAGCAATTGTCCACAACTGGTATTTTTTTGTCATAAACCAGAAGTAAATGCCAATTTCTGGCAAAAAACATCATAAATTGTGGTCATGGAACTACAGAATAGTATAAATGGTTGCCAATGTGGGGCAGTTGCCAACTGCCTAAAATGTGATTACATGATTGTGCAGGGAAGCAGCCATCAGAACTTCAAATCCAGGTCTTAAGTACCTTTTAGGGGTCTGTTGTAACTTTGACCAGTCATAAGTCAAGAACTACCTGTATAGATGGCTACTTTAGATAAACCATGACACAATTTGGGAAGGGGAGCTCTCAAAAAGTAGGTAGCCACAACTGCCATTGTAGCTTTTTTAACCGCCCCGCCATGCCCCTGGCCTGGGACCAGGCTTCAGGTTGTTGACATCACTAGCCTGAATCTATGATATTGATTATTTTGTCTCCCTCGTGGCTCTTAAGATCACTGTGGCTATTTCCCAACATTATTTCAATTTGGAAACATAAAAGGCAGAGCAGACATTTCTGTCATTGCTAGATGAAATCTCTTTTCATACCAACATACCGGGAAAGAAGGGTAGATGTTCATTAATATCTCTCGATCCACTCCAGGATATGAAGGAGTCAGTTTTGGCTCAGGAAATAGAAAATACCGAGTGTTTGTTTCATAAAATGCCAGCTCTTTTCCATCTGAATAGTAAATAGAATAATTTTGACCCATGAAACATACAATCTCATCACACTGTACCGTATTTCAGAAAGCAAGTAATTATACTGTCCCCCATGACACATTCTGTCCCACGGCGAACAACAAATAGGCTACAATTCATACATAATGGTAAGCACTGGATCCTGGGTTCTTCAGCCAAATGGAACAAGCAACGTGTTCACATGTACAGCTGTTTCTTCTTTACACAAGCAGATAAACCAACCCAACAGAGAAATCACTGCATAATGAATAAATCCTGTTTTATTCCCAGGTGGGCTAAAACTATAAATCAGTTTCAAACAGGGTTTGTTATTCACTTACCAATTGTGGCTTGTTTAGGTTTAATAACCCCAAATTCCATGTTCAAACATTATGGTAAAATTTGAAAAAGGGCTTGTACTCAAGAGACAACTAATAACCTCAATAGTTTCATTTCATTTATGTACTGCAGGCAAAAGCTTTGCATTAAATCCATATGCCTCAATGCAAGAAGGAGAAGAAATTGTTGCTGAAATCCCAGGAATCGTGAGAACACCTTTTAAAAATTGTACAGAGACCTTTCTAACTGCAGTCAGAGTATATATCATATTATTCATCCAATTATGACTTCAATGATAATAGCCGAAATGTACTGCTGAACCATATTAGGAACACTGCTGGGTTTTGTGTGTGTGTGTGTGTGTGAGAGAGAGAGAGAGAGAGAGAAAGAGAAAGAGAAAGAGAAAGAATGAAAATGTCATTCAATAAAATCCTTCTTCCATTGATGAACTTTTCCTTTTTTGCAAGAAATTACTTCATGTTCTCAGGTCGACATGAACAATAGTTTCCATATTTATCTCCTGAGTTATAATACAGTTTAGGACCATAAAGCTATCTAAAGCAGTTCCAGGATTTGCTCTATGCAGGTAATCCTCATTTAGCGACTGCAGTTGGGATTGGCAACCTGATTGTTAAGCAAAGCAATCGCTAAGTGAAAAACCACATGACTCTGATATTTGCTTACGATTTTGTACTAACTTGGCTATAATGGAAAACACATGACTGAGAGAAAAATGCAAGGATTGCTTACCAAGTTACTTTTTCATCACTGTCATATCTGCAAACCAGTTGCTACCTGAGGCAGTCGCTAAACGAGGATTACCTATACTTCCTGTAAGGGCAGAGGGATCATCATAGAATCATAGAGTTGGAAGGGACCTTGGAGGACCTGTGAGGTGGAAGTAAAAAATCTCAAGGTGGTGGCTACACCCACATGATCAATAATGGAAAAAGGGGGCGGGACTTCAAACTGTATATTCCTATTTGCCCTTCTGATTTTTTTAACCCCGCCCCTCACAGATGAACCTTTGCAAAGACCAAGCACTTTCCTCCTCCATTTTGCAACCATCTCTAAATAAGAATCCTAAGCTGAAAGGAAGCCTAGGACAACTGGTCAAAAAAGGAGCTGGATTTTGTTCTGCCATTTACACGAAATGAAGCAATTAGGAGCAGGGCAAATTCAGTTAGCTATCAATGAAATAGCATTCTTCACTAGAGATTAAAGATTCTTTCCCTTCAGAAGCACAAGCGCATGCTTCAGCTAGTTGCTAATTGCATTGATAGAATTTAAACCTAGCCATAGGAAAAATGGATAAATATAGCACATGCTACTGTTTCTTATTGTAAAATATGTCATTTTTCTCAGTGACATGGGATTTAATTTTCCATTCTCCCTGTCCTCTGGGATGCATCATTATTATATATAATTGTATTTGACCCTTCATTATCTTGAAGCATGTGGTATCACCAGAAAGTATTGTCTGTTCACTTTCATGCATTTTGTCAGCAAGGGTTTATTTTTAGCTTTCAATAACAAAGCAAAGACATTTCATTTGGGAATGGCAAGATTCACAGCAATGTCCAGTTACTGGAGAGGTCAGCTTTGCAATAAAAACATATATAAGTCTCCTTCAAAATAAGTCCCAGTGAGTTCGCCTAACGGTATACAAGATTACATATCCAAATGGTTGAAATACACCAATGTAAAAACATATTCAAACCCCAAACATTTCAAGGATACACAGGGTTTATTGTGATTATTCCTACACCTCATAATAACACAAAATTACATGTTCTCTTGAGAAATAGCCACATGTGATTCAACCACGGCATGAGAGAAAGCAGGAAAACAGTCATTTTACACTGGATACGTAGATGCATCTGTCTGTGAACTCCAAACACTCATCATTTGTTTATCTTATCACAAGACTCTCTTTGTGGTTTGTGTTGTTGTAATTGGTCTAAATAAAAAGATGAAGAGGTCTTAAATGTGGGTCATTCAGCAGTCATTGCAATGGAAGTACCATCAGCACAATGAGGATCCTTTTCTTATGGGTTGGTTGTTCTAGAATTCGTGGAGATAAATAGCTGAAGACTTTTTCTCAAAATCCCAGAACATGCCTTGGAATTAATTGATTTGTTAAGCCACTGATTTGGCTACCATGGTATAATAATTAATGTTTATAACCCGGGGGAGGAAGAACCCTGAAGTTATGCTTCCTTCTGTAATGAAAACTTGGCGTAATGTTGCAAAACTAGAGTGTGATGCTATATTAAGCTCTTGGCTGATTAGCCCTTAGTACCACATTCTATTTATGGATGATGACTATAAAAATTCAATGTCAAACTGCCCTGTTAATTTGTAGACAACTTTCAAAATCACATCTCAGCAAAGAACATATAATATTAAGATCCTGTACATCGTTGTTACACTTTTTTAATTCTCTATTTCTTGGTCACTAATTTTAGGAAGCTTGTGAGGGGCTAAAGTTATCAGTATCATGAACGTTAAGATACAATTATTGCAGTGTAGAATATTGGTTGTCTTCCAGTAAGTTATCAATACCAGATACATTTATAATAGACGTATGTTTTGTACGATCTTTATGAAAACCACCATTGCAGTATATAGCAACTACATGTGCCTATTTTCAGTGCTAACTACAGAGCTTTCTGGATCAGAGCATCCATACATGGTGCTTCATGCTGTAATAATCTTGCCTCTTGACCTCTGTAATATACTCTATAAGAACTGCCTTTGTTAGATGATCGAGCGCAGAATGTTGCTGACTTGTTACTCAGCAGTATGCATGATAAATCTAGACCTACTGAGGAAATCCTACAATCTGAAAGTAAAGATGGCACAAGCAGAGCGTGAGGAATCTAAATGTTGTGATGATGTCCAAAGTTTAAATACTGAAACAGAAACAATAGAAGACATAATTAAAAAAAAAAAAAATTCTTGTCTTAGAGTGGCACAATAAATGGAATTCTAATAAAATCCAGCTAAGACTGAAACAAGTACTTTATATTAGACACTTGCCGAAAATGGAGTCCATAAGCTGGACCTGGGAAAGGTCAAGCAATGCAAGGGATTTTGAGACCAAATGACATGAAAGGAATCCAGAAATTCTTCAGTATAATACGTAGCCTGGCAAAGTTTTGCACAGAGATCATTGTGGAACACTCTCATAATTGAAAATAAGAATGTTGAGTGAGAATGATACGAAAGTGATTTGCAGGCATTAATTTTAAAATTAAAGACTATCCCAAATCTCTGTTTTTCTGTACTAAAGTTCAGCAGAACAGCTTATGCTGCAAAACAACACAACAGAGATATGGCTAGGAATTCTACACTGTATATTCTAATCAAGCATTCTTTTAAAGTGATCAAAGTTACACATAGTTTGGGAAAGAACCATTACCTGAACATAGAGAAGTTCCATTTGTTTTCATTTGGTCAAACAGTGCAGACCCAATAAGAACACAAACCTTGGAAATGTATTGCACAGATACTATTGCAAGGTGCCCTGAAGAGTTTCAAGAAGTCTTAATAAAATTTCAATGATTTGATATATGAAAATTCCACAAAAACATCATCTTGCACTGGGAGAAACTTTATACAGAACATTCCTCTATAAGCCACCGAAGAGGATTTTATACAGAAGGACACAGAACCCATAAAGTATTGCAGTATTTAAGTTTTCTAACACTGTTGACAGGCAGTGGGAATACAGAAAACCATAGAAGAAGATGAAGGTTTACAGATGGTCAGACACGGGAGAAGTGACCAGACTATATATGAGCTACCAGTGGAGGCTTAGTGCCCAAGATGGGATCTTATTCAGGGGCAATGAGGCTATTCTTTTTCAGGCCTTGCAGTTGGACATAATTAAAAATACTGATAGCAGACAAGAATATCAATCTTAGCCTGGCATAAATGCCCAGATGAAAACGTAGAAAACTGAGATAATCTATTACATTTTTATTCTAATTTTGTGGAGAAAGACTCACTGTCAAATACCAGGTTAAAGTTAAGAGTTGCTTCACTCACTGTGTAATAGCTGATGTAACAGTCTTGAATAATAAGTCACAATTTATATATGGGGAATTGTAATGCTTTCCAGACATAGTGGGAATCATAGTTTCAAACTACTTTGCCTGCTTGTTCCCATAACAGTGAAAAAGCACATCCATCTGTCAAGATAACAATAATCAAAGAAAACCAAGAAAGCTGGACCTAATTTATACCAAGTCTTCTTTGCTCTCTTTACATGTTTTTGAGTCTGACTCAAAAACTGATGAGTTGGTGAACTAAGATATTCTTCTGAATATCAGAGGGCCACAATAAAGAACTTGGATTTTAGCTGAGTAGAAAGTAAGATGTAATGAATATTGTAAAATATTGATTAAGAGTCTTTCTGCCTTAAGAATAATGGGCCAGTAGAGGGGTGTGTGTGTGTGTCTATATATCTATATATCCATATATCTATATACACACACACACACACATACACACACACACACACACATGATTGACACCCCAAAAGGATATTTTCCCTGCTTGACCCACAACATGTAGTGGGCCCAGTTACCAAAACTGGATATTTCAGGACCACCCAAATATTTTTGGCTATCATCAATTTCAACATTGCCAGGAAAGATCAACCTTTGCTGTTGTACCATGCAGTAGAACTTTGGCTGGGTTACTTCTGCAGAGATTCATTTCATGAGGGCATATAAACACATTTTAAAAATATAATTATGTTCAAATGTTACTGTTAGAAATAATGTTTTTGTTAAAGTGGTTGAAGGAAGGATATATCAATACAGGTAGACCCAAACTGAAAAGAAGTAGAGAAGCAGAAAATAGGACAAAAGGGATTTAGTCCTTGCTCAGAAGACCTATTCTGCCACCCTGTGTTCACTTCTAAGAAAGTTTTAACACAGAGCAAGCATAGTTGCTTCCCCTGAACTTTAAATTATGCACTGCTATCTGGACATTTATTTTGCCCAGAATGATTTCCAATTTTGAGGGCAAACGAAATTTTCAGAACATGTAAGGGCTGATGGGTAATGCCTATTCCCTAAATGGTTTTTGTAGGAGAATAAACATGGCCAGTCACAAAACATAGTGTTTCAATATAAAACAAATGTGGACATCTGAGTTCTCAAACTCAAAGCAATTCTTAGTATCTTTATGAAAAGAAAGATCACTCCTAAATCAATTTTCCAAACAGACCCTACGAAATAAAGACACGGCTATACATCCTACACACAGCAAACTCACAGAAGTGTACTCAGAATACTTATTCCCTCATAGAAATAACACATCATACTTCTGCCATGCTTTCTTCTCCAATTTTCTCAGGAGTCTAACCCTCTCTTCACAACCATGTCAATATTTCCTTTAAAACAGGTCTGTCCAATCTTGTCAAATTTAAGACCTGTGGACTTCAACTCCCAGGATCCCCCAATTGGCCATGCTAGCTGGAGAATTCTAAGAGTTGCCATCCAAAAGTCTTAAAGTTGCCAAGGCTGGAACACCCTTGTTTTAAAAGGTTTGCATCCCCCATGATTATATCCCTTGCTCTAAAAGTGTCACAATTGCTCCAGCAACCATCATTCATGCTGACCTCAGGTTTCCAGGCAAAGTTGGCTGCTCTTTTTCTGTCTTTTAGTTTTAACAGAGATCCAGAATGGATTTCAATGCCAATCACTGGTCTGCAGGCACTATCAATTTCCTACTATGCTAAGGGTAGCTTAAGGAAATAAGAACTGTGGCTGAAGAATTGGCATTTGTCTTGTTTATGCATCAACAATTACATAAAAAAGAAGAATGAGCTTTACAGATTTCTGAGGAAATAATATTTTTCATATACAGGTAGTCCTCAACTTACCTTTACTTATGTTCATTTAGTGACTGTTCAAAGTTATAACAGCACTGAAAAGAGTGACTTATGACATTTTTCACACTTTTGACCATGGCAGCATCCGCATGGTCATGTGACAAAAATTCAGATGCTTGGCAACCGACTCATATTTATGATGGTTGCAGTGTTGTAGAGTCATGTGATCCCCTTTTGTGACTTTCTGACAAACAAAGGCAATGGCAAAGCCAAATTCACTTAACAACCGTGTTACTAACTTAACTGCAGTGATTCATTTAACAAATGTGGCTTGAAAGGTCGTAAAATGGGTCAAAGGTCACTGAACTGTTTTGCTTAGCAACATAAATTTTGTACTTAATTGTGAGCGTAAGTCAAGGACCACCTGTATAAGTTTCATACTGGGAAACATCAGCTATATAACGTCTGTTCAAGATCATCTCATTTATAACTAATACTAGTGATAAATATGGCAACATCAGAGATCAAAAAGCTCTCTTCATAAATAGCAATTCACTTCACTTCACTTACTTCACTTACTTAGTAATTCTTCCATTACAGAACAGATGAGGTTGAAAAAATATTTCTCAAATTTACCTGAAGGTATCAGTTCAGATAATCGAAACTTTGCCACGTTTTCTGAAAATGACAGATGAAACATGTTATTCACGGGAGCTGAGCAAATATCACATTTATGTGCAAAAGTGCTGAAGCCTCGAAACCCTATGAGGCACATGTTCTTAGATCTTCCATATGGTATTACTCGTCTTTTAGTCTTCAAGGGACTCCCTTTCATTTTAGTTCACTTTAATGAACGATATTGAAAAAACATTCAAGATTTATTTATTTATTGTATCCTGCCTTTATTATTTTTACAAATACCTCAACATAACCAACACACCTTCCTCCTCCTATTTTCTTCACAACAACCCTGTGTGGTGAGTTGGGCTGAAAGAAAATGACCAAGATCACTTGGTTGGCTTTCATGTCTAAGATATCCAAATTCTACTTCTTTCATCTAGTAATATTCTACTCTATTGCAGGAGGGAAATAAAAGGCCTTTCTTGAAATATTCCCAAACCATACATGATCTTCAAACATATTCCTGAACATTACAAAGAAGGAAATGCAAAAAATAGCACACAGCAATTCTTTTTTTCTTCACATTCTATTTTTTTTTAATAAAAAAACTATATTTTCGATTGTGATTTCACAATTCAAATGGGGTCCTGAAACCTTGGTTTGATCTTTGTTTGATCTCAGTATTAATACAGTAGTTTAATCAAATCCATCCCCCAAGCTGAAATAGCATCGGGAACTGCTCAATTTAAAAGTAAAAAAAGTCTGCTTTTGATCCTCTGCACTGCCACACAAGAATGAATGAATGAACCTTTATTATCAAAGTATAACATGTATACAGTGAGATTGGCTGAGCCAAGAACAGAAAGAAGGAAAAGATTTAGTATGACCCAAGCTTTGGCACCCAATAGGAAAATGATTGTTATATCTTTGGCTATACATATATATATATATATACTGTCTACAGCACCTTCAATCTGGTCCAGTTTGGTGAAGTGGCTTATATATTGTCTCAACCCATGAGTTGAGAGCAGAATTAGAACTGTCTCCCAAGGGGTCAGGGGAGGTAAAAAATGATGACACAAGCATTGCAGCTTCACAATGCACCTTATGCCCTTTTTGTACATGTGTTGTGGCACTGCAACAGCTATCAGGCCAATTATGGCACAATTACTGAAAAACATGACTGGCAGGCCCCTGCAGGATAGAATTTCAAAGCTATCATTTTATGTTTTTATAATGCTAAGTAACAGTGACAGCAAATACGATTTACTCATTTATTCAAGCTTGTATACTTACAGTAAGTGCCTAAGTACATTTAAGAATCAATGAATTAGAATGTTGGGATCTCTTTATCTCAGTTTTTATTAAATGTTTAGTAATTAGTCTGATGGTTGTAATTCAATAATTAATTTTGGGTCTCCTACCTCCTCTTTTGATATCTCATTATTTTATTTTTATGCCTTCATGTATTTAACTTCTTTAAAAGAAACTTACATAATACTGGTCACTGGCCATTCTGAAAGCAAATTTTACTTGTAAGAGCAAGTAATATATTTTGGGAGACTTACTTTCTAGCAGTTCTACAACAGTAATAGGATCTGTAGCATTTTCAAATACCTACAAGAATAGAAACAAAAAAAGAGGGACGATATTAAAACTGTTAGAAATAGCAATTTGTTCAAGAAAGTTCTATTTGATTAATATTCATCCTTTCAGATTTTAATTTATTCAGTTGAATGAAGTTAAATAAACATAAATATTATCAAAATGTCAATTCAGACATTTTTGGCATAGTGAAGGAAATTTAAAAGATCCTTCACTACTATTCATCAGATAAAATAACTCCTGCTAAATAAAACAGTCTGAATTACTAAGTTGGATTCTGGCATGCAGACACTGTGGTAGACGTTTGCTGTCATTAACCATTAAAATAAACCAAGGTTAATTCACATTGATAAAACATACCAGCAACCCTTAAAAGAAGCACCCCATAATACCATATTATATGACAACCTTTACACGATGAGTGGAAAGCAATTGGCCAAAGTTAAGCCATGCTAAAAAGTAGAGGGAGAGTGTTTACTCACCTTAAAAAAGCACTGGTTTAGAGGGCACAGTTTTGCCTTCTTCTCCCATCCTGCCTCTCTCACAAATTGATGGAGATGGAAGGGGTGCTGTGGGGAGCAGCTGTTGCATCACTGCAGGAACCACTGATGCAAAAAGCTCCATCAGAGAGACCCCAAAGCAGCCTCTGAGGCCTAGAAGCACTATGGAAAATTAGGATGGCAGCTGCTATATAGTAAATGTCCCGCCTGATATTTATATTCATTGAGCAGAATCTTGAAGCTCACTTGAAAGATTGCAAAAAACATTTGAAACCCTGGATTCCAACAAAGGGCTCAAAAACATCTACAGGCAGGGTAGGGGTCAAGAAATGCAAGATAGCAGCCATAACCCATGATCAAAGTCTCAGCTCTTTGGGGCATTGATCCTACCATGGCTATTCCCTTTCTTGGCAACTAACTTTTACAAAGTGCGGAAAAAGAGTAAGATACAAAAGCTATCAAAGACAAGAGGATAAAAGACAAGCCAACGAAATCCTATCTAATCTAGAATAGAATAGAATAGAATAGAATAGAATAGAATAGAATAGAATAGAATAACACAGTTGAAAGGGACCTTGGAGGTCTTCTAGTCCAACCCCCTGCTCAGGCAGGAAACTCGTTTTTATGCCTATACTTTTCACTGTTCCTTTCTGTTCTTTTTAATCTTTGCAAACCAACCTTGTATTGTGAGAAGAAAAAAAACTACCTATGTAGTAGATGTGTGCAAAATGGCTTTCAAAATATTTACACCTCCCACATGATTATAACAGGTGAATGTAAATTGCAGACAGTTTTCCATCAAGCATTAAGAGAAACAGCCTAATGCTAGGGTTATTTAATATTTCATCATTCTGCCTTAGAATGAAGTAGAAACTCTTTAAGACATAGCTGGACATCTGCCAGGAGTATTGTCATTATCCTTCCCATTATAGATGTTGTCTTGACAAGAGATTGGGTGGGCAGAGGTCCCCAACCCCCGGTCCGTGGACCAGTACTGGGCCGCAGCATGCCAGCAAAACTCCATCCGTGGGATGCAGGCAGCACACAAAACCACACACTCTCGGGTCCGTGGAAAAACCTTTCTCCACGGAACTGGTCCCTGGTGCCCAAAAGGTTGGGGACCTCTGTCCTAGGGGTTTTCAACGAGGCTATCTTGCTTGTGACCTTCCATACCTTTGGGTCCGATCAATGCTTACACTTAAATAAGAAACAAGGCCATGACATTGGGCATTTCTGTTTGTTTTTAACATACCTTCTCAAACCACATTTTCTCATGAAACAAGAGAGGGAACATCGGAGGAAGGCAATCGGTCTCCTTGCACTGACCCAGAATACAAACAGTGAGATAAACATCGTTCCTCTCTGTCAAATACACACCAGGGCAAGATACCTTGGATGAAAAAGAGAAGAGATTACAATCATCATGAGGTGGTCAGAGTACTCAGTGTAAAATATCAGGTAGTCCTTGACTTACAACAGTTCATTTAGTGACCGTTCAAAGTTACAACAGCACTGAAAAAAGTGACTTATGACCATTTTTCACACTTACAACTATTGCAGCATTCCCGTGATCAAGTGATCAAAATTCAGATGCTTGGCAGCTGGTTCTTATTTACAACGGTTGTTGTGTCCCAGGGTCATGTGATCCCCTTTTGCGACTTTCTGACAAGCAAAGTCAATGGGGAAGCCAGATTCACTTAACAACTGGATTACTAACTTATTAACCCGCAGTGATTCACTTAACAACTGAGGCATGAAAGGTCATAAAATGGGGCAAAATTCACTTAACAAATGTCTCACTTAACAACTGAAATTTTGGGCTCAGTTGTGGTTGTAAGTTGAGGACTATCTGTGAATGAGATACATTATCTATTTACTACATATAGCAGGGGTCTTCAAACTCGGCCCTTTTATGACTCATGGACTTCAACTCCCAGAATTCCTCAGCCAGTCACGCTGGCTGAGGAATTCTGGGAGTTGAAGTCCATGAGTCATAAAAGGGCCGAGTTTGAAGACCCCTGACATATAGCATTATCTAATTGCTACATATTCTATCATTTGCAAAATTATGAATAATTGCAGACACAGTAACGCAGACATGGGATTGATTCGATGTTTCCTTGGAAATATTTGCCATGGTACAGAAAGAAGATCTGTCAGATAAAATAGGTGGGAAGCCATCCCATACTTTGCATGACTTGCTGTGACCTGGCATAGGAAGTGTTACACATGGCTGCATGATACTGCATGGATGTAGTGTTAGACTGGCTGAGGATGATAGATGTTCTACCTGCTGGAGTCATAGTATTCCATCTGCAAGTGATTGTTGTGCTTCTCTTTAGAGTGCTTTTAACAGTTAGACATAAGGGGGGAGTAAACATAGAGTTAGGATTCTAAATGTTTAATCCTAAAAATAAATCTGAGGATTAGCATTAGGGTGAGATTTTGGACACAGCGGTGCTTTAAAATGGAAGTTAAAGTTAAGGCAGCAATGCTTCGGGGAAAAACTAAAGCTGAGGTTAAGGTTAGGGCTAGGTTTCCTTGAAATCTATGATAAAAATGAGTGTGAGAATAGAACATGAATATTTATGCAAAGTGCTATCCTTTGGTTGATATTAGGAGGAAGGTAAGAGTGCTCAAGCAATACTTTAAGTACATATTATTTATATACCTAAGGATAAGAATACGGCTAGGTTTAGGGTTCCGTGAACTACTAGGAGAAGGTAGTGATGGTTAGGTTAGAGTTGAGCTTCTATTCACCCAAATGTGAACCACAGTAATAATTTTTAGCTGCAAATTATACAGAAGATTCCCTTTAAGAATAAAAAAATACTCCCCAATTGTATTTATTTATTTATTTATTAAACAAACTTATATGGCTGTGTGACTCTGGGCAGCTTTACAACACTAAAAAAAACAGTTAAAACATTTTAAAAAGCCTATCATAGTTTCATGGATTTTAAGTTTAAGAAAATTGAATACATATAAAAGTTTTGCCTATGCACTGACCTATTATTCACCTTAACAAAAATCTAAGACACAATCCATAAAATTGCACTGCATCCTGGTTTGGGTTAAGATTCCTTAAAACTGAATTAAACTTTAGTATGAGGGCTGTGATTAGAATGCATCCTTATGGGAAGTGGTAATTATTGATTAATATTGATTATTGATTAATATTAGTATTAACATTAACAGTAATAAATGAAATATTAATATTTATTAATAGTAATAAATTAAATTCAGATAAAAGGTCCTACCCTTAGGCAAGAAAAACTAACTGTACGTACAGACCAGGTCAAACTTGGCTCAATGCCAGTAACTGTAAGAGGGATCTTGGAGTCCAATCACTTAAATATGATTGTGCGGCAGTAGCCAACAGTGTGCGGCAGCAGCCAAAAAAGCAAATGCAATCCTAGGCTGCATTAATAGAGGGATAGAATCAAGATCACGTGAGGTATTAGTACTGTTTTACAAAGCCTTAGTATGGCCATGCCTGGAATACTGCATCCAGTTTTGATTACCATAATATAAAAAAGATGTTGAGACTCTAGAAAGAGTGCAAAGAAAAGCAACAAAGATGGTTAGGGGGCTGGAGACTAAAACGTTTGAAGAACAATTACGGGATTTGGGTATGTCTAGTCTAGTGAAAAGAAGGACTAGAGGAGATATGATAGCAGTGATCCAGTATTTCAGTGGTTGCCACAAAGATGAGGGGGACAAACTATTTACCAAAGCACCTGAAGGCAAGATAAAAAATAATGGATGGAAACTAATCAAGGAGAGAAGCAATCTAGAACTAAGGAGAAATTTCCTAATGATTAGAACAATCAACCAGTGGAAGGGCTTGCCTTCAGAAGTTGTAGGTGCCCCATCACCAGAGGCTTTCAAGAAAAGAATGGAGAGCCATTTGTCTCTGCTGCTCAAACAGGGGGTTGGACTAGATGGCCTCCGGGGTCCCTTCCAATTCTCTTATTCTATGTTCTATTACATTGGGAATTGCCTGCTGGAATAAGGGTTAATGTGAATATCTGAATTGGCTTTAAGATGAAATTACAGAAGAGGTTAGGACTGGTTGAGGCCTAGCTCAAATTTTGCATTGAGCTTTAGAATGACGTCTTACGCTTCATGCTAATTTTATGTATATCTTCCCGCTAAGAATGATTCTTTCCCTTCACTTTGGAGTGAATATATTTTTATGTATGGATTAAGGTTAGAGTTGAGATGAATTTAGGATCAAGGATTGCAGACAGTATATGCTAATAAGCATCAGGATTAGTGTTATAGAGTTTTAATGCATAGAGTTCGTTTAAACTGATATAGTTGAGTGCTGCAACAATCCTTTGGGAAAATAATCCGATGGCCAAAAGTTGAAGTTAGAAATAAGTTTCCTTGCAAGACGGTTAGCATCAGGATGCAATTTTATAAATACCGATGGTCTTCTGTTAATTTATCAAGTAAGATTTATAAGTGGGGCAATGTTTGACAGAATATTTTTCTTTAATAGATTGAGGTTAGGGTTAGGGTTAAAATTTCAACACTATTAACCTAGGTCAGGAGCAGCTCATTTTAGCAGTGCATATTTGAATGAATAATAATGTTGCAAAAATGTATTGGGGTGGGTGTAAAGTGACAGCAGAGCCGGATTACAGAGATCAGGACTTGCCAAATTTCTCAAATTATTGTCTTCAGGATGGAGCCGTGATTTTTCACCGTTGCAACTTCACTACCGTTTTTGCAGAATAGCGTGGCAACTAACAACATGAACCTTCTATCAACTATTCCCCCCTCCCCCACCCGCCGCCAACCTCCCATGAACCACTGAAAGTAGAAAAAGGCACATTTTCCCAGTCCGGGATGGGGCTGCAAACATTTCCCGCTCCAGCTACCTTTGCAAGATTCCCCCTTGCTGGCTTCGAGCCCCTCTCACCGCATGGATCTGCAGCTCCACCACTACTTTCAGCGGCATCCCCACCAGCTGTCTCTCCGCCCGAGGTCTCGGCGCGGAAAACTGGGGCTCGGCCACGACACCTGTCCCGCGGAGGGGTGGAAGGGAAAGCGTCGCGTCACCCTGGAGACGCCAACGTTCCAACAGTCCCGGCTAGGCGGAGGGGAGGGGCGGGGCCTCGGGGAGGCTTCAGGCGGAGCGGCCGGGTCCGCCTTCGTAACTTCAGGCGTGCGGACGATCCCTGGTCGCGTTGGGGAATGCAACTTCTGTCGGGCAAGACTCGCGTTTCGCGGCTGATCTCTTGCGCGCCGAGCTTCTCCTCGCCCAGCCTTCGGGAAAGGGGGTCCCCAGCCCCGATCGAGCCCTTTGCAGCTGTGGAGCAGGCTTCCAATATTGACAGTTCAGGGAATTTAAATGCAGCTGTTACATGCGGACCAAGTTGTGAAAGTTACTTGAGTTAAATGGTCTGTCGCTTCACAATCTGGTGCAATCCAGACTCCAGATGTTTTAAAAACGAACCGAGAACTTTCCTTGTCTTTTTTTTTTCTTGCTTGCTTTTCTCTCTCTCTCTCTCTTCTCCCTCTCTCTGGGGAGTGGATGTATTTCTTCCAAAAACAAAAGAAAAAATGGAGCATCATCAAGGCTCCCCAACCGGGGGGGCCTTTAAATTTGTCGGCTCAGCTGCTAGTTGGGGTTGGTGGGAGCTCAGCCCATCTGGAAAACAGCAACGCAAATACCTGAAAGACCGATAGATGATGCGCCGTACATGTTTGCGTATTTTTTGCAGCAAAATATATATATATATCAGCAATCCCGTGCAGTGACTTTAAAAAAAAACAAAAAAAAACAACTCCGTGGATCTTATGTACAAACAAAGGCGTGAGGGATCGCTTGTATAGTTGTTATATTTTTAAGTGAGATAAAACTTATTATTTTGCGCCGAGAAATGACTGCCAGCGGGTCCGCCGGAGCCGCGCACGGAGTAGCCAGTAATTCACAAATTACTGAAGCGCGCGCCATTGTGGCGCGCTCCCCCGGTCTCCTAGCAACATCCTCCCCGCCCGTCAATGCCGAGATCGTCACGCGATAGACAGACGGGGGAGGCAGCGCGGTTGAATCATAAATAGGGGACGCTTTGTTGTTGCCGGAAATGACTTGCACTCTCGCTTCCGGTGGGGTCCGCAACGGTTTCGGGTAGCGGCGCAAGCCAGGAGGAGGCGGAGGAGATCCTCGCCTTTTGGTGGGATTCGGCGAGAGAATGGAGCTTTGGCCTCCGCGTTCTCGTGAGGTACCTTCGGGTCGGGTTGAAGACCTTTCTCGGCCAAATGCCCAGGTACGGCCACTTTCTGCGTAGCGACGCCGCTTCTTTCACGGCCCCTTAAGACTAGTCCGCAGGTGGAACATGAATCTCTCTCAGCCTGGGCATTCTGCTCTGGCGACTGCCCTAACCTTATTTCCTTTAACCCTCCCTCCCTCCTTTCCTTCCTCCCTCCCTCTGTCCCTCCCCCCGTCCCTTCTTCCTTCCTCCCTCCCTCCCTCCCTCTGTTCCTCCCCCTCGTCCCTTCCTCTTTCCTCCCTCCCTCCTTCCCTCCTTTCCTTTCTCCCTCCTTTCCTCCCTTTCCTCCCTCCCTTGTAATCTCGGGCATTTCAGTATTGACCTATTATCATTAATGGACTTGGCAATTTAAAAAAAAACCTTATTTTTAAGAGATTGAGATTATTAACTTAATCTCGTGAGGCATCCTTCGCTCAAAGAAAACTCATATGTTCTGCATGGCTATTATATAAATACCTGTATTAATTTTACTATAATCTGTTGAAATAAATGCCCCTGAAAAGAATCATGTCACCCAATTCTGTTCCTGTTTGGCTACCCCACTCATGTAGGCAGCGAGGGCTACATTTAGTAAGTATCATGCAAACTATCCTTATACAGGTAGTCCTCAACTTATGACCACAATTGAACCCCAAATTTATTTTGCTAAGTGAGACATTTGTTGAGTGAGTTTTGCCCCATTTTATGACCATTCTTGCCACAGTTGTTATCACTGTAGTTATTAAGTTAGTAACATGGTTGTTAAGTGAATCTGGCTTCGCCATTGGCTTTGCTTGTCAGAAGGTCGCAAAAGTTGACACTGCAACCATCATAAGTATGAACTAGTTGTCGAGCATTTGAATTTTGATCATATGATCATGGGGATGCTGCAACGGTTGTAAGTATGGAAAATGGTCACAAGTCACTTTTCAGTGCCGTTGTAACTTTGAATAGTTAATAAATCAACTCTTGTAAGTCGAGGACTATCTATGTATTTGTGCTGAATTTGTGCTCAAATAAGTGAAAATTTGCTTCTAGAGGCTGTAATCTAATTTTCACAGTTAGAAGGTAGTCCTACTGAACTTAGTTGTAAGTAGAGAAGTCCATAATTGTGATTCAAGGGTCTTTCCTACTGCTGCATTTAAGTGTTAGCCCGTCTCTCTTGAATTGGCAATTTAAGCTTATCTCACTCATGGGCTAGGAACTAATTTTTATGTCTTTATCTGTCTTGTACTTAGAAACAGTGCAAGTATATGTATTAAAATGAGATAGAATATGAAGTCCTTGATTATATATATATATATATATTTAAGAACGTTGTTGTAATTCCATTCTATGAACAAAGATAACCTGTGTTGAATGAGTTCGATTTGTCAGATTGATTTAAAGAGACCAAGTAAATTTCATCCTTCGCTGACTATCATTCTACAAGTTCAAGAATATTTATTATATTGACTAGTACAAGGCTCTTGAGTGATTCTTAATTATGTGATAAAATAAAGAAAATGTAACATGATACCATTATTAGTATATGTGTGTAGCAATTAAGTACATATAGTGAGACATTCAGATTCACTACTGAAGTTGTAATAATAATTTGATCATTGTAAGTGTGTGTATATTCTCTTTCTTACACACACATAAACACACGTGTACAGAATAATCAGACATAGGATCAATTGAAGTATGTCTGTATATTTTATTGAATCTCACCCATTCATACCATGTAACTGTTTCACATGCAATTTCTTAAGAAATTTTAAGAATTAGTTCATTTAACCCCAAGTTTCATGTAATTCTGCCTGTCTAGTTTCCAAATAATAATGGAGACATTAATTTGCAGACATATAATGATGGAATCGAACTGGCTTGCCAACAGCAAAAAGAATTTGTAAAGAGTTCTGTGGAATGCAAATGGAATTTAGCAGAAGCCCAGCAAAAACTTGGAAGTTTAGCATTACACAATTCAGAATCCCTGGACCAAGAACATGCCAAAGCACAAACAGAAATTGATGAATTGAGATGGAGAGAAGAAGAATGGCGGCGGAAGGAGGAAGTATTAAGACAGAAAGAGAGACAGAATTTATGGAATACGGATTTTGTTAGCAAAGAGGTATTTAACAAGGTATAGAATAATCCAGATTGTATAAAAATTTCTGCATTCAGGTTTTCTTTGTGTCTTGAGTTTCTGAAGTAACAACTTTGTGTATACCTAAACTCTTCATAGAATTGGGCCATTGAAGTTCATTTCTTCTGAATCCTATAAGTAATTTTGTAGAGCACTACTATTCTAATTGAGGTCTGAAGCAAAAAAAAACCCCAAGATACATAAGAGGAATGTATAAATTACAGTGGGTAATATGTTTTATTTCTGTTGGCATTAGCAAGCGAAAGTATTTAAATTTAGGCTTGCTTCCACAGTAGGATTCTTTAATATTGCTTTATTGCAATCAACCAGAATGCCTTACTAGTAGCCACAAGTTATACTGGATCTTCTCTCCAACTCTGCAGAAAAAAAAAGAGTGAGAAGAATACATTCTATACAGGCATTATGGAAAAAGCTTGATTCCAAATCAGCAAGCTATATGAATTCTTTGAAACCAAAATTCCACTTTTCTTCACTTCCTGTTTTGATACTATTGTCAGCAGTATTGCACAGTTGGTCTAGCTGGAATGAGAAAATGGGGTATTAGGAACAATTAAAAAATGGCACAGTCTTAAGAGATTAAGAAGTTTATTTAAAGGGCCATGAAGAAATTATTAGTTTTCAGTACACACTAAATAAGCTAGTGTTGCATTTACATTAAACATTTAAATACATTCCGTAGTTTAAGACACTGGAAATTATGATGTGGAATCAGAGGTTAGTAGAAAAAAAATATAAAACTGGAGTGAATGAAAGATTCAGTTCAGATTCAGACTGCTGCATAATCATAATTAGAGTAGCTTCGCTAATCTAAATAATTTAAATAACTCCTACTGACTTTAGAGAGCCTAAGTATATTTTAATTAGTATAAATCAAATGGATGTACCTATTACAAAATAACCTTGAAGACTATTTGAGATAATTAAGCAATGATTAATTAACGACTGTGAGATGTAATATTTTAGTACATCGTATATTTTGTTTGCCAGAGTTTCATTAATCAAAAGAAACGGAAAGAAACTGAGGATGATGCATCTAAATCGTTTATGCAGAAACATGAGGAGAAAATTAGACATTTTGGTAAGTTTTTTCCTTATGAATCATTTCATGACCTACATGTACTATAATAATGTATTTCTGTTTTAACAAGCGAAATATTTTGCCTAAAATCCATAGTAGGGTCCTTGAGATGCATTGTTTCTGAATAACTGAACTAAACAAAGTAATAATCTCTTATTACTATGGGATGGGTGGCAGTAATAAAACGCCTAATTTGTTCCTGTCCAGCATAAATGGGACTCAGTTATAACCAAGTATTTTTTCAGTTTTAGGACAACCATTTGTTGCATCTCATTGTTTTTCAGGAATGTTGAGCAGATGGTTTGATAGTCAGAGATTTCTCTCTGATCACCCATACCTTGTCTGTGAAGAAACAGCAAAATATCTTCTTTTATGGTGTTTTCATCTAGAAGCAGAACAGGTATAATTCTATGTTGTAATTAGAACAAAGCTTTTTTTCCCCTATTTACCCTAAATTGCATTGAGGTTGTCCATATTGGGAAATTTACTAATTTCAGTGTCATATTTTCTTCTGGACTTAAATATTTTAACTTCCTAATATAGTGCAAAGTTGTATTGTTTCATTTTAGCAATGAGATTTAGATATTCTGCAGAGGCTTATCACATGTTTAAGATGATTTCTTATTTGCTGACTGAATCCTCATAAAATCCGTAGCTATACAAAAGTCAAATTCTGAAATCATTTATTTAATAGTAGATATAATGCATCATTACTGTACATAATATCCACATAAATAATAAATTTGTGGATGGATAATGCAATTAGTTTTTAAACCTAAATCTCAAAATCATTTACTTTGTGTAACATTGCTAGATTGATATTTAACCACAGATTTGTACATTTTGAAAGGTAGTGTTTGGTTTACATTAATAATTGGCCATTATTACAACAATCATCCAAAAGCTTTGAATGGCCCTTTTTATTAAGCATCAGCCTTGAACCATTTTCTATTCTGAACTACAAACTAATTAATGACTGCAGTCATAATAACTATTATCTAATGTGTTTTCAGAATCAGACTGATTGAGCTACTTCTGAACAGCAACTCATTTGGAAATACTGACTTACCTATAGTATTACATTTACATATGGGCCTATGTGGTTATAACAGGTCTTTCGGTAAACATACTGTTAGCTCATACTGTATTGACATTTGCAAGTACTATTTGTAAAACTAAGAATTATTGAAGATGAAAAGCTATAGGAATCCTGTATTTCACATCACACCTCCTTGGCAGTTAACTAATATGTTTTGACTATCAAAGGAAGTTTTCTAGTGCATAGCTTAGTTTTGCTCCAATTAATATGGGCTTCATTGCATCTTGAATTGTGGTACAGGTAGTCCTCAGCTTACACCTCTACTTAGTGATTAAAGCTATAAAGCTGCTGAAAATAATTACAGTTGGTCCTTACACAACCATTTCAGCATCCCAGCGGTCACATGATCAGAGTTTAGGTGCTGGATGACCAGTATGTGTTTTCAATGGATGCTTTGTCCCAGATTCACAAAATCACCATTTGTGATCTTCTGACAAGCAAAGTCAATAGGTGAAGCTCAAAGGCTTCACTTAATGACCACATTGATTTGTTTAACAACCGTGGTAAAAAAAAGGTCATAAAATCAGGCGTGGCCTACTGAATGACCATTCACTGAATCACAGATGTTCCTCTCCCAATGTAGACCTGTGTTTGAGGACTCCTTGTACGCTGATTGTTTCTTACAGATAATTTGGATTATCTTTTTATAGAAAGGAGCTCTAATGGAACAAGTAGCTCATCAAGCGGTGGTGATGCAGTTCATCATAGAAATGGCCAAGAGCTGTAATGTGGATCCCCGAGGATGTTTTCGCCTATTTTTCCAAAGAGCTAAGGTGAGGAGGGGGTTTTTCTGTTCAACATAGAGGAGGTGGGGGGGGGGGGCTATTCTAAAAAGGTTTTAGGAACCCACTTCAAAGCCTAGCCAGACTTTCTCCTTGGTTGTTAGATGCTAAAATGCCTTATCAAAAGAATAGTTTGGTGATTATTGCTATTACTGTTTTTGTTGTCATTATTTCAGTCAGTGGCCACCTATCTTAAAAACAGTAACTCTGGGTGGCTAATAAGATAAAATAAAAATCAATTAAAAACACAATTATATAAATAAGCATAGTGGCAACCAAAGACAGCACTTCCTAGGTTCTGTCAGATATCATTTCTTTATAGATGAAATCCAAACCATGCCTCTTCTGTTGGACATTATATTTTTGTCCATCTTCTTCCTTCCATTAAAAACTGTTCTCGCGAAATCATGGATGTTGTTATCTCATAGGGTTTTGTTGTATTGCTTGGTTTCTCTTAGTGTGGTAACAATTTTCAACAAATACCTGTTGAGAGTAAGCTGTTTTAAAGGGCATTATAATGCAGATTCATTAATAAGAATGATGGATTCTACATAATGACACACAAGTAAATTTATATATGTAAATGGACTTTAAATTCTCCTTGTCTCTCTTCACTTCCTCAAGCACAATCCAAATCTATTTTAAAGATTCTTCATCTTCTGATATAGGGGCCCATTTTTATACTGTTTTGTGTTTAACAGATTAAGTATATATAGGATTATTTCCTAAACTATGTACAAAAATATGAATGCTATTTTCATTTAATATGAATCACACAGTGACAAAAACATGAGTGTCCATCCATCCTGTTAAAAAGATTATAAGAAGGGGGGAGAAAATTTGCTTTGTGTGCAGCCCTTTTACATCAGATTGGATGTATTCCCCACTAAGAATATTCCTTGGAGACATAACTTTAAAATGGCTGTATAAACCTCTGTAACAGGTCTTCTGAGACTTCAGGAAGTTTAAAATTTAATTACTAGCACTTATTCAAATTAGCAGTAATTTTATAATTGCAAATTAGCTCATTTTTATTTCAGTGCATGTGAGTAAAATGCCAGAAGACTTTTGATAGCTCATGGGTATATTCTGCCATTCTGAATATACACGTTTAGTTTAGTCTATTTTTGGGCTGAGCATAACATAGGAAACTGATATCTAAAAATAGTTATCTGCTGATGGCCTTGCACATGGAGGATTATGAAGAGAAGTTTATTTTATTTTATCATATTTACATAGCTGCCCATCTCACAGAAAAGTGACTCTAAAAGGTGACTCTAAAAGGTGGCTAATAAAAAATCAGTTGCAAAATCAAAATATTAAATATATTTAAAAAGCCATAAAGCAACATTATTAATAAGATATTAAAGAAAAGGTGATGTTAAAAACAATGCACCCATTTCAATAGCTGACCATTTCTCTGAGATCCCCAAGCCTGCTGACGCAGTCATTTTTTGTGGTAAGATATCAAGGATGGGTCCAATCTCACGTGCGGGGAGGAGGATACTGCTCCACAGGGAAGGTGCTATGGCAGAAAAGTCTTGGCTTCTGGGTCCCACTAGATCAGGGGTGTCAAACTGCCGGCCCACGGGCCGGTTGCATCATACGGAGGCCGTGCTCACCCCAGCTCCGACAATGCAAAAAAAGTCGCGATACATTGCGACACATCACATGACGTGAGTTTGACACCCGTGCACTAGATGAAACTGTTTTGCAAGGCAGGACTCACAGTATACCTTTTCTGCTAGACCTGATGGGACAGGCAAATGTGATCAGGTGGAAGTGGTCCCTCAGCCCTGTCCCAGGCCATGAAGGGCTTAACAAGTCAAAACCAGCACCTTGAATTGGATCCATGTGGCAGCATATGCAGCTTGTGGAGCTCAGGTGTAACGTGTGTCATGCCACTGCATTTTGCAGGTACCTCCTTAAGGGGCAGAGGAATAACAGAATAACAAGAGTTGGAAGGAACCTTGGAGGTCTTCTAGTCCAACCCCCTGCTGAAGCAGGAAACCCCTATATCATTTCAGACAAGTGTTTGTATTTCAGACAAATGGTTGTGTACAAGGAAGAACCCCCTTGAAAAATTCTCCCTGCTAGAACCTATCTACACCACATCTTCCTGGTAGCTTTAATTGGCCAAGAGGACATGGCTCTAAAGAGCAGTTGGGCAAGCTCACTGTCATAAGGACTGTATCTACTTCCTTGGGTCCAACATTTCAAACTCTTCCCAGATAATAGATCATTTTAATTCCAAGCTAGGTCTTGCTATAACTAGCAAGTAAAATATCACAGAAATCCATATAATAAACCCATACAGTTTTCTTGCAATATACAATGTACACATTAAAGAGAAAAGTTAAAAGAAAAATATTGAGAGAGGTTAATTCTACCTATTATAGCTAAGCACAGTTCAGTATTTTAAGATATTTTTATATCTAACAGATTTGGCATGACACAGATTCTACATAGTTTGCAAATCTAATGGTATATCCTAAGATTCAGAAAGAAAGGAGTCAGTGTATAGATGGTGGTTTTTGTCGTGTGGCAATTTATTCCAGTACATCCTCCAGAATTGCTATGTTGGTGAAAATTATGAGCACTGTAGTATAATTGATATGGAGGGGAAGAAGAATGCTCATGTTATAAACTACATTGTCTGAATAACTTTCATGAGGATTTGAACATCTGTCACTGTGATTATCCTCCATTATGATTAGCCAAAGTAAAAAAAAACACTACACAGACAGAACAAAAACAAAAGTACAAAAATGTGAAAATCTACGCTTATCTGAATGATATAGTTTCCGTGGTTAGACTCTAGTCTGCTTGGCTGCAGTGTCTCATTTTTTAGCACAAAATATTGAAAGTTAAATTGTAGGGTTATTGAATTGCTTTTGTGTTTGTTTGACAGACAGGGGATGAAGGCTATTTGGAAGCTTTTAAAAATGAACTGGAAGCATTCAAATCAAGAGTGAGGATTTGTTCACGATCTCAGAATTGTCAAGCTATGCCTGTTCAGAATCCTTTATTTCACAACGATCTGAATTGTATAGGTGGACTTGCACCTCAGGTAGCTTTTGTTTAATTGTCTTTACTATTGGAGTGTGAAGAAAAAAAAATCTTTACTTCCCGTCTTCTTCTTCGTATTACTTCCCTGTATTCCTTCTCATAGACCATGGTAGAAAGCTAAGACCTGTTTGAATGTTAAGTAATTAATGTATATCATTTCACCAAGTAGTTTGAATGAAAAGAAAAAAGGCTAATGTTTATATTTATTTATTTATTTATTACAAAAACATCCTGCCTTGGCGTCCACTATCTTTCTATCTCTGGTCTCCCTGTTGCAGTATTTTCCACTATTTTTTAAGTGTGGCTTCTGGCTACTACAAAGTTGCTTATTATAGCAAGAAGCCAACCATTCTAACTGTTACAGCGAACTGGGCATTTTTTCCCAGTTAGTTCCGTTCATTGGATGATTCATTTAAGCTATAGCTCTCCCGCTGCCTTCTTCACTAGTGTGTGTGTTTCATCGGCTAACGTGCCTGATTATTGAACATGACTATTTCCAGAACAGCTTGTGGAGGAATTCCTCACATAATGTGTGTCTAATGCGTGCCATTGTAATCTCTGCTCTGACTCTTTGCATTCCCAGACAGAGTTTCTTGGGGTGTCATATCAGTTCCTGTTACATAATCAGTTCCTGTGCTAAAATAATTGTTTTATTTTTTAAAAGAGCAGTTACTTGCTTAGCGGTAATACATGAAGGAAATTCACACTTGATCCACGAAGTCAAGGAAACACTTTGTGGGACGCGGCCCAACGTTTGAATATATTTTCCCTGACGAAGAACTAAAAGGAGCAGGAGAATGATGCTGTGATAGCCCCCTCTTTCTGAGATTTTTATTTATTCCTCTTTTTCCAGTTCGTTTTTGCAAAAAAGGCTGTAATACTGAACACATGGGTAGAACCCTTCAGAAGCTTAAAGTGTTATTTTCATTCATTGCCTGCTGGCTTTTGGTGGGAAATCACAGGAAGGAATTTGGGTAGCATAATCTCGGTCTCTCCGTGTGTGTTCCATTGCTTGTGGAAATTAGCTTATCTACCTTTAGTCCAGTTGAGTTTGAGATGTGATGACAATGAATCTTGAGTGAAGTGTCCACGTGTTCCACCCGTGGTGTAAAAAATACAAAGCTGCAGCAGCACAAAGCAAAGATTAAAATTAAATGTTTTCCAGAAATTGATTTCTGACGTGTCTATGCTCTTTATTGCAGAATGCAGAATCGCTTCAAGGCTGCAGTTTGCAGGGTTTAGTGGTACACAGAGAGGAAGAAGAACCTAAAATGATGGATACAGTATAGTACTCTTAAGACTGAAGCCAAGTACACTTCTTTCCAAGAGAAGAAGACGGCAATTTTCTTAAGACTTCTTTTTATGGGTACTGCACTTTATTTTGATGGAGGGGGGGGGGATTGTTTTGTTTTGAGCTTTTTTTGGAGAGAGAGTAAGGCAGAAACATGCATCATTTTCTTTGGGGGGAAAAATGTGCTGCTATCTTTCTTCCTATGTTTCTTACTTTTAAGAAAGGGATGTTCTTGTAATTTGCCGAATGTGAAACTACGTTTTCTGCAACTGCTAAAAATCTTGCCTTTTAATTTTAGAAATCAAAGTATGAGAAATCTGCACAGTTGCAATGTTTACAATTGATTCCTTCAGGAATCTGCTTTAATCTTATTAGACACTACCCAAGAGTTGCTGTGGATACTAAAGATCATTGTAATGTGTTCTGTTGCTTGCATACTAGGCATTCAAATCTGATTTTATCACAGATAGCAATAAATCTATGATTGCTATCGGTGTTGCGCCTCTGGATGGCTCTCACAAAAGCACTAGCCATTTATACTACTGGTTTTTACTGTTTCTGTATTTTATTTTGATTCATACATATCTTGATGTGTAAGCAGCCATAATGGAGTTATAACCAGTATGCAGATAGATCCACATATGTCACAGAAAGTTTAACTTTTCTTAAATGAGAACAATATGATAAACATCAGCCACTGCTGAGTGTTTCATCAGGTGCCAAATTCTGATTAATTTTTTTCTCTCAGATCTTACAAACATGAGCTTACAATCTTTTATTTGGTAAATGCCTCAAAAGAAATAAACAGACACTATTTTAAAACCAAAACAACCCAAATAGCCATGAAATTACTTTGGTGCAGACTTGGTTCTGAAATGTTATCATTGTCGATCAGATTTGGTAAACTTTTTGTTATAAATTGTTTACAAACTCCAAACTACTGAAAAACATTTTTCTACTATCCCGTCCATCTGCTTCTGCATTCATCACCCTTGATGTATGTTAAAACACAACTGTTGTAAATGCTGTCAGTACATAATTGCATTCAATGAGTCTTGAAGCACCACAGCTCTAGAGTAAGGAAGGTTTGTAGATTCTATCCGAAAGCATACTTGCCTGTGATAAAAGTCTCTTAAGCAATATTGACATGCAAGATAAGAGTGACAAGCTTTGTTGCTTTCTTTACCCTCCTAAAATCCCCTCCTTTAAAACAGAACATTGACAGTGGGAGCTACTGAGGTAAAAATAACTGAGTCTCAACTCATTCACACAATCCCAGAATCGACAAAGTTCCTTTTGGGTCATGTTTTTTTTTTTTGTATCGAATGGAATTTCATGTTAGTTTTCTGACTAAAGCAAGCCATAATCTCTCTAGGTCTCACTTAGTACTGTGACCTGGGGCTTGCTTCCTCCTTTAAATGCCATAAGTGTAGAGGCTGATCTATCATTCTGGATGTTCCCCAGAATAGCTTCAAATAGTGAGGTGTTCATAAGAGTAAATCATGATTAGTTATTTCACATTTCTGAAAATTAATCCAGAAAGGGAGGTCAAAATGAGAGACTGATTTTAAAACTAATATTCAGTGGTTGATTGAGAAGATATTTTTATGCATTAGCAATTCCCTGGAACCATGGATAATTTTTTTTAAGTGTAGCAAGGGAATAGCCATGCTAGAGTTGGCTAACTAGCAACCAGTGATGTGTTAACTTGGGTCTTGGTTATTATTTTAATTATGATGAAGTCTGAATTTAACAAATTGGTTCAGATGACAAGATCAGATAGGCCTTGATGATACTAATTGTGTAGCATAGAGAATCTTATTTGCAAGAAACTAATTCTGAAAATCCCATTTAAGACCTTAATTTATGCAGAAAATATATATTACAATTTAACCAGATCTTTTTGGGTTGAGACAATAATGTGTGATTCTGATTTGTAACTGAGTGAGAAATGATGGTTAATTATACTCACAAAATAACAGAATGGAGGAAATAAGTCTCAGAATTGGAGTGGAGAATTGTGTTGAAGCATCATTTCTTTTGAGTTCAGCCAGAAGTGTTTTTAAATGCTTGCTTACATTGTAACATTGTAATATACCTTCTTAGAGATCACCTTTTACACTTTTCAAATTTGTGGCCTCTGTATTTCTAGGTACTTTTGCATGGTCATGTCTTCAGCTCTGTGAGCATAGAAAAATATGGTTGGGAGTAAAAACTGGATTTCTTTTCAGTTAGATCTGCTCTTGGGAATATTAATCTGTAGGCAAAGTGATTTGGAGCAAGCAGGAAAAAAGCCCCTAGTGATTTAAGCAGAAAAACAACAGAACTATCACTCTTCAAACTCAAATAGAACAAAATTAGGGATGGTGAAACCAAACTAATCAGTATCTCTTTCCAAAAATAAACCACACTTCAGTGGAGCATGAAAGTGATGGGGTTCTGTGTGAATTCCCCCATAAATAATCTTAATGCAAATATCGAGTGTTTCAAGATTTGCAAAAGCAGCCTCCTGAAATTTCCAATGGAATTATAATTTAGATGCCAGTGGCCTGATACACAGTTAACAATTTTTTTTTAAAAAAAAAAAATACAGTTTTAATAAAAGCAATAGAGAAGACTTCTCCATCTGGTTCCTTCTGGATAGGTTGAGTTGCATTGTTTAGAATTTCAGATCAGCAGTTTCCAGACCAATCCAAACACAGTAAATCAGCAACAAGTTTGTGAAATGGCTTTAGCTACCTGTATTGCTATTGCGGCTTTAACCTAACACTGCAGAATCAGTGGCAAATATGAGAACAAATTTGATAAGAACAAGGTAGCAACAAGAATAATAAAGTCAGTAGAACTCTTTTTGCATGAAATGTTGAGTGTACGTGAGAAAGCACTATTCGAATTCGACTTCATCTAGCTAATACTGTTATTAGAAAGAATGTTCTGAACTCAGCTTATTTCTAATTGATAGTAATTGAGCTGGAAATAAATTCTTAAAGCAAGAGAGTAATCTGGCAGAAGTTGGCTTCGTTTCATGTAAAGATTCAGACCAGGCCATCCACTGAGTATAAACAAATAGCCGTGCTGTCTAGTCTGGCCTTGTACCTATTTTTCTAGCAATCTGATTTAAGACAAGGAGTGTAGACATTTCAGTTTTTGAAGACAAAAAATAAGTACAAAACCTGGACACTAAAGAGTGTTAGCTGGCTTGCAAAATGGGTTGAGAAATAATCATCTCTGGATTGTTCTGGGCATAGCTAAAGGAAGAATTAAACGGATATAAGTTAAGAATTGTGTTTTATCTGACAACTTCGTTTTGCCTGTGATTTTTTTTCCATGCATTTTTTTTTCTGTGTCTGTATTCACCTTCTCCTAACACCTTTTTTTTTCCACAATCATGTTTGTTTTGTTGTTGATCATTTCATTAGTATGTTTTTAACAGCTGTTGTATAATCCAAAGATTCTGAAACGGAAGCCTATGAGCAACTTTGTTCTGTTTTGAGACAGATGAAGTCAGGCCTGTATTCTGAATTGAGCCCTCCGTTCGACTGGCATTTAGAGTAACAGAGGCTGTTTTAAAGCAAGGCTTTTTACCTATGTGAAATGGGATTTTTGACTTTTTGTTGTTTTCAAAGTTAAACACAGAAGGTGGATGAGCAGTGACGCTGATCAAAGCAAAAACTAACAAATATTATACTGGCATCATAGTCCTTTGCTTATTAAAAAGGTGTATTCATTAAAGGCAAGATTATATTTGTTAAAATACGAGTTATGTTTGTGTTTTGATTTGTAGAATAAACCATTTTCAGTGATCCATAGCCACCCCGTATATTTCAAGCACTTGGTTGAGGGGAAAAGTGAGAACTGCTGGCTTACCTGAGTTGTAGCCAATTTGCCTTGTAGCTTCACTAGATTGTTCTAAAGCAGTGACTCCAAATCTTGGAAACTACCAAGTGTGCAGATCAACTTGTGTGATTACCCAACCAGCCTGGCCCTTGCTGAGAATTCTGGGAATGAAGTCCATACACCTGGCCCTCCCCACTGCTGCAGAGCACTTTTCTAAAGCCTTAAGAAGAGGGCAACGTGGCAAATTTTGCTTCATGGTCTGAAATATATTGTAAACGAAGATTGCCCCATACGAAGTTTGGAATGAAAATATAAGCTACTATTAATAAAATAACTGTACTTTTGCTGTAGTGTGTTTGATTTAATCATGACTTGAGATTTTATCCAGAATCATGATTCTAATAAAGCAGGGGTGTCAAACTGCTGGCCCACGGGCCGGATGCGTCATACCAAAACCGCACCCACCCCAGCTCCGGCAATGGGGAAAAAGTCACGATACGTCACGACATGTCACGTGACATTGCAAGTTTGACACCCCTGTAATAAAGGAAGCACATTTGTGTTCAGGGATATGTGGTGTAGAACCATCTCATGAAAGGGCAGTTGGCATGGGAATGCATTGCTTCCTCTTTCACCTTAACTGCTATAAGCCAGTGGGGCTGGCCCATGTTGTTTTGATCTTGTAACTTACCTTAAATCTTTGTGACCTTTCCCAACTGCTAAAGACGTCTACTTTTGATCTTACTATTTGTAGTTAAATGAAAACCAGATGATCTACAGACGTGTCTGTTACACTGGTAGGCAATGTACCTAACACTTTCTGGGTAATTGAGGGTCAAACGGATGGCTGATAGTTGGAGGGAAGGAGAATCCAGTAAATCCCCAAATCATTGGAATTTTCTGGATATTTTTTTCCTTTGAGTTTCTAAAAGTTGGATGATTTTCTTTTTCTTTAAATCAGGTCAAACATATTCTACGTTAATGCTCCATGTTGTACGTTAATTCATGTTTCCTATCTGCAATTTTCATAAAACTGCAACCAGTTTTCAGGAAGAGTGGCAAGAGATGGCTTGAAGGATTACACTTGGCTCTTCAGTTGCCCAGTCCTGGCCTGGTGGCTGCCTTCCAACGCAGGAAAATATTGCCATGAACTTGTCCTTTCAGAAATACGGGACAAGCAACTTAGAAATGGTGAAGAAAAATGGTGGAGGAAGGAAAGAAATTAGTATTCTGACTATCTTCTCTGTTGTCCCCACTTCCATCTAACTCCCTTACCAGGCTCTGTAGTTTTCCATATGACCTTACCTCTCTCCTCACCCCATCCCCAAACCCCAAAACAGAAAACCCCATTTCTTCCTGGTTTTTCAATACTGTCCTCTTCTTGCATTCACATCTTTGTTAGATCAGTGAACAAATAGATTTAAGGCACCCTTTGCAAAAGACCGAGACATAACTGATAATGGCTTAGGAATTCTTTTTTCTATGTGGTAATTCTGACATAGCTGAAGCTCTGTGTATCACATCAGCCAACTCATTTTTTTCAAGCCCAATGTGTTTGCTAAAACAAAGGACAAGAAGTTCAACTTTGTCTTGTATCCCAAAGCACAATGGAAAGGCAAGTTGCAAATATTTAGAAATATTTCCTCTAGTATGAGGAAAATAGGCCTACTAGAGACTAACTTTGGATCATTTTGAAGAGTATCAAATTTTGGGGGGGGAGGGGACTTTCTGTAGATTTTTTTAAAATTACCCATTGGTTACAATTCTGGGTTCAGTTGCAGATTCAAGTATAAGAGTGCTGATTCTCTTCCTTCCTCTGGAACCAGTTCTAAGTGAGGAGTCCCTAGTAGTCCCATGCTGTGCATTGTTCCAGGTTTATATGTCTCCACTCCCGTTTAGCATGTGCATGAATCCATCGGTGAGGTCATCCCAGAGCATGGGTGAGGTATCAGTATAATATGCTGGTGATAGACAGTTTAACCATCCCTGCCTGCCCAAATGATGATGTGGGAGTTCAATTTTTGTCTCAAAATTGTGAGGTTTGAATGGGAAACAACAGCTTTACTTCAACCATAACAAGACTGAATTGTTATATGAGTATTAGGGCTTTCTAGGTCTAGGGATTTGCTCTGGGTGGGGTTGTGCTACCCCAAACAAAATCTGTGCCAATCCCCTCTAGACTCATGGTTTCTCTTTTGAGGAACTGGTAGTAGCTATGGCTAAGAACTCCTTCGTGCAACTTTTTGTTTGTGCCAATTTTGCCCGTTCCTGGATTTGGAGGCTCTGCTCATGATCACTCCTGCCTTGGTCATCTTTTGAACACATAATGTACTTTATGCCTTGATCCAAAATCTATAGGGGATACAGAATGCAGTGATGTGTTGTCAGCCCTTCAAGGTAGACCAGGCTAGAAACCAGTTAGGAATGCTAATACTATTTGTATTGTAAGGTTATAGTAACAGAATTTTGCAAGCTTGAATATACCTCCCTTCTCCCTTCCTTTAACTTCGTGAGAACTAGGGAGGATCATATATCTAAGACACTTTCACAAATTACATTTCTGCTAAGGATTCAAGGTTTCTTTCATCTGACCAACATCTTAGTTGCAGCCCTTCCTCCTGTTCCTCAAGGTTATTCCTTCTGCCCATTACAAGCAGGCAATTATATGCTCTGCTCTATCAGCCCATTACACCTCTGCTCCACAAGCTAGTATGTTTCTGGGTTCCATTCATTACGTCCAGCAAAAGAGATAAGCTCCAGGGCCTATTTCAAAGTGCCATTTGACAAGACCAAGAAGGCAACCTTTGCTGCCGTGGTACCCCCTTTTAGATATCATCCCCCTGACCCTTTCATAAGGCCTTAAAGTCATGGGGTTTTTTCACTGAGGATCTGGAGGAATAGCAGAGCCCATGCAATGGTCACTTTCATTTGTTGCTGCTGATTATTTTTGTGTTTTTATAGTTGTGCATTATGATGTTTTAACTGTTATTGGCTGAATAGAATTCTTTGCCTTCCTTTTTTTCCTAGCTAATGGGATGCTATTCCATAAGATTAGGAAGCTAAGGGTTTGTGATACAGCAAATATTATAGTACATTTGAAGAAGCAAAATGGATGCTGTAATCTTAAATTACTAATGCCGTCCTGAAACTCTAGAAAAAGAGGCACCTTCCTACACTACTGCTTTCAACATAAAAAAAAACACCTCATTGATTTAATGTTAAATTCTAAATGCCTAGGCAGGAAAAAACATGCCCACCCTTGATATAAACACTAAGATGGTACAAAGTTCACTTTCAGGACTGCTAGCCACAAGATCCGTCAGCTGTAGTAACTCAAAGCATTGGAACATTGTGGTAAATATTGACAAAACTAGTCTAGAAGCTTGAAACAAAATGTTCTACACAGATTTTTCAGTCTGAATTCTTAATACAGATGTTTTAGGGAAGTATCCAAAATAGTAAACTGATATATTCAAGATTGCTGTTCTTTTATAGAAGCCTCATGCCCCATAGAGTACAAAACAGACTACCTCATTCTTTTTATTATGACCTTACCTACATCCTGTTTAAGGGGTCTTGTGTAAATTCTCAAAATGGGAATGATACTTCAAATTACTATCCTTTTCTTATCAAGCTCCATGGATACTTTAACTAAATGTTGCTAAAAATCAGTTTATTATTAAATACATTTTACCAAATCCAGATATACCAGTACAAAAAATTAGCAATCGATCAGCCTACTAGATTTTGGCACAGAATTAAAACATGGTCATTTTAGAGATTTCAGACAGCTATATATCAGGGTGGCTCATAATTCCATCACTAAAATCCCAGTCTGTTCCTAAATTTTTATGATTCCAAACATTGCTAGAAACTGGATATTTAGCCATATATTAGTAGTTTCCGTATATTAGTAAAACGAATCGTGTTCAGCTTTGTGTAGCTGTCCCCGTCTGGTTCACTTCAGGCAGCTTCGTTTGGAGGAAATGATAAACATGAGGCCAGATTTTGTTGGTCTCTGTTCCAGAAAAAGATTCCAGCACTCCTTTTTGGCTAGAGAGAAGACAAGAGTACATTAGTTATTTTTGCACATTAACAGTTTTTTTCTCAATTCTTAGATTCTGAGAGTCTAGTATAGGAGAGCAATTGGACAAAAAAATTTTAAGATTCTATGTTCTAGAGGTTGGCATACTAAAAGTTTGCATACTATGTTCTAAAGGTTTGCATACTATTCCATGTATGCAAACTTTTATAAAATGCATACAGATAGTCCTCGTCTTATGACAACTGAGACCAAAATTTCTGTTGCTAAGTGAGACGTTTGTTAAGCGGGTTCTGCCCCATTTGACACCCTTTCTTGCCACAGTTGTTAAGTGAATCACTATAGTTAATCAGAATAGAGCTGGAAGGGAGCTTGGAGATCTTCTAGTCCAGCCCCCTGCTCAAGCAGGAGACCCTACTACACTATTTCAGACAGGTGGCTGTCCAGTCTTTTCTTAAAGACCTCCAGTGATGAAGCGCCCACAACTTCTGGAGGCAAATCATTCCACTGGTTAATTGACCTCACTGTCAGGAAATTCCTCCTTAGTTCCAGGTTGCTTCTCTCCTTGATTAGTTTCCATCCATTGTTTCTTGTCCTGCCTTCTGGTGCTTTGGAAAATAAGTTGACACTTTCTTCTTTGTGGCAGCCCCTCAAATACTGGAATATTGCTAACAGTTTTTAAGTTAGTAACGTGGTTGTTAAGTGAATCTGGCTTCCTCACTGACTTTGCTTGTAAAGAAGGTCGCAAAAAGTGGTTGCATGACCCCAGGACACTGCAACTGTCATAAATATGAGTCAGTTGCCAAGCGTCCGAATTTTGATCAAGTGACCTTGGAGATGCTGCTGTGGTTTTAGGTGTGAAAAACAGTCTTAAGTTACTTTTTCAGTGCCATTGTCACTTCAAATGGTCACTAAACAAACCGTTGTAAGTCGAGGACTACCTTACTTGTTTTTGCACTCTTTTATTAAGTAGCTTTAAAACCTCCTTTAGCTTTACAAGCTGTTTCTATCTTTTCTTTTGGCCTTCTCTTACTTCAAGCCTACTGTTTCGTTCATAGTGGACGTGTCAAGCTATATTGCTTTCTTAATATACCGTAATAAGACCCAACCGGAAAATAAACCCTAGTATGATTTTTCAGGATGCTCGTAATATATGTCCCACCCCCAAAATCAGCCCCAGTTAAGATTGTCAGCCAGATGGACACATTTAGTAGTGTATTTCCCTGAATATAAGCCCTAACTGGAAAATAAGCCCTAATACGTCTTTTGGAGCAAAAAGTAATATAAGACCCTGTCTTATTTTGGGGGAAACACACAGGGTAACTTGTATCAATTCTTATTCTGTGCCTGAAGTCTATACTTAGAACACATTATTTGGCTTAGCAGGAGACAGAGATTTGAAGATGGCCTTGCAGTCAGAAACTCGACTATCTGGCATGTGGGAGAGGCCCTTCTCTTGTGCAGCTTCCAGATCACGGAGTGCATTCCCTCCCTAAGATCCATGTTTAGTCTTCTCTCCCACGGTTTAGGAAAAACGGCCAAAATGCATCTCTTTTGCAAACTTTAATGATAGCGTTTTAGCACTTAACTCTTATTTCACTTCCAGCAATTTTATGACTGTGTTTTCTAAGATATATTTTAATGGCTGCAAACCATTTTGACTGTTTATCCAAACAGAAAGACAAAGTATAACTTTAATAATCAGTAAAATAATAACCACAATTGAAAACAGCCCTGCTGATGGAGTAACCAGCAACTTCTGGGAAGATAAAGACACAGGATACAGTCATATCTGTAGATATCTTCTCAGCGAGCAGTAGATAAACCAATAAACCATTTCTCAGTAGCAATTATCTTGCAGGGGCTGGTTAGGAAATGACAGAAGTTACTGTAACCATTGGCCAAGTCCTGTTTGTTGGTTGCCAGAGGACAATGTTCATGCAATATTGTTTTGGTGGTGCACAAATCCAAGTGATTCCATGACAGAGTTGATTTGACTCTAAAGCAGGGATCCCCAACTCCTGGGCACAACCCGTTTGAAACCAGGACACTCAAGCAGTGAGTGAGCATGCGCAGTTCCATTTGCGCAAGCAGAGGGCATTCATGTGGGAAGCTCCATTTGAGCAAGCAGGCCATGTGAGCGACAGGCTGGTGCACATGCAGCTCAACTTGCACAAGCAGCGGGCTGATACACACATGCATGTGTGCGCAGCTCAACTTGTGCAAGTTGAGCTGTACACACTTGTGCATGCATGCTAGCCCACTGCTCATGCAAGTCAAGCTGTGTGTGTGTATGTGTGTGTGTGTGCCAGCCTGGTTGCAAAGAGGCCTAGTAATGGGCCGCGGCCTGGAGGTTGGGGACCCCTGTCCTAGACCACCCCATGAATTGGAAGACAAAAATCCATGCGTAGGCTTCTTTTCTCACTGTTTGCATAGCACATCTGAAACATCCCTAAGTTGTGGCAGAGATGTTAAAGAGAAAGTGTTAGACTAAATATTGCACACTGAAATGTGCTTACCGGTAATACTCCAGGACAGGTTTGGTTTCTGCTTCATAAGATTTCAATCTCTTCATAATCGTTTCCGGTTTATCATCATCACGCTGAACAAGAGGCTCCCCTGTGTGATCATCACGGCCCTGTTTATGGTAAAAGGAAAGTTCCCTACTATGAACAATAGCAGTTTATACACCTATGAGTTTTCTTCTATGGAATCTCCGCGCTATCTGGTTTTTGAATTATGCCATAAGCTGCTACTCCTGCCTACATTTTTATCACAGAAGTTAGACATCGTCTAACAGGCAATATTCTTTATATTTAATAAATATTCAGCTTCTGTGCAATAGTCCAAGAAATCTCTTGAGCAATTAAGAGACAGTTTTAAAATATTGGGCAGGAGAGAATGATGGTTTCTATGGCAATGAAAAGGCTGTATTGTATGACATGATCTTTCAAAAAGATATGTCCAATCTTTCTTAATACATGCTAACATTGTTACTATTATTACAAAGTTTGATCACTGCTGATTTCTACAAAACACTTATTATTGTATGTATAAGAGTATAGAAACAAAACTAAGTTGGTAAAAAAAAATCAAGTTATGAACTGAACAAGAATGGCTTTATGGAGGTATTACTGACATACCATAAGGTAAATTGTCTTGTAACATCTGCAACATTTTAAGTTGTTCTTCATAAAATCCCCAAACGAATATTTTAAAGAATAATAGCTGAAATCTCATGTTAGTTCATTTCAGCCATTTTAAAATGATTTTTATTTTTAAGTCTGAGGCCTAAGGCTCTCGACCCAGCAGGCTGATACTTCTATTTCCTTTTTAATTACCAATAGTATACAGTTTCTGGAAGTGAAAAGTGCCAATTTATGTCCCTACATTGTGATGATTGCAAAAGATGAGCAATTTTCAAACTAAACATGAAGAAGCAACACATATTGTCTAAATATTGTTAAATATTGTTAAATCAGCTATGATTAATAGTTTACTCATCACAACAGAAGAGAAGCAACTCTAACTCTAATCCCAGCCTAGCTCACAGAATTATTTAAAGACAACACAACTCTATTTTGATTACAGTCATAATGGACTTTTTTCAGGGATTAGCAACAGATAGAATCAGCCAACATTTAGCACACATTTGCCCAGCTCAGCTGATGGCTGGAAACTATGGGATACGATGTGCAAGTTGGTGAACACTGATGGTTTGAGCAGCAGATAGCTTTCAATATTTGTTTTTGCATGGCTGCACTAGGTATAGACAAAACTTACAGAGACTCTGGGAGGGTTGAATTCAAGATTGTACACCCTGCCACTAGCAGGATGAATCCAGCGTGCAGTCAAACGTTGCTTGATGGTCTCAAAAGGAACATCTAAAACAATCACGGTGTCAATTGGGCACACCTTATCCAGCGATTCAGCCTGGGGGACAGTCCTGGGGAAGCCTATGAAAAAACAAAATGCCACTGCAGGTAGCTAAAGGTAGAGAAATAAGCTGTCACTAAGATGGGGCCCAGTCAGGCTGATAGCAGCAGCTGAGGGGGGTTTCTTTGATTAATGTTTTCAGTAACTAGATTTTGTTTGTTTTTTTGTATCCCACCTTTATTATTTTGATAAACAACTCAAGGCAGTGAAGATATTCAATACACCTGCTTTCTCCTATTTACCTCACAACAACAATAACCCTGTGAGATGGGTTGGGTTGAGAGAGAGTGACTGGCCCAAAGTCACCCAGCTGGCTTTGATGGCTAAGGTGACACTTGAACTCACAGTCTCTTGCCTTCAAACCTTGTGCCTTAACCACTAGACCAGGGGTAGGCAACCTTGGCTCTTTTATGACTCGTGGACTTCAACTCCCAGAATTCTGGGAGCTGAAGTCCACGAATCATAAAAGAGTCAAGGCTGCCTACCCCTGCACTAGACTAAACTGGCTGTCTTTGATTAATGTTTCTAGTTCTTTGTTTTTAACTCTTTAATGTTTAGTCTTTAATAAAATGTTTTTAGTTCTTTAATGTTTCTTTGATTAATGTTGCTAGTTCTTGAAGGAATAAAGAAACCTATGCAAGTACAGCCTGATAAGAGAACTGGTTCAAACTTGCCAAGGACAAGGATTCTCTTTCTCGTACATAGACTTGAACTTTAGTAACTTGCACACTCATTATAATGTTAGGCCTCCTGAATATGTAGATAAGCATTAACAAGATCATATTAAGAAATTATGGGATGTTTCATGCTACATGCTAGAACCTCTGAGATATGTCAAATGATATTAATCAACCAAAGAACTCACTCCAAACCCTATATGATTGAAGTGATTAAAGTTAAAGTGCTTCTCCACATGAGGAGTTCTTGGTGCTCTCTGAGCTTGGTTGTTTTCTTGTTGACTTTTCATTACCCAAATTACCTAGTTTGGATAATGAAACACCTGCAAGAAAACAACCAAACTCGGAGAGCACCAAGGACCCCTCATTTCAACCCTGAGTGACAAATATTCTCCTTTTATTGATTCTCCATCTTTCTAAGGGACTCTTCAAATGGGTGGCGTGTCCTCTTCGTTTGTGTAGATAAATAAAGAGTAAATTTTTAGTCTACATTTTTTGGCTCAGATTGTATTTGGGCAAGGCACACCAGACGAACATATCTGCCAATGTTTCTGGCAGGGGTCCCCAACCCCCGGGCCGTGGCATGCCAGAAACCGGGTCGTGCAAACAAGCGAAGCCCAATCCGCGGGATGTAGGCAGCTTGCGAAACCACGCCCCTCCAGTCCGTGGAAAAACCTCTTTCCTCAGAATCGGTCCCTGGTGCCCAGCAGGTTGGGGCTGCTGCTTTATGGCTAACATACGTTTGCTTTTCTCTTACTTGAATATGGCTTGGCCTGTTTATTAATTGGAAACATTTGTACCCAAGTTCTAAAAATAGGTATATTTTGGAATATTCCCATGTAGCACTGCATCATTTCATTTAAAATGCAGTATCCTGATCGTTTCTATTTCTATGTAACACTAAAATTGAGAAATATTCAATGACATTTCCAGTGAAATGCAATCAAACCATCGTCACATCTAACCAGATCTGAAAATCCACCTTCTCCTTGGTGTGTGGGAGAGCATGTGCATATTTACCCAGTATCCATTACGCTGGCTAAGCATATGGTTCAGATTTCAACTGAAAGTGCTTTTTTTCATCTTTTAAAACTATCATAATCTGAGCCACCTTATCTTACACAGACCGTTTTGCCAAGCATTGCAGAATTCTCAGTAATAACCATAACTCTCTTAAGAAATTGTGACAGTTAAAGGCCATGTAACCAGGAGTCTTCCTAGTTAGGGGAAAGCCAACTTTAACTAACCCAGTGACAGTTGGCGGTATTATATACTATAAGTGCTTTTGCCTACTGGTTTGTCACAGAATGCCACACTAAGGAACACATGGGTGGCTTCAGTACGTCTCCTCCTATATCCTTAAATCTTTATTATTTTCATACCCATAGTTTACTGAAAGTTTAGGTCATTTAGAAAGCTTCTGGACCTTCCTGTCTGCCCTTTGCCCTTTGTTCATGTCTGCTTCATGCTCCTAAACCCAGGGACACCCAGAAAAGATTCTAGACTCAGGATCAAAGGCCTGTAGGTCTATTCCATGTAATGCAAGGTTTGGTTTAAAACATTTATACAGCTGCCCACCTTACTCTGAGCGGCTCACCACCCAAAAATAAAAATGAGTAATAAAAGAAAATATTGCCACCAAAAAGACCTGATACCAAAATTAAACTTCCCCATGCAGCTAAGGGAGGCCTAGAACTCAAGTCTTTTCATTAAACTAGACATACCCAATTCCTCTAACCGTTCTTCATACGTTTTAGCCTCCAGTCCCCTAATCGTGTTTGTTGCTCTTCTTAGTCCTGTAAGCTGCCTTCCGAGTCCCCGTGAGCGAGTAGGCGGCAACATAAATTTTCCAAATAAATAAATACTGTAAGGAGGAAGGTAAGTCAGCAGCTGCTGTCCCACCTGATCTCTACAGCCCAACTTCACAAAGAGAAGCTCACTTCCGGTTATGTCAGGGCCCCTAAAAGCTATCAGAAACTCCTTGATAACAATCTAACTGTTCCAATACCTTATCATCAACCAACCTTCTATGCTTAACCTATAGGATTCACTAGCTGGAAACTACCCTTCATTGACAAAAGGTACAATGCAAGTTCTCACCATCCAGCAGCACGTGCTTCTGAACTAGCGTTTTCAGCTCACTCAGCATCAGCTGGGTCATGGTGTCATCGGGAATCAGTTGCCCTTTTTCAATATATGACTTAGCCAGTATGCCAATTTCTGTGGAAGCAAGAATGAACAGAAAAATCTTAAGGAAGTGGGATCTTGCGTGCAATTGTGTTATAGTTTTATTTTGTTTTGCTCTCACTCAACATTCATCGTTTATTGGTGGAAAAATGAGCAAAAAAAAAAAAAAAAATACATTTTCCCCAGAGAATCAAGTCTTATTATAGGACTACACCTGAAGGCTGCTATCGTACTACGGATGAGGACATTCAGTAAAAGTTAAAAAAATACAGGCCAAAAAATATCCTCTCGCAAAACCAAAATCAAACTGTTCAATCTTGCTCAAAATAAGCATTCCTCAAATTAACTCTTTTTTGAATTCAGTATTTATGGATGACAGATATCTTGTTCCTCTTTCCTTTCACAGCTGAAATCTTTCCTTTTTAGCTTCTATAGCTAATTAATTTCCTTCCTCTCCTTTTACATTTACAGACTGTTCAATTCCATCTACTGCCCCGTTCAGGTCTCTTCATTAAATTTCCATTTTGTTTCATTGGACATTTTCCAGATCAACTACTTAATAAGCTCTTAAAGTTGTTTATGGCCATGCAGCTTGGTTTGGAAGTATTTCACAACTCAGGATGATTTTGGCTTCTAAATAAACATTGGTAGATCAAATAGGGCGCTAATGAATTATTGCGATTTACTTTGGGACTTAGTGATTATAAGGAGAGCCTATACAATCATACTTGCAAAGTGGCTGTCATAATAATATCCATTACATGTTTACATTACATGTTTCCTTTTGAATAACATGCCTTCCCATTCTATCACTGTTTAGTTTTAACTGCATCATTTCAGTTATAACTTTATCATTTGCTTCTGATTCTGGCTTATTGGGAAATCAAGAAGCCAAGGATTCCAATTTGAAAGAAACATTAAATGATAAAGATAAGGCAAACTAGAAAGCTGGAAAGCTGCATGTGTATTTAGTTGCTTCCACTTGCAGAAGGAGTCAGGCAATTTAGTGTATTGCTTCAGCAAAGAGTAGGAAATGCGCATAAATGCACATAAATTCTTGAAAGCACATTTCCCTGAACTTAGTGGCATTTCTTACTGCCTGTGTAAGTTTAATTTTTAACATATACTGAACTTAACAAAATGTAAATATAACCTTGGAATTAGCATGTAAGCCATTCATATACCATTCAAACTCCTAGCATAAAGTAGGGACTTAGTCAAAGAAAAGGAACAGTCATTTATTATTATTTAGCGTATGGCATATCATACATGGACTAGGAATATATATATTAACATTTCATCTAGATTAGTAGAACACAATAAAATATAAATGTTAAAGAGATATATGTTCAACTACCAATGTCTAGGCCAACGGCCTCCAACCTTTTGGACACCAGGGACCGATTCTGAGGAGAGAGGTTTTTCCGCGGACCGGAGGGGGCGTGGATTCACATGCTGCCTGCATCCCGCGGATTGGGCTTAGCTTGTTTGCACGGCCCAGTTTCTGGCATGCCACGGCCCCAGTGCCAGTTCAGAGACCGGGGTTTGGGGACCTCGGTCTAGGCCAGTGGTGGCGAACCTATGGCACGGGTGTCAGAGGCGGCACTCAGAGCCCTCTCTGTGGGCATACCTGCCATGCCCCAGAGATGGCAACCGTCCCTCTTCAACCAGCCACCCACTAACTCGCCGAGGTCCCACGTGGCCGGATGCATCCCAGTACCCATGCGCTCGCTGGCCTCTGTGTGCGGGGGCCGATGATGTCAGGCAGCAGCCGCCCTGGCCCCTGCCTCGCCTTGCCTTGCGACAATGGCACCCCCGCCCTGCCTCGCCTTGCCTCGCCTCATCCTGCAGGACGAACCTCCTGCCTACCGCCCCACCTGCCAGAGATCCCCTGGATCTCCCCCAACCCTGCCCGGCCCCCACAGGTGTCCCCACGAGCAACATCGAGGTGATCACGCCCACCTTGGCCACACCCACCTAGTCTGCCATGACCACCCAGCCACGTCCACCCAGTGGGCCACGCCCACCTGACACCCGGCGATAAATAAGTGGGTTTTGGGTTGCAGTTTGGGCACTCGGTCTCTAAAAGGTTCGCCATCACTGGTCTAGGCCATCTAACTATTGAAGTGCAGCACAATTTACATGAAATGATGAACAGTAATAATTTTCCTCATTTTCCATTTCCTATATGCTAATCTTTCACAAAACACAACTTGAAAACCTCATTATCATCTCATTGTCTTATAGAGAAAGGGAAGCTCATGAATTGCTCAAGCAAATAACATCTTCTTTCCTGCCCTAAGAAGAACATTCTAAATCTGTGCTCCCTTGTATTCCTTCTCCGTTATTAAACATACTTTCTGCAACCGCTAACATACTCCAGAAACAGCAAGACCTTAAACTCAGCAAAGTCACTGACGTTAACTTTTAAGTGTCAGTACAAGTAAATGTTTAACTTATATGAACTTGAAACTATTTAAACTGGCTTCATGGTGTGCAGAGGAAATTCTGCAATCAAAACAACATGGAATATATTTTAGTGACTTTATGCTAGTCTTTAGAAATCTAAAAAGTAGTCCAGTACATATCTATCACTTTGGATTTTTTCACATATTCATTCATATTTAAGGCTTTTTCTCTCCCTATTTATACTACTGCTTATAGATTCGCTGTGGAAAAATGAGGTTATACTACAATTTAAAAATAATCTCAAGTCTGTTTCACCATGCTATAATATTATGGAAATTATTCTCATAAACAGAATTCAAGATGTAAGGCAAATCATTTGTCCAAATTCCCTACAACCCATCTTTCTAGGATTATAGATTAATAGATTACAGATTAATGGATTATTGTAGTGTTATTCATCACAATGGTTAATTTGGAAAACTTAGGCTTTGCAGGTTAAGCATGAGCCTTCTTATATCCTGGTTCTGTACAACAGAATGCATTTAGGCATGTTATGCGAAACACGACAAGAGAACGATGCTCAGAAGCTAAACAGATTCTACTATCCGTTCAATTGGAAAAGTTATAAACATAGTAGAACAACTCACCACCAATCAATTGTGAAGTAAACTGAACTTCAGACACAGCATATTTCTAAGCATCACTTTTTTTCTTGTGTTCAGTCATGTCCAAGGCTGCCTGGACAAGTCTTTCCTGCAGTAAGATTTCAGAAGTAGCTTGCCATTATGGCCTCCTTCCTAGGACTGAGAGCAAGTGATTGGCCCAAGGTCTCCCAGCTGACTTTGTGCTTAAGGCGGACTAGAACTCACAGTCTCCTAGTTTCTAGCCTGATGCCTTAACTTAACCTCTACACCAATCTGGCTCTCTAAGCATCACTTTGAAATGTACAAATAAAAAATACTGCGTTACAATATATAAAAGAGCAGCTTATAATCAACTAACGATTCATACAAAATTCTTAAAAATAATCATAAAACCAGTTAAAAGATCAGCAATATCCACATACTCCTTGCCAAACCATATTTTCCTTGAAAAGTTTGAACAGGGCAGAATTCAACAGAACTGTTCTTTATTCTTTGCACATTTCGAATGCTAATCTAATATGTGCCATCAAGTTATTTTTGACTCCTAGCAACCACATAGCTTTTCTCCATGACAATCTATCCCTAACCCAAATACTAAATTGATGTATTAAAAAGGATGGATATGGGGATACCCACACTGATGCATTAAAAAGGAAGATACATACATACATACTTTTCATATGGTCACTCATCAGAATATAACAATCAAATGAAACAAAATAAAAGTTTGTGTCTAGATCATGGATGAAATCAAGGAATGTCTGGTTTTACTGAAGTGTAACAAAATTTGACCACATTCACAGAAATGGAATCATACTGGTCTGGTAAAAACTGCATATAAAATATATCAGAATTGCCTGGACATTTCATCAAAAGGGTAATGATAAGATGGACCCTTGTATCCTTAGAAAAAACATAACATAGTTAGTAGAACATGGATTATGGTTTTTATGGACCATTCTCCATAAGGACACAGCCTTAGTTCAGGAATTATTTTGTACCTGCCCTCAAGAACCCCTTAAGGAGTGTATTAAAGCAGGCTTAAGGTGAGTGTCCTCCAGAGTTTTGGGAGAGTTGTGTAGCCATATTGCTAAGGTTAATGTCCTCCAGATTTTTGGGAGAGTTGTGTAGCTTTCTTGCTAAGGTTAGGGTCTCCAGAGTTTAGGTCAACTGCACAGCTATCTTGCTAAGGTTAGCGTCCTCCAGAATTTAGGGACAGGTGTATAGCTATATTGCTAAGGTTAATGTCCTCCAAAGTTTGGGGAGAGTTGTGTAGCTTTCTTGCTAAGTTAGTGTTCTCCAGAGTTTAGGGACAGTTGTATAGCTATCTTGCTGACCCTGAGCAAAAGGATCCAGTTAGGTTTCCATATCTTGGGCACATTGCTTGAGTACAATGAGTGTTTATCAATTAGAAATTTTCAATTAGAAAATTTTCAATTAGAGATTTTCAATTTTCTCTAGGAGAAAAACCACAATACTACATTTTTTTTTGCTAAATTGTTCTATTCTTTGTTGAATCAAAATTGTCAAATTTGCACAACTTTGCAAAAAGAAAAGAACCGAGGCCTTCTGAAAAGAACAACAGCTTCCACCAGAATGCAATAAAGCAAATCCAAGTGCTTATTTCAATGTCACTCAATCCTGCCTCCCTCCTTAATACTATATTAGGAGCACATGGGGCCACTTGGAACAATTTGGAGCAGACCCTTTGCAATGAGACAAAAGAACAGTAAAGTCCCAGCTAAGCACCAAACAGTAATTGCATATGCACTTTTGCCAAATAAAGCTTTCATACTGTTCTGTTAAAAGTGAAGGGCTGTTCTTTGGGTTGGGATCTCTTTAGCACAGTGGTGGCGAACCTATGGCACGGGTGCCAGAGGCGGCACTCAGAGCCCTCTCTGTGGGCACATGCACCGTCGCCCCAGTCCTAGGCCTTCAGCTGGGTTTTATAAAACCTTTTCGCTTTAGGCCTCTGCCGCCGTGTGCAAAAAAAAAAAGGTTCAATCAGTCAATTTCAACTTCTCGCGGGAAAAAAAAAAAGATCTTCCAAAGTTGAAATTGATTGATTGAACTTTTTAGTCCCACCCAGTCTGCCGTTACCACCGCAGCCACGCCCACCCAATGGGCCACACCCACCCAATGGGCCACACCCAGCCAATGGGCCACACCCACCCGGCACCCGACAATGCATAAGTGGGTTTGGGGTTGCAGTTTGGGCACTCGGTCTCTAAAAGGTTCGCCATCACTGCTTTAGCATAATGGCCTTGTGTACTACAATGAACCTTTGTATTGGCATTCTCACAAGGGTTATGGATTAACAGCAGCAGGCATCTACCAATCATAAAAGAATTTATGACTTTATTCCACAACTTTGTTTTGGAAATGAAATAAAATGCAGACCTTAATACAAGGGATACAGAGTCTGTCTTATATAAATATTTTTCAGCCAAATGTTGCTATACTTGAACATAATCAAGGAAGGATAGTATCCATCTCTAAAGCCAGCTTGCACATCCGCCTCTATTTGTTGTGTTGATTTTAGCACAGAGCTTTCTTATGCTTAGAGGCTGATGGGTTGATAGCAGGCAGTTCACAAGTACTCTCTTTATAAACAATGGTTAGGCCCCTGTTGTTGGGCATTTGTGTGGTACAATCCAGGTAGATGAACAGAGGAGAAAATACCAAGGCCCATTATTCCAAATTATGGCATAAGACTTTGTGGCAGCAATAAAATCATTATCTGGGGTTTATTAGGCTTGAACAATTTTATGAGGCCTGTTGTTTCGGAGTTTGTAAAAAAAACCCTGCGAGGACTTGTCCAGGAAGTCCCTGAAAATCTCAGACACGATTTAATGTAGAAAAGGCTTAACTAGGGAGTTGGTTAATATTAGGTTCTACTTTAGATTCGGGTAAATTTTCTTCTCCATATAATACCCTAAAACAGAGATTCCCAACCTTTTGAGCACCAGGGACCGGTTCCGTGGAGAGAGGTTTTTCCACGGACTGGAGGGGGCATGGTTTTGTGTGCTGCCTGCATCCCATGGATGGGGCTTTACTTGTTTGTGCGGACCGGTTGCTGGCAGCGCGGCCCGGTACCGGTCCACGGACTGGGGGTTGGGGATCCCTGTCCTAAAAGCATTTCCCCATTCTGTGGCTGGTATAAGGTAAGGAACCTATTAATTGAATGGAAAGCTATCAGGTGCTAACATTAGGCTTACGATGCTGCTATTAAATGTAGTTGGGAAGCCTCGGGTATTTATTCGGGTTTTTTTTTCAGATCTTGTGTATAAAGCTAAATCATCCATAGCGATTTTAAAATACATAATTAGTTCATTCTTAGCCCTAGGTACTCCTTGTTAAATCAGGACTGAGGGACAAGCTTTTCTTTTAGAGTTTCTCTATTCCTTGATATTTGACCAGACAGTACTGGATAGAGTGACAATATTTGATAACGTACAGTTTCCAGGACAACCTTCAATTACTGTAAAGTATATCTGCAATGCTACTTCAGAACAGTGCGACTCAGACATCGCCTCTTTGCACTGATAAGTCCATCTAGCACAAACTAGCCCCAGCTCCAGATCAAATCCCAGGTTAGCCACTGGATCCATTTCCAGAAATAGGTTATCCAATGTTGTTATCCCTGAGATACTAGGAAGGTGATCAAATTCAGATCGACTGTTTAGGTAAAATTTTTGTATAAATGTTGGCAACATTAAGACTTGTGGATTTCAACTCCTATGCTGGCTGGAGAATTCTGGGAGTTGAAGTCCACAAGTCTTAAAGTTGCCAAGGTTGGACACCCCTGATTTAGATTATAGTGTAATCAATTAGAGAAGCCTTTTCCCCACCCAGTGATGGAATCTGCCAGTGTTCCATGCCATGTTGAAATATTAAGATAGTGCATGCTAGAAAACATGCTAAATATATCTCCGCAGTATACATACATATGTTGCCTCTTCAGGATGCTTGATGGCTTGCACTACAAGCACTGGGAAAATATGACAAAGCTATGGCTAATATAAACAAAGTAGACCTCTGAGGACCACAATGAATTTCCACTTGCTGTGCCACAGACTTGGTCCTTTGTCTATTAAACATCTGGGCTTGGTTCAAGTTCTTCAATGAGTTGAAACAGTGAAAGTTAAACACACCAAAGAAGAGCTGGTAAATTAATAAAAGCACTTGTAATTACATTAATACATTTAATTACAATACTGGTGTTTTAATGATAGTTGGGAAAGGATTATTGATGGCAGTTACATACATTGCCGAATGTAGAGGGATGGAATAAATAAATGTTGGAGAAATAAAAACCCAAAATCCACATGAAGACAATACTGTTACAAGGCCTGCCAACCAAAGCTTCATGTAATAGTTGCAAGCTTTTAATTCCAGGAAGACTTGCAACTACTTTCAACTATTTTGTAACCCTTCCCTTTCAGAATCTCAAATCTAGATCAACCAGGGCTTGGTTCACATTTAACACTACGCTAGGGGCTGAGCGTCTGGCTTCGCCTATTCTGCAAATCGTCGTGTGTTCAATAAACCATGGCTTAGCCCAATAGGTGAACCAAGCCACCTGAATACCAGGCTTGCCCAAAACATGTTTTCCTTTCCCACTCTTTGCCAGAATAACAGATATAATCGTTGAATTTCTGTGCCTTTTTAGATAAGAGCGACGACAACCGAACCAGGTCTGCCGTCTCTGAAACTGATCGTTTTATATACTGGCGTCCTCGCTCGCCTTCCTTACCGGTCTTCCTGTTCATGTTGTCCCTCAGGATGTCTCCGCTGGAGAGATGCTTCAGGGCGAAGTGCTGGACGATGCGGGAAGACACGGTGCCTTTCCCAGAGCCGGGGGCCCCCATGATCAGCGCCCGCATCAGCGCCGCCCGCACCACCATGGCCGGCTCGTTGGCGGGATGGGAGGAAAGCAAAATCCCAGCGTTCCCCTCCCTCCCTCGGCTTGCAGCGGCGCTCGCTACGCCCCCAGCATCTCCTTCGGAGGGCCCCGGCGGTCACGGCCTCGACCCGACAGGTACCAGCTCAACAACTCAGGAAAATGGGCGTCTCCGCAGCCTGGTCGACGAGGCAGCCCGGAATGACTCCTCCCCCGGCCGCAAGCCCGGCCTCCGAGCTGCAAACAGGCCTCGCTGCAAAGGAGGCGTCAGCGGCGCTCCGGTCCATCGTTTCACCGCTTCGGTCTACAACTTCTTTCTTTCTTTCTTTCTTTCTTTCTTTCTTTCTTTCTTTCTTTCTTTCTTTCTTTCTTTCTTTCTTTCTTTCTTTCTCTCTCTCTCTCTCTCTCTCTCTTTCTTTCTTTCTTTCTTTCTTTTTCTTTCTTCCAATGCCACAGATATCACACTTATACAGTAATCCACCATCAGTCAGTCATCAGATCTGACCTGCAAAAATCAGGATAACCAATATGGTAGCAAGAAGTTTGTTTTATTTATTTTATTGTATTGGGTCCGTTCTGGCCAACCCAAAATGAACGGCAAAGGGAGGAGGGTAGTTGCTTTGTTAAATATAAAGTAAATAGATGATGTTTGCAACGTATCTGTCTGGATGCACATTATTAGAGCCTGAGGTTTACTGTGTTCAGTTACCTCTCAGACCTAATTTATTAACTCTCCAGGAATTTGACTGAACTTTGAAATCAGTTGGTCACTTTGAGAATATCTGCCTCCAATTCACTCCTTTCACAACATATAAATCAGTTTGTTATGGAAATAAGGTAATTGAAATATAAGCCATAATCATAAACTTTATGTGAGCAATTTGAGTATCACCCCTGTAAAGTTTGTCTGCAAAATAATTCTGTGTGTAAATATTTTTGAATGCAACACAACATCTATAATGGCCTGTCTCCTATATCTCTGATTGTTACTGGTAGAACCAGATTAATTCTAGGAGATAATGTTTTTCAATCTGCACAACTTTAAGATGTTGGCTAGGGAATTCTGGGAACTGAAGTGCTTGCCTCTTAAAGTTTCCCAGTTCAAAACCACTGCTCTAGAATTATCTAGAGAGAGAGAGACAAGGTTCTATCAAAGTTGTTTCCCATGTTACTTAACTTCAACATGGACCCACTCCTTACTTACGAAGCCATTTTACATAAATTTGGAGCAACTGTCATCAGTCTGCAGATAACAGTTGCACTCCTGTGGATATTCTGGGTTGGACGTTTCCAGGCTGTGAGGGAGCAGATGTGGAAGAACAAATTGAAAAAGATTATACAGACAAGTCTGTTTGCTCTTAATTCCCTGGGCTTGCATACTTTAAATTCCTTACAGTATTTTCATACAGTCCATCTGAGACATCATTTGGGCAACTTTCAGAAGTCGTACCATTGATATATTCTAAAACCATATTGTGGCTTAGTATGAAGCTAGCCACGTCAGCAGCACTGAGCCAGAATGCATAGTCTAATGCAGAGGCCCCCAACCTTTTGGGCACCATGGACCGGTCCGTGGAGAGAGGTTTTTCTGCGGACCGAAGGGTGCGTGGTTTTGTGTGCTGCCTGCATCCCGTGGATGGGCCTTTGCTTGTTTGTGCGGACTGGTTGCTGGCATGCCACGGCCCGGTACTGGTCCACGGACCGGGGGTTGAGGACCCCTGATCTAATAGTCTGATTCAGAAGTTAGGAACACACAATGTGTTTGACTTGGCTAATGAATCTATCGGTTTTCCTAGTTTGCGCAATATATTGATTCAAACTAAACAAAAATACCATACAGAGAGTCCTCGACTTACAACCACAATTGGGACCAGAATTTCCATTGCTCAGCAGGGCGATTGTTAAAGTGTGTTGTGCCCAATTTTATGACCTTTTTGCCATAGTTTTTAAGTAAATCACTGCAGTTAAGTGAACCACAGAGTCATTAAGCAAATCCGGCTTCTCCCATTGACTTTGCTTGTCAGAAACCAGCTGGGAAGGTTGCAAAAGATGATCACATGACTTGAAACCGTCATAAATATACGGTATGCTGGTTACCAACAGCCCAAATTTTGATCATGTGACGGGATGAGGCAATGGTTGTAAGTGCAAGGACTGGTTGAAGTCACTTTTTTCAGTGCCCTTGTAACTTCAAACAGTTGCTAAACAAATGATTATAAGTTGAGGACTACTTATATACAAAACCTTTTGTATTCCCCAAGCTAAGAGAATCAAGAGAAATACTAAATCCCAAAAGGCTCTTTAAAACGTAGACCACATGGTCACCCACAATTCCATAAAGAGGATCAAAGGACCACAATAACAATTTACAGTGCTCCCAGGAACATCAAAAGAGAAGTGTTCGTGCATTTTTCTGGAGACAGCATATTTCATAAAAAGCCCCCGTCTTCTGGCCCTTAGCTCTCTTAAGGTCCTTGAGCACGCTCTCTAAATGTCTGTGTAGGACAGGCAATATAATCTTATTTGGTAAGATGGCCTTTGGTAGATGGTTTTGGCTTTGTGCTGTGCATCTCTGTGCAAGTTAGATTCCTCTAGCATAAAACTTGAGCTAACAGATCTAAGTCAATTTTTATTCTTTCCATTGTAAAATATATAAGGCAACTGGCCTTATAGAATTAAATACTCAGACTGCTTCCAAAAGAGCTCGTTATCTGTATCCTCCCAGCCTTATCTATAGAATATTTCAGGAGAGGTACCCATGATAAGAGTGTTTGACTTGTAGACCTTCAGTACTTTTTCCCTAATTCTTTTCATTTTATAAAAAAGAAAGGTTAAGAGAAAAAAAGTGCAATTCTCAGGGATGAGCCCTAAGACATTCTTTACAGTGGAAAACAATTTGTGGGATGTATATTTTGTTGTCTTACTTTACAATTATTCGAAGCCAAGCAAACTTGTAGTGGAGCTCCAGATCGGACTGGGAAATTGGCCTCTTTTATGTGTTTCTATTTTTGACAATGCTTCTAATCAGGACTCTAGTGCACATGGCATGTTATACAACCTCTTAGTGTCACTGTAATCCATCACAATCACTGTGCCATCCATTTCTTCTTTTGATCAAATAAGTTATTTTAAACCTCCTATATGTTCCCACTGTCTCCCACAGTATACCGAGGTCATGTGATCCACTTTTGCGACTTTCTGGCAAGCAAAGTCAATGGGGAAGCCAGATTCACTTAAATCGTGTTTGTAACTTAACAACTGCAGTGATTCACCTAACAACTGTGGTCAGAATGGTCGTAAAATGGGGCAAAACTCACTTAATATCTGTCTTGATTAGAAACAGAAATGTTGGGCTCGACAGTGGTCATAAGTTGAGGACTACTGCACAGCTGAATCTGTAAAGCTGAAAATTCCTCATGAAAAATTAAAGGATGAAAGAGAAAAGTGACATCGAACTATTCCCAAAAAGTATTACAATAACTGATTTCAAGAATTATGGTACTTAAGGGCTTCTTGGGGTTTGGGTTCCTTTTTGGCTTTGAAAAAAATTAAAACCAATGACACTAATCTTTTAAATATTTATATCAACTATAGGAAGAATAGATTTCAACTAGAGTTCATAAACATTTTGGTCTTGCTCTGTTATTAAATTTGGAATATTTACTATATATTGCTGTCATTGCGATCAGTTGTATAATTAGACTTAGCCTGTTTTTAAATCTCAGGAAGTCTTGCAAATATACACAGAGGCCTACTGTATTTGGGGATACAGTATCTTAAATTTTACCTAAATTACGTATCTGCTTTATAAATTAATAAATTAAGACTTAATGAAGTCCCATCCCAATTAGGCGTTAAACTCTGTAATAAGACTGGACTGCTAGCTAATTATTTGAACATGTTGAACATGCAGTCTGCTTGTTCATTACATTGATAAATGTGGTTGGCTGAAGTGATTGGGCACTCTGGTTGGTGAATGTAGGAAGGGGTGCCATGGAACATCCCTTGGACTTCTACATTCCTCCAGTGAATCATAGAATACAGTTTGAGAATGACTGACACATATAAAAACTTTTTAATCCTGAGCTTGAAAATCAGCAAGAGCCTTCTTAACTGCCAGGTCCCAAGAACCAAGAAAGACACACAGAGTTACTTCTGAGCAGTTTCCTTTATTGTTCTTCACCTATAGACAGAAATCTTGCCAAAATAAAGCAACTGCTTGCATCACTATAGATATACTCTGAAAATTGCTAGGAAGGAGACTGACCTCTCATTCTCTCTCTTTCTCTGAACCAAACTATCTAAGCTTTGCTGTCTCTTTGCCTTCTGGAATGCAGTCCCTCCCTCCTGGGAATCCAGACTACATTCTATCACATTCACAGAGCTGACAAATTCACTAAATTTTAAATATATAATTGTTAATACCATCAATGACCAATAGGTGTCACTAATTTTTGGAATGGACAACATGACCCATGCAATTTTTCTATTGCATCCTATTAAAATTATATGGAAAAATTGTATATTCTGATGTTAGTTAGAATGGAGTGGCATACAAGTTTAATAAATATGATTATTAATCAAGAAATGAAAGTTTTTAAGATTATATTTAAACAAAGTGAAAAACCAAGACAGTAAAATCAGTAATCTATAAATCAAAGCATCCAGCAAAGACATGAAAATAAAACAACTGAATATTAAAATATTCTAGAATATTCCATTTAGCAACGGAAATAACAAGCACTGAGAGAATAAAAAGGTATTTGCAAAGCAATAAATGATAATAAAGTAGACAGCAGGTGAACCGATCTGGAAAAGTACTACAGGTTATCCTCAACTTACAATTTGTGTAGTGATCATTTGAAAACCGGCCTGGAAGGTTACAAATGCTGATCATATGATCCAGGGAAACTGCAACTGTCACAAATACATGCCAGTTGCCAACTGCCCGAATTCTGATCACGTGACCATGAGGATGCTGCAACTGTCATTAGTGTGAAAAACAGTCATAAATCATTTTTTCCATTTTTTTCTGTTGTAACTTCAAACGGTCACTAAATGAATGGCTGTAAGTTGAGGACTACCTGTAAACAGGAATAAGCAAACCATGCCTTAGTATTATGTGGAAAAAGTCAGTCTTTTCCTGTTCAATAGATTTTTAATCGAAAGAAAGCAGAAGAGGCTAAGACAGAAGGCTGGATTATAAGTGGAAGATTATGATGATTTAATAATAATATAATTAATTCTATTTTTATAATAGAGTGCTTTTCCTCTCAGAGAGGAAAAGAGCTATAATGATGTCTGGAAAGATCAGAGAGAAAATCTGGCCTCTGGATGGCAATGAGTATGCTCCAACAATTATCTGAAATTTCTTTCAAAATAGATCATTGCGCTTAGCCAAAATGATTGGTTTATTTGGAGTGTTGCATACACTTACCTGCTGTGATTCTTCCAATAGTGAAGGAACAATGTTTTTTTTTAAGAAAAAAAAGCAGAAAAGATTCAAAATTTGGTTTGAAATATACTGCCAGTTTCTGCAGGATATGCTAACAGCTAGCTTATCCAGATTTAGTCAATTGCATTTTTTGAGATAAACCAATGCCCTAAGTTAATACATGGCTGGCTTACTGTATTTGCCTTAAGATTTCCTCATTAATAGTTCGCTTACTTTAAAAAAAATTAAATCCAAAGTTTACCCAACAGAAATGGATCTTCCTGACCATCATCCAGTCTCTTAACAGCATCAATTTCTTCCATGTACACAGAATGTGCAGAAATCAATTCAATTCTATAAGAACTGTAAGAATAAAACTTTAAGGCCTGCAATGTTCAGACTATAATTCTAAGCATATTTACTAATCCAGTAGTAAGCCCACATAGACATAAACTTCAAATCTACTATGTTAAAAGTTATGTAATTACTTATTTTGAGCAAATTTAAGTATTTACTACTGAAGGAATCTTTTCTTCCCCGTTTATCATGAACTCCCTTGATTCACTTTTCTTCTATTATATTTTCTCCATTTCTAGATTGCAAACTCTTGTTCTAAAGACCTCTACAGTGTATATAAATATTAATATTTGTTCATTTGTTTATTTAATAAACCCTCCACAATCAAAATGAGCTTGGCGGATTACCTGCATCCATAAAAATACATTAAAATGTCCATGATTGTCAGCCTTATAAGGTAGACCAGAATAAGAGATCAGTGCCATACATGTCAGGACAATTTTAATGTAATAGCTTTAGGATCTTGCAAGGACGAGTGTGTGCTTCCCTCCCCATTTTATTTTCATATGAACTAGGGAGGGGCCTGTCCTAAACACTTAATCAAATTAGCTTCTTGGAGTGAACTCAAGCCATGCTTGTCTGATCGTTGTCTTGGTAGTTGCTCTTCTTTCTATTCTTCAAGGCCATTTTCTATGCTCTCTCCAATAATTATAAAACTATCAATCCCCAATTACACATAAACCAATCAATAACCAGTACCATCAAATCATGCATTAAAGGCTTTCCCCAGAAAGCCAACAGGGTGAGGATCAAATATATGCACCAACAGAAAAACAGTATTTGTGGGTCTGTTCTTCTCACCTTATGGAAGTGTGAAGTCACAGATACCCCCATGACATATGATTTGTGTGAGTTGAAACTAGACAGAGAAGGCAGTCCTACAAGTACCCTGATGCCAAGTCATGGAGGGCTTTAAAAGCTATAAACAGCACTTTGTCTTGCACTTGAAAGCTGGTTTGAAGCCAATGCAATGCTCAGTTTGGTAAGTACCGATCAACAACCAGGCCATTGCTGTCTAGGTCAATTGAAGCTTCTGGGCAATCTTCAGATACAATTACTATTAAAAAGAAAAAAGAAAAATATTTGAGGGCACATAATCAATCAAATGGAACTGTGGAATAAAATCTAATAACTTATTAAGGAGGAATTTGAAAAGAGGCTGCCAAAGACCAAGAAAGACAACACAGTGGAAGTTGCCAAGAAGAACCTAATTGATAAGAGAAGCAGAGAAATGGTAAAATGAAATCAAAGACCTTAAGGATAAATGTGAAAAGTGACCCCATCCCTGAGTGGCCATACTGGGGACAGAACAACCCTGAGAAGGTCTGGCTATGTGGTTGTTGTGTTAACACCAACTGGATGGCACATAATCTAAAACGGAACAGCGAGTATATGGGTAGTCCTCAACTCACAGCCATTCACTTAGTGACTGTTCAAAGTTACAGGAGCATTGAAAAGGTGAGTTATGACCAGTTTTAACATTTAACTGTTGCAGCATCCCCATAGTCACATGACCAAAAACCCAACACTTGCAACTGACATGTTATTTATGGCAGTTGCACTGTCCTGGGGGTCATGTGATCACCATTTATAACATTCCCAGCCAGTTTCCAACAAGCAAAGTCAATGGGGGAAGCCAGACTTACTTAACAACAGCATGAGTCACTTAATAACTACGGTGGTTTGCTTAACAACCGTGACAAAAGGTCATAAAATGGGCCACCAACTCAGTTAATCTGTCTTGCTTAGCCACAGAAATTTTGGGCTCCATTGTGGTCGTAAACCTATATCAGCACCTGAAAAAGGATGTGATGGGGAAAGAGGAGAGCTATGCAATAACAGAGAAGCTCTTGATAGGATATAATAAGAATAGAGTGAGAAGGGATCTTGGAGATCTTGGAGGATCTGCTCAAGCAGGAGACCCTAAACCATTTCAGACAAGTGACTGTTCAGTCTCTTCTTAAAAACCTCCACTGATGAAGCACCTACAACTTCTGAAGGCAAGTTTAATTGTCCTCACTGTCAGGAAATTCCTCCTTAGTTCCAGGTTGCTTCTCTCCTTGATTCGTTTCCATCCATTGTTTCTTGTCCTGCCTTCTGGTGCCTCGGAAAATAAATTGACCCCCTCCTCTTTGTGGCAACCCCTCAAATACTGGGACACTGCTATCGGGTCCCCCCCCTCCTTTTTTTCTCTAGACTGGCCATATCAACTGGCTGGTTCGTGCTTGGCCGTCTCCTGCGTACACAGCCTTTCTCCCCCAGGAAAAGATGCTGCTGGCTGCCATGCCATCCTCGGCCCTTTCGACGGCACTTCGCCGGGTAGAAAGCGTAGGCAGCCCGCCCGCCGACCGTCCCTCTCCGGCTTGTCTTCTCATTCTCCCGTAGCTCCTCCTCCTCCTTCCGCCAAGCCAATCGCCTGCGCTCCCGAGCGGCGCTTCCGTAGGTCCCGCCCCTTCTCCTTTGACCCCGCCGATGTCTTCGCGTTTCCATCTTCCTGTTCCAAACCACGTGGACGCGCGCTGGGCACTGCGGGGCAACCGTGGCGGCGCTGGGATCATAACAACGGGCGAGCTTTGGTCGTCCCGCCCAGTTTGGCCGGCTCCGGAACTGGGCGCTTGGGCTCGGCCGGTGGCAGCGGCGCCCGGGCAGTTAACATGGCGAGCCAAGCTCCTTCCCTCAGCTATGTCGGGAGCAACTTTTTGCGGCAGAGGCTGGTGCTCTCCACGCTGAGCGGGCGGCCGGTGAAAATCCGCAAGATCCGGGCCAAGGATGACAACCCCGGCCTCAGAGGTTGGTTAGTCCGGGATTGCCAGGCGAATTCCCTGGGGACGATTTGGGGGGATTGGGGTGAGCCTGGTGGGAAGGAGGCAGGCGGGCGGGCGAGCAGGCGGTGCTGCGAGCGCCTGTTGGAGGCTCGCCTGCTGAAAGGAGACTGGCGGGTGGATTGAATTCCCGTGGAGGCAACGGCGGCTAGCTGCGCACCTGAGTCGGTGCGCAAAAGACGGAGCAGCCTCTTTGATTTTGCCCGCGGGTAGCCTGGGAGAAGAGCCCGAGTTATCAGGTTGTTTGCCGCTGCCTGATTTGCCTAAAAAGCGAACGTCTGTGGAATCCGCAAGATTGTGTGCTGGTGTGAAAAAGAGCTCGGTTCGATCCACTGGGTTAGCTATCTGCTTAAAGGACCATGGGGCGATATGCCAGTCCCATCCTACCAATGCTTAGGCACCATGGCCCTGTTCATACCACAGGCTTTAGAGAATGTCAAATGATTTTTCCCCTTTTCAAATTACAGGTAGTCCTCGACTTACAACAGTTCGTTTAGTGACCGTTCAAAGTTACAACACACTGAAAAAAGTGACTTATGACCATTTTTCACACTTAATGCCTGTTGCAGCATCCATGGTCACGTGATCAACGTTCAGCCGCTTGGCAACTGACTCATTTATGACACTTGCAGTATCCTGGGGTCAGGTGATCACCTTTTGCAACCTTCTGACAAGCAAAAATCAGTGGGGAATTGACTTAACCACCATGTTACTAACTTAACAACAGTAGCAATTCACTTAACAACCAGGACGAGAAAGGTCATAAAATGGGGCAAATGTCTTAACAAATGTCTCACTTAGCAACAGAAAGTTTGGGCTCAATTATGGTCATAAGTTGAGGGCTACCTGTAGAATATGGCAATGGCTTTTTCAACCCTTCCCTGAACCATCTGTGCAGCAGCAGCAGCAGCAGGTCCTATCTGGGTGAGATGTTCCTAAGACAACAACCTGCCTAAAATTAATGCACTGAATCAAACAAATTAATTAAGGAAATCCTTTGATAGTAGATTCAAATCACAGTCACTTAAAAAGAGCTGTAACTCTCTCCTGCCCCCATTCCTCCCTAAGAATTAAAGGTAGTATTACTTGGACTCAGAATGCTGCTTTTCACTGTCCATATACGCTATCATTCTAAACCAATGATTCTCAAACCATGGTTTGTTAACTAAATTAACTAATGTGTTAAATTCACACATTACCAAAGCATTCATAAACCATAACTTAGCGTGATAGTGTGACTGAATCTGTTGGACACAGTGTGGTGCTTGGGTTTAAGAACACAGCTTTGCTTCATAAAAGAGTTTTCCCTGTCCTGTCTGGTTAGAGCATGTGGCTGAGATATTCAAAATTCAAAAAGAATTATTCCACAAATGACCTAGAACTCTTCCATTAATTATTCATTCTTTACATTACCTCATGCAATGGAAAAAATATGACATATAGATTTTTTACATAAGTTATTCAGTGCAGTTATACTTGCTTTCTTGGAAATTAGCTCCACTCTATTGCGAATTACCCCTTGGTTATTGTGTGTGGTGTTGCAGCTAAAATTTGTTCCACTTACTTACAAATGTTCCTTCCTAAATTGTAAAGCAGCTAACTCATAAGGTTAGAGGTAGATCAACTTCTAAATGTTTTGGTAGGAATCAATTCCTGATTTTATATTTTTAAAAGCTTTTTTGTTGCATAATTTTCTAGAGTGTCTTTCTAAACTTTGCATCCATTGGATAGGCTGATATTTTACTTCATCAGTTGCTTCTACAATCACTTTGTTGGTTGATTGCTTTGTCGTGATCTGAAGAATATACGTAGTTCTCAGTAACTCAGTTAATAGATGAAGATCCAGACACTTCAGTACTATGAAGTGAGTTTTGCTATGTATTTCCTTGCTGTTTAGACAGAATTATCTTACCTCCCTTTTTACATCATTACTCTGTAACACTGGTAGGCAACTTTTATCAGCTTAGAAGGCCACATCTGCTGCTGGATCTGGAGTGTGTGTGCATGTAAACATAACTGCCTTAACTACTGGAAAAAAGAGGATGATTCATCTTTTCTTCTGCTGATTTTGTTCTAGATTGCATTCTTCCTGTTACTATTGTTTAACAAGAAAGTAAGAGCTTTTGAGAGATCCAGTGTGGGTCGGTCATCGGGACCAGAAGTTTACTCTTCTGAGCTTTTGGACTCCTGCTAGAGCCCATCCTCAGGGAACTTCTCGGTTTCCTTCATTTGTAAGAACTTTTATTGGGCTGGAGAATCTCCAACATTGGCAGTGGGAGCTTTTCTAACCCAATTGAGGTTTACAACTAGACTAATGATTGATTGTCAGGCCACCAGGAGGTGCTATCAAGTGATGGAGACCACCCAGGGCTGCCCAGTGCTTAGAATGATGGATGGGGGGAAGTCTTGAGTTCAAATTCAGATTTATAAGAAGTGACACTTTGGCAAATTGATACATCTTAAATCTAACATACAGACTGGACTTGGGAATGAAATGGGTCTGCTCAGGCAGAACTTCCTAGTGGAAATTAAGAATATAAATATAAATACATGTTAACAGAAAATTACACAAACCTTTTCTGTCTAAGGGTTGCATTTCATCTTTGTTGTGCCAGGGTCACGGAATTAAATGGGTTCAGGAGAAAAGATGGGTGAGACCAGGGAAGAGGATTTGGATCTGGTTTATATTCAGTGCAAGTATATAAACAAGATTTGTATCCTTTGAAGAGAAACCAAGGTATTAACTACAACTAATATTATAACCAATTATTTAACAATTGTGCCCCTTCTATCACATTTCCATTGCAATTTGGCAGCAATTGAGAGTGACAATAATGCTGCACCAAAAGCTGCATAATGAGCCTTGTTGGCCTGGGGGTCCCAAGTTCCACACCTTTTCCCCCCCTACCCTTTCTCAATTAGCGTCCTATTTTGCTTTCTTTATTGGCTTTATGTTAGTAGTTGCCGTTCACCATTTTCGTAAAACATTTTCTACTTGCACGCCTGTGGAATAAATTGCCAGGGACCCCAAAGCAATTAGGGCAAAGTGTGAGTCAAGATGTTTGCACTCAAAATCCACTCACAAGCTACATGAAGTATTTGTGGGAGCCAATTTAGTAAACAGTGAGGGTTAGAAAATATATAGCTTCCTGTAGTCTGGGATGTTTGGAAGAAAAAAGATAGAAGCAAATACGAAAATTCCTACTGTGCCTGACTTTTGTTTGCTGTGTGGTACCTCTGTCCTCTGTGTCTTGCTTAATTTTTCCATCCCAAATCAAACCCGGCAAACATTTTAACTGTGTTTCCTTATTAACCCTTTATTGACAATTCCCTGTTGCTTTCTTTTCCCTACAGCATGCTTTCTCTCTTCTGTCTCTGTTCTAGTGGACATTCCTCTGAATATTGCTTTCTGTTAATTCAACCTTTCTTTCTTTCCCAAATGTCTTTCTTTTGCATCTACTGTTTTTGCAACCGTAGGTCCCCTTATTCTATTATCCCCCCCTACCCCCCCCCGCTGCAGAGCCACCATTTTCTCCTCTATATTGTAGAGGAGATATATGACATATGACAAAAATTGAGTCCAAAATTTCAAAATTGCTAAGTAAGATAGTTGTGAAGTGAATTTTGCCCCATTTTACGACCTTTCTTGCCACAGTTGTTAAGTGAATCACTGCTGTTGTTAAGTTAATAATACGGTTGTAAAGTGAATCTGGCTTTCCCCTTTGACTTTTTTGTCAGAAGGTCGCAAAAGATGATCGCATGAGCCCAGAACACTGCAACCATCATAAATATGAGCCAGTTGCCAGGCGTCAAAATTTTGATCACGTGACCGTGGAGATGCTGCAGCGATTGTAAATGTGAAAAAGTGTCATAAGTCACTTTTTTCAGTGCTGTTGTCCCAAAGAAATGGTTATAAGTCAAGGACTGTCTGTATTCTTTTCTGTATCATAATGACTTTATTGGCATTTCCTTCGTTCCTCCCTTTTTTCCTCTAGTCCTCTCTGATAGTCTCAATGTACCTTGTTTCTCTTCCTTCAATTCATGATTCTCTCAATACACTAAGAAATCCCTTGCTGTCTTTTTTCTGCTTGCCTTCCTCATTTCTTTTGGCTGTACTCAATCATGGTACTTTCATTTTCCCAGCAGTTCCTATCCTGGGAGCACCTGGGATGGCACAGGAGCTGACAGCAGTGTCTGAAAACTGGTGACAACGCCACAGGTGCCTTCAAGTCAGAGGAAGAGCAGTGGGGATATTTCAGACGGGCTTTTCTAATGCCAAACAGAGGGGTGAATGAGCTGTAAGCTAGAGATATTTGGATATGCAGACATCCCTCTTACAACTGGGGAAACCTATTGCCCTTAAGCTACGGAAAGGAAATCACTTAACACTTAATGAGTCCTCCTTAGGCTGGATGGAAGATGACTCAGATTTGCTCCTTTGCCAGCTGAGGAAAAAACCTGAAATTCAAGGGTTTTTTCCCCCCCATTTTTCCTAATTGTGGAATAAGAGAGAACATTTTCTCTCCTACTCCAGGTTACAAAACAGGGCATAACTGCAGCAATATAAACTACAGATTGCAATTACTCTAGAGTCTGATGCAAATTAATCATCAGCGATTCCAGAGCAGACCAGCTAATTATGGAAATCAATTGTGAAGCAACTTTATCATCAAACAATTATATGATAACACTACTTTTTAAATGTATTATTATTTTTTAAATAAGCTTTTTCCTCCACATGTCACCCTTATTAACAGACATTTTAATTTCTATTAAGCCAACTTATTTACTAAAAAGAAAGAAAATTAAGTATATCAATATATGCACACCCCAAATTTATGAATAGCCTTCAAAATAAGACTCTCAGCAGGAAAAAGCCCATTTAAGTGTAGAGAGAGATGAGATTTTCAGACTCTTTGTAATTGATGGAGAATTAATGTGATTCCAGCCTTGCACTGATTATTTGCAACAATAAAAGCCTGCCATATCTCTCCTGTTATCCACTGGTCAATTTCTAAACCCTCAGAAAATAAAGTCAAAGGAACATCAGCATTTATAAGAGAAATGAGCCTTCCAAAATAATTTATACATATAATAACCTTTATCCTCCCCCCCCCCTTCCTCAAAGCCTCTATAGTGCATGATCCACATCATAGGAAGTGGTGTTGCATTTTGAGCATTATAATACCAATAACTAACTAAACCCACTCTTTTATTCTCTAAAGAAACAGGTAAAAGTGTCCAAAACCTGCAGAACAATACTTTTTATTGGCTTATGTGCAGATACAGTATATAGTAGTTAAAGGGTGTTTTGAATGAACTATTTCCACTCTACAATTTTATGATTGCAAACAATCAAATGTAAGATGAGACTGCATTCTGGATCTTTGTTCTCCAGTGTTTTTTCCTATTGTAAAAACAGGATTGCAGAAAGTGAGGCACGGGGTACATATGTTTGGCAGTACCCCTTCTAGGACCCCAGGGCCTTTCCTGGAATGGGTGGACTCCAAAGTGTGAGTTTAAATTTTATAAGGGGATTTTTAACGAGCAACATATGTACCTAAAGCGTTCTTGAAACCCTATCCTTAAAAAGGACCTTGACTTGACATGCCCTGTGAAGGCTGTAGCCCTTCAATCAGTAGAGTTTCACTCCTCTGCCTTAAGAGGTCAACACTAAAGTCCTGGGTCAATTTGAAAGTTAATATGATTGACCACCTCGAGTTCAATTAATTTATGATTGAATATGTGTGAACTACATAATGCAGGGGTTCCAGGGGTGCGAAAACTTGGGTTTAGAAGTTTCAAAATTATAGTGTATATGCATAATTAGTTGCTGTTATTTTGAACTTTTGTAACGGGTGCGAGAATATATCAGAAGCGTTCTAGGTGTGCGGGATATAGAAAAGTTTGGGAACCGCTGACATAATGGAACGATAAGAGTATCAAATTGTATTGAATATTGTACAAGTAGTCCTCGACTTACAACTGTTCATTTAGTGACTGTTCACAGTTACAACAGCACTGAAAAACGTGACTTATGATCATTTTTCACAGTTGCGACCTTTGCAGCATCCCTGTGATCATGTGATCAAAATTCAGATTGCTTGGCTGCTGGTTCATATTTATGTCCGTTGCTGTGTCCCAAGGTCATGTGAACATCTTTTGTGACCTTTGGGCAAGCAAAATCAGCGGGGAAGCCAGACTCACTTAACAACCTGGTTACTAACTTATCGACCGCAGTGATTCATTTAACAACGGGCAAGAAAGATCGTAAAATGGGGCAAAACTCACTTAACAAATGTTTCACTAAGCAACAGAAATTTTGGGCTCAATTGTGGTTGCAAGTCGAGGACTACCTGTATATCCAATTTAAGGCTACTAGAACTGGCATTGATACCACTGAACTCCTCAAATGTATTTCTTAAAGAAGGATAGTGAGTTTGCTTTTTCACTACAGTAAGATATTAATCCAAATCTAACAGGTGAGAAAACATGATAAGGGCAGCAGGAACGAAAGAGAAAAGATTCAGAGCTAAAATATAAGTAATTAGCAACTTCTGCTAAGTTGGTGCTCTTGTGGTGTTGCAATATTTTTGGTTATAGTGGCTATGTGGGTCTGTCTGCATTAACTCTAAACAAACCCAAATACAAAAGCATGATGATTACCCATCACTGTACTGACTCTTGATAATGCCCCCCCCTTCTATCCAGAAGCTGCTGATGTTTCATTACAAAAGTGATAGATTTCCCTGTCATTATTTTTCCCCTTTTTTCCAAAATAAGGAACAAGAGTTAGAGGTGTCTGGTAGATAAATTCCCCTATTTCATTCTTTTAACTCCATCGTCTTTAAAAAGAAAAAAGAAAAAAAAAAGCTTGAATTGCCCAAATAGAAAAATAGAACTGGGTTAGAACAATAGTACATATTTTGTTTTGTAACATTGGGAAGTGAACAACTGAAACTTTTGAATACTTGCTTGGAGAAGAGATTTATTGCATGACCATATGCATAGGATGGCAAATAGCAGATTTTTGGAGGGAAAAAAAATCTTACCGTTACTGATTCTTTCTGTCGTAAAATTGGAGTAGATTTAACTCACTTGTCTATTTTAATCACATGATCAACCAAGTATTTTAACTGTAATATGACCACAATTACACGCTGTTTGATTTGTGAAGATTGCCATAAAGATTCTTGGAATAGCTGCTGAAAACCAGCAGTCTAATCTGATGTATGCTTCTCTGACAGATTTTGAAGCAAACTTTCTCAGGCTGATTGACAAGATAACCAATGGCTCTAGGATTGAAATAAACCAAACAGGTAAGGATTATATTTTTAGTGCTATTGACATAAATGGAGCTCCAGTCTTTTTGGAGCTGATGGCATATTTGGAATTTTAGAGAACATAATCGTTTAAAAGCACTATTTTACTGACATGTTATCTGTCCTTCCTTTTATCCTACCCCTGTTTTGATGGACATCTTCCTTCCTTCTACTTCTTCTCATCTATATTCTTTTTCTAGGCAATTGGACTGTGGCCAGGCTAAGAATTATGTTGCAACTGCCCAACACTTTTTTTCTTTTTTAAAAAAAAAGTTAAAGGGGTCCACTTTTGCTAGCTTCCATTTCTTTAAAATTAAAAGCAACGTAAAGAGAGGTGGCTCATGGAGCTTGATGGCTGCTAAGGAAGGTGCCCATAGTCATATACCAGGGGTCGGCCACCTGAAACATTGAACGAGCCGCATGGACCCGTTTCCCTAAAAAAAAAAAAACCCTGGGAGCCGCACGCGCACCCGTCCGCGCACCCGTCCGCGCACCCGCCCGCGCATGCGCGCCTGCGCATGCGCTCCCCCAAATGGCGGAGGAGGCTCCGGAGCCGCAGGTGATGGCTCAAAGAGCCGCATGCGGCTCCGGAGCCGCGGGTTGCCGACCCGTGTCATATACCATACTGGGAATCCAACTTTGCAGAACACAAGGGGGCCTCCATTGAAGAGTTACACCAGTTGGAAAGTAGATATGGGAGGAAATATAGAATTGATAAGAGTTGATGAAAAAAAAAAGTGAGTATGTCAGTTGCAAGTGCTTAAGCATGTGGGTATAGAGATCTGGGAAAGGGAGTGTGTATTTTCTTTTTTTTATTGCTATTCATTTTTATTAACATAATATTTGCAAAGTAAAAACAATACAAAATTAAAGAAAAGCAAAAGTAAAGTTAAAAAATGAAAAGTAAATGGAAAAGAAATAAAAGAGGAAAAGAGAGAAAAACAAAGAAAAATGTAAGGAAGTGACTTCCAATCTTCTTTGCAGCAGTTAGAAATGCATTTATCTTTATCCTCTCTCTCTCTCTCTCTCTAAGGTTACATTGTGACTTCCTTCTTTCCATGTTCTACCCTTTCCAATAATCAAACCCATAAATCACAAGCTTATTATTTTGTACTTTCATCAAAAAGTCCATAAAGGATTTCCAGTCACTGACAAATACAATTATATTTTTCTGAATCAAAACAAATCGATTTTGCCATTTCTGCAAATTATATCTAATAAGGGAATGTGTATTTTCTTCTTTTGTACATTGTAAGGCTTCGTTTATTTGTAATTATTGGCAGGTTCTCTTACAGGATACCTGATAGTGCAAGTGGGGGGGTGGGGGGTGAATTGACCTGACCTTTCCTTTCTATGCATTTTCCTATACCTGACCTTTATTTTCTCTCCCACCCATTGCTGTAACATCCTGGTTGCATAATGAGAATTAATTACCACAAAGCCCTTCTGTCGGTTTGTAGAGTCATTTGCACATATGATAGAGACTGATTGACAGGCAAGGCATATGTGTTGTTTTTTGTCTTATTATATAGCTTTTGCAATAACATTTCTGTTGCTTTATTTTTACAGGTACAACTTTATACTACCAGCCTGGTCTGCTCCACGGAGGGTCACTGGAACATGATTGCAGCCCAAATCGAAGTATTGGATATTATCTAGAGAGTCTTCTCTGCTTAGCCCCATTCATGAAACATGCACTAAGAATTGTCCTCAGAGGTATAACCAATGATCAGATAGATCCATCAGTAAGTTGAAGATCTACCAATTTATCTTTTCCTTTTCCTAGCATATTGTGCATACAGTGCTTTCACAGAATTGTAAAAGGGGATGGGTTAGAGTCAGGGGCATCCTTTGGGAGTGTGGTGTGTGTCAAAATAGCATGCATCTGCACTACAGGCAATCCTCAACTTACAACCATTTGTTTAGCAACCATTCAGAGTCATACTGGCCCTGAAAAAAGTGAGTTATAATTGATCCTCACATTTATGACCGGCATTCCCACTCTTAAGTAATCAAAATTAAGGTGCTTGGCAACCAGCTTGTATTAAAATGGTTACCGCATCCTGAGGTCGTGTGATCACAATTTGCAGTCTTCCCAGCCAGCTTCTGACAAACCAAGTCAATGGGGGAAGCTGGGATTTGCTTAACGACTGCACGCTTCACTTCACCACTGCAGTGATTCGCTTAATCATGGCAAAAAGTCGTAAATCAGACATGAATCACTAAACAACTACCTTGCTTAGCCGTGGAAATGGTGGTCCCAATTGTAGTCATAAGTCAAGGGCTACTTGTATTGAAGTCCCACCTCATTTTTACATGCAATGTGACCCATACAGAAAAAGGTTCCTTGATTCCACCGGCACAATCTTCTTGAATATGTAGTTTCTTCTGTGGAATTCCCTTATGAAAAGCATACTGTCAAATGTTGCAGTGCTCCATCCAGTGCATAGAAAAGCCTGTAGAAGAAACATACCTTGTTTCCCCAAAATAAGACCTGGTCTTATTATTATTTTTTGCCTCCAAAAGAGGCACCAGGTCTTATTTTGGGGAGGGTGTCTTTTCCACAGTCTCACCTCGCGGTGGTGGCACCGACAGCCCCGCCCAGCCGAAGGAAATGCCTGAAGCTGAGAATGGAGCTCCGGATTGACGCATGCACAGCACCCCCTGGCCTACATTTCGCTGTCAGAGGCCTTCTGGAAAGGCCTCTATCCGTAGCTTGGTTCTTGGCTGCAGAGGCCTTTCTGGAGGGGGGGCACTGCAGAAGAAGTGGGTTGGCGAGGCGAGGCAGGTGTCAATTCATGGGAGGCCTGGCTGCAATGATAAGCAGATACGGGTTGAGTGGGGCAGCTCCACCCCCCCTCCCTAATTTGATTTTTAGGCGTGCACCTCGCCCAAAACTAGGGCTTATTTTTTGGGTAGGGCTTATATTAGGCCCACTCCCAACAATCAAGCTAGGGCTTATTTTCGGGGTAGGTCTTACTTTTGGGGAAAGGAGCCATGCATAGTCTTTTATGTGGTGGCTCCCAAGAAAAATGTGCGATTTCCTCAGCCCTACGTAGATTTTTCTGCCTTCCCATATAATGTAATCTATATAGAAAAGTCTGTAAAGGCGAGTGCCTTGGGAACAAGATGCAATATTATGTGGCTATCCTTTTAAAGGTCAGTGTCAGTCTTGAGGAAAAAGAAAGGGAGAACCCCTGAGTACGTTGCTTGACCTCAGTCAGCTCATATATACTCTGCATTGGTTCTGATAAGTTGATCTTGACCAATATAAACATAACTGAAAATGAAATCCATTTTCAAGATTCCATGTATGTATTTGGAAAACTATTCACCAATAGCTTAATAAATCTATAAGTCTACAAATGCAAGCCAGGGAAAGACATTTACAGGTTCTGAGATTCTCCACCAGTTGGACCATCTGAATATATCTGCACTTTTACCTTGTTCTTACATTTCGGATAAAATAGATGAGGAGAAAAGTGGTGCGAACTATATCCTTCTCCTTTTAAACTGTTTATAAAAATGGATGGGGACCGATTACATTTTCCTCTTTGGCCAATTGACTCTCCTTTCCAAAATCTTCTTGGTTAGCTGATTGCCTTTGTAGACTGGAGGGTTCAGTGTTGTTGGATAAAATTACTGTAACTGAATGCCAAAATATTATCCCCACTGACTTGCCCTGTCAGTGTTGGTGAGAGGAATTGCCCAAGGAGCTAGCCAGAACAAAACAAAATACTCTCAACAACACGACAGGGCAAGCCACTAGTATATAAACAGATAGCAAACCCCATCCCTTCTAGCACTGATGATGTTAGCTAGTTGGGTAATGAAATGTCTGCAAGAAAACAACAAAGCTTAGAGAGCAGCAAGGACTCCACATTATATGGATGTGCTGCAAGAATAGCTTCATTTTTTATATAGAAATGTTTTCCTAGAAACAGCAGGTTATGGGTGGCATTCATTGTGAAACAAGAATGGATTAATAGCTAATTTATGCATCAGGATTGAGGGATGTTCTTTATATAATTTATTGGTTGCTAATATATGATCTTGCATTTTTTTAACTTGTCACTTAATATACAAACTTAATTTTTATTTTCATAATGGACTTTTAATTTCTTGTTGCTTCAGTATTGAAAATGTTCTCATTTAATAAAAAAAGTTTTGTAATGAATCTTTCAGGTGGATGTTCTGAAGGCAACTGCTCTACCTTTGTTGAAAAGATTTGGAATTGATGGTGAAGAATTAGAATTGAAGGTAAGAATTTGCTATTGATCAGAACTTCACTGAAATTAAGAGATGTCTTTAAAAAATAACTTTCTACGAGTTCATATTTGACCATAGTATTGGTGGCCCAATCTTCTTCCTCTTCATTTTGACAGCTGCATTAATTTACTAGAATCTTATCAATCCTCTGGATTTTTGACAGACATTCAAGGGTTCTCTTTTGTTTTCAGATAGTAAGGCGGGGTATGCCCCCCAAAGGAGGAGGGGAAGTGATCTTTGCTTGTCCTGTGAAGAAAGTATTAAAACCTATTCAATACATTGACCCCGGTAAAATTAAGCGTATCAGAGGTATGGCGTATCCTTCTTTGAATGTGTCTGAAGAGAATTCTAGACTGCTCTTTTCATTCAAAGATTTGGTTTTTAGTTCAATATCCGGTTAATGCAGGCATGTCCAATCTGCGGCCTTTGGGTTGCACATGGTCCTGGATAGCTAGTAATGCAATCCCACAAGATTGTAATAAAAATACAAAAAAAAAGTTTGTTATTTACAGTATATAAATTAGCTGTATTATATAGTTTTATCTGTGACCCAAGACAAGAACATCAATAGCTGTGGGTAAGTAGCCTGAACTTTCTAGTAATATATAGAGATTCACTTTCACAGCATACAGTGAGTAGGTGGAATCCAGATGGGTCCATTACAGCATTTTCCTCAGCTGTGGAACAAAGTACAAAAACAGTGGTAGACCATGCAAGTATTTAATTCCTCATGAGTCCATTCATATCTAAATTCATTGTTTAATTGGATTAATATCAGTGAATCAACTATGGCTACGATTTTTTACTGGTATCTGTTACTAATAAAACAGAATCAGATAGCATGAGAAAATAATAAAGAGATAATCCAGTTGTGACACTCACCAGAAAAAAATACATGAAGATAGAGTACAGTAACTATTATATAACTATTCCTGTGTGATCTTCATTCTTCCAGCTTTATCACTCAGAAATAATGACAATACTGGAGCTAAGTTCTATTTGCATCTGATTTCTGGTGGTTGTTAACATTAAACCACATGAGCCATCTCCTCAACATAAAATCCAGGTGAGGAGTTGCCACCACTTTTTCCATTTTGAGTTGGCTGTTTTGAAATTCAATAGGTTGGTAAACTGTCTGGAGTTCAGTATAACATGACTCTAGCTTTCTATAGAGTCTACAGTCAGTGGATTTGGTATGAACTTTTGAAGCAGAAGAATATTGGTATAAGTACATGCATAGTGTGATTTAAATGTACATTCTCTGTTTTGCTTTTCTTGCTTGCAAAATATTCAGATGTGCATTGTGCATAGATGTGCATGCATTCACAAAGGAAAGGCAGCAGAAGTACTCTTCTGGTACTGTGACCCTCTTTTTGTTTTCAAGTGTATCCAGGAATATTTCCTTAAGCTTCCTAAACCAGCTATTCGGTCAGGGTGTCCCCCCAGATAGCAAACCGAATGGTGGATTCTGCGAGGAGCATCTTGAATAAATTCCTACCAGATATTTACATTCATACCGATCATATGAAAGGGACCAGCTCTGGGAAGTAAGTTTTCAGACAATTCTTTTGAAGGTATATGTTATATGACTTCAGAGATTTTCATGAGACCACAATACTACCTAATAATATGTATTGCTTTCAAGAGTTATCAGTAGTACAATCTAGGAATTCTTTGTGGATGTCAAAGGGGAATTTCATGTAGGCCACAGATGACTTATGCCCGTTTTTGTCCATTCAACTTTTAATTACTTACCCACTAGGTCAGAGGTCCCCAACCTTTTTGGCACCAGGGACCGGTTTCACGGACTGGGGGGGGGAGGGGGAGGTTTCAGGATGATTCATTATATTTATTCTAAATTTTCTAAATAAACAAACAAATAATGCACTTTACTTCTATTATTATTACATTGTGTTAGATTAGACCAGTGACTTTCTGCTTCTAAGAAAATGGGAAGGAAAAGAGACAATCCTAAACTCAGCCTTCCAGCAAAATAAACCAAAGACCCAGCACGATGAGGACGTGCTGAGAAAACCACTCAAAAAGGGGGGGGGGAGACACAGTGCTTAAGGGGAAGCTTAAGCTTCTCCTCTTCCCCCCTCCCCCATTGCAAGCCGGGTAGGAGCACGCTTGGCTTGCAAACTTGGAGACTTGCGCGAAGGGAGCACGAGCCCAGTTGGGGTGCTGGGAGGGGGACAGGAGGAAAGTGAGGAAGAAGAGAAAGAGGAAGAAAAAGGAAGAGGAAGCAGGAAGAGGAGGAGGAGGCAGAAGAAGAGAGAGCACAAGAAGCAGGAGGCGGAAGGACGCTGAGCTGAGATGTTGCAAGCCGGTTGCAAGCGCAGCTGCTGGAGAACTTTTGCACTGAGCAAGCCGGCTTCTGCCCTGCCACTCTCCCGCCCCTGCCCAGACCCCTGCAGACTCGCCGCATGCCTCCAGCTGCGCGGACCGGTTCCTAACTGGACACGGACCGGTACTGGTCCGCGGATCGGGGTTGGGGACCCCTGCACTAGGTCATATAACCTCATTTTGGGAAAACTAGGATTACCTCTTTGGAGAAAGAGAGCTTGCCCTCTCATTCTTGAACCTGTTAGCAAGCTCACTCCCATCTTTCTGACATCCTGGAGACTTTCTGATCAGAGCTGCTGGCCTCTACCTGTTTTCAAAACTTCTAGGAAAGGATTTCCTTTGACTCCCTCAGCATTTGTCTGTCAACCGTTGGGTGGTTGAGCAGGTGCATTGGCCACAGAAGTCTTTGATTTGATCCTGACTTAAAAGGGCCTGGCAGCAGGGACTGAGAGATGCCCTTGTTCGGCGTCTTGGAAAGCTGTTGCTGGTCAGAGTATAAATCACTGGTTTAGTGGATAATTTGCCTGACCCAGTGGTAGGCTGCTTGTTACGTTCCTAGATAATAAGAAAAATTAATTACATCAAATTTATGGTCGGTGTTTGGGTTGGCTGTTGTGTATTTTTAAATACTTGCATAGTTGTTAAGAAACCACCCTAGCAGTCAAGGTTTGGACACTTTTGTCAAAGACTTCCCCCCCCCCCCAAAAAAAAAGAAATACCCCTTTCCCTTCAATTTCTCCTCTACACCCATCTTTCTTTCAGGTCTCCTGGCTTTGGTCTGTTTCTCGTAGCTGAGACTACAAATGGGACTTTCCTTAGTGCTGAACTGGCCTCTAATCCCCAGGGCCAGGGTGCTGCCGTGCTTCCAGAAGACCTTGGTGTGAACTGTGCAAAGTTACTCCTTGAAGAGATCCACCGAGTAAGTAGCTGACTCTTAAGTCTCTTCTGAAGAATAATTACTAGTCCATCTCCACACCTGATGCCCTCCATAGATGTTGGAATCTCAGCTTCCAGAATTCCTGGCGATCCGGATGTGGTGATCCCAAAATATCTGGAAGGTACTAGAGATGGGAAGACTCTTTTAGAAGACTCACATTTGTTCATGAGTTCTTCCATGCTGGTTGGAGAGTCTGGTAGCTGTAGCTCCAGCAGGTACCAAGCTGAGGAAGCCTGTGTTAATGCCTCTCTCTTGAATGTCATCCTATGCATTTTAGTTCTGTCCATATTTATACGCTTACGTAATTTTAGTTCTATCATTTTAATTCTGCCCATATTGTATTGCAACATAAGCTTTTTATTCTCTAGGCAATAGCAGCAGCAGAGTTGTGTTGTATATAAAGGCTTTTTCCAAATGCAACAAATAAAATGCTAGCAATGGGAAGAAATCTATAAAGGTGGTCCTCAGGTTACAACGGTACAGGAATTGGGACAGGAATTTCCATTGCTAAGCGAGGCAGTTGTAAAGAGTGATGTCACATGAATTCATCACTTAGTGAAGGAAATCCCTTGAATCCCCATTAACCAAGTTCCACCAGTCATTAGGCAAGGATCCACTCCCATCAAAGTCATTCCCAGCTTGGTCCCTCCAGACTCTGAGCCCTGGTAAGGTAAGCAACTGCCTCCTCTTGGACTCCTCCAACTTGCCTATTCTACCCACCCCTCCAAAAATCTGCCCTACCCAGCACAGTGGCACACCTTGGCAGCGGTGGCACCAGCAGCACTGGGACTGAAATAGAGACCCAGGTCTTTAGCTTTCCCAGCCAGCCACTCCCACCTCCAGGCCTCTTATTTCAGCCCAAGGAGTGCCACTTCAAGCCCCGCACTGTGGTCAGCCACCACAGTGCAAGGCTCCATCTGCCACTGCCCTGTGTGCGGTGGGCCCTGCTATGCCCATCTGACTTTCACTGTCTTCCACTGCTGACGAGGCGTGCCCAGCCTGACCCTATATAAAAGGCAGCAGCTGGCCATGCCCATCCCTCTCCAACTCGTGTGTGTCCTTCTCAGGATGTTTTGGCAGGCCCCAGAAGCATTGCAAGAAGGCCGTGTGTCATTTGGAGAAAGTTCACGCAGTCTTGGGAAGAAGGCCTGGTATGGCCAGCACCTGCCTTGCATAGGGCCAGGCCAGGTATGCCTTGTCAGCAGCAGAAGCTGGTGAAGGTCAGGTGGAGGTGACAGGCCCTGTGGAGCACAGGTGGTGGGGACAGCTGAGGCTTTGCACTGGAGAGTCTGGCCACACTGTGGGGCTTGAGGTGGCGGCACTGGGGCTGGAGTAGGGGACCAGGTAGGTGGGGCGGCAGCTGACTGAGACTGCTGAAGACCCTAGTCCAGGGGTAGGCAACCTTGGCTCTTTTATGACTCGTGGACTTCAACTCCCAGAATTCCTGAGCCAGCCATGCTGAGGGGAAAGGGAGAGGTTTCCAAGCTGAGCCATGCTGGCTCAGGAATTCTGGGAGTTGAAGTCCACGAGTCATAAAAGAGCCAAGGTTGCCTACCCCTACCCTAGTCCTTTACTTCAGCCCTAATGCTTCTGATGCTGCCACTGCCACTGAGGGAGTGCATGATCCAAGATGGCTAAGTGGGCAGAGATGATGGGGGGGGGAGAGAAAGTCGAAGTGCTCCTGCAGTTGTAAGCCTGGACCTGCTGCCAAGCATCAGAGTTTTGATCATGTGACTGTGAGGGTTCTTCAGTTTCTGATTTTGTTTGCCCTGTATTTCACATGCACCCATGCTGAGATGGGTTCCCTGGAACAAGCTGTACTTAGGAAACAGGTTGCCCTGTGCCTGTTGCACCATTGTGCAGCACTGCGAGAAAACAGTGCGTCACAATTTCAGTTTCAGGAAGCAGTTGTAGGATTATTTAAAGATACACAAATATCTCCGATATAATTTTGAATATGTTGCTTTGCAACTGGACTTGTGAAAATAATTTGTTTATCTTTTGACATTTGAAATGTAAGAGCAGAATTCCCCTGTGCTTTCTCCTTTTCATCTATAGTTTGTGTCTACCACAAAGCTTAATGATTAAAGCATTTCCTTTGCAGGGAGGCTGCGTGGACTCAATAAACCAAAGCCTCATTCTACTTCTTATGACCCTTGGGCAGCAAGATGTCTCCAAAGTCCTTCTAGGACCATTATCACCTTACACGTAAGTTTTCTCACCCACACCCAGGAATAATTATTCTTGCTCAATTTGTCAGCTGTAGTGACAGGAAGCCATTACCTGGAACAGTTAATTGCTGCCAAAAGGAACTATTTAGGCTGATGTTTAGAACACTCCATGCAGTATGTTATTACTGTTTATGTAATGCCATCAAATAAGATTCTTATCAGTTCACTGTGAGTCAAGCTAATGAAGCTTGCAGGGACAGGATTGCATTTGCTTTTATAGACAGATGCCAACATGCATTATGTAAGTATGGTAACCTGTTCCTTTGTAAAGTGTCTGTTATAAGGAGTAACTCCCTGGCTTGCAGTTTCGATAGCAATGACATTGAGTAGAAAGTATTTTGAAATAGCAGATGTTCATGTCACAATTTTCAGCATATTATAGTCAATATTGTATTCAGGAGAAACTAAGATCCATTCTGTTGGATCCGAGAGCCAATTTGGTGTAGTGGTAAGTACACTGGACTAGAAACAGGGAGCCTGTGAGTTCTAGTCTTTCTTTAGGTATGGAAACCAGCTGGGTGACTTTGAGCCAGTCATTCCCTTACAGCCCAACTCAGAGGAATTTAGTTGAAGGGGAAATAAGCAAGTAGGAGTCGTATGTACAGTATATGTATAAGTCGACTTTTATTTGTAAAATAATAAAGGTGGGATACAAATGAAATATGTTGCCTTGAATTGTGTAAAATAAAGGCAGGATAGTTATAAGTACAACAATGTGAAATTACAGCTGCCAGTTCTTTAGCTGGTGTTGGCCTTCATATGGATCCAATTTTTCTTCTTACTGCAGTGTGACTATCGTGTTTCTGTGTATGCATTTTTTTTTTAAGTCTCTGATGCAAGGCCATTTGTAGAGGTTTGAGGATTTGCACATGCTTTGTCAGCTGGGGACTTTGGAAGGAAAATGAGGTTCTTTTCAGCTTGCAGATGATCTAGGGTACTTCAGTAGAATAATGTCAGTGCAACTTGACTGTGAACTGTCCTTTTTCGGTTATCATGGTACCGGTGCTGTATGTATGAAAGGTACAGTACTGTGATAACTGAAGAATGATAGTGCCATCACAATGAGATGGGTAATGCTATGAAATTACTGCTGGGCGTTATATGCTTTTGAGTGTTAAATAGGAGATTTTGAGATAGAGTAAAGAGAGGAAGAACTTCTATGTCGTGCTGATGCCATTAGTAATATAGGAATGTGCAAACATTCATCATGGCTTAGTCATAAAAAAAAATTTTTTAACTGGTAATAAGCTTATGAAGCCAACTTCTCCAAATAGTATTTTGGAAAAGTTAATTAAAAGTCCGCACAGATTTTTTAAAAAAGTTCTCCAAATATTATTCATAAATCCTTTTTAGCTTCACCTGTCTTTTGTTTTAATTAATTGAAAACTTTACTTTGGAGATATGCAATTTTGCTCACCTGTTTTTCCCCACTTTTTATAACATTTGACCATAGAAAAGTAATGTATTTACAAATAATCAGGTAGACATTTTTCATGAATGGTTTTTTGAAATGCAGATGTTGACTACAGTTTAGAAAAAGAGAGGTATACTTAAAGTTGTTGTTTTCCTTTTCTTTTAGAATTGAATTCCTGCGACATTTGAGAAGTTATTTCCAGGTTATGTTTAAAATTGAAACCAAATCGTTTGAAGATGAACGAAAGGGAGGTGAAAAAGTCATAATGACCTGTGTTGGCATTGGGTTTTCTAATCTTAGCAAAACAGTAAGGTGATACTTTGCTCATGGATTTCAATTAAAAAGTACAAAAATTAATGTTTCTATTGATATACTTTCATGAGCACATTTTCCTCAAGAGTATGTGGATTTTGTGTGTGTGACTGACTTTCACTTATTAAAGCAGTAGCCGTTGCATTTTAATCCCTTTGAAGGACAATTTTGAGATGCCATTATGGACTTGAAGCACATGTTGAAAGTTACATTTATTGAAGATATACTTCTAGACATTTACAGTTAGTTTTGGAGTTGGAAATACAATCTACATCTCTATTTTTCCTTTTATTGTAGAAAGAGCATGTTCCAAAATCTTGTTCAAAATCAGATGCAATGATAAACAAATTTTTGCCATACAGTCTTAGAACTACAGTTGAACTTTTCCAAGGAAGCTCTTTAGTATGCGTTAAATTAAGCTGGAAGTTTTGTTACCAGGCTTTTTTTCAAAAAAGGAAGGCTTTCAAGATGATAGGCTGCAAAGCAGCTCTCCATGGAGAAGGATGAGCTCTTTTCTATAGCTCTTCTTTCTTGATCTTAGGGTGAAGTCTAAACGGAAATTTAGCCTTTTATTCTGACTCGATGTTAAAACCACTTGTCCCATATCTTTTCTTAGTCAGATATAGTGACAGAAGCTTATTGATTCCATTGTATAGCAACTTCATTTTTCTGTATCTGGAAGTAATTCTGAGTCAGCAATTGGTTCATGGAAATCATTATAGAAAGGATGGCTGTTCTTCCGCTGAATATCATGCAAGCAAAATCCTTGTGTATCTGAAGGATTTGAAACCTGTTTTCTACCTGGAAGATAACCTATCAACTGATTCATGTGCTCTTTTTAATTGTTTATGTCTGCTCTCTTTCATTCCTTTCCATCCTCCCTACAGTCTCTCATACTGGAGATTATCATTACAAACCAAGAGCATTTTCTAAAGAAAAGCCGTTTTCTTATACTCTACATGACCCTAAGTATGAATAAAAGCTGAAATTACATCCAGTTCTCTCACTTGTGTAGGGGAAAAAAAGGAACTTGAGACTAGCGCAAAGCAAATATAAAAATAAAAGATGGGAATAAAAAAGGCAACGCACATTCCTTGCTACATTTTTTTACTGTTTCTACAGGAATAAAAGTTTCCTAAATTAAATGTTCTTCTCTTAATGACTTGGACTTTTTCAGCTTCTGGAAAATTAAGAGGCCGTTGGGGGAGATGGAAACCTCCCATTCACAACAAACCTCATTGCCCAAACTTCTAATTCTAACCCCCTTTTAAAAAATATTAAAACTTTTCAGCAGAGGGAGGGATTGGTTGTGTGTATAGGTAGTCCTCGACTTATGTCCACAATTAAGCCAAAAAAATTCCATTACTAGACACTTGTAAAGTGAGTTTTGCCCCCTTTCACAACCTTTCTTGCCACAATTGTTAAGTAAATCACTGCAGTTGTTAAGTTGTTAAGTGAATCCGACTTCTTCATTTTCTTTGCTTGTCAGAAGGTCGCAAAAGATGATCACATGACTCCAGGATACTGCAACCATCAGTTGCCAAGTGTCTGAACCCATGGGGATGCTTCAAAAGTCAAAAGCTTGGAAAAACCATTATAAGTCACTTTTTTTCAGTGCTATGGTTAACTTCAGACGGTCCCTAAACAAACAGTAGAATTTAGAGCCATGGTGGCGCAGTGGTTAGAATGCAGTACTGCAGGCTAACTCAGTGCTCACTGTCAGGAGTTCAATTCTGACCGGCTCAAGGTTGACTCAGCCTTCCATCCTTTCGAGGTCGGTAAAATGAGGACCCAGATTGTTGGGGGCAATAGGCTGACACTGTAAACCGCTTAGAGAGGGCTGCAAAGCACTGTGAAGCGGTATATAAGTCTAAGTGTTATTGCTATTGCTAATCTGAGGACTCCCTGTACATGATGGGCTCTCAAATGCACCCATTAGAGAGAGACTAGAGAAACAGAACAAGTCTTTCTTTCTGTCTTCTCAGTAGTCTCGGAACAATTCCTGAGTCTGTTTTTATCCACTTTCTGGTGTCTGCTGGTGACACAAGGTGGTTTATTTTAGCAAGACAATTCGAGGTGATACAAAATTGGCATATTGTAGGTGCTGATTCTGCAGAAATGTACAGGTTTACTAATTTATAATCCAGTTTAACCAGAAATAATTGAGACAAGATAAATTAGCATATATATGGTGAAGAATAATTACTTTCATCAGGCTAATTTTAGCTTCCTTAAACCACCCTCAGGCTAAACATCACAATAGTTCAGATGTATAGGTATTATACCTAGATTGATTTGGAATGGAGAGGGACATGCTTTTTAATATTCATTTAAATATATACAGTAAACCAATTAAGTGCAAGTAGAGGTATACACCATTAATACCATGAACTTGTTTCTTTTTTCAATTAAAAAATAATTTCACAAGTGAAGTTAAAAAAAAAAGCAATATAACAGTGTTAACACAGTACAACCCAAAGCAATAATGAGAGCCACTTAGAATAGCCACTGAGTGGGAAGAGTTCCTACAGCCCTCTAAATGAAAGAGAACAACAGGGCAATTAATCCAGAAGGACAGTGGTGCCATTAAGAATGTACTAAAGCGCTGAATTGTCTTATCATTTAAGCCAAAAGAGAGAGATCTTGAGCTTAAAAGATTAATGATCTTTATTGACCTCCATCAAAGTGGCCACTGGTAACATAGATCTGAAAAGGTTTGTCTTTCTTGGTAAGTTTGATTTCCAGGACTACATGGAGTTGTAGTGATTCCCCCCCCCCCCTGCCAGTAATACAGAAGTGGTTCACTACTGCCATCTTCTTTGGTGTCTTTTTCAACTTTTGCCAGTCTAGCCAACAGCCTTCAGATTTTCCAGTTATCTCCTACCCAAGTATTCATCAAGTGTGACCTTTTCTTTCCTTCAGATTTACTCAAGTTTGGCTAGGTGCTACTAGCGCTTGTGAGGTTAGGGTAAACTCTGAATGGCATATGTACACACACCCTAGCATGATACCTGGTGCAGTGGTTAAGGTTCTGGCCTAGAAACCAGTGAGTTATGAGTTCTAGTCCCATCTTAGGCATGAAAGCCAGCTGAGCGACCTTGGGCCAGTCATTCTCAGCCCAACTCGCAGGGTTGTTGCTGTGAGGAAAACAGGAGGAAGGAGTAGGTATGCTTGCTGCCTTGAGTTACTTATAAAATAATAAAGGCAGACTAAAAATCTAATAAATTGCTTCACGGTCAAGCTATATCTTGTAATTCTGTTTGCTCCTCCTAATTTATCAGTTTGTTGCTCCCAATTTATTTATTTATTAGACAGTGGAATTATGTGCGTACAAAGAGGCAGAGTTCTGGCTGCATTATCATGTCTGCCCTCTTTGTCTTTTTTTACTTTCCCTGTGGATGCCGATATTGTTAGATTTATGTCCCATCTTTTCTCCAAAAGCTCAAGTGCCTCACATGAAGATCTCTCCTAACTCTATCCTGTGAGTAAACCTGGCTGAGAGTGCTCGTTTGGGCCAAAGGTTTTTGGTGTATTTCTACAACTGAAAGAAGACCTGAACCCGGCTCTCCACCGAGCTAATCTAACACTTCAGCTGCTACATCACAATAGTTATCTTGGATAACTATTTGGAACAAAGCTGTTGGTTGGCTGAGATGCAAACAAAGAATGAGGCACTTTTAAATATTTGACTGGATTCACATGATGTCCTCACTTATGGTTAACTTAATTTTATTTACTCAACCCAGTTTTCTTGGTTTGCATGATATACTGAACCCTAAAATAGCCACCAAGGGCTGGGTTTCTACAATATGCTAGGGTAAAAAGTGGTGGCTGGCTGGCTTCAGTATGGTAGATAGCCACAACTTTTCTGTTTCAGTTGAGGCAAAAGCAACCGGGATCTAATCTTTCATGTCTCAAGCTCCGATACTTGACTTTTTCTCCTGGTCACTGTTCCCTTTGCTGAATATGGACCAACTGCTTTAATAGCCAAAGGAATAAACCATGCCCCATCTCTCGGTGTGCTTAGCCATAAAGTGAGTTGTTTAATTTTAGATTTTTGTATTGTGTGAATCCAACCTTGGACAAAGGTTAACTTTTCAGACTGTTGGCAATGGGCTTGGGCCCTTGTACCCATCAAAAAAGTAGAACTTTTTTGCACTTAAGTGTTAAGTGCATCATGCATTCGTTAGGTAAATCCCAGCTTCCCCCATTAACTTTGCTTGTCAAATACGGGCTGGGAAGGTTGCAAATGGTGATTATGTGAGCCTGGGAAGCTGCAACCATCATAAATGCATGCCAGTTGTCAAGTGCTTGAATTTTTATCCTGTGACTGTCGGGATGCGGCAACAGTTGTAAGTGTGAGGACTTGCTGTAAGTCAGTTTTTTCAGTATCATTGTATCTTTGAACGACCTGCAGCATGGCTGGCTCAGAAATTCTGGGAGTTGAAGTCCACAGGTTATAAAGTTGCTATATAGGTAGTTCTTGACTTACAACCATTTATTTAGTGACCATTCAAAGTCACAATGGCACTGAAAAAAGTGACTAATGACCATTTTTTCACATGATCCTTGCAGCATCCCCATGGTCACATGATCAAAATTTAGATGCTTGGCAGCTGGCATGTGTGTATGATGGCCGCCGTGCTGAGGGCTCATGTGATCACCTTTTGAGACCTTCCTAGTCATAACATGGGGCACAACTCACTAAACTGTCTTGCTTAACAATGGAAATTTTGGACTCGATTGTGGTCATAAATCAAGGACTATAGTTGCCTACCCCTACAATGGACGAAGGGATGGGCCAATCCAAGGAGTATCTCAGATGATAAAGCTGCCCAGAGTTGCTTTGGTTAGTGAAATGGGCAACATATAAATTTGATAGTAAATAAAATTATGTTGCAATGTAAGCAGTTCCTTCCATTCCAATGCTGAGCTGACTCAGATGATAAATTCCTCAGGCAGGGTGAGAAAACTTCAAACCTTGTACTTCCTGGATTTTTTGGTTCTTGTTTACTTACTTAAGTCCACATTTTGGACAGAGAGGACCGCTGGTTTGAAAGAGGGGTCAAAGAGGCCATCTATGTCAAAACTGAACAGCCCACTCTCAACAGAGAGGGGAGATACGACATCATCTATCTCCAGTCTACAACACAGTCCTTTCAGCAGTTCCAAGAAAGCTCCACACCCATTTGCACTACTCAGGTGACCCTGACGGCACAGATAAACCTCCAGTTGGCCTCAACCTCTAAAAGAATGCTGTCTGCAAGGAGTATAAATCCTTCCACTGCCCACCATCCAGTCAGAGCTGAAGAAGCTTCTTGGATGAGAAGCGAAACGTCTTCAAAGAAAAACAAGAAAGTCCAGTTATCTCGTGAAAAAGTATCTTTGGGACAACTGTGACCTGGATGACTGAGAATCTCCATAGACATTTTTGTTTACTTCTTCCCATACATCCTGGAGCCTCTTCTGTTCCTGTGCAAGAACCATATATTTTAGGCTACAGCATAGTATTTCATTTCCATTTAGCTTTCAACATTGTATTGTACTTAACATTTTCTTTTAGAAATGCCATGTTGCAACATATTGCAGAAATTTATAGTAAAACAGAAAGAATGGGAGGGCACAAAAAATCCATGTCTTTATAATAAGGAAAACAGGAAAAATTCTTTCCTTGATGAATGGCTCGTGCTATATTGTAGTTAACCCCTCCCCAGTGTTCATTTCTGTCCTACCTCAGCACATTTAATATGTCATATTGTGCTGATATTTAACCCAGTTTTTTAAGCGTACAAAGAAAATGTATTTTAGCTGTACCTCAATAAAGTTGGTACAATTTCCCTGGCACTAAAGGTACACATAGTGATTTAACCTGCAAGGGAAACACAACTTAATTCCCTTGCCAACAATATCCATCTGCTCAGAACATCTTTTCCTTCTGTTGAAGCTTACATTGAATTTTATACTACACTGAATGCAAACAGAAGACATCCGAGTACTGTACCTTTCCATTATGTTCCAAGTAAAGGAAAACATCCGTTAATAAACAAGGGCTAGAAAAGGTACAGCTTTGAGAGACATGATGCATGAAATCTCAAGCTGATACAGATGTTTCAAAGATGTTGAAGCATCATGGTTTTCAAAACTTGTGACAAAGTAAGATTTGTGCTGGAACATTTTGTACATTACACTTGGGGGAATATTGTGTAAACTTTTCTCATTTCAGGCCAGGAAAGAACTGCTTTCTCCACGTTTCCCAATAAATTTAAGAATGATTACTCATTATTTTTTATTAGAAAAACTCATTTTCAAAGAAATTGTGGATTTGTTCTTGAAAAAAAATTTGTCAAGATTATTTTTGTTGTTGCATGGAATCACAGAAGTCTATTTAAGCCATCAAGCCATATCCAGTACTCAGTGCAAATATCCAAATTAAAGCATCTCAGCGGATGATTGTCTATTTCTCACTAACTTATCGGCTGAAGCAAGTTCTCTTGGCAACTGGTTCCACCGACAAACCGCTCATGTAACAGGGACATTTTTTATAAAGTTTAATTAGAATGTGCCTTTCTGTAACTTAAATCCATTATTTCATGTCCTGCTGTTTCAATAATAGGAAGTTCTATGTGACATCTTTTCTGGTACTTGAACAGTATCATTCAAACCTCTCTTTTAAGGCTAAACATGACCAGCTCCTATCTCTGTTCATGGGATTCAGTTTCTAGCTCATCCTTACTGCCTTTTCTGTTCCACTTTCTCTAAATACTAAAATGTGGTGCCCACGACTGCATGCCATATTTTAAGTGGGAGACTAATCATCACAGAATAAAGTGGGGTGGTTTTTTTCCTGTGATGTGGTCAAAGTATTTCTGTTAATTTACTTACTTGTTTTTCTAACGAATGTTATGCCTTTCAATAAAATTTTTCTACAAAAATTGCTACCAGGCATCTTCTGATTTTGGGGTTCCATTGACTAACACAGCTCTCTGTCTCCAGTGTCAACGAAAACATATAAAGGATTGGATGCAGCTTTCATATCTGTAATGGAATGTGTGGATGACCTTGGGCAAAGAAAGGAAGAGATGCTGCCTAGGAAACAATCAGAGAAGAGAGGCAGGAGCCCCCAATGGTTTAATGGTCAGACATAGAAACCTGCCTAATGGATAAAGCAGTTAAAAGTGATGGGGGGGAAATTTGTCCTTCCAGACTTGCAAGATTCTGTTAATGTAGCCTTTAAAAAAAGGTAGAATTAGCTCATCTAGTCCTGCTTCCTGTCTGATTTACCTGGGAAGGCTGACAATATCCTTGGTATGCAATTCATCTGACTTTGAACATTTAAACACAAGTAAATAAGGGTTTCCTCATCATGTTTCTACGAATTTCAAGGTTGTCTCTTTTGGGGAGAAAACTAAGAAGTAACTGCCTTTTTTCATCAAGCATGAGGAATATTGATAATTTTCCATTAGCACTGAACATATGTAAAGAAATCCTTTTAGTTGTTCTTAGTATCCTGGCAAGCAGGGCCGAGCTCATACCCTGATGGTCTCAATCACTGAGATTACATGGAGATATAAAAGATTGGACTTAAGCACCTCCAGACTAAAAATAAAATTAACACAGCTGTCTAAAACATTTACTTTTTCTTAAAGTTAATCGGAATCCTAAAGTGAAGTCCTTAAACTTCTTTTTCCTGGACCTACCTGAACTTTGAAGATAATTCCAGAGTTGTTCTTTTCTATTGGGGAAATGGTACTTTCTACTTCTTCCCAGCTTAGGATAGCAAGTTCTTTCTCTGTTTCTTCAGCGTTCTGCTGTTTTTAGAAGAACAAGATTTTTTTTAATGTACTTAAATAGAAAGAGGCGTGGAGAATCTTCCTTGGCTTTGTAGCAGAAGTTAGAGAACATAGAATCAGGATTGAAAGGGACCTCGGAGGTATTTTAGTCCATGCTTGAAGCAAGAGACCTTATACCATCCTGGTTAAATGTTTGCCCATTTTTTTGTTTGTTTAATCTCCAGTGACGGAACACCCACAACTCTGGGAGGCAAGCTGTTCCACTGATCAATTATACTCATTATTTGTTATTAGTTATATCCTCCCTATCCAGTATTCCTAGTCTGGGAAGTATCCTAACCTTCACCAACCTCATTCTTAGTTTCAACTTTCCATCTCTGCATTTCCAGCATACGTCATGGAGACTTGGCCCATTTCTTACTCCAGTATAAGGCCTTTTTGTCTTCATCATTGCAATTGTTTGCAATTGTGCTTCTAGGAACTTTCTTTCACATTGAGCTCCTCCTGATACATGTCCATTTTTTTATATAAAACATTCCTAGTCATTACAGAGTACACTCAGACTAGAAAAAGCAACAAAAGTATGGATATTCAATTTGATTCCAAAATCCCCGTTTTTCCATGTTGTTCATTGACCATTAGTTTGACTAGGACAACCAATAAATCATGTATTTATCACTGTCATGCTCAGAATCGGACAGGATATAAATTATCTATTTACATATTTAGTTGCATATCTGATTCCTCTATGCTAGCCTCAACTTACCAAATCTAATTCTCTTAGGGAAGTTATCCTTACTTACACACCTAATCAAGGCATTTTGCAACACCCGGGATCATAGGCTGATTAGTTCTTGTACAGTTCCGTGTTTTGCGAAGCTAGGAAAACGGGGTGAGGAGCCCATGACTGAGTAAGCATTGGTCTGTCCATTTAGACGACTTGCGATATTTGGCCTATTAAAACGGCTCCCCCTTCTTAAAGATTTAAGAATCAGCCTTTCTTCCGATCTCGACCAAAACCCCCGCTTCCTCTCCTTGGGGAGCTGAAGCCACTTCAGAAACCGGGCATTTAGCTCCTCCTCCCGGGGGAGAAGCCTGCCGGGCCTCTCCGCTCCTTGGCGACAGTAGCTCGTGCACCTAAGAAGGCAGGCCCGGCGCGCGCGCGCGCGACTGCGGCTTCTCGCTCGGCTTGGACCTCTGTGCGGAAGCGGTGGCTGTGGCTGTTCTTTTTTTCCCCTCCCTCCGGAAGACCAGGAGCAGGAAAGGCGGACTCGACAAGCGGGCGAGCGAGCGAAAGAGATCGAGCCTGCAACCCCCGCTGAAGGCCAAGCTCGGCAGTTGCAGCAGGCGCGCGAGGAGCAGGAACAGCAGCAGGAAAAGCAGCAGCAGCAGCAGCTCCTCTCTTCCTGATCCCGGCGGCCAGATCTGAGGGAAACTTGGAGCCGTTCCTGAAGGAAGCTTGGAGGAAGTCTCCGCCGACACCAAACCCGGGTGAGTTAACTTCCCGGGCGCCCGCTTTAGTTTGGTTTTATCTGATTATCTGTGGGGACTCGTCCAGAGTTGCAGGAGCGGGACGGCCGCGCTCGCAGCCCGCTCCTTCCTCTAAAGATGCCAGTTTTGCAAAAGGCAAAAGTTTGGGTTGTTTGTTTGTTTGTTTTTCCCCTCCCTCAATTGGAGAGACTCTCCAAGGTTGAGCTCTGGAGTTTTTGGTGCTCTCCGAGGTTTTATTAACCTAACCGGGTAATAATCAGGTTTGTGTGTGTGTGTGTGTGTTTGTGTTTTAAAGGAAAACGAGGAGGAAAAAGGGCGGGGAAGTTGCCGGTCATTCGTGCTTGCTGTTGGCATTTATTCTAAGGGAGAGACATCAGCTTGGGGTTTTTTGTTTTTTTAATTCATCTCTCCGCCTACCCCTAAAAATCCCCCTCGCCTCTGGTAGAAACGAAAGCGAAAGACGGTCTCCAATGTGTCAGAATAAGCTGGGGTTAAATTTGATAGAAGCTCCGGGGTGTCCCTTTTCTTCCGCCTTTTTAAAAAGCCGACCATTTTCTTATTTGAGGCTGTCAACAGCCTTAGGCGAGATGCACTCGGCCGTGGTTAGAAGAGGCCTCTTACTCTTCTCTTTCATATTTCTCTCTCTCTTTTTTTTTATCCCAAGGATGCTTCCGTTTAAATGACGCTCTGCTAAGATATAGCATGCATTTATCAATATTTAGAACTTTGGGGTGATCTGTCTCAGACTTTAGGGAGATTCTATTTTTCAAGGATAACTTGTGTGACTTGATTCTGTCTGCTTTTCTGCTTATAAAGCTGAAATTCTAGAAATGAGTCCTTTTCTCAAAAGAAGACAAAGGTCCTGTGGCTTCTGAGTAAGGGAAGCAAAGAAGGGGTGGCTAACTTCTTGCTCAGAATGATTGGAAAAAGTTGTGGTTTGCAGCCAATCTGGCTGCGCTCACACGACCCTGCTGTTGGCACAAGTAATGAAATCACAATTTGGCTTTGCACGTGATGAGAATCTAGCCAGAATTGACATTTTCAGCAGCACCAACTTAGAGAATTGATGCTATTTTATCACTGTTTGTTTTTGCTTTATCTGACAGACTTCATCTACCCTTGTGCTTTTCATACTGTTGCATTGCAACTCTAGGAAGGTATTAGTAGTTTGTGGGGAAGGATCACAAATTATAATGTTGAGGATTTAGTGATAGTTTTTTTTTATAGCATTATAAATCTACAGAGGAACTGTTGCTTCACAAACAGCAGTGGGTGTAATGAATGCTCTGTTGTGTAACTCTCCATATTTTTAAAAAATTAAAAATAAGATAGAAAAGTCTCTGATAAGGGAACAACCCCCTCAGGCCTGTTTATAGCTGTGGGGAGAGAAAATATCTTCTTTCCACAGGTTTGCATGTATGATTTTAAGTTGGGAAGGACATAGAAGTAGCAGTCTTATCTAGCAGATGATCCAGATTCATTGTTATCAGATTGGCTCTCCACTATGTTGTAAGTTGCTATCCTTCATAAGCCTATCGGTACAACATATATATGATATGTATTAGAGAATAAATCAGAATGACATTGCTCTTGAAAAAATAAGAAAATCAAAAAAAAGTTTTATATCTTCTTGACTTTAACATGATTATGGAATGATCTGGGATTTAAATAAACAGTTATGTTACATCTTGGATATTTAGAGTTTATCTAGAGAGGAATGTGACTCCAGGCTATAGCTAAATTAGGTTTTTTTCAAAGCGGTGTTGCTTTGTCTATAGGAAACAATGTAAAGTATTCAGATGAACATATTTTTTCATATCTGTATCAAACACATTGTTTAGAACTTTAAATATATATTTACATACATATACACAATATACAATACATATGTATGCATACATGTACATACATATTTACATAGTCATACATACAAATACCTGCTAAAAGATCAGCCTTAACCTAAAGATGAGGCATTTAAGCAAAGTCAATAACTTTCTCAAAAAGTTCCCTTGGAGAGAAACATAAGAAGGAAATCTCTAAGGATCAAAGAAGAAAGGTCATCTGAAGAAGACAAAAGAGACCTAAGTTCACAGAAACACTCAGTCCCATATACAATTACACGTAATTCTTATTTATAACCTTCAACTTTACAGGCAATTTAGGAACATTTATGACCTTCATAGTGTTCCTCAGTCACATGATCGGTATTACAATCAGTACATATATTATGCCTGGCTTGTCAGGTTTTTTTTCTTCCTCTATTGCAGAGTAGAGAGATTGGAGAGAAAGGGATTGCAAGAGAGTAAACTCCTCTTCTATACATCAAAAGCAATGTATTCATGCCTGGCCTGGGAGCCGCAGATGCACTATGTAAATAGCTTACAGTACTCTATTGAAATTCCTTTCTCGCCAATCTCTTCATTCTTGAGGGGACAACAAACTATTTCTGAAGGCAATATCTCCTTTCTCTGATTCTTCCCCCTCCCCATAGAGCAGAGAGATTAGAGAGAAAGGGATTAGAAGAGAGTAAGCTGTTTGCTCTTCTACACATTGAAAAAATGCAATTGCACCACCAGCAGGAAAGAATCAGGCAAAGGAGAGATGGTTTACAAAAGCACTTGCTTTTTCCCCCTCTCCCCCTGCATAGTGGAAAGGTTGGAGAAGAAAGGATTTCAAGACAGTAAGCTCTTTATGTAGCGTACCTACAGTTCCCAATACCAGGCTAAAGGGACAATCAAATAAGTGGAGATAAATGTGTGGGAGGAAACGTACATTGTAACCAGTAAAGTTTTGCTGCTACTTTAAAGTTCATTGTGTTTCTGTGTTTTCCTTATGTGCCTCAGTGTTTGGTTGAAAATGATTTATATGTGTTGCTAATTGTTTCCTGGCTGTTGATCAGAATTATATTTCTCATGTGCTTTAGCTGCACCTATCTGGAAACCCCAGCTAGAAAGTGGTTGGTGTGTGAGTGTGGTGGTGTTACAAGAGCCATCTGTCACAACAGGCTATGAATGTATGAGTGGCCATAAACCGAATCTGGGCATGTGTGTAACAGGAGCTGGGAGTAAAGAAAATGAATGTGTCCAACACAATTGAAGGGCACCCAGTGGTGGACAGAGATAAATAGTAGTAAACTCATAGCAGACATAATTAGTGTAGAACAGATTTATATTATGTTGGGCATAAGTGGCACCACCCTTTGATATGGCAGAAGAGGCAGAGCAAAATGTGGGCCAGTGTGCTCACAGTAAAAAAAATGATATAAAGGTTATCTTATCTAAAAGGAGGTGAGTTCACATAAAATGATTTTAGAAGAGGGTAGGTATTTTCTGAAATTACTCTATTGCTGGCTACTTGTAGGATATTGTAGGATATATACCAAAGCAGGAGAACATTAAAAGAGGTGCCAGAACTGAAACAGCGTGTTTATTTAAACTCCCTGTAATTACAGCACCAGGACCTCCTCCATCTGCCAGGATGAGATCCAGTAATAAAGAGGTTGCTTTCATTGGGCAATTGTATAGCCCTGCAACCTCTTTTTCCCTCTCCACCCCCAGAGTTGCTTAGTTTAGGAATCAGCAAAGGAAGGTTAGATATGAATGAGGATTAAGTGTCTAAGCAACAGATGTCTGCTTTATAAGATGGACAGTGATTAATATTTATATTTATTTATATGTGATGGTATAGATAGATATATACATATGTATGTATGTAGTATGTTTGCATGTATGTTATATATCTGTACACTTTTGAGAGCAGGCAACAGAATTTCATTTTTAATGGGTTCCAATGTGCCCACAGTAAAAAATGACAATAAAGGTTATCTTATACATAAAGACACCTTTTTTAACAAGGCAATTTTGTTTAAGGATGTAAATGCAGTCTAGTTTCAGTAGGAGGACACATAGAAAACACATCTCACCTCCTTTTTGAGCAGCAGCCAAAAAACCTCTCAACATGTTGCCTTAAACAGGTAGTTTCTGTTCTCCTTGGAAAATATTATAATGTATTGTGCCATTCATAGGCATTGTCCATATATGCCGTTGCACATAGCAGAATAATGATCAAGGGATGAGGTCATATATGTAGTCATGGTAAACTTGTTGATTGGCTCTTTCAGATGCCAAAGTTCAGTGAATTATTGTACCATCACAGCATAGCATAATCAATAGGAAGCATGTACATTTTCATTTGTGCCAGCATGAAGGCTTTGTGCCTAATGAAGACAGTCATTAGCTACAAATACAGGAAACTCTCTTCACCAAGACTTGTGAAGTGTTCCGCTCAGTAAGGTCCAATATTTCTCAAGTTTCCATTTGTCTTGTTCCTTCCTTTACCTCGACTTTCAATATGGCTAAAACCTTTCTGCTCCCATTTTATTGCATGCTCCGGGAGGTAAAAGTAGCCCTGAGGCGAAACGTGGACTGTTCATTGCATTCCCGATTAGATAAAAATGTTATACACTTCAACAGCAAAGGATTTTATTTAGTTCCTAACAATTTAGTTCCATTAAGTTCCTAATAATTTCCCAAAATGAGAACTTCCAAAGCTGGGAAAAGGAAAATGTATATACATTTACACAGGATATTCAGTGCCTGGATTGCTTTCAGAGACAACTGTTAAAAAGACTTTAATTTTGATTTCAACTAGGCCGTACCTGTCTATGGAGGAACTGTCAATCACTGTCCTAGATACTGTTTCCCTTTTACTCAACAGCTACCATGCTGAGGGACAAAGATAAAACCCAGCAAATATCTCCAAGGTCCAACTTAAATCTAAGTCAAGGCAGGAATTAGATTTCTGACCAAAAAAACCACCCCTAAATAAACATTAGTGCAAGGCAGAGCAGAAGTAGGAAAACAAAGGCGTGTCTTCCCTTTTCTCCAAAAGATTTCTGAGACTAGCTAGATCTCCATAAGAGTAGAAAACACCTTTTCCTAACAGTAACAGCTGTAGGAAAGGATATGTGCAAGAAACACTTGTATTGCAAGAAATTCTTGTATTGCTGGCTAATTTAGAATTTGCATGATTAATACTGAAGCAGGAGGACATGAAAAGAGATACCAGGACTAAAATAAGCAGCATATGTTTATTTAAATTGTTCCTATTAATTACTTACAGCACCAGGGGCCCCTCCTCCATCTGTCGCAGTAGTGAGGACTGTGTGGTCTTCATTTTTGTTGGGCACGTTTTACAGCCCTGCAACCTTTTCTTTCCTCTGCACCCACCCCCAGAGCTGCTTCAGCATCAGCAAAAGGTCAGATATTAATGAGGATTAAGTTTCTAGCGGATATTGAGAACCTGCTATGACAAAAGAGAGAAATAATTATCTGATTGAGGTTAAAGCTGGAAGTTTCGGAGTTACTCTTTTGCAAAAATGAATAGAAAGAGCTAGTTTCTTTGAGCAGTCTCTCTTCCAGGTGTTAATTAAAAATGCAGGTCAAGCGCAGGAGAGTGGATCATAATAATCAAATTCTCTTTTATTTTCTCCCATCTTAATTGTTTTAAATATGTTAATAAACATGGAAAGAAAAAAATTCATATGCCTTCCCTTACTTCCATCCCACCTACAGGTAGTCTATGCGTTACAATGGTAATTGGGACTGGAATTGTAATGGCAATTCTTACTTGAAGGACTGCTTTTCCTCAGTTATATCTACCCAACCTACCAGGAAGGCAGGGCATGTTGCAGGTCCCATCTATTTGGGAAACTCACCTGGTGGGACCAAGGAAAAGGGCCTTCTCAGTAGTAGCTCCCTCCCTATGGAAAATACCCCCAAAGATAAGATCAGCCCCCGCTTTGTTACTTTTCAGAGGTGGTTCTGTCTGTAGGCCTGGGGACTCCAAACAGATATGGAGCCAATCAAGTACTTGATATGATTGTATTGTTGCCACCGTGGGGGTGGGGGGTGGAGGTGTGTGGGGTTTTTTTATTTTGTTTTTTTAATGTTATCCAGAGTTACAGTGTGTCAGTTGAGTGGCCATAAAAATTATTTAATAAATACATTCTGGCAGTCCCGGTTGCTGTCAGTAAATGAGGACCTCACGTGAACACAACTTCCAACTTCCTGCTGGCTTCACCATTGACTTTGCTTGTGGGAAGCTGGCAGGGAAAATTGGAAGTCATGATCACCGTGACTGTGGGCATGTGATGATGACCAAAATTCTAAGGACTTGTCATATTTCCCTCTCATTCAGCACCATCACATTTTGAATTGTCACTGAATAAGTGATCATAACCTGAAAACTGTCTGTATAAAGAAAGCAGCAGGATGTTTCGGAGAGAATATCTATGTAGAAATTGGGTACTGGGGATAAGAGGACCTGGCCAATGTAAGGATATGTACCTGACCCCTTGTAGCCCCTGTGATGCAGATTTTGCAGTTTTTGATATTAAATATGCAGCCTTCCAAGGAAAAGGAAGGGCTGGTTCAGTTTTACTGAGACAGTAAAAAAAACTTTAGACGAGCTTATTTCTTTACTAAATTTATTATTTATTAAATATGTATGCTGCCCATCTTGCTATCCAGGGTTACAAACTAGAAATTGTTTTAGTCAATTGAAAAACTGAAATAATGCAGGATGCTACATTAGATTAGATAACCTTTATTGTCATTTTTTCCTGTGGGCACAATGGCACAGCGGACTTAGGATGCAGCCCTGAGGAGAACCTGTGCTCAAGAAAATGGTGTTAGAAATATTTGTTCCAACTCGCACATATTGGGGCCTGTTAGTAAGAAAATCAAGAATCCAGTTGCACAAAGGATATTTGCTCTCTGGAGTTGCTAATATCAGTAACACAAGAGTTAAAAGTCTGATCTTGAGTGAAATACTTTCTAAAGCATTTGGCACCATGCAAAGCTATTAAAATGGCTAAGGTTACTGAAATCTCTTCTGTACAACGTTTACATTTCAGTACCAGTTAATTGTAAATGTTACTTTATAAGGTTCTGTAGTTGAGGGGTATTTTATGATTGACAAAATATTTTAAAACATTAGCTCTTGGGAGGGGAGAAATGAAAAATAATTCTGCTATGGGAAAGGATTATTTTATTCTTGTGGCATAAATATACTCACAAAGTAAGTTAAGATATTTTTTGAATTGTTAATAGATTCAATACAGATTTAAAGCTGATTATTGAGTTGTTTTTCAGATAATTTTGTTACGTTGTTTGGACTTGCCACACGCAGGCATATTTCTAAGCTGCTTTTAGAGATTTCAGAGCTATTTTTTTGGGAATTTTTTGGGAAAGAGAATAAGAGTATGAAGTTAATTTAATATATATATTATTCATTTGATTTAATCTGTATGGTGCAATGAACTTTTTCTTTAAAAATGTGGTGCTATGAAATAATTGCTTTTTTCAATGCTATCAAAGTTATGTAAAATGTCCAGTATGCAGTTGAATCCATTTTTTCTCTCCAGTATCCCATGTGTAATTGAGTCCAATTAATTTATTTTATGCTCTTAGTAAACTATAAGTTTCTTATCAACTTAGTAGTTGAACAGTATTTATCTTTTAAGATAATTTTTGAGATTTTGCTTTTACTGTTATTGGATTTCCCTTAGATTTGGATGAGAAGATATTGAAACTTTAATTTTGGAATATTGGGTCTATACTGAATCTATAAATTTATAGAAAGCTGAGATAGAATGCAACATTCATTTTATTTTCTATAGTAAACATGAAAATAAAGAAGAGTTATTTAATAATAGAATACAGCAAAAAGTGTGCATTTAGGTAGCCTACAGAATTAATGTCGTAGTTTGGACATTGGGTTTCAAGTGAGTTATTTTCATAATAGTGCATGTCAGTTAGTCAGAATTATTGCCCTGGCTTCTCAGGTTTAAGCTAGAATTCTGGCTTGTTATTCACAGATGTATCTTGTTATTTCTATTGAAAGTGGGTTTGGCTAACAAATTAAAAGAGGAATTATGTTTGAAAAGAGAGTCTTGACTTCTCTTCCTTCTAAGAAGCCAGAATGTAATTTTTCTAACAAGCTTTGATTTCAGGTCAAAGACAACTCTAAAAATTCTAAATATAAATTTTTTATTGGTCCATTAATGTTTTTTATATCTAATTGCTTTCCCTTGGTGCTGGATGGGAGAGGTTAGTAATAGGAACACTTTTCTTTGTGAATAATAAGCCAGAATATGCAGAATCATGCCTTAGCATTGTAAATGCATCAGTTGTCTTATGACAAATATTGGCCTTAAATTCTCAGACTGGGTCATCTGTCATTTTTTATGCTGGTATCCATTATGCAGTTTTCTGAGCTGGTGCTAGCAGTTAATATATTGTAAACATTTTGTCATAAATTGGGTGGTGGACAAACTTTATTCCAGATCGCTGAACAATTTGTAAACCATTGACAGCCTTATGAGCCTCTCTAAAGAGTTTGTCATATTCTGAACAAGTGGTATGGTTGTAATTACTACATATAGGCAGGTCTGTGTGAGCTGGACATATAGCCTTTGGTTCCAGAAATACCTGTGTTTAACAGAGTTACAATAAAATTAATGGATAATGTTTGACTCGTAAGTTTTCATTTCTGAATATATATTTTTCTTAGAATTGCTGAGGGACAAGGGTACCGAAGAAGAGAATTGGTTTTATTTTAGAAAAGTGAACTATGTGTTTGAAGCATGACTGCTCCAGAAATGTAAAAGCACTGATTTATTTGATGAATTTTGATAACTGTACAATTTATTATGGTCATTGTTCAGTAATCATACTTAAATGTACATTCAGAAAAAAAATCAAATCAGTTAGAGATATTCAGCTTTAATTAACTTATTTTAAATCAGGCTCTGAAATTCCTCTTATAGATTCCAAGATTCTGTGTTATCCCAGACTGATATTAAAGCGTGACTAAATTGACATCTATATAGTTCTTGCTTCTTTAATCTTGTCCAGCAGCCTGAGGGTTGACAATGACAATGGCAACTGATGAATATCTCTTTAGAAACTTTTTGTGCATCTCAAATATTTGATTTAAACATTTCTCTGTTTATGCATATCAATGACAAATGAATATAGATCTAAGCATGATCAATTTAGTTACTTACAAAATAAATTTAAAACATTTGAAGATATACAATGGGATTAGTTCATAGCCTATTGTGAGAGATGACTCTCAAAAGAAAGTGGCATTGTATTTTTCTTTCCTCTTTTATATCAGGAGAAGCATAAAGGTAAATTGCACAACATGGAGTATTTAAGTGTGATGGTGTGAAAAAGTGTGAAAGTGTGAAAAAGAACGTTAAGAATGATTGAGTGCTGAATGACTACAAATTGGCTACAGAAGTGAATGACTAACATGAAAGATGCATATTGATGCTTTAGGTATAGGGAGAGAATGAGGTTTGAATTCAAAACAACCATATGAAATTAACGGGAAAGAGGAAAACTAAGAAAGTTATTGATGGAATTGAGCTGCTCAAAAGACAAATATGCAAGGTTTAAACACTAAAAGATCATGTATGAAGGGGTGTATTGACATGGCAGCAAAGACAATGCAGTGGTGGATTAGGCAGTGGTATTGATTTAGCAGATTTCTGCATCCCTCAGTTGCATACCCAGAATGTTGTTCTTTAAATAAGCCAGGACCTCGTACCCTCACATTTGATTACTATCCCATTGATTGGAGCACCTGACTCTTCTTCAAATGAACTTGGTAATTAGAGGTTCATATGCTTTTGCCACATACAAATATGTAGCTTTGAATCATTTTCCTTAATAATGAATTTTTACTCATTTAATTGGTTTCTCTTTATTTAGATTTAAAACTTGTGTGGAAAACAGATCATGTTTAAAGTCATATTTATTAGCAGAAACACTGAAAATTTGGAAGGATTCACAAACTTTTAAGCAGCCCTGTATATCTAACAGGGAAGATTCATGCGAACTAAGCAGCTACTATATTTCACAGATTTTGTTTCCTTGTCAACAGATTTAAAAAATGATTTTGAGAGGTGTAAGGTAGGAATGGAAACTTTGAGGGTCTTAATACATAATGATTCTTTTTCAGTTTCCTTGATATTAACTCCCAATAAAAAAATTGAACACCTTCATTATTAAATGGGTGGCAGAACATGGTGTATTGTAAGTAAAAAATATATTACTTTGTAGGATGAAAATTATGTCAGCAAGGGCATAGAATTTTTTTAATCTGAACTTTGTTGCAGTTAAAGCCTAATATTTATTATGACACAATATTTTTCATAATAATTTATGTGCTTGCTCCCTGAAGCAAAAAATTAATCTATATCTCTAAACTATTCAATTCAGAGTTGAATTGGACTATTTAGGAAGAATTTGAGTTGTGAGATTACTTGTTTTGACCTAATTATTTTCAAATTTATTGGGGATTTTTCTATGTAATCAATGCACACTAAAAATATTCCTTACAAATAGAACAGTCTCTTTATATAATTCTGACTACATCTAAGCCAGGGGTGTCAAACTCGCCGCATCACATAATGTGACATATCGTGACTATTTCCCCCTTGCCGGAGCTGGGGTGGGTGCGGCTTCCATGTGACTCATCTGACCTGCGGGCCGGCAGTTTGACACCCCTGTTCTAAGCAGTCCCCAAAATTACACTGTATAATACAGGCATCCCCAACCTTTTGGGCACCAGGGACCGGTTACTTGGAGAGAGTTTTTTCTGTGGACCGGATGGGGCTTTGCTTGTTTGTGCAGCCTGGTTGCTGGCATGTCGCGGCCCGGTACTGGTCCCTGGACCGGGGGTTGGGGACCCCTGGTATAATATTTTTAACCTCTAGTCCAGGGTAGCCAGTATGGCTGGCTCAGGAATTCTGGGAGTTGAAGTCCACGAGTCATAAAAGAGCCAAGGTTGCCTACCCCTGCTCTAGTCCAAGAAAACATAGGGTGATCTTGAATCAGATGTATACAATGAAAGTTGTTTTTCTTCTATTCACTTATGTATGATATACAGTAACGCTTTGTAGAGAACTGTACATTTGAGGAGGGTTTATGGTACTGTCTTGATATTTTCAGTGTAATCTAATAGATGACCAAATTAGAAATTACTGTCAGCTACAGAATTTCCTTTTAAGAGTAAGTAAAACACATAGTTTGCTTTTGGAATTTCTCTTTAATATGTAACTTTGTGGCTTAAATTTTGAGGTACTATGTTAGCATTTGATGGGAGACTGCAACCTATTATTTTGAATAATAGTTTGCAGTGTGTCCCTTCTGTGTAAAACCTGAACAAACTAAGAAACTCTGTGTTTAATATTGCCTATTTTTTAACTTTGAAAGTAAGCTGAGCATCTGCAGAACTGAGTCTGGAACAGGGAGCTAGATAAAGTTTATGAATCTGAAAACTAATGACATCTCATGCCAGAACGGTGTTGAATGCTTTGCTGCCTAAACTGCTTTAAGACTTATGTAATATTTGACAAATATTTAACTGTTTAGCTGTTGCCATGAAGTAATGTCTGACTTCATAACACCACCTTGTGTAGTAACCTTCATATTTCATTAAGTATCTTCATATTTACCTTTGTGGCTGGAAAGAGTTTGATTAGTTTCATGATTGTCGTCCTTAGCATTTTTGCAATGTTATAGGTAATATTCCGCTGTGGCAAGGGGATGTTCCTGGAAGGATCAGCAAAGAATGCCAGGAATGTATGCCAAGAATATATATTCCCAGCAAGGTCACCTAAGGAATGAAGGTCATCCAGGCAACTATATAAAGCAGCAGCAATATAGGAAGATGCAGGAGGCAGATGATCACCTTAGTGACAACGGCAAGGCATGAATTCATACTGTGCAGGAGAAGGCAATGGTAAACCATCCCTATATTTTTACCAAGAAAATAATATGGATAAAAAGTATGAAATAATTGATGATCTATTGCCTGATGATAAGCCCCTCTGATCAGATTGCACTCAACATGCTGCTGAGGAGAAATGAGGATCCTTTGGTGTAATAATGGGGTTTATGATTAAAGCTTTTGGGATGTCTAGTTGTTGCTGTTGCCACGCAGGAGAAGAAAAGCTGACGTTGCAAAGACAGAATTGCAGTAGGAACCTGGAACATAATCAACATAGTGAAACATGCTGATGCCTAAGATGTTAATTTGTAGTAATTTCATTTCAAACAAGTACAGATAGCACCAAAGCAGAAGAAGAGAAGGTTCATAAATTTGATTATCAGATTCAATTTAAAGTTAATAAAACATACAAGCAGTGTGTGCAAAAGTATTTGAAATTCAGCTGTGTTTTAAAAATATATGCATCTCATCCAAATGATCCTTCCCTCATGATATTTTGAATTATGTAAAGTGCTGCAGAATGTTTTGCTTTTTTCTTTTAAGTAAAGTTTATAAATTAGACACGGAGTGTATTATTTATTATTATTAGATTTTTATTCAAACTATTTTTATTAAGGTGGCAAACATACATAATAGTTTTGCCTTCTATTTTATATACAATGACAACTCTGTGAAGTAAGTTGGGCTGATAATTACATACCCAGTTGCAGTTTTAAATGCTGTTTCTTTTGTAATGTAGAGAAGGAATATCTTTTAAAGAGTAATAGACAAAATGAGTTCAGTGCCCTTTCTTTTTAAGTTAGAGCAACAGTCTGCAGACCTGTGTTATCTTTGCCTGTATTTACCTTTGTCTGGTTTCTAAGCTTTAGAAATCTCCTGTGACAGCAATTGTTAGACATTTAAAATGTTTGCTGCTCCTCCCTGACTTATTCCTATGGCCAGGGGTAGGCAAGCTTGGCTCTTTTATGACTTGTGGACTTCAATTCCCAGAATTCCTGAGTCAGCATGGCTGGTTCAGGAATTCTGGGTATTGAAGTCCACAAATCATAAAAGAGCCAAGGTTGCCTACCCCCGCCCATGGCTATTCAAGTAGTTGCCACAGCATTGGATTGGTTTAATTTATTTAATTTATTTGTATCCCACAAACATATTCTTCCTCCTTTCTTCACAACAACCTGTGAGGTGGGTAGGCTGAGAGAGAGTGACTGGCCCAAGGTCACCCAGCTGGCTTTCATGGCTAAGGCGAGACTTGAACTCATGGTCTTCTGCTTTCTAACATAGTGCCTTAAACATTAGATCAAACTTTTTTGCCTTCTGTTTTCAAAGTTAGTTCACTGAAGTTATTGTACAATTACTTCACATATAAATGGCTATTGTACACCAGAGTACACCAACCACATTAACGGATGGATTTTATTTAGCTCATTAAAGGATTTGGTTTCTTCACAAAAGTGTCAATTATATTGCTGCAACAACTTGCATATCTTGTAAAAAAAAAAAAGACTGAAATATGACAGGGCTCTGACAGCAAGTGAAATCAAGAATATTGCAGCCCGGTTACTTATTAGGACCAAGTCTCAGAAAAGTTTCTTGTCACTTGTGAAACAATTCCACTAATTACACTTATGTAATCAGTTCCACTAATTCCTGGTCTGTTTCCAATTTGGAGTCATGTACAGTATCATTTGTAGCTCAAAAGTTATGAATAGATATGGAAGGCCTGGAGGAACGTTGTGCATGGGGTTGCGATGGGTCGGACACGACTTCACAACTAACAACAACAACAACAAAGTCTCTTTTGTATACATAGGCTTCTATGTACTGTATATGTTTCTTAAGCAATAGAATTCGATGCTAATTTTAAAACTGCCTTTCATCCATATGTTCAAGGTAACTTTCTTACACGGAGGAAAAGAATAATAAAATGCATTGTTGTATATATAATAAAAAAACAAAGCCAAAAGCATTAAAATCACTTTTCGCTGTAAATCACCTACTGCAAACATACCTACACTCACTTTACAAGTAAGTTGGCTTGTAAACAAAAAATCTTAACTATGAACTTACCTGGACAGAGGATAATTCTGCATGTATATAGAAGAATCATAATTATATCCCCCAAGAATCCCAACCCACCTTTCCCCTGCTTAGTTTCTGCTTGCAACACATAAAGTGTTACAATTTGTCTCTTTAACATACCATGATCAGAACATAGTCTTCTGTTGAGGATTGCATTGTTGGGTTTTTTGCATCATGCTCCAAGGCTTTTTTTTAAACAAATATTACTGCCTAACTAGGCATCTTCCATTCTGTAGCTGTGAATTTCATTCTTGTTTCCTAATTGAAAAACTTTGTATTTATCTGTGTTAAATTTAACTCTTATTTCCCTCTCAGTTCTTTAACCTACCAAATTATTCTGAATTTTGTTGCTGGGTTTTTATTCCACCCGGTTTTAGTTCCTGCAAATTGGATTAGCATTTTCTCAATCTTCAGTCTTTTAACTGCATTGTTTTGACTTGTATGTTTATTTTTTTTAATGTTATTGACAGTATTTATATTTTTTAGAAACACTCAGAGCAGTTTCCATAGTTTTAAAAATAGTTTATTCATGGTTTAAAAACGTTTACAATCTCAGGAAGGATTGGATTCATATATTTTTTATTACTGGTTCATCGCACAATCAGCCAAACGTTTAAACTGGATTTGACATTTTTATCAACCTATGAAGTCCTTTCCAAGGACCTGGGACAGGCAGATATTGAAGTTTGATAGTTTTAGAGGTATCATCACAAGAGTTAAGTTGTTTTGAGCAAAGCTACCTTTTACAATTGATTGATGGTGATTTTTGTCAATAGTTATGGTGTTCAAATAGTGCTTCAGTTGGGATTGTACTCAAGGCACCTATTACTATTAGTACTACCTTTGCTTTCTCTTTTTATTATTACTATTCTTAAACATTTCCTAATCTACACTAAATAGTTTCTGTCTGGATACAGTGCTTTCTAAGATCTTCCATTTCATTCACATCCAAAATCAAGGATTGATTTCATAAACTCAAAAAGGCACAGCTACTCCTGACCCATATCTTTAATCAGCTAACTTGGGAAAAGTTGGAGATTTGATGAAGATTCTCTTTCTTTTTTAAAATGTCAGTTTCAGTTTTATTGAACCTTTAATTATATGACGCAGGGGACTTTTTTTTAAAGTCTTACTTTGGTAAATATCTTTTTCTAAAATATTTTTCCATTAGAGGAAGATGAAAAATTAGCATCTCATATTCAGTAAGAATTTGAAGTGATTAATGTTAGAAGAAAAATACTGAGCTCTGTATTCAGAACAAAAATGTCTCTTTAACCCCCTGAAGAAAATAATTTTTCAGGTGATTAATTTTTAACTTCTTATTTAAGTCTCATACTCCTGGCAGAGCAATTGTTAAACCAATTTCATGTTTTAGTTCTAAAATATATTACATTTACCCAGTCCTGAGTTAAGAGTTAAGTTATATTTACTGTCAAAGGCATTAGCCCTGTCTGTAAATATTGTTTGAAGGTAACTCCCAGCACCATTTCTGGACATGTGCCAACAGGGAAGATCACAATGACTACACAAGGGCAGTAGGGAATGATGCTATAACTGATACTAGCCAAGTGGTTCAGAAGTATCACAGCTTCTGTATTTCCCCTTCTAGTTTCTAAGGTAGCTTATTTATTAAATCAACTGAAGTAGTCTTACCTTATCAATGATCAAAGCCTACTTTGAAATGTATTCAGGTACATCCATTTTCTGCTGCCAAAATAGAGTTTGAAAATGGTCAGACATTGGTAATTTATACAATCTGATTTTTAAAAAAAAAAATGTAATCACTGTTAAGCGTTAATTCTATATTTTTCAGATCTGGACCAGATAAAGAGGTATAATGGAACATTGTGAGAATGTGTCTTTTTCTTATTTTGCTTATTATAATGCATGCATAACAGATTAATAAATTAGACAGCTGGTTTTAAGACATTTGTGGCAACAGAAGAGTCTTAGTTGTTTTTTTTTGTTGAAAAGATTTTCTCTCCAGCATTTGGGGTAGTTCAAAATATCCATCATTAACACTGAGATATCAATCATTTCACTTAGCATGGAATCTGGTTACATTTTATAAATAATAAAAAAGTGTGTCACCCCTGTATTTGTTGTGTGTGATTATTTGCATTAGGTAACATAAATACAGGTAGTCCTCGCTTAACTACCACATTTGGGCCCTGCAACTCCATTACTAAGCAACACACTAGTTAAGCAACACATAACTATGTCAGACATACAGTGACAATTCCACTGCAGTCTTTAAGCAAATCATTGATGATTGTTCAGTGTGATATCACATCACCACAACTTGCAACCTATTGGCTTCTCATTGATTTTGCTTGTAGGAGCCAGTTTTGAAGTTCACAAATGGTGATCATGTGTCTATACTATGAATGTAGTAAATGTGTTTCGATTGTGAAACACCTGAATAGCAATCATATGACCATTGTAAGATTGAGGACCAGTCATAAAGTTACTTTTTCAGTGCCATCATAATTCAAATGGTCACTACATGGGGTAGTTGTTAACCAGCCACTACCTGCAGAGAGCTCTAGATGTCTGTTCTCCCATGCAATTTAATCTTCTTTTAAAGATTGAAATGAGGAATAGTACCTGTTTCTTATTTACTTCTAAAAGCTGAGGTGAGTGAAGGACTTTATGGGTGTGCAGATGGACATTGCAGAAACATCGTCTGCAAAGTTTTGTTTACCATCAGTATCTATGAAAAACTGAAATGAAAATTCAACGTCATATCATCGTAAAATGAGGACCTGAATAGTAAGCTGAGAACTGATCTGAACCCAATGGGCAGAATCAATTGTAATTTTTATTGTCCCTTTTGAAATATTAGTTGGGGTATTATATGTATGATCACATGAAGTATTTTAGTTGTACATATGCTTATAAATGTACTTCAACCTTCTAGAAAAAGACCACAAATCATTAACTTCCTAACTGTTCTGTTTGTTTACAAGAAGGATCAAGAACAAACATTGATGGTATTCTGACATTGTTTGCTTTTATAAAATAAACTCCTGCAAAATTATAACCTGATGATAAAGGAGTAAATATATGAATGTTTGTTTTGGATATAAACAAGGCTAGACTATTTTGCATCACTGGCCAAAGTCTTTGAGATAGTACAGATAGTCCTCTACTTACAACCGTTTGTTACAACATTGTAACTGTTTGAAGTTACAATGACATTGAGAAAAGTGACTTACAACCAGTCCTCACATTTACAACAATATTGAAGCATCCTACAGTCACATGCTCAAAATTCACATGCTTGGCAAACAGCATATATTTACAACGTTGCAGCATTCCAGGAACATGTGGTTGCCATTTGCAAACTTCCCAGCTGGCTTCTGGCAAGCGAAGTCAATCAGGAAGCCAGATTCCCTTAAGGCTGCGCCATTCACTTGACAGCTGCAGTAACTCACTTAAACATGGCAAAAAAGGTCATAAAATCAGATGCAACTTACTTAACCACCTTACCTAAGTGTGGTTGTAAGTCGACTACTTGTGTATCATATTTTTTTCCTATAAAAGCCTTTTACAGCAGATAGTTACTGGGGCTTGTTTGCAACAGTAAGATTATTTTTAAAACAACAGTGCTAACAGACCCAAACTGCTTAGTGGAAGGATTAACTCATGCTAAGACAGAATCAAGTTTGCATGACAAACAAAGTTTACCTTTGTGACTTATACATATTAGCAAACATAGTTTGTAAATCATGATTTATAGATTAATATACATACAATCAATTGTAGGTGATTAAATAAATGATGGCTAAGCAAATCATAACCCATCGTAGAACTCAAAACTGGATGATCTCTCTTGTTCTAAATTATCAAATTGGTCAAGAATTATGTAAACTGTTTCAATCCAAATTAATCTATTTCCAAAACTACTGAATCAAAAAAGGTTGCTATGCTATGAGGTGGGGAGGAGAACCTACAAAGTTTTTATGCATATTAATCTTATAGTATAATGCAAGTGTTTACCACCAGCAGTTTGTGTGTGTGTGTGCGCGTGCGCATATTTTTTTCCATTTTCCAAGTGATGTTTACTTTCAGAGCCATGGTCTGTTTTTGTGGTTTTCTACTTTCTGTCAAGCTGTGTTTGCAGAGATAAGTGTGATCTTCATTATGCATGTTGACTTACATCTAGATTACAGGCTAGCTGTCTTTTCAGATATGTGGCAAATATATAGTCATTGGTGTACAAGTTCTATGTTAAATAAACACTTGTTGAAACACCATGTTCTACATATTTATTAATTTGTTACTTAATACTTGATGTGTTCATTTCACATAAAGCTTGAAAGAAGTCTTAAGAGAATATATGGTGTATGCCATACGATATATTTTATATAACTTTTTATTAGCTTGGGGCACAAGAAAATGAAATCAATATTTCAATGTTTCCAGAAAGGTAATTTTATTTAAGTGGATTCAATGTGAGGTAGGGGAACTATATTAAATTTAAACTTATGTGAAGATGCCTCTGGTATAATACATTTTCTTTTTTGTCAGTTAAAAATATTTGAACAGCAACTTTCGAAGGAGCATTCATAGCTCTAGGCTGCATCTCCAAAGTTCATTTCTTGCTCTGTCTTAGGAAACCTCTACAGTGACCTCTCTTAATTAAGCAGAACATTCATATTCAGAGCGTAACTGAATACTAGAGGTTGGCCACAGACTATAATGTTGTTGCCTCATAATCTTTGCGAAAGTTTACCAGAATAATTTGGTTATCCATTACTAAAAATTGAATAACTGCAGTCAATGTAAAAAGGAATTAGTCATGACTCTTCAGTTAGTTTATCCCACCACAAATTTTAGTTACTTTTTGCCCAACCATTGAACCTTACCCTCTTATTTATCTACCTACTTATGACCTCACTAAGCAGTTATGAAGCTAATTTTTTTTCAGCAACTGCTTTATGTTAGTGAGCCTCTTTGCTTTTGTCTCTGCCAAAATGTATCCCTATAGACAAATAAATACCGTGGCTCTATGTTTCCAAGACATAGGCATTTACAGGTAGTCCTCGACTTACAACAGTTCATTTAGTTCAAAGTTATAATGGCACTGAAAAAAATGACATGGCCATTTTTCACACTTACAACCTTTGTAGCATCCGCATGATCATGTGATCAAAATTTAGATGCCTGGCAACTGGTTCATACTTGTGACTCTTGCTCTTTCCCAAGATCATGTGATCACCTTTTACAACCTTTTGACAAGCAAAATCAATGGGGAAGCCAGATTCATTTAACAACTATGTTACCAACTTATCAACAGCAGCGATTCACTTAAAAACTCTGGCAAGAAAGGTCATAAAATGGGGAAAAACTCACAACAAATGTCTGGCTTTGCAACAATAATGTTGGGCTCAATTGTGGTCATAAGTCGAGGACTACCTGTATGTGGCTTTTGTACACTAACCTTTGTTAGCAACCGAGCTTTTGTCTGGAGGTTAGAGTCATGGTTGCCTCCTGGAAGTCCATGAACATTAGTTTTTTCATTATATTCAAAGGTGAATGAATGTGAAGTTTGGCTCATGATGTACTCCCTATCATTGGTTGGAAGTATATTTCCTCTTTTATGAATATTACATTAGGATTGGGAAATTATTGGGCATCCACTTAAATATTGGACAATCAAATAATTGGGTTCTATAACAGAGAACGGGTAATGATGGCCCTCCAGATTATACAGGAGACAAACTTGTATGAGTCCCTCTCAACATATATAATAGTGGAAAATGGATTTAAACTTGTAATATTTGTACTTTCCATGAGAGTAGAAAAAAAGCAACGTACAACTACAATTGAGCCCAAAATTTCCATTGCTGAGCAAGACAGTTGTTAAGGGAGTTTTGATCCATTTTACTAGCTTTTTTGGCAAGGTCGAGCAAATCACTGGAGTTGTTAAGTGATTCATGCAGTCATTAAGTGAATCTGGTTTCCCCCATTGATTTTGCTTGTCGGAAGCTGGCTGGAAAAGTTACAAATGGTGATCACATGACTCCGGGACAGTGCAACTGTCATAAATACATGCCAGTTTCCAAGTGCTCAAATTTTGATCATGTGTCCATGGGGATGCTGCAGTGGTCGTAAGTATGAAAAACGGTCATAAGCCACATTTTTCAGGGCCATTGTAACTTTGAATGGTCACTAAATGAATGGGTGTAAGTCGAAGACTACCTGTAGTGTCATTTCCTGTTGAGCCAACTTGTGTTGAAAATACAGATTTTATTCTGGTTTACTTGTTAATTGTAATATTAAACAGAAAACATTGCTCTATCATTTCATAATTTATTTGAAACTTGAATTCAAAGGAGATTTTTTTTTAATTCTAAGTAAACAACGGAAATAAAGAACTGGATGCTATATTCCTCATTGCTTTAATTCTGTTTAAATACAGGAGTGAGATCTGCTGTTTGCTGTATGTCTCATTTTGGCCACAATCATTTTATTAGATCACAGTTGGTGAAATTAAATAACATTTTTAGTTAAAACCCCTACTTTGAAAAATGCTGCATACTGAAACTGTTTTAACAGAAAACTATTTTTTTAATGCTTGAACATCTTTTTTGTTTTTATTTAGCATGGCAAATGCTTGCGTTAAACCATTTGTTTGCTACTTCGTTGCTGGGTTTTTTTCATGGAATAGGGAAAAGCTGATGTTGTAAGCTGCCCAGAGTTACCTTGCAGCAAGATGGGCGGCAAACAAATTTTAATTAATTAATTAATTAATTAATTAAATAGCCTGATGCCTACAGATGTTTCACCTGGTTGTGATTAATGGAGATGTGGTCAAACATATCTAGATGGCACTTATTTGGAGAAGGCTGATTTTGATAATTGTTATTGTTGTAGAGTCTTTTGAAACAGTAAAGTAACTGAGGCAATAAATATGAAATTGTGCATATGTATTGGTATTTTACATGAATAATATTAGTAAGCACAGAACAGTTCTTAATGTGAAGCTACCTTCTCCTATCTTTCAGGAGAAAGCAGAATTTGCTTGGAGAACATGATCTGATTTTTTTTCCTTTTGATTTATGGCTATATGGGCACTCATATAATGATTTTAGGTGGCTCGCAACAAAGAATAAACAAGACTAGGAACAAAACTACCCTTCCTCCCAGATGCCAGGCCAAACAGTCTCCCAGATCAGTCTGTACCTTATCCCAATGCTTGGAGGAAGAACTGACTCTTCATGGCCTTTCGGAAAGCTAAAATGGTAGGAATCCCTTGTATCTCAGGTGGAAGACTATGCCAAAAGGCTGGGAGCATCTCTGAGATGAGAACATTTCGGAGAGAGGCCCACCCTATATAATCTAGTAGATTGCTGCTTTCATGTTGGAAGCACTGAGGCGCTTCCTGGTTGAAAAGATTACACAATGACATCACCATTGCCCAGAGGACGCTTGGTTGGGGGCTCCTTTCATTTCCCTATTAATTGTCCACTCAAGTGCTACCTATTTATCTATTCACGATTTCGAACTGTGAGGTGGGCAGAAGCTGGAGCCAATGACACAAGCTCACCCTGACGCATAGCAGCATTCAGGTCTCAAACGTAGACTTTCTGATTGTCAACCCAGTGTTCTAACCACATGAGCAACCGCGCTCCAAATCTAGTAGGTAAAACAGATACCCTCAGGCAGTCCTGCAAGTAACCTGGTCTAGGACTTTAAAGATGAGAACCAGCAGCTTGAATTGTATCTGGAAAGTGGCTTGGAGCAAATGCAACTCATGCAGCGATGATGTAACTTGAATTAACCATGGAGCACTCAAAACTGCGCAAGCCGCTGCATTCTGGACCATTTGCAGCTTCCTGATAGTCATGCCAAGTGTTACTTTTTTATATACATAAAAGGAAGGATTGAATTATTTCCCAACTGTTCCTAGTTTCTGAAAGTGGTGTCTGTTTTATAGTAATTTGTTTTTTTGTAATGAGGAGTATTTGCATGTTTTTTTTATCCACAAGTATTTGTACTCTGAATACATGAAACTGCTCACATTGTTTAGTTCATGGCTACATAACCAACATCTTGCAGCATTTGTTTTCGGGATAAAACATTTATTGAATAGTTGAATGGATCATAGTTCACAACAGATCAGTTCATGATTGACTGACTGATGATTACTCGGTGTATGATCACTGTTTTCCAAATCTCTTTATAACTGTGTTAATATATCTTGATGCTGAAATACCAGTTTTTGAATTGTGGAATAGAATCTTTTGGAATAAATTATCACAGATTTTCTAAAAACTGTATGTATGTTGTATATAATCTTGCCATTGCCTTCCCCTCCTAAAGCTAAGAGACAGTGACTGGCTTGAGATCATCCAGCTGGCTTCATGTCTAAGGCAGAACTAGAACTTAAGGTCTTCCTGTCTCTAGCCTGGGGCTTTAACCACTGCCTGAAACTTAAAGCCTTCTAGAACCATGCTGCTGAATTTTAGCATTTCATTTTCTTATTTCAAAAATAAGGTTAGGAATAAAAGTAGAAAGCCTCAAGGGGTCAAAATATCCTCCCCCCCCCTCTACCATTTCCAACCTTTATATTGCTATATACTGCAATTTCAGTATAGTAATTTTAATGTATTTTTCAAAATTAGGTTGTGACAGAAAACAGATTGGCTCATACACACTATCCACCATTAAAGCCCACCAAACATTTTCATTCCAGGAATACCATCAAATCATCAGATGACCTCTTGTGGCTCTTCAGAGGGTCTGCAGATAGAGTTGTGTCCCTAAATCTTAGAAACTTTCTCACCCCTTATTCTTAATGCAAGAAGGATTTTCTGTTGTGGATACTTGAAAAACGTCCAATTGTGTTTTTGATGTGCGTAAGTAAAGTTAGGTCATTAAACGTTTTATCTCACTTAAAATAAATTTAGGAGTAAATAAAACAATACATTTATTATTTTATTTTAAAGTAAAAGGGCAAATTAATAGTTGGGCAGTAATTTAATTTTTTTTATCTTCTCAAACTGCAACTATTTGCAAATTTAATAACTCTTGATACTATCTTTATCTCAAGCATCATTTGATCATTTCTGAGTCCAGTTATATAAGGAGATGCAAATGTTTAAAACTTTCGAAAGCAACTGCTCTATGCTATTTCTAAATTTTAGTCTGCCAGCTTTATTTTTTTTCCTGGACTGTCTTCCTGATATATTTTGCCATTGTGTCTAATCATAGCAGCTCAAATGCTAGCTTCCATCATTGAGGTCTCTTGCCATTTATGAAGTATTATTAAATACCTTCATTGAGAATAAAATTAGAAACTATATTAATATAATCCTGGTCTGTCTATGGTGAAAAATTGCAGTCTGACAAAATATCATTTTTTCCTCTAGAATCTCACCTGTCACAGAAATCAGTATCAATCTACACTAGTGCAAGATTAAAGAGCCTTGCTCATTTGGGCTAAGGCATTCTGAAGCTAAAAATATAATCCAAAATCCTATTTCAGTCAGGACTGCTATGTTTTGCATGTTGGAGGTGAGATCCAAAAGATCTCAATATCAAATGTATCCAACATACTGTAAACTCATTAACTTGACTGTGATGAAGCATTTATCAAGAAATGCATATATTTTGCAGGAGCTTACCTATTCTTTTCGGACATTAGATTATTCAGTATACATAACTAAAGCTAATAAGAGGATCAGATAGAAACGGTTTTCATGTAACAGTTCTTATGTGAGTGGATTCATTGTCTTGCAGCTCCTTATCTGTCATATAAAAGCTTCCAGATGTCCATTTTGTGAGCCTGTATTTTGCAGCAGCTACAATAGAGTTGCATTTAACAATATTGAAGGGATCTTTTGCAGCAAATATCCTGTAGCATTTTAAAAGCAGTCACATTATTATTGTATGAACTTTGGATTATGTCATCCAGTACATGTGAAGAAGGTATTATGAGTTGTTCAAGTTCCGAAAAATGAGCCTTCTGCCTGGTAAAGCTTCCAAAAAGGAACAAAATGTGTTAGTACTGGGAAATGTTAAAAAGCAGAACCTTGCACACATGTTCATATAAGGTAACATCAGGTGTCAATTGAGTACATCACCATCATCACCCTTTGATATCTTGGCAGAAAAATGGCTGGCGGGGAGAACCCACACTGCTCTCTCTTGTTCCCTGTGATCTTGATGCACATAGCTGGGAAACTCAATTTTTTTCTTTCTTCCTATTAATCTTGCTCTATGTAACTATTTTGCACTGCTAACAGCAGCAGGAAGTTACTTATTGGGATGCTGTTAAAAAGGAAGAAAACATGAGATTTCCTCCTGTTAGCAATATTTTCAAGGATGATGTGATGAAAGAGGAAAAACATTGATGAATATGATGGTAGAGAACAGTAATACTTAGCAAGGGAAGGAAAAAATGAAGCTTTTTTCCTGCAAAATTAATCCCCTTCCCCCAGAAAGCTAATTAAACAGCTGCTCAATAATCAACCAGGCACTGATTCTATACTGCAAGGCTGAATGAAGATTCAGAAAGTCTGCTATTGGTTTGAAAGTTGAAATTGAATGAATGAACGGCTGGCCTTGTTATTATTCTCTTGTTGGGGTGCCAGATTTTTTTCCCCTTTGGTTTATGCTGGTATTAAGTTGCTTAATATTCCTGCAGGAGATGACACAATAAGGACAGTCATTTACAAGGTCCTGGGACAGCAAAGTCCAACACTCTTCCCCTCAAGCATAACTAGACTCCTGTCTGGTCTTGATTTGATTTGATTTGATTTTGGTGCTGCAAATGGTTTCTGGTGTTGATGAAATGTTAAGTATGATTGGATTTTCGAAATTCTCAGTGATCTCTTTTCTTAGTTACTATATAGTATCAGAACATACATATTTACATTTTGCTGGATTTAGTCTTTTTGAGAAGTTGGTTCTTTACTATAGGAAGCATTATTTGCTTCAGATTACTTAGAAGGTCAATTGAGAGTCAGTGATCCTATAAAACTGCATCATCAGATATGTTAAATTCTTAAGAGTTTCAGAAAGAGAGAATGCATTCTTTTTTGGAATGCTGGACATTGCCTTGAATAAACCAAATCTATAAACTAAGTCTAAACGAATGCAAAATATTTTAGATATATAACTAAAATGATTACATATTTTAATTTTAATATCTTGCAGGAAGATATGCTGAACAGAATGTAAAGTTATCATGGCCTTACTTACAGTGACAGATATGGAAGGAACAGTATCATCTACTATTCATCAAAACGGTGGCATTGTTGGAAATTCTACCATCTCTCAACCATCTGAACAGCTGTTTCGAATTTACCTTTATAATTCCCCAGGAAAGACAGAAGGTGACTATCTACTGTTTCCAGCTGGAGAGTATGTTGCAGAAGAAATTTGTGTTGCCTGCTGTAAGGCTTGCGGTAAGAACGTAGCTTTTTTTAAAAAAAATTGTACAAATATATATTGTCTTCCTTTGTTAGGAATTAGTAAGAAACAACTTTGTATTTGGGGGGTTGTTTTGCAATTTCTTTGGATCAAATGAATGAGTCTGTTCAACTTTTGGAATGGACCCCTCTCCCTTTCAGTATGCAATAGTAGCTCATTGTATTAGTCTTGTTCAGACAAATTTTGTATTTATTTTCTTTCTTTCTCTACCTCTTTCTCTTCAGTTTGCACGCCACCCAACTCCTCCAAAGTCTCCCATTCCTTCCCCTTCCCTTTCTCTTCAGCAGAAAAAAAATGGTTTCTAATTTATCCATAGTTCAGTCGCAAAGCCAAGTTCAAACGTACTATGTAACTTCTTTATAGCACAGCGTCAGAAATTGTGCTTTCAGTAAACCAAGGATACGAATTGCCCTGGTTTCAGGACCCAATGGGGGAGCTTCACACTGGAGGTGGTTGACTAATTAAAACCTAATCCTACTCCACCCGCCCTGTGTGTCTGGCTCCCTCCTTTGCCATGTTGTGTCAATGATTTTGTCTGCTGTGTTATTTTATAATAGGTGATTTGAAAGTTTTTTAATGGTTTATGTTGTAAGCCACCCAGAGTCATTGGATATGAGATGGGCGGCCAATAAATTTCATAATAAATAAATAACATATATAAAAAAATAAAATTAATGAAAGTTTATGTACAGTGCTAAAATAAAATAGCTAGTTAGATTAATCATGCCAAAGGAGGAAAGAGGAGCTCATTTATGTATTTCTGAATTGTATTTTAGAGATACATATTACATATATTTTTATTGATTAGATTTTATAGTTTAATGGATTAAGTGAATCTTGTTAAAGGATTGAGGGAAAGGCTGTTACATTACTTAATCAGAGCTTCGCTGCTGTTATATGTCATGGCACAAATCCTTACCTTTATTTTGTGGTACCATATGTCAAATAGATTAAAAAGTAATTTAACTCATGAAATGATACATGATCTTAACAGTTACTTCCAAAATCATTTTTGAGAACAGTGCCAGGCATCTTTGTTATCCAGTGAGTAATTTAATAGCAGTTTTTGGAACACATGAGACCCATGAATGCAGTGCTTGTCTGCAATTTGTTAAAGCAACCTTTGGAGTTGTGGGTATGTTGCTAAGATTATGCAACTGTTGTATGGAGTTTTCCATTGTAGTTTTGTCATCCTGGAGACAGATAATGACTACACAGATGCTGTGTTCACACTTCTGTCTTCTGAAGCACCTGTTGCAGAATTAATATGAGGCATTGAATACTTTAATTTGGCAAAGATTCCACAGTTAAAATATCCATATCAATATATACAAGAAATACCTTCATAGCTGATTTACTTGTAAGTCATATTACTGCACCATTTATTTACCACCATAACTCTGAAAATAGCAGTACAATTAGGACCATGCCTCAAATTATATGAAGCTAATAATTTTACTATTTTACCCTAGTGACAGGAATGAATTTGTGTAGACAAACAAATAATATTTTGCCTGTATGGATCTTCAAAGCAATTTGGGCTTGTAAAGTATGTTTTTTGCAAGACATGGTATGGCATGACACCTGAATTAATCTCTTCCTATCTTACATCCTATTGACTGTTTTCACACATTGCAATAAGCCATAATGTGATTTGATGGATATTGGTTTAATATGCTATATGCTATATAATACCATGGTAGAGATTAGTTTAATATTGTTTTAATATAAACGGTGACCCCTACTATTATAGTAGGCCTTTTTCAAGCATAATGGCTGAATGTGTGATTGAATATGAAATTTTTTGGCTTTGGCTCTGCCTCATATTGACATGTAATATCAATTTCTCTCAGGAGAACTTGACTTCATACTGGAAGAATATCCTGGTTTTTGTCTTGCAGTGTGTGTTTTTCTTGCACAAAAAGAGCAATAGGGGTATGTCGGTAGGCTTAATTTCTATGTACAAGAGCTAAAATATTGAGAAGATAGGGGGTGTAGGAAGCTTAGTCCCTAATATTTCTGCACAGTGTATTTTGCATATTTTCTGAGAAGTTCTACAAGTGGTTTCTAAAGTATGTTTAACTTCATGCATTTACAGTCCCAACTTATCCAGGTTTCTTATTGTAGATAACTTTGTGTTCACCTTCCTGATGATTAAGTGGAGAGCTAGAGAACAGAATTCATATGAACACACACTACATTCCACATTTTAAAGTGTAAAATATGCAGGGAGATGCCTAGAAATGCTTGCATAGAGCTGATTTTTCAACTGTTGTATTTGCAAATTTCACTTGTTTGTTTTAAAGGAGGGGCCCTGATTTAAACATTTTGGCAGCAGGTAACTGGCTAAAGTAAAAAAAAAACTTAACAAGATAGCATTGTTTGCATTGTAAAAACAAGATTTGCTAACTTTGGCAGTTGCTACAGAAAGCAGTAAGTGAAACTATTTGGCTATGATCTGTGTGATGGCAAGAATGCTAAAGGTCACAGACGTATCTTAATCCTCTGTCTGACTTGGTTTTCATCCCAGTTACATAATCATATTGCCAGAATGCTTTTTTGCTTTTAAATTGATACCTAGTTTCCATATTAAAATTTCTGCAGAGTCATGGAGAGGAGTAGGAGAAGGGATGGCAGGACCTGAGGGCAGAGTGAAAAGAGGGATCAGTCCAGAATCCCTATGTAGCCATAAGAGAACTAAGTCCAACCCTCCTTGAGTACCATTGACCCTTATCTAAGTCTATACAGGTGCCAACCATTACTTAAAATGATTCCTGTGCATAGGCTTTTAGCAATAAATCAGTTTAATTGAACCTTCATGTGTGGATCTATTCCTTTGCTCCTGACAGAGGGGCAGGTTGCATAGATACAGAATATATCCAGTGAGCAATATTCAGAAAATTAGTAAAAATTCAGTATTTGTAGTTTTCTTTTTTTATTATTAGTAGTAAGCATTCTGTTCTTTTTCAATCAAAGGGTAAATTTCCTCAATAAGAAATAATTACCAAATAACAAGATAAGAACAAGGTTTTTTTTTTAATCTCGCTATCTCAGCCACATTAGAACTGGTCTTCATACCATCTTCTCATAGATCAGCTTTCACAGGGTTATGATGGATTTTATTTACAAAGAATCAGATGAGCCATAAAAATAAACAATGACATGTGGAAAATTGTTTAGTATTCATGCATTCGTTCATTAGTATTCATTAATAGATTAAATAATTTATAAGGCCACCCAGCTCTAGGCAACATACATTAAAAACAGAAGAACAATACAATACAAATGCCCACCCACCCACCCCCCAAAAATCTAGAAGAAAACAACTATTAAAAGGCAACCAACCATGCGGGACCAATATCCACTCTAGCCTTGGAGATACAGCCAGGTTTCAGAGCTGTTTTCACCATGGTCCAGGGGAAAGGGGCAGTGTAGCTCAAGGAGAGGATGCTGTATCAGAAGATGGATGCTTTGGCAGAGGAAGGATGTTTGCTAGGTTCCATCAGGTGGATGGGACCTGGAGCATGCCATCTCTAGCCAATTGTATAGCCTATGCAGAAGCCATGGAAAACAGTGGTCCCCAACCCCCGGTCTGTGGACTGCCAGCAACAGGTCTGCACAAACAAGCAAAGCCCCATCCGCCGGATGCAGGCAGCATACAAAACCACACCCCCTCCGGTCCGCGGAAAAACCTCTCTCCTCGGAACCAGTGGTCCCGGGTGCCCAAAAGGTTGGGGACCTCTGCTTTAGATAACCAGGCCCTATGCCACAAAGGGCTTATTGGTCATAATTAGTACCTGAATTATATCCTTTCCTTGACTGGTAACCATTGCAGCTCATGGAGCGAAGCTATTACAGCGACCTGATAAGATATACCCAAAATTGCCTATGCTACTGCATTCTGCAGCTTCCAAGTGGTTTTCAAGGACAGCCGCAAATAGGCTGCATTGCAATAGTTTATATGAAGGGTCCTTGGTGCTCTCTGAGCTTGGTTATTTTCTTGCAGAGGTTTCATTACCCAAACTAGGTAACATAATCAGACTAGCACTGATTATGTTACCTTGTTTGGGTAATGAATCCCAAGAATTCCTCATTTCAACTACAAATCCTCATTTGAGCTACAAATATTCTCCTTTGTTAATAGTTTATATCAGACATGTCAAACTCGCAACGTCACGTGACATCGTGCAACGTATCGGGACGGTTTTCCCATTGCTGGCAATGGGGTGGGCGTGGCTTCCGCATGACACGTCCGGCCCACGGGCCGGCAGTTTGACACCCCTGGTTTATGTGTTAGGTGATCAAAGAGAGAGCATCTGAAAGGCCTCACAGTCAAGAGAAAGGTACAATTGCTTCACAAGATAGATTTCTGCAGAAGTCTTCTTAACCATAGCTTCCATTTACTTCTTGGGCTGAAATAGTGAGTCCAAGAAAGCCTCCCAATTGTGCCTGAGTCCCAAAGAAACTAAAAGTGTCACATTATTGGCCCTAGAAAGGTTCAGTAACCCATAGCTACCCAATCTTGCCAGGGTTGAGTTTAAGCCCATTCCTCCCCATTTAATCCTCCACAGCCTAAGGACACTTGGACAAGATTTGGACAGCATTGCTTGGTCAATCTGAGGTTGAGATACATAACTGGGTATCATCTGCATATTAAAGAAGTGAAGATCAGAAAAAAAAACCTTAAGTTGATTTATGCTTAAATCGTGTTGTGATGGTTTTACTTAGTGTTTTTAATGCACTAATTGGTGTGGAAATACTATTCTTTAAAATTGTGACACTAAGGGCTAGTGTATAATGATTAAACAAAACATTTGGTGAACAACAACACACTAACCCAGGGGTAGGCAACCTCGGCTCTTTTATGACTCATGGACTTCAACTCCCAGAATTCCTGAGTCAGCACAGCTGACTCAGGAATTCTGGGAGTTGAAGTCCAAGAGTCATAAAAGAGCCGAGGTTGCCTACCCCTGCACTAACCTATGTCTAGAAAAAACAACTAGAATGCATAATTCCTGCTCAAGGAAAAAGCTCAACATATGTAACCAAATTGTTCATTCTCCAGCATGAGGATGGAGACTTCACAAATGGGTTAACTTCATCCTCCTGCCCAATCAGACTAAGTCAAACGATTGCCACGCCTCCTGCTGGGCTGGATCCTAACCCAGTTACAACTTAGTCTTCAGCCCATCAGGACGCTCTTCGTTGGCTCCTCTGTTGTAGGCAGGTTGTATTCCCATTTGTGGACTCTCTATTTAATAATTATTGCTGTGGCTACAGCAATTATTACAGCTTTCCTGGGGTAGTCGTGCTGTCAGCCATAACAGATAGCCAGACAGCCAGGAAAGCACGATCGTCTCCAGACGATCAGCGGGTCGGCAGGCTCCGCGGGGGAGGGGGGTCACTAATCCAGCAGCACCCCAAATCAAGCAAATTGCCATTTAACAGCCTGGGAAGACTGCCCAAGGCAGTCTGAAGAGGCTCAGCAAGCGGCGATCGTTCCGACGATCAGCTGAGCCGCGGAGCTTTCCGGGAGGCCGCAGATCGCTTCAGCGCGGCCTGAAGCTCCGAAGATAAAACTTTTCTGGTTGCCTGGGGAGAGAAGCGGAGCTCCCAAAATCATAGGAAAAGGCCGCTCCTCTGTCCCCTGCCTCGGCTGAGGTTTCAGGGAGACAGGCTCACCGGATTTGGCGGGCTCATTGCGGCCGCCATTTTGGCCATTGTAACGATTTGGCTAGCCATTCCAAGACTGCAGGGAGGGTCTCCCCTGCTACCTCCCCATTTGTATAACGCCTCTTGATTGATTACAACTTGGGGAAGGCTGAACCAGGTCAACTGAAAGGTCTTTCTGGGCTACTGGGCCTACACTGCAGGGCCCCACGTGCCCGGCCGCCATTTTGTAAGCCTCATTGCTGCCTCTTTCTGTCTGGCCGCCATTTTGTACAGCCTCATTGCACACCTGCCGCCATTTTCTGCCCAAGGCAGTTTAAACCTACCATCATCAGCGGCATTGGAGCAGCAACGACTATTGGAGCAGTGACCAGCCTGGCTGGTAGCTCCCCAGTGCGCAAGGGCCAGTGTCTGGTCCAGTCGCCAACACCAATAGGAGCCATAACCGGCCTAGCCGGTTCTGGGACTAAAAGAACCCCAGTGCTCCATCTGTCTGAATTCTCGGTTTCTGCTGAGAGGCTCAACAGCGATGGCAGACAATTCCGATCCTAAGGCCGCCCACGGTGGTCCAGCATCCCCAGCAAAGAAGAGGCGCAAGTCCTCAAAGCTGGAAGCAGCTGGCAAGCTCAAGGCCAAGGCCAAGGCCATCTCAAGTAAGACCCGTTCCAAAGCAGCTGAGAAGGAGGCCAACAGGCGGCATTTGGCATTGAAGAGGCAGTTTTCAAGAGCTCAGCAACAACAGCCAGGCCCAGATGTCGCTGCTTCTTCCGCGGGGACTCTGTTCGAGCCTTTTTCTGCTCCTTCCGTCCCTCCATTTCAGAGCGCATGGTCTCCCAAAGCTGAGACCGCGCAGGGACAGGAAATACTGAGTCACCCAACTTGCCCTCAATGGCCAACTCAGCCACATGCGGCACGGTCCGCACCTGAAGCCACATTTACACCAACTGCAGCAGGGCTCCGATCTGTGGGTCCTCAGGAATTTTCATCTGAGCAGTTCCAGGCCTTGATAGCCCAGGCTGTCTCCCAGGGTGTGGCCTCTGCCCTTCAGAAAACCAGGCCAGAAACGGCCGTCCCTCCTGGTCCACCCCAATATCAGTCAGAGCCGGCGGATTATGCCCAATCCATCATCTCTGACCATTCCTCCCAGGGTGTAGGCAACTACCCGGAGGAATATGAGCCGGGTGAGATTCACCTTTCTGAGGAGGAGGAGACAGCACCTGATCCTGTTCTGTTTGTTGGGCTCTTTGACCCATCCTTATTCAAAGCCCTTTTAAATAAGGCAATTGCTTCGGCTAATATTGAGACGGAACAAGAGGAACCCCCTCCCCCCACTGATCAGGTCTCAAATCCGTTGTTCACAGAACCTTCTGTCTCTCAAAAGAAAATCCCTTGTCCTCCCTTGTTTCTGAACACCATCAAAAAGCAGTGGTCAGCTCTGGCTTCACCGCCCTCGCTGACCACTTCAGACAAGAGATTATTTAATGTGGCCTCTTCTCTGTCTGATTTGCTTGAGGTCCCATTGGTGGACCAGGCCATCACTCCCCTAGTCTCCCCATCCACCGTATCCGGTGACATGGCTGAGGCTTTAAAGCCAGAGGACAGGAGGTCCGAGTTTTCCCTTCGCAGGTCACACCAAGCCTCGGCGTGGTCGATGAAGGCGTCCACAGCTACCTCATTTTTCGCCAGGACCTCCATAATGTGGCTGCGTGAGCTCCAAGCCACGATACCCCAGGACCAGGTGCGTGTACACCAAACCTTGGGTAAGCTCCTGGCGGCGTCGGAATTTATGGCTGACGCCTCACTACACGCAGCCAAATTTTCTGCGCGGACCATGGGCTACAATGTGGCCGCTCGCAGACTGCTGTGGTTAAAACAGTGGAGGGCGGACCAAAAGGCAAAGTGGCGCCTGGCCACCGCCCCTTACACCGGCGGTCAACTGTTTGGGGAGTCTCTCTCTCCATACCTAGTGGAGGACCGCGATAAGCGTAGGGTTATGTCTCACCTCAACAAACACGGGGACAGATGCGCTCCTTCGGACTACCGAAGAGCGCCCTTTCGTGCATACACGGGTCCAGGGTGGGGCCCGCCCGCTCAGCCTTTTCCTCCCAGACCTGACCGACCATGGGAGCGACCTGGACCCAGACCCAGACAACAGACACAAAGCAAGCGGCCCTTTCGTGGGGGCGGAGGCCGTCCTTTCAGACAGACTAAATGACTCCAGGGACAGGATTCCCATAGGAGGCAGACTCTCCCTGTTCGCAGACCACTGGGAGAGCATTACAACAGACTCCTGGGTGCTCCGAACAATCAAGGACGGTCTGTCCCTAACATTTCTCTCCGCACCCCCGGATCGATTCATAGCTTGCCCGAGGCCTCGGCGGCTGGACAAAAAGAGGCTCATGCAACAGGCCATTTGTCATCTTCTGAACATAAGGGCCATAGAGCCGGTTCCCACTGTCCAGAGAGGGCAGGGATTCTACTCCATCCTCTTTGTGGTACCCAAGTCCTCAGGAGGATGGAGAGCAATCCTGGACCTCAAGGGTCTCAATTCCCATGTCAAATACGAGAGGTTCAAAATGCAGACGCTCCAGTCCATTCTGGCCGGCATCAGACGGGGCGACCTCTTCACATCAATAGACCTCACGGAGGCCTACTTGCAAATCCCCATTATTCCCAGCCATCGCAGGTTCCTCAGGTTTTATTTTGCCGGGCACCATTTCCAATACCGAGCCCTACCATTCGGCCTTTCTTCCACCCCAAGAGTGTTTACGAAAATCTTGGCGGCATTAACAGCCCACCTGAGGCTAATACCTGTGCGAATACAGTGTTACCTGGATGACATCCTAATTCAGTCTTCATCCGTCCAGGCAGCCCAGTGGGATCTCAACCACACCATTGGAGTACTACAGGCCCACGGGTTTTCCATAAATTTCCAGAAGAGCCACACTGTTCCATCCACCCGTCTGCTGCACCTGGGGGCGATCATAGACACGATGCGGTACATGGTCTACCTGTCTCCGGAGCATCAAGACAGCATCCGGTCTCTGGTGCTCCAGATACAGGAGGATCGATTGGTATCACTGGCCACTCTCCAAGCTCCTAGGGAAGATGGTCTCGTGCATGTCAATCGTTCCATGGTCCAGATTGCACTCCAGGCACCTGCAATGGCTCCTCCTACCATTTCAGAGGCTAGGCACGAGCTCCTCCACTCGCAAGGTCAGGGTTCCCATTCAGACCTTGCACTCCCTACAATGGTGGTTATCTCTGGCATTGGCAAAGGGGTCCTTATTCAAGGAACCTCCCCGTATCACCCTAACCACAGACGCCAGTCTGTTTGGATGGGGAGCTCACCTCCAGTCTCAGTTGGCTCAGGGCCGGTGGTCTCAACCGGACCTGCAGCACAACATAAACTGGTTGGAGCTCAGGGCCATACATCTTGCCCTCCTACACTTCAGGAGCAAGGTAGCAAGGCAGCATGTGCTGGTCCTTACGGACAATGTCGCGGCCAAGGCTCACGTGAATCGCCAGGGGGGTACCCGGTCCAGAGACCTCATGACAGAGGCCCGCCTGCTAGCTTCTTGGGCAGAGTCCAACCTCTCCTCCCTCAGGGCGGAACACATCTCGGGGGTAGCGAACTGGCAGGCGGACTCCTTGAGCAGATTGACGTTAGATCACTCAGAGTGGCGCCTGGATCCCTCCATCTTCATGGAGGTCTCGAACCAATTTGGACAACCAGTAATAGATCTGTTCGCCTCGCCGCTGAACGCTCAGCTCCCGAGATTCTTCTTCTGGTTCCCTTCCAGCGGGGCGGAGAGGGTGGATGCGCTACGCAGCCCCTGGCCCAGGGAACGGCTTTACGCCTTCCCTCTCCTTCCCCTGATCCCGGCAGTCATCCGCAAGCTGCTGCTGGAACGGGCGGAGTTAATATTGATTGCCCCATACTGGCCCAGACGTCCTTGGTTCGCAGATCTTGTGGATCTCTCCGTCTCTTCCCCATGGAGAATCCCCCCCAACCGCATTGCCCTGAATCAGGGAACCTTACAGCACCCAGAACCTCAGTGGCTCCAGTTAGCCGCCTGGCACTTGAGCGGCAACTGCTAACAAGGGGATCCTATTCACTGAGGGTCATAAAGATGATTCAAGCCTGCAGGCTCCCCTCCACGAATAGGATATATGACTCCACCTGGAAAATTTTTAGCCTCTGGTGCGCTAAGAGCCAATTAGATTTTTCCTCACTTACCATTCCAAAGGTATTAGAATACCTGTTGGAGGGATTGGACAAGGGCCTATCGCCCAGCACCATCCGTCGACAGGTCGCAGCACTGTCAACCGTGTTACAATGCGAAGACTCCACCTCTCTATCCCAGCACCTATGGTGCACTCCTTTCTCAAAGGGGCAATCAATACCAGGCCACCGGTGGTACACCGTTATCCCTCTTGGGACCTACCAAAGGTTCTGCAAGCCCTCACATCGGGGCCTTTTGAACCCATTGGAGCATGCAATCTCTGCCTCTTGTCTATGAAGATCGCCTTCCTGGTAGCTGTAACATCGGCCAGGCGCATATTGGAACTGGCGGCTCTCTCGGTAAGAGAAGATCTGTGCACCTTTCATGCAGATCGGGTGGTCCTTCGGCTACACCCTTCATTTGTCCCCAAGGTTAATACCTTGTTCCACAGGGCCCAAGAGATTGTCCTTCCTAACTTTTGTCCCAATCCGTCCCATGATTTGGAACATAAGTGGCATACTCTGGATGTGCGCAGAGCGCTGAAACATTACATCAAGCGCACCGCTGCTGTTCGAAAGTCGGAGGCGCTTTTTATTTCACCCCTCTTCCATGGGTCAGAAAGTGTCTGCTTCCAACGATTGGTAGATGGATTAAAGCTTGCATAGCGTGGGCTTATCAGGCACACTCATTGCCCGCACCTGGCCGCATCACGGCCCATTCCACACGCAGCGCGGCAACATCAGCAGCTTGGACCACGCAAGCTTCCATCACCGAAATTTGTAAGGCGGCGACCTGGTCCTCGCCTTCTCCCTTCATAAGGCATTACAAGATGGACAAATATGCCTCCGCAGACGCCTCCTTTGGCCGGAGGGTTTTACAACAGGTGGTCACATCCACCGAGACACAGGCCCAGACTGCTTCCCCCCCTTAGGGACAGTTGGCTTTGGTATGTCCCATTTGTGGAGTCTCCATCCTCATGCTGGAGAAGGGGCGTTGTCTTACCTGAACGCCTTTTCTCAGCATGACGATGGAGACTCCACCCCCATCCCCTCGACGGGCTGTCTGGCCCTGTGTAGGGGGCGGGAGGAGCCAACGCGTCCAATTATGTCTTCTGTGCTTCGCCTCGTCGTAACTGGGTTAGGATCCAGCCCAGCAGGAGGCGTGGCAATCGTTTGACTTAGTCTGATTGGGCAGGAGGATGAAGTTAACCCATTTGTGGAGTCTCCATCGTCATGCTGAGAAAAGGCGTTCAGGTAAGACAACGCCCCTTCGCTTGAATTCAGTATCTGAATGTTTAAATCATCATTAAAGATGATAAATTCAAAATTACAAATATGAACATGGTCTCTGGTACTCATAACTGAGTAGAAGTTAGCTTCTAGAACAGAAAAAATTTAGCTTGAAGTGGAAAGCAACTAAGAGAGAAGAATAAAGGCACTTTAAAAGCACTGATGAGTAAGAAGTAGATGTGTTCTCTGTTTAAGTTTTGAAATAATTGTAGAGATCAAAATGTGATCTGGAAACATAAGGCTAAACTGTATAAACATGCACAGGACAGATCTCATGGTTGATCCTTACCAGTAGTTCAGACATCAAACTCGCGACGTCACGTGACGTCGCACGATGTATCAGAGTTTTTTCCCCATTGCCGGCAATAGGGTGGGCGTGGTTTCCTGGTGACGCGTCCGGCCCGCGGGCCGGCAGTTTGACACCCCTGCAGTAGTTGAATGAGAGAGGTAAGATATTCGTGCTTCTTTTTGGTTTGGACCTAATATATATAATGTACTGCATGCCTACATTTGGATGTAGTGTACATAGTAGTCTGAGGAGTCTTTATATCAGTTATATAGGAAAGACTTTTTCTGCTTTGTATAGGTGGTACTTAAGGGGAATTTTAGTTGGGGATAAACAGCCACTAGAATAGCTGATCACACAACCCCATCATCTCTGTCACATCTCATATAAAGTCTGTTGTTTTGCCTACCCACAGCACACTCATTTCAAGCATTTGAGTGTTCTTTTTTGTTCCATGCACTAGGGCCAAGGCTTGATATAGTACATGTAGTGCTTGATCAAATCAAAAATTACTTAAGCGTATAGTATAGTAGCAACAAGTTATTACAGAGTGTGCTTTGTTCATGGAGAAAGAGAGGAGTGGGAGGCTGCGAGTGAATGGCTGGAGCTCTGATGATATTGAGTGGTCAGCCTCAGGAAGCTCACCCTGCTTCTCCCACCACATTTAGTTGTGAGTTTTTTTGCCTTTGCTTTGTTACACTCTAAATCTACTCTTCTTTAAAAAAAAAAAAAAAACTACTCTTCAAAACCACAACTCATTAAATGTCAGAGGGAGAATTAAAAAGTTGAGGTAGTCTTCAACTTACGACCACAATGCAGCCCAGCATTTCCATTGCTATGCAAGACAGTTGTTCAGTAGTTTTGCCCCTTTTTATGACCTTTTTGCCACAGTTGCTAAAACAACCACTAAAGTTAAGTGAATCATGAGGTTGTGAAGTTAATCTGGCTTCCCACATTGACTTTGCTTGCCAGAAACCAGCTGGGAAGGTTACAAATGGTGATCGCATGGCCCAGGGATGGAGCAACGGTCATAAATACATGCCTGTTACCAATTGCCCACATTTTGATCACGTGATCACGGGGGTGCTGCAACGGTTATAAGTGTGAAAACCAGTCATAAGTCACTTTTTCCGGTGCTGTTGAAACTTCAAATGGTCACTAAACAACTGGTTGTAAGTCGAAAGAGGAGAAGGAAAGGGAAATGGAGACTGATAGCTGCCCTAACTCTGATGGATTCTGGGCAGCATACAGAACCAAAGCATCCATTAAAAGAGAGAAAACCACACAGATAGCTTGGATTAAAATGATTTTAAAAGCAACACAAAACAAACAAAACAAAACCTGGGCTCCAAAAATACTCAGTCCTGGAACCAAAGCTGGGTTTTAAGAGCTTTCTGGAACCCTAGGAGAGAAGGCAGTATCCTGATCTCTGTTCCAGAGGGTGGGCATTGTGACCAAGAAGGCATATTTACTCCATCCCACAATATGTCAGTGTTAAACTAAGGGAATCTTGAATCACCTTTGGAAATCAACTGACAATACAGCCATGTAGCAGGGGTGACACATGGCCATCCAGTTTTCAAGGTCAGTGTTCTTGCAGCGGCATCAGTCATGTTGGGGTGGGGGGGAAGGAAGGGGCTGCTCTTTTCAGCACAGGTAGAGAAGGAAGCTGCACTGACTACTCCCCTAGTTAACTTGTTCTTTTGTTAGAAATCCAGAGGCTGTTGGGAGGGTCAGGAGATGAAGATGCCTGTCTTGAATAGGGGTTCACAGCTGTGAGGGTGACAATCTAGATTCTAGAAAACCAAAAGTCAACCCAGCACCTCCAAATCAAGTGTCTTGCATACCCTTAAGCTTGAAGATTCATGCCTATATCAGTAGAGAAAGAAATATTGAATATATTTTTACATAAGGATACTAAAAATACTAAGAATACTAAAACAAAACTGTTTTGCCAACTGCTGGCAGCAATATGTAGTCTGTGTTTCCCACAAGCAGCAAATCACTTATTCTCAAACAAAACAAGGTACATGCAGCTGTGTTGTGGGTGTACAAAACTCTCAGAACACACATATTTTGACTTTCACTCAAAACACTTAAGGAAACAGCTGCTTTGAAGTCAGAATATTTCAAGCTCAGAACATTTAGCACACTTTTACCAGCACCTCAATAAAATGTGAGGACTAGTCCTCTTCATTATTCCATCGTAAGTTAAAACTGTAAGACAAGATGGTGAACTACCCTGGAGGAATAATGAAACAGTGAAAAAAATATGTAATTAGGTGCATATTACCTGCTTCTGTACTTCTGATAGTCTTAGCATAACTTATTGCTACTTGGGCTCCTTTGCAAGGAATGGAAAGGTACATTAATAAACAAGGTTTACTTGTCATAAATTAATTGTATCCATAATTTATTAAACTAGTTAGAACTAGTTTCCAAAGCAGCTTGCAGTTAAAATATGCAAACAGATGCTTATCTGCATCATAATGTATAGCTGTGTGTGGCCCAGTCTTTTAATCCTAGGAGTAGCTGACCTCATCTTGATTCAAGGGCCTTCATATAGAACAGACGGAAGGATCTGCAGATGAATTCAAGGACCTCGTCAGATCATTTTATTATTCCAAGTTATGTTAGCATTAGAACCTACCTTCGTAGCTGGAAGTAGAATAAAATATAGCTATCTGAATTTTCAAATTTGAGGTGGCAGATTGACGTGTCTTGATCTGTCTACAGCAGGGTGTCAAACTCGCAATGTCACATGACGTGTCGCGACGTATCGTGACTTTTTTTTCATTGCCGGCAATGGGGTGGGCGCGGTTTCACCATGACACATTTGACACTGGCAGTTTGACACCCCTGGTCTACAGAATTGATATTTCAACCCTCTGGTTCTCCTTTCAAATCGTGAATTTGAAGAAAAAAAAAAAACCTTTGTTATCCAATTTATATATATTAAAACTTCCTAATTCAAGGAGGAAGTTGATTTTGTAATTTTCTTGCTCACTTTGAACTGTCCCATGTTGTTACAAGGATTCTCTAGCTTTCTGGAACAGTTTGGAGTGGCATGGTGTCTCTGTGTGTGTGGGTGCACGCACGCACACACACACATGCATGCAGGTACACACCTGTGCAAGCACATGCATGTGTTGACTATAAAATTACTGGGAATCAACTCTCATTCTGATCAGATGAGCATCTACTGGGCCAAAGAGCCTTCTCTTTGCAGAGAGACCATTAACAGTTTCCATTTAGTTTATCCTCTCTATTTTTAGCATGTAAATATATATCTAACTCATGAAATCAAAGCCAGTAGTTAAGGGAGGTTATACAGTGACTGCTGCTGAAGGGACATCCTGTCCTATTCTTTTCTGTATAATATTTGTTCATATCTCTTGTGTTCGTATAACATTATTTAAAAATTGCTGAAAAGAATTCCTGAATAATGTTCCTGTTTAGGTGTTAGCTTTTAAAAAAATTTGTTGATCGTCTTTTGAGATTTAAAATCCAAAGAAAGGGTGAAACCTTATCGGTACGGCCAGTTAAGCATCTTTTAGTACCATGTTCTATGTGATAAAGATTTTACTCATTCAACTGCCACTCATTCAGCAATTGTTCACACTTATGACTGGTCCTTGTACTTACATTGTTCATAGCATCGCCACAGTTATGTGATCATTATTTGCAACCTCCTTTGATGGCTTCTTGTTACCAAATCAATGAGGAAACAAGTAAGAGGTTACAAATTGTGATCATGTAACATCCTCACTTAACAGTGATTTGCATAATGATGACAACTGGAAATGCCAAAGTTTCTGTTGCTAAGTGGAACAATCAAATGACCACATTGCTTAGCTATGGAAATTCCAGTCCCAATTACCATTGTTAAGTGAGGACTATCTGTAGTGAGGTTCTTCTTTCTCTTTTGCCTTCTAGGGATCCTGCCTGTGTACCACAACATGTTTGCACTAATGAACGAGGTTGACCGATGCTGGTATCCTCCAAATTACACCTTCCAAATAGATGGATCAGCTACTATCACTGTACTCTATCGAATAAGGTAATGCTAATTGTGGTTTAATTGGAAGTAAATGGGACTTTGTTTCGGGTGAGATTGCATTGTTTTGTTCCTGAAAACAAAGCTAATATTTCTGGAGAAGGTTTGAGTTAGAATCTGATTTCATTTATGTATCACCTTAAAGAACTTTTTCAGTCATATGTAAAGAAGGGACTTTAATCAGAGAATCACGGTGTCAGTTAATGGTTTCTTTAATCTGAGTTTCTAATATATGGGCATAAATAAGAGTTAACAGGAGTGCTGAATTACCACCAGTTTATCAAATACTTGGGAGCCGAGGGCTTGGCAGCAGAAGGAAATGACAGCCAATCGCCAGCCATCAACACACCAATCAGCCAATAGGAAGGCACCACATAAACATGACTCAACAGAATAGCCAAAAGCATGTATTTCAGTAGAGAAAAATTCCCTGAAGATGGGCTCCAATATGAATCCGAAAGCTTGGAAGAGTACACCTCTGATTCCGGTGACTGACCCAAATTTGACCTCATAAATAAGAGTGTATTATTTTTAGTCCTTTACTGACAATCTTGAGCAATAGAATCACTCAGAGATTTTAGGGCAGCATGGCTGATAAAGATTCTGTAAAACCCTGTTCAAGAGTGTCAGGATCAGTGCTCGGTGCAAGCCTTTTCCTTAGTTGAAGGTTATAGGAGGATCCCATTTGTTATCTTTTATGCTCCTGATGATTCTTTTTACTGAGGAGTAAAATTCCTTCTTTAAGTACCCTGCAGCATAAATGCCTTATGGGCTAATAATACTTTCTGGCCCTTTACATGGCTTTAACCCACCTGGAAAATAGTACACAGGTAGTCCTTGTTTAACCTTCACTCATTCAGCAACTGTTTCAAGTTGCTATAGCGCTGAACAAGGGGTATGTAAGATGGGTCTTCATAGATGCGGCCATTGGCATGTCCCCTTGGTCATGTGATCATGATTCATGCACTTGGTGGCCATCTTGCAATTATGTTGAACCATCTTGTAGCTATGTGATTGCCATTTGTGACCTTCACTGCCAACTTCTGACAAGCGAAGTCAATGGCGAAATTGGCAGAAATTCACAAATGGCAATCACATGACCATGAGATGCTGCAGTCATGTGGGATTTGCCTAATGACAGCAACTGAGACAGCTGAAAATGTCATAAGTTGGCATAGTTACATGACATTGCACCTTACAACTGTTTCCCATTGCAATTGAGTTGCTGGTTCCAATTACCACTGGTAAGAGAGGACTACCTGTGTCTACAGGCAGTCTTAACAACTGAGATGTCACTTCTTGTATTCTGATTAAGTCTGCAGTTGGAGAGGGCGGATTTCTTCCCCAGCTGAGACCAAAACCCCTTGTATCAAATCAAAACTTGAAATTATATGTGTCAGAATTAGGGCTGGGATATTTAGTGCTGCCTATTAAGATTTGACATTAGGCAGCAGTGGGGCTTAATGATTATATATATCATTGAGTGAAACAAAAACATTCTAAAGGGATAATAAAGGAAAAAGAAAAGAAATACGTAATATATCTATAACAGTGTTTCTTAAACTTTTTTCCCTCAGGGTTCGTTTTAGTTTTTAAAAATTATGAAGGACCCCAAAGGAGATTTTGTGTTTATAGCTTATATTTACTGTAAATTTGCTATACTGCTTTTCATTATTTAATGGAATTTTGATATTGTATTATTTTCAACATAGACTGAGAAATAATTCTGAATTTGAGGACCCCAGGAGTCCTAGCACCACATTTTAAGAAACTTGTCCTAGAACATTGAATTGTGCCACAATGTAATTCAAGCTGTGGTAGAAGAAGTATGACATACAGACCATGAAGAGATACTTGTGTATTGTCAAAAAGGGCAGTTCTTTAGTATGTTAGGATTCACATCATTATACTGTAGAACTAGCCTCTGAGCAAGCAAAGGGCAAATTGAAGTCACTCTGCAGATAATTTGTACCCTTCCTTTATTATTATTCAGATCTGAAAACTAATTTTGAGTTAATGGAAGTAGTTGCCTCAGACTAGAAGAGTGGCTGTTGGACACTTCCACGTTGTAGTGCCGACATGATGATTGGTCTTTGATCTCACACATATATGAAATTATTTTGTTCCTTATCAGATAGCTGATGTGGCAAACAATCTACCTTTTCTTCACAGCTTCATAATGTAACCTGATAGCATTGGCAGTAGTGAGGAAAGTTTATTCTCCAGTCCTACCAGAATCTAGAATTACATTGATATACATCAGAAGTTGTACCATGCCCAATAGCTTTCTCTAGAGAACTACTTCTGCCTTCTCTTCTCAGAAGCCATGTTCTTAGATGTTCTTACTTTCTTCTGTACCAGAAATTTATTTAAACAGGAATTCAGAGCTTTTTTTTTAATATGAGGCTTAGGAAAACATTGAGAAAATAATGACTGTAGTGATTACAGTGGCTGCTTCAAAAGTCTGATCTTCAAAGTTGGCTACATTCAGCATAGTAATTTATATTGTGGTTGGTCGCATAGCCAGCCAGATGTTTAGACTGGATTTGGCATATTTGTCCACCTATTGAGTCCTTATATATATTATTTTATTATTAATTATAAAATCTAGCATAATAATTTCAATTCTTTCCAGGGAGACTTCACTCTGAATCAGATTTCCCCCCATTAATTAACAGTCCTTGTCTTAGTGGCTTGATTGACAATTATTTGTCAGTTGACAAAGTTACTAGCTAAATGCCAATTTAAGTTAAAATAATTATCTTATTTCAAATTGAAAACTTATTTGACATGCATTAAATTACTGCTTGGTTTAGTGAAAAACAAAATGCTAAAATTGTTGTGTGAATGTTCTTCCCATGAGTTTTGAGTAGCAGCCAAATTTATGAAGTTTATTTTCCAAAACTTTAAAGGTAATAATTAAAAAAATAAAATTAGTTTGATTGATTGACAGAATAACATACTCAAAACCCTAATTTTATCTCATTTAGATTTTAGTAACTTTATTCTGTGAAAAAGTAAAAACTTTAATATGTGACATACTGTTTCTATACAGATTTTATTTCCCACATTGGTATTGTAGCAACAATATACGAGCATACCGGTATGGTGTTTCTCGAAGTGCAGAGAGTCCCGTCCTTGATGATATTGTCATGTCTTACCTATTTGCTCAGGTAAAAATTGTTAACTCATTATATAGATCTGTAGGTATTTACTCATAGATTGATTATGCTTATGTTACTTATCTAAAAATACTTGAAAGGTTATACTCTTCAGTATAACAAGATTGGGAGTAGCATGAAAATACTGCTGAATTGTGTGGTTTGGACTGATTTTTATGGAAGATTTTTCAAGTTACAGTAAAAATAACCCACAGTGAAACACTCATCCTAAGTTCTCGGTCTTGTTTTTGATTCAGTGGCGAGAAGATTTTGTCCACGGGTGGGTAACAATGGCTGTGACTCATGAAACGCAGGAAGAATGTCTTGGAATGGCTGTCCTTGATATGATGAGAATGGCCAAAGAGAAGGACCAAACTCCATTAGCCATTTACAATTCTGTAAGGTAATTATTTTTTGAAATAACACATCAATCACATATACAGCATAAGTAAAAATACATTCTCAATCTCATATATTCTATCCAGATAGATCACTGCAATTCATATCTAAGTATTGCTATTAGGTGCCGAAGGTAAATGCCTCTGCTAGAAATGAGAGCAAAGTTAAAGGAGTGATGACAAAGAGTTGTATCAAGGACAACTCATTTCTCCTCTTTTCTGTCATGATCTTCTACTTTCTTTAACCAAAACATGAATAGATTAGATATTCATTAGGTTTAGAACAATAACTGTTTCTGAACCTATTAACTGTTTTTCAAAACCGGTAGTTGAGGTTTTCAGATCTGTTGGCAGAACCCCCAAACTGTAATTGTGCAAACAGAAAAGTAAATTCTTTATTTCTTTTACACACACACACACACACACACACACACACACACCAGTACTGCATAGTCATCTGTTTTAGACGGTCCACAGATAAAAATGCAGAAGGAAGGATGGAAAGGGGGGGGAAGGAAAGTTCTATTCTGGTCACACGTTGAAAATTAAAATCAACTCACACTGCTGTAGTTTCCCCCAAAACTTTCAGTACAGTATGTACAACTCTGAATGATATGTCTGACTTACGGTATGTCAGCAATTTCATCTCCACAGTCCTAAAATGTACATATTGTCCATTATACTACATTGGATTGCAGAAAACAGATATTGACAGATTTAAAGGAGCTAGCAGTGTGGTTCATTTTATTGGAGGGTAATAATATAGCCAAATGCAAGAGACTTGAATTGGGTTTTTTATCTATATTTCAATACAGTATAATATTTATTTTTTCCCCTTAAGTTCTTAGTTCTGTTGGCTGTAGATAGAATGTTTGGTGATACAAATGCTCAATTGTAAACCCCTTGATTTTTTACTGTAGAAAAATAACTGTCTTTGAATTGCTCTTAGTGATGTTTGATTACTCATTTGGTAGTTCTTGTATTCACAGCTACAAAATGTTTTTGCCAAAATGCATCAGAAAAAAAATCCAAGATTATCATATTTTGACACGAAAAAGAATAAGGTACAGGTTCCGGAAATTTATTCAGCAATTCAGCCAGTGCAAAGCAACTGCCAGAAATCTGAAACTGAAGTATCTCATTAATTTGGAAACCCTCCAGTCTGCCTTTTACTCAGAAGTGTTTAATGTGAAGGATCCTGGAAGAGAACCTTCAGATGCAGAATCTTTTGCAACCGTTATTATAAGTGGAAATGGCGGGATACAGTGTTCCAGAGGAAAACAAAATGTCAGTGAGATACTTGCAGATGAGGTAATATTTGATCATGTTCTTTCATGCTTACTTCAGTAGCAACCTATTAAGATGTCATTGGATGACAGAATGATTTTGCTTTGTCATGAGAATGCATAGTAATTAGAAACAACACTGTACAGTGATTAAAAATTACACAGTAGATAAGTAGATAATTTCTCAGAAGATAATTAATGGGCAGAATGGAAGATTGAAAGCTTCGTAAATCTTAGTTGGCACCTACTTCTTTTCCGCAATCTCCATGATGCAGGGGGTTGGTTAATCTTGTGGAATTCCAGCTATATGTTGCTTCTTAATATTCATATAGGCCTACGCACACTAATGCAGAGGTCCCCAACCTTTTGGGCACCAGGGACCGGTTATGTGGAGAGAGATTTTTCCGCGGACCGGAGGGGGCATGGTTTTGTGTGCTGACTGCATCCTGTGGATGGGGCTTTCCCTGTTTGTGCGGACCGGTTGCTGGCATGCTGCGGCCCAGTATTGGTCCACGGACTGGAGGTTGGGGACCCCTGCACTAATGCACATGTAATTCTTCTTAATTTGTGCTTAAAACCAGTACAAATTTGTGCTTAAAACCAGCAGGATTGTAAACTTGGACTACTTAAAATTACCAGTATTATTACTGCAGAGACAACTGATTTAGCAATAGAAATTATTGTAAAACAGAAAATGGCATTTTCAACTTCTCACTGTGATATTGGTATATACATTTTCCTTTAATGTTCTGTCTTTTAACGGTAATACTACAACTTTGTATTTCATGAGGTTTTCCTTAGAACTATAGAAGAGAAATGTTTGGAAATTGTTTCACCACAATGTGCAGTTGATGCTTGAGGGTGGAGTAATCTTTCAACAGTTTATTCAGATGGATTCCTTCTACTTGTTAACCTTTGGAAATTTTTCTGATATTCATTTAATTGTTTTGATCATATGGCTATGTTCCAATCCCTATTTCTGCTGCAGATGTTGTAAGGGGGCAGGAGATGTCCTCCTGTCCTAAAAACCTCAATTATTGCCACATATGATCACATATATTTATTAGCAGTGGGCCGCCTAAAGTATTTGGCAGTTCAGATCTATAAACATTAAATTAAAATTTCATCCTTTAAATTGATTTAAATCTTGATCTAAATATTTAAAATGATTATCTTCCAAAGCGTCATTGTTTTTTGCTCTTGTTTTTTGCAGGACATACAAACCTACTGTGATTTTCCTGATATTATAGATGTCAGTATTAAGCAAGCAAATCAAGAAAGTTCTGGAGAAAGTAGAATTGTAACCATTCACAAGCAGGACAGCAAGAATCTGGTACTGTAGCTAACTTTGGTGACTTTGTGTTATGTGTATTAATTGGTCAAATAAATTGGATAACGTGCTTTGCATTTTAGCATTACTTTGGTATCTAATACAGCCACAGTTGGCAATCATAAAAACAGTTATTTCTACAATGTGCAATACAATCATTTTCCAATTAAAAAAGGAAGCTTTTGAGGATGACATCATAACCCTTACTTATTCTCTTGCAAAATTAATGTGGGTGATTATTCTATTTTGTTAAATATTACAGTCGGCATTATACAGTGTTTCAGTTTCCAATCTGAGAAGCGTTTTAGAATATGTGGATGGGAGGCACAAACATAACAATCGCCCACCTGTTTGCTATACTTTTAATTGACCACATTGCTTTCAGATTCCCAAACACAGTTATGGGTAAAGATGCAGCTATTTTAAAGAGTTGCAAAGAGATACCACATTTGTAATCCTAGATACTCCGAATCTTCTTTTTGGAAATGAATTTGAAGTAGAGATTTCTATTCTTGAGGGTAGAAAACAGAGAAGCACATAACCCCAAATGCATGTCTTATTTTAGTGTGGAAATATTGGAGAGATTTACCTATTAGTATTTGTATCTAAACAGGCCTGAATAAGATTGACATGTTAGCTATCCATGTTTGTTCCTTTTCCTCACATGAGAGCATCCTTACACAATTTTTAAAAATGGTAGTGTGGCAAATTTTCGCTCACCCTCAGCTGGATAACTCTGTTGAGAAATTGAATGTTTTCTAAGCCTGTATAAAATTGTTTGCTAATACCCTTGTATTGAATTATGGTTTGTTCTGAAAGTTGATGGTTTTGACATAATCAACATGTACTCTAGATATTAATTACATGTACAGAACACATATTTTTGTCTATAGATATCTGTGGGGAATGACTTATATACTAAGACTTCTTGTATATGTATGAGATCTAATACACACTGAGGTGGACCTTTTAGAATCTGAACTGCCTGGGCCTAAATCAGGGCCCATAAACATTTTCCACACTGATTATAGCATGTGTCCTTTGAGTGATAGATAAAGCACTATATTTCAAGAAAGAGGAAGGGGCTAAATCAAAATAAAACTTGATTCAAGCATATTTAAACCAAGTATAGTTAATATGAATAGTTCCTTGCTATTGAATAATGCCTTATTCGAATCATAAAGTTGGAAGGGACATCTAATTCAGCCTCATGTTTGGTGAAAGAAGCATGCAGTAAAGTAAACAACAAAAGCCATGTTTGCAAAGTTTGTATCCTAACAGATGTCAGGACAATTGAATTTCCCCATCATTACTACTTTGTGGCTCTTTGAAAGATATACCTTTCAGTTTGCTTTTTGAAAAACATAATTTTTATTTTCTTCTTGGCTGGCTGGACTGTAATAGATGCCAATAATACTTATTTAAATTAAAAAAACTAAAATTTCAATTAATTTTATAGCAGATCAAAGGCCATGTTTAGTGATTTTAGATCTGTGTGTGACGCAAAGGTATTCAGTTTGTTTATTCATTGGGTTGAACTCTGTGGCCCATTTAAAATCTCTACCTCTTAAGAAAGGCACATACTCCAAAAAGATCAGAAGGCCTCAAGAGAGGCTCAAGCAACCGGTAACAGGCAAGTGCATCTGATACTCTTCATTGAACCTCAGGTTGTGAAATACACTACAGTGCAATATAATACAATTAGCTCATAACAGATGAGACTTGGCTGATTTCAAAGAATTCTTGCCACTCTGCTTCACAGTTTCTTTACATATTTCCATTGTGATGGGCATTGATTGGCCACAAACACATAATCCAGATGCTCATTGGGAGCAACTAACATTTTTTTTTCCCAACTCAGAAATGTCAACAGCACCAATTGTATGTAAGCTTTCCACTTTAATGCTTCTTCCTCTCCTACTTGAATCCTGTTCCTTGCCAAAAAAAAAAAAAAAGCATACAGAGTTTGCTGATGTTTTCAGGGAGGAGGAAATGACTTCACTGCTTCCTCATAGTGCAGGGGTGTCAAACTGCCGGCTCGTGGGCCAGATGCGTCACGCCAAAACTGCGCCCACCCCATTGCTGGCAATGGGAAAAAAGTCACGATACATCGCAACACGTCACGTGACGTCACGAGTTTGACATCCGTGTCATAGTGTGTATGACCTTAACATTAACTTGAAACCTGTAGTGGAATCAATGACTGAAAGGAAGGCGGCTCCTCTGGGAGAGTTAAGAGATATTCCAGTCTGGACTTTATAGATGGGAGGAAGCATATGAAGACAAACACTTGGGTTTCTGTTTGGCTTTCCCATGGGAAAACAGTCTGGCAAGATTCTTATGTACAATGGAGTCAACAATAAAGGAACCTCTTGACCCGAATCCTGGAGCCACTTTGATTGTTTGCACCTGGCAAAGCCAGAAGTTCAAATCCCAGCTAAGAGGCAATATACTATGATTACTCAAAGGTTAGCTACATTGAAGGAGTTCTTGGTTAATAATCTGAAGGAGGGCTTCATTCACTCTTTTAAATGAGGGATCCTTGGTGCTCTCTGAACTTGGTTGTTTTCTTGCAGACATTTAATTACCCAAACTAGATAACATTTATCAGTGCTAATAAGGAGTGGGGTTTGCTCTCAATTTATATTCTAATGGCTTGCCCTATCAGTGTTGGTGGGGGTAGTCTTAGAGCAGGGGTGTCAAACTCGCAACGTCTCATGACGTGTCGCGATGTATCTTGACTTTTTTTTCCATTGCCGGCAATGGGGTGGGGCGGTTTTGGCATAACGCATCCGGCCCATAGGCCGGCACTTTGACACCCCTGTCTTAGAGGTTCTTTGGGCTGTTTATTGCTAGCTTGTTTGGCAGTTCTTTGATTGGAGTTTCATTTACTTGATGGTCTGATGTTAATCTTGGAGTTAATCTATGCTCATCTGGTGGCTGATTGCTGGAGGGAAGGTGTTTTGGTCTTTTTATCCCCCTTTTAGTTTTTTGATTGCCTCTTTGTATAATATGTAGATATTGTTTATGCCTGTGTGTCTACTGATGGCTAATTTGTCAGAGTGGAAGACTTCTAGAAATTTCATAGCATTTTTGGACTTGGCTTGGTCTAGGATGGTCACAGTTTCCCAATTGAAACTATGACTAAATCTGTCCATATGTTGTGAAATTAAAGAGTTTTCATCATGTTTTCTGACTTCTAGTTGGTTTCATTGATGCATTCTACCAGTCTTCTGCCTGTTTGTTTTACATAATGGCTAGGTAACTCCTTTTCTTAGCTGTTCAAACATGCAGGTGACTCTGTTCCTTTTGAATTGCAGACAGATGTTTCATTAGTGTGACCTTGGGTACTGTTCTCCTTCAAGCTGTGAAAGAAGGGGGACGTTCTTCTGCTATTATGTGTTCTCTCTCTGAGAGGTTGTTTCTCCCAGCTGAAAGAAATTATCATATTTTCAATAAAGATTTGCCTGTGATGAAAGTGGCTGTCCAGCAATAGAAATATTTCTCAGAGGGGACAAATTATTCAATACAGGCAAACACAGAGCATAGGAATTTGCAACATTAGCAAATGGCACAATCTCTCAACAGCAGCCAATAGCACTGAAACAGCCACAACTTTCTCAAATTTCATTCCCTTGGGAATAATGGGTCCTGGATTTTGTATGCATTCTGTAAGTTAACCCTTCATCCCTTGGTTCAAAAATTGTTGCCCTGTGATTCACTGTTTCACCCAGTTAAAGGTCATGACAAGTGTTTAGTAGTATAGATCAGGGGTCCCCAACCCCAAGGCTGCAGCCCACTATTGGGCCATGGCCTGTTCAGAACCAGACCGCACAAGTGGTTGGGTGAGTGCCATGCTGGTTCCCCTCTCCTCCCCTCTGCCAGGCCGCCAAGCCATAAAATTTGGGGACCGCTGGTATAGATGTATCAATATGTTGAGTTAAAGTTTTGCTCTGGATAATTCTTTACTTAGCTTAAAATGGCAGGAGACAGAAGCTTGCATGCCAGATAATTTAGCCCTTTCTATTTACACAGATATACACACACAAACATACAGTTGAATTTCTACAAAATATAAAATACAAGAGATACAGAAAAAAATTAAAGAAAAGTAGTTTATAAATGCCTAATACAGAGTATTAACTATTTGGAAGTAAAGTATCCTGCTCAGTCTTCAAGAATGGGCAGCACGCAAATAAAGTAAACAAATAAATTAAATAGCATTATTCAAAAACATAATGTTAAGATAGAAAACTCATGCTTATTCAACTCAGCGCATAGCATTGACTGTATGCTTTTTTTGTAACTTGCATTTTATTACTTTACATACTTTACCACATTTTTTTCTTGTCATTTACAGGAAGCTGAATTTCATTCATTAAAGGATGCACTTTCTTTTGTATCATTAATTGATGGATATTATAGATTAACAGCGGATGCTCATCATTACCTTTGTAAAGAAGTGGCACCTCCTTCAGTTCTTGAAAATATCCAGAGCAATTGCCATGGGCCAATTTCGTAAGTAGTACTTTATTCTGACATTTATTTTGGGAATGGATAACCTTTTGAACTAGAGGCACATCAGATGCTAGGTTAGGCATTTGGGAACACAGGAATCATTGGTACATTAGCCCTGCTCATTTGTACACACAACTTGCCTCCAGGGCTATAGATGCAACATGGACCATATTGAGGAAGACGCTTCTTTCTACCTGAGGAAGCAGGTTAAAATAGCTTTGTTTTTGTTGTTACTGCTAGCAATAGAGGAAGTTAAAAAGCAATTTTATACATCGTTAAGTTTTTATCTATACACACACACCAGTTATTTGAACGATTGTTTGAAAATATGGGAAATTGCTAACAAAAGAAATTACTCTTGGTACAGACTACTTCTTCCCCTTCCTTCCATAAAGATGAGGAAAAAATATTTCTGAGTAGAAATCAGTGGTGGGATTCAAATATGTGAACAACCGGTTCTCTGTGTGGATGCCACTTCCGGAAGTCCATTCTGGGCCTGGGCAACAAAAAAGTAACTACTGGTTCTGCCGAAGTGGTGCGAACCAGCTGAATCCCACCACTGGTAGAAATGTATGTGATTCCATATAATATGTCCCGGTTCTGAGCAATTCAATATATTAACATGTTTCAGTTAAGGTACTGATGAATTATAAAATCAAGTGAAAGTTGCATAGTAAAAAGTTCACTGTAACAATGTCACTCAGAGAAAGTCAGATATTGGTGTCCATCTTTAGGAAATCACATTATCTAGAATGACATGATTTCTTTTTTGGCTTAACTGGAGCACAAATAATTCTCTGAATTGTGTCCTTTATAGTCTGCCAAATTTCTTCAAACCTCTTCTGATGTCCCGTTTTATTTTAAAACATATTTAATTATTTTAATCTCTGTTGCGTCCGTCCCATTTTGTCCTGTTCAATTAAAGATAGTCCTCAAAGTACAACCATTCGTTCAGCAACGGTTCAGTGTTATGGCATGGTCCCCGAAGCAATTGCGATTGAAGCACCCCCACAATAATGTGATCAGAATTTGGGCACTTGGCAGCCTGACCGCACTTAAAGCTGCAGGGATGCTTAATTCCCTTCAACTGCCTCCCATCTCTGCCCTTTTGGCCCGCCTCTTGGCCTTGCCACCCTGCCCTGGCTGGCCCTGCCACCTTTGTCAGGCTGCATTCGCTGGCCTTGCCAATTGTGCGGTCCACAGCTAACCTTCACCACCACCTTCTTCCTGCAGCTGCTGCTGAGACACGCCTGGTCTGGCCTTTTGTATGGCAGCTGCTGGCTATGCTAAAACCATGTTCCCAAGGCTGCACCTGCCCTTTATCCAAATCATTTGTAACCTTCTTGAAATGTTTTTTGAGGTTCACACGGGTCCAGCAGGGCCAGGGGAGTGCAGCTGGATTGCTGCTGTTAAGCAATGAGTTAATGTGACATTACACTTTATAACCACATTGCTTAGTGCTGGGTATTCAGGTCCCAATTGCCATTGTAACTTGAGGACTAATTGTAAATTTTATTTGGTAGTATTCTGCTGGTGAGAGAACAGGTCAAGGAAGTGGGAGCTGATTTTAGCAGTTTTTTATTTACTGAAAATAATGTGGAAAGAGAAGTCTTAGATCAAGAGAGAAGAAGAGGAATTGCCATTTCACTGACAGATTCTTTTTGTGAAAAATCTGCTATATCCCAATATATTCTGTAATTCAGAAATGTCAGCTCTTTTTAATACTTTGTTTTTCCTCCTCTTTTTTTTAAATAGCATGGACATTGCAATCAGTAAACTGAAAAAAGCTGGCAATCAAACTGGCTATTATGTTCTTCGTTGCAGTCCAAAAGAGTTTAATAAATACTTTCTTACCTTTGCCGTGCAGGTTAGTATTAAGGATCCAGATTTCCAACTGCTTTGACTACGGTTAAGAGGAGAGTTCAGTTTCTTTTATTTTGGATATATATATTTTTTATCTATTGCTTTTCTTGACTCTTTAAGAAAAAAAATCACCTTTTGTTTTCAGAATAACATGATCAGCATCTCTGTTTTGAGAATAGCATATGTATTTATGAAAATTGGCCACAAATTGGATCAATATTTTATTAATTTTCCCATTTACTCTCTCTGTTAATTCAAGTGCCAAATAAAATTTAAATTTTCAGAGTTTGGTTGTGATTTATATCCATTTGTGTGAATTTGCCAATAGAACAGTAGTTTAGAAAGAGATACAGGAAGTCTCAGGAACTTCTCAAAGGAACTTCTGAAATGGTTTACAAAGATTATCAGTTCTTCCTTCAAAAGACACAGCACAATATTTGTTACTCAAGAATAACTTATCAAGAAGTGATAGGTTTCTTCATTTGTTAAAAAAAGGTATATTATTCATAAGTATCTGCAATTTAGAAGTTATGATAAATTTTGAAGAACATGCTGCTGATGTTCTCATATATTTAGCCTCATAAGTTGCCAATTTTTCTGTCTATTGCTATTGTGATATTTCTAAGCAGAGTACAAAGCAATTAAGATGATTCAAGTTCAGAGCTTGCTTTATAAAAAAAATCAAAATGTTTGCTATATAAGTTTATTTTTATATGCTAAAAGAACTCTTAGTAGTACAGTTCAGTTCCTTTGCATTAAACAAAGCTGAAGTGTTGAGCTGTGTCAGTCCTTTGTTCCAGAAAGCTTTGTTGTAGATTAAAACAAAATTAGGCTACATTAGATGGCATTTATAAAGCAGATAAAATCGACCAGATTTTACACTTTGCATCTTTAAGTATTAATGTCATGATAGCTGTATATTCAGAGTAAAATTAAAACATAATTTTGTTCCTCCATCAACTTATTTCATTGTTTGTAATGGAGTTTATGTGAACGTTAGAAAGCTACAAGAAACTAGTAATGAACTAGAATGAACCATGTCCTAGCCAGCCATTCCTTTGTCATAAAAACTGTTCTTTTCTGTTCTCCTAGTTATTTTTTTACTTCACTTCCCCACCCAATATGGCTACAGGACATATTCCTAGGTCATGATTGCCAAATTAGAATTATGCATGACATTTGATTAAATTTACACAATTACAAATAAATGTTTGTTGAATTAAAGCATTTTTAAATTGTCTTTAAATTTTGCAGCAAGACAGCATAATTGATTATAAACACTGCTTGATAACAAAAAATGAAAATGGAGAATATAATCTTACTGGAACTAGAAAAAGTTTTACCAACCTTGTGGATTTGTTGAATTGTTACCGTACAGAAACTGTCCGATCGGATAATATGATTTTCCAGTTTACCAGATGCTGCCCTCCAAAGCCAAAAGGTAAGCAATGTGAATTTTATTTGTTGAGGATGATATTGTGTGGCCTAACTGAACTAGAGAAATAACTGTCATTTGAGAAAAATACAAAGGCCTATGTTAAACAATAAAAAGAGCAGTTTTAACAACGTGGTTCTCAAATAGGCATGTGTATATACACATTCATAGGCACATTCTTCAGATTAGGCAGACAGACAGACGGACATTAGGATTAATAGATAAGATTAGATAGATAAGATGAGATAAGATTAGGATAGATAAGAGGAAGGGAGGGTCAAGGAGCAGTTGCTGTCTTTCTCCTTCACTGCAGAGAATATTTTGCCTTGCAGAAGGATGCTTTCTTATCCTCAGGTTTAGTTTGACGTTCTAATGAATAAAGTATCTTTTCCATTTTTGTTGTTATGTCCAAGTCTTGTAGGTTTTTTCCTGTTTGTATTAAATTATAATTCTCTTCATTTGTAGCTTTGCTGATTAAGTCATTTTCTTCTAATTTATGTTCTGTTATCTGATTTGTTTGTTCATTCTTTACCATCATTTTCTGAGTGTTTTTTTAATGTGAGTTTAGATTAAAAATGTACTCATTTATGTCGTCAAAGTTGTGTTTGATCTCCTCGTGGTTTAAAGCTATTGTCATTTGTATCTGTCATAGCATTATATACATTTCCTCCTGGAAAGTATTTGTCTTGTCTTGAAAAGTTGCTTTTTGAGGTCTTTGATATTCTAGGCTAGGTCCTTCAGGAGTAAGTATTAAATGTGGTTTTCTGTCATTTTTTGATAAGTAGGCCATATCCATGTTATCTCCTCCTTTCAAATAATCCTTCGTCAGTGCCATAGTCTCTATAATTAGCCTTGTCAAACCAGCCAAAACTCAAAATCCAAACAGCCCAATTTTATATAGTTCTTATCTTTATATATAGTTTTTATAATCTACTGTATTTCCAATTGTCAAGGCATCAGTAAAATCAGTATTTTATAACAGTTCTTTCATTCAGGGGTCAGTTGTCAACCTGTCAAAATTGCAGTTCAATATATTTAGCCACCTTGAATCCTTTCCGTAAGTTCCCCCCTAAAAGATTAGCCAAGAGTCAAAGTTTTTCTTTTTCTGTAAACAGTTCTTGAGTTTAGACAATAGTCAGGAAGCTGTTCAAAATACTGAAGCTCCGTTTTGCTGCCACCTCCCCCGCTGACTGATATAATTGGATCTTCTGAGATTTAGGAATGATTTCATTCTCAGTCCAGATTAAGTTCCACATTCTTGCAATAAAACTTATATGCTCCACTCATTGTCCAGAATGTATGGCACAAGTGATATTTGTGTACACATATTTGTGTATTTGTGATACATTGGGATTAGGATAAAGAGGAAAGTAATGAAAGAAGAACGTAAGTTGCTAACCCTAAAAATATAGGAAATGTTTAAATCGTTCCATCCTTCACTAGAGGATTCTAAAATCTGTTTGGATTTAACAAATGGCTCATTCTGTACACTGTTTTACAAACTTAGCTTTGGAGCTGCTGTGCTCTGGACGCTTTGAAAATGTTGATGTGTGTACTGTAGTTTGACTCTGGAACTAGTCCCAGCTAACACAGATATAGCAGCTGGCATTAGAATTTGTGTTCCCTTTGTGGCTCTTTTAGGAAAGGAGACAGATTTTCCCTGAATCCTCTTTACCAGGATTCTGTGTGGTTTCTGTGCTACACAAGAATTGTGGAGACAGGCAGAAGATTGAGAAAAAATAAAGAGCTAGTAAAGTAATTTTAGTAGCAGGACTTCCTAATTTAAGCTACTCTTCTGTGTGCCTTATCATTTGTACTGTGGCTATGACAGGAGTGGCAGATGTCTTTCCTGTAAGAGAAAATGCAAGCAAATGCTATGTTGTATTTTGTAGTTGGAAGTGGAGCTGCAGTACATGTAGTTCTCAACTTTCAACAGTTCTTTTAGTAACCGTTCAAAGTTAAAACAGCAATGAAAAAAGTGACTTATGACCATTTTTCACACTTATGACCATTGGAGCATCCCCATGGTCATGTGATTTACATTGAGTTGCTTGACATATTTATGACCATTGCAGTGTCCTGGGGTCATGTTACCATATTTTGTGACCTATTCTCAAGCAAAGTCAATGAGGAAGCCAGATTCACTTAACGACCCGTGTTACTAATTTAACAACTACAGTGATTCACTTAACAAATGTAGCAAGAAAAGTCATAAAATTGGGCAAAACTCACTTAAGAAATTTCTCACTTAGCAACCTAAATTCTGGACTCCATTGTGGTCATAAGTTGAGGACTACCTGTATTATTTGATTTAAAAGAAGTATGATAACAGTGTCCTGACCAATCCAAAGAAATATCCTACATGATCACAAACTCAAGTCATTTGAAACTTGAGGGTGCAACATGTGATACAGGATGGATATATCTTGCATGTTCATGCAATTTTCCTTTTAATGCTACACCATTCCTATTTTGCTCAGAGATGTTCCTTAATGTTATGGTTAGATAAAGTGTAACGAGATACTTAATTGTAATTTTATTCCATGGCTTCTTCTTTCCCCATTTTTGATCACACAACAGGGAGGGGAAATTAGGTTGAGAGTTGCAATGTGAGGACCCCACAATTACCTAGTTTTATTAATCAAAATTTACATAGAAAGCTTCATGGCTGAGTGCACTCTCTTTGACTTCTTGCAGATAAGTCCAACCTTCTTGTCTTCAGGAGCAATGGAGTTTCTGATATGCCAACATCGCCTACCTTGCAGAGACATAATAATGTCAATCAGATGGTTTTTCACAAAATTCGGAATGAAGATCTTATCTTTGTAAGATTCATACACTAGTATCCTTGTTTTATCAACACCTTGAAATTAAGTTCAGTTAATTTAAATATGATTAGGCTGGGTGCATTTACCAAAAGCTGGATATTTATAATAATTATTTATAATAATAATAAAAGCATATATATATATATATATATATATATATATAAGCTGTAAGATTTCCCTTCATTATTCATTGAAAATTGAATTTCATTTACTATGTAAGTACGTTCATTGAGATAGGATGTGTTACCATTTCCTTTTTAAGATAGATTTCTGCTTTCATTAAGATAAAAATGAGCTCTTAAGCTGTTATTGTTACAGCCCTTCCCACCCTCAGTTTATAGTTCTTTAGTATTAAAAAATGAGGCTGTTTAATTTGGTGTCTAAAAACATCTCTGTGCTCCAAAGCAGAGTTCCCCAACCTTTCCGACTTTGTGGACTGAAGGGGGGGGGGGAGAGAGGGGATGGTTCTGCACAAGCAGTGGGCGAGCTTGCACGCGCAGCTCCATTTGTGTGAGTGGCAGGCACATGCACCCCGACTCATGCAAATGGACTGCACATGTGCTCGCCCACTGCTCGCGCAAGTAGGGATGTGTGTGTGTGTGTGCGCACGCACTCACCACTTCTGCGGTCTGATTCTGAACAGCTCAGGGCCTAGTAGTGGGTCGTAGCCTGGGGGTTGGGGACCCCTGCTCCAAAGCAACCTTCTTATATCAGTGGTTTTTTTATTTTTACTTTTTACATGTTTTATTGTTTTTCATGTCGCTTGATTAACCTTTTCCTTTAATCTCAAATTTTGTGGGTTTTGTTTCTGTTTTTTGGGTAGAATGAAAGCCTTGGGCAGGGCACCTTCACTAAAATTTTCAAAGGAGTAAGGAAAGAAGTAGGAGACTATGGTAAATTATATCAGACTGAAGTCTTGCTGAAAGTTCTGGATAAAACGCACAGACACTACTCTGAGGTTTGTTCATTAATTTAAAAAATCCTATTAATATTAATTAAAAGACCCTACTTTTTAATTACTGGATATGATAATGATTTGAAATAATACAGAATGAAACAATAAAAACATTAAAAAGCCTCACAACTGAAAGGAACAACCAAGATGCAAGTCAAATTTATCTGTTGATAGCCATTTCTTAGTTGAATAAACCTGATGAATTTTCCTTTGTTGAAAAGTATGCAAAGTTACTCACATTTTAGATACACAGTAGGATTTTGAATATCCAAGAGACAAAAATTTATCTGAGTGGCAGCTTTTCTTTTTTCTTATTCTCCCACGAATGGTTTAAGCGAAACAATTCATACAAAATATACACTTCCATTTTCCTAAGATACTGAAGTTGCGGAATTTCAGCTTTTCAAAACAGAATTGAGATTGGCTTAGAGATTGTACTAAAATATTGCATCTACTCTAAATGTATACATTAAAGTATATTCATTTAGAGTAGATGCAATATTTTAGTACAATCTCTAATTAATCTCATGATTTCAGAAGAATAAAATCGTAGACTTCTCCTTCCAGTCTTTCTCAAGGTAGTGCAGACTTGTTTGTTGTTTATTGCTGGCTAGGAGTTCTGATAAATTCTGATATTATGAAATTGATTATTCCATGAAAAATTTTAAGAGATACTGATTAAATGTCTATACTAATTAGGAATTAAGATGATTCTACACCATCAACAGTTAGGAGGTAAACAAACTGTATCAGCTTTTCCCATGCCTTCTGAAAGCGAATTTGTTGAATTTGATAATACGATACAACTGATAAAAGTTCTCTATGAAGTTTTGTTTCTGACTATAAAAAAAAAACCTGTACCTTGGATTTCAAAAGCAATTTCCTAATGACTCATTTGTTAATTGTTCCCATCTTTGTTTTGTTGAATTTTATTTCTACATATCAAATATTGTCATCTATTATGAACCAATATATGAAGAGCATTCAGATGCTCATCACAGATTTACCTCTTGCCAGTAAATCAACACTGTTGTCAGTCCTCCCAGGTGAAACCAGACAGAAAATACAACAGTATGAACTAGTTCTATTTTAATTAACAGAATTTTGCAAGTCTGAAAGTACAAACTTCCCACTGGAGGTTTCTACCTCTCTTGTCTGGTTGTTTCCTGGGTAGCATCTCATCCCTTCATTTCCCAAGCCCATTGATACAGTCCATTACGTCTACTATTAAAATACTTATTCATGGTAGCAAATGAATTCTTTAAAAAAAAAAAAAAACTTGAGACCAGTCCTGCAGAATTAATTGTGCAACAAGTAGAAGTAGCAGAAGACAGGGAACGAAGGGGTGTGACAATATAACTGGATTAATTCCAACCATTTCTTACTTTGACTCACTTTCTGATTGTTATCTTTTTCTTGTAGTCTTTCTTTGAAGCAGCAAGCATGATGAGTCAGCTTTCTTACAAACATTTAGTATTAAATTATGGAGTTTGTGTCTGTGGAGAAGAAAGTGAGTAAATCCAGTTAATGGTTTGTACTCTGATTAGAGTTTTTTTTCCAGAAGTCTTTCTATAGTAGAGATACAGTATTTGAATAACGAATAAGGGTAAAAACATGAAGTAGTGAAGGTTTTACACTAACCACATTTGTGTAAAACAATTATGCGTTTTCTTGAAAACAGAAAAATCCTGTGAAGTCTTTGGTGCTCTCTGAGCTTGATTGCTTTCTTGCAGATATTTCATTACCAAAGTAGGTAATATCTCAGTGCTAGCATTGGTGATGTTATCTAATTTGGTAATGAAACATCTGAAAGAAAACAACCAAGCTGAGCTGCAAATGTTCTTTTCTATTATTGCAGGGGTGTCAAACTGCCGGCCCGCAGGCCGGATGCGTCATGGTGAAACCGCGCCCACCCCATTGCCGGCAATGGGGGAAAAAAGTCACGATATGTTGCGACACGTCACGTGACGTTGCGAGTTTGACATCCCTGTATTAGTACGTAAGAATCCTGCTGGGTCAGATCAACAGTTCACTTACTTTATTAACAGAACCAACTAGAATCTTTCAAGAAAATCACAAGTGTAAGTTGGTAACTGACCACCTCTATACCGGTAGCAGCTGGGTTTCAAAGAATACAATCTGTGATCAGTAGTCTTTGATAGCTTCTCCCTTTAGTTGCCCAATCTCCTTTTAAAACTTTTTAAATTAGTGGTCCTCATTATACCAGAAAACAATGAATTCTAATATAATGACTATTATGTGTTTTGAAAGTGTGTATATGTGTGTGTGAAAGTTATTTTCGATTAAGCGCTTTTTAATGTCTTTTTGCTTCAGGTTGACATTCATTTTTTTTCTTCATTAAAAAAATTGAACAGTCTAAGATAATAACTTTGCATCATATCCACATGATGGCCCATTATTAAAATCTCTTAATCATCTTCTTATCCATCAAAACAACTTTGAAATGCAATATTTCATGGCTAGTTTTATTACCCGTATGAAAATCAGAGCAGATCTGGATATTTTGATTATTTTGTTCCTTAGACTGAAATCTTGAAACGGACTGCTCCTGAGACTTATCAGAAGATAATAAAACTGTGTGTCCCACCAGCCAGAATTTTCAAGGGTAGAATGTCAGTTATCTGAAGAACCACCTGCCTTCAAGGCAAGAGAGTATTGGGCAAAGAGTTCCTTGAATCGTAGGAAGGGTAGAAAGAAGCACCAAAAATTGACCCACAGTGAACATTAAGAGGAAATTACAAATTCAGGATGGCAAACACCTGTTGTGGTTGTTTCTGTTGAGTATGGAATAAAGAGTCTAGTGCTGCCTGTATGTTGGAGAACCTTGAGCTAATACCAGCTTAGTGAAATTATGCCAAGTCAAAATCTGGGAAATTCTGGCGGGATCTTGTCAGTGAACACATTTATTTATCATTTTAAGATGTGATAAAGCAAATAGAAGCTTGTGGCTAAATTGGTCTGAAGTTTTAATTCACCTTTGCTTATCTAGAATGCTTGATCAAACACTTTTTGCATCTGCCTCTTTGTATTTGGGATTGTGGGAAAAATCTTCTGCTTAGCTCTGTGAGTCAGCAAAAGGAAAATCACATCTTCCAGTAATGTGTAGTTAATAGATAGAGATGAGGTCATTTTGCTGTAATTCAGGTGGTTTAGCTGGCAGAGTACTAGAAAAGATTCGTTTATTATCCTAAACCGATGAAAAAATAATTAGTGCTTACCTGAATTTAATCTTGCATACATTTGACATCAACTTGTGTTGTTATTAATACTGTCCCCAACTTTTCAGAGACATGATAGACTTTGAGAAATTAATGAAATACTGTGCTTTATGTATTCCATAGCATACAGTCATATTAAGTACAGGTAGTTCTCAACTTGCAACTATTCATTTAGCAACTGTTCAAAGTTACAGTGGCATTGAAAAAAGTGGCTTACGACTGGTCCTCACATTTACAACCGTTGCAGCATCCCCACGTTCATGTGATTAAAATTTGGGTGCTTCGTAACTGACAAGCATTTATGATGGTTGCAGCATCCTGGGGTCATATGATCGCCATTTGTGATCTTCCCAGCCAGCTTTCAACAAGCAAAGGAAATAGATAAGCCTGTTCACTTAACAACTGCAGTGATTCGCTTAACAGTGGTGCAAGTGGTTGTAAAATCAGGCATAACTCACTTAAAAACCACCTTGCTTAGCAATGGAAATTCTAGTCTCAATTGTGGTCGTAAGTTGAGGACTATCTATACATGTATTTAATAATGCTCCTGCGTGTAGTTATTTTGTCTGGCTATCTAGAAGAAGTTGTGTTCCATATCTTGGCATTTTATGGTAAGAATATGAAAGCAGTTTTATAATCTCTGTTCTATTTCCAAGAACTATTTAGCATTAATTATTCTAAGGCAGGGGGTGTCAAACTTGCAACATCATGTGACGTGTCGCAACGTATCGCGACTTTTTTGCCATTGCCGGCAATGGGGTGGGCGCGGTTTCTCTATGATGCACGCGGGCCGGCAGTTTGACACCCCTGGCCTAAGGAGTAAAAGATTTAGTTAAGTACTTTACAGTGTATACTATAGTACATAAGAAAATTAACCAGTGTGGTAATTAAAAGTTACTGTTTGAATTCCATTGTGTTAAAAATTATTATATATTTCTTGTCAGATATTCTGGTCCAGGAGTATGTAAAATTTGGATCATTGGATACTTACTTGAAGAAAAATAAAACTTCTATAAATATATTGTGGAAATTAGAAGTTGCAAAACAACTAGCAATGGCAATGCATTTTCTGGTAAGTTCATTTTAATTTTTTTGGTATTGGTAAAAATTCTTTTAAGTTTATTCAGGGTACTTCAGGCCTTAGGTTATAATTAGCCATTTTCATAAACTTTTCATAGTTGAGATATTATTTAGTTATTTATAATCTAAATGTGTATTTTTTCATAATTTGTTGCTAACAAACATGCAGGAAACTGCTTTTTCTAGGATGAGATATTGGAGTTATGCAGCCCTACCAGTGATTGGAGAATGGCGGTAATTTCTCTTTTGGAAACTATGCATTAGTTTGCTTTAGGGCAGATTGTATATTGGGCCAACTTCACCAAGCTATGATCTTTAGGGTCATGTTTTCTGTTCCCCTGTTTTCTAACCTTTATACACCACTGAATGTTTCTGCCATGTCCAGGTGAAGGATTTTCACATCAGCACACTGCATAAATGCACTTTATAAAGCTTGAATTGAAATCTTTCTTGTAGCCTATAGCAAGAAGGGGCCAATTGAGAATTCAAAATAAATCACAGCTTTTTTAGATGTTATTAATCAGGCAGTGCAACACAGTGCAACCAGTTGTCTCCTAAATACCTTCCATGCTCTCTGCTAAATTAAATGATGCAGTTCCCATTTGGGCAAGGTTCAGGAACCACTTACAGAATGTCTTGTTCTAAAATCACTGTGTTCCTAAAGTATAGACTAGAGATCTCCAAATATGGCCGGCTAAGGAATTCTGGGAATTGTACAAGTCTTAAAGGTTTGGAGAGCCCTGCTTTAGTGGTTGGGAGCTGTCTGGATTGAATCCAGAGGTTTGACACTCTCAGAATAGGAGTTTTGCAGTTGTTGGGCCATTAATATATATTAAAAGAGGCTAGATAAATTGAAGAAGTTAGAAATAGTTTTAACTTCCCCTTTTATCACACCTATCTCAAGATTCCAAAGACTGTGTAGTGCCATGTGTGACCAGCAAGCCTGAAACAGTGGCATATCTCTGAATTAGAATTAGGGAAGGACAGTACACTATATTACAGTTTTATAATCTCTTTCTGCTTAATATTCTTAAATAGTATTTTGAAGTAAACACAGTCAGCTTGACTTTGAACAGTTAGTTACATGCACACCACTACATTATATTTAGTAGAATAATCAGATCTTCACATTTATCTTTTTCAGGAGGATAAAAACCTGGTACATGGGAATGTGTGTGCAAAAAATATCTTGCTTATCAGAGAGGAAGATAGGAAGTCTGGGAACCTTCCTTTTATCAAACTTAGCGATCCTGGTATCAGCATTACAGTTTTGCCAAAAGACAGTAAGTCTCTGATTCCCCTATTTGAGCACATTATGAAAATGTCAGTGCATGGCTTTCTTTCTCCAATTTCATTGATTATTTTATTCCAGGGAATTCCTGTTTTCTTTCGTATTTCCAGGATGATCTTTCCACAATTGTGGGACATATTTTTTATCATCATATGATAATATATTACGCTATCTAAAATAGCATGCATTTGTAAAAATATCTTTCTTATGAGATGATATTGCATACTGCAATGATGCTTAAAAAAGTATAAAAATATCATAAATGTAACCTCAAAGAATTCGGAAAACCACTGACTCATCTTATTAGAAGGACTTTAAACTAAAATTGTGGGGGGAGGGGGGCAATCTTCAAGACCTTTAGAACCTGATTCCAAGCAAAAACCACTAGATAACCATATAAGGAGTTAGTAAAGAGAAAGAAGAAGAAGAAGAAGAAAAAGAAAAATCACAGTGAAGTAGAGAGTGATGGAAAGGATGGAAAATCCAGATACAAAGTAGGAGATATAAGAAACATACCCAAGATCCATAAAGGACTTAAATGCCTACACACGAATGCTCAGAGTTTAGGGAACAAACAGAGTGAACATGAAATACTAGTACATGAAGGTAAATATGAGCCAGCAGTATGCGGCAGCAGCCAAAATGCTAATACAATCCTTGGTTGTATAAACAGAGACATAGAATCAAAATCACGTGGAGTATTAGTACCGCTTTATAAAGCCTTAGTAAGACCACACCTGGAATACTGCATCCAGTTTTGGTCGCCACATTACAAAAAAGATGTTGAGACTTGGGGAAAAAGTGCAAAGAAGAGCAACTAAGATGATTAAAGGCCTGGAGACTAAAACATATGAAGAACAGTTGCAGGATTGGGGTTTGGCTAGTCTAGAGAAAAGAAGGATTAGGGGTGACATGATAGCAGTATTCCAGTATTTGAGAGGTTGTCACAAAAAGGAGGGGATCAACTTATTTACCAAAGCACCTGTAGGCAGGACAAGAAACAATGGATGGAAACTAATCAAGGAGAGAAGCAACCTGGAACTAAGGAGAAACTTCCTAACAGTGAGGATAATTAACCAGTGGAACAGCTTGCCATCAGAAGTTGTAGGTGCTTCATCACTGGAGGTTTTTAAGAAGAGACTGAACAGTCACTTGTCTGAAATGGTATGGGGTCTCCTGCGTGAGCAGGGAGTTGGACTAAAAGATCTCCAAGATCCCTTTCAGCTCTATTCTGATTCTGATTTGCAGTATATTGCAGTTACTTTCTGCAGGGTCAGAATGCTCATAATTTCTTGGTACAAATCTAGCAGAATTACATAGCTACTCTGGCTTTGTAACTAGTAGTGTCTAATACATACAAGCAAGTGTATTTTATAGCAAAGAAATCAGTGCATAAACTTAACATTCATACAACAATCATGCCATTCTTACCCAAAGTTGGCAAGGTTTTTCAGACGTGGTTTGCCATTGTCTCCTTCCTGGGGCTGAGAGAAAGTGACTGGCCCAAGCTCACCCAGACAGCTTCCTGTCCAAGGCGGGACTTAGAACTCATTACTAACTTTTATTAACTTCCCTTCAAGAGCTTATAAAATTGTAAAGCAATTAAAACGTTCCAGGTATCTTTAGTCTAAAATTTATAATTCCTTCCCAGTAAAAGTTCACTCTCTTTTTTTTTCATTGTCAGTTCTTCTGGAGAGGATTCCATGGGTGGCCCCAGAATGCATTGAAAGCCCTAAGCAGTTGAGTCAGGCGGCAGACAAGTGGAGTTTTGGGACAACTCTGTGGGAAATCTGCAGTGGAGGAGACAAACCTCTCAATGCACTGGATTCTCAAAGGGTAAGTCATGTTGAGCATCTCTGTCCCTCTACAGCAGGGGTGTCAAACTGCCGGCCCACGGGCCGGACGCATCACCGGGAAACCGCGCCCACCCCATTGCCGGCAATGGGGAAAAAGCTCCGATACGTTGCCCGACGTCACGTGACGTCGCGAGTTTGACATGTCTGCTTTACAATGAAACTTGCTAGATGCTAACGCACACCACTTGCTCTCACATTTGAGTGCAGTTTCTTTCTGGGGCTCTCTCTTTCATTAATGTCTAGAAAATAGTTTTTGACATACTGGCAGGTATGCCTTTCTGGTCTATCAGACATAAGCTATAGCGCAGCCTCAGGATTTTGCTGAAAAGGTTGGTTCCCTCACGTTCCTCTTTGTCACTTTATTTTGTTGAACTTACCAAATGCTTCCTCATTTTATGGAATGGGGTTCGATTGCATTAAGTAGGAGAAGTATTAAGGATATTGCGCTTTGTTTTAAGTAAGCCTCCTTGGGTTAAACTCTGTACCTTGCACCTTTATTGTTTTCTTGGTAACAGTATGGAAGGGTTTGCTTTCCATCTGGCCTTTTCTTAAATTTCAGTCCAGCCTTCAGTCCATGGATTTTCCTGTGGCTCTCCACTCAAGTACTAATTAAGTTGTACTTGCCTTAGCTTTTTGCTATCACTTAAGGCTGAAAACAATATTAAGAACATTCAGTGTGACTTATTAAATAATATTAAGGTGATTTTCTGTTCAGGAAAAGAAAATAGGGGTGCTCCTAGGTCTTTTCTGGAATTTTAAAAGGCTTAAGCAGTTCATTTATAATATCACTGATTCAGGGAAAACATCCCAACTCTGCCAATAAATGCTCTATAAAGCATCTTTTAATTTGTTAATTTATGACGATTCACCCATTATGCAGATTTGTGAGTTTTTACTTATTTGAAATTATTGGCTTTTTGAGAAAAAAGGATTTGGGGGAAATGTATAACAGAACATTGGGAGTAAATGCTTTTGTTTTACAATCTTCTTGAAAGAAGTTTAAATAGACATAATTGGTGTGAAATTAGCAACCACAACAAAATCTTACTCTCTTTTTAAATTGAATTTTGAGTGCAAGATCCAGGTTACAACTTTTGTCATGTACTTGTTGCGTGCTAAGAAATGTGACCAATTGTCTCTCTTACTATAGAAAGCATCTTAAAATTAGTCTAAAATTATATTAATAATCCTTATAATGTAATGTCTCAATGTCTAGAAACTACAATTTTATGAAGACAGGCATCAGCTTCCTGCTCCCAATTGGACAGAACTGGCAAATCTGATAAACAATTGTATGGAATATGAAGCAGATTTCCGGCCCTCTTTCAGAGCAGTTATCCGGGATCTGAACAGTTTATTTACGCCAGGTAGGTTAAATGGAGGAAAGAGTTCTCCATTCTCTTGGATTCTCTTGGAATTTCAGCTTCTCTCTGGAACCTGAATATAGGAACACCAAGTTTAGATAAGTATTTGTTGTAAGTATTACAGTAAGGTAATATATGTAAAATCTGCATTACCTACTGAAATAACTGGGGATTTTTTTCTTTTTCAAGATTATGAATTATTGACAGAAAATGATATGTTACCAAATATGAGAATTGGTGCGCTTGGATTTTCTGAAGCTTTTGAAGGACGGGACCCAACTTACTTTGAGGAGAGACACCTCAAATTTTTGCAGCAACTTGGCAAGGTAAGAAGCTGGTATATCTTACTGCAAGGATATGCCATTTTTTTCAGAATTATGCACTATATAAATTGGAAGGTCATGTTTAGGTGTCCATAAATCAGTATAATTCATATTGCATATGTATTTTCACGAATATGGGGGCGCAATGGCTCAGCGGTTAAAGACACTGAACTTGGCAGCTGGAAAGATGACAGCCCGGGTTCGAGACCCAGGTTGTCAAGACTTTGGGGGGAAAGTAACAGTGTTCCATGCACCTTGGCCTATAGCAGGGGTAGGCAACCTTGGCTCTTTTATGACTCATGGACTTCAGCTCCCAGAATTCCTGAGCTAGCATGGCTCAGCTTGGAAACCTCTCCTTTCTCCAGCAGGACGATGGAGAATCCACCAATGGGTTAGGACTATCTTCCTGCCCAATAAGAGACTAAGTTTGCCAGAGTTAACACGCCTCCTGCTGGGCTGATATCCCAGACACGACTTAGTCTTCAGCCCAGCTAGGACGTTGTGTTGGCTCTGGACAGGTCGTATTTCTTATTATTGGTGGATTCTCCCTCATCTGGACTGGAAAGCACAATTCGGACCCCTGACTAAATTTTAAGCTTCCCCGGCTGCAAACAGCTGAGCGTCGGCCTCCGGGTCGCTCAGCAACGTTAATTCGGCGATCGGCCGGATCGGGCCGATTCGCGGAGCCAGCCCTTAGACATCAGGGATCTTGCCGACAGACAGCTGATTGTCGGGCCAGAGCTAGCTGCCCCACAGCTGACTGTCGGCCTCCGGACCTCAGCTCTCGCGTCCGCCCTCGGCATTGGGAATTTCGGAGGACGATCAGCTGATCGTCGGGCCGGGGCGGGCTGTCGGCCTCCGGGCTCGCTGAGCGAAAGCGGGAGCCGCGGAGCATTGGCGCGGCTGGAGGCTCGCAATTTGAATTTGCGGAGAGTCGGAGCTTGCCGCTCTCGCGGCATCGCGGAAGGCCAGCCTTCGGACAGACGGCCAGGCCGTTCCTCTCCACGGCCCTGCAGCCTCCAGCAAGGATCGGTTGCTCCCATTCGGGGCGCAACGCGCATTTGAGGCCGCTGGCTCCCAGATACTGGGCAGCCAAGAATTTAGTCTGAGGGCCTCTTACTACAGTGGGTGATTTGAGGCCTCAGATTTTGGCGCGCGAATCGCGGACGCCATTTTGCTTCTGTTAAGGGGAAAAAAGACCTCAAGGGCAGGGCTCACAATTGGCAGCGAGGGGGATCCCTCGGCTGAATCAGCAGATCGTCGGAGCTTCCAATTTTGCCGCAGCGCAGCTGAGCGTCGGCCTCCGGGCGCGCTCGCAATTACAAGCGCTGCGGAAAGCTCCAGGACTTCACGAGGCTGAGTGTAGGAGCTCGCCTCAGCCGCCCCGCTACGTGGCATCGGCCTTCGGGCCCAGCCTGGCCGTTCCTCTCCACGGCCCTTCAGCCCTCCCCAGCGAGGATTGCGCTGAAATTTGATTGCTCTCCAGCGAGCTGCCGGCCCCCGGGCTATTTAGGGCATTTCTTTCAAACTAAGCCCTCAGCAGCTGTTGACAGATTTGAGGCCTCAGACCGTTTTTTCTTGGCGCGCTAATTGCGGCCGCCATTTTGGACGCCAGAGGCCTAGCAGGCCTGACAGGGACGGCCCAAACAGGCAGCAGCCACTGCACAAGGCCTTGCAGGCTGCTTACAGAGGCCATTGGCTTAAAGGTCTGACCTCACCTCTCCTTCCCTGCAGGGAATTATCTCAGTCTAGGCCCCAGGCCTAACAAGCCGCCTCGCCATTGCAGCGGCAGCCATTTTGCGGACTGCTCACAGCCGCCATTTTGCAGCTCCAAAACTGCCATTGGCCACCCTGCTCAGATTCTGATCTGGCACAACTACCCCAGGGCAAAACTTGGAGAGGATTTCACCTTTAGCGTGAGCTGGCACGCCTTCGGGCTCCGCCGCCACCACCTAGGCTTTGTGTGCAGGCACATATCACTCAGGTGATTGCCGCCACCAACAAGGAGAGGAGTGTGCAGGCACATATCACCAAGGTGATCGCCGCCACTGATCGGTCAACGTGCGTGCCGGCACTTGCCGATTGCGACTCACCCATTGGGTCTCGTCGCCACAAGACGCCTGACTAATACGCCTCAGTGCATCACTGGGCAGTTTGCAGCCTCTCGGAGCTCTGCCTAGGGCAGTAGGGCGCTCAGTGTAGCACCAAACCCGGAGCGGACGCTGTTCATCAGCTTTGGCTATACTAACAACTGGGCAATCCGCTCCTGCTTCTGAGTTGCAATAGGCCTCAGGCCTCCCTTGCAATGGCTGATGACGCAGCTAATCAATCTGCACAGGGCGCTTCCGGCACTCCCGTCTCAGGGAAGCGCAAGTCCTCTAAACTAGAGGCAGCAGGCAGGATAAAGGCCAAGGCCAGGTCCAAGGCCATCGCTGGAAAAAAGACCTCAAGGGCCGCAGACAAGGCAGCCGAAAGGCGTAACACGGCTCTGGAGATGCAGTTCTCCAGGGCACAACATATGTCTGCGGGAGACCAACCTTTGGTTCCCCTTGCCCCCCAGGAGAGCTCACTCTTCAACCCCCAACCGGCCCTGCCAGTTCCCACTGACTCGCGGGCCCTTTCCCATCAGGGCCCCATGGCACAGAGTACTACTCTGTCCTCTGACAAGGGATTGATCCCCCTAATGGGAGCTTCACCGGCTAGACCCCGTCCCCCGCCCGAGGCCACGTTCACGCCCACAGCGGCTGGACTTCGCCCCCCTGAACATCAAGGGGTTGGGCCTGAGCAGCTTGAGGCATTAATCGCCCAGGCGTATGCTCAGGGTAGGGCCTCCTCGTTCTACAAGAACCCCAGGCCGGAGTTCGTCATGCCCGTGGTGCCAGCTCAAGCACGGGCGGAGAGGCCGGACTACCCAGAGTCCGTTTATTCGGACCATTCCTCCCGAACACGGGACTCTGGTTCCGAGGGTTATGGGTCAACTGACTTCCAGCTGTCAGAGGATGAGGAGTCGGCCCCAGACCCGTCGCCTTTCATAGGCCTCTTTGACCCGGGTCTATTTAGGTCCCTCCTGCTAAAGGCCACCACGTCGGCCAATATTGAGCCGGAGCAGGAAAAGCAGCCGACTGCCTCAACTAGTCAAGACCCCAAGCCACTCTTCTCCGAACCTACGGTGACGGAGCGCTATATCCCTTGCCCTCCCTTTTTCCTGGAAACTATCAGGAAACAATGGGGAAATCCGGGTACTCTACCAATGCCGGGGGGAACTGATAAGAGACTGATGGCCGTAGCCCCGGCCTTGTCAGATCTCCTGGAGGTTCCCAGGGTGGACGAACCACTAACCTCTCTTTTTTCCTCCTCCACTGTGTCAGGTGACACGTCTGCGGCCTTGAGGGCAGAGGACAGGAAGTCCGAGCTCTCTCTCCGCAGGTCTCACCTGGCATCGGCATGGGCCGTGCGGGCGTCCACCTCTACTTCCTTCTTTGCCAGAACGTCAATTCTCTGGCTCAGGGAACTCCAAGCGTTACTTCCCCCAGATCAGGTTCGTGCCCATCAGAATCTGGGTAAGTTGGTGGCATCGGCAGAATACATGGCGGATACTTCCCTCCATGCCGCCAGATTTTCAGCGCGCTCCATGGCCGCTAATACTGCAGCCCGCAGGCTTCTCTGGCTAAAACAATGGCAAGCGGATTTGAAGTCAAAGTGGCACCTGGCTTCTGCTCCCTGCAGGGACGGACGCCTCTTTGGGGAGGCGCTAGAGCCTTACCTTATTGAGAACGGGGATAAGCGTAAGGTGTTGGCCCACCTTACTAGGAGGCCAGATAGGCGAGCTACTCCGTACCGAGGGTCGGGGTCACACCCCGAGTTCTGGATTCCCTTCGATGGTGGCTCTCCCCTGCTGTAGACAGAGGCTCCCTATTCCGGGAACCAAACAGACTCACCTTAACGACGGATGCAAGTCTGTTCGGATGGGGTGCGCACCTGGGTTGTCACTTAGCACAGGGACGATGGTCACCCATGGACCTCAGTCACAACATAAATTGGCTGGAGCTCAGGGCCATTCATCTGGCACTGCTTCACTTCAGCGACGAGGTGGTGGGTCAACACGTCCTAGTGCTCACAGACAACGTGGCTGCAAAGGCCCACGTGAACCGGCAGGGCGGCACTCGCTCCAGGACTTTGATGTCCGAAGCACGGGATTTATGACTCCTCGTGGAAGAGTTTTTGTGCCTGGTGTTCCAGGAATCGCCTGGACATCTCGGCTGTCGCTATCTCGCACATCCTTGAGTACTTGCTGGAGGGATTCAACGAGGGCTTGTCGCCCAATGCCATCCGCGGGCAACTGGCGGCTCTCTCCACAGTACTCATGTGCCAGGATTCCATTCCTTTGGCCCAGCATCCACTGGTACGGTCCTTTCTCAAGGGTGCTACCAACACCAGACCTCCCGTGGTTCACCGTTATCCCTCTTGGGATCTCCCACGGGTATTACAGGCCCTTACCTTGCCGCCGTTCGAGTCTATCAAGACCTGTTCGCTGCAGTTCTTGTCCATGAAGGCGGCCTTTCTTCTGGCGATCACATCCGCTAGATGCATCTCGGAGCTGGCTGCTCTCTCGGTCAGAGAGGACCTATGCGTCTTTCACAGCGATAGAGTGGTACTCTGACTGGTCCTGGCCTTTGTACCAAGGGTGAACTCTTTGTTCCATAGGGCACAAGAGGTGGTCCTACCAAACTTTTGTCCCCAGCCTGCTCACGACTTGGAACGCCAGTGGCACACCTTGGACGTTCGTAGGGCGTTACGCCACTACATTAAGAGGACTTCTGCCTTCCGCACATCGGAAGCGCTTTTTGTCTCCCAGCCTTCTTCGATGGGGAAGACAGTCTCGTCTTCCACTGTAGGCAGATGGCTCAGATCCTGCATCGCACAGGCCTACCGGGCGCAGTCCCTGCCACTGCCAGGCCGTATCACTGCTCACTCTACCCGCAGTGCCGCTACGTCGGCAGCGTCGGCTACGCAGGCACCCATTGGGGATATTTGCAGGGCGGCGACCTAGTCCTCGCCTTCCCCGTTTGTGAGGCATTACAGGCTGGACAAATTCGCCTCTGCGGAGGCATCGTTTGGCCGGAGGGTGCTCCAGCAGTGGCATCATCAAGTGGGACACAGGCCCTGACTGATTCCCTCCCATGGGGACAGCTCAGCTTTGGTATGTCCCATTGGTGGATTCTCCATCGTCCTGCTGGAGAAGGGGCGTTGTCTTACCTGAACGCCTTTTCTCAGCAGGACGATGGAGAATCCACGCCCATCCCCTTAGGACCGTCAGGTCCTGTATTAGGGGCATAGAGAGCCAACACATCGGTCCATTGTCAGCAGCTTCGCCTTCGTCGTGTCTGGGATATCAGCCCAGCAGGAGGCGTGTTAACTCTGGCAAACTTAGTCTCTTATTGGGCAGGAAGATAGTCCTAACCCATTGGTGGATTCTCCATCGTCCTGCTGAGAAAAGGCGTTCAGGTAAGACAACGCCCCTTTCCCCTCAGCGTGGCTGGCTCAGGAATTCTGGGAGTTGAAGTCCATGAGTCATAAAAGAGCCAAGGTTGCCTACCCCTGGCCTATAGTCATACTGGCCACATGACCACAGAAATGTCTTCAGACAGTGCTGGCTCCCTCAGCTAAGAAACAGAGATAGCACTGCCCCCTAAAGTCAGACATGACTGGAGTGGGGAAACCTTTACTTTTACCTTTCACGAATAGAATTTTTTAAAAAATAGATTTGTAGATCACTGCCTAAGGCAGACCTTTTATGGCCTCCAGACCATATTCAGTCCTTTGGCTGTCCCTGTCCAGCCCACATGGATTGCTTTTATTTTGAAGGCGCCTGCTATTTTTTTTTCAATTTACGTCTGTGCATGCACGTGTGCCTATACACCTTCACAGCCCTATCGGTTCAGCACCCCACAAGAGTCTCAGTTTCTCATGTGGCCCCTTGGGAAAATAATTGCCCACCCCTGAGAGTGCATTTATCTTGGCTATAACCTATTCTTTTCTTATCTGTGTATAATTTGGTTTTCCTTCATTTGAATACACTGAATTAATGCAAACTAGGACAGCTATTTGTATTGAATTGCTGGTACATCCAGTTAATGGCTGGAATATTGCACAGCACATCATATATCACCCTCAAGCCTTGCATTAGGCTGAAAGAACAATTTGTAGTACAGATAATCCTCAACCTATGACTATTAATTGAGCCCAGAATTATGGTTGTAAGTTGTGATGGTTGTCGGGCACCACATGACCACTTCTGATTTTATGGCCTTTTTTGCAGTGGTTGTTATGTGAATACCATAGTTGCTAAGTGAATCTGGTGTTCTTCAGTGGGCATTTTTTTGCCAGAAACACAGTGGAAACTAGCGAAACGTATCAAAAATTGTGGTCATGTAACTCTGAAACACTGCAAATGGCCATAAATGAGAGCTGATTGCCAAGTGCCCAAAATGTGATCACATGACCATGGCAGATAGTACAGCTGTCGGTACTCAGGAACTAGGTCATTAGGGAGGTCTGTTGTAATAGTCACTAAGTGAGGACTACCTGCTTTTCTGGCTGCTCTCCCCACATGCACACACCTTTTTCAAAATGCTTCTATTTCTTCATTTTGCAGGGTAATTTTGGTAGTGTGGAAATGTGTCGATATGATCCACTGCAAGATAATACAGGGGAAGTGGTGGCTGTGAAGAAACTGCAGCACAGCACAGAAGAATATCTGCGAGATTTCGAAAGAGAAATCGAAATTCTCAAATCTCTGCAACACGATAACATTGTCAAATACAAAGGAGTGTGCTATAGTGCAGGTACCTTGCACATTTAATCACATTATTCATTACCTACTTAAGCAACATGCTGGTGGCCTGTGATAATATTTGGTGCTAATGTATTGAAGCATTTTTATGAACTGCTACTTTCTTTGTTTTTATCTTAATATTTCTGGTTAGTTTTGCTGTATATAAAATTTGAGAAGCTTATTTTTTTCCATAATGAGGGGTTTTTTTGTTGGTTTTTTTTTTATTGCCATTGCATGAAATAATAGACTATGATTAGCTGTGGTTTTTAAATAATTGCAAAATTATTTCTTTGTAACTTCTAAAGATTATCTCTTGTACATATTCATATTTGCTTAAAAGAGTATTACTATCAAACCTAAAAGCTGTTTTGCTTTACTTTTAAATCTGCTGATTGATGCTAGAAGCAAAGTAATGGTATTTCAAAACCAATACTGGCCTTTCATGTCTTAATTACAAATCTATTTAATAATCACAGAAGCTACTATGAATCAAACTGGTGAGCCTGAGGCCATCCACATGTTACTGGGAAACACTATTGCTCATTAGTCAGGCTGTCTGAGGCTATTGGGAGTTACAGTTCAGCAATATGTAGGTGCTACATGTTTCTCTATATCTGCCTGAAAACGGTGTGATTTCATTTCAGATACCTGTTTCATTGAGGGCATGTGTGATGCTCACATTATAATATTTTTCTTGTTCATTGGACAGGAAACAGCAGAAGTTGTAGCTTCTATTTTCTCATATTTGTGTCCTGTTGTCAGTTCAGGATAGAAAGTTGTATTTCCTTCCTTCCTTCCTTCCTTCCTTCCTTCCTTCCTTCCTTCCTTCCTTCCTTCCTTCCTTCCTTCCTTCCTTCCTTCCTTCCTTCCTTTCTCCCTTTCTCCCTTTCTCCCTTTCTCCCTTCCTCCCTCCCTCCCTCCCTCCCTTGTGGGCAGCTCACAAGTAAAAACATTTTTAAAAGATACAATCAGTAATAGAAATAAAGAATAAAAGATAGCAAGATGATAGGAACTGACTGGATAGAAAAAAAAGAATGTAAAGGGGATTCACTTAGAGCCTTTAAACACCAGCACGATGGGCATCATTTGATGCCTGGGGGAACCTCATTCTAGAGGGCAGGCACTGCTACAGAGAGGGTACGCTTCCTGAGTCCCTATTGGTTACATTATTTAATTGAAGAAACTGAAGCACGCCAATTTTGCTAGATTGAATTGTCAGGGTAAATACTCTGGAAGACAGGTGGTCCCTCAAGAACCCAGGTTCATGCCATGTAGAACTGTATAGGTAACAATCAGCACCTTGAATTGAGTCTGGAACCAAACTGGCAACCTGTGCAGATCACAAAACAGAGGTGTTAAATGGGCATACTGAGGCATGCTGCCCATGCTGCTGCATTTTGCACTAGTTGAAACTTGTAGGTGGTCTTCAAGGAAGGCCTCACATAGGACACATTGCAGTAGACCAGCAGTGAAGTGACTAGGGCACGAGTGACTGTCTGATCCAAGAAAGGACAAAACTGGCCCAGCAGATTAAATTCCAAAGGCCTTCCTGGCCACAATTGCTACCTACTCAACAAGCCAGAGTTGTGAGTCCAGAAAGATCCTTCAGATTACCTAACGCTCTTGAACAGGGAAGTGCAACCCCATCCAAGATCAAACATACAATATCATGAGATCTGGGTGACCCACATACCCACTGCCACTTGGTTTTAGTAGCATCGGAGATGGTTTTTTAGCCATCCAAACCTAAAGAGCCTCCAAGCACTGGGACAGAATCTCGACAGCCTCCCTTGGCTGGCTCAGAGTTGAAAGTTGTATTTGGAACGATAAGCACACGGATAATATAATGCCCTTAGTTACTGAGCCGTGGTTCAATTAATTGCTGTTTTCTGTTTTGTTGGCATGGAATAGGTGTATAGAGTTAGAGCTTTAAGTGTAATGTTCTGAAGCTTTAATATATATTAAGGTTCATCCAGCATTGGTGTTTTGGATTACAACAAGCCTCTATCTGAAGGGACAAAATCATTGTGATTCTTCCCTTCTTTTTTAGAAACATGTTTGCTGGCCATAATCATGTCAGAAGTAACCTTATGCAAGAGAATTTCAGTACTATATATGAAGAAATCACTTTAAACTATAGTTCTAAATATTTATGTTTGTTTGGAAAGGACGGAGAAATCTGAAGTTGATAATGGAATATTTACCCTATGGAAGTTTACGGGATTATCTCCAGAAACACAAGGACAGGTTGGATCATAAGAAACTCCTACAGTATGCTTCCCAGATATGTAAGGTAATACATTAATTAACTCTACTAAACCTACTATGGGATTAAATTGAATTACAGTCTTTATTGTTTTCCACAAACTCTAGGCATGAACTATTCTTGTAGGGAAATGTTTTTTCCTCATCAGTGGCACAAAATCAATCCATTCCCTTCCTTTAATCAATCTTTTTTTTCATAACACAGTCATGACTCCTCTTGTTCGCTTATTTTATTTTATTTTTACATCTTGTTTCTTTACATATGCTAGTTTTTAATGGCGAAAAGCACTTGAATGCACTAGTTTCCTCTTCATTTGACTGATGATGGGAGAGGGAAGGCATTTCTGTAGCGGCCAGAGAAAAAAGGTTAAGTTCTATAATGTAATAATAATGAACGCTGTGTGTAATCTGATTACAGGTGTAGAGTGGGATTATCCTAGGCATCAGCTGATTTTTCTCCACCCTTGATAGTGATACTTCTTACTTCATTTGTTCCTGAAGTAGCCTTTTAATGCAGGTAGTCCTCAATCTATGACCACAATTTCCATTACCAAGCAAGTTGTTAAGTGAGTTATGCCCCATTTTATGACCTTGCAACAGTTGTTTAGTGAATCACTGCAGTTGTTAAGTGAATCATGCAGTCATTAAGCAAATCTAGCTTCTCCCGTTGACTTTGCTTTTCAGAAGCCAGCTGGGGAAGACACAAATGGTGATCCCATGACCCCAAGACAGTGCAGCTTTCATAAATATATGCCAGTTGCCAGGTGCCCTAATTTTGATCACAATACCATGGGGATGCTGCAATGGTCATAAGAGTGAAAACCAGCCATAAGTCACTTTTTCCAGTATCATCATAATTTTGAACGATCACTAAAGGAATGGTTGTAGATTACTTATTTTGATTGGGAGCCACCCACAGTTGGTTGAAAGATGGGCAGCTATATTTTACACAAACACGCACACGCGCACGCACACAGGATTGTTTTCCATGAACCATAAAGCCCATACTCATTTCATTTTAGCAGTATTGCAGTCACAGTTACACATACAGGATCCAAACTCTGACTTGGATGGGTTTCCAGTGAAAGATATCATGGAACAGAAATAATTGTTTCTGCTCTTATCTGAATCACCTAGATAATTCATACCAATATTTAATATCAGTTTTCTAGTTGGCTAAAAACATACAAACTAAAAAAAAGAAAGAAAGACAAATTTGGATTAGAGATCCCCCAAGCCTCATTCTGAAGAATATACTAAAAGTCAGTTGTAATGTATACATGTCAATGCATGATGGAAACAAGCTTAAGAACCAAACAGTTCATCATTTCATCCTTCTGGCCTAACAAAACAAGAAAGACAAAGGTGACGTAGTGGTAATTAATAGAAAATGATGAGTTATAATCAGCTTCAGAAAACTACCTGTTCAACATTGTCTTGTAAAAAAAAATTTTTTTTTCTCCTGAGAGTGCAAGATGATTTTTGATACTTTATAATGCCTTGTTCTTGATCAGCTTAATGGGATGTTATTACAAAAAAGTGTCCAATATTCAGAAATAAGTTACATGACTCATAAACTGGTACTCAGTAAACCAATTAATTTTGATCTCATCATTTCATCTATGTATAGGGCATGGAGTATCTGGGTTCAAAAAGATATGTTCATAGAGATCTGGCAACACGGAACATCTTGGTGGAGAATGAAAACAGAGTGAAAATTGGAGACTTTGGCTTGACAAAAGTTTTGCCACAGGATAAGGAATATTACAAAGTAAAGGAACCAGGAGAGAGTCCTATATTTTGGTATGTTTCTGATTGCTGATAGACTGTAAACTAGAAGGATGCAATAGATTATTTCATCTGGCTTTTAACTCCCATGAATTTCTCAATAGAAAAAAGTCACTCAACCTGGTTATGCTCAAAGTAATATTTGCATTTGCAGAGTTCTGAGCCCTCTCATTTTATCCTGCAGGTGTTTTTATTTATTTATTTATTAAATTTACGTGGCAGGTATGCTCTGGAATCTTTGACAGACAACAGGTTTTCTGTGGCCTCAGATATGTGGAGCTTTGGTGTGATTTTGTATGAACTCTTCACTTATATAGACAAGAATAAAAGCCCTCCAGCGGTAAGTAATGTGTATATATGCATACATCATTTTTATATGTGAAAGCACAGTGCTGTAGTTATCTTCTTGACTTAAAAGATTAGCTTCTCGGCAACACGCTCTACTTCCTTACATGTTTCTGCCACACCCCCAAAAGTAGCTTGAATCAGATATAATAATAACAGGAGACTCGCTGAAGGATCACACCTGAAGCACATAATACAAAAGTATTATTTATTTGTTTGAAGCACTTTTTCTCAGTTCTTTAGTTGAAAAAAAATCTCCAAAACAGCTTGCCGGAAATGACAAATGCAAGAAAAAAAGAGAGAATGTGGGAGAAAAGAAAGGCAAGGATTTGTGAAACTCAAAACACTTAAAATGATAACGTGTATAAAATTACCAGATTGAATGGAAAAATTTCAAAGAGAGGAAGAACCAAGTAAAGTTTATTTTTAAGTGTCACCAGTGCAATGAGCCTGCTTTCTTTATCGGACAGATTGGCGGCTGCTACCGCTGGGTGCAATTATAGGTAGTCTTTGACTTACCACCATTTGTTCGGAAACCGTTCAGAATTACAGTGTCACTGAAAAACAGTGTCTTGCGGCCAGTCCTCACACTTAAAACTGTTACAGCATCTGCATAGCTGTGTGATCAAAATGTGGGCACTTGGCAACCAGTATGTATTTATGATGGTTACAGCGTCTTGGAGTGATGTGATTGCAACTTTCACTGTCCCTAAGTTGCTTCATCTGTGTTTATTACTTGCCCTGATAATCCAAATTTAATTTTAAAAAAAAGAAAAGAAAAGAAATAATCCTAGAATGCTATTGTTATTGTTGCAACAGTTCAGTTTCGGCTTTTTATTTCAGGAGTTCATGCGCATGATTGGAAATGATAAGCAAAACCAGATGATTGTGTTCCATTTGATAGAGCTTTTGAAGAATAATGGGAGGCTGCCGAGACCCGATGGATGCCCTGACGAGGTATTGGGTTGTAACTTGCACGCAATGAGAATGCCTGAATTGTTTCTGCAGTTAGTAGAGATGGTTTCATCAGAGAGAGATTGCTTGCATTTACTTGTCATTGGACTACAGGTAGGCCTCAGGTTACAACAGCCATTGTGACTGGGCTTTCCATTATTAAATGGTTCAGTCATGAAGTGCATTGTCACATGATCGCATCACTTACTGACGGCAATCCAGGCAATCTTGCTATTTGTTAAGCTAGGACTGCATAAGTCGTTCGCTAAGGACTCACATGACTGCAACATGGCAAGAGGTAGGAATCCAGAAGCACTTCCTAACACCACTGAAACCACATCCCGGCAAAGCAGACCCGTGGGCAAGTGCTATGAGTATAAGATCTCCTGCCATCCAGAGTCTCCTTGGGAGAAAAAGCAATGGGAGCAACTTGCAAACTCCTGCCAGCTTCCCGATTGACTTTGCTTGTGGGAAGCTAGCAGGGGAGGTCGCAAATGATGACCGTGTGATTGCAGGAAGCTGCAACAATTGTAATTGTGACCCGATTGCCAAGCACCTGAATCACAGTCACGTGACCATAGGGATGCTGCAACAACAGCTTCAAGGAATATAAGTCGTCTTTTTTCAGTGCTGTTTGTAAACGAAGACTACCTGATGTTTTGTGATCAGCGTCTACCTCTCGGGCGTCTTACGAAATCAAACGTGGTTTAATTTCTAATTAGCCGTTTCAATTAGAAACAAAGCAGCAGCCTAAAAATGTAATAATTGATGATGAAATCAACGATCCCCTCTAGAATTGGGGCTGTTTTCAGTTTCCTGGCTCTTAAAGAGGTCCTCCTATATTTTGTTTAAAATCTACTACCACCAGATACATTGAACGAGAGTCATTCCTAAATTGAATTCAGTGCATTTTGATTCAGTGGATATTTTTTATGGTCACAAATGTTTCCTTATGTTTAGATTGTACCATAATAACAAAGCAGTTAAATAATATTTTCTCTACCTGACATTAATAAGATTGTTTTCACTTCCAGATGTAAAATATCATAAAAGTATTCTCAAAAGAGACTATAGATGTCCCTTTTGAAAATAAGAAATGATCTTAAGTGTATAATACAGCTTCCCCAAATTTACTTGATTGATAAAACCTCGTGGCTAAATGGAATGAGAATTTTTTATTAGTAGTTTAGAATTATGATTACCAGGCTCATTGGCAATAGAAAAAAAATTTAATAGGTAAGATGGAGACGAAGACATAGGGGAAAGTTGGGGAAAGTAATCAATTTCTGGTTTTCCCATAGAACAGTTTAAATTTTATTCTCTTTCTATAAAATTATATATCATGTAGACTAAGCCAGTTACTCAGTCTTGTTCTTGCCTCATGAAGGAATTGTATGCCTATGAATTAGATGCATTTAGTATAAGGTACTAAGAGAGTAAGGTTTTTATATGAGATAATGTATAGTATACCAAAGTGTTCAGTGTCTTTGGTTCCAAGGTTATTAATAGTCGAGATAAAATAAGCAGCTCCTTATGATTTTTAATGGATTGTTATTATTGATGTCATCGTTATTGTTATCTCATACTGATGTTTTTCTCTTATCAAGGTTTATATCATCATGGCAGAGTGTTGGAATAATAATGCAAGTCAGCGGCCATCTTTTAGGGATCTTGCTTTGAGAGTGGATGTCATAAGGGAAGGCCTGGGTGGATGAAAATACTGAACTTCATTCAAAGGGACATGAAAACATGCAGAGCAAATGTACTTTGCTCCTTAGGCAGTTGCAGATTATTGGCCTTCCCATACATCTTCTTCCCATCCTTGAAGGTGGAGACTTTGAGGAAATCATCCCATCAAAACTTACAAATGGTGAAGATCTCTGCTTTAGCTTCTTCATCAGGAATGCTATCACAATGCACCAATGGAAAGCACTTCGATAGAAAAAGTTCCTTTTTTAAAAGAGTAAAACAGTAGTTAGTCAGTATCGCCTAATACGGATTTGCAAATCAAAACGTCAAGAAGAAAAGGCATGGAAAGGTGGAGAGTTGGTCTACAGAATTTTTCTTTTCTGAGCCGAAGAAAATTTAGGCTGCAATCCTATACCCTCTGTTTCATGGGCTATGCCCTACTAATTTCTTGAGACTTGTTCTAAGAAAATGGAATTGTGCTCTTAAACCATAGATTACCTGCAGAATGTGTACTATTCAGCTTCAGCACAACTGTTTAAAAAAAATCACATTCCTAAAGGCATCACTTTGAAGAGGAACAAATGTTTGAATTGAAGCTTAGCAATGCCTATGGACATCAGATTCATGCTGTGGTCTTGATCACTTTTACTGATTAGAAAAAAATGTTTTCTGATTTTTATTTTTTTTTTAGTCTCCATTTGTCCATTGTGTTTCCCAAAAGTAGATGAGATTAATTTGTTCATTTGCCTATTGCGCATTTCTTGTATATGATTATGCAGTTCTTTTGAGAATATGCATTAAACATAAAAAGACATGGTGGAGAAGCAAAGAGCTCTCAAGATAAGAGGAGAAGATAGCCCGTCTGGTTCTTGGAGTTGCCTTTATAGCATGGAAGATCCCCATACTTTCAATGTGGCATTCAAAAAAGGAAACTTTTGCAAAATGCAAAAGACATCTCTTTCCTGCCAGAATTCATAAAGCAATTCTGAGTGCCTGTGGATTACATTCCAAAAAGCTCCCTGGACTTCCTGTTTGCCTTTTCTATAGGAAACAAAATGGTTCCTCATGCTTTTTCATGGCTTACACAAGGGCTTACATTTTTTTAATGCTAGTTTAGCTAGTTTTCACCATGTCAAGGTGTTATGGCTCCAGTGACGAGAACAAATAATATGTTTAGTACTTGATTAAGCAACTATATGCCTATCTGAGCCAGTGGCGGGTCAGCAAAAGCAGATATGCCTGTTGAGGCAGTATAATGCACTGTATATATTTGGGGGGGGGGGGAGAAAGGGAACAGATAAGTATTTTTTTAAAAGAAAACTTGTTAAAATTGCCTTTTTAAATAAGCATATAGTTGTTTATTTTCCTACCTTTGTGTTTGTGGGTTTGTAAAGCTTAACTATGTCTCCTAAAGGTGCAAAGATTGAAACCATGTTGTAGCAGCTTAATCCTTGTTAGTCTTGTTATTTCCTTAACTTTTATAGGATGATTCATTCACCTGAAAGGAGAAATATGTCTGTGATGTTACAGGATAACCATGGCCCAACTTTTCTTGGGTTATTGTATGATTTGGCTATATGTAACTTCAGCCATGTAATAGGAATTGGTTGCGATTACACTGCCTACATGGTGAAATAAGAGTTAAGTTACTGCAGATTTATGCTTGTCAGTATCAGTGGCACAACTTCATGTTTGCAAAATAGTAAGCTGTTTCTGGCACTCTTGTGCTTTCAAACTCTATGTTAACTTAAGGACTGGCCATAAAAATTCAGAGGAAAGCAAGTGAATTGAATACCTTGTTCCATAGTTTGACCACCAAGTCTTGCATTTGAAATCTAAAGTTTCTTTTAAGCAAATTTGAGCTCAGTTAAATTCCTAATATCGAATGAGTAAGTTCGCAGTGGTTCTTTGCTACAGAAGAAGCCAAATTAAAACTTGAAATGCATTTTTAGCAAAATGTAGGGTAGGTGGCCATATTCTATAAGCCTCTAGTCAGTTTACTTACCTACCTACCTCAAGCATAGAAGAAGGTACAGCAATGTGAATCTTGTATGGAATTAAACAAGTACCTCAGAATGCAGATGTCCAGCCTGTGGGTGCCAGTTTAAAATTGTTTGAGCACTAGCATATATATATATCAAAGTGGACTGACTGGGCCTGGCATATATGCGAAGCTCCCCTTCCAGATATGCCAGCTTCCTCAGTCTGGCTCACTGGTGAGGGGACAAGATCCATGTATTTTGGAGAATCCATGCACAAACCGTAGTTCTATTGATGGGAGGTGATAGGAAGTCCCTTTATGAGAGGAGCCATCCCAGTATCTTAATTTGCTCAGGTAAAACATTAATTTTATTTTAAAGAGTAGGAAATTATGCTAAGCAACAAGGGGCAGGGAGGATGAAATTGTAAATAGTTATATTTTTTAAAATGTCTGTTATCCTGTTATTGATGGCTGATTTTTTTCCCAATAGCATTTTAAGAGACAGTTTGACTGTATATTTTTATGGCTTTGGATGATACGGTGCACATTTGTACATTGATATAAAATTTATTGTACAGAAACTGCATTTTGGTTTTGTGGAATATTGTGATAAATGCTTGGTGGTGGGATTCCCCTGTTAACCAAATTATCGTAGCATCAGATTGAAAACAACACGAGGCATCAGGTTCAATATCGGTCTGTTACTGAACTGCATTCATCTGATCGAGGATTTCATATTCCATATAAAGGAAGAAAACTCAGGGAATTTTGTGTAATGCAAAGAAAAGTTCTTCCATAATTATTTTTTCAAGTGATTTTTTTTTTTTTTTGCTCTAATAGAATTGGAATATTCTAGTTTTCTGAAAAAAGGAATTTCAAATATTTAACAAATATTTGAAGTGCTTTAAGAGTTTGAAACCTATTCAATTTTGAATTTCCACTGTTGCAGCCATATAAACACTTGCACAAAATAAAACTTTTTGAGCTTAGATTTATTTCTAAGTGAACATGATAGGATTGTGCTGTCAAAAGTAAAGCATTGTCCAAATTTCTTTTTCATTTTATTCATTTCACTTTGGCTCTGTTTAAATGGAAATTCAAGCAGATTCTATTTTTTTGGCACAAATATTTCCATATATTCAAGGAAGTTTCTGGATACAGTATTTCAGACTGGATTGGAGACTACTTTAAAAGTGTTCCGATTCAAGATTTTAAAAGACACAGGAGGCTTTCAAGAGAGGAAGATTCTCAAAAAATTATGTTTGCTGAGCTCTTGCATCTGAGGCTCCTGTCCTTATGCCTGAGGTCTTGATTTCATTTGTGCTTTCACACAATTAGTTGCTCACACAATTCAAAAACTATAATAACCAGTCAATCAAATAAAAAAATGTAATTCTGTGATAACAGTTTTGTACATATCATTTAAACATTATACCATTTGTGTATCAATAGTGTTCTGTTATTTTCCTGTTCCACTGTAGGAAGAGAGCTGTGTTAGTCTATGATAGCCAACAATCAGGAGGAACCTAGAAGCACCTTTCAGATTATCAGATTTTATTAAAAAGTTTAGCTTCTATGAGCTACAGCTCACTCCATGCTTCTGATGAAGTGAGCTGTAGCCTACAAAAGCAAATGTGTTTTAATAAAGTGTGTTAATATAAAAGGGTACTTCAAATCTTCTGGGGTTTTTTTTTCCTTTCCCAGAGCGCTATTCACTTTATCATAATGGTTTACCATGATACCAATTATTGCTGTGACCTGCTTTAAGAAAAAAAATGCTGCACAGACAAGACTGCTGCCATTAAGTAAAGTGATAATATAACTACTGCTTTTTAGAACTTTTTTTAATCTATACCATTTTATATAAATAGATTGTATTTTGTAAAACACTTCTGTATTTTTATTTGCTAATTGGTCTGTGGTCCAGTACGATAGAATTCAGAATAATTTGCTTTAAATGTATACTAAGATAACAGACTATTAAATATTTTTTAAAACTGTACATTTCCTCTTATTTTTCCACATAATTTTTGACTCCTTTCCTTAACTTGCAAAACTGAAAGCTATTTCACTGCTGAAATGAAGGATGACAATCCAGATCTGTGCTATGAAAGAGTGTAGCCCTATCCAGGAATTTTGTAGAAGAATCGACTGATCATAAAAGTATCTACAAGTGGACATTCTTTGAAGTGCAAGAAAAAAAAGACTTGAGGAAGTGGCAGATTTCAACAATGTATATATCCTGCTTCCCATTTGCAGAATTTAGCCTCCCAATGGTATGTTGGGCTGAAGATTTTGACCTGTTCTTTGGGCACGATTTTAGGGGTCAAAATACTGGTAATCCTTGATTTACAACTAGTCATTTAACAACTATTTGAAATTACAGTGTCCTCAGAAAAGATGCTTTATGGCCCATAAGGCACTTCTGGCTGTTGTAAAGTATTCCTCCACCCTCCAAGTCACATGACTGCGTACTGGGTCACTGGCAACCTGTTCACACTTAATGGCTGGTTGCCACCAAATCGCATGATCATGTCATAGTCACTTACAATCTCTGCCGGCTTCCCGAGAAAGTCAGTGGGGCAGCCAATAGGAAAGGTTGCAAGCTGGCTTCCAGTTTTGTGCAGTTAGCGCGACAGCTGAGGGATCGTGGGGCTCCGCGCCCTACGGCTGATTTCTCTCTGGGGACCCTAAATGGGCCAAAAGCCACCATGGAGAGGTGGCAAAGGAGGGAAGCCCCGTCGATCCGGACGTCCTGGGAAAGCTCTCCAGAAACCAACAGAAGGCTAGCGTCATCCCTGAGTCTAGCCCAAGCTACATGCAGTCGAAGTCAAAAAGCACTAAATTAAGTGATCTTAAACAGCGTGATTGAACTGGGTAAGAATATTGATTCTCTCTCTTCTACCTGACTGGTTTCCTGAAAAAAAAAAACAAGTAAAAATCCTCCGGAAATGAGGGGGGGTGTCTTTCCTCCTCCCTCCTCTAAACGGAAGCAGCAAATTAAATTTATGGGGAATAAAAATACACAGAAATAAAATTAATATAAGATTTAAACTTGGAAAAGGTGAAATCGATGGAATTTATTAAAGAGTTTCCTGGCAAAAGATTATTGACGGAGATAAATGGCATATTTGTTTTGAAAATTGAAAGTTGGACTGATGCTGACATCTAGTGGTGGGTGAAAATACTGCCCTAAATATATAGCCCAGAAAAAAAACTTGTTATTGTGACCTTCAAAGCTTTAACCAAACAAGGAACAGCTGTAATAAAAGAAAAAACATTGTGGACTATCTCTATAAAATTTAGAAAAAAATCGACCTTCCTAGACTATAAATATTTTTTAAACTGTAACTTTAAAAGGATTTTTGGTCATTTTGTAGCATCAGAGGTCTACAGAAAGAATATATCGAAGAAAAAATAAATACTTTCCAGGAGGAAATGTATATTATGTTACAACAAATACAAATGACATTAATTTCAAACCACAAGGAAATTAAAAATGAATTTGAAAATTTAAATGAATGCATTCTCAATTTAATGTCATAACCAATAAATGATCAGAAAACAAAGTGATCATGTAAAGCAGACAACTGAATATAAACTAGTGGAAAGAAACTTTGAGATGGAATTTAATAATGGAAGGATTCAGATGGACAAAAGCTTCCAGGAAATACTGGACACGGAAAAGACAACCTATATGTCACAAATTCAAGAATTTGAGAGAAAAAGGTGATGGGAGAAAAACTAAGGAAAAAAAAAAGATTTGTGAGGAATATTTTCACATAAACACTTTAACTGACTTGACTTTTGTACTGACAACAACATCTACAAAACCATGGGAAGATCTTGGGGTTCAATGGAACATACTAGGAAAAGTATTTGGCAAAAAAAAGGGCTAAAGTCAGAATTAAGAAATTAGATGGTGGGATTCGTTTGATGGAATATTTGAAGATTAAACACTTGTTTGAATAAGGTTAAAGAAATAAAATTTTGAATAAAAATGAATGAGCTTAGGTATAGGCTTCTTAAGCAATACAGTATTTTTTGCCTATGACATGAGAAATATAAAAATGTGGGAAGATCTATATGAGGGAAATTTATTAAATATTTAAATATAATAGATTTTGAAGATTTGAATGTTTTTTAAAAATGAAACATTTATTATTAAGGTATTTTAGTTTAAGAGGGATATGTTTTTGTTTTTTTAGATAGTATATTATTTCTGTCCTTTCTATTTCAAGATATGAAAAATGTAAGTGTTGGGATGGTTCATATGAGGAAAAAGATTTCAATATATAAGTGTAATTAACTCTAAGAAAATTTTAACAAGTAAAAATGCTTTCTTTTTAATATTGTGGGGAAAATAAATTTAAATGAGAACTCTAAAAACAGGATCTATGACAAGGTGATTTAGATGATTAATTAGAAAAGAAGCTTAATGAAGTGGAGGATATTTGTAGACATTTAATTGTTATTTTTCAAAAAAATTACCAAGAAATGCTCTAATTTAAGGTTGATAAAAGAGAATATTATTGGAAGAAGAGAAAATCAAGGAAAATTACTATGTGGAATATGGAACCATAAAAATTAAATGTTATTATTTGTAAATACAAACCTAGACAACACACTGTTTACCAATTATTAATGGTGATATGTAAAAAAAAAAACAATAAAATATTTTTATTTTTATTTTAAAGGAAAGGTTGCAAGCTGCTGCCACCTCCTGAGATTATTCCCTCTCATCTCTGAGGACTGTCTGAAAAAGCTGCCTAGCAAGCAGGAATCGCAGCTCCATGTGGAATTGAAATTCCCGCCCAGCAGGACAACTCTTGAGAGTGAAAGGGCTGCCTACCAGGAGGGAATTTCCCCTCCATCCTTTGGAGATTTGAGATTTCCAGCTCCAGGAAGGATTTCCCCTCCATCCTTTGGGGGGAGGGGGGAAGTTTAAATCCTTCATTGGGCATCAGGAGCATTAAAATCCATTCTTGCAACCTGACAAAGGAGTTTCTACTAGTGCATTCCTTTCCTGGAACTCCTGTTAACGTCCCTGGAGATTATTTAACAACTACAACTGGGGATGCAAAGATTGCAGTTGTTTAGTGAATAATTCACTTAACAATCACTTTGCTCAATGATAGATTCCAGTTTCAACTGTGGTTGTAAGTCGAGGACTATTAGTAAGCTTATGATTTGCAGAAGCTTAAGCACCCATATTACCAATTAATCCCTATCCTATTTAATGTAAAAACTAAGTGCACAATTCACAAGTCAAGGATTTATTAAAGGAAAGGTTGAACACTGCATGTCTATGTTTGGAAAACAATTTTAGTATTACAAATGCTTTGTGGCTAGAGTACTAACAATAGCAAATAAATAGAACATAATTTATCTGATTCCAGTGCCTGAACTAAAGCGCCCAGAACCCAAGCAAAGCACACAGATCATCAAAAGTTTGGTCAAACATTCTGCTAATCTGTTGAGTTGATGGATGCATGCGAAGAGAGGACTCTTTCATTCGGTGTTCTTCAACCGTGGCAACTTTTAAATGCGGACTTCAGATAAAACGCTGGCTGGATTGAAAGCCACACTTTCTTAAAGGCTGAAAACCGCTGCCTTAATCTGACACGGTCTGAGGATTGTATAACATCGGAATCCTTAGGCTCCTCCCCCCAGGTCCTTCGCAGAAAAACCAGACGACTGCAGGAGAGGCAGAGCAGTAACGGGACGGCCAATTATTTCATGCCGGGAGGTTTTTCGAAATCAAGGAGGCGGGAGGAGATCAATTAAACTCCAGCAACGGGACGCGCCCCACTTTCCCTCCCGGACCACCCGCCTATTTTAAGCGAGCGCCACTGAGGCAAGACGGCGAAAACCCTTAATTACTTCGGGAGGAAGATTGACAGGCGGCTGCGTCTGACTCCTCCCCCTTTTTGTTCCCGCCAGCTGGCCGGCCGGCCGATCCTTTCCCTGCGCATGCGCTGCAGGATGGCAACTTCGGAGTTAGGTTCTGCAGCTGCTCGCTGATTCTCTTCCAGTGGGACCCCCCGCAAGGGTAGATGGCCGCGCAGGGGAAGCCGCGGCTGCAGAGCGTCCTCTGGGTCTCGTTTTGTGAGCCGGGCTGTCCCTTTGTGTCCTCCTGGGTACCCCGATAACTCACAACGGTGGCCAGCAGGAGAAGCAGCAGCCATGACGGAGCCCCTTCCCGCTCTTTTCACGGCTTGCTTGGTGCAATGCCGGGGTCCCGGATAGGTAGGCAGGGAAAGCGCTCGCCTTGAATCCCGGTCACCGTCTAGAGAGGCACGCCGAGCTTCAGCCTTCGCCTGACTCGGTTTATATCGCGGTGTGAATGAGTGACAGAGACAGTTTCTCGCTGTAAATCTCAAAATGGTTTACAACTGGACAGATAGCATTATTCATTCATTAAAAGTATGGAGAGAAGGAAAAGAAAAAACGGCATTTCATGGAACAATTGTACAGGAAAGATGTGAAGGGCTGAGACCAGCCTGAAAGAAAAATGAAATTAACAAAAAATTGAATCTTATCCCATCCGCAGAACAGCATCACTTTGTACAATCAGTAGAGCATATTCAACTTAAAACTACCACCTTGTTTCTCTGAGAATATTTCATATGTCACATATTTAAACACTTCAAAATGTTCCACCTATTATTTCATTGTAAAACTACAGAGAAACACTGTATTCAAGATCCTTATTGTAAGACCACACAGCAACACTATACTCAAGATTGTTATTCCTGTATTGCAAGTATAAAAAAAAGCTGACCAAGGCCATTAACTGAGTTATGGACAAAAGACATCCCATTCAATAGCACAATTGCTCTATACATTATATAGCATCTATGATGGTTTACATATTTGGGACAATTCTGACATCTTATTTCTACAGATGCGAGAATAGATTTTTACTTTTGCAAGAAATGAATAGAAAGGAACCCGACCTCTGCAACTGTTGTGCAAAAGATTAATTTGGTATGTAGCTAACTTTCATTAATTAACAGGTTAGGCAAGAAAGCCAGCTGGATGACTGGGCCAGTCTTCATTCTCAGCCTAACCTACCTCACAGGGTTGTTGTGGGGAAATAGGAGGAAGGAGTATTATGTATATTTGCCTTATAAAATTAATAAAGGCAGGATATTAAATATATAAATGTAATTGATTACTATTAAAGTAAACCAATTGGGGGTGCAGGTATGTTTTTACTTTTCATTTGCTCAGTGTATAGCAGACAACTAAGTGGATAGATCAGCATAGATAAAAATAATTTGTGATTCGTATTATAAACATAATTCAGTTGGTTTGGCATGTTGGAGGTATAGGTTGTAATTTAATTATGTACACCAAATGAATAATGTGCATTTAGGATAACTTACAGGTAGTCCTCAAATTAAAACAGTTCATTTAGTGACCAAAGTTACAATGGCACTGAAAACAATAACTTGCGATCATTTTTCACACGAGCATTGCAGCATCACCTTGGTCACATAATCAAAATTCAGATATTTGGCAACTCATATTTATGATAGTTGCAGAGTCCCAGGGTCATGTGATCACCTTTTGCTACCTTCTGACAAGAAAAGTCAATGGAGAAACCAGATTCACTTAAGAACTGTGCTACTAACTCAGTGATTCACTTAACAGCTGTGGCAAGAAAGGAAAAGAAAAGAAATGGGGCAAAACTCATTTAACAGTGTCTCACTTAAGTGAGAAAAATTTGGCCTCAATTGTGTTCATAAGACTACCTGTCCTATACTGTATGCACTCAGAATTCATAGAAACTTTGAGTGACTTATTTCATCTGGATAGCTAATATGTATTAATGGTTTACCACAATTCAGTGAATGCTGTATGATGGATAAGTTATGGAAAATAAATAATTCAAATAACTGTATGGCTTATAAGAATTCCAGCATAAGAGGAAATTTCTATTAAAATATTGTACCAAAAAGAAAAATAAATTATCACTAACCATGGGGAATTTTAATTATTCAGGTCCTATCCAAATATTAGGTAGATATAAAATGAAAATCATTGCACCAATATATAAAAAAAGTTACTGTTGAGCCCTAAAGCTTCAGACAGAGAGGCAAGGTACATATTACGTCCTCAGGATCAAACGACACAACACACTTTGACAAAAATGGTGAAAAAATGGTAATCTGTTGCTGCTGCTGCTGCTAACTCTGCAAATGGTGCACCTGTGTTCCAAGCACCCACATCTACCAGTGAATCCTGGTGGCCTACCACAAACAATAAAAACTGGAAAACTAGTTGGTACCTGTGGAAACAAGGACATCCCAGATAATCTCCCAGTCTACTGCTGCAAGTACAAGTCGTAACCACTTGCTTAACAACCATTCTAGGGTTACAATGGAGTTTTAAAAAGTCCCTTTACAACCCATCCTCAAAGCTACAAGCGTTGCACATATGTGCTGTGGTCGTGATTGCATGCTCATGGGTCAAAATACCTAACAGTTCAATTAATTATTCTTGAAGTCCTTTTAGAACAATGTGCTGATGTGAAAAGAACCTTCAGATGAAAAGGTGTTTTTTGTTTCCAGATGCAAATATCTTATGTTCCAAATCAACCCACAAGGTCAATAAAATGATTCTCAGACCACTCTGTTCTCTTTCTGAATTACTGTTTGTCCTGAGCCCTGGAAAGTGCAAGGAAAACGTAACCATCAGTTTAGAAAGCAGCTGCACCTTTCTGTGAAAATACTGCTAGGTAACTTGAGAGTACTCTGTGCACAAGGATCATACAGGTTGTTGGTAGGATTTATTTTTAGTAACAGTGTCTTTATTCCGTTCCCTTCTCTGTCATTACTGTGTATTTCATGATCTATTATGATAGATACCCACAAAAGGTATCAAGGTCAGCCTACGGAAAAGGATGAGATAATAAAATGAATAAAAAATAAAAGTAGTTTAAAAATAATAAAAAATAGAATTTGTATCATATTAAATGGTTTTATTTAATAAAGCAGGTGATATACAGGCAATACTTTTTTAAAAGTGTCACCTTATTTAGTCAGGTTATACAATTTGCTTCAATGATCATCAACAGAAACTGTTCCTGCTCCTAATTAAAATGGTTAAAAATAAGACTCTCTTTGTTTGGGACGGAGAGTGAGGATCTGGTTTTAGCACCCTTATATTCCTTTTCTGATGGACAAGATGATGATCTTTTCAAGTTTTCAAGTTTCGGAAAAGGTTCCACATACCATGCTTGTATCAGCAATGTGATTATAAACATACCTATTTTATTTCTGAATAAAAAAATCTGCTTTGTGCTCTTCTGGCTTTTTCAAGATCATCAAAAGTGATAGCTCCTTTTGGCATTTCTAGCACCGCATGGTCTGTGTCAATTATGTTCTCGGCTTCACCTGAAGAAAAAGATGGATTCATGTATATATTGCATCAGTTTTGTAAGACTAGAGATAATCACTGATACTAAATTTGTGCAAAGAGTTTACTTACATTTCATTCTTTGTAGTAAAGTTCCATACCCTTTATCATACTGATAGGCAAGTATAAAGCTCAAAGGTATAATTGGAATAAAGAGTTGAGGTTTCTTATTTTTTATTGCTCTGTATTGAAAAAATTATATACTAAATAAACAGGAAATAAAAAATAGTCAATATCCAGATAAAATGCTTTAAATGCAAAATATTAAGATTACTTACTGCTGAAATTAAACAGGTTTTGTGGCAATAAAGCTCTGTAGCTTTTAGTTTATATTTTCATTTGGTATAATTATGCAAATAATATGGTTAACCAAATCTCATACATATTCAGTTCTTTTAATGTGTTATTAATGTAGTTTTGCTAACAATTATGCTAACAGTTATATTTTGTTGTGCGAACTGTAAATCCTATGTTTAATTGGTTGTTGTAAGGGCTTTTTCAGTTCACCAGATTATAGCAGAACAATGTGCCATTGTTACTCATTTACTGTAAATTTGTTTCTGGCCATATTAACTGAAGATAATTATGATAAATATTTGTTCTAATATTGTTTTCTACATCAAAATGCAAGATACTTCTTGGTAAGAAAATTCTCTCCTTCCATTCCATTTGTTTACTCTAAGCAAGCCAGCTTATTAGCTTATATTACTTGATATACCAGAGCAGGGGTCTTCAAACTTGGCCCTTTTATGACTTGTGGATTTCAACTCCTAGAATTCCTCAGCCAGCGTGCCTGGCTGAGGAATTCTGGGAGTTGAAGTCCACAAGTCATAAAAGGGCCAAGTTTGAAGACCCCTGTACCAGAGTGATATAGAGGTTAAGATGTTAGCCTAAGAATGCAGATAGTCAACTTCAAGTCCATCCTCAGCTATAGCAGCTCAGACCAAACTATCTCAAAGGGCAAAAAATGGAGGCTGGAGTTCTATGTACACTGTTTTCAACTCTGAAGGAAAGGTGGGATATAAACCTAACAAACACAAATAAAAAGCAAATGAAATGTTTAAACCATTTAATGTACTATAGAGCAAACATGGGGTAGTGGTTAAGGTAGCAGCTAAAAGCTGAGAGACTGCGAGTTCTAGTTCTGACTTAGGCACAGAGCTAGCTCGATGATTTTGGGCAGTGGCTCTCTCTCAGTCCTAGGGAGAGCAAACCAAAATCCTGCAGGGGCTAGTTGTCAGAAGTCAACCAAAAAATGCAAATCAGGATCCTTTGTTTATCCCTCTCTTCACAGACCAACATTGCTAAACTAAGAATAGAACTAGCTTGGCTCCAATTGAAATCACAACTGGAGATATAAGCCAGAAATTTCAATTAGGTGTAATAGTAAACCAACTCGGGTTGCTTAGTTTCTTTTGCTATCGGATGCGAGGCTGCATTCATACTCTGCCATAATACAGTATAAACCAGTATTGTGAAGGACTCTTCCTTATGTGATGCAATGTTTGTTATTTGAAAAGGAACAGAAAAGGGAGATAATTACTAAGGTGATTATCTTTAACACAGAATGCACAGCTGGTCTGCACCTGGACCAAAACGCACTTTTCATTTCATGTACACCTCTAGACTGGAATATACAATCAGTTTTATTTCTTAGTTAATGTTTTATTTTAAATGTACCCTTTAGCAACTAAAAGAATGAGAGTAAAAACAATAAAATCTGTCTCTCATTTACTATTTAAGGGGGGGGGGAAGAATTGCATACCTAATTGTTAGGCCCACAGTTGTAAGGCCATAAAATGATCCAAAATACTTGAGAAACTCCCGTGTGCCGGCAATTTGCATGGCCATCTGTCTCTCCTGCATTTGATTTTGCATCAGAAGTTGCCTTTCTAGCTGAACATAAAAAAGAAAAAAGATTTTACTTATATATTTCAGTAACACAGAATAACAATGTCTTCAGCCTTTATATATTTGGTATCTATTTTCATAATTTCAGGATAAAGAATTATTATCTTAAAATACTTGTTGAATTATAAAATCATACACTTTTTCAAATTACTGCATAAATATTTGTCTTTTACGTATTTTGGATGGCTTAGAAAAATGAGGTTTTCCCATTAACCTCTGACAAAAGAGACAGGAAAATTGTTCCAAGCTCTTAATATTATGACAATCTGTTTATCAGAATGCAATATTTTTATTTAAAAATATTTACAGAACTATCTGCAAATTTGATGATACTTGTTCTAGTGAAAAATATGTTTAGTATAGCTCTTAAAACCAGCCTTGATTCATTAGTCATTGATTCACCATGTGTAATTGGTTATCTCTTAATTTATGAATCAGTAAAAATTCCCGATCATTCAAAATTACCAGGGTCACCATCTAATGTCAAAAAAGGTTAACAGCTAGGTGTTAAGTCAATGTAATTACTGCTACAAAGTTCAAATACCCCAATGCAGGAAATGATTAAGTACATAGTCATAGTCTTTGACTTATGACCTGTTACTTAACAACTGTTCAAAGTTACAATAGATCCTGAAAAAGTAATTTGCAACCCATCGTTGCTTCTTCCCCATCGTTATGGGACTGCACTTTGGGTATGCTCATCTCACAGTCACATGATCAAAATTTAGAATGTTTTTACTAAAAACTGGCATTTATTCCTGATTTCCAGCAAAAATGGCTTCTCTTAATGACCACTGTAATTGCTTAACAACCCCTGCAAAGAAGGTCATAAAACTGGGTGTGGTCATGTGATGACCTGTATCTGTATCTCTATTATATTATCAATCTGTTTTATTTCCTGCATCATAGTCCAAATGAGACTTTAGTATATCATCATACTGGATCTCAAAACAGTTTCAAATCAGTGCTTTAGCATGCCATGATAGGTTACCATGCTGTACCCTGCTGTTACAGTTTATTAGATATATATATGAATGCTCTGGAACTCTCCTAAAGCAACAAATTCTAGATACGTGATAAAGTGCTACATGGCATGGCCTTGAAAAGTCTCACTCCCTGTCTGTTGTTTTTTTTCCTTAACTCCACTGTGGAGTTAAGGAGCTATATACTTATCTATGAAACCTGGCAGAAAAACAATACTGGAATAAATTTGTTGATCCTGTCGTCAGTGCCCATTCTGTCTCTGTTGGATCTGTCTTATTGTCAAATGGTGATGTCCTGATTAAGTGATGATGTCATGTGTTATAAGCAAGGTGACTGGCTTCTCTGGCTTTTTGCAGTCCCCTTTTATCATATCATCAGCCAGCACAGAAAAAAAATCAAGTCACTAAACAGATATGGAGGGTCTGACTTCAGAACTCACTTGTCTGCCCTTCTTCCCCACAGTGTAAAACGATGTAAAATAACAATAATAATAGATACCAGGAGAGCCTATTATTAGGCACCTGAAGGCACCAAGACAGCAATAGGTCTAGTGAAGATGTAGACAAATTTTGCCATGCTGTGCAACCATTTAACTCCTCCAAAGCCAAAGAAGAGCTGCTGCTCTCTTACTTGGGGATGGGGGTGACTGAGAGTGGCAAGAAGAGAGAAATTGGCAAGCAAGCCACACAAAGCCCAGTTCAATATCCCTCACTGTTTTTCAGGACACTATAATGAGGGAAAGCTGTGCGTTTATGTAAAGATATAAGCGGAGAAGTCCACTAAAATAAATCATCAGTGCAATTTTCTCTGCGTTTTGGGAAGCCTGAATAAAGGCTAGTACTTAAAACAATGAGGAGATAGGTAAAGAGTGTGAAAGGAATGCAAGAAACAAAAAGCTAGTGGGAAACGGAAATAATGTGAGAAAAACGGGCTCAGTGGAAGCTGGCTAATGGCCAGAGAAAAGGGGCACATCCATGCTTAGAAACACTTCTGAATACAAGTAGTCCTTGACTTACAACAGTTCATTTAATGACCGTTCAGAGTTACAATGGCACTGTAAAGAAGTGACTTATGACTTTTTCCCACTTACGACCATTGCAGCATCCCCATGGTGACAATCTAAATTCAGACGCTTGGCAACTGACCCATATTTATGACGGTTGCCGTGCCCCAGGGGTCATATGATCCCCTTTTGTGACCTTCTGACAAGCAAAGTCAATGGGGAATCCAGATTCATTTAACAACCGTGTTACACAGACAACTGAGGTTTAGGATCTTTTGTTGAGAGAAAAAATTATTGATTTCAATGTAACTGCCCAGGAAAGTAGATACTGTATTCTAACATTTGTTACCTATGGGTAACAATTTTACATGAGGACATGTGCAGCTTTCTACCCACAATATAAATCATACATTTGTCTTCTAAATAGAACAATATAATATGAATCTGCATTACATAAAAAAATAACGAACTCAATGAGACGTACTTATGAATAGCAATATAGGAGAGATGGGTAGGTATTAAATATGATAAAATAAATAAAAATGTGTTCTAGTAGCTGTCAATTTGGTATAGTTTTATTACCAAGTGAAATATAACAACTATCTCCCCCTTGGACTTGGACAAAATGAACTGACATGGGCACCTTATTTTATCTTTTTTATTTTTTATGGCCTTACTCTAAAAAGAAATCTATTTTTTTTAAAATGGAAGAGAAGATCATACTGTATTTCTAAAATCCTTACATTGTTACAAAGTTCTATAATGCAAAAACCTACCTGAAGTCGTGAATTCATAAGCATGAATTCCTGCTGATTCTTTAGGTTTTCATTGACAGACTTTGAAAAGATGAATCCCATTTTGATCTATAAGGAGGGAATTCATTGCAACCGTCATTAACAATCTCCCAAACATTTTACACATAATAACGCTATCATATATCTTGAAGAAACTAGAAAATGTGGGTGGATAGTTTTGCTGTGCCTTTAACGATGTTTGCCAACAATAGGCTGAATTTGTATGAGGGCTGTCAGATCTGGGCTGCAAAAATCTCAGGCCATACAAAGGAATCAAAAACCTACCGAAAACTATAAACTCGGTTCTGCTATCTTAGTGGCGATGGAGGCATCTGCAGCCCAGCTATGGTTACTCCTACTTCCTACATACTAAATCACAAATCGCTGTTTACAAACCACAATTGCCGAGAGAGGGGATAGAGGTCCTTGTCGAGAGAATCAGCCTCGGAGCTGCAGTTCGCAAGTCAGACACCCAAACTCACGCGGGCGACGCACGTGCCGCCCACTCTGAGCGTGTTGAGTATCCCAGCCTTCTTGAAGGCAGGCCGGGGAATGATGGGAGTTGTAGTCCCAGAGTCTACCGATGCCCAGTCAGTGCCAACCACCGCGCATACACCACTGGTCTGCCAAGCCCCAATCGTGCACAAACGGCGAAGAGAGACCATGCTTCCCAACCCTTCTCCGTTCTTGGCCTTTCCTTAGCCCGGGGTGTCCAACCTTGGCAATTTTAAGGCCTGTGGACTTCAATTCCCAGAAACCCCCAGCCAGCCATGCTGACTGGGAAATTCTGGGAGCTGAAGTCCATAGGTCTTAAAGTTGCCAAGGTTGGACACCCTGCCTTTAGTCCAAACTTTCCCATATTTTACCTTTCCAGGTGATCTTCGCTCACTCAGAACCTCGGCTAGTTGGCCTAGAATGCAAAGCACTTCCGGGCGCAATTCGCCCAGCGCGGCTGACGAACAGATTGACCGGAGTTTGTTATGGGCGTTAAAAACAGCGAAGGCATTAGAAGCAGTTGTGGAAATCGCGAGCGAGGCAGGGAGGGAGGGAAAGTTCCAGCGCAGAGAGGATCCCGTGCTATGGTATGCACTTTTCAGTAACAACAACTAACGAGTGCAACTAACAACCACGGGGGGGGGGGGAAACCACCCGTGTCGGGTTGACAGCTGCCATATGCATCCACAGGGAGAGTCAATTGGGGTAAAGATTCTCGGATCAGGCTGTAGTACTAGAGACCTCCTCATTTTGCCTTGAGTTGGACTATGATTCATGTATGATTCATGCCCGCATCTGTTTGCTCCATAGCCGGCTGGATGGTGATCAGATGATAAAACTGCATTTTTCTATAAACCCTTCCTAAAAAGCAAAACTCGGTGGTATACCCAACTCTTTGCAACGCCAGTCCTTTCTGGGACGCGTTTGGTGGGGGGGTGCTCTTGAGTGTAGCGACGATCGGGGCAACAAGAAACAACAACAACCAAAAAAAAAACCTGGAAAGCATGCTATAATAGACTAAACGCTGATAGGAGCTTCGTAGCTCAGAAATGCAAAATTAAGTAAAAGTTGCAAGCTTAGACAAGCACGAAGACCTCACAGGGCTGTTGCTGTGGGGAAAACAGGAGAAGGAAGGCGTATGTTAGTTACCTTAAGTAATTTGTAAAGATAATAAAGGCGGGATGTAAATAAATGAAGTTTTAAACCGCTAAAAAAGTCAGGGAGAGAATCCTCCCTTCAGCAGAAGGGTTAAAAAAAAAAAAAAAAGACGCGGCGACGTCCTTGAGGTCGAAGCCCCGCCTTCTTTTATGGGCTGGAAGAGAAACCTGCGTCTATGGCCAAAGCCGATCAGTGACTTGAGGGAAAGGGCATCTCCGGCCACGGCCAGGCTTTTGGCAAGAGGTAAAACATATGAAGAAGGTTGCAGGAATGTAACCAGATAACAATATGTGAAAGACTTTTCTGTCTTCTCACTTGACCCCACACATTTTTTTTTTAACTGAAATGGCAAGAGGTGACCAAAGTCTAACACAGGGGTAAGCAACCTTGGCTCTTTTATGACTCGTGGACTTCAACTCCCAGAATTCCTGAGTCAGCTAGGATTCTACGATCCCTCTCACAGATACTGCTATTGAGGCAGGTTTTACCTAATCTATACCTGTACATTTGTTTTTTTTTTCTTGTCTAAGTTTAAAACCTTATTTTTTTTCTGCGTTGTATTTCATTTTGTTAGATAGGGCCCAGTGTTCATGTCTGTTAAGATCCATCTGAATTTTGAGTGGGGTGTTGCTTCTGGGATGTTGCCATTACTGCCAGTTTAGTGTCATCTGCAAATTTGATGAGTTTCCCTTCTATTCCCTCATCTAAATCTTTTATGGAGAAGTTGAAGAGTATGTGGCCTAAAACACATACCCCAAGGCTTACTTCCCTCCATGTAGATGTAGTTCTATCAAGGACTACACATTGGATGCAGTTTGTCAGCCAGTTCCAAATCCATCTGGTGATGATACTGTCTGTCCCATATTTTTTTTAGCTAGCCAAGAAGTAGTTGTGATCTACTTTGTTAAATGCTTTACTGAAATCCAAGTAATCTATGTCTGCTGCAGTTTGCTGGTCCACTAATTTAGTCACTTTGCCAAAGAATGAAATAGGATTTGTTTAGCATGATCCATTTTTGACAAACCTGTGTAAGCTTCTGGTTATAGCTTTGCTTGCTTCTAGATGTTAGCAGGTCTGTCTACTTACTCTTTGGGCTGAGAATTATGATGGAACCAGTGAGGTTAGACTGTATATAAATAGACATTAAAACATACATACATGTACCAGAAGATGGTAGAGGATAGGAAGGCCTGGAGGAACCTTATCCATGGGGTCGCGATGGGTCAGACACGACTTCGCAACTAACAACAACAACATGTATATGTATATAGGAATAAAATAATAGCAATAGCAATAGCACTTAGACTTATATACCACTTCACAGTGCTTTACAACCCTCTCTAAGGGGTTTACAGGGAGAGGAAAAAGCAGCTCCACCCACTGTTTACCCTGCCTCTATTGATCAGCAGCCCCTCACGGATTATTATTTGAGGACTAGAAGACCTCCAAGCATCTTTTTAACCTTATGATGTTGTGTTCTGTGTAAATAGAATCTATGCACGACAACTTTGATTGGCGTTTGTGAGATGCTTTATATCAATTGCACACTAGGTGGTGCTATTGCACCTATTATAAGAGCTGCAGTTTGCATATAGTTGTGGTTAAATATACCATCACTATTTGTTAATCCAGCAACTACTGGCATGCCTCAGCTAAATATCCAGCCTTTGCTCCTACATTTATATTTCATCTCTTCGTCATAAACTAAAGCACAGAGTGGCGCCACCAACACTGTAAAATTCTCAAATTGATCTGTGCCTTGTGAAAATTATCTATCTTTGACCAACTTTTGTGACAACTTAGGTAAACCAGCCAACATCCCAATTTGATTCAAGACTTGTTTAATGCAAAATAAAGTATTACTGCTTCATGTTTAAAAAGAATTAAGATTAATGGTGGTACAGTGGTTAGAGTGCAGTATTGCAGGCTTACTCTGCCCACAGCCTGGAGTTTGATCCTGACAGGCTCACAGTTGACTCAGCTGTCCATTCTTCCGAGGTCGGTAAAATGAGAACCCAGATTGATGGGGGCAATACGCTGACATTGTAGACTGCCCAGAGAGAGCTGTAAAGCACTATGGGGCAGTATATAAGTCTAAGTACTATTGCTATTGCAATAGTATAAAACTAGAACAGAACTACTGAAACTGGATTGAAAAACCTAGCTAGCTGCTAGTTTTTAAGAAAGAGATACATTTAATAGAGTGACTTTCAAATGTGGCAACCTTAAGATGTGTGGATGTCAACTCCCAGAATTCCCCAGTCAGTAATGTCTACACACTTAAGTCCACACATCATTAAACATTGTTTAGTGTATCAAGAAAACAAACAGGCTCAGAGAGCAGCAAGGACTCCACAGGGTATTTCTTTTTTGTCATCTTGTGATATATATATATATATATATATATATATATATATATATATATATCACTATATATCACTATATATCTATATATCTATAGATGCTCTCAATAGGCAAGTGATCCTCAGGTCTAACTCACCCCTGGGAAGGCAGTAGAAATCTATAGTTTCTATTTGGAAGTGAATGAAAGCAAAAGTGCTGACAGTCCAGAAAATATAATTGGCTGAAGTTTTGAAGATCTGTGTGGAAGGATGTCATCTGCTTTGGATGGAGCCACAATTGATTGGCAGCTTGGAGAAAGGACTGTTGACCAGTGTTAGAAAAAAATCCATATCATGGAGCCAAGTTTGAGTCACTAGCCAGTTTAATTCAAAGGATCAGTAGCTGGTGAGGAGAGAGAGGCACTGGAAAGCAGGGCTGGTCCCAGGAAAGCATCCAATTGTCTGAGCTGATAAAATTCAGCTTCTTAAGATGTCCTTGATCACTGCTAGGTGTGAGACACCAAGGAAAGAGTGAGGAGCAAGCGGGTTGTCCACAACTTCTGTCACAGGGTCTTTTTAGGCATGTTACAGATCTGACAGGACACATTTGGCTTCTACTAAAAAAGAATGTGTTATTACAGAAACGTGTACGAAAGAAACACAAATTGGAATGAGAATTTTGACTTGTTACAGTTTTACCTTGCCTCTGTATTTGTACAAATTTATTCTCCTCCGTCTTTTTGAAGCTTGTCTTTTCTATTCATCTGTCCTTTGCCTTATATTACAATGGTATTGGCAACTATTTCTAAAGTTCAATTTCTTACTCTGTTTCCAACGAACTGTTTATAGCTTCATTGGTGTAGTTAGGCTTCTGTTTTTTAACTATACAAATCACACACTTCATTATGCTTAAGAGTGTCTGTCTCCATCCAAATACTGGGTGTTCCGCTTCACCTTTTCTGTTTCCTGCTCACCCTTTCTTTCCTGGTTTATACCACTGTTAAACTTTAGTGTTTTATTATCCTCCTCTGCCTCCATCTCCCCAGAGCCCCTTGCGCCCTCCTCTCTTCAGTGGCTCCCTTGCCCTTGCCCTTCATTCAGTTTTCTTTGGAATTTGCACAGCTCATCTGGCCCCCGTCTGTGTGCACACTCACTTCCCTCCTTTCATCATGAGGTAAATCTTTGTTGAGGTCTCTGAGTCCTCCCCCCCAAGCTGGTGTCCTTCATTCAGGGGAAGAAGAGCTGGGCACTTCTGCTATTGCTAGAGCCCTCCCTACTGATGTGCAGTTCCCTTCAAGTTTGCCTCTCCTCTAGCTTCATGGCATTGGTGACCTCCAGGAATATGTGGAGCCCATGCCTAAAGAAAAGTCAAAATGCAGGTCACAAGGGTCCTGCTTTTTTATGTGCTTTGTCTGTCTGTCTGTCTGTCTCTCTCTCTCTCTCTCTCTCTCTCTCTCTCTTTCATACACACACACACACACACACACACACACACTAAATTGGTGTGTTGGAAGATTTACCCTGACAAAACTCCCATATTCTCATCCCCATTAGAAAAACATGCAGACACACTTTTTTCTCTGTAAAAGCCCTTTTTTCTGAAATCCTAGGCATACCACCAAGAACAATGGGAAAACTCAGATAGCAAAGCCATCAAGAACTACCTGCCCTGCCCCTGATGGGATTAACTCCCAAAATAGAATCAGGACAAAGGGAATATCCCTGAGGAGAACTACCTGCCCTGCCCCTGATGGGATTAACTCCCAAAATAGAATCAGGACAGAGGGAACATCCCTGAGGAGAACTACCTGCCCTGCCCCTGACAGGATTAAGTCCCCAAAAATAGAAACCGGACAAAGGAGGTACCACTTAGGACAAAGAAAAGAACATCAAGCAACCATTAAAAACACAAAAGAAAGAGCCAGCCCAGCCACAGTCCCAGGGTAGAAAAAGCATATAAAAAGCCACACATGGGACCAGGGGACACCTTGCAAGGCAGGACCCTGAAGTAACTTCTCTGTCACTCTATTGCCTTCCTGTAATAAAGACCTGCTTTGCGGTAGCTGCTGTCCTCAAATTTCTTCATCGTCGGCTTTTCCCAGCTGGAACACGAACCGGGAAATTCTTCTGACAGGTGCATTTTTACTTTTTTGACCACGCCCTCTGGACATCCTGGTGACTTGTTGTCTCACATCTTGTGTACATGCTTGCATGCACACTCTTCTCTCCTCATCCCTTTTTACTTCCACATTTTGTTTCTTCTCTTCCTCAGCAGTTACACACACAAGCCCAGCCATTCTTACCACTTCTTTGTTCTCTGACAAACAAATTGCCTCCACTGTGTCTCTGTGTAACACATATCAGTTCCAACTCTTTCCTCACAGAAAGGTACACTCACAACTATCTTTACTTCCACTTTCTGGGAGGTAGCTATGACTCTGTAAGGGTCAAGTTACATGACCTGGCACCTCTTTGTGGTGAATGTTGGGTAGGGTCCAAGGTGGTGCTCAGGTCCTGAGCTAAGATCCAGGCCACCCTCCTGCCAGGCCAATAACCCCACAGAAGGTCTTCTGCTGGTGACAGCTCAAGAAGAAATATCTTGATCGCTCTGGAACTAAGACAACAGCAGTACTGATGGAAATGTAGGAGGCGTAGACTATCCATCTGGCAATTCCATTACCTTTGGTCCAGCACCAGCCAATTCATGGAACTGAACACTGAGTTGGCAGCTGCCCTTCCATCAAAGTAGCTGACTTGGTCTCTGGAAGATGATGAGGCTTTACAATGGCATGCAGACCATTTCTTGGACTCAGTCTGGAATGGTCACAGGTGGACCTTGGCCATCCTCTCACACAATCATAGTCCCATTCTAGAAGAAGGCAGACTTTGACTGAGCCCTCCATGTGCTAAGCATTTCCAAGACGGATTAGTGTTATAGATGGGGCTACTTTTAAGGTAGTTCTGAAGTGTAGATGATTCAGATAGAAACCCTGTAGTTTTTGCTTGGTATGATGCCAATCTGCACTGACTATCAATTTGCTTCCTGATTCAGTTCAAGGTACTAACCTTGACCCTAAACCAGTGTTTCTCAACCTTGGCAACTTTACGATGTGTGGACTTGACACACAGCAATTGGCTGGGGAATTCTGGGAGTTGAAATCCACACATCTTAAAGTTGCCAAGGTTGACAAACTCTGCTCTAAACATTCAGGCTATCAGAAAAGCTCCAGCTTCTTATGTTAACACCTTTAATTTTTATTTTTATTCTTGTATATGAAAATTTCCTTCTTCTTTCCCCATCGGAGCAAGTGACTTCATAAGACTATGGAACAGTGTCCTCAAAAGAGAGATTCCTACTGGATCAGGATAACTATAGCATTGTTTTGGTGTGTTTCTTTTTTCTTTTTTTTTATTGTTGTAGGTTGTCTTGTTTTATTTTTTGTAAATTGCCTTGAATAGGTTATGTTTTATAGGAAAAGAGGGAAATTAGTTAATTAGTGGGTCAGATGGGTTGAACTTTATTTTGTAATGTGATATGTGAAGTAATGTTTTGAGTTCTGAGTTAAGTACTATTTTGCAGTTATTTTAGGAGAAGTGTAATATTGCACTGTCATGATCTTGCTTTCTCCTTTTGGTTAGCTTTGCAAGGAAGTTAATTATAGTGCAAGGCATAATTTTCCTCAAAAATGGGACTTTGACTTCTTGAGAAATTATTTCAAGAATGCAGTCCCTTACTAAGAATTGTAATTTCTTAGAAATAAATGAAAATCATAAGATCAGTTGAAAATGAGTCCAAAGCTGCAATTCTTTGCATCCACTTGTAAGACGTTTTTCAGTTAAAGTACTTATCTCCAGCCCAGTTTTTTTTTTAACCTGTTTCACAGAATGAGGTATGGTAACCTGATTCCTGTGCAGGTTCATGTTGCCAATTTTTACATGTCTTCCTTACATACCTTATATCTGTCACATGTTTCTGATCTCAAAATGCTGAAATTATCATGAGGATTCATCCACAAGTTTTTGCTTCAACACAGCCATTTATTGGTGCTGCTGCTAAAAGTAATATAAGCCAATAGAGCTTTGTGAACCACAGGACTACTGGACATCTGTCAAACATGACACTTCTACCAGGGTCACTGTTCAGAAGTCCAGGGCTTTCTGTTCTGAACTCTCTTTTTCATTTTTGTTAAAAGAATAATTTGGGGTTTCCACAAACTGGGTCGATGCAAGAACAAATCAAAAATAAAATCCAGACATTCTGTGAAAAAGGAGATTCATTTTATTCCCATGAACAGATATTTGTTTCTGGGGAATAGAGGAAATGGGGTCCAGAAACTTGGTTTTACAGGGGGACTGGTCCTTAGTGTGAGCTCGGGGGTGTGGATTGTGTACATGCTGGTTTTAACATGGGTCCTTCCCATGCAGATGTGCAGTTCAGGATGCTTCTGATTTGGGCGTGTGAAATCCGGAAAGACAGATCGCTCTCAGATACGTAGATTCCATCTCTTGTGTCTCCCTTTATCCTAGGGCAGGGGTAGGCAACCTCGGCTCTTTTATGACTCGTGGACTTCAACTCCCAGAATTCCTGAGTCAGCTATGCTGAGGGGAAAGGGAGAGGTTTCCAAGCTGAGCCATGCTGGCTCAGGAATTCTGGGAGCCGAAGTCCATGAGTCATAAAAGAGCCAAGGTTGCCTACCCCTGTCCTAGGGGGATTCTGATCTTTGACGGAGTCAGTGAGATGCTGGTCTAAATGTTAGGATTGTATGTTTATTCTGAGGGTGGTCAGCAGTTCAGAGAGCTATTAAAAGGGGGGGAGGGGCAGATCAGAGGCCTTTTAACTTCTATCAATTTTACCCAAAATTTCTGATTCGCCATGTAGTATAAACTCAGAATGGATGCTACCTTGGATACCTTTAGCCCATATTCTATTGCTATTCCATTCTATGGGACATATCTGTTTTGTTGTTGTTAGTTGCGAAGTCGTGTCCGACCCATCGCGACCCCATGGACAACGTTCCTCCAGGCCTTCCTGTCCTCTACCATCTTCTGGAGTCCATTTAAGCTCATGCCTACTGCTTCAGTGACTCCATCCAGCCACCTCATTCTCTGTCGTCCCCTTCTTCTACTGCCCTCAATCTTTCCCAGCATTAGGCTCTTCTCCAGTGAGTCCTTCCTTCTCATTAGGTGGCCAAAGTACTTGAGTTTCAACTTCAGTATCTGGCCTTCTAAGGAGCAGTCAGGGTTGATCTCCTCTAGGACTGACCGGTTTGATCGCCTTGCAGTCCAAGGGACTCGCAGGAGTCTTCTCCAGCACCATAGTTCAAAGGCCTCAATTCTTTTGCGTTCAACCTTTCTTATGGTCCAACTTTCACAGCCATACATTGCAACTGGGAAAACCATGGCCTTGACTATACGTACTTTTGTTGGCAGGGTGATGTCTCTGCTTTTTAGTATGCTGTCTAAATTTGCCATAGCTTTCCTCCCCAGGAGCAAGCGTCTTTTAATTTCTTGGCTGCAGTCTCCATCTGTGGTGATCTTAGAGCCCAGGAAGATAAAATCTGTCACTACCTCCATTTCTTCCCCATCTATTTGCCAGGAATTGAGAGGGCCAGATGCCATGATTTGGTTTTCTTAATGTTGAGTTTCAAGCCAACTTTTGCACTCTCCTTCTTCACCCGCATCAAGAGGCTCTTTAGTTCCTCTTCACTTTCTGCCATTAGAGTGGTATCATCTGCATATCTTAGGTTGTTGGTATTTCTCCCGGCAATCTTAATTCCAACTTTTGATTCATCTAGCCCTGCCTTTCTCATGATGTGCTCTGCATATAAGTTAAATAGGCAGGGCGACAGAATACAGCCTTGCCGGACTCCTTTCCCAATTTTGAACCAATCAGTGGTTCCGTGTCCAGTTCTCACTGTTGCTTCTTGACCCACATATAGGTTTCTCAAGAGACAAATAAGATGGTCTGGTACTCCCATCTTTTTAAGAACTTGCCACAATTTGTTGTGATCCACACAATCAAAGGCTTTAGCATAGTCAATGAAGCAGAAGTAGATGTTTTTCTGGAACTCCCTAGCTTTCTCCATGATCCAGCGTATGTTGGCAATTTGATCTCTAGTTCCTCTGCCTCTTCGAAATCCTGCCTGTACTTCTGGAAGTTCTCGATCCACATACTGCTGGAGTCTAGCTTGTAGGATTTTAAGCATCACTTTACTTGCATGTGAAATGAGTGCAATGGTGCGATAGTTTGAACATTTTTGGCATTGCCTTTCTTTGGAATTGGAATGTAAACTGACCTTTTCCAATCCTGTGGCCACTGTTGAGTTTTCCAAATTTGCTGGCAAATTGAGTGTAGCACTTTTACTGCATCGTCTTTTAAGATTTTGAATAGCTCAGCTGGAATACTGTCACCTCCACTAGCTTTGTTGTTGCTCAGCTTTCCTAAGGCCCATTTCACTTCACATTCTAGGATGTCTGGCTCGAGGTCAGTGACCACCCCATCGTGGTTATCAGGGATGCTAAGCTCGTTCTTGTATAGTTCTTCTGTGTAATTTGCCACCTCTTCTTAATCTCTTCTGCCTCTGTTAGGTCCCTGCCATTTTGGTCCTTTATCATGCCCATCTTTGCATGAAACGTTCCCTTCATATCTCCAATTTTCTTGAAGAGATCTCTGGTTCTCCCTATTCTATTGTTCTCTTTCTATTTCTTTGCACTGTTCATTTAAGAAGGCATTCTTATCTCTTCTAGCTATTCTCTGGAATTCTGCATTCAATTGGGTGTATCTTTCTCTTTCTCCCTTGCCTTTCGCTTCCCCTCTTTCCTCAGCTATTTGCAAAGCTTCCTCGGACAGCCATTTTGCTTTCTTGCATATCTTTTCCTTTGGGATGGTTTTAATTGCTACCTCTTGTACAATGTTGCAAACCTCCATCCATAGTTCTTCAGGCACTCTTGTCTATTCAGATCTAATTCCTTAAATCTATTTGTCACCTCTACTGTATATACATCAGGGATATGATTTAGTTCATACCTGAGTGGCCTAGTGCTTTTCCCTACTTTCTTCAATTTAAGCCTAAATTTTGCAACGAGAAGCCATGAATCTGAGCCACAGTCACTCCTGTCTTGGTTTTACTGCTGATGAGCTTTCTCCATCTTTGGCCTGCAGAGCACATAGTCAATCTTTTCTGTGTTGACCGTACTGGGTGATGTCCAATGTGTAGAGCCGTCTCTTGGTTGTTGGACAAGAGTGTTTGCTATGACCTCGTATTCTCTTGACAAAATTCTATCAGCCTGTGCCCTGCTTCATTTTGTATTCCAAGGCCAACTTGCCTGTTATTCCGTTTATCTTTTGGCTTCCTACTTTAGCATTCCAATCCCCCATGATGATAAGGACATCATTTTTTGGTGTTGATTCTATAAGGTGCTGTAGGGCTTCATAGAACCGGTCAATTTCATCCTCTTCAGCACCAGTGGTTGGGGCATAGACTTGGATTACTGTGATATTGAATGGCTTGCCTTGGATTCGCACTGAGACCATTCTGTCATTTTGGGGATTGTATCCCAGTATTGCTTTTCCTACTCTTTTATTGACTATGAAGGCTACTCCATTTCTTCTGAGGGATTCTTGCCCGCAGTAGTATACCTGATGGTCCTCTGAATTAAATTCACCCATTCCTGTCCATTTTAGTTCGCTGATTCCTAAGATGTCGATGTTCAGTCTTGTCATCTCTTGTTTGACCACGTCCAGTTTGCCTTGATTCATGGATCTTACATTCCAGGTTCCTATGGAAAAAAATCTTTACAGCATCGGACTTTCCTTTCACCACCAGATGCATCCACAGCTGAGCGTCCTTTCGGCTTTGGCCCAGTCGCTTCACTCTTTCTGGCGCTACTAGTACTAGCCCTCTGCTCTTCCCAGTAGCATATTGGACACCTTCCGACCTGAGGGGCTCATCTTCCAGCGTCATATCTTTTTGCCTTTTAGTACTGTCCATGGGGTTTTCATGGCAAAGATACTGGAGTGGGTTGCCATTTCCTTCTCCAGTGGATCACATTTTGTCAGAACTCTCTGCTATGACCTGTCCGTCTTGGGTGGCCCTGCACGGCATAGCTCATAACTTCATTGAGTTACGCAAGCCCCTTCGCCACGACAAGGCAGTAATCCATGAAGGAGATATCTGTTTTAGAGTACACTAAATTGGAACTTTGGGTGACAGACAACATAGAGGAGGTTTAAAATTCTTTTTTCATATGACCGAAGGCTTTCCCCCCAATGTGTCATGCAAAACTGCCAGGGAGTTGATTCTTACAGAATTGAGTACTGTCAAGCATGTGATTTGAATGTGGTTAACAATTTCTGATTCAACCAGTAAATTCCTGCGAGTGATTAGCAGCATTTCTTGCTGCAGAAATCTGGAATGTGGCTTGCTTTACTTTTGTTTCTAATAATTCAGATATATGTATGTTAGGAAATCAATGTGTTGTTTTTTAATTACACACTTTGTGAATTGTTATTGTATCGGGCAGGAACTGCCAACCTTTTGATTTCCTGTTGAGATAAAGCTGTTGATAAGCCTGTTCCTGTTGAGTTAAACCAAAATGTTTCTGTTCTGCCCCTGAAATGACGGAATATGAATTGTGGGGTTTGTCCTCTTCTCTTACCATACAACCAAAGGCCTCAAGTGGGGAAAACTAGGGGCACTTCTTCTAAAGGCCTGACTTACTATTGATTTGTGCTATAATAGTGTGGAACCTGCGATGGATGAAGATAAGATGGATAAAGCTTCATAGGCCAATATCTCTCCTGTAGAAAAGGAACATCACATATGTGAAATTCCTATGGTAACAGTTATGTCTTTCATGAACATAAGGGGGATGATCGTTTGTACAGTAACCAGAGGAACAGGTTGTATTGAATAGAATGGAGTGCATATACAAAAGCACACACACACACACACACAAAATATGTCTTTCTCTTATCTCTTCTCTCATTTCTCTCTCTCTCTCATCTGTCTATCTGCATTGCACTCAAGCAAACAAATTAGTATGTATGTATTGAAAAAATGAACTCATACATTAGATTTCTTTATTTTTCACCTTTTTGAACCACCCATCTCCCTTAAAAAAGTAACTTTGGGTGGTATACAATACAACATCAGAATATAAAACAGTATATAAAATTAAAATGTTAAAGTTAAAAAATTAAAAATATTCAGTCATTTCAAATTAGATGTTAATAAGTTTTTTTTTCTTTGCTTAACAAAAACCTTTGAATATACACCCTCTCATAACTTTGTCTTCTGAGAACTTGGACAATCTGCACCTATTTGGGAGGAATTTCCATTTCCTTTATTTGGACTTAATTCCAAGTAAACATATTGAGGATTAGTCTTTAATGTAGAGAAACCCTATTCTCTGGAGCCAGATTTGGAATTTTGAGAAGCTGTTTTCGATACTTGCACAAAACGGTTGGCATAGTGGGAATGTTGAACCTCAAGGGATCAATTTACCAGAATGCAAATTGAGGGAGTTGCTCTGGCATCTCTGTAGCCTCCTGGGATTCATTCCCAAGTCCCTAAAGGGTGCAGTTTGCCTTGTGACTTTGCAACACATTTTGATGGAACCTTGGCTTGCTACAGATGCTCTTGCACAAAGGTATTATGAGAAATGCAGCTTATTCTTGATGATATACTTTGCAGCACATCATCTCCCCATAGTTATACGTAATTCCTTTTTATTTAAACACATCTTTAACAAAATAAAATAAGGAACCATTGGAATCTGGAGAACAGCTAGGGGGGGGGGGATGATTGCTGGATATATTCATGTCCCTAGGAACCACATTTGGACTTCTGCTTCACTGTATCCATTTATATTTTATAACATTTAGTATTACTTGTAACTCCCTAAGTTATAGTGTGTAATTCAGTTGCTAGATTGTTATTCATTCTCCACTTGCAGAGGAAGCTTAATGGATTTTGTGATACCCAGTTTCTATATATGAATCAAACATTCATTCATTCATTCATTCATTCATTCATTCATTCATTCATTCATTCATTCATCAGCCACTTGATACTAGCTCCATCAACATCCCGGCCCCAAGGCCTGGGGAAAAAGCCAGATCTCTGCCACTTTCTTGAAAGCCAACAGGTTGGGATCATCTGCAACTTCATGAGGAGGCTGTTCTTTAAGGCTGGCTTCCAAAATCTTACTAGGTGACTTCGTCTTTGAACTGGGCCCCCAGTTAGTGATCCACAGATGCAATTGGTAAAGAGAAGAACTGATGCTTTGCCACTTCTATTATCACTGTGTAGGCCCAAAGATGACCTCTTAACAGTGCCTGGTTGTATCCACTTCTGGTTTTCCAGCCTAAGTGCTAGAGGCATTCTCAGTTGAAGAAGGCGGGGGCTGTCTCTTGACCTTAGTCCTAAAGTATTGGAAAGTCAAATGTTTTCCTTAATGGTCTTTTATTTTATTTCCTCAAGGACACCTGGAATATTTAGTGTGATGAGGAAATTAAGGGAATTTTTAAAAGTCCTCTACAATGAGAACAAAGTACAGTTCTTAGAATTGTTTTAGAGGAAGCTGTGACAATCTCTTCTCTATAACATCCAAAGCAGCAGATCACTGACTTCCTGAGAGAAATTTTGGCCACACAGATTTCATTGTAGGTAAGTTCTGTCCATGTCATATTTTACATTTCGGGTGAAAACCGAAACTCAGCTACAGTGAATTAAATGGCTATGAAAAGATCAGAATAAGGCTGAATAAATGAAATGTTAACAACATTTTAAAAGCTAAGGCATATTTCTGGTTTAGTGCGTCAATGAAATATGCAGGAATTTATAGTATACAACAAGCAGCTACAAATTGGCATGGAGAATCTCATTAGAGTTTATATATAAGGCTGGGCATGTAAGTGGACTGGACCCTCAGTGATATTGTTAAGCACTGCCCCTAACTCAGAGTTTTATAGAAAGCTGCTTCTAGTGCCTTCTAAACAGAGTTGCTAATGGAATTGTCACAGGCTAATGTCAAACCAGGCGTCTCCCTGGCTAAGGGTGGGGTTGAACCTTGCTTTCCCCGGTCTTAATCTGAACCTTATGCACCGTAACACATTAATTTGAATGTCCATGGTTGGCATTCCGATAGAAAAGCTGGCCTCTCAGAGAGCCTGTAGATGCTTTGTAGTCCTTTCTCAGGTACCCCTAACCAGGAGCCAAACATGGCCTGGCAAACCTTTTTTCTTGGCCAAGTCCTTTGCCATTGCTTTCATTTCATCTCCCATCTTTGGGTGAGACAGGGTTAGGTCATCATGAACTGTACGGTATTAAATCATTAAAGGAATGTTTTCTCTCTTAATTTGACAACACAGACAGCCTCTCAAGTGTCTGTTAGGATTGTCACCCGTTACCCGGAGACAATTAAGATGCCTGGCAATCACTGAGGAGAGAATAGAGACGGGATGAGGACTGGCAATGAAGACAGCAAGTTTCAGGATAGGATAGTTTCCTGATGACTAAAAGATGGCTGAAGAATTTTACCCCATTTTATGAACTTGATTGCCACAGTTGCTAACTGAATAACTGCAGTTGTTAAGTTAGTAACACTTAAGTGAATTGTTAAGTGAACTTGGCTTCCCCATTGACTTTGCTCCTCAGAAAGTTGCAAAAGGGGATCACATGATCCTGGGGACACTGCAACAGTCATAAATACATGCCAGTTGCCAAGCACCTGAATTTTGATCATGGAGACACTTCAATGGTTGTAAGTCTGAAAAATGGTCATAAGTCACTTTTTTTCAGTGCTGTTATAACTTCAGACAGTCACTGAATGAATGGTTGTAAGTCGAGGACAACCTGTACTTGCACATAAAGGCTAATCTAATATTCCCCATTAGATATTCTCCAGATATGTTGAGATTGTAATTCCCAGTATTCCAAACCAGCTCAATTACAGGTAGTCCTCGACTTATGACCACAACTGAGCCCAAAATTTATGTTGCTAACTGAAACATTTGTTAAGTGAGTTTTGCCCCATTTTACGACCTTTCTTCCCACAGTTGTTAAGTGAATCACTGCAGTTGTTAATAACATTGTTGTTAAGTGAATCTGGCTTCCCCGCTGACTTTGCTTGTCAGAAGATGGCAAAAGGGGATCACATATGACCCCGGGACACAGCAACCATCATAAATATGAGTCAGTGGCCAAGGGTCTGAATTTTGATCATGTGACCACGGGGATGCTGCAGCAGTCATTAAGTGTGAAAAACAGTCATAAGTCCCTTTCTTCAGTGCCGTTGTAACTTTGAAGGGTCACTAAATGAACTGTTGGAAGTCGAGGACTACGTGTATTCAAGACACCTGGGAAGATGAGATGTGGTGGAGAATGAGGCACCTCTGCTGCTCCTAGCAGGCATGGCATGGCATCCTCCTCCTCCCAGAGACATACAGGACCAGCTGCCCGGTGAAGAAAGGCAACAGGAGAAATGAGGAGGATGCTTCATCTAGGTCTCACTGGTAGTTGATTTCAATCCTAGCTGGCCATCATAGAAACCTTCAGTCAATAATGGCCTTTTGGGTGGTTTGACTTAGTCCTAAAGGTTCATTGTTGCTAAGTTTGCATTCAGTCTGTATAATAGTTCTTCCGCAGCTATGATAGGCCCACAACTAAGGCATCTCTGTTGTCTTCCTTCCTTTACCTGAAAAAGTCCCAGTATTTCCTCATAAGGTGCTTATCTTCAGATGAAAGCATGTTTGGGAGCCACCCAAAGTCCGTTGAAGGATGGGCAGCTGTATGCATGTTTTAAATGAAGTTAATGTCAACATGCTTCTTCCTTCCTGAGAAGCAATTACTCACAATCCTTTAGAATGCTGGGAATCTTTTTTCCTCCATCCTACAAATCACTCCACAAATTTGCAAGTCCTTACTATTTCCCTTCTCCCCTCCAATTCTCTCAAGGGCTTTCCTTCTCTGTTTCCCACCCTTGCTTCCCATCAAGAAATTCCTGTTTTTTTGTTTTTTTTCCAATTGTGTTTTCTTGGGAAGGGAACATCAATAGCTGAGTCATCTCCACTCTCCACTTGCTGTGATTGTTTAGGACTAATTCCTCTTACCGCTTCCCAGGGGTTACAGCACGGCAAAAGTGCTGCAGGGTTAGGGAGGGGTGAGGAGAGAAAAAGTGCTTTTGGGTTTTTTGTTTTTTGTTTGGTAATAGCCAGCTTTATGCAAAGGGTGGGTTGCACTTCTGTGCTTGCTCACCCAATCTGAAAGAGCGGGGACTGACTTTAACAGACTGTTAAGAAAACTATATGACTGAGGAGCCATGTGGGTTATTACTCCTAAGGATGCTGGCCCTCCCACATGGAGTTTTTCTGAGCTGCCTTTGGGGTTTCCTTAGTTGCTCCCTTCCAGAGCAGCCCATAAAATGTCTTTTCTTGCCCCTTCATCCTGGCTCAGTCGGATATCTTTAAAGAGTAAGTAAGGCAGCCTGGACGAATCTTCTTTGTCTCAGTTTTGCTGAGGGAGATTGTAGCCCAACTCAGTCTGTGTTCAGCCACGCTCCCTCATCACCAACCAGTCTGATCTGCCTACTTGAAAAAAACAGCATATCTAGACCTTAAATTCCATTAGTGTGCTGAAAAGTGTTTGTTGGCTATTATATACAAACAAAATATTTTTGCTCTAGAGAAATCAGGACAAAAATGCTGCTATTTTCCATTCTGTGGAGTTAAAAGTGCTTTCAACCCTTTTCCCATTCTTGGGCGGGCAGGAAAATTATACAGGTAGTCCTCGTTTATGAACCACCATTGGGATTGGCAATTCAGTCACTAAACAAAACAGTTGCTGAGTCAACTGTGGCTGGTTTACAGTATTACTTCAGCTTTTCTTTGCTTTACAGACCTGCAAAGGTTGCAAATGAGAGGACTGGCCACCAAGTTACTTTTTCATCATTGTCATAACTGTGAACAGTTGCAAAATGAGGTAGTCACTAAATGAGAACTACCTGTACCATTTTAAAATTGGCTACCCCCCATGGCCAATTCCTATTCCACACCTCTTGCCGCTTTTCAGCCTCTCAAGTTTGATCTTCATCAAACAATTTTTTTTCCTATTGTAAGGTACTGTAACAGAATTTTGCAAGTCTGAAAATGCAAATATCCCACTGTTTCTTTTTACCACCTGATTAATTACAGCAGATTCTTTCTAAGCTACTTTTTCTGCCTGTTGTTCGGTTGTGGCCACCTCCTCCTCCTTTTATCTGCTCATTCCCTAGGCAGCATCTCTTACTCCCATCCTCCACACATTCCATTATATATCTGTTTTGATTCCCTGCCACACCTGCCCTGATTTTCTGTGAACAGAGCAGCATGAGCAAAGATATTGGTTAATTCTTCAAGCTATGCTGCCCTTCCTCCTTTGCAGGTTACCAGCCAGTGAGAAGAGACACCTGCAGCAGGATTGGTTCATCATCTTTAGACTCTTTTAGACTTTGTCCATTGTCTTTAGATTCCTTCTATGCCCTTTTGCAGAACAGCCCATTCCAAGTCAAACCAAAGAAAGTTAAAAAGAAAAGAAAAACAATTGGAAACAAAAGCAAACAGCACTATTACTTAGAAATTCTCTATTTTCCCATTTTTTTTTATAGAGGCAATAAATGCCAATTTTCAGATTCCTCTGTGTTTTTTCTGTGCGAGGCAATAGAAGGGATTTGTCCTTCCATCCATTCCACTAAAATCCCATTTCAAGACTTGGCACATTTCTTACAAGTATTGTCCAGTGAGGGGTCAATAGTTGACTGGACAGCTTCAAGTGGCCAACAGGCACCAGATGGATCATGGATACACTTGACTGGGCTTCTATTACACCTCAAAAAACACCACAAAAGGCTGTTGCCTTGAAAGAGGAAAAATCACCAACTCTGATTCACCTCTGGATGACCTAAGCCTGCCTCACAGGCTGGAGATGAGATGAATGCACACACTGCATGGGAAAAACTCCCAAAATCATCAGCATTTCTATTATGATCAGATGCAAGTCAGGAAACTCCCACTGATGGGCAAACAAGAGGCGGATAATGGTTATTGCTGAAAATGAAACCAAATTCTGCTTCCTAGGGAAAAAAAAAACACTTGCTGCTGCCGCTGCTGCTTTTTTATTTAAAAACAACCAGCTGACTGTAAAGGAAGCAGAATCATCGCTTTCTGGTAGCATTTTAGATACTTAACTCAAGCCGGCACAGAGGGAAGTCTGCTTGAGAGAAATCAAGAGAAATCAACTGACACGGCTCTGGAGGTGAGTAGAATCCTGATATACAACAGTGGTTATCTCTGCAGAGCTCCAGAACAGGTTTCTCTAATGTGTTAGTGTCCTTTGCACTCAAGAGAATTCAGAAGAGGTCAAGTGCATGATGGAAACAGCTCTTACTACATACCTGATGGCATCATTTGCACAGTGACATCCATGTGCAACGTCTTTGTGGCCTCCATCCATAATGCTGGTTCACAGCCACCAGGAGGCATTTCTAGCCAGGGGCTCAACTGCCTATGGCTCCCAGCCAAAGCCCTCTCCCTTGCCCATCCAACTCTCGTTGTTGTGTTTGTAGGCAACTTTCTCAGTAAAATCTTTCTGTGTGCAAATCCAGGTTTTCTATGGGGTTTAATCCATCCTGTTTAGGGAAAACCTCTGTTCAGGGGCCCCAAAGAGAAAAGGAGGCATGCCTACTATTTATCCCATGTTGCTTTTGGACCAGGCTAAGACTGTCTTCTTTCCCAGGTGTATTTTAGTTATTTTTTCATTTTATTTTAAGGGTTTCTATTACACTGAGAAAGAGAAAGAGATGAGAGAGGGGAAGACAAAGAGAGAGATGATAGATAATACAATAAATAGCTTGTGTATATTGCTGTTTCCATTATTTTTAATTTATGTAATTATATTCAATCCCCTATGATACACTGAGAATTCCAGGTATTGGATGGATTATAAAAGGTACCAGGTTGATCAAAATATTGCTGGAATAGGAGTAGGAGCCTTCCCAAACCTGTAACTCCCCAGATGTATTGAATCTGATAGAATTCCCAGAGGGCAAATTTTAGTTAATGTTTTAAAAGCACCCTCAGAAGAATGTGATAAATAGTGGCAAAAATGCAGAGATTCTGATATCGTCTACGACAGAGGTCCCCAACCCCCGGGCCGTGGACTGGTACCGGGCCGCGGCCTGCCAGAAACCGGGCCGCGCAAACAAGCAAAGGCCAATCCACGGGATGCAGGCAGCACACGAACCCACAACCCCTCCGGTCCGCCAAAAAACCCTCTCCCCGGAGAACCGGTCCCTGGTGCCTAAAAGGTTGGTGGCCTCTGGTCCACGAAATGGTCTATCGTTTCCCTTTGGCTTTGCTGTTTGGCATAATTTAAAGGAAAAAAATGTATTTAAATCTCTGTGCATATGCAGAGGAGGGTCGTATTTCAGGTAACCTGTTAGGGCCATCTTCAAAAGCAAGTTTCTAGTCCAGCTATAAAAGATAGTGCAAAATAGTTCTTGGTGTCTACAGGGGTTTGGGGGTAGGTAAAACAGTCATGGGGGTTTACAGGAGTGCGCAGGGGGAGGACAAATGAAAAGTGCATGACCGCAGTTTGCTATAGTCACCACTGGAACCCATGCACCAACCCATGTGCCAACAAGTCAGTAGAAGTGACCGATAAACACATGACTCCATCTCCATCTACTTTGAAAACTATTGCAGATTTGGGATCCCAGACAGTCCTAATATTTATCAAAACCAGAATGCAGGGATTCTTTGGAAAAGGAAGTCATTCAGTAGGAAACATCCAATTTTGCTTTAGGAATACTGTACGCAGGGCAAGACTAAGTACAGTGGCTATCTTGTCAGGCCCAGTTCTCTAATGACATCTAAACCTAGGAAAGCGGATGCAAAAAGGAAGCCGGCATCTCAATTACAGCCAAAGGATGCTGGCCAGTTGCCTTCTCCCCTCCCTCGGCGTCCCTTGTCTCTTTCCAAGCCTCTTCTGGGAAGCTCTGTGTAGATGCTATTGTTAGGTTCCTGCGACTGTTTTCATTCTTCATTTCACCTCTGTTGGTTTTGTTCTCATGATTATTCCTTCCTCTGCTCTAATGGAAAAAGTGGAATCCCCATTTAGGACTCAATCCTGTTCCATAATGCTCTTCCCTCTAACCATGACGAGGTCCTTGAGTCATTAGGGGAAAAAAAATGCTGGATTAAACCACACAGGCACTATTTTTAATGCAAGGCTACCTTGACCATGAGGTCTGAATATCATGTGGTCCGAATCATCACACTGATGACTGGTGTTCCCAGTTCTGCTTTTTGTCATCCCAGAGAGCAGGATATAGGATTTGCAGTACAGGCAGGCAAGCTCTGATAGGAAGTGAGGGTGGAAAAAAATCATAACAATAAGATGGTGGAACCAAATCAAAGAGTTGGTGGACTTGCCTTCACTGGCTGCAATCATGCAATTGTGCAGGAGCTGACAGCTACCTACCCACAATGGTTTAATTCAGAGCAGGGGGCTAGGTTCAGTAACTTGATAACTAGCTCATTAGTGTTATGATTCTGCCTCACACTGCCAATTTATAAAGCAATTCTCTCTCAGGGGGGAAAGAGGGGATCAGAAGCAGAAGAAACTATGAGCCTGCAAGATACACAAAAGGGAGGGAGGGAGGCAGGCATTGCCAATTTCCTCCCAAGGTTTAAAAATGTGTTTATTTTGCAAATCCTCTCCCACTGAAGTTACTGGAAAGGATTTGATTGGAATGAGACTGGAGCAGCTTGGTTGGGTGAGGCAAAAAAAAAAAAAAAGTAGATTTTGTACATCCAAAGGTTTTCCAGCACAACAACAGAGCCAGCTTGGTTTAGTGATTAAGGCACCAGGCTAGAAATTGGCTGGCTGACTTTAGGCCAGTCCCTCTCTCTCAACCCAGCCCAACTCACAGGGTTGTTGTGGGAAAAACAGGAGAAAGGAATATTAGGTATATTTGCTGCCTTGAGTTAATTATAAAATAATAAAGGCGGGACAAAATTAATATAAATAAACAAACACACACAAACACACATGCCTGGGCTGACTAGGAGAGATTGGAATTTCTCTTATTGAGCTAGATTACACAATTCTTAGAGCAGGTGTGTCAAACTCACAACGTCACGTGACGTGTCGTGACGTATTGTGACTTTTTTCCCCATTGCTGGCAATGGGGTGGGCGCGGTTTCGCCATGACGCATCCGGCCCGCAGGCTGGCAGTTTGACACCCCTGTCTTACAGGATAAGATCTATCCTGTAATCTTTGGGGTGCCTTTGCAAAGGACATGGGATATAATTTAAAAATACACTTCTATTCTTGGGAAGAAATATGCCCTTTTGTCTTTAATAATTTTAGTTCTTACCTTACCAGTTGGTTATGCATATATTTCTTGATGCAAGTTTCCAAGAACCTTGCATGAATAGAACTATTGTATTTGGATAGATCCTTGGTCTGATCCAGCATGCCTCTTTCTGTTTTGGGCATACAAGTAGCCCTCAGCTTATGATCATTCATATAACAGCAATTCAAAGTTACGATGATGCTGGAAAAAGTGACTTGTGACAGGTCCTTACATCAATAACATGATTGCAATTTGGGTGCTTGGCAACTGGCATGAATTTACAATGATTGTAGTGTCCCAGGGTCATGTGATCATCATCTGCAACCTTCTCAAGGGACTTCTGACCATTTTCTGACAAAAAAAAATCAATTGAGGAAGCTGGATTTACTGAACAATTTTGTGATTTGCTTAACAACCACGGCAAAAGTGGTTATAAAATTGGGCATGGCTGACTTAACCACATGGCTTAATGGCAGAAGTTCTAGTCCCAATTGTGGTTTTAAGTTGAGGACTACCCAAAGTAGGTTGGATGTCCAAACTCATGTCAAACATCTGCCCTGAACTAGAGAGTAACAATTGTTTTTTTAAATTAGATTGATAGAAATCTTTATCCATGCATCTTCAAGGCAGCTTCCAAAAGAAATATATAAAAGCATACTGTTAAATAAAAACATGAAATAAAACTACAAATCGCCATTTAGTACTAAAACAATGCACCAAAAACAGCATACAAGAGGTAAGTTAAAGGTTAAATGCAACTATCAATCCATCTGAGCAGGAAATGCTTTAGCCTTAGCCTGAAAGACAGCAGCAGCAAAGTTCTATGGAAGAATTTTTCAACTTGGGAACCAGGCCAGCAAAGTTATTATTATTAACGCCTTATTAATATTAATAAGGCGACGGGAGGCCCTTTTGCTGCGACCCTGGGGCAGAATAAGATAACCTAATATTAGTAAGGTTTTATTAATAAAGATCTCTCAATTCTCAAGATTGCCTGCAGACCTAGCCGTGGACAGACGTAGTCATTACTGCCATTGGGCAGTAAGATACAAATGCTGGCTCATTTCTTCTGATGAAACTGGAGTTGGAGGCAGTCAAATGTCTTGGGCTGCAGGTCTACCCAGTAACTTTCAAGGTCGGGGGACACACTGCAAATGACTCTGAGCATGGTCTCCATTGACAGGCATGCTTTTTTTTAGAAGACAGTAGGCTAAAGAGCCGTTTCTCTGTGGCAAAGGAAAAAATATATCTTCCTACTTCCATATCAATTGTTGTTGTTTTTTTGAAGTCCTCAGTAAATTAGCTTTTATTGACAAAAACAGTGCAAAGCACCTTAGCTTGAGTCAACCTGCTGAAGTATTATGATATTAATGAATGTCACTCTTTTTTAAAGATATTTCTGGGAAAATGGCCAAGTTCCTACCAGTTCTGCTGTTTGCAACCCAGCTTTCTTTGACAGCAGGTGAGAGTTTTCTATTGGATATTTTCCAATAATATTCTCAGAATTGTCCACCAAATTTAGAATTTCAGATTTGTGCCAGAACTTTAAGCTGTTCACTACTCCCTACTTCACTACTTCAGGTCAGGAGAACCGTTGCAGTAATGGGCTTTCAGCCAAAGTGAATCAGTGTTGTAGAGCTTGGTATGGCCGTGCTCCTTTGGATACAAACCCTGTTACAATTTAGTGAGAGATATTCAAAAGGACAAGTGTTATTGCTTGTGTCTTTTCCGTTCAACCAGCATAAAAGATGTTCCAAACTTACCTGGAGTACCAGTAAATGAGAATATTTGCAGCTCAGGTTTGAACTGTGGCATCCCTGATGCTCTCTGGGTGTGGTTGTTTTCTTGCAGAGGTTTCATTACTCAACTAGGTAACATCATCAGTGCTAGAAGGGAGTGGGATTTGCTGTCTGTTTGTATACAAGTGGCTTGCCCCGTCAGTGTCGGTGAGAGAAATCTTGATAGTCCCTTGATTATTGCTATTGTTTACTATTTGATTGTCTGAGTTGCTGGTTCCTTGATTGGGGTATTGTTTATCTAGTTAGGTAATGAAATGTATGCAAGAAAACAACCAAGCTCAGAAAGGACCAAGGATCCCATGTATCTGGAGTAATCTCCAAAGGATTGGTTCCGGTTATGGATTCAAACTCATGGTAAGCAGCTAGGAACCAGAGGCATTCTGGGAAAGAAGCCACATCTAAGCAGGCTTGGGGGGAATCAGCTGGAACCATCAACCTGACACTTAGGGCACCAGTGTGCACTGAAGGTCTCTCCTTCAGCAACCCTTCCCTGTGTCTCACCTGGACTTTTCATTTTGTAACTCACCACGTAGCCATGATAGCAGGTTTATGAGCAGGGAAGACCATCCTTGTGGCATTCATTAGGTCTTCACATTCACAGTCTGAATGCCAAATACCAGCAAAGATTCTTTCCCCACACCCCAATTCATGCTATTGAGGATTTCCATTTCTAGAATTACGGATTTTTTAGAATCCTCTTCTTGATACTCACAGATCTTTAAAATTAGCATAACATGTGTTTTAATAATAATAACTAGAAGAAAAATGTTACTAATTGCACTATCACTTTACTGTAATATCTGCAAAATCTCTCTTTTTTTTTGAATATGCCTGGAATGTCTCACAGTAATCTCCCTGTTTATGGATCATGTGAAATGGGTCGTAAAAATAAAACACCGGCTAGAAATTAGGGACTCTTCACAATGAAATTGTTTCAAAGAGCCCATCTCAGGTATCCTTCTGCACTGTCTTTGGCTGCTTCTCAATTTAGAAGCAGCTCTCATGCTCAGCTCTGCTCAGCTTCTCATTCTCCTTTTTCTAATTTTCAAATTTAAATGGGTTGCTTCTCATTTCTGCATCAGTTCAAATCAAAAAGAAAAAAAAGGATCCGATTAGAAATATTTCCCCATTTTTGTGGCTTTTTCTCCTAATAGTTCTATGTTTAGTAGACATTTTTCCTAACATTATATATATATATATGCACCTTTCATTGATTTAGGATTTTTTTCACTCTATCAGTGAAAGTACAGCCAGCAAAAAAAAAAAAAAAGAAACTGGTTTGCATACCAGAAATGGAAATGATATTACTGAGTAAATCTACATTAAAATGAGGACCAAAGGAAATGACTATTTTCGAGATTATACTCGTCTAGAAAGCCTGTAATGATTAAGACTATCCCCTTAATCCCTTACAGTTGACTCAGCTTCTCAGATTTACATTATGGGAGCAACAAGGACGGTGAGCACATGACTGTGCAATCCCTTAGAAAAACATGTCACACAAGTATAAACCAAAGGCATTTAATTGATTAGAGATCAATTATATAAACTATCTAAAAAGAGATCAAACCCACTTCTTTCTAGCACTGATTATTGTTACCTAGTTTGATAAGGAAACATCTACAAGAAAACAACCAAGCTCAAAGAGCACTAAAGACCTCACACTTTAGTTAGTATAAACCTTGGTGGTTGTGTTTCATTTATATGGAAATGCACATATTTAGATATTCAACATATTTAGGTATTTGAAAAATACTGATAGAAGAGAATATTTGTAGCTGAGGCTTGAACTGTGGGGGCCTTGGTGCTACAGCACTGATGATGTTACCTAGTTTGATAATGAAATATCTGCAAGAAAACAACCAGGTTCAGAGAACACCAAGGACCCCACATGATTAGAGGTGTATCTGCAGGCTTCTACTTAACTGAGTTACAACGCACATATTTCTGAATAAAAATGTTAATTGCCCGGTGGATACTCAAGTTCATTTCTTTCTTTCTTTTTTTTTTCCAGCTTTATTCCGAGTGAGTGTTATTCAGCCTCATTACTCTGCAGAATATGGAAGCAATGTGACTATAGGATGTTGCTTTCCAACTGATAACTCCTTGAATCTGACACAGTTGAATATTTTCTGGCAGCAAAAATTGTCAGACGAAGCCAAGGAAGTTTACAAGCTCCAAAATGGACGAGAAGACCTGTCAGGGCAACACCGACATTTTCAAGGAAGAGCTACATTATTATATGAGGAATTGAAAAGAGGCTACTCTATGTTACATATCACCCATCTAAGGATCACAGATGCTGGACGTTACCTTTGCGTTGTCAATTATCGTGAAGCTGATTACAAGTACATTGACTTGAAAATTGAAGGTTAGTAGCCATAGAATGTCAGGGGGGAAAAGCCGAATGATTTGCCATTATTTATCAGTCAGAATTTCAGGATATGCTTTTACATATTTAGCACTGAAGACTACCTGTAGGAGAAAAGATGTATTAGTCTAGGGTGGCCAAAAGTCTGAAGGAGTATGCCTTGATAAAAATGGTTAGCCTGGAAATTGCTACCCTACTCCTTTTTAAAGACTTGGTATATTAATCCATTATGCGGGTAGAATTGTGTCAAAGTACATGGGGATTATGGGCCCTCTTTGCTCCTTCTCTGCTGACTTCATACTACAGAGGCAAGATCTCAAGTGTGGGGTTATTTTACTTACAATAGCTGTCATTTATTTTAGAAGGTCATGTAGAGGGTCTACACAACCAGCCATGGAAGGAAGCTACCCAAGGAAAGCAATCTGGTTATGTTCCAACAAAGTGACCCAGATGGCAGTGGGGGGACCAGAGTCATCTCCAGTCTCCCTCACACTCTTGTAATCATGGAGGGATAAGGCTCATTGTTGTCATCATTTGTTTCATAGCAAATAAACAGGTTAACCTTCTTCATATCTTCTCAATTATCCCTATGAATATCCACAAAAGAAGTGAGATTCTACTTCCTGCCTCCTATTTTTATGACTTCGCAGAAATTTCCCTGGAAGGGAAGTTCTGAAGTTAGCTCTCCCCACCCCCAATCTTGAAAAAGACATTCTGACTTACTTTTTATACTGTAGCACCTTTGTATCAGAAGGGTGAAACGTTAATGAATAGTTTACCTTTAGCATGCAGATTTTTAATAATGCAACTGGGAGTTGTTGTGTGCATTAATAACTATCAAAATGTAGCAGGCAGCTTTTATGTGGCCATGATCAAAATGGCTCCTTCTAAACTTTTGTTATTGGAATGCTAATAATACCATTGTAGTTTTCTCCCCAAACACTTTTTAAAGACTTGCACAGTGAATGAAAAAGTGCATTTAACAAAATCAGCACAAAATATATTCCCTTGTATAATGCTTTTGTCAATCACCTCCAAGGGGAAAAAAAACTAACAATGGAAATATCTGAAACATGGAGAGAACTTGAGTAATTGTTGTGCTTTATTTCTTTTTTATGTAGCACCTTACAAGAGGATAAAGATTCAGGAAAGAAAAGAAGAAGAAGACCACATCTTAATTTGCCAGTCAGAAGGGTACCCCATGGCTGACGTTCTTTGGCTTTATGAAAACAGAATCAATGACACAATATTTGCAAACACTTCATATAAGCTGACAGACACAGGACTTTTCAACGTAACCAGTGTCTTGAGAATCAGACCAAGTGCTCCTGGGAATTACAGCTGCATATTCCAAAATAAGGAATTGAGGCAAACATCAGCTTACAGAACAGTATTTCTAATAGGTAAAAAGATGAATGCATTGATTATGTGGGAGTTTAATCCTTGCAGAACTGGAAAGGCTAGGATTCCAACCATCAAAATGGCAAAGAATAAAATAAAAATAGATAAGAGAGAACTGGCCTGCAATATTGAAGAAACATGTGGATAATCACTAAGGAACCTAAACGTAGGATAGCTGAAAGAAAAGGTCTAAGATGCAATGGGCTAAAATCTAGGAGGAATAATTGCATGTAGCCAAGACTGGAAGGAAACCACGGGCAGAGAAGATGGGTGATATTTTTTTCTTCTGAAACAAAGTATAGTGAAGAATTATTCTAATCCAATCTGCCAATTATTTTGTCTCCTTCTCTCAGAGCTACAGATTGGATATCAGATATAATTGAAGCCTTAGGGCTTTAGTGTAGAACTGATGCATTTCAGATTCCAAAGAACTTCAATTTTTAAAAAAAAACATGCAAAATTTCAGTATTTGTGGAGACATGTAGAATATCTCACAAGCTGTTTAAAATCAAATGGAGCACCCAATGCACGCATTATACATCAATCTCTTCCCATGAGCCTTAAATCCACTTCTCTTCTTATTCTTATCTTTCCTTATCTTTCATCTTAACAATCATCACTAAATGATTACTAAAATCTTCTCTCGAGTCATACATTGCTATCCAAATGTATGTCAGAAATTATTTCTGCATATTTACATGTCATTTTCAAGATGAATGTTTATGCAGGGCTAAGAATGGCGTGATGTATTCTGGTTAAAGACAGATTATAAGCAAGGTACAGCATGCCAGTTTGGTGGCACCAGATAAGGCACCGAGTTAAAACCTGGGAGACTGTGAGCTGAGGCACAAAAAAAGCTGAGTGACTCTCTGTATCTCAGCTCTAGGAAGCAAGCAATGGCAAATCACTTCCGAAATCTTGCCAAGGAAACCACAAACAGGAGTCAAAACTAACTTGAAGGCATAGAAGAAACACCATCTGAAATAGACAGCTCAGCATTGTCTGAATACACAGCCAGGATACTGCAATGGAATTTGGACTGGACAAATATGCCACCCTTATCATCATCAAGAGGGAAATAGTACAAACTGAAGCAATCAAGATGTTCAATGGAAACAACATCAAGAGTCTGGATGAATACAATGATGACAAATACCCGGACATCCTTTAAGATAACAACATCAAGCACACTGAAGTCAGGAAGAAGGCTAGAAGTAAATACATTACAAAAATGAAGATCTTAAAAGTCCAGACTAAGTGGAGGAAATATCAAGGCAATTACTACCTGGGCAATTGCAATCATTAGATACACAGCTGGAAGAGTGGACTGGACTCACCCAAAACTAAAAGAACTAAAAGCATCAATAATTCTATAATATATGGCAGGGGTCCTCAATCTTGGCAACTTTAAGACTTGTGGACTTCAACTCCCAGAATTCCTCAGCCAGCTTTGCTGGGAGTTGAAGTCCACAAGTCTTAAAGTTGCCAAGGTTGAGGACCAAACATTTTCCAGTAAGGGGGATTAAAGGAATCTTACAGATGAACAGGAGAAAAGGGTACACATGATGACTTAGGAAGAGTCTAGGCTTGAAAAGAAAAAGTGTTCAGTTTTGACAAGCACAGCATATAGTATTCTAGCATTTGTGAAAATCAGAGACCTCTAAGGGATTGTACTATATCAAAGAAACCCTTGAAACATGGCTGGTCAATGTCTTTTGCTTTAAGGGCTATACAAATTGTCAGTGCCTCGGAAGTTGCAGTGTGCTTGCTTCTGATCCTCCAATATCCACTCTGTATATTTTTGGTCCCTCTATCTTAAAATGTCTCTGACCATTTCCCCTGGTTTTCAGCATGTTGGAAATGTTTTATTTTGAATCCCATGAAACTTCTGTATTTGTCAAGCATACTACTTTGGTTGAACCAATTTACTGTCTTAACTCTGCTTACTTGAGTTATGGGCCCTGGGAGACTAATACTCAGGCAATTTATTGGTGCATTATTGCAAAAGTGTAATCCTTTTAGGATACTGTCAACCCAATGAATATTTCGCTGGCTTAGAGCTACTTCTTCCAAGACAGCAATACAATAATTATCTAAGGGCCAATATCCGCTAGAATCTGACTTGCATTGACCTGTGAAATTAACTCATCTATCATTTTCAAACTGAATCTTAAATGCCGGTAATTCTATGTTCTAGAATCTAGATCAATATTTTTCAAACTTGGTAACTTTAAAGTGTATGAACTTCACCTCCCAGAATTCCCCAGCAGCCAAAATCCCTGTTCCATCCATTTTTAATTATTTTAGTTTTAACCAAAAATATCAAACAGAAAGCTGGCAAAGAAAGCGCCAGTTTCTACCTTCATCTTTGTTTTACAAAAATGTCTCTGAGACTTAAATAGGCCTAACAGACATTCTTAAAAGTTGAAAATGGTGGATGGAGTACAATGGTAAATGTGTCTACCAACCTCCTCCCAAATAAAAAAAATATAGACAGATAGTGGAGAATGTTATGGATAACTAGGATTTTGCTTTAAATAGGTGTTTTGAAGTTAAGCTCAGTTCTATAGCCATGTTGTGAACAGGCAAGTCCTTACCATAACAACCATGCTGTAAAGGGTCACATTTCTGTGATATATAAATCATCCTGGTGCCATGGTAAGGATTATGAAAACAGATGCAGATACCCAGTTTCTTAGACCTAACAATAGAGAATCAGGTTTTCTACAAAACGCCAACAGATTGTATTTTCTTGTTTACAGATCAAAGAAATGCTTCAGGCACTGGGAAAAATTCCATGTTTATCCCAACAGTTTTGTATAGTGCTATGATTTTATTTACTATCACTAAAGTCTAAGGGAAAACATTAATAAATTTGCATACCTAGAAAGGTAAGTGTCTATTTGCTTTCCAATTAAATTTGTAATTTAACTCCATTTATTAACTGAAGTATTTATCGCTTAGCAGTTATATAATACTAATGTATTTATCGGGAGCCTTTAATCCACATTTATCAGCACATGGCTGTGTGATCATGTGTGAGTTTAGCAGCTAAGCAAGAAATCCTGGTTACTATTCTGATGGGAAACCAGCACTGTGGCTGGATGTACAATAGATAGATAGACTGAAACTGTAGACAGGTGGGATGGCAATCCCAGTTCCATACTATTGCCAAGAAGAGGGGTTTCCACAAAGTCACCAAAGATGAGCTTGATTTTTATATCCCATTATTTCTGGTCTATAATTTTGACATGGCTGTTTCTGATCAAAGCAAGTTTAGCTCCTTTACTCTACGGATTGAAGAAGTCTATGCAAATGTGTGATCAGGCATGTGAAAAGCGAAAGTATTTTTTTTCCCTCTGGCTCATTAAGCCTATTTTGAAACAGAATTTTGTTTTATACTACTTCCTGTTGCTGAGCTGTCAAATGTGTATTGAAAATGAACTAAAGTGCCTTGGTTTGAGAAACCAGACTTGAGAAATGTGAGAAGCTGAGGCTCTCCTGATGATAATTTCTTAACCATGAAGTGCAGTTTGTAGCAATGAGCCCAATTATTAGAAGTCTTAATGTTGGCATATCCATAGGAAAAGGTTGGCTAACCACAGCTGATTATTTCTTATGTAAATCTCTTTGTCTCTCAGCTGCTGCTTTTAGAAGAAGATCTGGAGCATCAAGTCAAGGATAAAGTTTGATTGATGCAGATGGAGAAGCCTGAACAAATACAAGAAGCAGTTCTTTTTTGTTGCTAGCATTTTCCATTGTGCCTCCTCTTAGAAACTTCCTTAACGAAGTTGGACTGCAGAGGTAATTAATGCTGATCTCCCTGGTTTTCTTATGTTTACTGTTCATTCCAAATACTTGTGAAAAATGTGCAGGTTAGTTTTTCATATACGTTTGGGATTTTATTTTCAAGGCTCCCAGCTGCATCCAGATGTAGCCTCACACAGAACAGGCGATAAATAAGAAAACATGCTTCTTCTTGTTGCAATGCAAACGCCAACCCATATGTGTCTGATGTCATGATTCAAATAAGAGGGTGGGGCTTATCCTGTAATATTGCAATGGACATTTCACGTTGGCACCTTTATGGCTAGCTGCAGATGCCTCTGGTCTGACTTCACATTTTTGGCATAGAAATGTTCTTTCTTAAAGCTAGCTCTACCATTAGATACTGTACAGCAGCATCTTAATCAACACATGATGAGGTCTTAAGTCTTAGGAAACAGTTTTGTGCACTAGGGCAGGGGTCCTCAACTGTGGCAACTTTAAGACTTGTGGACTTCAACTCCCAGAATTCCTCAGCCAGCAAAGCCAGCCTGGTATTCTCAAGCATTATGGAGAACGTTGTCCTGTTACTGTTAAATTAAAATTTAGTTGTCATTGTACAGTAGTTGGCTTCTGGATGGGTATGAAGAGTGGCAATTCCACTTTGTCCTGTCCGGAGCTCTTATGAAGCATTGTAACTGACATTTTTTAACACATTTACAAACTATCGTAATGTAGCATGTGCAAGTATGAGTTACAGATCGGATAACTGCTGTTTCAAATCTTAGACAAGCTAATGACATTCTGGATCTTTTCAATTATGATCAAAAATCTTTCTTGTGGAGATGTTACAATGCTATAAATACCACAGATGTACAATCAATTGGAATAATCTCCTAATTGCCAAATGGTAATAACACTTGTTTTTATTTTTGTTTAGCTTTTATTAAAAAATAATTATTGATAATGGTTTCTAGGAAAGGCATCCTACTTAGTAGATAGGAATATTTAAAAATGCATAGTTCAGATTAACAGGGATATTAATAGGTAGTTGAAAAACGCTATGAATCTCTGAGGAAGATTAAAAGTAGCAAAAATGAATATGGCCTCAAGACTGATAAATACATTAACCAGGATGGTTTTTGTTGATTCCACTGGACAGTTTAGACAAATTGACTATTGATTAAGTTCCTATTGGATGTTAAATAGGATTTCTGTTTCAAAAGTGTGAAAGTGGAAGCTCTAACTTTCCTGACTGTAAATTATATAATTCAGCATATTTATTAGCTTCTGTAATGTGTTCAGATGAAAATGATACTGAATATGTCTGACTCATGGCCCATTTGGAAAGTCAAGCTTTGGAATTCTTGAAATCCTGTATGTACATGGTTCTAACTATGATGGTGGTCCTCAACATATGCACATAATGGAGCCTGCCCATTACAGTTATATATTGTGACTGTCATAAAACAAATTGGTCATGTGACCAGTCCAATTTTATGCTTTTTTTTTTTTGCATGGTCATGCAAAAAAAGTTGTAAAATCAGGCAATGTCATGTGGTGACATGCTCAACAATCACGATTGATGACCATAATTCCAGGCTTAATTATGGTCTTAAGTCAAGGACTACTTGTAATTAAAGCTCTTGTTATATTCTCATTTTGTTCCAAATGCTTTGCCTGCCTCCAAAGGCCCTAATTTTTTTTAATTTATAGGTTTTTATCAAGAGTAAAGTCATAATTCAGTACCACCAATAGTCTAAAATGTTTACACAAATAAATTTGGATAATATGCAAGAAAACTAGACTAGAGAATTCAAGTTTTCTTATTATAAAATCAGTGGTTTTAGGTCTTAATTTATGTAAAATATGTTTTTTATGATTAAAAAAACCCCATTTTTTAGGTTTACTCAACTTCCTAGCGAATGTTCAAATAATTCTAGTTACTGTCCTTATGTTGGAGATGGAATGTGCATGCTTTGATTCTATCCGTCAGTTATTGTTTATTGGTTGTATGTTTTTAATGCCATGAACCAGAGTTTGGGGAGGAAGTTAAAGACATTGATGTGCAGTTACCTTATATTTAAACAATCTGGAATTTTATTTTATTTATTATTTATAAAATGTATTGGCTGCCCATCTTACCATAGGGTAACTCTGGGCGGCTTGCAGTTACGTAACATCCAAAACATAAAAAGTTAAAAACAAACATTAAAACCAAAAACACACATGAGGGAAGGCGGGGGCAGAGAAGCCTCTGTTATTACAGTCAACCACCTCCATTGTGCTGTTCCCCTGCTGGGGCCCTAAGCCGACTGGCACAGCCCCATTTTTAGGCCCTTACATCGGGGGAGGGGCAAGATATTCCAGAGAGCAGGAGCAACAGCAAAGAAGGCCCTACTCAGGCTGACGGGACCCGCAGCATGCCTCCTCTGCCAGCATGAGGGGTACAAGCCAATCCAATTTATCCATTTATTAAGAGATTTGGCTTTATCATGCTTAAATAGTTGCCAAAAAGATTGTATGCTCATGGAAAGACACTTAAATCCTAGATACAAAAAACTGGATCAAAAAAAAAAAATATTGCCAGCTCTCAGCCTTTGAAATGGTTCTTTTATCACCAAAAAAGAAAACAGTGGATCATGTGATTCAGTGTGGTCAAAGGTGGTTCAAAACTTGAGTTACAGTATTTTTTCATACAGATGTAATTATTATACTTAACAGCATTATGGAATAACTCAATTTTCTTTTTTAAATATTTATACTTGTTTTTTAATATTTTTTGTTGGAATTTGTTTTCAGATAAAGGGTTACAGTTATAAGAAAAACAATGAAACGTATTTTTTTAAAAAAACACTTCCTGCTGTCTCTCAGCCTCAGTCTTTCTCTCTGTATCTTGTATGCTTCAGTGAAAGTAAAACTAACTGTAAAACCCTGGGACTTTCTAAAAACGTCACGCATCCATTGCATGACCTGGACCTTGTGTTTCCAGATCAGATGACCAGTCTGTTGAGGTTGCACACCTATGTATTTGTTTCATAAACTCTAATTCTGTTAAGACAGTAGCGATGAACTTCTTCACATTATAAAAGAAATCACAAGGCAGCTGGAACCTTGCAAGTTAACTCTTCTTCTGGCAACTGCAGAGGTGACAAGTATATGAATAGGGTATATTCATGTAGACTTCATCCACAAGGTGTGTTTGAGTAGGGGAAATGCCTCCCCTCTCATGTGGAATTTCATAGGTGTACAGATGTATTTTAATCTTCTAAACTAGTAATGTGCCAATTACCCCCTCAGCCTTTTATAAGACAGTTTTAAGATTGAGGCATTAAACACAGTTTTAACTGAGCTTTTGATTCAAAAGGCAAGTACCATTAATAATTAATAAACCCAGTTTCTCATGTGGCTCCTTGAAAAAATTAATTGCCCATCGCTGCTGCAGAGTGCAGTCAAGAAAGTCAATATACCAGCCACAAGGGCATTTTATGTGCATTGCATATTAAAAAAAACAAAAATCCACCTTTTTGACTATTTTTAATCATACCCTGCAGGCACTTCTGGTGGCAACTGTAGGTGAACTTCTTCAGATGATTCCAAGCGGCATGGAAGCTCAGATAAAAAAAGGTGTTCTCTCAGGCAGCCTGGATCTAAGGCCATTTAAGGCTTTAAAACGTAATAAGCAAAATTTGTGGGTGGCCTAAAAAGGAACAGTCAGCCAGCGTTTTAAACAAAGAGGTAATGAGGCACTTTTATTCTTCTCAAAAGTAACCCAGCTGCTGAGGTTTATACTAACTGAATTGTGGGGAGGGGTCCTTGGTGGTCTCTGAGCTTGGTTATTTTCTTGTAGACATTTCATTACTAAACTAGGTAACATCATCAGTGCTAGAAGGGAGTAGGGCTTGTTCTTTATTTATCTACCCTTTCCCTTCTAGCACTGATGATGTTACCTAGTTTAATAATGAAATGTCTACAAGAAAATAACCAAGCTCAGAGACCACCAACAATCCCTCATTTCAACCATGATCCTACAGTACAAATATTCTCTTCTATCAGTACTAACTGAAGCTTCTAGTAAAGAAACAAAAGCAACCCCATGTAGCAAGCATTGCTGGAAGGGATCCTGGGGTTTGCAGCAGGTACATCAGGTTTTACTTACATTATCTTCCAGAATTGGATACATTGGACAACGAAAGCCAGTAAAAGGTACTCCTAACCTTGTCTGTCTGGTTAACAGAAAGAGAGATTTGGATCCCAAAGCACTCCCAAAACTCAGTACTTGCTCTTTCTGTAAAGGGTAATCCCACTCAGGCTGATATTGTTACCTTGCTGGAATTAAAGCTCCTCACAAGGAACACGACCATCTTGCCTGCATTTAGTTTCAAGGTATTATTCCCCATGGAGCCCTTTACTGACTTTAAATTGGTCCCTAAATGATTTATCACTCCATCAAATGATTTTATAATTAACAACAAAAGTGCCTGCAGGGCAGAAGGTGGCTTAGAAAGAAAGCAGCACTGCTCTGCAATTTTTGGATGCATGACATTACACAAAGACAAGAAAGTGACAGAGCTTGTGGTGGCCGCAAGTAACTCTGATTTAGAGATATTATGCTATTAAAAGAAAATATACTACTTGTATTACTGGCTTTTCCACTCTTTGATCCAGAATCTTTGAAAGAAAATAATAAGTAAATATATAGTTGAGACAGCTGTAATGTTTTTACTTTGAACTAAAGTTTACTTTCCAATATAAGACATGGTACAGCTCCCCCTTGTGTTTTTTATTGTATTCAGATTACACATCATATATATTTTTTTTAGAAATGGTGAACACTGAATATTAATATGGAAATAAAGAGCATTATTCAGTGAAATTTTGTCTTATTGCTCACCACCTGTTTTTATTAACACATCCAATGTACATTCAGTAAAGAATGTTCAAAACTAACCAAAACACAGCATTATCATTACAATACCTTGAATATTTCCATTTTATGTCTTGAAGCATGACGCTCAACAAGGAATATCCAAGATAGTTTTGATCAAATACAGCTTAAAATAAGGAACTATTTTAGGGACTAAAGTGGGAATACAGCTTTGACTCCTCTACTGTACAATTTTAAAAAAATATATGTTATCTTTAAGTCTTTGATAGCTGCTGATGAATTTTTATTGTTTGTATATATTTTAATGTATTGTGTTTTGAGGGTTATAGAAAGTAAAGCCATGTATTGCATATAGCAATAGTAAAGGGGCATCTAGAGCAGGCATGTCAAACTCGTGACATCACGTGAAATTGCACAACGTATCACGACTTTTTCCTCATTGCCAGCAATGGGGTGGGCGCAATTTCAGCGTGATGCATCCGGCCCGTGGGCCGGCAGTTTGACATGCCTGATCTAGAGGAAGAAAGTCACACATTTAGCTTGAGATTAACAAATAATTTCTGTAATAAATAAAGCTAGTACTTCTGGTACTTTTCTTGATTACATTTATTTGTGGCAGGTGTTCACATTTCTAAAGATACTAAAAGCAATGGAACCTTATGCCATATAAAAAAATAAGGAAAGCATTGTCTATTTTTGCACACGAAAAATGGAAATGGCTGTCAACAAAATATATAATGTTCTTAGCATTACAAATATTGCTACCCTTTAGAAAATATTATTTAAAAGTATTTTTACTGATCCATATAGAAATGTAATATCCAGAATGTAAAGGGGAAAAACAAATGATTTTCAACATAGCTATTAAAATAAGTACGTGCTACTTTGACTTTGCAATAAAAATGCATGCCCATGCGAGAAAATAAGCAAGTGCCAACTCAAGAGTACATTCCAAAAAGAAACTGGCTGTCTACTATAACTACAGTGAATTATCTCCAGCTGGCATGAGCTGTTATTTCTAATTGCAAGTTTAATATGCATACTGTGCTTACAAACTTCTTTGTGATCACATTTGGTGCTTATATATTGCAGAACGTATTCTGTGTTAGGAATGAAGGCAAATACTCTGTGTTTGCCATAGAGGTTCTACATCTTATTAATACAAACAATTGGAAAATCTCAGAAGAAATGTGATCCTGCTTATTAGAAATTATCAATTATCTTTTATTTCATCATCCATAGCATCCTCAGATAAGAGGCACTCTGCTCTACTTTTGTTCTAGTAGTTAAGGCACTGGGCCAGCAACCAGGACTGAATTTTATTCTTGCCATAGGCATGAAAGCCAACTGGATGTCTTTGGGCTAGTCATTCTCTCAACCCTAGGAAAAAGGCAAACCACTTCAATTATTTTTTTTAACAAGAAAATGACATGGATTTGTCCAGTTAGTCACCAAGAATTAAAACACACTTGATGGAAGGGGAAAAAAAGCAAACAAAACATTGATAAAACCTACTCAATTGTTTCCTGAAGATTGTTTGGAAAAATGTAGATGAGCATATCTAGAAGGCAACTACATAGGAAAAGCTGCGCTAATGCAATCTATTGTGTTTTGAGCTGTTTTTGAAGAAAGTTTAATTAACTTGAAAATTTCTATGGACAGCAATAAAATATGTATTAAGAGACTCATGCATCCTGCATGATGGCTAGAGCAAAAAATCATAAAGCTCCCTTGAAAAAAAATTAATTGTTAAAAGTTCTTTATTAATACTGTGCAACATCTATTTATGATCTTTAAGCAAAGGCTTCTGATAGTATTAAGTATCAATTGATATTTCTGCTTGGAAAAAAATCTGAAATACAGATGGTTGTTACCTCCCAAAGAGACAATATGTTCACTCAAGCTATTTCAAGCATAGTTTTATGCTTACTGTACCAACAAGTGCAATCATAATAGAGTGTCTTTTGAATTTTATATTTAATCGTGAAATCAGAACAATTACGGGATTGAAATCTAGTTTTCTATTTAGAATGGTAAGTTCAGATTTGAATAAATCTTTCAGTGCAGATACAAATCCACTATTTGCAAATACAGCATTTCCGATTTACACTGGCAAAATCAAAGCATGGTTATTTATAGTGAATTTTTTGTAACTCAACATTCACAACTTTTATTGTGTTGCTTTTAAATACAGTCATGTTTCAAGCACAATTATAGTGAATAGCTGCCAGTATTTCAACTTTAAAATTCGGTTACAGAATATGCTATTTTGGAGTTAAAACTAAAAATAAAATACCCATATTTTGCTTATATTTTATATTTATGTAAATTGTACTGAGTTTTCACTATTAAGCACTTTCACCTTTGCAATGGAAGTAAATGGATAAGTGCTTCATCTCTTTAAGCTTCTACAGTATGTACAAAATTCGTTGTGCAGCTTTTTAACTTGTTTTCCAGAGACAGTTATATAAGAAACAGGGAGACCACTGCTTTTGATATGTCAATTCTACAATCCAAGAAATCTCTTGAGATTTTGTATATCAGACACAATTTTGGGATTCTCTGTTTCCATAGCACTGATTTTTGCATCGGTAATTGTATACCCTGTTTTTTAAACCAATCTTATTTATATATATTTGTTTTGCTAGGAGTTTCATTAGCACTTATCTTATAATAAATTAAACATATGTCATATATTGGAATGTTTCTTTGGTAAATATTTGCACTTCAAACAATTCTGATGTAAATATATCCTAACAGTAGTCTCCAGATCATTTTCGCTCTCACTCACACACACATTTTATTCAGTTTTGTTGTTTCTAAGGTCTTTCACAGAGGGGGGGAAAAAGCCGAGGGTTTCTTTTCTGCTTGAACTAACAGAAGCATATGTTCTTATACAGTTTCATAGACGAATCAAGCCCCCACTTCATCAAATTATAATGCCAGATGGCTTTGTCATATGAAAGCCTTTGCATTTGAGTGCCTCTATTAGTAAAAAGACTCAAATATCTTTACAGCAAGCAGCGAAGCAGTAGAAACTCTGTAACTGAACTCTGCCTTAGGTGCAGGTTCATCTTGTTTCAATTTCAAAAGGAACTTTTAAACTAGTTAATGAAACTGATCACAAGATGTGTTGATCGCGGAGAGATAGGGAGTGGACCTTAAATTACAAGACGCACCTGCCTTTGTGATAGGGATTATTTATTTATCGCATGGCACATTCACATCCCATAAAAACACAAGAAATAAAAACGATAACACCACATGAAATATAAAATCCGACAGGGAAGCCCTGATGAAATACAGTGCATGTACGTTTGGACTGACCCCTTCAAAACGATCTTTTGCCGATAAGAACACCTGTGCGCGTCTGCCTAATTCCTTGGCCATCGGCGTGGAGAAAGGAAGCCGAGTCTGCATCCCGGGAAAGCAAAAGCAAAACCATGACCTGCTGCCTTCCCCCTCCCCGCGATCTCACCAACCGCTTTGGAGTTCGGCGTCCAACCGCAAAATGGAGAAGTCCTCCACTGCACAGGAAATGTGAGGGAGGGGGGGTTCTTTTCCTCCGTTCTAGCCTTTCTCGGTGGTTCTTCCGCAGATCTAAAATGTCATCTCCGGTTTCTCCTACGGGCCCTAGGCCAATCACGGCGTCCTCTACCCCGAATTCTCCGCCCCCTTTTTCCAACCAGTACTGAGTTGCCGTCCTGAGGCAAACAGGGCTCAGCTCCCTCCTTCGGGTCGTATGCGTCTCTCGCTCGCTCTTTCTCCTTCTTCGCCCCCGCCCCCCCTTTCTTTCCACCGCCAGACGCCGACGTAGCAGAAAGAAAAGAGATGGCGGCGGCCAAGGCAAAGGAAGCCGCGGCGGGAGGAGCGCGAGGCACCCGCAAGGTTAAGGCGACGTCGAGAGGGTGCCGTCTCGAGCTGTAACCGTTCTTTCCCCTTAGGACGCCGCCCCCCCCCCCGGTCCCGTAGCTTCAACCCGCCAGAAAGGCAGCTCCGACTCCCTTCCTCTTCCGAGCGCCTCTCAACCTTGCGAGGGGCGACGTCGGCCGCCGAGAGGAGCTTCCATCCCTTCGCTATTATGCTGATACCTCTCGGGAACGCCGAGAGCCTCCCGGCCGCCCGAGACAGATGCTGAAAACCCTTCTGGCTCCGGCCACCGTTTCTGCCTGCTAGGACGGCGCCTGGCCAGGACGCTGGGTTCCTCTCCAGCCATGTATTTCCTCAGCGGCTGGCCCAAGAGGCTGCTCTGCCCTATAGAGGCTCAGGAGCCCCCGCTCGGTATTCAGGCCGACCCGCAAAGGACTTTGTTCGCCGTGTTGTCCCCGTCCCAGCTCAGCATCTGGTACAACAGGGTGAGTAAAGCTGCTTCAGCGCGTCGTCACCCTATAATCACCTGCCTGTTTTTTGGCTACCATCTCCTCCCGAAGCTCTCTCCTTTTTTTTCTTCTTCCACCCAGCCAGATTGCTCCATACCTGACTTTAGCGAGCCTTTCTTCCCCCTCTCGGGTTTGAATAGTGAGAAAGATGTGCGTATGTGTATATGTGTGTATGTATATATGTATATGTATGTGTGTGTATATATATATGTATATGTATGTGTGTGTATATATATATGTGTGTGTGTGTATATATGTTTTTGTGTGTAGCCTCATTGGGATGCGATGCTGAATAGGGAAATACTTTAGAAAACGTGGCTCAAACAAAACTTGTGGCTTTGGTTTGTGGTATGGCTAAGCTGAATGTGACTGCGTTAATGTTATCCTTTTAAATGTGGGTCCTTTGCCTCTTCTCTTAAATCTTCAGATTGACAGCATAGTTTAGATGTATTTTTAGTTACTTAATGGACTCTAGATGTGTGAGAAAGTTGAGTGCAAAGGGATGCTTACTTAAAAAGAAAGGACTTGTTTTGCAGATTGGCTCTGTTGTATCATTCTTGGAATGCTTTATTTTCTTTTGAACTTTACTGGTATTTCTTAATCTCGGTTCCAAATCTGCCTTCAGGTACATACAGGTAGTCCTTGATTTAAATTTGTTGCTGAGGAGACATTTGTTAAATTAGCTGTGCCCCATTTTATGACCTTTCTTATGACAGTTGTTAAGTGAATCATTGCGGTTGCTAAGTTAGTAACACAGTTAAGTGAATCTGGCTTCCCTATTGACTTTGCTTGTCAGAATATCACAAATATCACACATGACCCTAGAACACTGCAACCATCATAAATACATACCAATTGCCAAGCATCTGAATTTTGATCACATGACCATGGGGATACTACAATGGTTGTATGTGTGAAAAATGGTCATAAGTCACTTTTTTCAGCACTGTTATAACTTTGAATGGTCACTAACCAAATGGTTGTAAATCAAAGACTACCTGTAGTTGTAATGGCTTGGGCACAGGGAAAAAAATAATTCCAAGAAACTGTTCACCACTTTTAAAAGGAGCAGCAGAACTGCATTCTCAAGAGTTCAATCCTGTGATATTTTCCTAACTTATATTTACATTTTAGGCAAATGGCAATAGCTCCTATTGAATTTCCATTTTGTATACATGTGACAATTATGAAAAGCATTTAAGTTTGCATCTGCAATGTTCATAAATTTGAGTTTATTCATTTTATACATTTGTTGTTCCATTGGATATCAGAAGGAGCAGGATGTGCTGTTTATGTAAGATACATAAGAAATGTATTTAGAAAGAACCAACTAACAGTAATGATGAAGGTAATTTGGTGGGTTTAAATTTTGTGAAAGAGTGAAATGTATTTCAATAACTTAGTAATGACATTTCTGACATACAGTATAGTACTGTATACTCAATTACTATATATACCATATGGTGCCCATGCCTTAACAAATTTTTTTCTGTAACTAAACTTGAATGTATTTTTTAATATGATAGTGTAATGTCCCATCAGTCTGTTGGTCTAAATTTAACATTGACACTTTGATTTTATAAAATCCAGAAAGGAAATTGAATTTTAGTCGTTCCATTTGCCTTAGCTTCTATTTCAGTTGGTATCTATGATGCAATATTGTGTTACAATGGCAATCTGTTAGTTCCAGTAGTTATTTCTTTGTGAGCATTGGTTTCAAAATAGTCAAGTAAGTTAGTGTAAGTCTACAATTCTCTACAAAGTTGTTATCATTCAAAATAATGATCTTAAACATGTTTATCATATTATTACATATGTTTGCATTAGAGTGCCATTTGTTTGGGACAAAACAATGTGTTTTTATATTAGATCTGATGTTCTATAAAAAACGTAATACTGGAAGGTATTAAAATTAAAATGATTGGACAACCTCAAGGGATTTCTTAATTTACAAAAAAAGGTAGAGATGGAGCAATAAAGAAATTTAAAAAGTGAATATGAAAAAAAGAATATCAGATATAATACTAGAACTGAAGATTAGAGAATCAAATGCAATGGAAGGTATAGGATGAAAAAGAAAATATATTACCTACAGTTCACTTTCTCAACACATATTAATCATCTACATGGCATTAAACAATTTTGAATTCAGTTCTACATATACTTACATGAGAATAAACTCTGAACTAAATACCAGAATATCAATTTCCAAATGTACAAGGATAGAATTATGCATTACATAGCCTTTGGATGGCTGCTAGTTGTAAAGGATGAATACAATTTATTTTTGCTTATAATTTATCATTTATATTTCCATTTTTCTGGCGAAGAGGGCAAGTTTATAATCCATTTGCAAACATGTAAAAATGTATTTAGTACATATAAGGGCCTTTGATGTAACATTGTTCTTATTTTCTTACATCCAATGTAATATGTGCTTGTGATTAGGTTATTTGTGCAAATACATATTTCACATATGTATAATTTTTTAGAATTTTTCTGTATTTTATATGCCCAAATCCCAATAGCTCTGAATACGTCACCAACCTTTATTTGTGCTCTTCATCCTGTCCTAATGACTTCACATGAAGTTGTGAATTCTTTGATAGAATCTTCAAACAGAAGTTGGATGGTTATTGTCAGAGTTGCTGTAATAGAGTCTGTTTTGAGATGGTGTTGGATTGTATGACAACTAATGCTCTTTCCAGCTCCGATTCTATGAGTAGATTGCCAGCTTGTATAGATAAATATTTTTAGACAAATGCCTAGTTTTATACATGTGTCTATAAACATCAATGATACCAATTATTTGTAATGTGTTTTATGTAAATATGGCATCAGAATTGTAAATAATTTTCAATATTAACAAGCACTGCTGAGAAGCTAATTTTTTCAATCTCTGCTATCAGATTAGAATTTTCCCTTTTTAATTGCAATTGGATATTAGCAATGCGAGCTATTTTATTATATGCTTTGTTATATCCACTAGATAAAATATCACTGAAATGAGTTTGATCCAGAGGCTTCTTCTGTCATTAAAGTAAGAATGGAAGCAATATTTAATAATGATTTGTTCCCAATAGAGCCAGTTCTGTTCTGTGTAATGGAGGGACCTTTTGAACAGTTTGTGGGGTAAAAGGATTGCAGTAAAAAAAAAACACAATTCAACAGAGCAGCTAAGAAGTTGGGCTAGATTCTAGAAACTAGGAAATATGCATTTTAGGCATGGGAGATGGCTGGGTGACATTGAGACAGTCACTCGCTTGGCTCAACCCACCTCACAGGACTGTTGTGGAGAAAAGAGGATACATATGAACACTGCCTTGAGTTGACAATACAAAAGAGGGATTTAAACAATTGAAAACTTTTTCAATTTCTATTACTGCTAACAATATTTTTTACTGCATTAAAGTATTCCATCAACAGTGTGATTCCAGTTAGCAGCAACCATTTGCAAACATGTTTTCACTTGTAAATTGCAATCCAATTTTACATTTCTAATATGTAAAGCAGTTTTTTTCTGAAATTATGAATATGGATGGATGAAGAATTGGGTGACCTTTGCATTTTTTGGAAAAAGACAATAAGATTATGACTCTTTATTAAAATCTAAGGCAGTAGAGGGAAAGGAATGGGGTCAGTGCAAAAGCCAAGTTAAGATACTTAATATGACTTCCAGGTTTCAGTTTCCAACCCTTTTGGGCCAATAGATTTGGAACTGTGCCATAGTTGTACTAAATAAAGTGGCCAACATCGGAAAACTATTAACAATTTACTAAATACTGTTGTAATGAGCATGGCATGTAGCCATTTTTTTGAAGTCAAGATATTGAGGCTAAAGATAATTTTAGCAGAATGGTTCTAAACTGTATGAGTCATAATTACAAATATGCAGAAGGTATAATGAAAAGCTTTTTAATAATTAGTAGCATCTATGGATAACTATAACTATTAAAGGAAATTGTTTGTTTGTTAGGCTTATTCTCTATTCCACCTTTTCTTTAGATGCTTATGTCTGTTTCAGCCTGCTACATTCCAAATTATTTCAGAAGTAACTCCCGTAAAGGAACAAAGAGTTTAGTGAGCTTGTAGGTCCTATACCTGTCTATGTTTTAATTAACTGCTGCTGCTAAGTTGTGTATGGTATAAGGCAAGAGTCCTTTAATTCATGGTTCTTACCTAGTTACGGTTTAGAGCTACTCGGTGCAAGAATCACATTGGGATTTGTGAACCTATCTGCATGTCTTTCATAGTTCCTCCACTTTAGCAAGGGTTTTACACTTGTTTCCCTCAGGATTTCTATAGTGAGAAGATCTCTTCCTCTGAGCATGCCTGTTTCTGGGGTGCTGGTGGTTAAGGCTACTAATTCCAAAGCTATGACTAAATAGAACAACGGTTATCCCATTTAGAGAATAAGGGGAGGGCATTTCAGGTGGCAGGTTGTAGCTGCTTTCATAGCACCTTGCCTTTATTTAACAATTTAAAAGTCCAGTTCAACAGAGCCAGAGTTGGGAAAAAACCCATGAATTCTCACAATCTGTATGTCATCCTACTGAAGACAGTTGGATTTGAAAGGCATAGATATTAAAACAGGATCCCTGAAAGGTCCTGTTGGTCTTACAGAATTATTTTCTTACCTACAAAAACCACTGCCTACATTTTTCTTTCCCAATTATGGATTATTAATAGCTTCAGTTTTTCTTCCATTTTCATTGAAATTATGCTAAGTGGAAAAAGGACGTTCTGTGCTTTTGTGTAGGCTAGTAGTTTCACAAGTCTCTCCATAGCACATTTCCCATTTTTTTTCCATTTTTCAGGTACACTGTGTACATGAAATCTATACCATCCATTCCAGGGGGTATTGGAAGATTCATCCAAGGTTTATAACAAACTTCAACATGTTAAGGCCCCCCAGGAGTGCTGGGCTGACTTTCCATTAAGCAAAACTGTTCTATTTCCCTTTTCCTAAATAGTAGTACTCATTAGCTTCTGATAATTGTTCATGTCAGTACTGTTCTCTGAGCTGTCTTCTGAACCTCTCTGTGAGGATTTCCAGTTTAATTAGGAAACAAACCATTGCAAGAAAAAACGTTTGCAATACACATAAAAAACCCAGGCAATTTGCCTCATATTGTCTAGCAAAAATGCCCACCATAGCAATAATAAACAAAGTAGGCATGTAGGCACACACATAAAGCAAACACATACCACAGCAATCCAGACAAAACATTGAGAAGACCATACATTCTTTTGTATTGGTTATAGCCATTCCTGTGTATTCTTTGCTACCCCTAGCTTTTTTTTCTGAGGGCCATTTGCTAAATATATGTTGCACATGTACACATGAATCAAGAAAAACAAGGTAGAGTATCAGCATCAGAGGAACTATCCAAGTGCTTTATAAGCTCTTTATCTTTCTGATTTTCAGAAATGTAATGTGAGCTTGAATTTTTTAAATTGACACATAAGAGAATTGGTTGATGTATAACATATGATATGCTTATTACAACGCTCTGCTATCATTCTGTAATTTCCTGCCATTGACAATGCATATTTGATGAGCTGTATTGTACAACACATAAGACAAAAAATAAGGAACATTTGTTTTGAAAAAATCACTTGCAAGCAAATTGTGATAAGGTTTTGTGTAGCAAACAGAGACAAGACTTGCGCTCTGTCATCCTTATTTTTACAAATATCTGAAAGCCCTTTAACCCACTGAATTGAGATGATACACAACATTTAGAATCAGCAGGATAGCCTTTAGAATCCAGTAAATGAGCTATAAATAGGTAAAATAGGATTGCTTCTAAAGATACTAAAATCAAATTGTTAATTACAGTGCTTATATAATTTTTTCTGATACATGACTACACTTCATATTTTCATATTTTGAGTTGCCAATTAAAGTATTTGTTTTAAAAGTGTGAAGTACTTTTGGCATATCTTTCAGCAAGATCAGAAGACTTAAAATTTAATCATCTTTTAAACACCAGTTAGTATTTATACGGTAATTGATAATAATATGCTTCAGTGCTATGTGACATTTTCTTTTAAATGTTTAAGCTCTTGTGTAAATGATAGAAAAAAGTGAAATGCACTTGAAATGATAATGCATAAGGAAAACTAAAATTTCTATGTATGACTTTGAAAAAGAAGTCTGATATCAGAATGTAAAGCAAACAAATACATCAAGAATGTCTGAAAGAACTGAAATAATTCTACTGAAGACATGAAGGTAGCAATATTGATTTGAGATAACGAATTTATTTATTGTTTGTAGAAGGATAGTTCCAGAATGCTCTATCTTCTGTGAAAGGAAACAAATAAAAGCATTTTTGAAATAGCTGTTAATACAGTCAACTTCTTTTCTGCTTTCTCCTTGCTTTTCTCTTCCATTTTCTTGAATTCTAAATTATTTTACCAGTATATAAAATAAGATTAGTTGGTGCTAATGCTTCTGTACATGTGTATTCAGAAGTAAGATTTCAGTAGAATTTTCTATCAGATAAATTTTTATAGGCTTCCATGTAAATAAACACTACATCCATAAAAATATTTTATTGCTCCTTTGATTCACAGTGAAAAATCTTCCTTAGAAGTATGTTAATTTATAATACATATTTATAATAAATTTAAGTCTTGATTATTATCCTATCTTCTGAAAGAGCAACATTTCAAAATTAATGAATGATTATGGTTCTTGCTAGTGTCTGAAACAAAACAAGATAATGTTATTGTTTTAGCATATTTACTTGTAATAAGCTTACATGCTGAGACTAGCTACTGTGCTTGTGTCCAGTTAGATGCATTTTCTTCCATACAATTCTCTGTTTTCCTTATGAGAAAAAAGTAGGACTTTTTTTCATTGAGTCTTAAGATATTTTAAAGTACTTATTATTTAAAAGATGTATATGACTATCCATCTTAAGCAACTCTGGGCAGCTTATAACAATCATAAAAGCAATAAATAAAGCAATCATAAAAATAATTAAACAATAAGCCAAAACCCTGCACTTAATTGTCCCTCAACCACTGTCCTCCCATGCATATAAATCCAGCATCTCAGTAAAAAGCCAGGTAGGTGTTAATGGCCTTCTGAAAGGTTAGGGGGGGGGCTGTTGAATTGCCAGGGGTGTTCCACAAGGTAGGAGCAGCCATGGAAAAGGCACACCTCCAAGGTTCCTGCTCAATGGAAAGATTTCAGGGAGTATTGTCCACCCTATCTAATTTAGTGGGACTGGTGATTATTCTTCCTGAAAGGCAGTCCTGCAAATAACCAGAAAGAAATTCTCTGCACTTAAGTTAACTTAACTTAATGTTTAACAGAATCCTTAAATAGAATCTGTTAAATGTACAAATATCACTTTCAGTATAGAAAGTTTCTGTAAATATGAATAAACTATTTAAAACTATTTATAAAAGCAGGTATGTTCCCAGCATGATTACCATATTTTAGTAAGTGGTTCTTTTCATGGGGTCCTGATAAGATTATTTAATTCATTTTGCTAGTTTCGTATGGCAAAATATATTTCCATAGTAATACAGATAATAAATAGTCTGGGAAAGAAAAAGAGTGGAGTAGGTCTCCTTTTTTCTAATTTATACAATATTTCTGAGTTAAATACAGGATAAGATAAAATAAATTATACATATCTATGTAAAATTGTTTTGGAAGATAGGAGTTTTAATGTTAGAATTCAAGCTAGAATTTTACTATAATTTCCATTGAAGGAGAAAATAGAGAAATGAAGTACAAGTATCTCTGATTAGGGGGAAATCATTACAGTACTACAGGCAGTAAACTGTGCTCCTCTTAACTGCTGAAGCCCTCTTTTCCCATTGTGCTGCTTTCCTCAGCAGCTTATCTTCTGCAACAAGTTGCCATTAGTTACTGCCAAATGTTATAGGCAAGATTGTGCTTTAAATGCTATATCAGCCATTCCCAACTGGTGCCTTCCAGGTGTTTTGGATTATAGCAACCATTGTTCTTGACTGCAGGCCTTAAATGGCAATGGAAGTAGAGGAAATGGAAATTGTAATTCAAAACAACTGGAGGGGCACCAGATTGAAACAGTTTGAAGTAATATTATTGCAACAGCACATGCCAGAATACCAGTATCTTAATATTCCATATCTTCATTTTAAGATATGACCTTTCAGTTGAATTCCTATCATTATTGAATTGTATTTGAAGCATAAAGATAAGGAGGTTAGTGCATTTATGATTGCTGGTATATTATAGTAATTTGGGGTTGCTTTGGGCTTGACAGAGTTTAAAAACTAAATTTTTCACATTGCTAAATTTTATGGGTTACAATATGAATGTAAAATTACTTATTTTATTTACGGGCCACCCAAATCCAATGGACTTCGGGCAGTGTATAAAAATATAAAACAAAACATAAATGCAGCTAAAAACATTGAATCAGATGGACAGCTCCAACTAAAATGATGTAATAAACAGCAAAATCTACAAAATAGGGACCTTAGACCAGAGGTCCCCAACCTTTTGGGCACCAGGGACCGGTTCCATGGAGAAAGGTTTATCCACAGACCGGAAAGTTCGTGGTTTTGTGTGCTGCCTGCATCCCACAGATGGGACTTTGCTTGTTTGTGCGGACTGGTTGCTGGCATGCCACAGCCCAGTATCGGTCCACGGACCGGGGGTTGGGGACCCCTGCCTTAGACAAATAAACATAGTCCCCAGATCTGGAACCAAAGTCAGGTTTTCAAGCTTTCCAGACTACTAGGAGAAAAGGTGCCACCCTTATCTCTGAGGGAATGCTGTTCCAGAGGGTGGGGCCAGAAGACATGCTTCCTAGACCCCACAAGGTGATATTTAATGGAGGGGAGCTGGAGCACACTCATTTTGCTGGAACATACTGGCCAGGCAGAAACAATTGGAGATAAGCAGTTTTTCAGATATCTATTTAAAAGATTAAACATGCAGATATTTGAATATACTAGAAACCAAGCATTACAATAAAATTAATAAGTAGTTGAATAATGATCATAACTTTTCTATCATTATTGATTGTAGAATCGGTGCTGGAAATGTATAACACTTTACATATAACACTCTGCTAGCCTTTGTTTAGAAAAATAGCATTGGAAAACCATAAATCTCCAGATGTGTCTAAAAACAGTGCAATAATTTGAAAAGTAAATTATTCAAGAAATTATTGTTTTGTAATAAAAGCAAGTTCTTGAATGGTACTCTATTTTCATTTAGATATTCATAAATGAAAAAAAAGTATAGCTTTGACATACTATATTTGTTTTACAATCTTTTATTATACTCCTGGGACCCATCAAATTGCTTCTGGAAGTATATTATTGATACTATAGGGAATTTATAAATTAGCATCTTGATGAACCATCAGCTCACTTTTCAATGTTTCTAGTATCTTCCAGTACATTGATCTGAAATTCTGTGCTGCAAATGATAGAAATCAAACACCATTATAAAACAAATTCTGGAACAAATGCTCAGTCATTTGTTAAAATAAACATTTCTGTGCAAGAGAGAATGTTCTGATCTTTCCAAGCCTGAGAATTATGATGCAACATTAGCTTTTATTAATACATTTCTCACTTTGGAATGATTGACTATTCTATGTGAATTGAACCATTTTGAACGATAGCTGTACATCTTGAATAAATGTTTGAAACTGGTATTAGTGCATGAGCCATATTTTTTAAGCGGAACATTTTAAGACATCACGCTTAATTTATAACCTGCCAATTAAGTAAGATTATATTGTGGTTTTGAAATAAGGAAGTCTTAGATTTTCCTAGCCACAATTCTTAATTAGTTTGCTAAGAGGTAGCTTCTTAAATGTTAATGTATACTTTTTGGTATTAAGCGTTGAATTTAGGTATAGAGCAATATCTTAGAAAATATAAATAATGATTTTTACCGTTGTACTATAGTCTTCTTTGAAAAGAGGTAGGTGTGCTATCACTTAAAGTGTTTAAAGCTATTTGAAAGAGTTGAACTTGTGAAAGTAATAGCTAGTAGATTTAGACTTTTTAAAAAAGGTAACATTGAAATATAAAAGAATGTAACTGTTGTGTATTATCTCTCTTCCTATCCCAGCCCAGTGTGCTAATTGTAAGCTACAAAGAAACACTAAAAGCTGTGACGCAGTTTGGACATTATGACCAAGCTGAATGGAAGCCTGACAGTACCATGATAGCTGTTTCGGTAAGTAAAGAATCTTGTATAGAGCTATTCTATAAGTCTAATAGAGAGACATTTCACATAACTTTTTATTGAAAGATATAAAATTAATTTAAAAGTAAATTTAAAATATAGATGGAGTTGGTATCTAAATTTCTCATATTTTTTTGCTTAGAGCAATCATGATCTGAGAGTCAGGTGCCATCTCTTTAATCTGTCATCAGTTAGGGCTGTTCCACAAGGCTATCACAGAGTCCTTTGGGTACTCTTTTTTGTCTTTCCTCCAAATACATTGGATAAAGAATTCAGTGTCCTATATTCTTATGATTCCAGCAACAACTTGTCTGAATACAAGTCTAAATTTGGGATTGTATTATGCTTCATAAAACCATCATTCTTCATAAAGACATACATTCTGAATTTTTAATATCTCATTCAAACATGTATTCACATCTTTATATTGCATTAATCTTTGTAATATATGAAACACAAATACAGCAATAGTAGGACATCTTCTTAGAGGTGAAACATGCTTACTTCATTTTCTGATAAGATTTCAAACTCTTATTTTCATTGTTTGATATATTCCTGTAATTTGTCAGTGCAATCTTGAGGTTCTCTGAATGAGGGACAGGGAGGTTGTGAGGCCACAGTTACCCTTGATTGGCTAATTTTATTTAGCATCATATTTGGCCATTAGCTGTTTTTTTACTCATTACATTCCAAAGCACTATTTTAAGGCAGTTTTTGTATATATTTGTGGCAAAGTTGTGAAAACATTTAATTTTTTTTAAATGGCTTTATAATTTCATATGGTTGTTATTCAAGAAATCTAATAAAGTAGATTTTTGAAATACAGGTAATCATAATTGTTACCCATTATCTCTCCATGTATCATAAAATGTGTTTTTAATGTCCAGTCAATAAAATAAAGCCATATTGATAAACTAATTTGTTTTGAACATCTTTATACTTGAATGTGAATTTAAACGTGAATTTTGATTGAATTGGTATTCTACACTTTATTATAATATGTTTTCAAATAATAATTAAGGAAAATAATTGTCTTTATTTTCAAGTTTTAAATTATTAAAGTGCCAAATCCTGACTGTTGTTTTATTATATTGCTAGTGATCATCTCTTGCTACTAATTTTTCAAAATCTCAACAGATTTTCTAAGTAGCAAATTTAGTTATCCAATATGGCAAATTCTGTTTAAAAAAAGTTCTCTATTTTTATTTAATTGCTTGGTGGTTTGTATTACAAGTAATATGTAATTTTTATTCTTTAGCATAAAATAGAGTGGTGTTTTTGCCATATCAAAATACATTTTTGAGATAATACATACAGTATTCCAGTTAGCATTAACATACTTAAAAATGAATAAAAACAGTAATGAATCTGGCATGGTAAAGGGGTATAATGTTGGGAGCTTATGCATATAGTTTGAAAAACTGATGGAACTTGACAAGATTGTCGTTAATCAATCTAATATCCAAGCAGTTTGTTTCAGTGATATTAAAATTAATTGGTTTGATTACTTGATAGGCAAAGAGAAGCAAGGTCCAGTGCTGAAACATGACATAACTATAATATGTTTTCTGTATCAAGACTTGAAGTATTGGAGCAATCTATTATTATTATTTGCATTATCTTGAAATTTCTGTAGTTGTGGCATCATTCTTCTGAGCTGCTGTAGCTTTCAATAATGATAATTGCTATTGTTTGGAAGAACCTATATCTAAATCTGTTTACTTATACAAATTCCAATGGAAGTTAATGATAGCTTCTTAAAATTAGAGAACTGAATATAAAATAAGAACAAGTTGGAATAATAATTGTTACAGAAAAATGTAGGTTAAATATGACTATTTCAGCCTTCTTCATATCAGCATATACAGAACTGAGTCTTGTAACATTATCAACTTGTATGGCAAATGGAACTCAAGAATGTGCATCTATGCTGATGTCAGGATGATACTTCTACGAAGTGTCATTTTACACTTTCTTGTAGCATAACACAGCAAATGAATAAATTATTTAAAGACAGATAATGGTAAAGAATGCAAGATTAAATAGACAGTGCTATCTTGTTCCTTTTGTTTCTTTCAAACACTTAATTTAATTAGAATATAATCTGGAAATTGTAATACAGTATATACGTAGATATAAAAACACATCTGTGGTTAAATCTTTGGATTTATAGTAGTTTTGCTTTAAAAACTGAAAAAAATATCACTAGGTGGAGCAGCTGTGGAAATATGCTTTCCTTCTCCATCATATTCTTAACTGAAAAACAGGAAACCATGCTTGGAAAGAAACCTGAAACCTTTATTTTATTTTATTTTCCTTATGTCTTTGAGAAATATATTTTAAAAATTAAATTATTTAAAAGAAGGAATTTGGTTAACATTCTTTTAAGTGTCTGCTTTTGATTTAGAATCCACTTTAGTTCAATTTTGGGAAAAATGCTTATTAATGTTGTGGGCAGTTATCCATCTAATGGGGAAGTTAGGATTAAATGAATAAAACAACATATTGAAACTAAAGAATGAAAATTCAAAAATCAGGTGTTTGAACTAATATTGTGTTTTTCTCTCTCTCTCTCTCAAAATATAAACTCCTCTGCCTTTTAAGTACCTTTCTGTCTTAAGGTTTCCTTAAACTTTTTTCCTGCCATTAATTTGGCTAAAATATAAAACTTCAATATGTCATGAACAAAAAGTTTCTTCTGAGTAAAAATAAAGCACAGATAATGTTGCTTATCAAGTTTGTTTACTCTTGAAATATGTATTGGGGTAACTTGGAAGACTAGAGTCTAGACTGTATGGTCTGATACATTTTTTTTTATTTTCATAAATGTAAGATGCAGTTCAGGGAGAAGAGAGCACTGTTTCTTATTTCATGAATGAAATATGATTGCTTTGTAAGCCGAGGACTACCTTTTTTTTATTTTTTCCCTTGAATACAATATTCATGTTTTAAATATATGGAATTTAAATTACGGACAGCTCTATTTATGTGAAAAAAATTAAATCTATTCATTTTTTAATTTTGGCTATCTTATCTTTCAGACTGCAAATGGATACATATTATTTTTCAATCTTCTTTCTGCAAGAGACAAATACTTGTATGAGCCAGTATATCCCAAGTAAGTTTTACTATAAATCCTTTATTTGTTCCACTGTACAGGGCTACCATAAACAAATTTCACAGAAATAAACACCACAGAAACATATTTCTAGTTACAATAGGAATTTTCCTTTATTTTCTTTCCCTTCCCCAGATCTGTTTTGGTACTTTAACATTTTGCTGAAAATATTATTTTTGAATGAATTAGAAAATATTCATAAGGGAAAATATGGGGAAAGAAAAACAAATCTGCTTTTTGTATGACATAAGAATATGGCTATATTAGTAATGTATACAGTATATTTGTCAATTCTTTTGTACTTTTTACTCCATAATATGAAATTTTAAAATTCTGTTTTAATAGCAGGAACTTGAAAATTCTATTTAATAAGTGTAAATAAGAAAAAAATACATATCTGGATCAGTTATCTAGAGAGAGGATGGGCAGATTTCAGGAATATTCAGAAGTTGGCAGTGATTTAGAAGTGGTTTGTTGGTTCAGTATACTGACAGTGGTTTGTTCTTGGCAGTGATTTATTATTCAGTGTATTCAGAAGTGTTATCAAATTAACCAACATCTAGTAACCTCAACAATTGTTATGTTAACCCTTTAAACTGAGAAATATTAAAGTTAACAGAACACAGCAATGCTTCTTCAAAACAGCTGTATTATTTCTTCAAAAAAATGATAACAAATAACAATGCCAATAAGTTGGATATTCTCAAACTTTGCAGTGCCATGAAAAAAAAATTCACATAGGATTGACTTTTGTCATCTTGATGACATAAAGGCAGGAATTTGTCCTAAATAATACAGTTTAACTAAAAATAGATGAGAGCCTTTGGAAAATGAAGTGCTTTGGGAAAGTGAGATTTGACAGAAAAAAATGTTCCATATAAAGAATTTCCTTTCAGCTGGATAGCATTTTTTAATAATGAAAGAAAACCTGGTTGCACTTGTTTTCTTCAAATAACTGAATGCATAAGGAGAATATTCCTATTGAATAAGAATTGTGAAAATAAAAATAATTAGAAGTTTTTTTCTTTTTAACTCCCACTCCATTTTTAAATCTTTATTGATATATGCCGAGTTAGATAACTTAAGACACTTTAAAGCAGAGGTAGGGAACTATGGCCCTTTTATGACTTGCGGACTTCAACTCCCAGCCTGATTGGTTCAGGAATTCTGGAAGTTGAAATCCACAAGTCATAAAAGGGCTATAGTTCTCTCTCCCCCCCTTTAAAGGGTCTAATAGTTAAGCTCAGCTAAAATTCTAAGTTCACTAGTCACACATCTGCTTAGAACTGATGATGTGATAGTTTTCTACCTAGAATGCTTATGACTTGAATAGGTATGCATTATCCATAAACCCTAAGTATGTACAGAGTTCTTTTAAAACGAATCAGTAGAAACTATGTTTTTCATTAGTATCAATAGAAGAGAAAATATGTTCTTCATTTGGTTTTAACTCCCAGGATTTTTGATGCAAGTAGAACAGTTAATCCAAACTTCACCTTTTTCCTATTCTGCCTGTCTGGAAATTCTGAACCATGATAGTGTTGCAGCTGTGACCTCTACTTGCTCAAACATGCTCTGGACTTCTTGCTTTTCCTGATCTGGCAGGGAACATGTGAGGTTTGATTTAGTTGTGCTAATATCTAGAGAGAAAAAAATAACTTGTTCTTAAAGGTTGGACCAAACTGATTAAATAACTCTCTGCAGCCTATTAGATGAAATAGTTTCACTGCCCCCAAATTCTGGCTCCATTAAATTGAAAAATAGTAGCATATGTAGAATGAAGCACATATATTTCAAATTAAAGACTATGGCATCTTAAAGCATATGCTAAAGTCAGGGATTTGTTTAGTATAATAGTGTTTAAAGGCCTTCCAATCACAAATTTCTATTAGCACTGGTGATGGTGAAGTGCTACTGTTAATAGGAAGACAAGAAACACTTAAAGGTCTGCTGCAAATTAATAGTGATATATCAGTAGAATATAGTTCCTGTTCCTGAAGAATACATATATAATACAGTTGTCTTAATGACTGAGTGACCAAACTGCTTTGTGCTATACATTATAGTAAAGCTTAGCTTTCAAAGCTATGATGACCTTGATGGCATAGAAATGATACTAAGCCACTATCTTGAATTAGCTGCATCTAAGGCAAATTAATAGAAATGGGGATATACAAAACTCCCCAGTTTGGGAATAGTACTTTCTGGAGAACTTTGGAACATTCTGTAATTCTTCCAGATCAGATTAAACTTCTTCCAGGATCATGCTGTCCCAGGGATGGTCTATGGTCGAAATGGAAGATTTAAGAGTTTTCTGGAACTGTTTGTGAAACAGTGAGCTTTTCAGCATTCTTATAATGAAATCTTAGTTGAACATTTTAATAATTACCACTTGGTTCCTTAAATTATATATAAACAAGAGGGACAATAAAGTTTTAGGAATCAATCTACATTAAAAAAATCAATTTCATTTAATAAGAGTCTGCTATTATGTTTTGACCATTTTGTGTTTACTTCATGTTAATAAACAGAATTCTATTAATTTTTTTCTGTCACTATGTTAAGAGATTAGCTAATTTTCAGGGAGGTGAGCTACCATAAATAATGTATGTAACAGTTACAAATATTCCTTCTCCTAGTATCAAACTGTGTGTCCTGTGATTTTGAAAAAGTATTAGTTTTCAGCCAAAAATTAAATACTTTATGCTTTTGATTAAAATGGTACTCATCTTCAGAAACTCTTCCCATCTCTGTTCCCTCTAGTAATAATACTGTCAATTGAAAAAAAAAACTTATAAATCTGCTATGGAAAAATGACAATCATCTCGGAAAATAATTGTTTGGAAAGACTATGCATGAAATATACATATTTATGTTTATGATAGAAGGAGAGATACACATGTAGTTCAGAAATGCTCTTAGGCTTGATAGATAAATAAATTTCCAAGAGTATTATAAAACATTCTTGCTGACAATCCCTCATATCTCATTGTAATAGAATTAGAATTTCTATACAATGTATTCATACAAAACATTTTATATAGAATCACTTGTTGTTTTTGCCTTCTGTCGTTCATGTGTTCTTTAGTGATCTTCCTCTTCATTTCTTCTAATTTTTAGACATCTATGGTAAGAGACTACAGAAATATAGCTCTTGTTGATGTGGCAACATAGATGAAACATTCTTTCCTGCTTCTGTCACCAACTTACATTCAGAGTTTAAAGGTCAAAGCTATTGAAGTACTAAAATAAGTTCACAAAGCTATTTTGTGTGTCAGAGTATTTTAAAGGGGTATGATCATATTATATCTTTCAACCTTTTCAGTGGCTATCAGCAAAGAAAAAAGAGTAATGTGGAACCATTTCTGTTAAAGGATTTAACATTGCATGGGATTGAATTCTGGTTTGATTCCCCTTAGACTGAAAAGAAAAACAATTAGATTTTGGCATCTTCTGCAAAACAATATCAAATTATGTTAGACATTTGAAATGCATCTTTTTCTTAAGACTTAAATATAACATTTTAAATGAATTCAATGAATTTAAATATAAGGCAGTGGCTCTCGACCTGTGGTCCATGGACCTCTGGGGGGCTGCAATGTTGTCACAGGGGGTCTGTGAAGGCTTGAAGAAATGTTATGATTTAAATCTTGAGTTAAGTCTCGGAGGGTCCATGGCCTTGATCCATGGTCACAAAATGTATTTAAAGGGGGATCTGTGGTAAAGAAAAGGTTGAGGACCACTGATATAAGGCAGGGCTTTTCAACCAGTGGTACGGCTACCACCTGTGGTACGTTGGCACCTGGCAGGTGGTACGCGACCATCCTAGAAAAGTGGTAGCAGGGGAGGGGAATGAGCTGAACCGGTGGCAGCACCACACAAGCCTGAGCGACAGATGGCTGGAGCTGCAGGGCTGTCAGGGCTCAGCGGAAGCGCCAGGATCACTGCTGCTTTCCAGCTGATCGGCGCTTCTTCAGGGCTGTCAGGGCTCAGTGGAGCACCAGGATCAGCGCCAGGCTCCAGCTGGAGCTCGGTGCTGATCCTGGTGCTTCTGAGCCCAGAAGAAGCGCCGATCAGCTGGAATGTTGCAGCATCTCCAGGGTCTTGTGATTTACATTCAGATGCTTGGCAACTGATTCATATTTATGATGGTCACAGTGTCCCAGGGTCATGTGAAGTGACCAAAACCTGCTGCAACCACCCAGCAGACGGGGGGAATAAAAACCAAACACCCCCCCCCCTGCTGCCAATCCTCAACAGAAATGCTCACAACAATGAAAACCTCGGACAGGAGGAAGAGCGCCGCCGGGCGGGCAGCCAGGTGTCTTGCTCGGCTGTGGCTTGGGGGGCACTTTTTTCAGTGCCATTGTAACTTTGAACAGTCACTAAGTGAACTGTTGTAAGTCGAGGACTACCTGTACTTTATTTATTTTTTCCTTTTTTGTGGGGGGGGTCATCAAGTTTTTGACACCTTGCTAGGCGACTGTTGGTACTCGGATGTTGCCATATCCTAAAAGTGGTACAATGGGTGAAAAGGTTGAAAAGCCCTGATATAAGGCATTGGTTGGATTTGTGGCAGGAGGAAAAGAAGGCAGAGGATGTTATGGAAATGGAGGTATGTGTAAACAGAGCAAGAAAGAATGATGGATATGAAAATATTAGCTGTTCAGTTAAGGAGGCAAATGGGCACAAAGTTGTGGGGTTGCATTTTAGTTCTAGCCTATTGGTCCTAGACATAATGGCCTCAGCTTTTTATTTCCCTTCTGTAACTGGATGAGTCAAAAACATTATACTCATTCATTTATTTATTGAGGGAAAGGAGCCAAGGCTACATATTGATTTTAGGACTTCTGTGGACAACAGATCACATTTTAGTTTGTATTTATGCAGAAATATTGAATATTCAAAAAAGTTCATAAACCTTTATGCACCACTATATATGTACTGCCTTTTCATTGTTTAGGTGTACAGGTAGTCCTCAACAACAGTTTGTTTAGTGACCATTCGAAGTTACAACAGCACTGGAAAAAGTGATTTATGACCATTTTTCACATTTATGACTGTTGCAGCCTCCCCATGGTCATGTGATCAAAATTCAGGCGCTTGACAACTGATTCGTATTTATGACAGTTGCAGTGTCTTGGGTCATGCAGTCACTTTTTGCGACCTGCTGACAAGCAAAGTCAATGGGAAAGCCAGATTCACTTAACAACTGTGTTACTAACTTAACAACTGCAGTGATTCACTTAACAGCTATGGCAAGAAAGATTGTAAAATGGGACAAAACTCACTTAACAACTGTCTCAATTTGGGCTCATTTGTGGTCATAAGACAAGGACTTAACTGTACAAGATAGGTTACAAAATGCATATTTATTGCCTTATTTCTTTCATGTCTGGGAATACTGGTTTAGCATATTAATCCTGTCTTTCACTATTGCACTAAAGCCAAGATGAGTAAGAAGAAAAATACCAAATGTACAAGGTACCTCATATTTACCTAGAATTACATGGGACGAGGATCGCTTGATCTACACAGTGCATCATCTCATAACTTGCTGATATGCATTTCCTTTTCTTTTTCTGCTTTACACAGGACATCTTATTTAAGCTTGTCGACTGTTTTAAAAAAGAGATTACCAAAAATTATTGTTATAGGTCACTTCAACATGTTTCAGTTTTATTGTTGTCTTACATTTTATACATAATTGGCATTTTGCATAGTGTATGTAATTATGTGAAACTGAGATGATTTTAAGATGCTAGTATTTTGACTATTCAAATAGTTTTGTTCTTTTTCTTTTTTTTAAATGGTGTGTTATTGCATTCTCATATAAAATTTTAATTACTGATATTGACTGCTCTTCAGATGAGGCTTCTGGCAGTCTTTGGGTGATATTAATTCATTTTATTTATTGTTGACTGTTTTTTCTTTCTGGGTTCTTAAATAACTCTGTAATATGTCCAGTAAATTAATGTCTTCCTAACCTGTTGTAATGAGTTATATATTTTTACAATCCAGTGCAATAAATTGAAGGAGTGATACATATTTTGGACTGAGTATCTTTCAGATGTCATTACGCAATATGCATCCCTATTTAATGTAACAATGTAGTCAGTATTCATCTGAAGAACAGTATTTGGTGTCTTAGTTATTATATCATAATTATAATAATAATATAATAAAATATTAATGAAATGAGTACAGAATCCCTCTTTGTTAGTTGGAGTAGCAGATTGCTCTTAGTTTAAATGTTTCTGCTATATGCAAATGTTTAATCATGGAAGATAGGAATTAAATTTAGAGGAGACAGTGGAAAGGGAACAGCATGCTTTCTGACTACAGGAGTTCTCTCCCACCTAAAAAATGTTCTTTAACTTCTACTGAAACCTGATTGTTATTCAGCATTTGTTCTGTGATTGTATTATCTTATTGATTAGACTGCATTTTGCTGATTGTATTATATATTTAAATTTCATATGTAATTGGACTTAGAATCTTAGAATAACAGAATTGGAAGGGACTTTGGAGGCTTCTAGTCCAATCCCCTGCTCAAGCAGGAGACCCTGTACCATTTTAGACAAATGGTTGTCCAGTCCCTTCTTAAAAGCCTCCAGAGTTGGAGCACCCACATTGTACCCACATTAATACATAGTACTTCAAAGTGGTCGGTTCTTATAATTTGATTATCTGACAAATGATCAGTACATGATGAAAAATTATTACAGTTCGTAGTTAATTATAATGGTTTTTCTACGGAAGCAGTGTTTTTCATAAATTATTTACAAGTACAATTTGCGTGGTATGACAACAGAATAGCCTTCCATGGTCTATCTAGCACAGGGGTGTCAAACTCGCAATGTCACGTGATGTGTCGCGATGTATCGCAACTTTTCCCCCATTGCCGGCAATGGGGTGGGTGCGGTTTCGCTATCATGCATCTGGCCTGCAGGCCGGCAGTTTGACACCCCTGTTCTAGCAGAACGTAGTTTGTATTGAGGCAATTGTAACTTGCTTTTTGGTATTACTTGAAAATTTCACACTATTGTTAATCATTTCAGTATGGAATGTTATTTTATAAACTAAGACTTATGTTTTATATTTAATATAGATGGCACATTTTAATATCATAAAGACAATAGAACAGCCCTCTCTTCCCAATAAATATTTAAATATAATTTTTCCTACCAAGCAACCATAATCTCAAATTCACTTAGTTAAAAATATTTACATTTCAGACAAGTAGAAAAACATACAGATAAAGGTAATTTAAAGCCTAATCCACCTGGACTAACTCTTTTCCCTGAAATGATCTCTCCCAATGCCTTGTGGAAGAGATCCTGAACATTTGTTAATTTTTGAAAATACTTTATTTTTTTCTTTTTTACTTGTACCCTAAGTGGAATTTTCCTCCAGTGGGATTTTCCCATGTATTTTTCCAGGAAACATAGGGCAGGCTAGAAAAGTCAGTGCCCTCCTAACCATACCCAAGCACTTTGAGTTGGTTGGCGATATCCATTTTGCTCTCCGAGTTTATGGTGACCTAACCCTAAGTGGAATTTTCCTCCAATAGGATTTCCCCATGTATTTTTCCAGGAAACATAGATAGGGCAGGCTAGAAAAGTCAGTGCCCTCCTAACCATACCCAAGCACTCCGAGTTGGTTGGCGATGTCCATTTTGCTCTCCGAGTTTATGGTGACCTAACCCTAAGTGGAATTTTCCTCCAATGGGATTTTCCCATGTATTTTACCAGGAAACATAGATAGGGCAGGCTAGAAAAGTCACTGCCCTCCTAACCATACCCAAGCACTCCGAGTTGGTTGGCGATGTCCATTTTGCTCTCCGAGTTTATGGTGACCTAACCCTACAAAAAAGTGAAGTAATAAATCTGTGTTTTCTGCAGAGATAACCTTTTCTTGATGAAAATTTCTTTCAAGCTCTTTCGAATTGCAACATACAGCTGTTGTTGAGTAGATAACATCTTTCTGAGCATAAACTAAGTCTTCAGTCTTCGTGATTTCATAATACTGATTAAATTGTGATCTAGTTATAGAAACGGTGGGAGCTATTTTTCATAAAACTCATTCTTGCAAAGATAATCTTTCTGGGAAGCTATGAATATTTGGTTTTCTTAGTACCACATATTTGATTATATCAAACTTCAAAATAATTGTTAAGTGTTTTGCATTGAAATATTGTATATCTCCATGGGTAGAGGAATCTCAGTGCCATGCAGTACTTTGGGGTTGAAAAGCATTTCCTATAGCTTGCTTTGGTGGCTGGAGGAAAAGTGTGAATTAGACTGAGTATTGGGTCTCCCCATGCCTTTTTATAAGAATTGTTTTCAGGACCATAGCTTGTAATATAAATGTGGGTGGGCTTGGAATGTTTTGCTTTATCGTATATCTTCAGATCAAGATTTATTTTAAGGATTTATTTAACCACAGGCTGAATCAGTATGTTAATATATAGAACTTGGCGGGGAAATTATTGAGTACTGTTGATTCTTTTTTTAAAAGAGGAAGCCCCCATCTGAAAGGAACAGCATATTATAAGGAAGAACAATGTGCTCCATCATTAAATCTAGAGAAGAAACAAGTACTAGATTTACAAGCAGCTATTACCAGGTACAGTGACTAATAACTTACATATTTAAATTCTTTACCAGAAAAGCAGGAAATTAGGTGATTAATAATGCAGCATTATCCGATTATAGTATAATTAAGAGTAGGAGTGAATAATGTCATCTTAGAGTATCAATTTGCTTGGCAGTTCCTTAGAATCTTTAGTGGATCTTCTCATCATCTACTATTTAATTCTTTTAATCAGAAATACTACAGCTGCCCCCACCCAAAAAATTTCTAGAAACTCTGATATAAGGGCTCTGAGAGCTTAAGGGCAGGGAAACTGGTTATACTGTTTGCACAGATTCTGTATATCTTTTCCTGCAGCTCTACTGAGTTGCCAGGACATGGAGCTTTTGCATTGTACAAGTAGTCCTCACTTACGAACCACAAAATCTGTCACTAAACAGAGTGGTTGTTAATTGAAATGTCACCTGACTGCACTGGCTTACATCAGTTCTAGTGGTGGTTCTTAAGTGAATTACCACAGGTTGTTAAGTGCAAGGTCATGTGACTGCAGCTTGCAAGTTCCTGTGACTTCTCTGTTGACTTTGCTTGTTGCAAACTGGCTGTGGTGATTGCAAATAGTGATCACATGACCCATAGGATGCCTCAACCACTGTAAATATGCACTGCTTGCCAAGTGACTAAATTATGATCATGTGACTTTGGAGATGCTGTGATGGCTGCAATTTTGAAGACTGGTTATGAGTCTCCTTTGTCAATGGCATCATATCTCTGAACAAGCAGTCAACAGACCACTTGTATACAGTCTGTACTATATCTATAGTTATCTAAAGTACAAACAAACGTCCATGAGCTCAATTGCCAATACAGGGTCTGAACCCCATTGAAGCCCCACTGGCTACCTTTGGGTGGCAAGTCCCAAATAGGACCAATCTGGCCATGTAATGCCTCCTAGTGGTGACCAATGTAACTGAAAACACAATATATACATTGTATAAAAATAGAACATTTTCCTTTCCCCTTAAAGTAGAGGGGATGGAAATCATGTAAAACCTTATACATGCAAACTAATGTAACATCGTATCTCTCTCTGCTCTGAATGCTTAATAGAAGGTGAACTGTATATACCATTCTGATTAATTTCAGATAGTTGGGAAGCTCTAAAGTAGTGTCCAAAGGTCTGTTTCCGATTTAATCTGCTTCTCTTAGCAGAATGCAGGGCTACTTTCAATAGTTCTTGTCCTTCCATCCCTACAATCCTGCTTCAATGAGTTGGAGAATTATTTAGAGCAGATCTTGGAGGTGGTGTTGGGTTATCTGTATAAAAATGTTTAAAAGTTCTAAATAGAATTGATGTATTGGTAAAAATTTCATTTCTTTTTTATCAAATGTCTGATAAAACAATGTGCCTTGCTTGTAGTTTACAGTCTATGCTAGAGGATCTGATCATTGCTACGGCTGATGGTCTTCTCCATCTTATTCACTGGAATGGTTTGACGAATGGAAGGAAAGCCATAAATCTCTGTACACTATCGTTTTCAGTGGATCTACATTCATCTAGAGGTATTTCTTATAGATGGTTGAAAAGTGGGGATTCTGAATTAAAATTTAATTAATATTTTTATTAATTCATAGCAATTCCCATTTCTTATATTATATGGAAATAGAACTGACGAAGAGAGCTTGCACTTTAATAATGGCAGCTTTTAATAACTGTGTTCTTTACCAGGTTCTTTTTTGGGTTTTGAAAATGTGCACATAAGAAATATGGAATACTGTGCTACTCTTGATGGATTTGCTGTAGTATTTAATGATGGTAGAGTTGGCTTTATTACACCAATGTCAAGTGGATTTACAGCAGAGGTAAGATTTCTCAGTAGTTCAATAATAGTTTGATTGGCTTTTCCAAGATATATCAAAATATTTGCTCATCTGTCCATTTAATAATACTTGAGCTATGCTTGAGAAATTGTAAAAATGTATATAGTTAGCCTCGTTTACTAGAAAATAGGGTTAATTTACAGAAATATATAAATAAAATAAGATTCATTTTTTTTGCAGTAAACTATTAATGGAAGATTACCCCTATAAAGAAAGGAGAAAATAGACAAGTAATATTTCTAGAATATCTGATTGTTTCATAATCTCATATTGTTATATTCTGCTAATAAATTTGAACTATATCATTTTGTTCTTTGTAAATTTATTTCCTTGAAATATGTTATTCTCATGTGCATCATTTATACATTCTTTGCTTAACATTTAGCACTATATAAAATAAATATTTCAAAATGCGTGATATTGTACTTATAGCTTAAAACTTGTATCGATTGAAAAAGAGCATATAGGCCATGCCTCATTTTAAGATGTAACACAATGTGCTGAAAGCTAAACAGATAACTTGGATAAAATATTCTTGCAGCAACTCCATGGTGTTTGGGCACAGGAAGTTTTCGATGGGACTTGTGTGGCTATAAACAACAAGTACAGATTAATGGCATTTGGCTGTGCAAAGTAAGTTGAACATCTTAACTCAGAAGTGGAATATATTCTTTTTAGATTATCTGAGTATAAAATTGTTACTATGCTAAAGTTCATGAATTCCTAATTACCATTCTTTCTATAAGAGGACATTACCTTAGCTTTTAAATGCAAATCCAAAGTGTATCATATCATGGGGAAAACTATCTCTTGTAAATGAAGTTATTAATTTAATTAATTACGTAGTTATCTAATAGGGTTGGCGGAAGTACATGTTTTTAAATTCCGCTGTTTTTAAATTAATGGTGTTTATATTTTGTACATTAACAGTTTTTGCTATAATAATCAATGTTCAGGTTGCCAAGTGCAGCAAATCTTTTATGTTCATTGAGCGATATTAGATGTCAAGCCTATACTGTATAAGCATGGTTGTAGAAAAACGTCTCAAACCAGTAACCAGAGAAGTGTATTTTTGCTATTGTTATAATAAAAATAGACCTAAAGTTAAAGGAAATTCATCCCCTGTTCCTTCTTATCAGGTCTGTTTGCCCAGACCAACCAGGATTAGTCTGCAAAAGGTGTGGTTAGCTATTATTTCCATTGTTTATTATGGAATTAAAATAATCACCATCCTCATTCCTGCAGCTAAGGTTTGTGGTAAATAGCATTCAAAATGGATTATCAGGCCATGTCTATATGCTTAAGGCTGAAAAACAAAGGAGCAAAAGGCTTGCTCTGAACTGCTTTTCTTTTTCTTGTAGTAGAATGTTCAAAACATTTTAGAGTGGTGGTGTTGAATTAGGAATATTGTTTGAATATTTGTACAAAGTTTTTTTGTACAATTTACCTTCCCATAAGTTGATTATTATTTGCCTTATATTCTGCACACACGTAGAACATGTTTGACATTCTTTTGTCAGATATTTGAGGTGTGCTATCATATCCACTGCATTCTTCTCATGGCTAAATGTGCCAAATGCCTTCACTTTCTCTTCATAATACTTAGTTTTTAGTGCATTAAGTACCCTTGTTGCTCTTTCTTAAACTTCTTCAAATTTTCTGAATTACTTGCCCCAAGATAAGAAGGCCATTTCTCATATTGTAATATGAAATGGTACTGTGAAAATAATTTACCAGAATATTAGATCATTCTGTTGTTATCTAAAAGATTGACTATTCATTGCATTTCTAAGTTATCTGCTGTATGGTATAAAAGTAGAAAAAGGTTGGATGTGAAGAAATAAATAAGAAAGCCAACCAATCCAATCTAAGAAGCACTGTGTATATTTATCTATCTAGTACAGGGCTTTTCAACCGGTGGTACGCTTACCACCAGTGGTACGTTGGCACCTGGCAGATGGTACGCGTATGACGGATTGAACAGCACTGTAAAAAAATGTGTAAAAAAGTGCAAAAATGGATGAGGTGAAGCGGCAGCAGCGTGGCACAGGCTTGTGGGAAAGTCAGCTGGAACGAGGCATTGCCTGGGTCCTACTGAGAGCCCAGGATCAAAGCGCGCAGTTCCAGCTGATTGGCGGCGGCCTTGGAGATGGCAGGCAATCTCACGCAGTCTTCGGGTGGAGATTCAGCTGGAGCTGCGCGACGCATTGCCTGGGTCCTGCTGAGAGCCCAGGATTGCTGCGCGCAGCTCCAGCTGATTGGGGGTGGCAGGCAGCCTCACGCAGTCTTCAGGCAGAGATTCAGCTGGAGCTGCACGAGGCATTGCCTGCCTGGGTCCTGCAGAGAGCCCAGGATCAGCGTGCACAGCTCCAGCTGACTGGGGGTGGCAGGCAGCCTCACGCAGTCTTCAGGCAGAGATTCAGCTGGAGCTGCGTGAGGCATTGCCTGCTTGGGTCCTGCGGAGAGCCCAGGATCAGCGCACGCAGCTCCAGCTGATTGGGAGTGGCAGGCAGCCTCACGCAGTCTTCAGGCAGAGATTCAAATGGAACTGCATGAGGCGTTGCCTTGGTCCTGCTGAGGGGGACCGAAGAGAGGCTATAAAGGGGGGGAGAGAAGAGAGGATATAAAGGGAGGTGAGAGAAGAGAGGATATTAAAGGGGGTGAGAGAAGAGAGGATATTAAAGGGGGTGAGAGAAGAGAGGATATTAAAGGGGGTGAAAGAAGAGAGGATATAAAAGGGGGTGAGAGAAGAGAGGATATAAAGGGGATGAGGACTACCTGTACTTTATCACTTTTTGGTGTTTTTTTTTTTTTTTTTTTGGTCATCAAGTTTTTGACACCTTGCTAGGTGACTGGTGGTACTTGAATACTGCCATATTCTAAAAGTGGTACAATCGGTGAAAAGCTTGAAAAGCCCTGATCTAGTAGATCCCAATGGATTCAGTTGGATGCACGGTGTTCATGTAGCACCTATTAGCAGTTCTTTCAATGTCATATCTTAAATCTAGAATTGGTTTAAGGAAGGCCTGCAGATGCTACATTCATGCCTGACACTTTTAGTCCCTTGAATCAAGCTCTCTGCACAGCCCTAATATGATTATGACATCTGTTTCCCTCTGACACTAATGAGGTACAGGTAGTCTTTGACTTACAACAGTTCATTTAGTTCAAAGTTACAACAGCACTGGAAAAAGTGACTTATGACCCTTTTTCACAGTTACAACCTTTCCAGCATCGCCGTGATCATGTGATCAGAATTCAGATGCTTGGCAACTGGTTCATTTTTATGACTTGCTGTGTCCCAAGATCATGTGATGACCTTTTTGCGATCTTCTGACAAGCAAAGTCAATGGGGAAGCAAGATTCACTTACCCGGGTTATTAACTTATCAACTGCAGTGATTCACTTAACAAATGAGGCAAGACAGGTTATACAATAGGGCAGAATTCATTTAGCAAATGTCTCACTTAACAACAGAAATGTTGGGCTCAGTTGTGGTCATACGTTGAGGGCTAGCTGTATTTGAATTAATTATATGAAGTGGACAGTCTTTACATTCAGATTTTTATCTAATCAGCTTAATTTTAAAATTCTTATCTCAGAATTGTTTGTGTTTTTCTTTTCTTTTCTAGTGGTTCTGTGCAAGTGTATACAATAGATCATTCCACAGGGGCCATGCAGCTGTCTCACAAACTGGAACTAACACCCAAGCAATATCCCGGTAAGCCCAATTATATTAAAGCTCAGATTGGATTGTTAATCATCTTTTTGGTGATATCCCTCCTTGATTCATTTATAACAAGTAAACAGTCTGGCATACAGTGTCCGTAAAAAAGGCTAAGCTACATATCCAATCATCTGGGTCAATGCACATTCAATTATGTATATCTTGTACAGTTCTGTAGCAGATAATATATTTCTGACAAAATTTAAAATATCATTGTTATTACCCATCATAAAGTACAGTCAGGCTGTTGTGCTCATGGCCGTACCATCTGCGTAAAGACAGTTATTTCTTTCTTTTAAGGAGGAGTCAACAGTTGTTTGTTAACGGTAATAGAACTAGCAGGTGTGAGCTGAAAAAAAATTTAAAAAATTCTAGAGGTTAGGAAAGAGCTGTGTTTGCCATAGTTTTTTTTTTTTTTTAATCTAGTGGCCATAATGGTTTTGCAACCCAGATTGTTCTACTAGTTACCCAATGTCAATGCATTGTTTGCTTAGTCATGCAAAGAGAAATAGAGTGGTTGGTTACCAGGAAAAAAGATTCCCTTTGCACCAACATTTATACATCTAACACATAGTTTAGAAAGTTATAAATCTTACTTTGCATTTCCGGCTATTGTGCTCTGACCACAGGCTTGTTAGAGAAGTAGAGAAACTGCTTGGAAACAGTTATAAGGTTCACTTATGCTATTCCAATATTTTTTATTTGCTTGGAAGGAATTGTGGCAAGGCTCCTAAGATCTTCAACAACTAAGCTAAGAGCTCCGGTGAAGTTTTTCATATCCTTAAGAATAATTTATACAGAGGAAAGAGGGAGGGCAGAATGTAGATATGCATTTTCTGTTAATCCTGATGACTTCTCACTCTGTTTTTGTGCATTACTTCTACGTATCTCATGAGGAGGATGAAACTGTGCAGAGCTTAATGAAATTAAATTGCATCCTGTTAGGATTAACATTTTGGGGGATGTCACCGATCCCACAGAGCCAATATAGTACAGTCTTCTCTTCACTTGTAACTAAGTTTCTCTTTCTGATCCCGAAAGAATAACGAGTGTGAGATTGAATGGAGTCCCTTGTGTGCCATTTTGAATTTCCAGAAGAAAAGTGAGAGTTAAATATATTAAACACTATTCAACTACTGCCCATCTTTAAAATAGTTAAAAATGTTAAAAACAGGTTTTTTTAAATCTGCCAACAATTTTTGTATTTCAATAGATATTTGGAACAAAACAGGAGCTGTTAAACTCATCAGATGGTCTCCTGATAATTGTGTTGTTATGGTGACCTGGGAATATGGAGGCCTGTCTTTATGGAGTGTATTTGGAGCCCATCTTATTTGTACTCTAGGAGGTGACTTTATGTAAGTAACTTGTGCTTCATATTAGGAAATTTAACCAAAATATGTATCTGCTATTCAACTTTTTATTTGCTACACAGAGCTTTTAAAACTATTTTTCTTTGCTTAGCTGTTTAATATCTCATACTGTATATATTATTGACTGAGTTAGTAAAGCAAAATGATCATTTTTTCTGCACAATATTTTAATAAATGAAATGTTTAACATGTCAGTGAGAGGCTTTATCTGCAACTACAAAACCAGTTCTCCCTTCAGTCTTTGTTGTACAAAATATAGATCTACGTTTTTATGTGCGATGTATACCATCAAATTCAGAGCTATTTTTAATAGCCACAGAAGAGCTTCTTCGTGGTTAGTAGACTTATTGAAGTTGAGAAAACCTATCTGATATGATACTTTTAAATTAATATTAATAGAAAAGTACAAATGATACTAAAAATCCCTAGAATAGGATTGCCGAAATATTTGCTATATAATGCCTATTTTTCTTGGCTATTTTGGTTTAATATATCAAGGATGAAAAGGAGGGACTTGGAAACAGAATTAAAAATGCCTCCTAATTAGTATGTATGTAGTGAATTGAAACACAAATTCACTTTAATATCCAATATTTAAATGTAATATTTTGTTTATGCTATTCATTTTAGTCATCGAACTGATGGTACTAAAAAGGACCCTCTAAAGATCAGCTCTATGGTGAGCATCATTTATTATTGTCTTACTAGTCTCTTTTTCTCCCTCATCTAGGCACACACAATTAAATTTTATTCTAATATTTTCCCAAATAAATTAACCTGGACTTATCCACTCTACTTAAGTTGAGCCTCTTTCTGCATTTATGTTACAATCCAGATATTTTCAAGTTACTTTCTTAATTTAATTTACTTAATTTACACAAAGACAGATATTCAGGTTCATAAGACTTAGCAAGTTATATTCTCTGTCTAGGACAGATCTTAGAAAATCACAGCATGTTGTTCCTTCTGCCAGAATAATAAGACCATTCAGTTCATAGGAACTGGAATATGTCTTGGATAACTGTACCCAGCAAATACTATCAATATTTCACAGAACATGCCTGACCTTTGGATAGGGATTTTGTCTGCAGTTTTTCCTAGCACAGTGGTGGCGAACCTATGGCACGGGTGCCAGAGGCGGCACTCAGAGCCCTCTCTGTGGGCACGCGTGCCGTCGCCCCAGTCCTAGGCCTTCAGCTGGGTTTTATAAAACCTTTTCGCTTTAGGCCTCCACCACCGTGTGCAAAAAAAAAAAAAGGTTCAATCAGTCAATTTCAACTTCTTGCGGAAAAAAAAAGATCTTGCAAAGTTGGAATTGATTGATAGAACTTTTTAGTCCCACCCAGTCCGCCGTTACCACTGCAGCCACGCCCACCCAATGGGCCACACCCACCCGGCACTCGACAATGCATAAGTGGGTTTTGGGTTGCAGTTTGGGCACTCAGTCTCTAAAAGGTTCGCCATCACTGTCCTAGCACATGGCTCTGAGAGGTATATAGAATGGTGAAAATATCTGAAAATGGTGGGAAAGGGAGACATAAAGGAGGAGAAATGTGCTTTTCATCACACTTATTGGTGTCAACTTGATATTAAGCATTCCTTGAGTAGAAAAATTCTAGACAGTATTTCTTTATTCCAGTGTTTTAGTTGTTTTAAATAGCAATAGCACTTAGACTTTTATACTGCTTCATAGTGCTTTACAGCCCTCTCTAAGCAGTTTACAGAGTCAGCATATTGTCCCCAACAATCTGGGTCCTCATTTTACTGACCTCGGAAGGATAGAAGGCTGAGTCAACCTTGAGCCGGTCAGGATCGAACTGCTGGCAGTTGGGAGAGTGAGCCTACAATACTGCATTCTGATCACTGGGCCACCACGGCTCAGAATGATGATAAATGATACACTCTATTTTTTATTTTTTTTTCTTAGAGTTGGGGATCAGAAGGTTATCATTTATGGGTAATCGATGCAAATAACTTTGGGAATTCAGTGACTGAGAGCAAAGACAAAGGACAGCATTTTGGTATTTTGCAATTTCAGTTCATCAAAAGTGCACTCGCAGTTAATCCTTGCATAGTAAGTATTCATGTTTGATGATTTGTAGTCCTAGGTCAGGGGTAGGCAACCTTGGCTCTTTTATGACTCGTGGACTTCAACTCCCAGAATTCCTGGCTCAGGAATTCTGGGAGTTGACGTCCACGAGTCATAAAAGAGCCAAGGTTGCCTACCCCTGTCCTAGGTCAATTTTATTACCTTTTTGGTCAAAACGTTGCCTAATTTGGATTATCTTAAACTTGTTTTTTTTTTAATGTAAATAAAATTGTATATAATAATACGGCTATGCAAACATTTGAAACATGAAAGTGCTAGCACTCTTAAATAATCTTTGTCCAATTTTATTTGGTTTTCTTATTTTCTTTGAAACTTTATGTTATTCTTCAGTGTCTGAAGTACTGATTTCTTTGTTTATTCACAGAGCAGTCAGGAGCAGGTCCTCCTTCAGGGAGAAGATCGCTTATACTTGAACTGTGGTGATGTAGTGCAAGCTCAGAATCCTAGAAGTTCCTCAGCACATGCTGAACCTAAGACTGTCAGAGAAAGAGGCCAATTTTCATATGAGAACTTAGATTCTCCGGGTTTAAGCACTTTATTAGGGCACAGACATTGGCATGTTGTACAGGTAACTTCTTCTCTTGGCACTTGACTGCTTCCCTTTTCGTATCTTATTTTTTGAAAACCTGTCAGCTTTTGCTGTGAAAGAAGACCAGATTAAAAACTAGTGACTTCCCAAGGCTACGTCTTAAACTGCTTGGAACTTTGAGTGTGACTTTCCCATATAAGAAACCTACCCTTAGCTCTATAATTGCTATTGTCTATTAAGATCAAAATATTTTTACTGTTAAAACTTCCTAACTGAATTTTTTTACTTATGTTCCTGATAGAATACACATACATACTGTACATGCCAATAAATATACATATGCCAATCTTTGTTTTAAGATTTTTATCCCGGTGATCGTTTTTATCTATTTGCTTTATGACATATGCCAATAAATATATAAGATATACATGCAAATAAAATTTGTTAATAGTTTGACCTCATGTAATAGTGTAGACGTACTCCTTGACTTACAACCATCCGTTTGTGGATTGGCACAAGCTATGGAATTTTAGTCACCAGTTTTGCATTGCAGAAAAAGAATTAAAGACTAGTTCTTCAGCCAGTTTTTTGATTTATAGTATTATTCTAGTTGTTTCATTGGGTTTTTAATTGTTTTACACCATTCAATTCCTTAAATGTTCTTTGCAGTCGGTAGGGGTGTAAAAGCAAATTAAAAAAAATCAGATTGGTTATTAATACTCCACCAAATCATTAAACATAGGAGGACAGACTGTTGAAAAAGTCATTAGCTATCAGATGGGTAAATATTCATGTGAATTTTTAAGATATTTTTTTTCCAAGATTAAAATGTTTCTAATCAGGCAAGTAACCTCTCAGCAGAAAGAATTCCAAACACCTGATTTCCTTAAGGGCCAAACCACACATTAAGTCAGACATGTCAAACTCGCGATGTCACGTGATGTCGCGCAACGTATCGGGACTGTTTTGCCATTGCCGGCAATGGAGTGGGTGCGGCTTCCGCGTGATGCGTCCAGCCCGCGGTCCGGCAGTTTGACACCCCTGCATTAAGTCATAGCTCCATGTTTAGAGCTCACCTTATAATATTTCTCAGGAACCACTATAGGATGGTTCCATTTTTATTGAGGTTAGGGAAGAGATGGGTCCCCAGTATCTTTGGCCTCTATCTAATTGTGACTTTGTGATTATCAGCGAGTGCTGGATTTAAAACAAAGTGAGAAAGTTACAATGAGGGGAAAGGCATAAAACAGGGGTCTTCAAACTTGGCCCTTTTATGACTTGTAGACTTCAACTCCCAGAATTCTGGGAGTTGAAGTCCACAAGTCGTAAAAGGGCCAAGTTTGAAGACCCCTGGCATAAAATAAAGAATTATTTAGATAGATTCAACAGCTGATATGCATGTCAAGATATAACCATAGATCAAGTAACCTCTCAGATTTGGGCACTGAAAATTTGTATGGCAGAAACCTTATCCACTCTATAATATTGGAGAATGTAGGTAATATGCAATATAGAAGGATCTGTGCTGGATGATTATTCCAATAGGTTTGCATGGTACAATAAATTATTAGTATATTTGATATAAAAACACAATGTTTCCAATTTTAATTTTTCTTTATTAAAATGCATAATTATTGTAGCATTGTTTCTACCAAAATATACTCAGCTTTAGATATTTTGAGACAAATTATATGCAAATCCTATCATTAGTAGTTATCATTGGTGACCTTTTATTTTAAACAATCCTTTACAGTCACCCTGATATTGTAAAAAATGCTGAATATCTACTATAGAAATACCCAGAGATCTTGTACTGAAAATGGGAACAAACATTTGCAGGTGAAACCATGTAATATTTTACCTATTGACTTTGATGAAGTGTGGTAATTGTAATAATTTTTCATAATGCTTTTTTTTCTTTTTTTAAAGATTCACAATATATATTTAGAAATCAACTGGCCTATAAGGGTAAGTTGTTTTAAAATGTTAATACTTTACAATATTGTATTGAGATAGAAACTTCATTTTTTATAGAAATGAATTCAATGGGGCAGCTTGTATTAGAAATTATTATTAATGAAATAGGGCAAATAGTATAATTCCTCTGTTAATAAGGATCTAACAAGTTGCATTTGTTTAGTTTTCAGCCATTGATAAGATGGGGCGGAATGTAGCTGTAGTTGGCAAATTTGGCTTTGCACATTACTCTCTGCTTTCCAAAAAATGGAAATTGTTTGGCAACATTACCCAGGTAAGTGACTGATTATAAATTAATTAATTGGGAAAGATACATTATTATCTAAAAATATTACCAATTTATAGAATGTCATTGAGGTTTATAGACTTGATGGTTGGAGTAAACAGTAGATTTTTTAAAAGTTGAATAATTCTAGCTTTCCATTTAATTTTAGGAACAAAATATGACTGTTACTGGAGGCTTAGCATGGTGGAATGACTTCATTGTCATTGCATGTTACAACTTAAGTGACCGCCAGGAAGAGGTAAGGCAGACCTTGAATATAAAAGACTGAAATTCTTCTGTTGGTGCACTTTTATGGCAACATTAAATAGAAATCTGCCTGTCACGTAGTTATATTAAAACTTTGTTGCCTGCATAGCAATAACAATGTCCCAGTTTTCAACTACTTGTTATTTTTCTTTTTCTTTCTGTTCTCAGAAAGTATTAGGGTTAAAATTAATACTCCCCAAAATTCTGATTTTTGTAAATATGTTTTTTATCACAACTGATGAACTTATTGAAATAAAGAATGCCCAGTGATATTTTTCAAACAAAACTAAGAGGAGAAAGTAGACTCATTCTAAAATTCCAAGGATGTTTTATGGCAGGCTATATTGGGATATACTTGGGATAAGAGAAATTCCCTAAATTTTTATATTCAAATATAAATAATCTGATGTTAGTCTCATTTTCCTTATGAGTATGATAGTTCAGAAATTGGATTCTCCCTCTAAAGCAGACATGTCAAACACAAGGCCCGGAGGCCGGATGCGGCCCACGAAGTGGTTTCATATGGCCCGCGAAGCCATCCTGGAAACAGTGAGGGAATGGCCCCCATTGCCTTGGCCCTGTCCCAGGCTGGCCGGGAGCCAATGTACAATTTTATGGTGGCCATCTATGCTGAAACGCTTTCAGTCTTAGCTCCACAAGGCCGTCTGGAAACCGAGGAACCAGCCCCTGCCACGTCGGCCCCGCCCCCTGGGTGCATGCTAGGGAGGTGTCACCTTTATGAGGAATGAAGAAATGCACCATCACGCTGGCCACTTCCAGGCGATGGTGCATTTCTTCATTCCTCATGAAGGGTGACACCTCCTCAGCTGCATTTCTTGCCTGTTTTTCTTCCCCCCTCATCTCAAATATTTTCCCACCACTCTGTACTTAGGAAAGAAGGAAGGAAAGAAGGAAAGGAGAGGGAGGGTCTGAGGGAAGTCCTACCTTAGTCCTGCCCTACTGCCCTTTCACCATCCCCTTGCCCCCTCCTCCTGGCCTATCCTGGGGGTCTCCCATCCTATTGCTAAGGAAGCTTTGGATACAAAGCCGGGTCTCCTCCCATGGAGAGGGAATGGGCCTCCCTCTGACTTTGCCCTTGTACCCATCATGAGCAACCTGGCTAAGGAGAACAAGCACACCAGCAGCAGCCTTGAGGAGGTAAGTGCAGCTGGGCACCCCCTTGGGGAAGTGGGGCTGGGATTGGTGCCACGGGTGCTCGAGGGCCAGGCTGGGCGTTTGACCTCTGCTGCCCAGGGCTCCGGGGAGCCCGCACCACCATCCAGCCCCCCCCCCGCATGACCAGAGAGGAACAGTGAGGCTCCTCCAGTGAACCATGCCTTGGCACTTGCCCTGGTTCCACCCCCTTCTGCCAGAGACCCTCAGATCTGTCCCACTCCTGCCCAGGCCCCCACAGGCACCCTTGACGCGAACGATGTAGAGCTGGCCACGCCCACCCAGTAGGCCACACCCACTCCACGCCCACCCAGTAGGCCGCACCCACCTTGGCCACACCCACCCGGCCCCCTGAGGGCAACCGCAATGCTGATGCGGCCCTCAATGAAATTGAGTTTGACACCCCTGCTCTAAAGGTTTACCTCCAAGAAAATTATATTGTTTCATACTGTAAGTTTAATTGTTCAAATGCCTGCCCATTATTACTTTTGCATTGTGTTTTTAACATGATAAATATAGAGTGTTCTTTCTTTCTCATCTCAAGGGGGAAAGGGATAGTGAATGAAGAATATTAGTATCACAACAGAAATGAAAAATCCATTCCCTGAAAAATCTAGTTAAAGTGTAGATCAGCCAGGTTGCCTTATTATAAGTTCCTCATGAAAGGAGGAGGCTAGAAAATTAGTTTAAATTCTCCTTATAGGTTTGTGATCAAACGTATTCATTATTCTTTCAGCTAAGAGTATATTTACGAACAGCCAAACTGGACAATGCCTTTGCTCATATCACCAAAGTGCAGGCAGAAACATTATTGCTCAGCGTCTTTCGGGACATCATAATTTTGTTCAGAGCAGACTGTTCCATTTGCCTTTATAGTATTAAAAGAAAATCTGATGGGTAAGTATTACTTCAAATATGTTATTGCATAATTTGTTTTACTTTGTTTTTCTTTAGAGTATGGGTTAGGACAGGGGTAGGCAACCTTGGCTCTTTTATGACTCGTGCTGGCTCAGGAATTCTGGGAGTTGAAGTCCACGAGTCATAAAAGAGCCAAGGTTGCCTACTCCTGGGTTAGGGAGAAGGAAACCTTTGGTGAAACTCTCTGAATCAGATTTGAGCGGTGTCCTTTTTGCTCTTGTTCATTCTGATGTGGCCCCCTTGTAAACAACAACCCAGAGTTCAGTACTACAGGCATTCAGTCATGTTTAACTCAGCAGGTACTTCATGTTAGGGAACTCAGCAACGCTAACCTTTACAATGAAAACATTTCCCTTAACCAGTAGCATTAGAAAATTGCCAAAGATACGGAATATTTGCAATATCTTGGGTCTAGTAAGGATTGTTGTATTATCTGAAAATTATTATCATACTAATAAATAAAAATGTTAGAATACCTTTTCAGGTCTCACAGATGTTTATTTGGGGCTAGGAGGAGACTGACCACTGGGCTTTTCTTTGTCTTTCAGCCCTAATCCCACTACAAGTATTCAGGTTCTGCAAGAGGTTTCTATGTCACGTTATATTCCTCACCCTTTCCTTGTTGTGTCTGTTACTTTAACATCAGTAAGAACAGAGACAGGTATCAGCTTGAAAATGCCACAGCAGGTATCTACACTTTTTAAAATTATTTTAAAGCTAGAGAAAGCAGACTTTATACTTGAAAACAGTATACATAAGACAACACCATCCCTCATCAAATCTGCCCCATGGTTGGGGCAACATATCTGATAAGAGACATGGCTGATAAATCATGGTGTTTCAGGTTAAAGAGAAGAGAAAAATGCATGTGTTTGAACTAATACTGATTTTCCTGAACATCCTAATGTACACAATATCTTTATGAAGGAATGGTTTGGATTGCTGCTGTTTTTGCTGCTTCCTGTAGGGCAGGGGTCTTCAAACGTGGCCCTTTTATGACTTGTGGACTTCAACTCCCAGAATTCCTCAGCCAGCGTGCTTGGCTGAGGAATTCTGGGAGTTGAAGTCCACAAGTCATAAAAGGGCCACGTTTGAAGACCCCTGCTGTAGGGTGTTTTTTTTTAAAGGTGATGCTACTGAGAAATTGCAATTCTTCTGAGTGAGAGTTTACTTGTATAACTTTTGATGAATCAGTATGGCTCTATGATGTTCAACATAAAAAATAAGCTACTGGGAAAGATAAGGGATATAATGTTATCAATGATAGTCAGCTTTACTTTTTGGAGAAGGCAGTTGGGTCATCAGCTTTTTGTCTATGATCAGCGTGGATTGGATGCAATTGAATAGTATGGTTTTATAAACACAGTGCTGATAATGATGTGTTTGAACTTTTAGAAAAATAGTAAATCCAGCAGAATTGAAAAATATTAATAAACATTGTGTTTTTTTAAGGCCTGTGAAGCAGAGAGCATTATGTTAAATTTAGCAGGACAGTTAATCATGGTACAGAGGGATCGATCGGGTCCTCAGATACGAGAAAAGGAGAGTAGTCCCAACCAAAGGAAACTTGTGAGTTAATTTATGGAAAAATTTCATTGAAAGGAATGCACATTGTGAATTAATCTAAATGTGTAATACTTTGTTGATCTTATAACGAAAGCAAGTGTTCTTTGTTAATGAATGACTGTAACTTTTTTAAATTCTTGTGACATTGCTTTTCTGTAACTGCCTTTTTTTAGATGCAAATTAAATTTGTTTCCATTATTATTTTCAAATAGCATTTGCTTACCCAACATTGTATGATAGTGATTAATGTACAAGTTTGTTTTCAAACACAACTAACAACATGAACTGTAGCAGTACCTTAATAAATATAGAAAGGAAGGGAGACAAAAATAAAGGATTTAATATCAGTAGCAAATGTAGAGACAGCACTGTAACTTTAGATTATTTTTAACTGAACCTTTCCTTCATTTCTGTACTTTGGTAACCCATTTATGTTATTATAGATAATAAGCTGTGTTGCTGATTATTTAAAATAATATGGGGAAAATACATTGTAGTAACAGGATAATATTAAAAGAAAATGGAGGAAATTAGGGAGAGTTACATTAATTTAGTAAACTAACATTTGATCATGCTTATATTAAAGAAGAATGAGATGTCAGCAGAATTAATGTTTGTGTGTTGCCATATAAAACTTGATGAATAACTTGTAAAAAGGGAAAAAAGAAAATAGCCTAATTAGTATTATTCCTATGTTTTCAGCTGCCATTTTGTACTCCTGTTGTACTTGCCCAGTCTGTAGAAAACGTTTGGACGACCTGCCGTTCTAACAAACAGAAACGGCACTTATTGGAGGCTCTATGGCTCAGCTGTGGGGGATCAGGTATGAAGGTCTGGCTTCCTTTGTTTCCCAGGGACCATCGCAAACCACATTCCTTTCTTTCAAGACGGATCATGCTGCCTTTCCACATTAATATCTACCCCTTGGCTGTTTTGTTTGAAGATGCCTTGGTTCTTGGTGCTGTCAATGACACTGTGCTTTACGACTGTTTATACACTCACAGCAGTGCTGTTGAACATTTAGAGGTCCTGTTCCCCTTCTGTATTGTTGAGAGAACATCTCAGATCTACCTCCATCACATTTTACGCCAGCTTTTGGTGAGGAACCTAGGTGAACAAGCCTTGCTTTTGGCTCACTCTTGTGCCGCATTACCATATTTTCCTCATGTACTAGAACTGATGCTCCATGAAGTGCTGGAAGAAGAAGCTACCTCGCGGGATCCCATTCCCGATCCTCTCCTTCCCACTGTGGCTAAATTTATTACAGAGTTCCCCCTCTTCCTACAGACGGTTGTTCATTGTGCTAGAAAAACAGAATATGCCCTGTGGAATTATCTCTTTGCTGCTGTTGGAAATCCAAAAGACTTGTTTGAAGAGTGTTTAATGGCCCAGGATTTAGACACAGCTGCATCTTACCTTATTATTCTGCAGGTAATTGTATTCACTCATCTTATTCTGAAAGTGATATGATGTGTTAAACATGCATCCCAAAGGACACAGGAATCTTATTTTGACAGAGCCTTGTCTCTTACAAGTATATATTAATTAAATAAGGATGGAAATAAAAAAAAAGAGAGGGGTGCTAATTATCTTTGGGAATGAAATTGTCTATTATGCAGTCATCTGTGTAAGTACCCATATAGAGGAGCTGATTCATATAATAGGTGCCTCTAGGCCAGGGGTAGGCAATCCAAAACACTCAAAGAGCCACTTGGACGCGTTTCCCACTGAAAACAAAACATTGGGAGCCGCAAAACCCTTTTGATATCTAAAATAAAGATAACACTGCATATATCCTTTTTTACCTTTATTATAGGTATATATATACCTATAGTGTTATCTTCATTTTAGATGTCAAAAGGGTCTGTCTCTCTCTGTCTCTCCCTCCCTCCCTCTCTCTTTCTCTCCCCTCCCTCTCTCCGATCTTCTGCTCACCTGGCAAGCTGGCTTCAAGCTGTTCTCCCCACCACACATTCTTATTGGGCTAGCTCAGGGGTAGGCAACCTCGGCTCTTTTATGACTCATGGACTTCAACTCCCAGAATTCCTGAGTCAGCATAGCTGGGCTAGCTAGCTCTCTCCTGCCCTTCCTGCTTCCTGCAGAGATGCAGAAAAGGGAGGAGCCCCACCCAATAAGCTTTTCAGCTCGTCGGAGAACACCGTGAGTCCACTCTCTTTTTTACGCACACACATATACAGAGAGAGAGAGAGAGAGAGAGAGAGAGAAGGGAAGCGCAAGTGCCTGTCTCTGTCTCTGCAAATGGCAGAGGAGGCTGGGAGCCGCAGGGGAAGGCACAAAGAGCCACATGCGGCTCCAGAGCCATGGGTTGCCGACCTGTGCTCTAGGCCATTTCCAGTTAGCAGTCCTATCATAGTCATGGACAGTAAAATCATGGGCCATAATTATTGGACTTGGACAATGAAATGAAAGGTGTGAAATTTGATGCATGCTTTTATCTGCAGCCTTTTTTGTTTGCTTATTGTTATGGTAAATAAAAAGAATCAGTGGCTTCTGTGTAAAAAGTGGTTTATATTGGTTCCAGAATATGGAAGTTCCAGCAGTTAGTAGGCAGCATGCAACTCTGCTATTCAATACAGCTTTGGAGAAAGGAAAGTGGGATCTTTGTCGGCACATGATCAGATTTCTGAAAGCCATTGGCTCAGGAGAATCAGAGACTCCTCCTGCTACACCAACAACTCAGGTTTGAAAGGCACATGATTGCTTTATCATAAATGTCTTTGATAGTAATCCAGATATAATTTGGGGGGGGGAAAAGTCACATATGGAACTTGCTAACTATCCAGTTATCAGACACATGGATTAATAAATGGATTCTAATCATACACTAAACCATAGTCCTTTTTATTAATGAATGACTGTATGTGAACATGATTATTTGATGGTTAAGGATAACTAGAACTTGTAAACCTTATTTGGCATCTTAAGCAGAAGGTCTGTTTAGCTTTGCTTGTGTATAGTGTCACAAGACTAGTCTATGCGTTGTTTTAGTCCTAAAAACAAGTATGGTAAAAGTATTGTGAATCAAATTTTGATTTTGTGAATCAAAATGACTCCATCAATCCGTATCGTACTACTGCTTTTGCCATTTCTAGCTTGTTACTTTTAAATTCCTTTAAAAGGAAGTTGGGTGGTCAGGTATTTTGATCAAAGGGAATAGGGGGGAAAGAGTCATATTTTCAAACTTTAACACAGCACTCTCAGTATCAGCAGAATCACTATTTGCTAGCAGTCGTGCTTTGATGTCTGCAATCTGCAAGATGTCCAAGCTAGGCCTATGCTGTTTTGGTAACAAATGGCAAGATGCCTGGACAGAGGGTTTTTTCTCTTAAGCTATTTGATCCTAAAAGTTATAGACCTTTTTTAACAAATAATCAAATATAGCATTAAGCCTGTCTGAAGGAGTAGCCACCTTAATGTCATAATATAACAAGAAAGCAAAAAAGTTAATATTATCTAAAATGTTTTGAAGTCATTATAAGTAAGTGGATATTTTTTCAGGGAGCATCTGTTTGATGGAGGATTTCTTGAATAGTTCACTATTGTGAAATTCATTAGAAATATTTATTTCACCATAAAACCTACTCTCAGCTTTTCTAGTTTTCAGCCAGTTGGCTCTTTGCTTTAAATTTAATATAAACAGTTTAGACACTGCCCAACTCTAACCAATTCTCCAACCTGTCTATTTTTATCCCTTTCTTCCATGTAGGAACCTACTTCAAGTGGTGGCTTTGAGTTCTTCAGACATCGCAGTATTAGCTTGTCTCAATCTGGAGAGACACTTCCAGCTGGCAAATTTAACTTGCAAAAAACCCTGAGCATGCCATCTGGCCCATCTGGGAAAAGGTAATCAAGTAGAAGAGAATATACGACTCTTGCTATATCTTCAACAAATAAAATGAAAGTCTGTTTTTGATGTTAACCTTCTTATTTCCTATCTTTGTAGATTGAGTAAGGAAAGTGATTGTGCTGAGAACATGTATATTGACATGATGTTGTGGAGACATGCTCGACGTCTTCTGGAAGAAATCAGGCTTAAGGATCTTGGTTGTTTTGCTGCACAACTGGGCTTTGAGTTGATAGGCTGGTTGTGCAAAGAGCGTAACAGAGCTGCCCATGTGGACGATTTTGTGACTGCCTTGAAAAAATTACACAATGATTTTCTTTGGCCATTTCCCATTATTCCAGTGTGCTCCATAAATTCACCTCTGAAGAATGGAAAATGTAGGACAGGTATCTTATCCTTACTCTCGTTTAACTTATCAGAAACTAAATGTAGCTTTAGAGTAAATGGAAGCTTACAGTGCACTTAACTTTTCATTTTGTGTTTTCAGACATTACATGATTATTTTCATATTTGTACTAAATCCATTGTTGGTACTACCATAGAGGCAAATGTAGCAGGCATTTTGAATTCACGTTATGCTGCACATTAGCACATTGAGATTAAACATGTTTAATTCAGTCTTTGAAATTAAACTATTTAAACAAAGAATAAAAACATATAGCAAGTAATTGTTGGAAGAGGATACTATCTACCTGATGAATGTTACAGTTAAAGTGTTCATAGGAAAGAAAATAAATGGGTTTGGTTTCATTGTGTGCAGGTTACACTTTGTGTGGCTTTATTAATCTATACTGAAGCTCATGGTAGATATCCTGAAGTAGTAGGAGTTGGTTATAAGTCCTTGAAATGAATTAGGCTTGAAATATTAAATAGCATGTTTAAGGCTGGAACAACAGCTCGTTCTCATGCTTTCATTTCCAGTAATAGGTGAACAACTCTTAAAATCACAGTCTGCTGACAGCTTTTTAAACATGGAAATAGACACTGGCCTCCCAGATGTACCAAGGAGTCATAGCTGGTTTGGTGCCATCAGCTCCTCCCAAAGAGAGATGGATACAGCATCTTCCCACGGCCCTCAAATGCAGGAGGCATTTCTCTCACCTTTGTTAAGTAAAGTGGGTGAGTTCTTTGTTCTGATATTTGGCTTTCTTTTAGGTGATTATGGGTGTTTTATCTGAAAATAAAAATATACTTTTCATATATAACAATGGCCATTCGCTTCTTCATCTTTCTTGGGAATAATGCAGAAAGTAAAGGATTAAATAGCAGAGGAAAAACAAAGCAATAATATGTTCATATTTGGAATGAATTCAAAATAGGAATTCTATTGGCAGCAGCAATCTAGAACTTCATCACAAGACAGCATATGTACATGTACAGTGACCATGCTAGTCTCTTTTGGAGTAAGCAGTGTTCACAAAGTGCAGAACAAGAATAATAAATATTAAATTGAAAAAAAGTTTATTTATATCCCACCTTTATTATTTTCATAAACAACCCAAGGTGGTCAACATACCTAATCCTCCTTCCTCCTCCTATTTTCCCCATAACAACAATCCTTTGAGATTGGTTGAACAAAGAGTGAGTAACTGGCCCAAACTCACCCAGCTAGTTTTTAGGTTTAAGGAGGGACTAGAACTCACCATATCCCAGTTTCCAGCCTGGTGCCCTAACTACTAGAACAAACTGTCTTGTTCAAATCAACATCATTCAGTATAACTGTCCTTATGTATCTGTCCTTATAAACTATGACCAAACTTCTTAACCTGTTGTTCTTAAGGAACAACCTCCTGAAAGTCCTCTTACTCTCAACAAGTTTACTCTTTGTATATTTGCTTTGCTATTAGATTCACATTCATTCTCTCTGTACAGATAGCCCTTCTTTGACAGAGGTACTTGGAACCGGCAACTCCACCACTAAGCAGCGTGGTCATAAAATACAATGTCATGTGACTGTATCCTCTTAAGGTGGCAGTTGAAGTTGCAGTTATTAAGCAAATCTCACATAGTCGTTGGGTGTGACGTCACGTGATTGCCATTTGCGACCTCCTGCCAGCTTCTCCACTGACTTGTTGGAAGCTGGCAGCGAAAGTCACACATGGTGATCTTCTGACTGAGGGACACGCAGCCATTGTAATTGCAAGTCGATTGCCAAGTGCCTGAATTTTGATCCTCTGACCAAGAGATGCTACAATGACCACAACTATAAGGAACAGTTGCAAGTCTCATTCAACACCACTGTAACTTCAAATAGTTGTTGAACGAGCTTTTGTTAAAAGAGGACTACCTATATGACTAACTTAATTTGTACTCAGTTCACTGTTATTCAGCACCAACTCATTCTTATCCTATCTCTTGTTTTACAGCATCCACTTCTTAAGTATCCCATATTACAGTCATACCTACAGTAATTCTCATTTCCATTTTGCACGTTGGGGAGATTCATGCTGTAGTACACAACTATTTTAACTTTTTTTCCTTGCAACAGAAAACATCAGCCTTTCTTCGAGCATTTACATATTTTAAATTTTGTTTCTCCATTTCCCCTTCCTTAGTAAAGTCATTTCTTTGCTGCTATTTTGGCTATTTATGTATGCTTTATGATTGTTCACTCAGTTTTCCCAGTGAAACACAACTTGTTTTGTTACCTTAATTTTTTGAGGTACAAACACTTTCGTGCATCACATAGATTAGTGTTCACTGCAGATGTGGTACTTGATAACATGACATCTACATACAAAAATACATACAGGTTTCATACTTTTTAACATTCCACAAGCATTCTCATACATTTATCCATAAAAATATTAAACAGCCAAGGGAACGTTACTCTATACTGCTGAGATGCAGTTTTTTGCACACTTTAAATAAGTCACAGAGAAACCAAAACATCTATATTTGTTTTGCTGTATTTGACAGGTGATGAGGGGAGCATTGGCTCCGCCACGGACCTGACAGAAACAAGCTCTATTGTGGATGGAGACTGGACTATGGTGGATGAAAATTACTCCACCTTGAGTCTGACGCAGTCTGAATTGGAACATATCTCTTTGGAGCTAGCCAGCAAAGGGCCACACAAATCACAAGTTCAGCTGCGGTAAATGAAATGGGAGTTTGTCTCATCATTGGGATTCTTTTGAGTTGTTCTTAGAGGATGGGGACCAAGAATAATATCCTGTGGGGGAAACGGAATATTTCTTTGCCTTAGAAAGTGCCTTTGGGTCTTTTTGTAGGTATTTGCTTCATATTTTCATGGAAGCAGGATGCCTGGACTGGTGCATGGTCATAGGCCTCATCCTTCGAGAATCCTCAGTCGTCAATCAAGTGTTTAGTCTAGCACAGTCTTCAGAGGTCGATGGGGAGATGTTGCAGAACATTAAGACAGGACTGCAGGCAGTAGAAAGCTGGGCTTCTGTAGACTGGTGAGTTGCATGAACCTCCTTTCACTATACACATGATCTAAGCTACTTTTCTAGGAAACAGCAGTAAACAAAGAAATAATACTGTTTAACTTATTCAAAACCTTAACCTCTTTGAGGAAGGTATTCTATATGTTGAAAAAATGAGGGGGGAAAATATTTGATCCCCTGCTGATTTTGTATGTTTGCCCACTGACAAAGAAATGATCAGTCTATAATTTTAATGGTAGGTTTATTTTAACAGAGACAGAGTAACAACAAAAAAATCCAGAAAAACACATTTCAAAAAAATATAAATTGATTTGCATTTTAATGAGTGAAATAAGTATTTGATCCCCTCTCAATGAGCAAGTTTTCTGGCTCCCAGGTGTCTTTTATACAGGTAATAAGCTGAGATTAAGAGCACTCTCTTAAAGGGAGTGCACCTAATCTCAGCTTGTTATCTGTATAAAAGACACCTGTTCACAGAAGCAATCGGTCAAATCAGATTCCAAACTCTCCACCATGGCCAAGACCAAAGAGCTGTCCAAAGATGTCAGGGACAAGATTGTAGACCTACGCAAGGCTGGAATGGGCTACAAGACCATCGCCAAGCAGCTTGGTGAGAAGGTGACAACAGTTGGTGCGATTATTCTCAAACGGAAGAAATACAAAATAACTTGTCAATCTCCCTCGGTCTGGGGCTCCATGCAAGATCTCACCTTGTGGAGTTTCAGTGATTATGAGAACGGTGAGGAATCAGCCCAGAACTACACGGGAGGATCTTGTCAATGATCTCAAGGCAGCTGGGACCATAGTCACCAAGAAAACATTTGGTAACACACTACGCTGTGAAGGACTGAAATCCTGCAGTGCCCGCAAGGTCCCCCTGCTCAAGAAAGCACATGTACAGGCCCGTCTGAAATTTGCCAATGAACATCTGAGTGATTCAGAGAACTGGGTGAAAGAGTTGTGGTCAGATGAGACCAAAATCGAGCTCTTTGGCATCAACTCAACTCGCCGTGTTTGGAGGAGGAGGAATGCTGCCTATGACCCCAAGAACACCATCCCCACCATCAAACATGGAGGTGGAAACAGTATGCTTTGGGGGTGTTTTTCGGCTAAGGGGATAGGACAACTTCATCGCATCAAAGGGACGATGGACGGGGCCATGTACCATCACGTTTTGGGTGAGAACCTCCTTCCCTCAGCCAGGGCCTTGAAAATGGGTCATGGATGACAATGACCAAAACACACAGCCAAGGCAACAAAGGAGTGGCTCAAGAAGAAGAGCATTGAGGTCCTGGAGTGGCCTAGCCAGTCTCCAGACCATAGTCGCATAGAAAATCTGTGGAGGAAGCTAAAGGTTCAAGTTGCCAAACGTCAGCCTTGAAACCTTAATGACTTGGAGAGGATCTGCAAAGACGAGTGGGACAAAATCCCTCCTGAGATATGTGAAACCTGGTGGCCAACTACAAGAAACGTCTGACCTCTGTGATTGCCAGCAAGAGTTTTGCCACCGAGTACTAAGTCAGGTTTTGCGAAGGGGTCAAATACTTCTTTCACTCATTAAAATGCATATAAATTTATAGCTTTTTTGAAATGCGTTTTTCTGGATTTTGTTATTGTTATTCTGTCTCTCACTGTTAAAATGAACCTACCATTGAAATTATAGACTGATAATTTCCTTGTCAGTGGGCAAAAATACAAAATCAGCAGGAGATCAAATACTTTTTTCCCTCACTGTAATTTATCTGGTATAATTTATCTATGGAATTATTTTGTAACTGCCTGACTTTTCCTATTAATACATTTGACGAGTTCTTATTTCAACATTTGAAAATAAGTAATGTGAACAGAGAAGTATGTATCCAATGATATGCACGGTATCTTGAATGAGCATATTTCTCATAGTAAAGCAGTAGGTTGCAATACCTAACTATGGCTAGGAAGCTCCAGGACAGTAGATTAGATGGGAAGAAAAACAAGAACCATCTCCGCCAGATAAAAGCATTGAAAAACCACTTGCAGGTTGACATGAAAAAAACAAAAATAAGGATAGAAACCAAGATCAATTTTAGTGAAAATTTGAACACCGTATATATTTTCATTGTGCAAAGGGCATATCCACCTGTTGAGTTGGCTTAGTACACCAAGTTAATAACCAGAGAAGGACAGTTGCTGAATTTGCAGTTTTAAAATGTTTGAACTAATTGCTTATTTTCTTTTCTTATGTTCTTTAGTCCTGGCTATAAGCCATTTTTAACCATTATCAAGCCACAACTGCAGAAGCTGAGTGAGATATCAGAGGAACAGGTGCCGCCGGAAGTCTTTCAGCCTACAAATCTATCAAGGGTGGCTGAACAAGCCAGTCCAAGGGCGGAGGAGAACCGGATTTCGGTTAACCACAGCGCTAGTCCTCAAAATGAGGCTGGTCCTAATACTTCAATTCGACATGATGAGGACATGATTGGCCTGGAGAAGGAAGACCATCCCCCTCAGGAAGGCAGCTATGATTGTACTGTCTCCTGACAGAATCAGACATGCTAACTGTTTTAGTAAAGCTTCGTAATGATGGCATTGAAAAATACTGCTATTGGAAGAAAGTACAGTAATCACTTTTTTTCAAAACATATGTTTAGTTTTGCTTTACTTTTGTTTTTAATGAATACTTCTTTTTACATGTGATGACTAGAGAATCTCCTTGAATTTGTGAACGCTTTCCCAGTAACTTCCTCAATTCTTTCGTTTATCTGATTCTATGAAAAGCAGCAATATTCACCTGTATTCCAAGAAGATTTATTTGAAGCTCTTATAAGCTCTTTTTCCTTAATCATGCAGAACACCTACTCTGTATCAGTGTATATGATCTTTATTGCATTTTTTTTAAATGAAAGAAAAAAAACCTTGGAGACAATTCTAAAATTTACCCATCTGCACCATCCCCAACCCAGTTTTCGAACCAAAACTTGAACAAGTTGACAATGAAGCTTGCTCAGATGAAATGTTGATGCATTCTGTGTGGTTTAATTGCCTAAAGGAAATGATGGCCTGATCTAAATTCTGTTCTATAAATTATGCAGGTATCAGAAATTTGACATCACCAAATATTATATATTAAAAATTGTAAAATACATTGTATCATTTGTGAATACTCTTATATATTTTCAATATACTGTTTTTGCTTTTGGCTTTGCTCCACAGTGTAGGGTAGCTTTATCTATCTTGCATGTTTGTATTTTTAACTCCAGGAAAGCTAAAAGTAAAGTTGCACTTCTATCAGAATGCAACTGACTTTCATCTGGCATTATTTCCAGTTTCATTTCGTCATTTAGTCTGTTCAGATCCATTCTGAGCAAAAAGGTTTTAAATGAATTACTGAATTATTTATTTCAATTGTAAAGATGCTTTCCTCAAGATTATTTTTGTGTAAATAAAACCACTTTATATATTACTGCTATTAAGACTTTGTAATGGCAATGTACAGTGTATATATTTAAGCCACCATCTTGCTAATATTTTATAATGCATATACTTGTAACTAAAAAAATGTTTATTTTAACTTTCATACAACAATATTATGAAAAACTGGCTGCAGCAGAATCTCATGTTTGCTTGAGGTACTTATTTTTTCAATCTGCTGACTCCAGATTGGTATTATAAATACTGATGTGTAATATTAAATACCTGTAACAGTATTAAAATTTAAATATTGTTTGGCTTGTACTGTGCAGTTGGGAAAAATGCAGCACTACTACTTTTTCTACAGAAACCTAATACTTATTTTTATAATAAGGGTGTAATTAATACATACACGGACCAAAATCATTTATCTTTTAGGTAGTATGAGAATCAGCATCAGCCACAGTCATAGTTCATGAAATTCTCTATGCGAATTCTGAATGAATATATTATGAACAGTCAAAAATATTGCTTCCTAACCTTAGCAAATTGAAGGTGAGTGGTCTTCAACTCCCAGAATTCTCAGCAATGGTTGCTGGAAATTGCCAAGGTTGGAAAACCTAATTAAGAGGGTCAACAAAAATACTGGTTATGACTTTATATATTTGCTTAGAAAGGCATGGTCATGTCTTTTTATTGATAAATGTAATTAGATTTTATTGCTGTTGTGTAACCTTTACCATTGGTAAGACTATAAGTAGTGGTACATGTGCAATAACTTTTAAATAAAATATAAAGGGGTGGAAATGACCTAACTTTTCCATACTTCTGACATTGTATTTTGTCTACCATCATGGGTGCAAAAATTGTGACTCTTCTTACATCAGAAAAAAGCACTACTTTTCTATACTGTAGTGTTGAACGTATTAATAGCTATTGCCACCACAGCCTTAAGCATTACACTGCTGTGGTTCCAGCCTAAGCAGCATTCATCACATGCATTATCTCCAGTACTCTTAATTCTGTTACTCTTAATAAGCCCTTTTCACACCTCTACAATGGGGACATCTTCCTACTTTGGAAGTTAAGCAGGTTCCTATGTTACTTGATACCTGCATTAGAAAATGGATGCCACCCTGAAAGCAGAAATATTCCCAATTGACCAGCATTTCCCTCTGAATAAATTTAAATAGTTCAATTGATGAAAAGTATAGGAAGAAAGACATTCCACGTTCAGTGTGCAGCAGATCTAAAATTGTATAGAAAGGGCTACTTGAGCCATTTGCTAAAGCTCCAGTTCAAGAGGAATGTCCATTAGTCTCCTTCATTGGTACAGGTGATCATACAAGAAGTGTCTTCTCCAGTTTAAGGCAGAAACTGAGTCACAGTTGTTTTTTATGGTGGAATGAAATCTGCACACTCAAACAACTCTGCTGGACTTCAAAGCAACAGGGTTTTAGAACACAGTTCTTCCTGTTGCTAGGAGACAATGCAGTAGAGCTTGTTTGGTTTTTGCATCTGCTTTCTCTCCAAGCAACCAAATGATGAGAATGGGAAGAGATTCCATTTACCTAATAGATTTAAGCAGTAGAGATTTTTCACCTAAATCTGATGGAAGAAGTCGCTGTAGCATGCATATTATTTACTTTGTTGAGGAAAGAATTGCCATTGATTGAAAGAATACAACTGCCTGGTCTAGTGAGGTAGTGGAATGGGACAACTGGCTGCAGGACGATTTAACAATTCAACTATTTAAAATAAATAAAATATTTTAATTTTTGTCATTCACATTTTTCCTCTTTTTGCATTCTTTCTTTAATGATTCTATTCCACCATTTCTTTGATTGTCCCGCAGCGAGTTGTCCCACAGCGAGTTGGTCGTGACGAGTTGTCCTGCAGTGAGTTGGCTGCAGCAACTTGGCTCTGGCAAGCTGGTTGTGGCGAGTTGGCCATGACAAGTTGGCTGAGGCGAATTGTCATAGACCAAGGTGGTACAATTATTCGAAGTAGGGAACGCTCTACTTTCAGCTGACTTCAAAACTGAATGCTGCATTGAAGAACTCTTGCGATTCAAAATCTTACTGGCAGAGCACTTGCCATTCTGCAATTTTACCAGCTGGCTATTGCAAGAAGCAAAAAGAGAAGGAGGGGGTATGGTCTCTTTCCACAAGCCACTCTTATTCTCTGGCCTAGTTGGTAGCAGCCATGTGAGCAGTTTGAAATTGAAATTTAGGAGGGGAACTGAATACTCATAGACTTTTATGTCTTGCCTCTAGTAGTCAATAAACCTTCAGTGAAGTGGCAGCTCAACAATCTGAATTTCTTCAATATTTGAAGTTCTCAATCCCCAGTCATTTACCTTATATTTCTCTTCCTTCCCAACTAATTTTCTTAAATGTCCATTTAATAATGATCACCTGATTTCTCCCTGCACTCTGATTCTTTTCATCTAAACTAGTCTCACTTTGCTTCCAAATTCCTGGTGTATTCACTGTTTTAATGTTACTGTTCTTACAAATATATTGTGATCTTGCTGCCAAACTGAACTATCTCACATTTTAATCTTGACCTATTCGCTGCCTCTGATATAGTCACTCACAGTTGCTGCAGAATCCTTCCCTTAAGACAGGGGTGTTCAACTGCCGGCCCGTGGGCCGGATGCACCATAGCGAAACCGTGCCCACCCCATTGCTGGCAATGGCAAAAAAGTCACGATATGTCGCGACACGTCACGTGACGTTGCTAGTTTGACACCCCTGCCTTAAGATCTCAGGTTTCATGAGAAAGCTCCTTGCTGGGTTTTTTGCTGCTCTCAACTTCAATTATTTAATGCTTCCATTGTTTATTATTTCTGTACCTTTGTCTTGTCTCTCTGTAGATATCATTCCCTGCCCAATTCTATTGTCTCCTCTGAAATAAGTGGTGGTCTATATAGATTCCTGTGCATATTTGTTTTTCTCTCCACAAATAGAACACAGGTATATGGTGTCATTATTTTCTCTCCAAAACCAATTACCGTAGTTTTTGGATTTTAGTCCTCATCCCTGCATTAAATATGGGCTAAGTAACTTTGGGCCAATCATGCTTTCTCAGCTCAGCTTACCTCACAGGGTTGTTGTGGGGAAAATAGGAAGAGGGAGCTATGTTGGATGTGTTCAACATCTTTAATTTCTTATAAAATAAAAAAGATGGAATAATAAAATTAAATACATGCAGTCATTTGTCCCTTCCATCCCCACATGCCCTCTTTCCTCATATAGATCTATCTGTCTTAGTTGCCATATGTGTAGGTAGTGCTGAAGATGTTATTTTCAACATCAATTGAAAAACTGAGGCAAGTACAATTTAACTTGTCAAGAATGATTTGCTTCCTTACCCAATATTAATAACTCTGTTTTGCGCAAGCCTAACAAATCAGCTGCTAAGAAGGAGTACTTACCTGGAAACTGTTTCTTCATTAAAATAAAGTTACTTAATAGAAATTAATTTTAAATGTCTTCCTTTTTCCTATTTCTGACATTGTGATTCCATGTGCCACCTCAAATGTAATGCTGTGCAGATGAACTAAACTAACTTCCAACTAGCACGATGACCCTGATATTTAATTTGCCTGAAGGTTTCAGGTTTAGGCAGATTGCTACACTCACTGACCTGGGAATAAGCTGTATTGAACTCCACAGGACTTCTGGTTAGACATGTATAAACTTGTGCTACCAATGCATAACTTTTGGACAATGGGTGAAAGCTTCAATCTAGATGAAATGCCATTTGTATACAGGCGAAAGCATGGCTTAAAGAACATCAACTAAAGTACTGCTCTGCATTGTCTATTACAGAGGTCCCCAACCTTGGCAACTTTTAAGACTTGTGGACTTCAACTCCCAGAATTCCTCAGCCAGCTTGGCTGGCTGAGGAATTCTGAGAGTTGAAGTCCACAAGTCTTAAAATTGCCAAGGTTGGAGACCCCTGTCTATTACATACAAGGAATCTAAAACTACATTTTCATCATTATTTCTCAATCTTGGCAGTTTTAACATGTGTGAACCTCAACTCCCTGAATTCCTCAGTGAGCATGCTGGGGAATTAACACAAACCTAAGGCCACCAACATTAAGAAACACAATATTAACACACCATTTATAAAGATTCATTAAGTCAGCAAACAATTTACAATACAATAAACTTTCCATTTTCCCCCAAATTCATGCTAAAATTCAGAATTTTAAAATGTACCATGCTTTTTAGAAACTAAAAATATAGGTTATAAATAAATACAGCAGAGTCAATAACAGTAAATGTGATAAAATATCTTTGTTAAAATGCAGGAATTCACAGAAAAAAGAAGATGCATACTATTTGTGCTGTCTTAACATTCAAATGGTTAGTGCACTTTTTACATGCATTTGCAAAAGATTTGCTCCAGTAACTCCCACACGTGCCATTACCTGGTATATGTAATGTTGTATTACATTACATGGATGTATTGATATATTATTTCACCTTTAGTTTATTCCTTTGCTTTGCTTTTGTTGAACAAAGAAATAAGAACCAAAACCTGTCTAAAGTTCTGATAATTAAACTTTTGAGTTTCCTAATCTGGAAAGTAAGCTTCTATTGGCCAATGAAGGAAGTCAGATTTTCAGTAATAATAGTTATTTTCATGCTTTGCTCCTAGATATTCTTTAGTTTCATAAAGTAGAGGAGATACTTGGCCAAAAGGTGGCAGTAGCAAACTGTTTCTGTATGCTTGCCAAGACAACTGTGTGGATGTGTTAGAGAAATTTGCAGGAGTTGAGTGACTTGTTTAGTGGGTGTGCATTGGATGAATTATAAGAATAGCTTCTGGAACCCCTTTCCCCAAACTGAGTTTGTGTTGTTGCCTTGTGCCAATTCCTTATGCCTGGAGATTTGACAGGCAGTTGTCAGGCCACATGCAAAGCATTCTCATCTAAGTAATATGTACATCCACCAGAGAAATTCTGGGCCTGAGATTCCAAGCTCTTAATAGGGAGGCTTCGGGGATAGTCTTGAATCACTCAGAATACTGGCAAGGGTTCCTGGACTCCACTGTTACCCGACTTTCCTGAATCCTGAAAATGGAACATGAATTCTAAGGGACAAGGTTTCTTTTAGTGATTATAGAAGGAAACGTCTTGGCCAAATTACTGTGCACCCTGCCAGCCTTCATGTGTAACTTCAGTGAGTGTTTTCTCAAACATCTATATTTGTTTTGCTGTATTTGACAGGTGATGAGGGGAGCATTGGCTACGCCACGGACCTGACAGAAACAAACTCTATTGTGGATGGAGACTGGACTATGGCGGATGAAAAATACTCCACCTTGAGTCTGACGCAGTCTGAATTGGAGCATATCTCTTTGGAGCTAGCCAGCAAAGGGCCTCACAAATCACAAGTTCAGCTGCGGTAAATGAAATGGGAGTTTGTCTCATCATTGGGATTCTTTTGAGTTGTTCTTAGAGGATGGGGACCAAGGATAATATCCTGTGGGGAAAACGGAATGTTTCTTTGCCTTAGAAAGTGCCTTTGGGTCTTTTTGTAGGTATTTGCTTCATATTTTCATGGAAGCAGGATGCCCGGACTGGTGCATGGTCATAGGCCTCATCCTTCGAGAATCCTCAGTCGTCAGTCAAGTGTTTAGTCTAGCACAGTCTTCAGAGGTCGATGGGGAGATGTTGCAGAACATTAAGACAGGACTGCAGGCAGTAGAAAGCTGGGCTTCTGTAGACGGGTGAGTTGAACCTACTTTCAGTTTATACTGGTTATGTCCAAATGAAACAGAGCTCCTTTTCTAGGAAGTGTAGTGTTTTAAATAGAAGACATAGCAAAAATTAATAATGTTTAATCTCTTGAAAGAAGTAACTCTGTATGTTGAAAGGTAATGTCTGGTTTAACAGGTTTTAATATATTGTGGAATCTTATCATAACTGACTTCCTATTTAAATTGTTGAATTTCAATGACCCACAATAAAGGATATATCCTGAATTAGTTAATGTTGTTTTTCTTCCAAACACAATTCTTTTAAAATAAAATTGTTTTCTTGAAGTTTCTAATATGTTCTTGGATATTTAGGTGTACAGCATGTAAATACATCACACAGTTTATAGACATAATATAATTTGCTTGATAAGTGCCTATTGATTCTTATTTTACAACATTCTCCTGTTATGTTTCTTGGTTAATTAAGGCCAAATGGCATATTGAACAAATACACAAGTCCACCACAACACCTGAACATCTGAGTGTCCCACACAATTTATTGAGCTCTTTTAACATGGTAATTTAAATTTCCATCCCATTAACAATTCTGAGACAAAGGCACTTTTTTCATCAAAGACATAAATTCTACCACACATTATAGAGTGGAACATTTTTTGTAACTAGCTTGTGAGTTAAAATTACCAATATATTCTAAGAAACTGAATCAGTGTACGTCAATGCTTATCTGATTTACAAATAATTTTTAGACTATCATGCCAAATTTTAAAGCTTTAAAATGTTGAAAAACTACTTCCAAATCAATGAATACGTTCATTTATCATATTTACTTGGAAATAAATGTGAACAAATCCCATATCAAATTTTGAGTGATTATAAACTAGATGTTATCTCTGTTGCTCTTATAGTGTTTATTACTTTCTGCCATATACAATTTAGTATCCTGTGATCTGATACTCTAACAGCAATGTAACAGATTCCATTATGAATTCCAAGAACTGCGTAAGGTATCACTGCAACTTAACTAGGTAATCAAGATGCTTACAGAACATTGCTTTTTTTTTTACTTCAAATACTAACAGCACCTTCCTTAATTTCATCTCCAATAATATTGCAGCAACTCTCTAAATTCCTGATAGCCTGGCCTCAAAGGCTGCAGATTATGGAAATTTAAATTTAAAAGGAAGGCTCAAGATGGTACCTGGAATATTGCTGAGATTTTGGCTTTACAATTTTTAACATTGAAGAACAGTCCAGTCTATAATGATGATGTTCCTATTAATAGAATAAGCGTACAAACAAAAATTAATTACTAGAATTATATATAGTCAATTCAGTGTTCCACCTCAGCAGCTATTAACTGACCCCATTTCCAAATGCCTTTCTGAAGACCTTTTTAAAGAGTTTTTATAGCTCTCTGAAAATGTCGTAAGGGATTATCTGGCAATTCAGGGTAAGTTGACATAAAAAAGGAGAGTCAGCACTGACATGTTTCAAACTGGGGAATTGCTGGGGAATTCTGGGAGTTGAAGTCCATCCATTTTAAAGTTGCCAAGGTTGAGAAACACTGCCCGAGATGATAAGCACCCCTTTCTCTCTTATTAGATGAATCAGACTCAACCTGAATAAGATAGGCAGATTTCCAGCCCCTGAGTCTGGACATTTTAAAAGTGTCAAATAGGGATCTGAATTGCATTCAGAAGCCAAATGGCAGCCAATGCAGTTCCCAAATGGTGGTTAAATTGCATCCATACTATTTAAGCTGCTGCATTTACCAGGAACTCTTCTGTCGCTTTACTCGTTTAAAGTTTTTTGTTTTTATTTTTTGGATGCTTTCAAGTCCCTGAAGTTTTCTTGGCCAGGTTTCAGAAGCCGTTTCCAATATCTAAGTCTTCAGTGAGAGACTGGCCTAAGGTCACCCAGCTGGCTTTGTGCCTAAAGTATCTTTCAAGTTACCATATAATAAAATAATTGGTTATTATTTAAAGAAGTTTTTCTAAAATAGATGCACAGAGGAGAAAATGCAATGAATCAAATGGCTAGGATAGCTTCCATCTCATACCTTTTTTTATAAAGATTTACATGGTATCTCTCCAAAATTCGAGAATCTCCTAATTGATAGGGTCAGATCCCAATTTCTATCCCTCCTTTCTCTCTTACCAAAATGGTTTACTTTAAAACTTATTTTCCATCTGCCCCGAGGTTTCTAATCTTTGAACACTGTTCAGTTTTCTTGATATAGGGTCCTAACCAAGCAACTGTATAGCAGAAGGAAGAGCCAGATCTGGGCTCAACCAACCCATATTCTATAGAACGTGGATGTATCCACGTTCCGCTCTTCCCCTTTTTTTACTTTGAATTCCTCATAACAGCATTCTTTTCTCTAATTATTCGTAAAATAGGTGATCCTTGCTTGATCCTTGATCATTTAGTAACCATTGGATATTACAATGGTGCTAAACAAATGGTATTTACAGTATAACCGGTTGTTGAAGTTACTGTCGTTGCAGCATTCCATGGTCATGGGATCAAAATTTGGGTGATTGGCAGTCGGCCTGCATTTACAATCATAGGGGACTTCAATTCCATGCTCATCCCTCTCTGCCCGTTTGGTTTTCAGGTCTGGAGCAGCAAAGATTACAATGATAATATTTGGGAGGTTGGAGGTCCTTCCCCAAGAATGAACCCTTTGGCCACAGAGAAAGAGTGTCAGGCTACTCTGTAGCTCCTGGGATGTTCTCTCAAGGACTCCAGGGTTACTGCCTTAAAAAAGTCCATGAAAGAAGACAGAAAACCTTAGCACTATTCTGCAGAGAGGCTCACATCAGCTTTACAGTTCCTCTGGCTTAGGAATTGTTTATTCTTATTTCTTTGGTCATTTTTTTTACACATACAAAAGGAATCAATAATACAACTTGATTTCCCCATAGGATTTCCTTATTTTGCAGAAATGTGCAGCTTCCAATGGAGTATAAATTACATACTCCTGAAAAAAATCAGGTAAATAATAAAAATAATTGTAAGTAACCAGTTCAGTAATTAACTAAAGAGCATATTATCATCAAAATACAAAATGTGTGTGTGTGTATGTACAGGAGACCAGAATGGTACTTAGAAGCATAGTATTAGATGCTTACACTGGATGAATAGGCAACTGTTTTGCTCATATACCGCTTGATTGCCATAGGGAAGTCAGGTAAATATGGACTTGTAAAAGAATCCAAAAAAAAGAAGGAAAAACAGCAAAACCAGACCATGCAAACTTAAGAATTCAGTGAGATTGACCATCAAGTTTGTTGGCATTATAATTAAAAGAGCTTTACTTACATAGTGCATTCAAAACAAGTATCATTATTGCAGCAATCACCATTAACAGCTCCATCCTCTTCATGATAGCCTTAACAGTGCTTAATCAAAACATTTCCTTAGTCAATGAGAACACATCAAAATATTAAGGACAAGGCAGCACTTGTGTTATTTAAAGGCAGTAAAGTATGTTATTTTGTAGTTCCAGTACAAAAGCTCCTTTTATTGCAAAAACCCAAGAACAGCTGTTCTAAAGCTACTTTCCAAAAGGCAGTTTCATGTTATAATGTCAGCAGGTGAAGGGACTATTCAAGTGGCAGAAACAGGTGTTTGTTTGTTTTTTTGCATTAAACAAATACAACAAGACATCTTTTCCCAAGAGGTCTTACCAATACTGCCATTGAAATATACTTGTGACTAAATTATTCCTCGTAGCTTTTTATTCTGTCAGTAATGCCATCTTTCCCAACTCACTCAAGTTCCCTATGAACAGAAGTGGCATCCAACAATTGAGAGATAATTGATCTTTGCATAATTTCTAAATTAAAAGATAAACTGGTCATAGGTAGAAGTCCAGCTTAAAGGATAAATCCAGTTGGGAAATCTTTCCAGTAAAGCATGTAACTGAGATGACTTTTGATCTTCTCCAAAAAAATTATGGTTAACTATAGCAAGGGTGACCATTCCTTTCGTGGATTTGTCCGAACCCTAAAAACCAAACAGAAAAAAGCAAATAAGCTCATGTCTGATTATTTGAATCCTATTCTTATTCAGCACTGTGTTAATGGTAGAATTTGAAGCTTGCAAAGAATGACCCAAAGAGTATAATCAGAAACCAAAGAAATTAAAATTTTAAAGAATTCCAAGATGCTCACTGAAATAGTGTTAAAGTGGCTGTTTCCAAAACAAAATTTTATTTAAGCCTCTAACAGGTTGCATAAACATAATGCCAAGCCAAATTGAAGAAACAGATTGAATTCCTGAGGCTACATAAATTAAATTTTCTGGTGAATTGTTAAAATAATATGAAAAATAAGAACTTTTTTCCCACTGCAACCAGAAGACGGATTAGTCCTTTTTAATTCTATATCAAGGAGAAGCAGAGTTATCACCTTCTTTAATGTAACACACTCAGTGCTTGGCTGCCCTTAAAAAGTGTCAGGAAATCGCAACTAGTGGCTAGACAAGATACAGAGAATATCTTGAAAAAACTACACTGCCTACTCATTGCCTGCAGGATACAATTTAAGGTTGTTGGTTAATGACTGCAATGAAGTTAACTAAAGTGAATTTAGAATAATAATGTTGACCTGTAAAGCTTTACAGGGTTTAGGTTTTACTATCTGAGAGAGTGCGTCCACCTTTATGAAAATTATTAGGGAATGGCTTTTTAAAGATCTTCCAGAAGCTAGTATGCCAGACAACGCCTTCCCCTGTGTACCTCACCTCCAGACCAAGAAAAAAGATAAGTAACATAAATTGGGCAACTGAATATACTAACTTCGAGGCTATTACGAATATTTCCCAGAGTACTGTTTAATAGGTTTGCTTAAATCACAGAAGTGAAAAGTGAAGTCAGAAGAAAGAAATAGGCTGTATGGAGGTCAACTCAGTTTATGATCAGGAAGATGTAGAATACGTTTAATCTCCGTTAAAAAAACTGAGGAAGCGAACTTTAATTCAAACATATAGAGCAGAACATCTAGATCAGGCATGTGAAACTTGCGACGTCCCATGACGTCGCGCGACATATCGTGACTTTTTCCCCATTGCCGGCAATGAGGTGGGTGCGGTTTCGGCGTGACGCATCCGGCCCACGGGCCGGCAGTTTGACATGCCTGATCTAGATATTCTGTTGCTTTTGTTTTGCTAATACCATTGTATATCAAAATATAATTCAGACTCTATATATCTAGATACCGTAGAAAAAGTGCTCATATTTTATAGACATAGGCAGTTTATTTGAGATGTTGCTGTTAGATAAAGGACACCTCTCAAGAATGTCTCTCCAGTACAAGACAAATTCTAATTTCCTCCTCTGGTTTACTGTATCCATGGTAATATTAATAGTATATGCTACCCCGTTTGCATCTACTAATACAACTATGTCAGTAAGTCAATGACAGATAATTTATACAATCTTAAGTGAGTATCTGGAAACACCACACGAGTTCAATGAGTTTCAAGTAAGCAAATACAGGAGTACAGGATTAATTTCTATCTGCTGGTTTGGTATAATTGCAGGAATCTAATATTCAAGGGCATATTTGATTTAACGTATTCCTGGAATGAAAGATATAAAAACTTGTCGTGTCAAGGACACCTAAAGAAAATGCCTATCAAAATTAATAGCACTAGAAAAATAGCAATTGTGTGTTAACTTCAAAGGATGAAAATGAATCAATAGAGCTGTACCCAAAAGGCAAACCATTTAACAGAAGAAGAGAGGAGAATTCTAAGAAATGAATGTGATGCTTAAAGGACAAACTCACTTTCAGATCGATCCAAAAGTGCCAGGGCCTGGCATGGAGCCCACGTGCATAATACACAAAGTAGTCTCCATTCAAACTATTAACAACAGGAGTTCCATTTCCAAGAGACCAAGTGGACAGTGTTGAACCTTGATGTAGTCGAAGATATAATGCCATGTGGCTTGAACCTGAAGCAGGTGATAAACAAAAATTACTACATGAATTCAGAAGAAAGGGTAGTGGAGTTGCCACATTTTTTTCAATCTAAAGCAAATTATGCACCAACTGCTTATTTAGGTTTTCCTAATATCCTGGAAAGGATATTTTCCTAATCTCTGGATTAATTTATGAACTATGTTTTTAAAAACATCTAGGAAATTTTTAATGTATCCTAAGAAAAGAGACTGGCACCCTTGTTATAGCATAATTTACAGATATAGAATAACAGAGCTGGAAGGGACCTTGGAGGTCTTCTAGTCCACCCCCTATTCAAGCAGGAGAACCTATACCATTTTGGACAAATGGCTATCCAATCTCTTCTTAAAAACCTCCAGTAATGGAGCCCCCATAACTTCCGGAGGCAAGCCATTCCAATGTCTAATTGTTCCATTATAAGGAAATTTCTCCTTAATTCTAGGTTGGATATCTATTTGATAGGTTTCCATCTGTTGTTTCATGTCCTGTCCTTAAGTGCTTTGCTTATCTTAGTCAACTATTTATCAAAAATCTATTCAGGTACAGCTTATTACAAGCATATTATATCTGTGATATGCTGTATTCACAATGATTGGCTATCTCTGAGAACTTTGACTGAAGGTGCCTGATTTAATATCAGATAACAATTGGATAAATAATTAGATGAATTAAATAATTTGCTATAGCTAACTAGTTGTTAAGATCAAATAATTCCCTACTAAGACTCTCAAAGCAAGGAAGGATGAGATGTTCACTCACCTATTACTTCAAAGGTTAGCTTTGTAGAATCCCATTGTGTTTGCTCTTTGGAAAGAAGCCGAAAGCGAACAGGGTTTTGGGGAGTAATTGCTGGGGCAGGAAGATACCATGTTTTCCTTTTAAAAAAGGGATTTTTTTAAAAAAAGTTATCAATATAATTAACTGTAAGAGTCCTTTAAAATATTTCAAATTACTGTTTCATGTTAATTCTGTTCAACGAAGTATAATATGGTATATTAAAACCTAAAATGCAAAAGGTTACAGCCTTGCATGCAAAGGAACTAAAAATGATTAGCCTTTTTAATCTTAATATTAAAATAAAAGGATAAATCTGTCAAAGTAGTGTTTGTCAGAATACTTTAAAAAAAAAAAAAAAAAACACCCCACCCTTGTTTATCAGATCTCCAGGAAATAATGACAAAATGGTCAAAGTTTTGCTTAAAGCTGAAAGCTTTCGCAAACCAGAATAACAAGATTCTGCACTATTACACAGAGACAGGAATAACTCTGATAGTCTTGCTGACAAATGAGGCCACGCCCATTCAGAAAAACATTAGGATTCATTACGACTCTTTAAACATAAATAGAAAAGGGTGCAAAAAACAAACACAAAACAGCCTCCAAATAGCCAGAATTCTGCTGCATGGCACCCAGAACATTGTGTGTGTGTGTGTGTGTGTGTGTGTGTGTGTGTGTGTTTTCACATCAGTGTTGACTCTGGTGACTGCTTTGTTTCTTGGCATAATTTCAGAACTGGTTGCCACTCCCTTCTTCTAGGGTTGAGAGAGAAGCATTGGCCCTAGATCACCCAGCTGGCTTCGTGCTTAAAGGAGGTCTACAACTCATAGTCTCCTGCTTCTAGCCTCCTGCCTTCATGCTTAGACCCATTTTGCTCTTCAAGATTAAAGGGATTAAAACAAAAACCCCTTCCTGTCCCATACAGGAAGTTTTAGGAAGTCCCGTCAGTCCAGCAAAAGATACAGGAAGAAAAAAAAATGTCCCTTCTTCTCCCACTTTTCAAAGCAAATCCCAAACCGCATTTCCAGACTCTTTCCAGTCCGACTGCGGCTTTGTTATGCACTTTGCTATATTTTGCAATTGCTTTCCTTCTGGTAGTATTGGCTTAAAACGCAACAGGTTTACTGATTCACTTGAAAATACTCATTTTTCAAAAGTATTACATCAACTGATAATTCTGTAGACTAAATGGTTCATTTGGTGAGATCACAACCAACCGAAAAAAGTAGTTCATGGGTAAGATCCAAGGAAATCCACAGAGGGGGGATCCTTCCTCACACGTGGCTGCAATAGAATCATTGAGCTCAGGCAGGTGGGGTGTAACGAGCGATATTCCACTGTAGTCCATCCCATTTATCCATATTCCAGAATCACTTTTTTCCAAATGACCATCCAGGCTATGAAATCTTCTGTTTAAATGCTGGAAAAATGACAAGACAACAAGCTGCTAAAGCTTTGCCAGCTGTCCGTGAGGCAGATACAAAATAGCTCGCTGGGGCAAGGGGTAGTATCAGGGCTTGGAAAGGATGCAGTCAAAATTCCCAAGAAAACCAATCCAAATGGTGAAATATATGCCTAAGTTTGCCCTGCAGTTGGAGGCAGAACTTAACAAAACTTTTCTTTATGAATGAGTGATTTCTAAAAAACGCCATATGAGTGTTAAATCTGTGCTTGTTGCACTAGACATTTTTCTTTCTATACTTTTGGAAACCCACAAAGTTGATTGTGTGATAGCCAACAGCATACTAATCAGATGTAGCTAGTCATGAAAAAAGAATTATGATCACAGCTTGCACTTAAAAAGCTGATAATATTACGGAAGCAAGAAAAGATCAGAGAGGAAGGTAGAAATGCCTGCTGATGTAATCTGCTCAGAATTGCCTTAAATCACAAGATGGGCGGCAAATAAATACAATAATCTGGCTGACTATGCAATGAACCATAATAATCAAAATTATCTACTGATTTACCTGCCTCAGTGAAGCCAATTGACATGGCAAATCAAGCAAGTGACATAAATCATTGCAAAAATTAGTTCCCTTTTCATAGTAATAACCATTTTCACAGTACAATATATTTGTCAATCTTCTATCTCCTTCTATTCTATGCTAAAATAGTGCTTAAAATATTTTCAGAATGGTAAAATGCTCATTTATCACCCAGTTAGGAATATGCCTTTTCAATCGAAGAAGTTGCTACTGAAACTAGTTTGTAAATTTAAATTTACTTTAAATTCAACAAAGAACTAATTCAAATGTACTAAAGTTTTTAAAGACTATATTAGGAAGTAAATAACTTGAATTATTTGATTGGTATTCCTGAATTAAATTCTTTGTTCGTTTTAAATGTCTACATAGGGTTGTGGATTTATATGTGTTGTTATGTAAATCACTTTACAAGGGCTTTGCTTTAAAGGGATTTACATACAGTACATACTAGAAGGCATACCTATTAGGAAACCATATTTTTATTTATTTAACACAGAGGTCCCCAACCTATGGGCCGCAGCTCACTACCGGGCCACGGATCCTTGGCCGACAGGCCACATGAGTAGCTGGCCAGTGCACATGTGCACGTGCTCACCCCTCCGTGCCACCGTTGCCGCAAGTGTGTGGGTAGCGGCAGTGCCGCTAGCATTGCACAGATGGCAGTAGCGCTGCAAGCAGCAGGTGGGCCACAGCATGATCCTCGCACTGGTAGTAGCATCACCGCAAGCCTGGAGGCAGCACCACAAACCTCACACAGGTGCTGCTGTTGCTGAGAGCCTCACGCGCTTGCTCGCAGCCCCATTTGTGTGGTGCGCATGCTCACAGCCTGTTTGTATGTGCGTGCATACGTCTGGCCATATTCACATTTGCGCATGCACACATAAGGTGCCTGCCCCTCCCTCTCCCACCAGGCTGCCAAAACAAAAAGGTTGTTTAACAGATCTGAGTTGACATGCTCTTTTATTGCGCTTTTATTGTACCCATTTGAACCCTTAGTACCTTGGTTGTACTGAACATCTAATCAGTCAGCAAATGTGGGGAAATGCCTAATGTTTCTGTAGGTTGATTTAAGTATTTGTTCTGATCTGCACGATGCCTCCATTTCCATTTCCATTTCTACTTAAAATCAAATCAAATCAAATCATTTAAAGGTAGTCCTCAACTTATACCCATTTGAATTAACATTGGCCTCCAAAAAAGTTATGATATACATTCAAATTTATTACTACTGCCCCACCTCTATGGTCACATGGTCATAATTTGGGCATTTGGCAGTTAGGTTGCATTTACAATCGGTCACAGTGTCCTTCGGTCACATGATCATGGTTTGTGATTTATTTTTGCCAGTTTCTGACAAAAATTGACATTGATTAAGCTGGATTTGCATTTATAATCATGTGATTTAACTTACAACCATTATAAAATGGTTGTAAAATTGGGTCCAGTCACTTGACCACAATGGAAATTCTGGTCCCAATAGTGGTTGCAAGTCCAGGACTAGCTGTGGCTTGCTATGAACCATGTGCAAGTTTTATAAGTTGCAAAAACAAATGTTGGCAACAGTCAGAATTACCTTCAGATCTTATCTGCTAATAAAAGAATGTTAGTAAATGTTTATGTTAAAAATATTCATGATAAAAGTTATAACACAACAGAATATGAGTGTGTTTCAATGTTACCATCTTTATAAGGACGGAGTCTTTCTGCATATGGGATCTTATGAAATCTTCTATCCAGCTGATGATATAAGATTGAGCCATAATAACATAACTGCTGGCTGAAATGTATTGTTTATTAATCTGACTAGATATTTCAAAGGCTGCTTTGTAGTGTGCATTGATATGGCCCAGTTCTACGCTTTTAAGAGTTTATGATATTTTGTTTTCTATCTAAGATCCTTTGTTGAAGCACTGCCATCAAGAGCACGAGTGTCTCCTTGAAAAATCTAGTTTCATATAATTATTTGTCAATTCAGAGTTTTCAGGAGGAATCATATTTATAAATTAATATTAACTGTATCAGACATGAAGTTGGAAATGAACCTTTAGTAAATATTTGAACACACAAGCCATGTCCTCATTTCAAGTTTTGTTAAGTTCTGCCTCCAACTGCAGGGCAAACTTAGGCGTGTATTTCACCATTTGGATTAGTTTTCTTGGGAATTTTGACTGCATCCTTTCCAAGCCCTGATACTAAATTCCTGGATTTAATGGGATAATGTGTCAGTTTTAAAAAGTTTGAACAAACTTGTTACAGAGGCATCTCTGGAGATGAAGAGCAAGAATTTCTGCTAAATTCCTCTGGGCCATTTCCATTTTACATAAGGGGCAGATTGTAAATTGATAACTGTGATTGTGTAAGAAATAAAACTCTCACAATAATCAGTCAGCATGGCTAGAGATCTGTGATTATAAGACATTTGGATTGTCTTTTCCTATTTTATATTAGGAACCAAGTTGCCAAGACACCCTCTTATATTAAACCATGAAATAATTGGGAGGCGGCAGAATCAGTGCAGATGTCAAGGATTAAACTTTGGCAGCTACATGCCTCTGTGTTTCAACTTGCCCTTAGATTAAGGTGGAGAGGTGTTACTTTCAATTAGATGGATTAGATGGAGAAACTTCTACGATTCAGCTTTAGACCATGAGAGTCTGAAACCTTTTCAAGGACACCAGAACAGGTATGGATTTGAAGCAGATGGTTCCCATAATAAAGTGAACTTGTTTATATGGACTACGTAAGACGTTGGGGGTTTGGCTGGGAAAATTATTAAGTCTATGAATTGGTGTTGGAACCTCAAGAGTTAGTTTTGCTTCGACATTATCATGCAATGTATTCAATAAACAGTAAGATTTTTGGAGTGGAATGAGCCTGGAATTTTATTTGGATTCTTGAGCTGGATGTTGACATTAAACTAAATCTCTATTGCCTCTTCAATTACCATTTCTCAATTCCAGGGATGACATGATCCAAAGGCTGAGGTAAGATGGCAAAAGTGTAAGATATGCACATTTGAGAATGAGGTTGATGAAAATAACACAACATATTAACTTCAAACCACTGGATTTAAGGCAAAGTATTTTCAAAGGAGTGAATTAAAAAAACAAAAACAAATCATAAGTTCCCCTGCAAATTCAGAAACACTTTTTTACCTGAACAAGCATTCGCTTAGGCCTTGGATCTGACAAATCTGAACTGAAAGGGAAGAAGAATCCACTGCAGACAAGGATGAATGTGACTATAAAAATGGTTGTCAAAGATATTAACGTCACCTTTGTGCTTCTGGACAGATAAATAAAGCTGAGCTGGAAAATAAAAACAGGAAATAAAAGAAAGCGATTACTTTTACTGAATTATTTCCAGAAAACAAGTGTGTCAAGCAAACTTAAATGTTAAATGTGTTAAAACAAACCATTTTATTTCTTTAAAACATATCTTTCAACTTATACAATTTAATTTTAATTTTTTAAGTTTGTGGCAAATCAGAGATAATGTTGAAAGCTAGTGACTTCCCCAAATCCATCCACAATGTCTCCTTAGCACAGACATTTAATTCTGTTTCAGAATATCAGGAGGAGGTGGCTGGAATAAGAAAGGGAATATTGCCTATCTTCTATGTCAGTGATGGCGAACCTTTTAGAGACTGAGTGCCCAAACTGCAACCCAAAACCCACTTATGCATCGTCGAGTGCCGGGTGGGTGTGGCCCATTGGGTGGTCGTGGCCCATTGGGTGGTCGTGGCTGCAGTGGTAACGGCAGACTGGGTGGGACTAAAAAGTTCAATCAATCAATTCCAACTTTGCAAGATCTTTTTTTTTCCCGTGAGAAGTTGAAATTGACTGATTGAACCTTTTTTTTTTTTGCACATGGCAGCGGAGGCCTAAAGCGAAAAGGTTTTATAAAACCCAGCTGAAGGCCTAGGACTTGGGCGACGGCACACGTGCCCATAGAGAGGGCTCTGAGTGCCGCCATAGGTTCGCCACCACTGTTCTATGTGTTCTCCATTGTGTAAACAGAAGACAGCAAGATATGCACATTTAAACAGTCCCAGATACCCCCATTAATTGCAATTCTGCTTGCAGCAAAAAAAATCCTTTTTTGATTGTATTTGCTCTTTCGTAGCAAATTTTTTTCATGCTGATGGTGCCTTCTTTCATCAGATGGGAAAACTGACAGGACACATGCTTAAACATACTGTTCAAAAGTTATTAAATAAGTTCAAATCCATAGAATTCAAGCTTTTAAAACTAACTTACCAAATAGGAAGACAGAAGTATGGACATTACAACGATAAAAATACCCATGATTACATCAGGTGGAGCTTCAGAACCACTGCGTCCCATGATGGGAACTAACATTTCAAATACAATCCGGATGAGATACATTAAATAGAGATATGGAATAAACATTCCCAGGAGATAAACTGTTACAAATTTAATTGTAGCACCTGTAACAAAGACATAAACAGATTATAATGTAGAAATTGTAGCTATCAACTTTTTAATATCTTCCCCACTCAGTGCGTTCTAGAAGTTATCTAGGACAGTATTATGAAAGTATACCTCTGTCTGAAGGCAATTATTATGTTTTTCTTACAAAACAGGTAAGATGAGTTAACAGATTAAACAATGGCTTAAAAAGCAGGCTAACCAGATTTTCTGAAAATATGAATCATGTATTCATATAAATCAGCTTTTTATGCAAGTCTGTAAATCAAGACATCGAGCCACAAAAGGCCAAGTCTGGGGTTCATGCATTCTTTAAATTAAGTTGATAAGGACAGAGAGCAGTAACTGTGTGGAAGAAGAAGGGTAGCTCAAGGTTCTTTATTTCTGATTGATAAATAAGAAGGGATTTCATAACTGACGGTACAAATTTGGTATATTATGTCAGCTGGGCATAACATGAATTGTTCTTTTGGCCAGAACAGAATGCCCTATAAAAAGCCTATGAAACAAATCTCTGCATTTCTATAAATTGGTATGTCTGCTTCATGGTACATTAAATTGAGTGGAACTTACTTTCAGGGAAACTGGAACAAACATTGAGAGCCACATTGGAGTCTCAACCACAGCAAAATGCAAGTAAATTGGGAAAGATATGTACTATTTATAACATCTCTCAATAAATAATGTGCAGTGAATGCGTTTGGTTTTGATTCCGGTTAAAAACCAAGTTAGAGGGGATATTATCTGTGGTGTTTAGTATAGGTTGGCTAGTTCACGTGCACATTTTTTAATTTGACAATTTTGCTTTCCTTTTTTTCCTTCCAACTTCCTATTTCTTCTCCCTATGCAGAAGGTTGCCAAAAAAAGGCATAGACCAGGGGTAGGCAACCTTGGCTCTTTTATGACTCCTGGACTTCAACTCCCAGAATTCCTGAGCCAGCCACGCCGAGGAGAAAGGGAGAGGTTTCCATGCTGAGCCATGCCGGCTCAGGAATTCTGGGAGTTGAAGTCCACGAGTCATAAAAGAGCCAAGGTTGCCTACCCCTGGCATAGACTGTTCTTGTCAGACATGCGAACTACATGAAATGAAATTACATCAGGGGCTGCATTTAGCTTGGTGGTCTCATGCCTTACATCAAGCATAAAGTCCCTGATACCTTGTTATGGCCTTTTATTGCCAAAACCTTTTTGCCATTTTAGAGTTTTATAGGGACTCAATGTGACAATGAATGTTACAAACCTTGTTTAAAATTTAGAGCATCTTAAGTATCTTATAGTATCTTATTTAAATAAAACTGCCAAAATTGAACTAATAATTCCCATGGGAAAGGTTGGGAAATTTTAGGAACAAAATAGATGCTATAAGCATTGCAAAAGGGGCTAAAAAAAACCAGATTGAAGACATCACACTATCATCACCATTTACAACATCAGCTCTGAGAGGCTAGAAAAGTATCGGCTTGGCTATAAGCATGCCCACCCCTGCCTTACCAGAACCTATGGAAATAAGTCTTGCTGCCATACCTTTTTCTTTCAGTTCCTTATAGGTCATTAGTTTTGTGAGGAGTGGAAAAGCTACCCATATTGCACAAACAAACGCAGAGGAAATTCCCTGGTAAGTAAGCAGAACCCCTGAAATAGACCAAAGTGCAAGTGGAACATCAAAAAAGAGTTCTCCTAGGAACTGTTCATTTGTGTGCTGGGAAAAGAAAAACAAAATAAAAATATCAATCCTCTTTGATTTCAATCTGAAGACAATGTTATCAGGCATTTTAAGAGCAGAAAATTGCTTCTTAATACACAATATATAGGAAGTTCCACTTCCTGTGGAAACAGGAACTGTACCAACCAGGAATTGTCTACTACTTCTAACTACAAACATGAGGGTTGCAAAAGGCAACCTTTGAAAAAGCAAAGCTATAGTAAGTATAAAAAGGAATCTAGCAGAACATAGAAAAACAGCTTTCCAAAATTTTATCACATTTTTGAACAAGTGTGGATGCACTAGAAGTTTAAAACAGCTACTTTAGGTTTTCAATTATTAAGAAAGGGTCAGCTTCATCCTGTCAAAGATCACAATTTTATCCCTGGATTCTGATAGCCCAACTTTGAGAAGGTCAAAGGGCAATCAAAATGATCTGGGATTCACATATAGCCTGAGAACTGCCTACTGTGTTATAATGAAGTTCACTTGGAAATTTTGCCTCGCTAAGGAATTTAGAGGAAACACCAAAACATTTAATTAACCAGGACCAAATAAGAGAAGTTGGGATAGACTTCTGCCTAGAGAAGAGTTTTACTGAGCTAGGCAATCTGACTCATCTAATAGAGGTCTAAATTGCTAAATTCAATCATGTAATAAAATATAACAGTACTTACTTTATAATAAAATTTCTTGGCTAATGTATGCACAAAAATCAGTATAGCCAGAGCTGCAGATCCATAGAGAAAATAGGAGACATAGTAGTGGGTATACCAGCAAAGAGATTGTCCAATAAAAGAAATAAACAGTGCCACAAGAAGGATGCCAGTTAAGGTAACGAAGAAACTAAGTACTGTAAAGCCTAAAGCAATGGCAAATTCCTTCATATAATTAATTGCTGAAAGAAAAGAAAAAAGATATTAAAATCAGAGACATACCGTACTATTTCTTTTAGGAGGACTCAAGTAATAAGACGTGGTTCCTAGTAAAATAAAAATAGCAGCAAAAACCACAAAGCTTTTTCCTTTCAGAACTGAGTTGCAAATTGTTGCTCTACTTATTTTACCTTTTTATATTCTAGTCACAGCATTTCTGAATTGACTTAATTGCAATACGGCAAGGCTTTTACTCTTTTATGGAAGAGACTGTTTACATACAGTATATAGCAGGTTATGTCTTATTAACATCAGCAGAAAACTTCATTTTGCTTGGTCCCTTGGCCCTCAACTCAGTATTTTTCACTTACTCTCTAAGATGCATGTCCACCGATTACCACTTCTTCTAGACGAAGATGCATTTCATATGTCATCAGAAACATCATATCATGGTTATCAAAGGAGAAAGGCAATAATCATAACCGGCCAACATCTATATATTACTGATTTAGGGAAGCTGTGTCCTTGACTGTGGACACAAACAGAAGTTCAGTTTGTTAGCCCGCAGATCCTACACTCCTGTGTAGGATCTGCAGACTAACAAACTGAACTTCTATGCATGTACTACTATTCTTGCTTCAGCCTGTTTCAGAAACTCAGGCAATCCTAACTTCATTCATATTCATGCTAAATAACTGACTGGGAAAATGCATAAAGACTTAGTTGATGCAAGGAACACATTATCAAACATTAAATTTCTCGGTTTCTTTTCCTGGGTTTCTAAACATTGTTTTTAACATTTATATAGCTTTTGCTTTCTATATAGTCCATAGTTTAAAGTTTTGAAGCAGCTTCTTTTGTTGACTTCTTCCAGTGGAGATATAGAAACAGAAAACAAAATTATAAATCTCTGGGAAATGTATAAATTATGATATGGGTGTAATGAAAGAAAATACGGTTTGAAGGAATAAGGTTTGAAGAGGGATTGTGAATACCTCTCAGGATCCTCTGTCTAGTTTTTGCACCAAAACCAGGGCTTCCCTACCAACACCCGGTTCCCTCTGTCTTTTCCAGGGTCTTGGATGAAGCTATCACCCACAACCAGCTGGATCCTTCACAGCATTTCATGGGTGGACCTCATGCCTTTGGATCTTCACCTTCTGACTTCCAGGGATTACTCCTGGATTGTTCCTTCTCTTCTCCCCAAATATGAACCAACACTTGGTATGTATGTGGGGGGGGGGAGGCTCACCTAAGCTGCTTGAAGAGGCTGCTGGCATGCCAACCAGCAATCTCTTAAGTGATAAGCCCGCCCATTCCCAACATGATATCATGCGGAAGACCCTTGACCACACCTAACATGGCAGTGATTTTCAGGCCCATATCTCCAGTCTTAGAATGGGGATTTTCCTTGTATTCCCAAGGATAGTTTGGGTTGTTGAGCCAGCATAGGAGTGTTCTTCATCATGGCCAGGAACCGTGCAGCTCTTTGTGGTCTTGCCTAACTAGCTGTTTGCACCTTGTTGTTAAGGCATGCTTTGCCTCCATGATCAGCTTTTCCACATATAATGAGAACTGCCTTGCTTAAAGCCCCTTTGTCTCCCTTACAGTTAGGGGGTTAGAGTCTCATGAAATTCTTGCTTTGAGGTCCTGGAACTTCTGCCTCTAAGCTTGACTTTAAAGTGCTGTAGAATGGCCAACGTCACAGCACCATAATCTTCATCTTAAAATACTGATAATTGGAAAAGTTAATCTAGCCATCCACTACAACCCCGTTAAGTACTGATAATTGTCAAATACACAGCTAATCTAGCCATCTGGTTTTTTTCTGTCCAGCCCTGTGTTTTTGCAATCCATTCAAACATTGCAAGATAGTCCTGTGGATCTTCCTCCACCCCTTCCCAAGCAATTACACTGGCACAGATATGGCTTCAGCCCACATATACCTCAGATTCTGACATTGGGCCTCCTTACTAGATCTCTCTATCAGCGACTATCCCCCTTTATCTCCCCCGTTTTCTCTGTTTCTTTCCATTTTTCTCCGGACTTGATTAGAGAGAGAGAAGAAAAGAAAAGAATTGCTGAATTTACTGGAGTGTTCTTAGTATTGCTTGACTTTTTTCCATCTCAGCTTAACACTTTCTATTTCTGTATAGGGGGAAGAATCTCTCTCAGGATCTTCTGTCCAGTTTTCCTCCAAAACCAGAGCTTCCCTACTAGCAGCTGATTCCCTCTGTTTCTTCTAGTCTTGGATGAAGCTACTGCCTGCAACCAGGCAGACTCCTCCTAGCCTGGCTCTTTGCTGACTGACTTCTGGAGAAGCAATCCCTGGATTGTTCTTCTCCTCTCCCCGAACAGCAACCAACACTTGTCCTTCAGTTCTTAGATTTACTCTCCAACTTCTCTCCATCCTTTTCTCTCCAGCATCTCTGGTTGCTCCAGCTATGAACTTTACTCTTTTTTTCTTTCTCTCCATTCCTTCTCTCACTCTCTGTCTCCAATTTTTGGTTAAACTGGCAGCATGTACCATAGCAATTGAGGAGGTCCTAGTAGCCAGGTCAGTTCATCAGCCTTGTGACAGCAGAATTACCATTCAGGGCCAAAGATAAGCTTTCTTTTTTCTCTTTTTCCTCTCTCCAATGTCTGGCTCACATCTGCAAAGCAGTGGCTTTGTCAAGCTCCAAAATCCATATGCCACAGTATGCTAACAAGATTTAATTAGTTTTAATTTACTTTTAACTCCTGCTTCTAATGTATTTTGCTTCCTAGTCTTTTTCTATATTTTCTATAAGGTTGCTTACCCTTAAACAGAACACTATTTCTGAGTATGTCTGTGTGGGACAGAACATGAAATGAACTTACCTTTTTTTCTTGGCTGTAGAACTTTTTTGCTGATATAAAGCATGGCAACTGATGCAATGACGCAATTCAAAATGGCACCAACACGAGCTGGGTAAGCCAAAATAAACATGCCAAGAACATCAAAGAAGACAACATTTCCATGTCGATACTCCTGAGATTTGGTTAATATATCTGAATTTGCTAAGTGTTTTAGCACAGCTAAGATATTGTCACCTTGGGGAGAAAAACAGTATATATTAAGGATTTGTCTTTTCTTAAGTATATCAGCACACCATTTCATTAATATTATGTCATGAAACAATTGGAATTTGAAATTATTTACTTTTTGAAACAAAAATTGAAAGGGAAACAGGAAATAGGCTGGACAAAATTCAATATACTGAAAGCCTGAGTTTTTAAAACATAAGTTACAAAACCTTAATATAAATAAATAATTCAGTGAACTGCAGGGTCAATAAAGATAAAGAAGCAAGTAAGATGCAACCAGGGAAAAATTCAAGGAAAAGAGTATAAAACTAAGCTATGATATCTAAATCGTCTTTAGTCATTAAAATCAATTAACTTTACTCAAACTCCTTAATATAGGAGAAGCAAAATTAATTTACCTAGTTATATTTATCCATTAACTTTTTATTTTCAAAGTGCTATCTTTAGGATGCTGAGATTTTGGGCCTATTAATTTCAATTTTCATTATTAACCAACATGGGGAACAATAATTTGTCAATAATAAGTCATGAGAAACTTCAAATACTAACCTGCTCGCTGAATAGAATCTGTCAAAATTCGATCCACCGTGTCATATTTTGTATGATAGATGTAACCATTTTCAATGAAAGCCAGGTCTATTCCTGTCAGTATAATTAAATTAAATCATAATGTTATTTAATATAACTTTGTAATATAACTTTACAAAGTATTCCTAATTAAATTAATTTATTGACAAGGAATGTTAAATTAACTATGAACCGTTCTACTAAACACTCATATTTCAATATTTGCTTACAGCTTCATAATTTTGATTGTGTGCTTATTATTTATGCTTTTTTTTCTTGCTGTCTCACATGGTGGCTTCAGAAAATGTTTCAGAAAAATATTAATAAACAGTTTCTATATTACTCTGGTTGGTAAAGGTGACGGCGTAGAATGCAGTATTGCAGGTAAACTCTGCCCACAGCCTGGAGTTCAATTCTGACGGAGCTGAAGGTTGACTCAGCCTTTCATCCTTCTGAGGATGGTAAATGTGGACCCAGATTGTTGGAGGCAATATACAGTTTACACTGTAAACCGTTCAGAGAATGCTATGGACCGATGGTATATACGTAGGTCTAAGTGCTATTGCTATTGCTAAACCAACATTAACTCAGAATGCATTGGCCCAGCCATAATGGGGAAAAAGGGATGTTCTCGTTGTCCAACCCACCACTCTTAACAAAACCATCGTCTTTATAATCTTACTTTCACTATGTTACTACTTCTGGACATATGGATTGCATTGATACTTTGATTTACATAAACCTACATAAAGACGTTGCACTTCATACATTTTGGGGCTTACTATTGCAGCCTCCAGTACTGAAATAAATGTAACCTTGCTTTTATTAAAGAGTGATCTGGTCTCTGTCATTAAACAAATCATAAAGGAGAAATTTCTCCCATATAGGACTGTGCCGGAGTTTCTTTTCTTTGGTTCAGAAAATCTGCAATGTGCACATCAACATTAGGCACGTACAGCATTGGACAGCTTTGTATCACAAGCTTTTCCTTGCTTTTATTGGCTTGACAATCCTCCTACCTACTTTCCATTGTCCTTCCAAGTATGGGCCCCAAAGCTGATCCTACTAAGCCTATCTAACACACCTGGAACATTGCCAAAATCTCTGTAAATACGGAAATCTGTGTCTGCAGGGATGACACCACTCTGAAACACCTCTTGAGCCACGATACAACCAAAAGGGTGCTTAGCAGCAGAGATGTATGCTTGCACCAGCCAAGGGTTTTCAGGTCCTGTAAGAATTAAGAGAACCATTGTGAAATAAAAATAAATTTTAATTTAGTGTTCTATACTTTAATTTGTGCTTTGCCATAACCAAAATACACGGCTTTCATTCTAAATATGATTACGAAAGCAAATTCACAGAAATTTTAAATTCCCTTTTTCCCATTCCCTTAACCTGACACACCTGAGAATGGCTTTTCAGAGGACACACTCTACCGTGACCCAAATGTAGTAAAAAAAAAAAAAAGCTAATGCCACAGCTCAGTGGCTGAAGTCAAAGATGTTTTAGAAATTGGCTCAAGTTATTTGTCAATCGACCACAAGATTTCAAGATGGAGTTGTATGACTGGTGGTCAGCAAATTTGATTCAGGAGGAACTGTATCTTTTACCTGTATAACTAAGATTAACGAAGTTTGAGAATGTCAGCTGCTCACAAGAAAAATTAAACTCATCTATGTTGTTTATAAATGTTATCATCTTAGGCCATTTATAAAATTTTGTATGATCTCAAATCACAATATGAATCAATCCTTAGGGAGAAGAAGCTGAAGGCTGTGAAAGATAATAATAATAATAATAATAATAATAATAATAATAATAATAATAATAATAATAATAATAATAATAATAATAATAATAATAATAATAATAAAGTTGGAAGGGACCTTGGAGGTCATCGAGTCCAACTCCCTGCTCAGGCAGGAAACCCTACACCATTTCGGACAAATAGCTGTCCAGTCTCTTCTTAAAAACTTCCAGTGTTGGAGCATTCACCGCTTCTGGAGGCAGGTTGTTCCACTGGTTAATTGTTCTAACTGTCAGATGCATGGCATTAATGTATCCTTTCTGTCAAGAAAAGGAATACTTCTTGGTTTTGGTGAATTTCTGCTCAGGGCCAATCAGGACTCAGTTCAAGCTCGAGAACCATATTATGAAACTTTGTATACTATCTCTAATTACAGTAGAGAAGATGCCTAAGACTGGGATAACCATAAAATTCCCTATTTACAAAAATGATGAGGAAAACCTTACTAATCACAAACTTATCACCTTTTTACATACCCAGACAAATTATATGCAAAGAACGTAATAAACTCCAAGCTTGGATGGAATCCAAGGAAATTATAGAGGACAAGTAAGTTGGCTTTAGAGATCAGCAGTCAAGTGTACACCGTATTTTGATATTACCCAATTTTATCCAGAAATAATTTATATAATCAACCTTATATGTGGCCTTTTTGGACTTTCTATTTGCCTTTGACTCTACAATTTGAAAGATTCTGTGGGATAAACTCAGGAATACCAACATGAGTCGGTGTCTTCTTTGTGTGATCAAAAATTCATATGCCAACTCCTTCTTCAGAGTTAGATATGATAACCAGGGGCTGCTTTCAGAAGTGATATTCATACAAAGGTGTCAGGGATATATTTTGGTCCCTATCTTGCTAATTATTCTTTAACTCTGTAACCGAGACAGTGACTAATACAGATTGTTACACTCCCAACATAAGACCCCAATAGTCCTATATGGAGAGGATGTAGGCCTTATCTCCTGCTCACCCATACAACTTAGAATGCCAATGAGCTCTGTAGTTCAGTACTGCACACTGAATAGGCTGGTCAATAACTTCCAAACACTGAAAGTTTGCTAAAACTTTTGCATTTGCTAAAAGGGGCAAAGTCTAAAAATGAACATAGAGTGGAATCCAACTGAATCCAATTAAATATATAGGAGTGATTTTCTATCCCACAAGAATTTGGAGGGTTCACCACTATTACATCTCTCAGTTGGCATCAAATCTGCAACAGCCATCAAAATACCTTTTTACTAACAATGAATTAGTACCAGCTGTCTTAAAACTCCTCCAAGTTAAAATAACAACAACAACAACAATAATAATAAAGTTGGAAGGGACCTTAGAAGTCATCTAGTCCAACCCCCTGCTCAGGCAGGAAACCCTACACCATTTCAGACAAATGGCTGTCCAGTCTCTTCTTAAAAACTTCCAGTGTTGGAGCATTCACCACTTCTGGAGGCAGGTTGTTCCACTGGTTAATTGTTCTAACTGTCAGGAAGTTTTTCCTTAGTTCTAGGTTGCTTCTCTCCTTGATTAGTTTCCATCCGTTGCTTCTTGTCCTGCCCTCAGGCGCTTTGGAACTTTGACCCAAGTATGCCATTCAGATGGCCATTTAGGTAAGGAAGAATCTTCCTTATATAAATTTCTGTAGCAAGCAACCAAATACTTACTACACCCAGATGGGTTTTTAATGTCTTTCTTAGGTTATAAACTGCCTAAAGCTGAGATCAGGATATGGAGGTTGATGTTAAACTGAAGCTAAAGCTTCAGCTCTTTCATGTTTAATCCCATTAATATTGGCAGATCACTTTCCATCAAGCTGGAAGAATGTCACAGAACAAAAATGAATGTCATCTCAATTCTCACAGACTGATAAAGCCCTGGGATACCACCATGCCAAACATATACTTGTGCAGACTAAACAGTACTGACTTCCAGATGAAAGTAAACATTTAGCCCAGAGAAGCAGGCCCTGAGTCTCAAAAGGCTTCTGGAAAGAGGCCAGCCCTCTCTCCTCATTTACATTTCTCAGGTGAGGAGAGCTCACACTTTTGACTATATTTAAACTAATTACCAAATATGCCAATGAATTTTTATAAAGCTATTTATAAATGCAATAGAAATCCAATTTTCATTCCCCTTTATTGCAGTAATCTGTTTTTAAAAGGCCACAATAAAAGCTTTGTGGTAGCAGTGGGACAGTCGTGTAACTAAGAATAATTTAACATTTAGTCAGGATTAAAAACCCTATAAATAGTACATCTAACAGCAAGTAATGAATGCAAAGTAAGTGTTTATCAGAAATGAAACTCTTATCGTGATCTTCTTCAACTGAAAAGTTGCATCAAAACAAAGCATTGTGATTTTGAAATGAAATTGTCACAAGACTTACATGAACAGTATTTATAATCTTACCTGTCTGAAACACAAGTTCTTTCCCTCCTACTCCAGCAGCCTCCAGATTAATAAATGCTTTAACTGATTTAGCCCATGGGTGTTGTGTAATGAAGCCATGACTAGCCTTGATAAACAGTAGACACAATGGACAAAATATATATTATTTATGTTTGAAATACCTTCTGATTAACAAAGGAAATTTCAGTTCTGGGGAAATGTTTTGTTGCTCTCTTGGCTTTTTTGCTTAATTAGTTCAAAGTTTATTATGGTACAGACCAGCATCATAAAGCTAATAAATGCATATTAAATGCATTTATATATACACAATATGAAATGTAAAAAGAATAAACGATATTAACAATTCACTAATAAATGTTAAACAGGTCAGCTTTTTCATAGTCCGAGAAGAGAATGTACACATTTGAAAGACTGAGTAATGTAAATGATTAATCTGGGCAGGCAACAGCAATGACATAAAACTTAAGACAGTTTATGTATTTTCAGGATGATCTTCTTCTTCCACAGGAGCAGCTTGTTAGAATAGTTTTCCTAGCTCAAAGAGGCCAGTACAATTTTAAATAAGCACTGTCAACTCCTGGGGAATTGTAGAACAAACTATTATTTTTTTAATTGCAATACAGTGTTTTCATAAAACACTTGCCCACACATGTGCACATAACCAAGAGTAAGAACTAAACTCAGTCTCACAGCCATGTTGGGAAAGGAAAGAAAAAAAAATTCTTACTTTTATTCAAGTATCTGCCAAACCCCTCAGTTTTATACACCTTCATAGCAATGTTAGTTTCATATTAAAGAATAAATTCTGTGCGTTTACTTATATTAAAGCATTAAGAATCTACTCACTGCTTTCTTACCTGTAGGATACTTTCTTCGGCCCCATTAAACAGGAATATAACAGACTGTTGCAAAGGTTCAGATGATTTTGAAAGTGTGTGCAGTATTTCAAGCATTACAGAGCAGCTGATAGCATCATCACTAGCACCTTAAAATAATAAGATATATAATACACTAATTTCCTGAGGCTGAAACATAATTATAGATCATTTTAAAAAATCATATTATAGAAGACTGTCTTTCAGAAATGGATGAACTATCTCCAAAGTGCCTGGATTGATGGGAAACAGAACATTTCAGAATGTTTATTATTTTCACAACAGAAAATAATAAAATAATATGGGAATTGACCTGGGGCTATGCACAACAGGTTGACGTTTTTATATACCTTTCTGTACATATCTCCACAAAATATAAACTATTTAATATAAAAAAGTTTAAAAGAAGTTTTACTATTCGTTATAAACAGGAACTGTATTGTATAACTCAACACAGCGAAATCTACAATTACAAACATTTTGATCATTCAGGAAGAATAATGGTAAAAAGAAGAAAACCCATGACTTGCAAAGACTTGCAGCATCAATTCCTACTGTGATGTTTTTTTTCCATGTTCTATAGGAGAAATTCGGACAATATTCAATAGATTTTGAATTGCCAAGATAAATTCATAAATACTTGCAAAATCTAATCAAATGAATGTTATATCTGTTTTAAGCAATATAAATTTATTTAAACAAAATAATATACTGTTCAGACAAACAGTATGCAATTTTAATGTACATGCTGAGAATTAGTTCAACAGAAAAGCTGAAACAGAAGACAAGAACAATTATTTTATATCTCAATTCAATTAGAATGATTTTGAAATAGTTATTGTATTCAATTACACTACATTTGTTTAAGAATAGAATATTCCCCAAACAGCATGCTGTGACTGTCTTTGATGGCTAGAAACGCAATAGAATTAAAAATAATTTAATAATTATTAAATTTACATAACATTTTAATTGTAATGAATCAATGAAGAATTACTTCTGAGTACTAAACAAATAAGTTTTAAAGTGCAATTAAACTTCATCTTTTAAACAGAGAAGAAACACCAATTTTATGTGAAACATAATTTTTCCTGTAAAATATTTTTGATCTATTTACCTTGAGTATTTGGTAAAGAGTCAAAGTGACAATTCAACATCACAGCATATTTAGCTCCTCTTCTGGGTTCAAGTTTAACAGCAATATTAGTAATATTGTCATAATAACTGGTGAATCCTCCAATAAAGTTAATACTGAAAGTGCCTGTTGGCCTCTGTATATCTACAGAGATTGTATGGGCACGATTGCTTTTAATTTCAATAGCTTTAACTTGTTTCATGAGGTAGTCAACAGTGAAAATTTCATTTTCTGGACTTCCAACAGTTCTTGGACCAATTGCAGTAATATTTTCTAAATATTTCCTGTGGGATATATAAAATAAAGTATTATAAAATTATAAAATATTTCATATCATAATTCCCAGCAAACACTCCATTAAACAATTTAGGTCCCATTATTATAGAAAAAAAATTTACCCACTTTTTGCTAACAAGAATAGAATTCTATATTTATTGTGTACAGTAAGTTTTAAAAGACTCAGTTCAAGGTTTAACAAGTTATATCCCATCTAAACATTTTGGAGTCCTACCAGTATATATGGCACCAGTTGAAAATCACTGACTTAAAACACAGCAATCTATAAATATGGGTGAAATGTACAGCTCTTATAAGTTCTGACTCTGGCATCAAATTCATTGTTATGTACTATAAAATAATTCTAATAACTTTGTTTCATGCTTTGTAGGTCATGAGGTTCATATGTAACATTCTACTAACTACAAGAAAAAATGTAGAAGACTTCAGTACTACAAGGTACTGTTCATACGCTTTATATGTGACCTGCTTATTTCTGTACTTCAGATTTATAAATAAGAATGAAGACACAATATTGATTAAACCTACATACTTTTGTGTTACGTTATCATAAAATACTATCACATTTCCTTCAATATGCAGTGTATTACACATGTGGAGTTATTCATTAATGTATTTAACACAAAATCAATCTGGAATATAATCCAGGTCCAAAATATTCTAAAGGTAAGGAAATTGTAAAGGTGGGTAAATCTTTTTTTTTTTTTAATATTGTTGGACTTTAATTCCTATTTTCCTTCATAAATGAACATGAAATCTGGAACTTGTAGATGTTTTTAAACAGGAAATGAGCTATCTGGCTCTTCTTCTAGCAGTATAGATGTAGTCTGCAACCTTTGAAAATTATATGGAAGGGCTTCAGACTTCACATGAGCACAGAATCTCCCTGCCACTAATTAAAATGGCCACAACTTTTTTTCTCTCAAGAGAAGACAATGCTGGGAAAAGTGGAAGAAATAAAGAGGACAACCAGGAACAAGATGGATGACTCAGTTACAATGGCAATTCATCACTGGAAGATCTGAAGCACGTTAGGAAGAAAAGTTATCCACGTAGTCACTAAGAGTTGATAGCACCTTGATGGCACATAATCCATCAACTTTTTTTTCAGGGTTGCATAGAAATCTGATAAAAATGACTACTTAATATTTGCTGCCAATATTTAACTTACTGCCTTTTCCCTGTATTAGAAGGCTACAAGGAGAGATCCTTCTTTTAGTGGAGCCTGGCTATTTTCTGCTTATGGCATGACCTGTCCACGGAGGTGTATCTTCACCTGCATTAAAGTGTCCAAGCATTTTTATAGTGTTGTATTTATTCAATATGACTTTAAGTAACTATAACAGGATGTTATTATTTTCATTTTACTGTTTTAAATTCTTTTATAACAGAGGTCCCCAACCCCCAGTCTGTGGACCGGTACTGGGCTGCAGCATGCTAGCAACTGGTCCGCACAAACAAACAAAGCCCCATCTGTGGGCTTCAGGCAGCACACAAAACTTACGCACTCTCCGGTCCGTGGAAAAATCTTTCTCCACGGAACCGGTCCCTGGTGCCCAAAAGGTTGGAGACCTCTGTTTTATAACATACAATGTTTTCATGATAATTTGTAATGTATCTAAACAATGTTAGTTACTGGAAGATTTGTAATATAATAAATAATAAAAAGAAGTATTAATCTGCTTGTAAATTAATTCCCAGTTATATTAGTAGGACTCATGATGAGGTATGGTGAGTATGTTCAAGATTCTAGACTCAAAATTAAATTATAATGAAATAAATATGAGTTAATTCCATATAAACACCATTTTGGAAAGATGAGAAATCATTGTTTAGGATGGGCGAAAAATTTTGGTTATAATATAGAATTAGAAAAATGGCAAAATTTATGGGAAAGAAACTATAAATTGACAATGTCCATTTCCTATAAAGAAAACTTATACAAAATGTTTTATAGATGGCACTTGCCACCAGCAAGATTAGCAAAAATGCTTAAAAATATGTCAGATAGATGTTGGAAATGTAAACATAAGTCAGGCACGTATTATCATGTTTGGTGGACATGTGATAAAGTAAAGAATTATTGGGAAAAGATACATACTTGGCTAGAACAGATGTTAGGAGAACATGTTGATTTTAAACCTGAACTTTTTTTATTAGGTATAATGCCAGAAAAGACTAATAAACAAAGCTTATACTTGACTTTGCATGTCACAACAGCGGCAAGAATTATATTTGCGCAACACTGGAAAAATGAAGGAATACCATCAGATGAAGAAATAATTAAAAAAATACTAAAATGCGCACAGATTGACTATGAGACTGAAAGAAAAAGAAGAAATGGACTATTATCAAACCTGGAATTTATTTTACCATTGGCTGGAGGAAAGAAGAAAGGATTAGGAATTAAATATGTATTAGCATGTAAACTCAGACAGCACGTTGGTTGAAAAATTACTATTGTATGTATGGAAAAATGAATAAAAAAAACTTATACACTGAGAAATCATTGTTAATTGCACATAGAATGAATATGTTGATGAAAGCCAAAAAAAAAAAAAAAAAGGAAAGCTTAAAAAGATCAAAGCTCAATTTTCACAAGGGATTATGGAAAAATAATATGTTCTGCATTAGCTATTTTATTAATATAATCAAAAGAAATGTTTTAATTGGTTTTGTTACTCACCCTTATTTTTAAAGTCAGGAGTAATCTACAAAATAATATTCACAGAAAGCTAGAAAAAATGTTTATTTATACATATACAGGTTGGTATAAAAATGTGGATACCATATCTACTTCAGTATACAGATGTAAGAAAGAAATATTCAGAGGATTAAAGAAATGGAAGTAGTACAGAAAAGGGATATGTCACTCCTTGCCCTCTCCTGGTTTCATAACTTTCAAAAAAATAAAGATGGGCCTTATTTAAATAATGTAAGAAATAGAAATAGCACTGGACAATAGTATTTAGATCATTTGTCTATTCAGCATTGCATTAAATTGTCTATATGGTTTCCATATCAAAAGAAGGTGGCACAATTTAGACCAAAGGTTTAAATAAATCTCAAGTGATCCATACAAAAGTAAACATTAGGTAAGGTGATATTAAAGTCTACAAAAGGCTAACATTCACTCAGAGTGATTCATTACTGGTGTGGTTATTCTTCCCCCTTATTCAGGTCACTTCAGGAAAGAGAAAGCTATTCTATATTTAACTGGCTATGTATGCCTTGATTCACTTCAAATCAAATATGTTCACCTATATGGTGAAGTACTGCTTATTCTCTAAATATCTCTTTTCATTATGCTCATTTTGGCTTCTACAAATGATCCATGCAAAGTGATACAGATTGACTAATCTTACTTTTCTTCAAATTCTATGCACATGCAATGGGCCTGAGGGAAAATCAGCAGGGATTGCTCAAATGAGAATTGTCTAATATCTGTAAATTGCTGAGAATCCATTGGGATTAAGATGGTGTAATAAATAAATTGCATAAATAAATTGCATAAATAAATAAATCCACATACAAACTCTTCAACCTCAAGAGAGAAATGGTTGATTCTGAGCAGCAAATACTATTTCTGTACTTTTTTGATATATTTCTTTATATACTCTCTTCTCCCAAAAAGACTGATCTGTCTGTCTGTCTGTCTCTCTCTCTCTTTGCATAGGGATTTCCCATCATTTCATTCCTATAACAACTCTGAGATAAACTGGACTGAAGGAGAGTGACTGTCCCAAATTCATCCTGTGAGTTTCTATGGCTGAACCTTGCTTTTCTTATTCCTAGTCCATCACACTACAGCCCAAACAGAGAATGCAATTAATTTTTCAAAGGGGCATAAAGAAAAAGATGGCTTTTGTACATTCTTTCTTAAATCAAAGTAATAACCAATGGACTTTTACTGTCAGCCCATATTGTTGATGCAGACCAAATCAGAAAACAGAGCCAGGATTCCACAAATGGCATTTTACTAGTGTAGAGTATAATAAAAAATCTTTAAATGCCTGCCAATTTCTCTCTGCCCTCTCTTATACCAAACAGACTCAAAGCAGTGTTATTTCAAATTTCTTTCTCATACCTTCTCCATTCCCAGGGTTGAGTTGTCTCTTTATTTTGCCTTATATGTTCTTGCATCCTTTCCTCCAGGCTATCTACACATTCCTCTATATCTAACTGGAAATGTTAGACTGAGGCCACTATCCTCTTTTACAATATAGACAAGATGTAGAAGCTACAACTGTGATGAAATAAACCAGGAATTCAGAAGAAGCCCAATTTTTTAAATAGTTTATTGAAAGACTCTATTGGCCCAAACCTAATTCCCCTCCAAAGATCAACCAGCAAAATTTCACATTGAGCAAAAATGCATGGGAACATGTGAACACTCTCGATAATGTTATTATGCAATTGGAAGCAACACTCACTGATTCCTGTCATTTTGGAGACAAATGGGGGGGGGGAGCCATAATTGCTAAATCCACACAAAGAGTGAAGGTGGGAGAAGGCTGAGGATGAAAATCCAGTCTTTGACAATAGAGAAAGAACACAGGATACTGCACACAGGAGTCCTTATAAAAGCTAGTGACGAAAGGCTTCGTATTTATCACACAGGTTGCAAAGTGTAACGGAGCGGAATGTGCTGCTATCTTGTACTAGCACTAGTGAAGAAACTGCCAAACTGATAGAATTAGAATAGAATAGAGCTGGAAGGGACCTTGGAGGTTTTCTAGTCCAGCCCCCTGCTCAAGCAGGAGAACCTATACAATCTCAGACAAGTGACTGTATAGACCAGTGGTGGCGAACCTATGGAATGGGTGCCAGAGGTGGCACTCAGAGCCCTCTCTGTGGGCACGCATGCTGTCGCCCAAGTCCTAGGCCTTCAGCTGGGTTTTATAAAACCTTTTCGCTTTAGGCCGCCGCCGCCATGTGCAAAAAAACAACAGTTCAGTCAATTTCAACTTCTCGCGGGAAAAAAAAGATCTTGCAAAGTTGGAATTGATTGATTGAACTTTTTAGTCCCACCCAGTCTGCCGTTACCACTGCAGCCACGCCCACCCAATGGGCCACACCCAGCCAATGGGCCATACCCAGCCAATGGGCCACACCCAGCCAATGGGCCACACCCACCCGGCACTCCACGATGCATAAGTGGGTTTTGGGTTGCAGTTTGGGCACTCAGTCTCTAAAAAGTTCGCCATCACTGGTCTAGACTCTAGCCTCTTCTTAAAACTCTCCAGTGATGGAACACCCAGGATTTCTGGAGGCAAGCTGTTCCACTGATTAATTGTCCTCACTGTCAGGAAGTTTCTCCTTAATTCCAGGTTGCTTCTCTCTTTATTCAGTTTCTAACCATTGTTTCTTGTCCTTCCCTCTGGTGCTTTGGTGAATAACGTGACCCCCTCTTCTTTATGGCAGCCCCTCAAATACTGGAATACCGCTATCATGTCTCCCCTATTTCTTCTTTTCTTTAGACTAGCCAAACCCAAGTCCCGCAGCCATTCTTCATATGTTTTAGTCTCCAGGCCTTGGATCATCTTAGTTGCTCTTCTCCGAATTTTTCCCAAACTCTCAACATTAATTAAGCTCAAGCGAGAGTAAAGTTCAGGTACCACGTATGTAAGAACAACAACAACAGCAACAACAATAATAATAAATCACTCGGGTCGGATCAGGTGCTTCTTATTCCAAGCGGATAAATTACTCGTACTCTTTATTAAATGAATGAATGAATGAATGAATGAATAAATATTAAATAAAGAGTACGAGTAATTTATCCGCTTGGAATAAGAAGCACCTGATCCGAGTGATTTAAAGTTTATTTGCACCCGTGCGTAGGGGAGGCGGGAGACCGCCGGGACGAGGAGAGCGGCGCTGTCAATTACCTGGCGCGCGGGGCGTTGAATTCCGAGGGGTCGCTCGTCCCCTTCACCAACTGCTGCAAGGACATCTGCACGAGCCCGCGAAGACCCAGCAAGTAGAGCAGCAGCACGAGAGCCGTCAGCAGCTCCGGCAGGAGGCTCGCGCCTCGCCGTGCCGGCTTTTTCTTGCTGTCCCGCTCATCTTCCTCCTTTTCCCAGCGTTGCTTTTGCGGCTCCTGCTGCCCCTGCCGTCGGCCTTGCTGCTGCTGCTGCTGGTAGTGGTTATTATTCTGCAGTGACGGTGCCTGGCTCCGGAGGCGCCTCACCGTATTTACCGCCGCCGCCGAACTCCGCTCCATCTAATCCCGGTCCTTGCTGAAGATCCCGTCGGGGCTGCCGTGGTATACAGCCTACGGTAGCGAGAAAGGTCCAAAACCTCCTTACCGCGATCAGTTACCCCCCCTCCCCTTCTTCTTTGCGAGGGGGAGGGAGGGCGCGAGGGGGAAGAGGAGGACCTTCCTCCGATCTGCCAATCGCCGGGAAGCGGCTCCGGAAAGGGGGCGGGCCGAGAAAGAAGGAACTTGAGAGGCTCCTCCTTCCTTTTCGTTCCCCTGTCTTTTTCTGTCCGCCCTCCGGGTGGTCTTTCCCCGCCGCCCTCACCGTTTTTCTCCTCTCCTCACTCGCTCTGAAACTCCCCCCTCCCCCCTCTTTCACCCAGTCTCTCTCTCTCTCTCTCTCTCTCTCTCTCTCTCTCTCTCTCTCTCTCTCTCTCTCTCTCTCTCTCCTCCCCCCCCGCTCCCCCGTCTCGCACCTACAGTATTTACAGCCCCTTTCCTACCTTCCCATGCACCCCAAATCCAAGAGTGGCGGCGGCTGCGGCAGGAGCAGCGCATCCTCCTTTTCGTTCTGTTTGCTGCCTCTTTTTATGAGATAAGCAGGGATGAACACCAATCAATCAACCCCAAACAAACAGTAACCAACAATCTAATCAAGGAACTACCAAGGAGAAAACAATACCTTCACCAACTTTGACAGGGCAAACTTCTGTCTGTAAAAAAGAGAGCAAACCCCACCGCCTTCTAGCATTGAAGATGGTATCTAGCCATGTAACCTGCAAGAAAACAACCCAGCTTAGAGAGTACCAAGGACTCCACAGTCGAGAAACAATTTGGTTCACCAGCCTCCTGGACAGGTGTTTTCTTACTAGTTCCTCAAACTTGCAGAGGTTCAAAATCCTTACCAAATAGTAAATCCATCTATGATGATAGATTGCAGGTACAACCATTCGTTTAGCTACTGTTCAAAGGTACAATGGCACAAGAAAAAGTGACTTACAACTGCTATTTGCACTTATAACTCTTACAGTATCCCCATGGTCACATGATCAAAATTCAAGCACTTGGTAATTGCCGTATATTTAAGATGGTTGTCCTGTCCTTGGGTCATGTGATCGCCATTTGTGACCTTCCCAGGTACAGTAGCTTCTGACAAACAAAGTCAATGGGGAAGCCAGATTTGCATAACAACTGTGTTATTAATAACTGCTTGTGATTCACTTAACCATCATGATAAAAAAGGTCATAAAATTGGATGTAACTCACTTAACAATTGCTTTGCTTAACAACAGAAATTCTGGTCTCAATTGTGGTCATAAGTGAAGGACTACCTGTACAGAAAGTTCCTTGACACCCAGAACACAAAAACCTCACTCAATAGCTCAGTACACTGATGTAATACTGTAGGGCTACTTCATAAGCTGTGTTAGTTACCAGAGGGTTTCTAGGTGCAATTCAAAGTGTTGGGGGTAATTTATAATATCCTTCATGGCACAGAGCTTGGATATCTGCAGGACTGCCCTTCCCCAATTACCTTTGCCCATCTCATAAGATTTAACAAGCTTGGTCAGTATGGGTCAGGTCCCAATAAAGCAACGTCATCTGATGGCGGCTAGGAGGCACTTTTCTTCCATTGCCATGCCTGCTCAGTAGAGTACTGTACAGTAATTCCCTCTTCCTATTCCTCTCAGTTCCTTAATGGCCCCAACCTTGTTGGCTTTTAGAAAGGCACTTCAGATCTGGGTTAGGATAGTAGGTATGGACCCTACTAATCACCTTGTCTGGTGGGTGAAACTGACATTTGCTGAATAAATAATATTTGATATTGTTTTCCCCATCAGTGCAGCTGCCTTTTATTGTTATTGCTTTAATCATTTAAATGTCTGTAGGTCATCCAGACACAGGAAAGTGGGCACCTTAGAAAAAGGCTCTTGAGAATATCTCCTGGCTAGTGCCATGTCCCTACAGTCTTCCATTTTCAATATCTGAAAGCAGGGAATCAGGACAATGGAAAGACTTCTTTCCCACTGCCTATTGATTTTCTTTCTAGATCTAGTTGGCTGATTGCAAGAAACACATGGAGGTTATCCTGTATGGACCGTCTCAAATCACTTGGTTAACTAGTCATGCTAATTCAGAAGGAACATACTATATAGGTGTTCTTCAACTTACAACAGTTCATTTAATGACTGTTCAAAGTTACAACACCACTGAAAAAAGTGACTTATGACTGTTTTTCACACAACATTACAGCTTCCCCATAGTGTCATAAAATTGAGTTCAAGCCACTCAAAATAGAATTTTCCAATAGTTCTGTTATACTTGTGTTATTCAGACAAAAAGCAAGACAAGTGTGCAATTAAGCTTAATTAGTTCCTTTATATTTATATATACATATATATTATGTATTACTGGTCTAATTTCAAAGTTAGCTTACTACAATAAGCTATGCCAACTAGGCTATCAAGAAACGACACCCAACAAGGCTACTCAGATAACTATGCCAAGCAAGGCTATTCAAATAACTATGTTCAACAAGGCCACTCAAGTTGCTTTAAGTATTGTTGTCCAACTAGGCTACACATTCACACAGTACTCATATATACTTTCCTCACAGGTGATCAGATGCTAAACCAATAAGTACATATTTATTATTGGTGTCTTTCTGAAATAGAGAGGCAGCAAAAGCTTCAGGCAACTATGAAGATCTTAAAAAGGTCTTAAAAAGAAAGGACGATTGGGGTCCAGAAGATGTAACTTAATGGATCATTGAACCCCTAGTTTTAATTTCTCCAAGCGGTCAACGAAGTTCCATTCCCAAGGCACATTCTTCTTCAGTTGGTGGTACAGGGGAGCAGTTAGTTGAGCATAATTAGATATGTGGTCTCGGACAAAACCAAAAGCACCTCAAAGGATCCTCAAAGAATTAATATCAATAGCCACTAGCATGGAACAGAGGGCATGTGCTCTTTGCTCATCTATTCCACAGAGACCCTGATCAATTGTTAGTCCCAGAAACTTTACCTGTGGCTTTACTTACTGGGCTTTTTCAAGATTTATTTTAAAGCCAGTATCATGGATCAAGTGTAAGACTCGCAAAGTTCGTTCCCGTACTTCCTGCTCTGTTTCTCCTTGAACTAGAATATGGTCAACATAAGAGTAAACATGAAAATGGTCATCAGGTGGCAGTATTTCTACCATTTATATCACGTATTTATGAGCTACTACAGGCGAATTACGAAAGCCTTGAGGAACAGGACAAAATGTGTATTACTTTTCTCCCTAAGTGAAAGCAGCCTACCTTTCTTCAGTCAAAGGTAAAGCAAAGATTTCAAAACTGGCCAAATTGGGCTATTCAAAGGGCTTCTTGTTTCTTCTATAATGCCTTCAGCTAAAAGGCCCTCAATGACTCGTTTAAGGCCCCAAACAGCCGGATTCAAGACATACTGTCTTTGAGAGGGTACAGCAAGGCCTATAATTTCTACCATTGCAGAAACATGTTTTCCTGCTTGGTATTTATTGGTTTGATGGACCTGATTTTTCCACCATTCCAAGGTGTCTCCGTGATTCTCTTTTATTTTCACGGAATGATCCTTCCCTTTAAAAGGGGTTAATTTAAAAAGATACCCTTTTGGGGTAAACCAAAATCCTTTATTAAAGAAAGACACCCCCAGAATAAGGCTTGCATTACTCTCTTTGCCCCACAGTTGTTTAATCATAATCCTATCCCCCTGCGTCGTCAGGGAAAAAGATAAAATCGGAGTAAATCTGGGCTTTCCCCAATACCCTATTACAGTCATGTACCCCAGCCTCCTGCTCCTGGCGGCCAAAATTTAACTATACAATCAGTAGCGCCTGGGTCTAGGAGGGCGTAATGTTCCTTAAAAGAATAGTCTTGTACAAAATATAAAGATTTGTTATCATCTGGGACCCCTATAATTTTTCCCATCGGCTTAAGGCAGTGATGGCGAACCTTTTAGAGACCGAGTGCCCCAAAACGCCCCCCCACCCCTGTCCCCGCTCCGCCCTGCCCGCTGGGCCACCCACCACCTCCACTGCCCGCCACAGATCACCCAGGCAGCGCAGCAGCGCCATGAGGGCCACGCCCTCTGCCCGTGCCCTGCAGCATCATCTGCGTGCGATGGGGCGCAAGGGCGGAGTCTTGTCCCTGCTGCCCGGCTACCATGTCCTTGGCTGCGCTGCTTCCGTGGGCCGCACCTGGGGGTGACTCTCCTCCGGGGGGGCTGCTGGTGAGGAGGGGGCCGTGGGAGGAGGCGGGGCTGGGACGACAGTGCATGTGCCCACAGAGAGGGCTCCGAGTGCCGCCTGTGGCACGTGTGCCATAGGTTCGCCACCACTGGAATATACTTTCTGTAGACGCTGGCTAGTATTTCTGCAAGCAATATCAAGGCAAACACAAGCAACACACAGTAATGAAAAAAGCTTTATCTTTGTAAAGTACTTATAAACAAATACATACTTCAATGAAAAAGAAAATTTTAAAGTACTTAACAAGGGCAACTATAGTACTCCAGTCCTCAAGAGTCAAGACAACAGCAAGGAAAGATGCAACAAGGGCAGCAAGGAGAGATTCACGTCTCTAGTCCTCCAGGTGGCAGCAATGAAGAGGGGGAAAAAGCATGCCAGCTGCAACATCTCCAGATCTTAATTGGTAACGTGACCAGGGCGGAAAAAACTGTGCATGACCACGTGGATCACGGAAATCGCTTGCCATAACCTCAGGCGACTTCTAAGTCCAAAAGGGAAGTCACAGGACTAAAAATGGCTGCTGCTTCACGAGTGACTAAATCCAGGTCACATGCAGAGCCTCTTGTTGATTGCCATTTTGAACCCCTGTTGTAAGTCCACTTTTGGGGTGCATTTGTAACAACGAGCAGTCATTAAACGGCCTGTCGTACTTGGAGGATTATCTGTATTTGTATGGGAAGTTATTAAGATATCCCGGGCGGTAGGCTAGACTTGGAATTAAAAATATCCTAGGAGACCTGGCAAATCAAGTAAACTAAGTCAAATGAAACTTAAAAGCCTTTATATGTATTCTATTTGATGCTAGGTACAGGTAGTCCTCATCTTACAACAATTCATTCAGTGACCATTTGAAGTTACAATGGCACTGAAAAAAGCGACTTATGGCCATTTTTCACACTTATGAGTGTTGCAGCATCCCCATGGTCACATGTTTTACATTCGAGTGCTAGACAACTGGTTCATATTTATGACGGTCGCAGTGTCCCAGGGTCATGTGATCAGTTTTTGCGACCTTCTGACAAGCAAAGTCAATGGGGAATCCAGATTCACTTAAGAACCGTGTTACTAATTTAACAACTGCAGTGATTCACTTAACAAATGTAGCAAGAAAAGTCATAAAATGGGGCAAAACTCACTTAACAAATTTCTCCCTTAGCAGCATAAATCCTGGGCTCAATTGTGGTCATAAGTCAAGGACTACTGTATTGAAGCCCTTATACAGCATGAAAAAAAGTTTCTTAGAAACCCATTAATTTACTTCTCAGTAAACAAGTTATCAGTCTTTTTTTCTAACAGTTTCATGGATGCTGTATACACATCTCCAATACTAGATATAAGTTGGTTGATTCTTCCTGATATGGTGAAAACTGCCAGGCACTAACAGTGATGTATGTTAAACATCAAAAGCATTCCCATTTCCTTTTTTAGAATTAAAGGGAATATAATTTTTTAAAAAATTAATGAGAGGCTGCAAGGAGATCTTTGCAGGAACATTGGTGCTCTTAGCCATCACAGGAATACCTCCTTTTGATCTTAGTGTAGCTTACCTTAAAATAGGTATGGACAGAATCGCCTTGTTAAGCCTACCTAAGATCAGCTTCAATAATTCAATATTATGCTCCCTCTTATGAAATGGTCAACTTGGCTGACTTTGCATTGATAGAGATTTCTCACTGCACATAAGAAAAGCAGACCACTGACATTTAGAATCTTAAATTCTCTGAATGTTAAATCAGCCCCTGGCAAGATATGAACGTATTAGTTATATTGTCACATGGGTTATTTGTGACTATGTGCTGTTAACATTGACAAAGAACTGTTTTATGTATATGTAAACCAAATCTGGTCCACATTCTTTTATGAGAGTTATGAAAAAAGGATGCAGAAAGCTTTCAACAGTACCACAAACACTCACCAATGAGGAAATTCATTTTTGAACATTAATGCCAACTCCCAGAGCTCGTACTAAAAATTCAGGAACTGAAAATGATACCAATTAGCCATTCAGTTGTTCAAATCTTTTGTGCTTCCATCTTATGTATGATCATCAGTGCAAAGAGACTATATAGCTTCCCAGAGTCACTTCTACAGGAAGTGGCAGCATATAAATTGCATTAATTAATAAAATATAGCTAATTCTACATCACAGAGAAATGTCTGTAGTTCAGTTGAATTTATTACCAGGCAGAAGTGGACTGAACCATTGTCTTACAACTTAGATGTATTTGCTTATTTGTTTTGTATCCTGCCTTTAATTTAGGAGATACTAGGGCAGAAGTCCCCAACCTTTTGGGCACCAGGGACCGGTTCTGTGGAGACGGGTTTTTCCGCGGACTGGAGGGTGCATGTTTTGTGTGTTGCCTGCATCCCGCGGATGGGGTTTTGATTGTTTGTGTGGACCGGTTGCTGGCATACCGTGGCCCGGTACTGGTCCACAGACCGGGGGTTGGGGACCCCTGTACTAGGGCTCTCTTCATCTATTTTTCCTACAAGAACAGCTCTACAAGGTAGGTTGCTGTATCCACCTGGAATGAAGTCAGGAAGCCTTAATACAAGATAAGGCGCATGATCTATTATCTTCCAGCTTCCTTCTTCCTTGTTGGATGACTGTTGCTTACAACATCCCATATCCATTGTTTTTGTCCAAACTAGGAATCTTGATATTGCTGCTAACTCCTTTTTAGGTTCAAATAGGCTACTGTCAGATCATAGTAACAAACACTAGAATTTAGAACAAAGCAAAAACTAGCTCAACAAGAAGAGCCAGACTTCCTTAATACTTACATGGAGGAATCCTAGGGAATGCTGGAGCTGGTGGTTGGAGTTGAACAGCCCCCAAAGAATGAACTTTTTCCTTGCTGTTGCCAAGAAAATGGCATGGCTCTTCCTCAACTCCAAGGTATCTTTATCTTTTTTTTTTACCTCCTGCAAATCACCAATTAGGTTTATGATTTTGTTGTCTAAACTAGGAGCATATGATATTTCCAAGCATGAATGGAACTGTCCGCTTTGCAGGGAGAAGTAATTTTGTTCTTCGTCTTAGACCTAGATCCTCTTCTTTGTGGCTGCTAATTATGATCTGCTCAGAAGCAACTGATAACAGAGAGAACACTGTCAGATCACAGAACATAATTGTTTCTGTCTATCCACCAGTCAGACCCAGTTGGAGTACGACATCCAGTTCTGAACACCACACTTCAAAAGAGAGAGTGAGAAGCTGGAGCTAGTGGTTATAAAGATTATAAGGGGTCTGGAAATGAAGCCTTGTGAGGATTTAGATCAGTTCAATTTAGAGAAGAGACAACTGAGGGGAAATATAGTAGCAGTCTTCAAATATCTGAAAGGTGGGCAAGTGAAAAACTGAGTTGATTCCTCTATACCCTAAAGCAGGGGTTCTTAACCTTTTTTTGTTCATAGCCCCTTCGTTTACCTCTATAACCATCCTTCTATAATTGCTGCTAGCCAGGAAAAGGTACTTTACCATCTTCCCTGTTTATGAAGCTAAATTGTATCTCATAAAGACTGTGCCCCCCCTAGAAGTATGGCCCACCTTGAGAACCACAATTAATAATTCAAAACAACAAGAACACAGAACTAAAGAGCAGAACTAACAGGCTAAAGAGCAGAACTAACAGATTAAAACAAGAAAACAAGCTTAGGTTACTTGCAGCCAGTAGCAATAGTGGCAACCATATTATAGGGTCAAAACCATCTTCTCCAGCTTGTTTTCTCTAGATGTCCCCCAAAATGCTCAGACAGATCATCTGGAGAACATCAGATTAAGGAAAATGACTTAACATTAAGTTGTTTAAACTAGTGGGGGAAGAAGCTAGACTGAAGAATAAAAGCCATTTTATAGTTAATTCATGCTTATTATAGTGATCAAAAGCTGCATTGCCAGGAATTCACTCGTGATAGTCATGAGAGTTAGCTAATCCTAAGGAAAAATGAGAAAAACTTTCATTGCTCAGCCAGAATCTGGATGTATAGGAACTGGTAAGATTGAGAATGTCTGTTTACTAGGTTTTATATTAAATTTCAGCTTTATAAGATTCCTTATTTCTGAAAAATAAATTTGATGATTTAAAAAAAAAAAAACTGCAATTGGTGGAATCACTATTTTACTTCGGTGCATAATTTACTACTTTGCTATTAAACAATACCAAACTTTTGTTTTTAGACTATTTAGGTTTTAGTGTTTTAAAATTTAGTATTAAAACTAACATGCTGAGAATACTATGTACCCATAAATAGACAGTCATCAAAACCATTTTTATGATGCTTTTGTTTGTTTCTGCTATTTAATTGTGTGATCTGTGTTTGTGTTTGAAATAAAGTTAAATGAATGAATGCTGTTTTGCATTCTGATCTTGCAGAATGTTAGCCTGTTTACTGCCTTTAATTGGATTTACATAGCGTAACTGTGGCTAACCCAAGTATGTATATATTTTTCTAAGGCTGAAGTCATATAAATTAAATTAAACCATTCAGCTTGATTTAGTATGGATGATTAATTTTCTTTGGGTATTTATACAAACAACAACAAAACAAATCCATTAAAAAGTTTGAGAGATGATGACATGAGAGAAAACATATCTTAATGAAGCTCATCACTACTCCTTGATTACAGGATATATACAAAATGAAATGAGTGTATTTCTGTTCAAGCTATGGATTTTTTCTATGTTCCTTCACCACAGTTTCTCCTATGTCTCCATATCTGCTCAAGCCACTTTCTGCATCAGATTTAGAGAGTTACACAGAACATGCAAAAAGAGAGAAATTGGTTCTGTTGAGAGATAGCCTTCTTGTAGCATGGGCATTTAATCTTGTCTATATGTATTTTATTTCCCTATACAGACACAATTGCTCCGTTCCACATTAAATACATTATGAGATAATGGTTATAAAAGGATCAGTCTGGTGCACTTGCCCCAGATTTATCAGAAGCTTTACTCATAAGATCTGAAATCCTTTTATCTGTTATATCTGTTATCTACATTTCTTCAGTTTATCAATAAAAGGGGTTTTAAATTCAGATGCCATCAAAAACTGAATAATCTGCTCTTGACAGCAAAACTGAATTGCAAGATCTAACCTATAGTCTCGTATTTGTCTTTCTGATACTGATTAGAAAGCCTTTGTCCAGCAAGCTTGAATTGATTTGGAGCTGCTCTCCAGTTTTCTCGGTAAGCAAAGGCCTTTCACATTCTTCTGTGAATTGTTTCATTTTTAATTGAATTTGCTGCATTCAGTGTGCAGATCATATGTTCTATGTGTCACCTCTCTGAACTATATGAAGAAAATCAATCCTTGTTTGTATGATCAAGCTAATTATCACATAGCTTTTTCTTTTTTTAAATGAAAACAGCCTTCTGGGCAGAATCAAATTAGCATTCTCTAAACAAGAGTGTGCAGTATAATACTTTTTCAAAAGCACAAAAGCCGTCTTTATGAGGAGTCTGCACAAGCTCTAACAAGCCCTTCAGAAAGCACCAGGCAGAGATGATGGGAGGAGATGTTTCTGTGGAAGCTGAGTGTCTTCATTTCTCCTAAGATCCAAGGCAAAATTACCATGGACCATTCTCAAGCAACTGGAAATGAGGAGGAGCAAAACCTTGAAGTAGCTGATAGAAATCATAGAATCATAGGGCTGGAAGGGACCTTGGAGGTCTTCTAGTCTAACCAAGGCAGGTGTCCTTATACCAGTGATGGCGAACCTTTTAGAGACAACCTTTTGCCCAAATCGCAACCCAAAACCCACTTATTTATCGCAAAGTGCCAGGGCTGCATCAGCACTGTGGTGCCCTCAGAGGGGGTGGGGGGCATGGCCCACTGGGTGGGTGTGGCTGCAGTGGTCGTGGCAGACTGGGAGGGCGTGGCCAGGGTGGGCATGGCCACCTCAATGTTGCTCGTGGGGGGGACGCCTGTGGGACAGGCAGATTTGGAGGAGATCCAGGGGGTCTCTGGCAGGAGGGGCAGTAGGCAAGAGACTCGTCCTGTGGGGTGAGGTGAGGCGAGGCAGGGGGCAGGGCAGGGCAGGGGTGCCATTGCCACGGGGCAAGGCAAGGCGAGGCATGGGCCAGGGTGGCTGCTGCCTGACACCATCGGCCCCAGCACACAGAGGCCAGTGAGCGCATGGGGGCCGACGGTGTCCGTCAGCAGCCACAGCCTGTCAGCTCCTCAACTGGCGCACTCTGGGGCTCTGCAGCCTGCTGCCAGCCCTCCAGCAGCAGGCAGAGTAGGGGAGAGGGGAGGCACATGATGCAGACTACCAGATGCGCCTAGTATATCCCATCTGTTTTTGCTTGAGGTTGGAGAGCAAGTCGCTGCTGGTCATCTCAGCCCCCTCGCAGATCTTGCCCTTGGCCTGCGCATGGAGCCTGTTCCCCTCGCACACCCAATGCACCTTGGCTCCACCTTGGGCCACCACCAGCAGCTCGCACAGGTCCATTAGGCTGCCGCCCAGAGCAGCAGCCCCGCCCAGCAAAAAGGAGGTGAAGTGGTCAGCTAGCAAGCTCGAGTAGAGGTGGTAGAGCACACCCAGCAAGCTAAAGGCCTCCCTGAGTTGGGAAAGCTGGATCCCCATTGTGCCATCGCCCCCCAGTCCCAGCTAGGATTACATGCCTCCCCCTATCTCTGCTGGGCCTGGGCGGCCATGATGCCGATGGGGATCCGGCTTTCCCCGCTCGGAGTGGCCTTTTGCCTGCTGGCCCTGGGCGTGCTCTACCACCTCTATACAGGGCTTCCTAGCTGACTGCTTCGCCTCCTTCGTGCTGGGCGGGCCTACAGCTCTGGGCAGTGGCCTAATGGACCTGTGTGAGTGGCTGGCGGCCGCGGTAGGTAACGAGGTGTGCGAGGGAATGCGCTTCAGTGGTGGGTCAAGGGCAAGACCCTTGAGGAGGCTGAGGAAATAGGATGGAGTAGATGTGTTCGGCAGTCCACATCATGTGCTCCCCCCGACTTCGTGTGCTGCTGATGCCACCGCAGTGCTGCTGCTGGAGGGCTGACCCGGTATTCACAGCGGACTATGCAGCCCCTGCTGCCGGATGCTGTTGACTACCGTGTGCTCACCGCGGGTGGAACACATTCTCCTCGTGCACCTCGGTACCTACCGCGGCCGCCAGCTGCTTGCGCAGGTCCATTAGGCCACTGCCCAGAGCTGTAGGCCAGCCCAGCACGAAGGAGGCGAAGCAGTCAGCTAGGAAGCCCTGTATAGAGGTGGTAGAGCACGCCCAGGGCCAGCAGGCAAAAGGCCACTCCGAGCGGGGAAAGCCGGATCCCCATCGGCGTCATGGCCGCCCAGGCCCAGCAGAGATGGGGGGGAGGCATGTAATCCTAGCTGGGACTGGGGGGCGATGACAGAGAGGGCTCTGAGTGCCGCCTCTGGCACACGTGCCATAGGTTCACTACCACTGCCTTTTACCATTCCCACTCCTGACCACAGCACCAACCACGACATTGATAAAGCTTGCTAGATCATAACCCTAATAAAAAGTTGTTGGTGAAAAGAAGGAAAACAATACTTTAAAACAGAAACATCTAAAGAGATTGCCTCAAAAGGTTGAGGATGAGAACATGGCATGATGATGCTTGTGCTATAGTTACATCAAAACACCATTCATGCTGCTGAAAAAGTAACACTGTATTTTTGCATTTCATTTCAAAAACCTTATGGAAATATATTTTACAGACCAGGCATTGCTCTATTTGTTTTTTTTAGGTGGGACCTGAACAAAGCAAGATGCCTAGGGGAGAGCATTACCTAGATGGCAACTTTGGTAGAGGGAATGGATATACTTCTCTTTCTGCAGAAGAGTAAGCATTTGGAAACATTTTTTTTTAAAAAATCAGTTTGAAATATGTGCTTTTCATTTGGGGAAAGGGCAACGGAAGTGAGTGCTTTTCTTCTTTTTGTCCTAATTTGACTCCCTGGTACTACAGATGGTTCACTTGTGGAATTGCAGAGGCATTTAACAATGGCTACCCACTTGGTTGTGGGATTGAAAATATATAGCAACGTTTATGCTAGATTGTACTATGAACTAACTATGGGTAAGCCACTTACCCAGCATTTCAGCAACAGGAAATACAACTAATTGTTATCCACATTTGTGCAGGATTACAGGCTATTTTATAGTGGTTAGTTGGTTGTAGAGAGTAAGAAAGAAGAGCCTGATAGAGATATGTGAGCTCTGTTACCAAAGCAATGAAGGGAAAAACATGTCTTAAGCCCACAACAGGCTGAGATAGCCACTTCCCTAATTCACAAGAATATAAGAAAGGAGACGGGGTACAGCACAATCAGATTTGCAAGGTTCTCAGTTAAAGTAGTTTCAGCCTGCCTGTAAGTTTGATTTCTTGGTCTGGCCTACCAAGGCACTGGCACACATTTCCTGATTTTTTTTATAGTTGATAAATAATTCTATTTAATAAAATAAATAGGTATGTATGTAATGTATATACCAGTGATGGCAAACCTTTTAGACACTGAGTGCCCAAAGTGCAACCCAAAACCCACTTATGCACCGTCGAGTGCCGGGTGGGTGTGGCCCATTGGGTGGGCGTGGCTGCGGTGGTAATGGCAGATTGGGTGGGACTAAAAAGTTCAATCAATCAATTCCAACTTTGCAAGATCTTTTTTTTTCCCGCGAGAAGTTGAAATTGACTGATTTGAACCTTTTTTTTTTTTTTTGCACACGGCGGTGGAGGCCTAAAACGAAAAGGTTTTATAAAACCCAGCTGAAGGCCTAGGACTGGGGCGACGGTGCGTGTGCCCACAGAGAGGGCTCTGAGTGCCACCTCTGGCACCCGTGCCATAGGTTCGCCACCACTGGTATATACCATCTCATTGGCAATTAACAGCATGTACAACAAAAATACAGCAACAGAATATACAGTATTATAATAGATAGTATATAATACAGTGCAATAAACTAATACAATAGTTAGAACCCCCAGACACAGGCTGAGTTTCCCTCCACACCTTGTCACACACCTTTTCACACCTTCCTGTAGAGTTATAGACAGATTAATAGAGATATCACAGCTAGAGGAATTTCAGTCGAGGGTTGCTTCAGCTTCCAGTCTCTTTCTTTGAAGGACAGAACATAGAATTAATGACAAATTAACACCCCCTAACTGTGATTGATACATTGGACCAGGAAATAACATGAATAAATCTATGACAGATGATGGTTTGTAATTAAGATTAAATTTGTAATTCTTAACTACAATTTAACCCATGGTTGGTCTTTGAATGTTGCACTAGTTCTAACTACAGTACATAATGTCTTACTTAGCATGTTATATGAAACACCAACAAGAATTTCACATTTATAAAGATACTTGAGTTCCATGCCCTGAACCAATTGCAGTACTCAAAAGTCCATCTTTATTCCTTTGCTCCTAACTGACCACGAGTTTCTGCATATATTTTTTCCTAGATAAATGAAATTTCTGTGAATTCATTTGAATATTGATACGTTCCTTATAAAACTATGCGTTTATTAATAACAACTGTTATTTTATGTCCAATTAAATGATAAAGCTATCTTTTGTAAAGTATGAAGTCACTTTTTCCCTGCATGTACCTTTGAAACGTAGAATAGTTGTTTCAGATCCATAGCAGTAATTAAATCTATTTGTCTTTTTCAACAGGGTTTCAGGTATTGCAATTCTAATAGTTCTTCTTGCAGTTTTACTGATTCTTGGCTGTTGGTGTTGTAAAAGGCACAATGGTTACACAAGGCTTTTGGTAAGGATAAACTGCCTTCTTATTGCATTATTCATTAGACCCACCTGTTTGAACCCTTTTTACTTTCTACAAAATATGCTAAACTCAAGTCTGCTTAGAATCCATACCATCTGATTTGGGTGATGTTTCTATTTTTCCTTGATACATAAAAATATTCTGTAACGGATCATTGCCAAAGGAAATATACACTGGAGCTGTTTAAGAATCTTTTTGTAATTACATTCACACAATGTGCTTAACTGGGTCAGTCACAATCTTGTTCGCTACATTTGGACCAAATGGGTAGCTCAGTTAGCATGAAACTTGATTGATTTTGTGGAGAGCATGTTCAAAGTTACACACACACACACATGGTGAATGGTGCATTTGGGAATCCCTTTGCGTGTGTATATATAGGTATGTATGTAAGGGGGACTGGGATAGCTATTTCGAGCTAATTAGCTCTCATCAGCCAGCCATACCCTTTTGAGATTCCAACCTGGGCTGCTTGCACGTTAGGCAGCTGTGTTGACCCCTAGGCCACAGGCTCTTTCTCACTTTGTCAACTGTATCAGGGAGGGAAGAGACAGGGGAGGAGATATGTCTTGAGTGTTTTTTTTTATGCACCCAGGTCTTCAAGGCTTTCTGAAAGAGGAATAGAGTTGGGGACAGTCAAATCTCAAGGCAGTATGGTACTCTAGAGTGCAGGTCCAGCTATTCTTTGGGTCCCATTTTATAACAATCCCAAAAAGATGAATCTGGAGCATGCTCCTCTAGTCAACCTGATGGAATTGATAGGAACTGTGGGAATAAGGCAGTCTCTTAAATGTGCTGGCTCCATCCCATGTAGGAATTTGTGAATAATAACTAGTACTTTGAACTGTACCTGGAAGCAAATTGGAAGCCAGTGTCTGGGATGGTGTAACAAATTAGATTCAGTCACAAATCAAATTTGATTTAATTAAGAATATGTTGAAATAACAATTACTTCAATATATTCAATACTTTCTTGTTGCTCTAATATGAAAAATTATAGTTTGCTGGTAAATTTGGATAGCTCTCTGAGAGCTGCACCCAAATTTTAAAGAGAATTGAATCACGGGCCTTCAGGTTGGAAACATTTGATCCACAGCCATGATGCTGAGCCTGAGTATAAATGCAGCTATGAGTTGAGTTTCTCAATAGCCATGGAAAAGTTAATCATTTTGCCTTAACATAATCAGGAATGTATTATCCCTTCTTGCTGAAAAGTGTTTCTAAAAAATTAGTATATTTAAAGCCCATCTTTCTTCTTACACATGAAATTCCCAAGAATTCATCAGCCACAATTTAAAGTCATTTTAGCAGTTATAGTCTGACAACATTTGACTAGAGAAAGGAGAATCTGCTTTTGTATGTGGCACAAGGACTCTTTATGTTAATGCAGAATAGACAGTAGAAGAGAAATTGAATGGATGCTCCAACTGGCATTGTAGACAATCTTATATTTGCCTCACATGCAAAACCAGACTTAGCCTAAACTGTTCTCCTTATGTTACAATATGTTTTCCTCCTTGCATTTCAAGAACCCTTTTGTCTCTCCTTTTTTTTCCATTTGTTTTATTAATACCCTGCCTTTCTGTTCTGCTGAACTCTTTCTAATATTTGTCTTTGTGCCAAAGAGTAAGAATTTTGGATTGGCCCCTCTGTCCAACTCAGAAGGTAGAAGCTCCTTCAGTGACTCCAAATTGCCCTTGCGGGACTACACCAGCAGCCATAGTCATGTGGTAAGATGATTGCTTATCATTACTTTTGATAAATGCTTCAGGAGGGTACAATTTAGATAGTCAGTTTAAAAAGAGAGTTAGGAGAGATACATGTCCTAAAATGAGAAGTTTGGGCTGGATATACATTGGTAAAAAAAATAATAATAAAAAAATAAAAATTCTGTCTCCATCCATTGCACCTAGCAGGCAATACACATATATACCGTGTTTCCCTGAAAATAAGACCTATCCCGAAAATAAGCCCTAGCCTGATTTTTATGCGTGTGCCTAATATAAGCCCTACCCCCAAAATAAGCCCCAATTAAGAGCCCGCCCAGTCTGTCCCACCGTCTGGTTGCTTGCTGCTGCAAAGGGGCAGAAGAGTGCGTGTCTTACCGGTGCCATCGCCACGAGTGAGGCCATGCAGGTAGGAGGGGTGGAGCTGATCCGCAAGCCCCCACCCACACACCTCAGAGCCCCTGCAGCCAGGCCCCCCTCGCCCCGCTACCTGCCTCACCTCACCTTGGGGTGGGATGGAGTGGGTGGGCAGCCATGGGGGCTCCTGCCCTGCCTCACCTTGTGGCGGCGGCACCGGCTCCCCTCTGCGCCACTTTGAAGTTTCCTCCCAGCCGCCCTGAGCAGACCCATCATCAGGAGAGCCCCAGAGAAGAAGGGGCTCCACGGACACCTCCGGCTCCCCAATGCGGCACCCCGATTCCTGCAACCTGCATCTCCTGTGCCCCCGGGCCAGGCAGGCACTCACTTTCCTGCAAAGTCTCCAAGGGTCTCCTCTGTGCACCCTCTCCATGGTGCCAGCAGCAGCAACGGTGGCATCCCCTCTCCTCCACCCCCTCCTTTGCAGACTGCCCCCCCAAGCACCATCCATTCCTAGTAGGGGCACCGAGGCGGGTCCTACCCAGCAGGCGAGCCAATGAGCCCCAGCCTTCTCGCAACCGCCCCAGTGCGTTGTCTGGCTGGGCAGCGGGTGAAGGTGGAGCTTGGGAGGCAGCGGCAGGGGGTGGCCCAGCAGCAACAGCAACAGCAGAATCCCCCCAGGATGGCCCCACCAGCGCTAGCTGCGCACTATTTAACCCTAAGCACCCAGACTGGAGCCTCGACGGGCTTAAAGGAGACGGGCAGTGCCTCGCACTTACAGCTCCAAGGGGGAAGCGGTGGTGACAGTGGCAGAGCGCTCCGCTCATCGCTTGGCCTGCCTGGTTGTGGCTGCGATGAGCTCTGTTCCCAAGCACCCCATTTGCAAGCATTCGAAGCTTCCAGTCTCCGTCAGTTCTCCGTTTGGGCAAAAAGTGTTTGGGTGGCTATGGGGCATTTAGAAATGGAGCGATTGTTTGGGGAAACAGAACCCTCCATGGAGGGTTTTCTTTTCAGAATATTCACACATGGTAATCTTCTATATTCACAGTGGTTTGAGGACAAGAGAACGAGAACGGCAGGATGGGAAAAAGAGACAGATTTATCTAAGTAGCCAAAACTAAAAAGTAGTTAGTTAAGTCAGACATCCTTGTATTGTCAGTCAAAATGTATAGAGTTTGTGTAATCTACAAGAAATTGTGTTAAATCTTTGAATTCTAATTCAGCTATACTGTTCTAATTCAGCTATATAGTTACTAAATTCATTTTTGAAATTCCTTTTCTTAAGCTGCCACCTTGAGGTCAGTGACAAGATAGTCTGGGCACTTGAAATATTCTATTGATTTCTGGGCTTCTGTCCTTTTGTTGTCAATTGCATCCAATTAATTTATAATTTTCTCTAGTTTATCCAATTTGTCCAATGGAAAGCTTAGTAGCTTAGGTCCTCTAAATCAGGGCTTTTCAACCTTTTCACCGACTGTATCACTTTTAGGATATGGCAATATTCGAGTACCACCTAGCAAGGTGTCAAAAACTTGGTGACAAAAAAAAAACTGTTCAAAGCTGCAATTGCACTGAAATGACTTATGACCATTTTTCACACTTATGACCATTGCAGCAACAGGGTCATGTGATTTATATTTGGATGCTTGGCAACTGATTCATATTTATGATGGTCACAGTGTCCCAGGGTCATGTGATCCCCTTCTGCAACCTTTTGACAAGCAAAGTCAATGGCAGAGCTGCTGGTGGCCAAGTGCTAAGGCGGGACTTCCTTCCCTGCCTCCCTTCCCTGCCTCCCTTTTTCTCATTCCCATCTCCTTCTGAAGGAAGAATTTGAAACCCCCCCCCATATTTTTCCTCTTCCATATATTGATCAAACAAGGAAAGGCCTCCAGAGACAGAAAAGACAAGCTGCTGAGTGAACTAGCTTAAAAAGGCACTTCCCCTTTAAGAATTAGCTACTGGCTAGAAAGGAAAGTAAGGAGCCCAGCCCACACTAAGGAAGAAAAGAAAATGTAAGTACTGGCTGCCGGCTAAGGCAGCCTCCCCAAATGGCTCCATTCATAAGTAAAATCTGCAGCTCCAGAGGACTCTCTCACTGTAAGTCTTTGCCTGTGCTGGCTCTTTCCCTTCCCCACTACACTTGGCTAGGCAGGGCTGCGTACCACCTGCCACTCATTAATGTACCACAAGTGGTACATGTACCACAGGTTGAAAAGCCCTGCTCTAAATGATAAGAGATAGATTTGGACAGGGTCTCTATGATTGTATCACAGTGGCATTCTGTTGCTTGGTAGTTGGTTTAAGTTTATTTTACACCAGCAGAGGTCTACTATCCCAGGCCCATGAAAAGGAAAATCATTGTCCCAGAATGGACTGTTAGCTCTACTGATGATAAATATGGTTTTATGTGGGACTTGTGGCAACTAGTGACTTCTACTGTTGGTCTATTCTGTAGAACAGCAGTCCGCAACCTTTCTGGCTTGGCAGCCTGGTGGGGGGGGAGGGGATGGTTCCGTGTGAGTGGCAGGTGTGCACGCTCATGCGCGGAGCTCCATTTGTTCAAGCGGCAGGTGCACCCGCCCACCACTCACACAAGTGGAACTCCATGCGTGAGCATGAGCACCCGTCGCTTGTGCAAGTGGAGCTGCGTGTGCATGAACATGCTCGCCTGCCGCTTGCACGGCCCAGTTGCAAACAGGCCACAGCCTGGTAATGGGCCGTGGCCTGGGGGTTGGGGACTCCTTGTGTAGAAGATTATTCCTGGGAATCGTAAGGTTTTTTTTCTATTTAAAGGTTGACTATTGAACAATGAAATCTTTAACTTAAACTCTTGGTTGTCTCTTAGATGAACACAGAAGCATAATTTTATATTAGAAACCAACCAACGGTGCACACACGCGCACACACACACACACACACACACACTTCCAGCTACCATCCAGAACACAAATTACTTCTTACAATGAATGCTTACAACAATTGATGAATACGAATCATGAAATATATGCAATAATATATTACTTGCATAATTCCCTGACATATTGACTGCTAAAAACTAGCTCAGTTGTGCCTCTGGAAATTGGTAATGGTGGAGGATTATTCTTTGGAAACATTTTTATATTAGCATTGGGAATTTTGAAGCTTTATTTTTCTTTGCATATTATTAACGTGTCCCTTACTCAACTTTCATTGACACAGGTGCCAGATGCTCCACCAGCCTATGATAAGAGCTCCAGCAGCCTGTTGCCACCACCATACGCACCATAGGAGGAATTAATCAAGTGCTTGCTTGCTTTAAGTAATTTCTAGGAGCATCTGGGAGGGAAAATGCAAGCTAATATGAATATTTTCGGAAATACTTGCTTAAGAAAATCTGTCCTCTTTTGCATGAAATGCCTAAGATGTTGAAGCTATAGCCTATGTATCTTCATTTTATATATCTTCATTCAATATAAGATTAACAGTAACATATGATTTCATTTTTATATATGTAATAAAGTTTACAAAAAATAAAAACCAGTCTTCTTGAAATCCATGGCAATGCTAAAAAAAAAAGGGAATCCTAAAGGTGCTTTTTCAAGAGGCAACCGGACTTTCTTGTTTTTCTTTGAAGATGTTTTGCTTCTTATCCAAGAAGCTTCTTCAGAGCTGAGGAAGAAGCTTCTTGGATGAGAAGCAAAACGTTTTCAAAGAAAATCAAGAAAGTCCGGTTGCCTCTTGAAAAAGCACCTTTGGGACAATCATGACCTGGATGACTGAGAATCTCCATAAACAAAAAGGGAAGTTAGCTAACCTTGTCTGATCTAGAAAGTTCCTCAAGATTGTGGAGACCACTTGGAAAATACAGAGCTATGAGCTATGGGGAAATGAATACAAATTTCCTTGGAGAACACAATGAAAAATCACTTCTACATTACGCCAAGAAAACTGCAAGAATGTATCTATATAAATTACCAGGAGTTAAATTCAATCTGAGGCAATTTTATATTTTAGACATTATATTAAAGGGTGCAGTACAATTTTCTGTGTATTTAAAACTTGTCATTTGATAGTGCCTATATACGCTCAATAGCTTTTAATTTTGCTACTTGTCTAAAGAAAAATAAGATCTGAAATTATGGTCTATCAGTCCTGTTCAATCTGGTATAAAATGTGCACACAATCACTTCCAGGGTATGGAAGTAGTCCTTTAGGGTGCAAAAACGTTTAATGATCCTTACATTTTGTTCTCAGAATATGTCTTCCTACTTACCTTTTTCCTTTGGGGCAATATTGAGAGAAAGAATAGCTAGGAGAAAAGCTTTAGTGAGGGAATTACGTAATTTACTATCAATAGTCTGCTCTGTTGAAACCCTATTCAGAATAATTCACAACAAAATATTGATATATTCCTAAAAATGAAATGGAAAACAAACAATTCAAATATTAATATGAAAGAATTAGCACAATTAATCAGGTATTAAAAGTCTCCTGAAACAATCATTTGCATTTTATTTGTTGAAAGGATTTTGGAGAAGCTGCTAAAAATATGCTCTTCATCTTCTAGATTAGGGGTCTTCAAACTTGTGGACTTCCAACTCCCAGAATTCCTCAGCTAGGCATGCTGGCTGAGGAATTCTGGGAGTTGGAAGTCCACAAATCATAAAAGGGTCAAGTTTGAAGACCCCTGTTCTAGATTGTTCCAGTTTTTCTGCAGTAAGATTTGTTAAAAAGTCTGCTATTATCGTTTTGTTTGTCTTTAAGCAATTAGGTTCCCACTAACTCACACCCTTATGTAAGAGTGGTAGGTGAGGGTACTGGTAGAAATACTCAGGGACACTTTATGGGTCAGATGACAACATTCAGTCTTCACGTAGTCTCCATATTTCTCAGCACTTTCAGATGGTGTTTTCTTGTTTTGTATTTCACGTTATTTTGCACTGGTGTCATATTGCTGTTGCATGACATGTACACCAGTTAGGGGCCTTTTAAAAAGCAGTATATAAATTTTAAAAATATCTTTATTAAATATGCATTTAACTTTGCATCTAAATCTAGCAATTTTAATTCATATTTAGACACTTAAGTTGTCGTCTGTTTAGGGGTAACTGAACTGTTTGACGAAGACCTGTTTGATGAAAGATCTAACTGGTTATGTTATAAGAGATTCATAACCTTTTCGTTATTTTAAAATTACCATACAGGATTTGAATTGGGAGCATAGTACTCCACTGTAGTAACTCTCTCCCTGTTATGCTCTCTTAAGTAATCTAAATTGGGTCACTTTCAGCAAATGAGTAACAGGTTACAATGACCTCTGCAGCTAGCAAAAAATCCAGGCAAATCTGGAAAATTGCATTAGGAAATGAAGGATTAGTTATTATTTCCTGGGCACCAATTTGTTTTTAAGAAAAAGACACCACAGATTTGTCTCACCTGACTCCTAGTTATCTGTAAAGCAACTGTAAAGAAACAGTCACAAAGAAAGTTATTATCAATTCAGAATTTATATTAAGTTACCACATCTGCCATACATGCCAAAGAAAAATAGTCTTGTCTTAAATCTTTTTAGTGATATGATCATAGGATTACAATACAAATATCATCCCCTCTTTTGGGAGGGGGCATTACTATTTAATTTTCAGAAAGACAGCCTGGGGCATAAGAGGCTATCTCTTTCATACACCAGGATTATGAGGAAGATGATGACTGAAGTACCCCAGGAAACAGGTGGAGCAACTGGAACTCCCAAGATGCTATTCCAAATCAGGAGGTAAACCAGGGTGAAGCTTCAGAAGGCTTCTGGAAAGAAGGTTTGAGATCTATATACCCTTCTACCTTATGGAATCAGCCAGATCTACTATATATAAAATCACATATGAATCTGAGATATTATATTCTAAGGTTCACTTCATGTCCTCTCTGGTAGGAAAATCTAAGTTCCTTGTTTGTAAAAAGTAGTTTTTAAGATTTTTATATATTGTTATGGCATTATGAGAATAAATATATAATCTTAAAGGCAGCATTAAATAATCTTAATGAGTGTTTGACAATTATGTACTATGATAGTTCTGTGTTAACCACAGTGCTCTCATTTCTGATCCAAGAGGAAACCCTAATTTTGAAATCTGAAAGTATATTTCAGATTAAGAGTGCTTTATGGCCACCATCCACAGGTGTTTAGCCATGAGTAGATCCAGTGATTCCATCCAAGAGGTACAGCCACTAACCACCAGTATGAAGCTTGTTTTCAGAAGATACAATCCACAGACAAACCATGGGTTCTTCTCTGATTTGTTCCAGACATAAATACTTAGTATGTTGAATTTGCAATGATATAATAGAAAACAGAGCAGAATGTGGCTTGAAGTGGCAAAAGCTATTGGTTGTGTTTGAAGAAAAGTGGTTGGTAACCACTGCATGCTAATACTTCTCTTATGAGAACTGTAACTAAACATACATCCACAAAAGGGGGGCGGGGCAGGGGAAAAAACCTGTGATGCAAACTGTGCCCCTTAACTACTTGTTTGTGAAATCCTAATGAATGTATGAATAGTGTGGAACTCACTATGGTGAGGAACAGATGACTAATATTTTCAATTTTGGCAATTCAAAGAAAGTCAACTCTCTTCATTGTCTACCCGTAATGATTGCATTATTGTACATCATAGTGTATTAGCTATTTAGGTTTCTTTGCCATTTTAATCAAGACAAACAGAAATGTTTATCTTTTAATAACCCATTTGAAATTGTGAACAAATGTTCATGTCCTATCTATGGCTACTATATTGTAACACTTTAGGAAGTCTATAAAAGATACACAGAAGAGCTGTAAAAGTTGAAGAATAAGAATCATAATTGTAAGCCATTTACTAAAGGGTAAATGCTATGTTATACTGGACCATATGTGTGCTTATGAGGCAATATTTTGAAACCTCCACTGATTTCTTAATACAAGTACATAGATATCTTACTGGCAAATATCCTTTCTCCACGGAGTATTATGAAGCAGAAATACAGCAACTTTGTTTATTACATACAGATCCTTCTGCATTATTGCTAAACAGTACACTTATCCAAAATTACTAAAATACTTAAAAAACTATACATTATGTAAACAAAACATAAATAAGACAGAGTAATTCTTTTTACACATGGTTTAGTCCATACTGTTAAGGAATTGGGATTATGTACAATTTTACACCATAGATTGCATTTTTGCAACACATCAATATAGAACATGGGAACATTTGAAAACAAAATAGAAAATTTCTAAATTATAAGAACAGATCCCAGTAAATGTGCTAACCAAGAACCAAACATCGCTTTCTATATCTTTGAACAGTTTCCCCCCCCCCTCTAATAAAAGCCTTTAAAAGCTTTGCTCTGAAAGATATTTCAAGAAGTGCTTTCTCACCATTTTTTGAAAAAAGAAAAACTGAAATGATCCTCAATCTAACATGAATTTTAGAAAAAATCAATGATGGCTTTGTGCACACAAATCCTTGAGATGTGACGGGTGTTTTAACGTGTTAACAGGTAACATTTTGTTGTTAACAGCAAACTGTGTAGCTGCTACCTATGTCGTCCTGGATCCCTTCCACTCATGAATTCTCAATGATATGCAAAAATATTTTTTTGCTTCATTGTTCTGTCTGCTCAAAACATGCCATTACATGCCTTGGGTTCATGGACATAAGTCAGATGTTTCAAACAGTGTACTTTAAAAAACAATTATAAATTAATTTTATACACATACACACACACACGCACACATACAAATGCCCCAAAATTTCAACGGCTCATTTACTTGAAATTCAAGATGCAGCTGTGTCTGGGACACTTATGCTGGAGTTCAGAAAATTGGGGAAGACAACAGCAGAATTCTTAGTTGTAGAAATAAGGTCAGCAGAGAAGGATGAAGACAGAGATGAAGTTTCTGATGTCGGAGTCTTTATAGCATTCAAAATGGCTCCTTCAGGGCTGACCATCAGTTTTTTAATAGATGTATCTAGGTGCAATACAGACTTACTGTTTTGTAGCTGTGAGGTACTAGTGTGGGTTGCAGGAACTAAAGTTGTTTTAGCTTGAGTAGAAGATGAGGTGACCACTACCAAAGATGTAGACAGTGTTGTTGCAAATGGTGGAGTGCCTGACTTTGAAGTATTGGCAATTATTTGTGGAGTAGCATGAACAATAGGCACAGGATTTGTAATCCCAAGAGAGTTCACAATTTTGGTAGAGCTTTTTAAAGGCAGTTTTGATGGCTGCCAGCTTAAGGAATTACCCATCACTTGTGTAGTCTTCTGGGGAGTGGGAGCAGCAAAGGATACACCTTGAAATCCATGGCCATTACTAACAGTTAAGAGAGGACCAAGTTTTGGATTTGCAGAAATGAGAAGAACGTGACTACCAGCTCCAAGGCCCTGAGATGGAACAATAAAACGAGTACCACTGATCATTATTTGGGTTCCAGGTGCCAAAGGTGTACAGGTGTTAATTATGATTTTCTGCTGAATATGGGATTCATTTAATTGGCTGCCTACATTATTAACTATTGATGGTGAGGATGGAACAGTCTGAACTGTAGAGGTACCAGGAGCACAGGAGAAAGCTGTCTTTACATTAAGTGGCACTGATGGGCAAGGCAGAGGAACTAAATTAGAAAAATTAATCACTTTACTTGCACTGGGGGATGCTTTTTGAAGTTTCTGAGTACTTCCATTTGTTGGCACTCCGGCTGAAATTCCTGCAGGCTGAAACTGAGCTAGAGTGGATTGTTGACTTTTTGAATGGGGCACACATTGTGAAGCAGGTGGAATTGCTGGCAATTGAGGGACTGTATGCAACATTTTAGGGACACCATTCACCGGTCCAGGCAAGGAAACTGTTACTGGCAACTGAAAAGGAGATGATAAACTTGAATGAGAAATTGTTGGTTGAGGAGTAGAAATCAGTACAGATGAAGCTAGGTGTCCTGTTTTCACAGTCGATATAGCCACAGTACTTCCAACATTAGAGGAGGACATCCGTGTAGTCAAAACTGGTATTATTTTTGCTGGGGGTTCCATTCCATCTGCCAAAATAGTAGGCCGTGTTCCAGTAGTAGCTCCACCCAGTGCCACAGCAGTAGTATCTAAACATGGGCTGCTGGTTACTGTAGTGGTATTTACTGCTTTTGCTGCAATGCTTTGACATGCCAAACTCGAACATACAGGAACTAAACTACTACTGGTTGATAATGGGAAAATTACATTATGATTATTTTTGTCTTCCAAATCTTTTGGTGCTGTAGACTGCAAAATGTTAACTGTTGAAACATTCTGAGCATTACCTGTACTATTTATAAAGGCCTGACCAATATTAAGACCTATTTTAACATCTTTTACTTGAGAAACAGTTGGCGATGTATTTACTTTTAATGATGATCCCACAGTAGATGGAAGAAGGACAAGCTGAGGTTGCTCTGTGCTTTTCACATATGTCTTACCAATGGAAGGAGGGAAAGTCTGTTTAAGTGGTTCTGTTGTTACACTTGCATTTGACTGAATACCGGCAAGTGGAGTATTAATGAAAACCAGTTTCTGTGCACTAACACCAGTGGATGTTGGAGTAGGAATTAAGTTGACTCCTGTAGCTCCACACACAGGAAGAAGCGAAGGATTTGTGACTAACATAAGTTTTTGAACTTGAGTACTACCCAGACCTCTGCTGGTAATGGAAGTGACTTCAGGCTGTGCAACAGAATATTTTGCATTATTTACATTGACTTGTTGATTAATAAAAGAAGCCTGGGTAGTGCACGTGGAACTCTGCCCAACATTTTCTGTAGATAAGCTCACTGCATTACCAGAACTGTTTGGTGGAGCTGTCATGACAATGTTTGACGATATGGAAGATAAGAATGGAGAGGAGGATCCATGTAGAGTTTTTGATACTCCTTGATTCACCACACCACTATTATGAGAGTGCCCAAATGTAACTGTTGTGTTTTTCCCCTTTTTTGGATTTGCACAAGAAGGAATAGTTGGAATAGAAGAAATTGCTGGAGACATTTGAGCAAGCGTTGGCAAGCTAGGTATCGCTTTTGTCACAGTTGAAACAGTAGAAGTTGACAACTGTGTGGATTTGGGCATTAAAAATGCTTGAAGCTGAGGTGCGTATGTAAAAACAGATGGAGAGAAGTTACTAGCAGAAATTGGCTCTGAATTTGTTTGCACTTTCACGATTCCTGTGTTCCCACCACGTGTCCTAACAAGGATAGACTGTGAATCTCTTATGCAGATTGTTTTGAGCTCTTGTTTTGTTTCACTAATGTCAGCAGTATTTTGTGGGGAGGAACTGACTGTTGTCAAAGTCTGAATGGCTGAAGAAACAATAGGTGAAGCAACAGGGCAGGAGGCAGCCGAAACAACAGTCTTGGTAATTTTTACAGTCTCGCTTTGGTTCATTTTCACTACTGATGGTAATGTGTTACTAGTGGAGGTGATAGAGGGCAGCAGCGAAATTCTACTCACTGAATCAGCCCCTTGTGGCAACTGGGTAATATTTTTTTTAACATTTGTATTAGGCAGAAGTGTAGTAGCAGCATTTATTGAAGAAGTTGGAATAGGAGGGACTAAAGTAGTGTTGGTATCTGTTGACAGTGGAACAGAAATGCAGTGTTGTTCAATCGTATTTTGCTGTAGGGGTTGGTTTTCTTTTGCTCCACTTTTATTTTCTCTGTGCTGGATAAGAAAATTTTTAGGCAAAATAAGGACTTGCTGCATGATTTTCTCTCCCGTGTTTTTTTCTCCTGACTTACCATCAACTAAAGGCTGCATCTGAATCTTCACTGAATTATTGTGCAGGTCTACTGGCATGCAATGGCCAGCTGGCATTTTGTATAACACTTGCAAAGAACTCTTTGAACTGGTCTGGCAGGGCAATTCTGGTTTAATTGGAGAAGAACTCACTGCTGATATAATCAGTTTTTCAGAGGTAAAAGTGCTTCTACCTACTGTAGATGGCAACTGACTTGTTAAGGCCACTTTGTTCCCAATATTCTTAGCAAGCAAGGCCTGGATAGGTTTGGTCCCTTTTATTAAATGTCGTACATATGCTGTAGAGTCTGTCATGTCCAATGATTCTGAAGCTGAAGATTCTATCTGCTTATTCAAGCAACTCTCAGTTGACAGATCATTTTCAATACTATGGATGGTAGCATCATTTGTGCTTAATTTTAGCTTTTTCCTTGGTAAAAATTCATTTGTGCTGTCATCTAGGTAATAGTTTTGCTTGGATTGGCGTTTAACAGATTTAGGCACTATCTTCTGCATTTCTCTACAAGTCAAATCTTTTTTAAATGGTCTGGATTTTCCTGAACCAAGGTCCATTTCTGGTGATTTCATGTCTTCTAGGAGAAAAAGAAGAACCAAAAAGGGAAGCATTTTTAGAAAAGCAAACAATCCTTCTTAATTGACCAGATTACACTAACACTGTTGTTCCAATCAACAAAAGAAGTTTTGGCAGTACAATTTATGATGTGCTCAAAAACTTAATTATTTTAGTTTTGTAAATGTTCATTTATTTTATACTCAATTTAATATTTAAGCATTTTCTGAAATTATTTAACTCAACAGAGATAATATCCCATTGTTTATCCCAGGGAAAGAAAAAAAGAAAGAAAGAAAGAAAGAAAGAAAGAAAGAAAGAAAGAAAGAAAGAAAGAAAGAAAGAAAGAAAGAAAGAAAGAAAGAAAGAAAGAAAGAAAGAAAGAAAGAAAGAAAGAAAGAAAGAAAGAAAGAAAGAAAGAAAGAAAGAAAGAAAGAAAGAAACTTTATTTTACCATTGGAACCTGTGAAAACAACATAAGTTGATTTGTCAAAATTAATTAATTTTGCTTCAATTTGCACAATACTCTAAAACAAAAGAAATGGTTATTAAAAAAGATAACTATTTTGTTATGAAATTTCATCTTGTTAAACAGCTGAAGTCTATCATACTCCACCAATCAATCACAGGGTAACAAATGCACTTACCAGTATCCATATAGTCTCTTTTCAAAAATTCTGTGTGCTCCAAAGATTCACTGGTAAATGTACTGGAAACTTCTTTGACAGTATTTATTTCACTATCCTCATTAATCCACTGTTCTCTAGTAAATTTATCATGATCCGGCTGCCGTCTGAAGTCATCGTAGTCTTTTTTTAAGCGAGACCTTTGATAGAATATTGTAGATAGTAAGAATTTTGTTCTTTTCATATTAATATTTAAAAACAAGTAAAAGATTGGTGAATTCTTACATTTTACATTTACCTAAAAGATTCAGTTAATTACCTGTTTCTATGAAATGCCTTCATTAATTTTGGTTCCCATGGTAACAACTCATTTAGCAGTCGTATCAAAGTACAGTGGAGTTCTTTTACAGCTTGCTTTCGATGATACCATCTTCCCTGTAAATATGAAAACGCTTATTACAGAGTAAATTTTAATCAGTAAGGATAAAATGTGCAACTTCAGGAAGAACAACACTATGGATCTATTTTGCAGTAGTCAGTTTCTCATTAATTACTGCAGGAGATGTCTAGTGTTCTACTGAAAATTCAAGTAGAAAAAGAATATAGAACTAAATTACTACAACATGATTAATCCTTTCTTTTTCTCTCTCTCTTAACTGTAAGATGTCACTTTATTTACCATTGTATGTGCCAATTAATAATTACATAGAACACAGATCAGAATTAAAACTATATAGCATAATGAATGTCTATTTCAATACAAATGCCCAAGTATCATAAATCATAAATCCAGCCGCTGCTACCGAATGCCAGATTGGTCTATAAAAAGACCTTCTCATCCACGATTTGATGATAGAGCCAACCTGAAATGTATTACTGAGACCTGCCTGGGTCCGAAAGGGGGTTTGCCCTTTCTGAAATTTGCCCGGCTGAGTTTCAAGTGTGGCATCAGCTGAGATTCAGGGGCAGGGGTATGGAGATTGTTATAAGAGAATCTTGAGAGGTGTTTGAATATTAGTAGCTCAGGTTGGTAATTGGGCTGTTTGATCTTCGTGCTTGGCGATTTGGCTGCAAACGTTTCGGCTCCATTCGGGAGGGACACCTTCAGTGTGCTTTGAATCTCTTAATAGTTTTCAGGGAGCATGCCCCAGAGATCTCCAGTTGTGAGATCTTGTTCATCCAGCTGGACTCTAGGGATCAGTTGGGATTGCTGCTTTTGTACCAACCTCCCTGCTACACAGCAATATCCGTGCCTAAGTTCCTTGACTCCTTTTCTGGGTTGGTGGTGGAGTTCCCCAGACCTATGCTTCTGGGGGGACATAAATCTGCCTTTCCGAGCAATAGGGTCTGAGATGACTTGGGAGTTCCTGATTTCCATGGCAGCTATGGGCCTATTCCAATACCCAGAGACCGACCGGGGAGAATGGTCACATTCTGGATTTGGTGTTCCTGTCAGAGCAGTGACAATGTGATCTAAAATTGGGAGAGCTTTAGTGTCCCCTTTGATATGGTCAGATCATACCCCGATTTTGATGGGATTCTCTACTGCTACCACTCATTACAGGAGGTTGGACTTATTGGAATGGTCTGCCCCTGGTGACTGATGGACCCAGAGTGGTTTCAGAATGAGCTGATGATTATTCTTATCGGTCTGCTGCACAATCCATTTGAAGCGTTGGTTTCTGCTTGAAATAAGAGGGCAGCTGAGGACATGGATTGGATCATGCCTACACAATCTCTCCTCTCACAGATCCCTTTACTCTCTATGGTTTACGGAGGAGTTGAGGGAGATGAAATGGGAGATGCCTAGTGCAGTGCTAGTGCTCAATAAGGAACTTAACTGGACAAGGTGAGTGCTGCCATTGAGACCTAACTAATAGAGGTAAAGATGTGAAGCATTAGTACTTCCCTACCCTTTTTGCATTTGCAAATTGCTGCCCTGCAGTCCTGTTTCAGGTGACATAGGCCCTGTTGGATAGAGACCATGGAGACCCTCTTACAGAGGCATGCACAGGAATTTGTGCAGCATTTTTTGAATAAAGTTGCTTGAATTCGTTCCCACTTGGATGCTGGTTATGTTGCAAATCCAGAGAAGAGGCCTAGGGCATAATCTTGTCCAGTTAATTGGGAATGGTTTGAACCTATTGGACCTGAGGAAGTGGCCAGGTCCTTAGGACTATGAGCTTGGCCCCCTGCTCCTTAGATCCATGTCCCTTCTGGTTTGTTAAAGCAGCTGGGGGATGTTGTGTGAGTGGGTTCTGGCAATGATTAATTCTTCTTTGTAGAAGAGGATTGTCCCTTTGTCTTTTAAAGAGACCTTGATTCATTCCCTCAAGAAACCATTGTTGTATCCCACTATACTGAACAATTTTAATTCAGTATCTAACTTCCCTTTTTAGGGAAGGTGGCAGAGAAGGTGGTTGCACAGCAGGTTCAGATGACCTTGAATGAAGTAAATTATCTGAATCCCTTTCAGCCAGGATTCAGAGCCAGATATAGAATGGAAACAGCATTGGTCTAGCTTTTGTATGACCTCTGGTTTGGGCAGGATGGGGGTAGTGAACCCATTCTTGCCCTACTTGACCTCTCAGCAGGTTTCAATACTATCAGCAACCGTATCCTTCTGGATTGGCTCAGAAGATTGCGGGTAGGCAGCATAGTGTTATGCTGGTCTGCCTCCTTCCTTCGGGGTTGATTCCAGTGATGACAGGGTTCAATGCTTTCTCCTCTCCTCTTCAACATGAGGCCACTGGATAAGTTCAACTGTCACCACAGGGTGAGGTATCATCAGTATGTGTATAACACTCAATTTTATATGTCCACCACTGAGGAATTAAGCAACGCCATGAAAGTCTTATCATGGTGTCTGAATGTTGTGAGGGTCTGGATGGGGAATAATAGGCTTCAGCTGAACCCTGGCAAGACTGAGTGGCTTTGGTTTTGGGAGTCCATTGTTTCTACAACTATGCCATCTTTGGTGCTGGATGAGGCTGCATTGCCACAGGTAAACACAGTGCACAACCTAAACTATGGCTCTTGATCGACGAGCAGGTAGTAGTGGCTAAGGGGGCTTTTGCACAGCTTCATTTGTGCACCAGTTGGGCCTGTTCCTGGATCGGCAGGCCCTGCTCACAGTCACTCATGCCCTGGTCACCTCCAAATTCAACAAATGGAGTGTGCTTTCCATGGGGCTGCTCTTGAAGAATACTGTACCTGGCAGATTTAGCTGGTACAGAATTCAGCAGTGCAGGCTCCTAGAATACCGAATGTTCTGTGAGCTGCATTGGTTGCCAGTCTGCTTTCAATTCGAAGTTCTTGTTTTGATCTTTAAAGCCTTTCATGTATGAGACTGGGCTATCTGAGGGACTGCCTCTTCCTGGATACATCAGCCCACCCTATTAGATCTGCTAAAGGAGGTATGCTGCAGATACCATCAGCTAGGGATCTACATTTGGTGGGTCCCAGAAAGTGTGTCTTCCCTATTGTGGTGCCTACCTTATGGAACATTTCCCTCTGAAATTAGATTAGCTTCATCCCTTTTGATATTTTGGAAGGCCCTCAAAACCTGGTCATTTTATCAGGCCTAGTGCTCCCAAGGAACTGGAAAAACGCTTAAATCACTCCATTGCTGAACTGGCTATTTTTCTCCTCTCTTCTCCTAAGATCTGAATTGAAAACCTATTCTATCCTTTTTGTACCTGCATGTAATATCACAACACATGTACAAAAAGGGTGGAGTTTGCATTACAATGACATGATGATTCTTTTGTCATTTGCCACTCTTTAGTCCTCCTCTGATTGTGGAGCTCACTTTGTGTGGGCAGACAGGAACGTCTCCAGATAAAAAATGATTGTCCTCTAAAACTGCGTTCCCCAACTTTTCCGGTTCCATGGACCAGCAGTGGTGTTGGGGGGGGGGAGGAGGGGATGGTTTCGTGTGCGCGCCTGCCACTTGCACAAATAGAGCTTCATGTGTTTGCCTGCCACTTGTGTGGACCAGTTTCCAACAGGCCACGGACCGGGACCAGTCTGCGGACCCTGCTCTAAAAGTTTCTTACTGTAACAACAGCAATTAGCATTGCTTAGTTTCTTTTGCTGTTGACATTCCAAAGGTGGTTTAAGGAAAAGAAGCAATAAAGTGCAGATTAACAAAGTCTTTAAATATGAAAGATATAAATGGCTTTTTTTATAATATATATTTAAAAAGGGGGGGGGGATCAGATAAACCTGGAACTGGCCTATTTATTTCCCTCAGCTGCTCATCTACTTTCAGTCCTAACTTACATATTCCTAGTGACGTGACCAATCCTTTACCAGAATTTCTCCCATGATTGATTATTGAGGTTTTCTGCTGTAACTCATTTAAACCCATGTCCACTATTTATGGCTTGTATGCTTGTACTGCCAGTTTAAAAATAAGGCACCTAACTTTAAATTTAACATTCCTCATAGCTATACTTTACAAGTTATCTTTTTAGAAACAAGAGTTTAATAGGCAGCATATGTTAGCAGACACTATCCCAAAATTTATACTGTACAACATAATTTTAACATAATGTTAAATGTTCACAATCTTGTGGGGCCGCATTAGTAGCTGTCCAGGCATGGGTTGGACACGTTTGCTGTACAACATGATCCTGAACAGTATATTATCTATAGGACCAATTATTACCAAACCCAATTACTGATCTACAGTTATCAACATTTTAGAACAAAGAAATTATGGTAAGGTACAAGCAGGAATATGAGTTTGAAAAAATGAAGGCAAAATACAATGGCAAATGCAGCATGAATGTAATCTCTTACACTACTCATACAGCCAGATCCATTCCTAAACAATTTGTTTACTGAGGATTTGGAAGTGGTACCTATTATTTACTCACATTTGCATGTTTTCGAACTGCTAGGTTGGCAGAAGCTGGAGTAAGAATGGGAGCTCACCCCATTGCATGGCTCTTGGGTCTTGAACCTGGGCTTCCGGCTTTCTAGCTGACAAGCCCAGGGTCTTAACCACTGCACCGCCCTGCTAAGAGGGAGTGCCTTGCTCAAAATCTCCCAGATGATTTTCATGCTACAGGGAAAACTAGAACCGGAGTTTCCCTTGCTCCTAACCTAGCACCATAACACTTTTTACCATGCTGGATTTTACAAATGAAGAAAACGTATTTTTTTAAAAAAAATCTCACCCCAGAATATATTTATAGGACTAGACGGGGCAATAGTCTACATGATAAGAATCTAAATTTAGATTAAATAATCTAGTTGATATTTTAATAGCAAAATCTTACATCTATATTCAAAAGTAAAATCCACTAAGTTCAGGGTAGCTTAGAGCCAGAAAAATGAGCCCTGCAATATATCTAAATATATTCCTGATCACTTCACAATTGGTATGGTAAAATGGCCAGGACTTTTTCATTTATTTATTTTCATTTATTTTATTATTTACAAGAATACACTAAGCATGCATGAAAAACAAAATGTCTGCTATTTTGTTCCATGGGCTATGAAATAAAAATGGAGGCCACTGACTGTCCATTTCAACTTATTCCATAGCAAACTAGAATTCTTTGGGGCAAAGTGGAGTTCTGCAATATTTTTGGCCACATCTGTATAATATGGGTTGCCCTTTCAAAACCATCTGGAAGCTACAAGTGGTGCAGAATGTGGCATCACAGACAATGAAGGAAGTGTCATTTTATAGTTCATTGCTTTCCAAGCTGTATTAGCTGGCTCCCAGGTGCTATTCAAGAAGCCGGCTATCACTGTCATTTAACAAAGCACTTTTGGGGTGCAGCCTGGCTATCTGTGGAACCACTTATCTCTAATTGTTTCTGCCCATCCAGTATGATCAGGTAGGATGGATGTGCTCTTGGTCCTGTCATTTAAGCAATATCCTCTTATAGGATCCAAGAAGCATAGCTTCTCTGTTGCAGCACTTGTTCTCTTATGACATTCAAGAAATCACTAAAGTATAATGTAATGGTTTAACTCATTTGTTTAATTGGGTTCGCTTTATCCAGTTTGAGGACTTCTGTGAACAGATTATGTTTTAGGTTGTTATTAATGTAAAAATGTTGATTGTTAAAAAGGGTTCACAAACTTTTTAAGCATCACTGTACTTGAATTTCAGTTGTATGTTTACTTGCACAGAAGTATTACTGAAAGAAAATGTTTACTTATGAATAATCTTACAAGAATTAGCTTATAGTATTAACTCACATCCTAATACGTGGCTGAGCAGAAGTCTTGTCTACTTGCTAAGTGAAACATTTGTTAACTGAATTTTGCCCCATTTATAATCTTTCCTGCCACAGTTGTTAAGTGAATCACTACAGTTGTTAAGTTAGTAACACGGTTCTCAAGTGAATCTGGCTTCCCCATTGACTTTGCTTGTCAGGTCGTAAAAAGTTATCACATGACCCCGGGACAGTGCAACCGTCATAAATATGAGTCAGTTGCCAAGCATCCAAATTTTGTTCACATGACCCATGGGGATGCTGTAACAGTCATAAATGTGAAAAACAGTCATAAGTCACATTGTAAATTTGAATGGTCATTAAATGAACCATTGTAAGCCGAGCACTATCTGTAATTTCCCCCTAGTTTCATGAGATAAAATCCATAATGTAGTAAAGTGATACAGTTATGTTTCCTATTTGGAAGTCTTTCAGGAGGCAGTTTTTGATAAATCTGTTAGGAGATTGGAAAAAAATAGGCAATATAGAAATCTAAAGGTAAAGGTAACATTATAAGGTGTAATTAGAGATAATGCTCAAATATTGGTATTCAAATATTTTCCATTTAAATTAACTAGGAACCAACAATGTATCATAGTTAAAATCTTTTACAGTTTTTCATGATTTAACTAATTAGAAATTAGAGAGTCAATTGCCTTCAAGATGTTGCACTGTCCCAGTCAATATGTTCAATGGTGGAAGACACTAGGAATTTTTGTTCAGTAACAGCTGAAAGACCAGATCTAATTATTGAGAAACCTTTGATTAGCTATCTAAAAGAAATGATCTTAACAAATAGCTTTAATATGATGCATTAAGAAAAAAAAATTAAAACACATACCGATTTCTTTTTAATATGTTCAATATCTTTGAGTTCATTCTCAATTTTTCTAATTAATTCCCTGAGTTCATCAAGATTAGTGCAAATAAGCTGGAATAAGAGAAAAAAGTTAAAACTATTAAAAATCAGAGACATGCAGCACAATCTATTAGAAAATAAGTATCACTGCACTCAATTATTTACAAAATAATTGAATAAATGTTGCAAATATAAAGCACCAGTTAGATTTTGATTCCACTGAGCATACTCAGCTCTCATTGGTCTGCTCATACGAGTTCTTCCCCTAAAGTATATCTGCACTTTTGTTAAGTTTAGATGCCATTTGGTTCCATAAAAAGTGGTGGGCAGACTTTGTGCTACATATTGTCCCTAATGATGCTGAAAGTCAGCAGTAAAATGAAAATAAAATTGATGTAATTTTTCAGGTATGAAGGGATTTTAAGGATATGAGTGGTTGTTATTCTGCATCCCAGAGGCCTTCCAACTCTACTGTAACTATAAAATGCTCTCAAATAGTTCAATTCTGAACCCTCTTCTGGAGGGAATAAAATATGGGAATGGCAGAATCCTTCCATTCCTATTATACCACATATAATTTATTTATTTATTTAATTTAGCCTACCACCACAAACTCTGAGCAGCTATTTTAAAACCAGGCCAGAATATCTCAGTTGTGTCACTGCTGGCTTGTGGCCCCCAAATTATTATATAAGGATTCACAGTTGGAAAATGACCAGTCCATCAATATATGTAATAAATATTAAATACATAATATACCGTGGGGTCCTGGTGCTCTCTGGGCTTGGTTGTTTTCTTGTAGATGTTTCACTATCCAAATAGGCAACATCATCAGTGCTAGAAAGGGAATGGGGTCTGTTTTCTTTATATACAAGTGGCTTGCACTGTCAGTGTTGGTGGGAATGGTCTTGATTGAATTGTTGTTTACTGTTGGGTTGCTTGTCTGAGTCGGTAGTTTCTTGACTGGGATATTGTTTACTTTTTGATCATTGGTCTAGTGCAGGGGTAGGCAACCTTGGCTCTTTTATGACTCGTGGACTTCAACTCCCAGAATTCCCGAGCCAGCATGGCTGGCTTGGGAATTCTGGGAGTTGAAGTCCACGAGTCATAAAAGAGCCAAGGTTGCCTTCCCCTGGTCTAGTGTTAAACTTGGTGTTAATCTCTGCTCATCTGCGTGTTGATTGCTGGTGAGGAGGTGTTTTATCTTAGTGATTTATTTTTGGGTTTTTGATTGTCTCTTTGAATGCTATTTAAATGTTGTTTATCTCTGTTGGTGCCTGTTAATGGTTGATTTGTCTGAGTGCCAAGATTTCAGAAATTCTTTAGCAGTTTTGGACTTGGCTTGGTCTAGGATGTTCACAGCTCCCCAACTGAAGTTATGGTTAAGGAGCTTTAGGAGCTAAGAGTTTTCATCATGTCCTCTGACTGGTAGTTGGTGTTCATGGATGTACCACTAGCATATAAAATGAGAACAAACCCCATTCCTTTGTAGCACTGATGATATTACCTAGTTTGGTAATGAAACATCTGCAAGCTTGGACAGCATCAAGGTTTCCACAGCTTAACCCTGAGTTACAATATTCTCTTCCATATAATCTTCCTCTGAAACAAATTCTCAGATTATTGTTACATGCAGGGGTCACTGGATCCTAACCAATACAATTCAGAAAAATCTCTGTAATTTAGATAAAATATTCTATGATTATTTCAGGAAAAATTCTTTTGTTTACTGTTTATTATTAATTTGGTAATGTTAATTTAAGTATTATTTAGAGTGAGGGAGGTATTAACCAGTCACTGTAGAAGTTACAAATTTTCAAATCATTTATTGAACCGAATAAAACCCAAAAGGTATTACCTGGAATTCTGGGACAATAGGCTTTGTAATAGATTTCCTTTTCTTTGTAACTGCTTTTTTAGATATGGATTTCTTTCCTTTAAAGGGGGAAAAAAGATTTGTAACATAACTATATAAATTCATGTGTGTAAAATATGGATTTGAAAATTAATTTGCAACAGTTTGTAAGAATCAAGAATGTTTCAGTCATAGTAACTCTCCAGACAACTACTATTGTAAGGCTTTGTATAAGACTTTCATTCAAATTCAAGATTTGAATTTAAAAAAAATCACTCTTTTATTCTTTTCAGACTAGTAATATTCTAGTAATGTTGGATTTATATTGAAGGACCCCTTAAAAAATTTTTTTTTAAAAACCAATATTCTCAGTTTCACTCATATATATATGTCCTTTCTCTTCTTTCTCTATACTTACATATACAATTCACATCTTATCTGACAGAATTCAAGCCTAAATTTTTAAAGAAAGCAACATATCCTGCATCCAGAATATTCAAAGCAGATAGGAGCAGAAAATCCTAATTACCCTTAAAAGTAATAACTGACTTTGACATTCAAAAAATACATTTAAGGTCACAAGCTGACCCATAAATACAGGTAGTCCTCGACTTCTGATAATTGAGTCCTAAATTTCTATTGCTAAGTGAGACAGTTAAGTGAGTTTTCTTGCCACGATTGTGAATTACCGCAGTTGTTTAGTTAGGAATATGGTTGTTAAGCGAATCTGGCTTCCCCACTGACTTTGCTTGTCAGAAGGTCACAAAAGGTGATCACATGACCCGGGGACAATGCAACCGTCATAAATATGAGTCTGAATTTTGATGACATAACCAGGGGGATGCTGCAATGGTTGTAAGTGTGAAAAACAGTCATAACTCACTTTTTTCAGTGCCGTTGTAACTTCAAGTGGTCACTAAATGAATTATTGTAAATCGAGGATTACCTGTATTATGCAAACTATTGTATTTGGATTCAGATTAGATAGCTGTTGAGTATAATAGGCTACACTTGATGTAGGAGGTTAGGTTGATGGTAATTCTATTTCTGAAAAAAGAAAGAGATGGAAGATAACTTCATGTCTTCCAGATACTTTACCCTATAAATTTCAAAATTCCTTGTCATTGGGGCTGCATCTGGAGGACATCGGCTGCTCCTTCTTGATCTGTTTAGTTGCTGTTCTAGTTGAATACCCTTTCTACCCATTCTTGATATATAAGTAAATAGTGAATACAGCTGCCTCTGTCTGTTCTAAACATCATGCAGTCAAATTGCTGCAGAACAGAAAATTATCAGCAAACATGGGAAAATCCCATGTTTGCAAAACCTCAGTGCCCTTAGTACTCAAGGAATGTTGATTGTTGGACAACGGAAAAAATCAAACACAAAACAGGATTGGGCACAGGGTAGGTCATTTTTTAAAAAAACTTTTCAAGACCATGGAATACTGAAAGAGATCTATTAACTTTCTTCAAACTGTATGGCTACTGTAACTGTGACTGGAAACATGCTTGGTGCAATCCGGCTTGGAGAGACAGGTATCTGTCTTCTTGCTGTGCCTCTACTTCCAACTGCTTTGTGGTCAGAAAGGGGAGGAAACAGTTCCATTTACTTTATGAATTGAGATGGTCACCACTTTACTGATCAAAGTGATAAATCAAACTTCCCCCACAGCAATTTGGCAACAGTGTGGGACTGTGTGTATAAGGATGAAGTATTTTTATGAACATTCAGTGTACACTTCGAATGTTTTTATGGAAAACAGCTGTTCCCAGAGTATACATTAAGAAACACTGGAATACCACTAACTAAAAACATTTCACATTGTTAACGTTTTATTGCAAGGTCTTCTTACTGTTTGATATTGGTAGTAAATAGTCAGTTTGGCTGGAATATTTTATACTTCCTCCTCTATTATCTATTTCATATATCTGATATCCTATAAACCTATGTCTTCAAAGATGAGACAGTAAATTCTTATAAGCAAATGAATGACCAAAAAAAAGCATTTATATTTTTTCCGATTGTCATAAGTCATATAGAAATGATACAGTATGATATCCTTACATTATATACATTACAGGTGTTCAAATTGCAATGAATATATTCCTTTTGTGACCTATTTGATAGAATAGAATGTATAAACTACCCTCTGATCTTGAAATTACTGAAGTTCAAGCTAACTAATGTTGTTCAATTAACTATTGTTTTAAAATAAACTTTCCATTTGAATGTTTTGAGAACATGGGTAATCAAAAGTTAACAGTTCTTCAAATTTTTCTTTCACGTTGGACATTTTAAGCAAAACCAATCAGACAATCATATGTCCAAAACCAAACCCTAATATCAATAGTAAGAGGCCAGATAGGGAAGTCAAAAATTTTAAGAGAATTTCTGCCTATTATGAAACTAGAAGTAAAGCTCATGAAGAGCAGAACTCAAAATAGTTGAATTCTGCTTAATTTTAGTCATTTGAGCCAAGTTTACTTAATATATCAATGGCTCAGAAACATGGACTCTATCTAATACATTATTTGAATAATGAATAGAAGCGATGCATTGATTTTACATTGTTGCAAAAAGACAGAAACCTTTTTTATGACAGTAATAGGGAAGTTTTAAAAAGAATGATCTTCAAATTTTGAAGAAATTGTTTTGCTTTTAAAGGCAGTTCTTGAAAAGAGGGTCCAGAGAGATCCATAAGTTATTTATTTATTAAATTTATATTTCCTGACAGTTGGAATACTTAATCAGTGGAATGACTTGCCTCCAGAAGTTGTGGGTGCTCCAACACTGAAAGTTTTTAATAAGAGACTGGACAACCATTTGTCTGAAATGGTATAGGGCAGGGGTAGGCAACCTTGGCTCTTTTATGACTCGTGGACTTCAACTCCCAGAATTCCTGAGCCAGCATGGCTGGCTCAGGAATTCTGGGAGTTGAAGTCCACGAGTCATAAAAGAGCCAAGGTTGCCTACCCCTGGTATAGGGCTTCCTTCCTGAGCAGGGGGTTGGACTAGAAGACCTCCAAAGTCCCTTCCAGCTCTGTTATTCTGTTATATGCCACCCATCTCACGATTCGAGGTGAGTCTGAGCAGCTAGTAATAATGTTGGTTCTTTCGCCTGGAATTTCTGCTGTGCTACATCAGCATGGTGGTGGATGAGTGAAGAACACTGAAAGTGTATAAACAATATAAAGTAATTGATGATATATTGCCATACGATGAGCTCTTAGGTCAGATGGCATTCAACATAGTACTGAAGAAGAGCTGAGGATCTTTCAGCGTGTTAATGGTGTTTATAATGTAGCTACATTAAAGCCTTCAGGAAGTCTAGTTGCTGATGTTGCCATGCAGGAAAAGAAAATCCAAAGCTGCAAAGACAGAATTACAAAGGAAATATGGAGTGTAAGAAGCACGAACAAGCTCAGAACAGAGAAATATGAAATGAAACAACTACACATTGCTAGTTTAGGTATTAGTAAACAGAACGAATTGGAATTGTACTCTGTAGGCATGTGGGAAAGACCCTGGGAGAAGGGAACACAGGTAAGAGACAGCTGGCTATTGGGTAGGGCAAGAGGCCCAGAAGGGACCCTCCTTAGTTTCTCAAGTGATGCTTCCTATCTGGTTTACTGGTAAGGCTGACAGATATTTTCAGTCCAAAGATCACAGTTTACTACTCAAGACACAAAAAGAAGTCGGAACGATTTTGCTTTCACAGGAAGGACATAGTAAGAACAATACTTGACTACAATGCAATCAATGACCAAATGATCTCCTGGTTAAGGTACCAGGCTAGAAACTAGGAAATTATGAGCACTAGTCTGCCTTAGGCATGAAAGCAAGTGGGTGACTTGGGCCAGTCACTCTCTCAGCCAAACCCACCTCACAGGAGTGTCGTTATGAGGAAAATAGGAGGAAGAAAGTGTATTTCATATGTTTGCCAGATTGAGTTATTCATAAAAAATAATAAAGGCGGGATTAATTTTTTTAAGAAATATACCAAATAAACTTTGTGAATAACCATATAATATGATTATTATCCAAGTTTATTCTCCAACCACTGATGCAGAAGAACAAGAAATTGATGAATTTTATGATCAAATTCAATTTGAAACTGACAGAACTGTAAGACATGCTACCTATGTTTGGCGATTAGAATGCCAAACTTGGAAATATTAAGGAAGAAAATGTAGCTGGCTGTATGGCCTAGGTCCTAGGAAATTAAAATAAGAACAACATTAATTTCTGCCAATCTAGTGATTTATTCATTGCCAACACAGCCTTCAAGTAACCAAAATGATATTTAAATCACCAGAGAGAGTACATAGTAATTGACTATATTATTAGTACAAGGAGGTGGAAGAGCTCCTTTATAAAAGTAAAGATATGGCCAAGGTCTGACTATGGAATACTTCACTAATTGCTCATGAGCAACTTCCAGGTTAAATTAAATTGGAAGAAAAAATCCAACCATTTTCCACCTCAAAGGTGCTTTTTTCAAGAGACAACTGGATTTTGTTTTTCTTTGAAGATGTTTGCTTCTCATCCAAGAAGCTTCTTCAGCTCTGACTAGATGGTGGGGAATGGAAAGATTTATATTCCTTGCAGACAACTGGTCATTTGCATTCTTTTAGAGAGTCATTGAGGCCACTTGGAGATTTATCTGTGTCCTCAGAGTCACTTGAGCAGTGCAAATGAGTGTGGAGCCTTCTTGGAACTGTTGAAAGGACTGTGTAAATCCTTCCATTTCCCACCATCCAGTCAGAGCTGAAGAAGCCTCTTGGATGAAAAGCGAAACATCTTCAAAGAAAAACAAGAAAGTCCAGTTGCCTCTTGAAAAGGCACTTTTGGGACAACCATGACCTGGATGACTGAGAATCTCCATAGACAACCTACTTTGTATAATAAGATCTTGATCATATACCCAATATTTTCAAAGAGAACATCCAGACTCATTTTGAAATCATGAACCTTGTGGATAGGGATCCAGAAGAACTTTGGAATGAACTAAAAGAAGCTGTTAAGAATTCGTGTGAAAAAGAGTGCATAAGAGTAAGGAAAAGAAGAAAGCAAATCTCAGATGGATAGTGGGAATTGCCAAGAAGAGAAGCTAAAGCCATGGAAGACAAAGATCTCAGGAAGAAATTTGACAAAGAATTTCAGAGAGCTGTTAGAAGAGACATAAAGCAGTATTATGACAGCTGTAAAGACACTGAAAATGGAAACAGACATACAAAAGCAAGCAAAGTCTTACAAAACATCACCGCATTGAGAAATAGGTTCCAACTTTGAATTGGTATGCTAAAGGATGCCGATAAAAGATAGTAATTGATTCAATTGGTAGTAACTGATTCAAAGAAGATCAAACAAATATGAAAGGAGTATCTTGTAATTCTGTAAAGTACAGTTATCAATATCCAATATACCTTGGAAGATATTCCCAACTTTTAAAAATCTCTAGTTTCAGAAGATCACTAGTGAGATCAGTATACTCTGATCATTACCAAATCAGAAGGTTACAGGAATAGAAAGAATATCTTCAAAAATATGGCAAGCAACAGAAGAAGAATCAGAAAGGATTCTAAGCAAATTATGCCAACAAATATATTGTGAGAATACACAGTGGCCAACAGATTGGAAAAGGTCAGTCTATGTTTTAATAGCAAAGAAAGAAAATGTAATAATAGACTCTGCAAACTATCATAAAATATCCTTAATTTCACATGCTAGCAAAATAAGGCTTAGGATCATCCAATGCAAATTAGAATCCTGTACGGAAAGGGAGGTGGCCAGATATGCAACCTGGTTTCAGAAAAGGTTGAGGAATATAAGACATTATTGTTGATGTGCTCTGGATAATTAAGACAGCCAAAGAATAGAAAAAAGGAGTTCATATAAATTTTATTGATTACAAAAAGCCCTTTGATTATTTTGATCATGGCAAGCTATGAAATGTTGTTTAAAAGTGGGAATCCTAGAATATATCCTTTTCCTCATGCAAAACCTATACACAGGACAGGAAACCACAGTTTTGATGGAATATAGCAAAAAAGACTGGCTCCAGATTGGCAAAGGAGGAAGAGATGGTTGTATACTTTTCCCTTATTTTTTCAACCTATATGTAGTATATATATTGAGGGAAGCTGGATTGGAAGATGAATGCAACACTGGGGAAGAAACATTAATAGCCTATGTAGTGCTGATGACACTGTTTTTGTAAAAATACAAATAATCTGTAAACTTAATATAGTTAGTCCTCAAAGTATGACCACAACTGGGATCGGAATCTCAGTTGTTGAAAGAAACTGACATTGAGTGAAATGCCCATGTGGCTGCTTCATTCAACAACTGCAATCTTGCACTCCTGGTTGCAGTCATTAAGCAATCTCCTAAGCAGATGGAGCGAAAGAGCTGCCTGCTGAGTTCAGTTCCCCTCTGTGCGCAGAAGGGAACTCCTCCGAATGGTTCCAGGAACAGAGTTCAGATCTTCAGAATCTGAACTCCATTCCTGCAGCCCTTTGGAGGAGTTACCCTCTCCTCTGTGTGTGGAGGGATGCTACCTGTACAGTCTAGGTTGGAAAGAAAGTCAAACTCAGAACAATTTTTAGTGCCAGCATTAAATGTTTACATAGAAAAACAATCAGCAAAATTATTTCCCCCTGTTGCTTTGTTCATCTTACCAGATTTGTGCTTCTTGTGTTTGGCTTTCTTTTTCATCATGAGTAACTTATTCTGGATCTCAGGTTTATAAGATTTTAATGAGTGGAGATGAATCTCGCGTTTTCTCTGAAGGCTTTCATTCAAAATATCTTTCAATTTCTTTTTCTTCTTTTTCTTCTTCTTTGCTCTTATTTTACTAAACATTAGTGTTTTCTGTTCTACCGAATTCTTTGAAGTCACTTCTTTAGCAACTTTGTGACAATTAAAGTCTGGATTGTCAGTCTGATTACCATTCACATGCATCTGGCATGTTTTAAGTGTGTTTTCTTTTAATGGGATTCCATCAATTTTGACAACTGAAGATTCACCACATTTTTCTTTGTTTTCTAGAATCCTGATTTCTCCTGGGCTAAGAGGTTCCCCCAAACCATCTTCTGAAACAATGCCTTTATCTTGATTTTCTTTACAACAATCTTTTGTAAAGTCACAATCCTTATGTGTTTTCTCTTCACAATTGTATTTGACTTCATGTTCTGGTATAACATTCAAGAGATTCAAGTGAACCTTTGCCAAGCAAAAATTTTCTCCAGGTTCTTGTTTCGCATGAGGCAACTGCTCTTTAGCACCAAATCTAATTTCCCCATTGCTTTTGGTGCCATACTCACATTGCATCTTCTCCAGTTTAATGCGTGGTACTCTTTTAACTTTAATTGGAGTAATGGGAAATTCAGGAGCATGAAAAGGCTTTTGCTTATAAATCCGTACGTCTGCACCACAGAATTGTGGGAAGTGAACATAGGCATGTTCTAAGTAATCATAACCCAGAATCACTTCCCTGCACTCATGAATAGGTTGACCAAGTACTGCATCCTGTACATCCTTTTGAGTCTCATATATAAAGTCGCAGAGGCCTTTAAGCAACCATACCTTCTGACAAAATGGAAGTTCATGAAATGGTTTTTCCTCCAAAGGACTAACTTCTCCAAGAACTTTGAAAAACTGAGGACAGAGGCCAAGTTTTTCTGCACAACTATCTGGACTATCAGTTTGCCCAACTGCTGTATACCACTGTTGTACTTTTTGTTTAAGTGCTGCTTCCCAAGTCCTGTAAGGAAAACTTGGTCTTCGATGCAAAGTAGATCTTCGATGGGGAGGACTTAACAAAGAAGTCATTATTTTAGACAAAAATGGACTACACTGAGGCATCAAAAGACAGCGTTCCAATTCATAAAATACTATTTCAGGCAAATTTAAAATATGTTGTGCTAAACAAAGAAAATGGCCAATAGCTGGAATTTCCCACATGTTTTCCATTCGAGTAGGAGCTGCTTGAAACAGAAGAGACTTCTCCCATTCTTCTATTTCTTTTTGACTAGCTTCTTCTGCCTCTTTTCTTTCTTGTTCTCGAAGTCTAAAAAAAATCAGGTTTAATATTAAAAGAAGGAAGACAAATGGAAAATAGCTTGTACAAAAAAGCAAAAGAAACTGTATAGTAGTATAATTAAGATTTTGACTGAGTCTTGGATAACTCATTACTTCTGTAATACAAAATCCACCAAAACAGCAACCTGTTTAGTTTGGACATTTTATTATCTTATTGCCACTGGATATTGAGTTATCCTTCAACTAGAACAAGTTTGGTAATGTAGCACCAAGAGGTGCCGATGCAGCATATGATACTGTATTTCTTTTGAAGCCCAAGATACATGATCCCTGACATCCTAATTTGCTATTTACGCTTATAGCATTATGTAGTATAAAGATAAAATATTATAACAGCAGATATTTGTTCTCAGTGCATTCACCAAAACAAAACAAATAGTCTGTTATTGGTGCCTGTATTTAGTGAACAGCTGATGGACTGAATACTAGCAAAACCTTGTTATTTATAATATATAATATTGCATAATATTATAAACATAATATAATATAATTACTAATGTATCAAATTAACTGTACTGAAATCTTATCACACTCATGCACAGGACAGGACTCTACTTCTAGTTGTTTATCATTACGAAGACTAAATACCGAGATCCCACAGTATTCTATGTAAAGGAAAAACACTTTCTCAGAATACTTGCCCATACAGTACAGTTTCACCTGCTGCAGTCCACATAATCCCACCTGCTACAGCTTCCTGGCCTTTATCCAAGCCAAACAGCTTTTTCTTTTAAGGAAATTAACTGTAAGAAGACAAAGGGTGGGAAAGCCCTGCCATTTCTGCCCTTGTATTTTTGGGACCCAAGTTCTAAAGAAATACACTTTAAATCCTACCAAAGGTTTCTTCATTTATAATGATCACCATATTGATAAATACATCAAAATACATTTTAAATCACAATATTTAACTTTGTCACAATCCATATTCCCAATATATTATCAAATAATTTTCCTATTTCAGACTACCGAATACTAAATCTTATGTTCTCTGCAACTGACTCTAACAGCATACTTTCAGTTTATTTTATATTTTATCTATTGTACCAGCTATTTGGTATCTGTTTCAATTACATTAGAGTCCTAATAATAAGGCACTTGGTCAATATCTCAATTCTTTGTCCTCTTTCTGCAACAGGTCAATTTCAATATAAGAGAAAAATCCTCAACTCATAAGCATTGTAGCAGCTACTGTAACTATTGATACAAGCACTGTCCCTTACATTCTGTGCTTCAGTGAATCTCAGAGCTGATTGGGTATAAGCCACTGACACCCGTGGCTTATACCCCTGATATAAGCTGTGGCTTATACCCCTGGTATAAGCTGTAACATTAATTGTATGTATGCTACCTCTAGATCACAGTTTTTGCTAAACAAATTCAAGGAAAAAACCCAGTACGTCCTGTACAATGTGAATCATTGAAACTATACTTCTGCATATAATAAAGCCAAAGAATATGTGTTCTATACCTTATACCTGAACATGCCCTTTCCTCAATAGTTCTCTCTCCAATTTAGAAGTTTATTTCATGGATGTGGTTTCCTTTTTCATCATAATACTGATTTCTTCTAAACCAAGATAGTATAATTAATTAATTAATATAATTTAGAATATTTTCAACTCCAGTGACTCTGGACAGCTTACACTAAAAAGATAAGAACAATTTAAAAAGAAACAAATCACAAGCATTCAGTGACTGTCTGAATGTCATCAGGGTGGGAGCGGAGTTCTCTGGAGAGGATGCTGTTCCTGAAGATGGGCATTACGAAAGAGAAGACATGCTTCCTAGGTTCAAACAATGTTCACCTTTCAGGAGATGGTCAAGTTAGATATAAATAGCATATCTGCTGACACGTAAATTAGAAATTCTGAAATTGCTTCAAGAACAAAAATTGCAGCCAAAGGACCGAATCTCTTTGGATACATTGGTACATACAGATCAGGAAGGCTCTCTGACTGTGCTATATGAAAAATTGCTTCCAAGAATTTGAAAGTAGCTCATTGGGGTATGGATGGCTGCAATTATAAAAAATATGAGAGGAATTAAAGGGAAGTTCAGAAGCAGAACTTTTCTACACTTAGATCTCAGCCTACATTTCATTCTAAATTTGTAGTCCCATAACCCATTTATAGGTGCAGGGCATTGATTCTCAAACTTCAGCCCAAAAGTCTGTAGAGGTTCCTTGAGTGGTCTATTGTAACCTTACTTTTTTTAAATTGCCAGATAGCTAGACAACTCCTGCCCCCCCCTTCAGTGTCTGTCTTCCCAAAACACTGCTAGTCAGCTGTCTTAGTACTTGCCTCCCCAAACAACCTTGATCAGCAAGTTTGTGGTAAGAGTTGTCATGCTGTCATGTTATATAGCATAGCCTGCATAAAATAATGCAAATGACAATTGAATATAGATTAAATGTTTTGATAAAAAATAGTTTTAAAAAGGGAGAAGGAGGGAAGTCATGCACAAATACAATTATAATTGTAATTTTATTCTATAAAGAATGAAAGCTCCCCTGAAAATTTAGGGAGACTGTTAATTGAGCAGTTCTCTTTTTTTCCTGTGAATTCTAGAAAGTTTGAGACACAAACAGAACTTCTATGCTTTCATCCTTGGAATAATTATGTGGATTGGTTCAAGATTACATATGCAATATCAAACAAGAAAAGGGTATTTTGTATATTTAAAACTACCTTAGCTTGGTTCATATATCGATACTTGATTATATTGATATGCTTTTGTCTTTACAATGACTAGATTTACAAATCAAAGTGCTTTTTTTAAACTGAGGTATTGATAATCCTCTAAACTGTATGCCATAACAATACACAGCCAAGCACTTCTAATACTGCAGCCAATTTTAGTCACCATATCACAAAAAGGATGTTGAGACGTTGGGAAAAATTCAGAGAAGAGCAACTAAGATGATCAAAAGCCTGGAGACTAAAATATACGAAGAACGGCTGCGGGACTTGGGTTTGGCTAGTCTAAAGAAAAGAAGAAATAGGGGAGACATGATAGTATTCCAGTATTTGAGCGGCTGCCACAAAGAAGAGGGGGTCACGTTATTACCAAAGCACCAGAGGGAAGGACAAGAAACAATGGTTGGAAACTGATCAAAGAGAGAAGCAACCTGGAATTAAGGAGAAACTTCCTGACAGTGAGGACAATTAACCAGTGGAACACCTTGCCTCCAGAAATCGTGGGCGCTCCACCACTGGAGATTTTTAAGAAGAGACTAGACAGTCACTTGTCTGAGATGCTTGAGCAGGGGGCTGGACTAGAAGACCTCCAAGGTCCCTTCCAGCTCTATTCTATTCTAATTATTCTGCCCCCAGATATATTTGACTGATGGAGATTCACATATATAGAGACTAATTCAGGGAAAATTACTAATAATTAAATGATGAAGAGAAATACAAATATAAAAGGATTAACATTAACTGGATGCAGACATTATTCTAAGCCATGGTTCATTTAGTAAGCCACAATAGCTGGTTCATACAATTCTTCAAAAATCATGGCTTGAAAAGCACAATGAGGGAGCTCATATATAAAAAAACATATTATGGCTTAGTGTGCTGTATGGATGAGGCGATCTCAGAAAGGTCCTTTAACAGCAAAAGTTGAAACTAGCTTAATAAAATGACTTTAGAATTACATGTAAATGTTCAGAAATAGACACATATTTGTGAAATTAATTCTAAATGTCAAATTCATTAACGTCTGAGTACTTGACATGATTAACAAATTACTTTTTGTAGATTAGGTGAATGATTTTCTGGATCCATATTGCAAAGGTAGTTGTAGCTCCTCAAACACTTGGCATAGCTGTCCAAAGCACTGCCAAGATGTTCTGCCTGAAAACAGCTGCTCTAACCATGTGAGCAACTGTTGTCTGCCATCACAACATGGTTTCAGAGAAATTTGCTTGTGAATGAAGTCCCTCTCTAAAGGTATGCACAAGTCTACTTCCTTTAGAGACAGGGACCAATGCACCAAATATTGAACATCTCCTAACAAATACTTTGGGCCGTCAAGGCACTTAATGTGTATCTATGGGACTGGGAATGTAAAGTGATTATTAATAATTGACCAATTAGGTAGATTTAATAAATGAATTCTATTCCTGATAGAATTTTGTCCAGAAATTGTACAAGTTTCCATCTGTGAACAAGCTGAGAAACAAAACATACCTGCAGATTTTCTATTTCAATATAAGAGAACATCTGAACTCCAGAAATTCAGAAATAAAGAAGTGGCCAAAATGAAGGAATGGTGTAATATGATGAGTTTTTTTTAAGAAGAATGGTACAGACTAAAGACAAGAATTGTTGTTTTATTTCCTCTTGTTGCAGAGGAAGATTTACAAAAATAATACATTCTTTACAAAAATAAAAATGTATTTATCAATAAAATTGAAGATCTATCCCCTTGCTTAGACTTATATACCTCTTACTAGCTACTTTTTCACAAACTATTTCTTATTTCTATGCATATGTTTTTCCCTAAACCTTATGTATGTCTCAAATTTGTTATGTAATTTATTGTACAGGTTTACTATGTTTTACTATGTTTGCTATATTTTTACACATTCCAATGGATTTATTATAAGTATAGTTTTAGTTTCTCTGAGTCTCTATATATTTATTTCCTTCCCTCTTTTTCTTTTATAAATAGGTCTAACCTGCCTACACAAGTGTTAGTTACTGGGGCTTAGTGAGCTGTCCTTTATTCTCTCTCCTAGCTATGGAATGTGAATATATCTCTCTTTTCCTCAACCCAGGCATTCTAGGACTGTTGTGTTATGGCTTAATCATAACACGAAACATGTTACACATGAGTCCTGGACATTTTTTCATTACCATTTTATATAAAGAAAAACTTGCAAAAGCTATGCCTAATTATTTTTTAGCAAAAAAAGGTACATTCAGTTTATTAAACTGGCTAGAAAAAAACCCATAAATTTCAGAGTTTCTAATATCTGTATTTACTATTGTTACCACGCTAAAACAAATAGAAACTTTTGCCATCAACTAAGATAACCCTAGATGCCAAAATTAATGTTCATAATTCAAAAGAGAATCTTTCATGAAAGTTCATTTTGATTAATAGTGAAATGTTTCCAAGCCAAGTCGCTCTACCAAATTATCAGTTTCCTTCTTCTTCAGGCTGCTTTTCCAACTTCCTCCTGATTTTATATAACCCCATATATTAATGCTACATTAAACTTAATTGTAAACTATTAATAATGTAAAAGAAATGGAAGAAATGTTAACTATGTTGACATTTGAACTAAGGTCTAAATTAAACAAAGAATAAAATTCTTTGAGACGTTTTGCTATCAAAAAAAAAAGACATGTTTTTTGTTCCAAAGCAGGGTACTAATGAAATGAACAGTCAAAGCTACCACCACTATTATGTGAGTAGACAACTTGATACCCTCCTTTCCCTGCATCCTCCCATGAACTTCTGAAAGTTGATTGGGAAACATGCCGTGAAGAGAGACTGGGCAGGTGTTTTCTCAACCAGTATCTAGGCAAAATTGGATGCTACCCACAAGAAAATAACGATTCAATTTTTAAAATTCTGTACTCTTAGAGCAGTTTCTAATTCTTAAGACATTATATAAAAGTGTATTTCATATGTTTTGGTTCTACAAAAATGTCTTATTTTTCTAAATACAGATACAACGGCATAATTATCACATTACCTAAAACTGTTAACTATTTAGATTTCTTTTGGAAATCCATTTTGAACCAGAAATGAGGGGCAAGTGAAATGTTTAATTTCTTAAGGGGTGAAGCTTGGAGGGACAAAATAAATAAAGAATAGCTAAATACATTCCACTTTTGCCTTTTACCTCTTTTCTTCTTTTGCTTTCAGTTGTTCTTCCTGTCTCAGAACCTGAACCATTACGGATTCAAACACGCCTGTAGTCAAGCCTGCTAAACTGCGGGGTGTAGAGCGACGCCTTGTTGAAGTACAAGCTGTTCCCTTCTCATCTTCCAGCCCATAGAACCCTTTAGATGTTACTGCTATTGCTGTCTTCTCTCTTAAATGCCTTGAAAGAAAAATCAAATAAATGCACAAGAATGTTTTTCCTGAGCAGCAGTAATCCAGCAACTACACTTTTTCACATTTACAAAAGCAGCTCAATTAGACTACTCTCTAAGTGTTACTCTGACATGTATTCTGATAGCAAAATATCCTCCTCACTATGCGCATATGTGTCATCATATGCTTTGATTGAAGATACTTTAATTAAAATGAAACAATTTTTCTCTAAAACAGCAACCTGGATTTTATGTAATGCCAGCTTCCATTAACACATTTGAATTAATTAATAAATTAATTCATTCATTTATTTATTTATTAATTAATAAAACTTCAAGAAAAAACAAGAGACTCTGGAATGGGATAAATATTGCAACTCTATGTAGAACCACTTGATCAGGTATCTTCAGTATTTCTTTTGTGAGCAAATGCTCAAATTGCCCCTTACACCTAAAATACTATCATATGTGTGTGTGTCTGTGTGTGCACAGATATATGATTATCTGGATTAGGTCCTACTGAATCTGAATTACACTTGTTTATATTTTCATCTTCTCATTTGCACTTCTTCCCTGCAATTCAGTATCTCCCCTGCTTAAATTATTAAGTTATAGAAAGAAAGCATCATCACCAGCACAATATATTTTGTGGGTACTTAGTAAGAATGCAGCATTTGAAATTGTGACTGCTTCCTCTTCACTGTAGTGTTTTTTGTAAAAATCAGAAACATTAAAAGCAAGCATTTCTATTCTGAACCAGTAAACATCTGATTTTTGATGAGAAATATAATTTTATTTCCTCATAAGAACATGCTTTATAAAAATTATTGCTCATATAGCCCACACCATTTGTGGCTTCCAGTTCCGCTTTTGTGGCAACTATGGTTGTTTTATATGCCCTGATAACTCACAGTTGTGTAAAGCACAATGCGAAACTGAAAAGAGCAAGAGAGGATGACATAAATAAATTCATATTGTTCAATCTGCCAAGTTTTTTATCCCCAGTTGCCTTTTATTTGTAACCTTTGAGTTCCATTAGTTTACTATAATTACTGCTAGAACAATTATTAGTCTGAATTGGCTATTAGATTTTTTGCATTAGTTATAGTTTATTAACTACCCATAATCCCATAAGCATTTCACTCATACACAAGTGATTATGGTTTGCCTTATGGATTAACATAATAACTGACAGACACAGAACTTAGTAGACTTCTGATTTGTCTGCATTTCCTGGATATGCAGATTTTAGGAGGAACTATTACTCAATCACTTTTGCTTGACTCCTCCTGCCAGAAGCAGAACATATGGAAGCTCCTCCTTATCCCTGATTTAATAAGCCAGAATCTACAGCCAAGAAATAAACATGGTTTCCAGCCACAGAAGAGCAAACTAGAGGTACTGGTTCTGGCCACATTCTAACAAACAAGGCAATGTGTTTCTTTGATCTGTCTCGCTGCTCCCACTGAATGGAAGAGCCAAGTGAAAATTGAGCAGGTGTGTGCAATAAGCTTCTAATTAAATCAACTGTAATTCAAAACACTTTTGATTTGGTCTGACATTTAAATACAGCCAATGCTTCTTTGTCCCATTTCACATGTGCATTGAGGCATTCTCTGTTTTTGAATATTAAAATTCAGATTTCAAAATGCCCTTTTATTCGTGCCATTCTTTTGATCTGAGCATAAGTTCAGTAGTTTTTAGCTGTACGCAGATATACTAAATCTCGATTGAAATGAGGGACCGGTTTACTTTTCAAACTCATTATGCTCATAAGGAATATGCTCTAGTTCACTGAGACCTGCTATTAAATAAATATCCAAATATCTGCAGCCTTTAAAATGCTACTAGCTATGGGACTTCTAGGGAAGAAATGGTGAACTGAAGATGGCTCCACCAAGAGTGGAGCTGATAACTTGGGGTTGCCCAAAAGTGTTCCAGACAATTGGTCCTTGTAAGAACTGGTGGGTTTAGAGCTCCGGGAGACGAGGAAACCTCCACTTTTGCCCAAACCGCTATTGGTATCTTTATGGACACATCCTCTAATCCAGACATGTCAAACACAAGGCCCGGGGGCCGGATGCGGCCCGCGAAGTGGTTTCATGTGGCCCACGAAGCCATCCTGGAAACAGTGAAGGAACGGCCCCCGCTGCCTTGGCCCCGGCCCAAGCCGGCCAGGAGCCAATGTACAATTTTGTGGTGGCCATCTATGCTGAAACGCATTCAGTCTTAGCTCCACAAGGCCGTCTGAAAACAGCAAGGGACTGGCCCCTGCCATGTTGGCCCTGTCCCCTGGGTGCATGCTGGGCAGGTGTCACCCTTTGTGAGGAATGAAGAAATGCACCATCGCTTGGAAGCGGCCAGCAAATGGCCCTCGCCTACTTCACATATCCGGCTTGATGGGCTCCGGGGGAGAGGTTTTGGCAGGCAGCGAGGCAGTCTCCTCACAGCACCGAGAGGCTGAGCCGGGCATCGCGAATCCAAAAAGAAGTGCGAGGCCGCCCAGCTCCCAGCCTGCCCAGTTTCAACAGGCAGCAAGGTGCAAAGCTGGTGAGCTTCACACCGCCCGGCTCAACCTCAGCGCTGTGAGGAGAGCGCCCCACTGCCTGCTGAAACCACACCCACCCCACTCCATCCACGCCCACCCAGTAGACCGCACCCACTCTGGCCATACCCACCCGGCCCCCCAAGGAAAACCGCAATGCTGATGCGGCCCTCAATGAAATTGAGTTTGACACCCCTGCTCTAATCGTTTTTGGAAATTGCTCATTAATTATTTTTCAGCTTTTAAGAACCTTTGGAATGACAAGTTTCTATAGCATAAAGGGGGAAGTCATGTATTCGTTTCTTTTCTCTTCTTTTACTATATTCTTATTTTTTCTTTCTTTTTTCTTTTTCTACTTTTTGTTTTACATCCTTTTTCTTTTCTTTTCTTTTTCTTAGTTTGCATTCCTTTTTATCTTTTTAATTGCAATGTTTAATAAAAACATGATATTATTAGAGCAATGCAGCACATCAGATTCAAAGGGGAAAAGTTATTCCACAACACAAATGGGCATGCATACAGTTTAAACCTTTAATTAAGGGTATCTTTTCCTGGGATCTTGCTACAATTCAAGACAGCAGCCATGCAATCCTAGGAAAAGACACAGGAGGAACTACTGTGACCCTATAAAAGAAACAGTTGCTTCAATGAACTACTGATAAGTGCTCTTTTTTCCCTTTTCCCCTTGAATTTGTACCACCGCAATCTTTAGTAATTAGTGACAAAAGAGAAGACAGAGTAGGAGCAATTGTGCCAAAAATTAAAATGCATTTTATGTAACATTTCCTTTATTCATAAATTTTCTATCTACAGCTACATCTATTCTCAGGGGCTTAAAATATGAGGAAAAATAGGCAGATTGAGAAAATAGGTAAGACTGATGTTTTCATTAAAACTATGCAAATATGGTATAATGGAAATTAGATGTCTGGAAAAATTGGTAAGCATTTGAAAGATGTGCATAGTTGCACTTAAGTATAATATGCTTAATAGTGAGGAAACACTGCAAGGCATTTGGGGATGGAAACTTCCTTTTAAGCGGATACCGATCGAATGGGCCCTGTTTGTTAATTTGTTTATAATTCCTGGGAGATGCTTATGGATACGATCAAAGATATGGTTTAATTTCTAAATTTCTTTTAGGTTTCTTGCTGTGCTTATTCTTTATTGTGGATTTGAATTGCAAGAAAATAAATAAAATATCTTTGTATCTTGCAAGAGTCAATCTGGAAGATAAATCATCCAATTAATCTCTTTTATTTCAACATACTACTAGGTTCTCTAAGAAAGTCCAAAAAATAATCACAAAATAGTTCTAGGCTGAAAAAAAAAGACAAATTACTCTGTAATGAGTTTTTGGTTCATGACTTTTTCCAACAAATTCCATTATATTTCATATAACCCAAGCTTTTCTTCTTTGAGAACTTTTCTCCATTAAGAGTTTTGCCATATTTTATATACAGTACAAATGTATACATTCATAAACACATACTAAAAACTACAAAAATACAAAGGTCCTCCTGAAGATGGCTGGTGGTAGGTCGGGCGGGGTGGGTGGGTGGCTGGGGAGGGAGGGATCATGGCCGCTTAGGTGGCTGCCACTACTGGTGGAAGCAGCTTGGATGCAGGTGCAAGGGGCCTGGCTCCATGAAGCTTCCCCACTCAGTTGAAGGCTTTGTTTCTACCCTCAAATAAAGGCCAATGAGCAAGCAGCAGCAAGTGAGAAGCACACTGGCAACGGATGGCATTGGTTCCTGCGCCTGGCCAACTCCGATTCCATGCTTTGCCCTATAAGCATGCAAACAAAGCAAACAATTCCCCCCCCCGAGAATGGAAGCTTCTGGGGGCCATGTTGTCTTTTGCAGAGAATTTGAGTTTGAACTTGCGTGATATTACAGCTCCCAGGAGCTTCCATTGTCGGTGGGAAAAGCATTTCCAAGCCGACTCTCCTGTCTCTCAAAGGGAAACAAACCGTGGCAGAGAGGAGACATATTTTGCAAGGTGAGTGTATCCGGCGTGGCAGGGAGGGAGGGGGAAGCAATTGTCGGGAGTGGGGGGGAATAGGGTAAAAGTTGCAGAGACTCTGCAGTGGTTTGTAAGGGTGAACAACTGCCATGGTGCTGCAATATTTGTGATTTTGGGACTTGCTTGTAAACCCTAGTGGGCGCTTGTCGGGTAACTTCGAACGAGTGTTAAGTGAATGCTCGTAACTTGGGGATTATCTGTATTGGGATGGGAAAAACTCTGAGCAGTAAACAAGTGTTAAGTCCTCTCCTAGTGAAAGGTAAATTTTATATATCAGTTTATTACAGGAAGAATTGAATGCCATAGTGATTGATTGTTAAAATGATTGAGTGCAAATCTCCACATTCCAAATTAGGATTTGTTTAGTACATTTTAGAGAGAGAAGAAAAGGTCTGGAAGAAGTCTCATTTTTTTCTTGAAAGGTCTTATACAATTAGCAGCTTTACTACTATATATTGATTTTTCCATTTAAATTTCACTATTAAATACACATAAAATGCTTTTATTTTGATTCTGTATCCAGGACCAAATTATGGGAGAAGCTGGAAGCTGAATCAATCAATCATAGGCTTCTCCATTTAATTCTTGCCCTACACACTACGACTCTTAAAGTCAGGTGCAACATGTAAACGTTTCTCTCAAACCTGGTTACAACTCAAAAGGATCTAAAACAGAGATGTATTTTGGGCCTCCTGGTATGGTGAGATATGTAAGCAATAATCTGAATTATATAACAATGTTTTAAGAATGTACCATTTTGGAATTATTGACAAAGTATTTTAAAAAAGGAGAAACTGACAAAGTATGTAAAAAGCTTCAGCCCAATAGATGTTCAAGAAACTTGTTATGCTTAGTGAGATAAACTAAGGGATTGCATAACTTGTTTTGAAGTCTTAAGAAACTTTCTTAACTTTCTTAACTGTTTTACAATTCCTACAACCTTTCAAAACTGCATTCTGGGGGCATCTATTCAGCCATTTGAGCAACAGTTAGTATCCAGGGTACATTCTGAAAATTAGTAACATCTAGTTTTGCACTGAATTGTAAGCTAATGTATCAGGGAAGTAACTTTTTGTCTCTACTACATCTAAACATTACATGATGAATAGATTTATATGCTAAATTGAGAAAGTGTGACCATAATCAATATAAATCAATTTCATATGCAAGGTACTATATACAGTTCTGGATGATGCATAGTTTAACTAAGACAGATGAAGAACTACAAACTCAGCAGTTATAATTCAGCCAAATTGCATTAATATGTAATACATTTGCATAATGTTTGCTTAGTCTGTTTATAAAACTCTTAGCAGCTGTAAGCATTAACATTTAATATATATAATATTGTATATACAGTAAGAGATAAGCATCTTATTTAGCACATTACTCAATTATTGGGTTATCACTCTAAATTAATTAATTTACATTTGCATAAAGATTTGAGAAAAATAATTTAATATAGCCTCTCAAGATATATAGTTACATTTTAATAAACTGTCCGTATGCATTTAACATTTAAAGACATGGTGCAATAATGCAACAAAGCTATTAAGCAGGCCAAACTAGTAGAATATTGAAAATTCAATAGGAATTTGATTAAATTCACCTCCTACTCAAAAGATCTGCAAAAACGTGGAATATATTGCCCTTCAAGAATCTTTTTGTGAAAATTAAAATATTGCCTTTGAATCCAATGGATTAGATTATTACTAAGATAAGTCTTCAAGTAGACATCATCATCATCATCAAGTTGGAAGGGACCTTGGAGGTCATCAAGTCCAACCCTTCTTATCTTTAGGAAAGTTTTGTGAAAGACTTTCCAGCTAAAGTAAGCAATGGTATTACCGCAGAAAAGTATTGATCCATGAATTCCAGAAGTTTCATGGTAAAGCAATGGAACAGAACATAGGTTTCTTAGATGCTTCATTGATACTAGCTCCACAAAATCTCTTGATCAAGCAAGTGTAACTCAGATGCTTTCTATCACATTTCACTCCAGAAATATTACCAACTAATATGTTAAAACCTCCCCAACTAATATTAAAAATGCAGATGTTATCAACTCTTTCAGCAAAGCAACATGGAAAAGTTTCAAAAGCAAGACTGTAAAATGATAATTAGCTTTTCAGATGCAAGGCATTCTACCCTAGTGATGCTGAATGTTACAATACTGTAATTCTAAAACTTCCAGGTCTCATGTTACAAAATGAACAGCAGAGGAATGAATAACTTTATGTTACCCTCAAATACTTTTGGTTAGTAGTATTGATAGTATTATAAAGGAAGAAAAGACTCTTTAAAAATCCACTTATCCGAAAATGGCAGTGATTCCATTATACTGAAAAAATAATAATCTTATACATTGACCACTAATATGTTAATGGGTAACTTTAGTCCATATTTTAAATATAGATTGCAGAAGATATTTTTTTCCTTTTGAGATAGAATTCTTTTGTGCAGATATTTTATTCAAAAATAAAAATGGTTGAAATCTTGCAAATTTTCTATTTCTTTAAGAGATTTGACTATTTTTTCTTTTTCGGGAGAGGTAATGATAATTTTGGTTACCTACAAATTAGAAGACAACTGTATATATTCTTTGTATAATTTAAAAAAGACAGTAGTAAGCCACTATAATTCAGGATCCTAATAAATGACTCCATCTAGATAGAATGTCATTTTTTTAAAAAAAAAATCAGACATGTAGACATTTAAAGATAGGAAGAAATTATTCAAGGTATTCCTTTTCCTCTTTCTTCTGTCTCCCATGTGCCAAATGTTAGATTATACATTTTATAGAATATACATTTCTTATTTTATTATAATGTATTATCTTGACATCATTTTCATTATGGAAACAACTATAATAGTAACTCCAGTAGTATTTGGAATGCTATAGGATTTGATTAGCTATTATCATTTGATAACTGTCACATTTTTTTGGGAAAGGATTTATATTTTGTGACATTTTCAGGTAAAGGAATTATCTACAATTTATTAGACTAAAAGCAGAGGATGTAATAAATATGATTATGAATTTTGTAATTATACCTAACAGGAGACATGTTTCTTCAGCAGAAAGAACACTAATCTGATGCTGAAATCTGAAAATAGTGTACCTCTATAAAACAGGAAAAAAAACAGGACAAATGTTTATTGTTCTATTTTGGTTATTTTCTTAATCTGTCCCATTTGATAGTCTACATTCTGAAATAGTTATCTTTCCAATTAAGCAGGATATTCATGCATATATTTACTAATATTAGAAGAAAATTTCACTATAGAGAATAGCAAATTATAATAAGGTCTTCAACTGACCCAAGGCGCATCAGTAAATAATACAAGGTGTACATTATCCAGCTAACCATTTTTTCAATCTTATTTTTGATTTTTTTTATCCTGCCTTTATTACTTTATAAGCAATTCAAGGCAGCAAACATACATAATATGTTTTCCTCCTCCTATTTTTCCACAACAAACCCTGTGAGATGGGTTGGGCAGAGAGAGAGGCACTGGACCAAGGTCACCAAGTTGGTTTTCAGCCTAAGGCAGGGGTAGGCAGCCTTGGCTCTTTTATGACTCGTGGACTTCAACTCCCAGAATTCCTGAGCCAGCACAGCTGGCTCAGGAATTCTGGGAGTTGAAGTCCACGAGTCATAAAAGAGCCAAGGTTGCCTACTCCTGGCCTAAGGCATGATTAGAACTCACAATCTCCTAATTTTTAGGCTAGCACCTTAACCACTACACACAGTTGCCTTTTATCACTTTTGGAATACCAAGGGCATAGGATTGTACCCTGAAGTTCTCAGAGATAGGTTTATTATATGGGGTTATTACTTTATTGCTGAAATGCTTATATGTGATTTAGATAACTTTGCTGATTTTAATTAATAGATCCAGCTACTTTTTTAAAGTGCAAAGAGAAATGGTTACTATGGAGGCCTGTAATTAAAAAAAGAAGTACCAGAAGATAGTAAGATATTACCAAGAAATCAGTCTTTTATTTTAGTAAATTTTTGCATAAAGATGTCCTAGATATCACTTTAAGAAATACTTTATCTAAATAAATATGAGGGTAAAGTTCTTTCAGTCTCCTATCTGCAACATAGATGCAATATATTGTACATTTAGTTTACAAGGCTAGTATAAGAATTTCTAAATAGGACAGATACAACATCCATTTCTCTGTTCTCCCTACTCGACCCAAGATTTTGCTAAAAGAAAATTACAGATTTTACTGTAATATTGGCTGGGGGGAGTGGGGAAGGAAATAGGGAGAGAAAAATATAACATTATGGAAAAAACAGGAAACTGAAAATTCTTTTACTGTATTTTGAACTCCAGCAATATAATTAACTAAAGTATGATATATAGATCTTCCAAAAGGACCCAGGAAACATAATTTATACTAAGTGAAGATCTCCAAAATTTGGTACTAGCCGAAAGACTTGCACAGAGATGCAATTCAAGATTTGGAAAACTGAATCCTCAATCTTTAATTGACAATAGAAGTTTTTTCAAGAAACACTTTCAGAGCAGAAGAATCTCATAAAAAATATGAAAGAAGATCGAGCTTCTCAAAATAATTTCCAAATATGCATGTATGAATTCTACACAAAATATAAAGTAACCTGGGAATTACATTCATTTTAAGAATGTTTGAGATTTAACAACTGCCATTTTGTGAAAACTCTTTATATAATTCACTCATATTCAGAACAATTATTTGAGAAATATTATTTAAAATGTCTAATTAATGAATTCAGTGTGTGTGTGTGTGTGTGTGAGATAAGAACTAAAAGTGAAAATAAATATAGGCATCAAGTAGACCAGAATTTCCCAACCTTTTCAGCTTTGCGGACCGGTGGGGGGGGGGGAAGAGGATAGTTCTGCACAAGTGATGGGCAAGCATGCTGCACAGCTCCATTTATGCAAGTGGTGGGCACGCTTTCCCGCCACTCTCGTAAATGGAGCATGCTTGCCCGTACTTGCCCACTGCTTGTGCAAATGGAACATACTTGTTCACGCTTGCCTGCTGCTCGCAAAAGTGGGGATGTGTGCGCGCACACGTTTGCCCACCACTTTCACGGCTTGGTTCTGAAGAGCTCAAGGCCCAGTAGTAGGCCGTGGGCCGGGGATTGGGGACCCCTGATCTAGACGACCCACTTGGCCACTGGTTCAGAGATATTTCCTTACCTAAATAGAATAATAGAATGACCATGGGCAGGCAAAAAAACAATGGAAGTAGGAGAGACTTCTGACTCCCTGCAGGCTTCCCCTTTGATTTTCCTTCTGGAAACACAGGAAATTACCATCATGTGACCACAGCTGCCTGCAGTGGTGCAGCAGCATAGCAGCACTGAAGTGGTCACAACTCTGCCAAATTTCAATCCCATGGGAAACACGAGTCCCAGATTTTGGATGCATTCTTTAAGTTAGTTCATTTGAGGTATCTGGATTCAAAAATATTTTTGCTCTGTGATGCACTGTTCCACCCAATTAAAGATTACAAACAATCAAACACAAGAGTTTTAGTAGTATATTGATTCTGATTTAGACTACTTGACAAAATATTCTGTAGTTTGATCAAAGGAGTTAATCATATGCATCACCAGCATATACTGCAAATTTATGCAAAAATCCACTGATACTTCAATCTCATCTAATAGCACATGGTTTTGGATAACTATCAAAAAAAATAAAGTGAACATCATTATCTGGTACTTTTATAAAATAAAAATATAGATGAAAACCATTAACCTTCAGTTGGATTTGGAAGGCTCATAGAAATCTGGGCCCATTTTATAAAATTCTTTAGTAAATCCATAGTTTGCTAAGTTAACATACATATTATATATTGCCTGTGAATTTTAGTACAGGCTTTTTCCACATCTAGCAACAGAACTGTGACTTTATTTTTATTCAAATCAACTAAATCTACTATCAGCTGAATATCCTTTGATCTTATGATCATTTGCTTAACAATTGTTCAAGTTATGATGGCTTTGGAAAAAGTTATTTACGAACCTGTCTTCCGTCTTATGCCCATCACATCACCCCCCCGTAGTCATGTGATCGCAATTCAGGTACTTGGCATCTGCCTCACATTTACGACTGGTTGCAGCATTCATGTGATCAGAGTTTGTGACCTTCCCAGCCAGTTCCCAAAATATTATTGGGAAAGCTGGATTTGTTTGAAAACCATATGATTTGCTTATTGACAGCAAAAAAAGGGCCATAAAATTGGGTTGGTCATGTGCTGACTCTTTGATTATCATCAAAGATATTCATGCCATGCAGCGTGTATGCAGCCATCTGTACCTCTAGTCTATTTATTTTTTCCCTAACAGCTTTTTCTTATCTCTGAATGTAAGAATTAAGAATGGCCACTCCTTCCTCTGGGACAAGCTATTCTACAGGACAAGAGCACTTACACAGAATTCTCACTTTTGTGCACTTTCCACAGATGTTCTAATAGAAGGAGGCTTTCAATAGTTTCTCTCTAATGATTTGGCATTATAATTACTAAAATAAGTATGTAATGAAGGGATTCTCCCATTTATACACCGGAGGGAAGGGGGCAATTGAAGGCAGAAGTTGGGAGTTAGCTCAGAATCATCGCCTTAGACAATCTCAATCTGTCAATGATAGATTTATGAATACATATTTAGTGCCAAGAAAGGCAAGTACTGAGAACCTTGTGATATGTTGAAATATTAAGGGAACCCATTTATAATCATTTCCAGTTATTTAATCAAAATTAAATTGATTCCTTGTTTAAACATTAACAAAATGACTGCTATCTTCCTCATGATTGAAAAAACAATAAATCCTTTAGACATCTCCCTAGGTTAAAAAGATACTATAATTTTGAAAAGGAAAAATAAGAAAAGGTCCTCCACACACTGAGAATATGCAACATACTCTCTGCATGCATTAAATAGGAAGATTCTATCTGGAACAGGTAGTTTCAAAGATACACAGACACCAAGCAGAGAGATCTTTATAGATAAAAAAAAACCATTTTGAACTGCACACAGAAATATACTGATAGCCACTGATAGCCATTATACCATAGTATAATGGGGTCTAGTCATTTATTAGGCAGCTCCATTGAGCCTCAGCTGAAGCTTCCATGTGGTCTTCAATCAACTATGAGTTAGTATAGTCCAATCAAGAAATGAAAAGGACATGAGAGACTGGCTGGCTGGGGAATTGTAGGAATTGATATCCACATCTCTTCAATCTGCCAAGGCTGAGAAACACTGATGCAGTAATCTATTAGATTACTAATTTGAGTCAATTTTACTTTCATAAAAATGGGAAGAAATGATGGGCAAATAACCAGCAACTCAAAAACTCGATCCATAACTGATTACAGTTGATGGCTCAGTAGTTAAAGATGTTGAGGTCATCTGGAAAGCTGACAGGCTGGGTTTGAGATCTGAGATCTGTGTGACGGGGTGAGTCCCTGTTACTTGCTTCAGCTCCTGCCCATCTAGCCGTTCAAAAGCATGCAAATGCAAGTAGATAAATAAGTACCACTTCGGTGGGAAGGTAACAACATTCTGTGAGCCTTGGCGTATAGTCATGCTGGCCACATGACCATGAAAATGTCTTCAGACAACACTGTCTCTCTTGGCTAAGAAATGAAAATGAGCACAGCCCCCTAGAGTCAGATTCAAATGGACAGTGGAAAACTTTACCTTTTTATACAGTCTACTGGCAAACCCAGTAAAAATTAGAACTACAATAGGTTGCATTTATCAGTCTGCCCAACTGGGGAGTTTTGGACTTGTCTGCTTTCTGTTCTGTTTTAAGTCTAGGGAAAAAAGTTGTTTGGATTTCCTGCCCAAAGTTCAGGAAAATAAAAATGATTTGTGAAAATCTTGTGCATACAACATAACTATGCAACTATGCATCCCTGCATGTGAAGAAGCTTTTAATATGAGAAATTCTCTTTTAAAGCAATATTGTCCTTGTTTTTCTTTAGATATAAAACAGAATTTATTTTAGAAAAGCAGAAAGCAACAAACATCTAAATAAACAATTTACATATTGTCTTCTAGATTTTTGGATCATATAGAGAGGAAATTTTGAGAAAAAGTGTTTTATCATCTTAAATGTTGCTAACTAGCCTGCTTCTTCAGAATAATATTCTCATAAATTTACAGTAAAAGTGATTATTTTGTCAAATTAAGTGATACATTTAATGTCTGATGTCACTGATTCAAATAACAAATTATATTATCTGATGGTTGCAACTAGGTTCTTAATAACCTGAAACCAACAACCTGTTCTAACTGGATAAAGTTTTATCTAAAAAGGATAAATGTTGAAAAGAATTAGGAAAGAAAGTATTATTTCTGGTCTGTTCAGGCTTTTCTACACAGTATCTGCTTAAATTCTTTCCTCCCCCTCCACTCCCCCCCCACCCCTTCTGTTCAATTGTGTGTCCAATTCTTGGAGACTGCCAGGATAAGTCCCTACAGTTATCTTGGCAAGGTTTTTCAAAAGTGGTTTGTCATAACCTTGTTGACTGAAACTGACTAGCCTAGGTCACTTAGCTGGCTTTGTGTCTAAGGCAAGTCTAGCACTCATAGTCTCCCAGTTTCTAGCCTGATGCCTTAACCATTGTATCAAACTGGTGTAAAAAGGTATTCTTGGGATCTCTATTAAGCTTTATAAAAATGCAGGAGTCTTCTCACAATAGTCATTCATGTCTAGTAGCCATCAATAGTTTTGTCTCTTTTTTCTTTTAAAACATTTTAAATTAACTGCAGCAAATTCCATTGTTTAATAATGCACTTATGAAGAAGTACTTCCTTTTAGCTGTCTTGAATCTTCCATTTACTGCATTCCTAGAGAAAATTGAGATGTAAATATAGTAATAAATAAGAAATTTGATTACCTTGGCATTTGGAATTCTGAGAGAAAGCTATTTTTTCAACAGTATGTAAAGACTTAGAAAAGAATATAGATTTGTTTTAAAAACGGAGATATATGACAGAATAGAATCCTAAAAATAGGCTGGCTATCAATATTAGTGTAAAGTGAGAATTGCTAACTATCATATGAAAGCCATTTAAGATGTTTTGTACAAAGTTTCTGTAATCCAAGAATTAGCTATGAACAATTGTACTTGCTGAAAGTACAGTGACAAAGAGAAACATAAGAACAATTTAGAAATAGCCTCACTGTGTAAAATTAAAAGCTTATCTAGTCCATCCTTCTATTCCCACCAACCAGATGGCTTATAGGAAGTTTACCAAAAGAACACAAATATAATAGCCTCCTGTTCATGTTCCCTAATAATTGGTAATAAGAAACATCCATCTTCTGATGGTATTTCTGGTGTTAGAAATAGTATGTGCATGTCACAGATTGAAGTTCAGTATAAACATCCCTTACTTTAAATACTGGTAAACAAACCAAATCCGCTTTCTGAAATAAATGAGATAAGGCAGGGAAACAAATTGCTTAATTTTCATCCCATCAATGGAAATTCTCCATTGATCAAAACTTTGAATAGTAGGAGCTCCTTCATTTGAAATATGCAAGACTAGATTCAAGTCCTATTTTCATAGATAAAATTTACATAATTAATTCTTCATTGTTTCATTAATTTAAACATCTATATTCCATCTTTCAGTTCTAACTGAACAATCTTTGATGGCAATAATTTCCCTGGTCTAAAACAATGAGACAAATCTCAATTTCATCCTCATTTTCTCATTTACTAATATATAATATTAAACAGAATCCTCTTATTAATTGCTTCATCAGCAATTACATTGATGTATCAGAGTGTTCAGCTATGGAGATAATGTCCATTTATCCTTGCAACTTCAAAATTGTAAGAATAGCTATTGTCACAGTTGCCAGACTTAAAAGTCAACATCTGCTTATAAACAAAGTTAGGGAATACATATATATTTATATCTTGTGTTTGTGAACTTTAATCTACCCAAACTATTCAAGCTCATCTTTTAGCATTTTAGGAGATATTTTAAACAGTATTGTTTGTCAGATATATTCCTAAAGATATCTGTTTTCATACTGTAGCACAAAATCCAATATCTTTGGTTTCTGGTCAGAGGAAATAATAAAGTGTTGCATTATAAAAGCAAAAGATAACATAATATTTGCTAAAAAAAATTATGACCAAATTAATTAGATATCAGCAGTGACTGAAATTTCATGCACTGCTGGGAAAAAAGGCTATTAATGAGCTAATGTAGCATGCTAAATGCTGGCTTTATATACTTTGGTATCTGCATCCAACTAGCTCATCCAGTAATTAAACACCATCTTTTCAATGCATAGTTATTTGCAGTAAATGAAAAGCAAGCATCCATAGAAGTTATGTTCATGTTCTTCAATCTGAGTTTTCACTGATCAGGAACATCCCTCTTTCATCTTCAAACTGTCTTGCTTCATTCAGGCCATTACCAGCATCAGTCAGCAACTCAGAACCTGAACTATTTCAGATTCAGAGTTAAGGCAGAGTAAAAATGTACCATCTAGCCCATGTTTGTCAATTGAGAAGAAAGGGATTGATCTGATAAACCAATTTTGCAAACTTAGGTCTATTTTTGTGACTTAATGCTAATGAATCAGAACAATTAGAAATATAGATTTCTTCTGACGCTATCTTTATTTAAATAGGTAACTGTGCACAAAAGCTGTAGTTCAGAAAAAAGCATCTAGTTTTAAAAGTATTTATACAGCTCAAAATTCAAATACTGCAAAACAGTATGTGAGCTGCTGAAAAAATGATCAAAGATGCTGATGAACAAATACAAAGAAAATTGTAGATTTTCTTTATATTTCATTTCTGTTAATCTCCACCAAGAGTCTTTAGTAAGGTTTTTAAATGAAGAAATGAAGTACTGTATAGCTCATTAGCAATATACAGTATCTACTTCATATGCAGAAAGTCTTGGATTAATCTCTGGTTTCACTCAATCTGGCACCTGTGTAGCTGACACCAGCATAGGCAAAATAAGACTAAATGGGTCAATTGTATAAGGGAGATTCCTTTTCTAGTCCATGGAAAGCTGTTCCCTCATCTATCTTACGATGTTATAAAAGATGTATTATACAATAAATTTTCTGACCAAAGCATCTTATATCTATTTCTCTCACTACATAATCTATTTCACTTATAATCTATTTCTCTCACTATAACATTAAGAAGATAGAATGCACCAAAAGAAAATACACAGACATTTTGTGGTGATCCTCACTATAAATTATAATTATACTTTTTATGGAAGTTTAGCCACTCTCAGCAAAAAAAAAAAAAACTTGCAGACATTCAGAACAATGCATTCATAAGTATAAGGCCAAATTCTGGTGGCACAGTTTGCATTTCACACTAAATTCAAAACAAGTCACTTTATGGCTCAGTATTATATAAAACCAGGCCATAATTACATCACTTTACCCCACTTCTAAACTTTGTCGTAAATGATCATCAGCTGTGCAGTACAACAAACTCTATATTCATGACTAAGATCTTATTAGTTCAGTGGGGCTTATTACTTAACATAATTGTAGCCTCAAGAAAAAAAAATAGATGGTATGTATCCAGTTTTTTAAAAATCTAGTTAATTTGTACAGGTCTTACACTCTCAGAGCCTATATTTCACAAAAGTAGAACTCCTTCCACTCTGTGTAAACTTTTTTCCTTAGTATTCTGATACAGCAGATATATTACACCTACCGAGATAGCAGAGCCAGTTTCTGTTCAAGCATCATCTCCACCTTCTGGGCTTGTTTGGAGAGCCAGTGATCTACCCCATGAAGCCGATAACAGGTCTCCAACATCAATCGGAAATCGGCCACAAAATCAGTAATTCCTCTGTACTGGCCAGAAGCAAATTTTTCTTCCATTTTCAATAGCCACATCCCGGGTAATTGCTGAGATTTGGGGCAAGGCACATAGCCACTATTTTCTTCTGTGGAAAAGTCGGAAGCACCCGTTTGCCCGGGCTCACTTGTTTGGCTTTCCCAAGATCTTAAGAAAGGAGCAGTCAGAGGCCGGTGCTTTTCTAAGAGAAACTCGCTCAGGATCCGATAACCCTGTTGCAATTCCGGGCTCAGGGTTTGCTCCCAATCGGGGTGGCCGCGAGCGCTCCCTCCTTCTAGCTTGTCTCCTGTCAGGAGGCAGCCAGTGAGCGCCGGGTCCGTTAATGCCTCCATTCCGCGCTCCCCAGCTACGGCCGTCGTGGCAGCCACCACCACCTCCTCCTCCTCCTCCTCCGGCGGCGGCGGCATCTCCATGTTGTCTTCCTCTTCTTCGCTACCGTCGCCTTCCTCCCCTTCGGGCTGCGCCAGATTCATGCCCCGCCGCAGCTGCGTATGTCGGCGCCCGTGGAAAGCGGTCCCGGCATCCAACAACTTGAAGAACTCGGCGCCGCTTCAGCCGGCCTAGACCGCTCCCGCCTGCCTCTTCTGGTTAGGCCGGCCTCGGTCAAAAGAAGGTGCAGCTTCGGCGGCCTCGCCGCCGCCGCTTTGCGCGCTTTGGCCCCCGAGATGCGGCGGCAGAGGCCTCTCGTCGTGGAGAAGAGCTGTAACCTGTGGCGGCAGGTGAGAGCCCCTCTAACTCGCCCGGGCGGAGAAAGCGGATTCTGAAAGCCCGCCGAGAATTCCCTCAGAAAGGGCTGCCCGGGACCTCTCCGTCCGTGCGCTGCAGGACCGAAAGGGGCGTGAGGAAGCCGACACGGAATACCTGCCTGAGTGGAAGGAGCGGCTGCCGGGGCCCCTGGCTCATTGCCTCGCTCCCCTCTGGACCAAGAGGCGTCCGACCGATAGGGAGGCCTGCGCTCCCTCCTCGCTCTGCACCCGGGCCCGACGACGCTTCTCTCCAGCCCGCTGGCTTGGCTGAGGGACGCGCGGACAAGCCGGCGTGCTGTCAGTTAATGGGGGGCGCTGCCAGACCTGAGCAGTCCCCTCCCCCCAGCCAAGAGACAGAGAGAAGTAGTGGGAGAACCCAACCTCCACTGTCTGCGCACGCGTAGTAGCGGCAAACTCTCCAGTAGCGTTGACTGCGCGTTTTGTATTGGACACCTGCTGGAGAGTGACATCATCAGGGAGTGACGAGAGAGGGGGTGGGAGGAGGAGGAGGAAGAAGCCAGGCCGCTGCTCGGCTGGAGACGTTGGCTGCTGGCAACCGATGGAAACCTCACCGTAGGGTCCAAAGTGTGAAGAGCTGCCGGAGATGTGCTTTCAAGTAAAAGCGTAATGCTCATGTTAAGACTCACAGAAAACGTTAGAAACGTTTGGTGTTGCGCTATTCTTCTACCTGCATTTCGTGACCCTTCCACGCGACTAACTCCAGTCTGGATTGTTCACCTGGTGTGATTTGAAAACAGCTACGGAATGGAAGACACCGATTATAGGACCCTATCGATTTGAAGCATTAGGTAGCTTTGTCTTGAATGGTAAACGCGGAAATTCTTTGGAAAGGGAGAAAGAAAAATGGGGCTTCGAGGTTTTTTTTTTTAAATTAGCGCCTCATCAGCGTTGTTCCGGGTTTGTGACCACCGCCGTTATATCAACAGGAACAGTTCACTTGCTCTACTCCAGGGAGCCCTCGGTGCCATGTAAATACTACATGGCTCATATTTCTGCATAATTTAACAATGAATTTGAATGCATTTGGAATGAAAGACTGACTAGTTGCTGCAATTGAAGGCTTTTTAAAGTGTATTTACATGAATTCATATTTTGTGTGTACAGTACTATATTTCTTATTCACTGTCCTAACCATGAAATTTGTTAGAATGGTAGGATATAATCCTAACAAATATTTTATTGTTTTGATTTACATTATAACTTACTATGGGGTCATTGTTGTGAAAAGTGATTTATAAATGTCTTAAATTGGAAATAAATAATGCTCTGATGTTCTAGAACATGGGTGTCAAACTCGCCATCTCATGTGACGTGTTGCGACGTATCGACTTTTTGCATTGCCAGAGCTGGGGTGGGCGCGGCATCCGTATGATGCAACCGGCCCGTGGGCCGGCAGTTTGACACCCCTGTTCTAGAATAACATTCGAAATGTTGAGGATAAACAGGAATTCAAAGCACAGCAGAAACAGAGAATGCAAATTATCTGCAATTCATTCTGCTCCTAAAGTCCAGGAATTTACCAAGAAGGAATGGACGCTGCTACAAGTAGTCCTCACTGACCACTAGTTCAGTGACCATTCAAAGCTGCAATAGTGCTGAAGAAGTTGTACTTATGACTGATCCTTGAAGTTCCAATTGTCCCAGGACCTCCCCAGTCATGTGATTGTGATTCAGGCACTTGGCAAACAGCTTCCACTTCTGAGAGTTAAAGCATTTCCCAATCACCTGATTGCCATTTGAGCCTTTCCCTGCCAAGGTTGCAAGTTGCTCTGGTAAGTCCTCCCTGCCGTCCTGCACATCAAGTCTTGCCTTCCTTTCCTTGGCTTCCCTGTGCTTGCCCTCACTTTCCTTCCCTTGATCTCCCTGGACTCACACTGTGCTGCATCTTCCTTCCCTTAGCCTCCCTGTGCTCACATACACTTGCACCCTCCTTCCTTGGCTGCCACACCACAACACCCGTCCCCCAACTCATGTGTGGCCTACACCAGTTCTCCCTGGGCTTCCCCCATCTCCCTCTGTTCTTGCCTGGGATTCCTGCCACTTTCCACTTAATTCAGATTAAATTCAGATTTAGTTTTGCACATTAAAATGCATAAGAAAATTCTAGTATGATTAAAATTGAAGCTAGGGTTGAAGTTTGGGTTAGGCTTCCCTAACCAAGTGAAGGATTAGATCCACAGAGCCTCTAAGAAGTGGGAGGGTGACAGCTTTATGTTCAGATTATACTTGCGAAAGCAAAATGCACTGGAAAATCCTATTCCAGGTAAAATTGGAACTAGGGTTAAGGATAGAAATCCATTTAGAGTTAAGATTAGCAGTTAGCCAGTGTTAGGATTATGGGTGGAAATCCATTTAGGTTTAGTGTTAAAGTTAGGGTAAGGATTGGGGATGGAAATAATTTGGGGTTAGGGTTAGGGATGGAAATCCACTCTATAATTTAGGCATCCATGAATTAGGCATCCATGAATTCGGAGAAAAAGAAACATCTCCAAAAGATTTGGACAACCTCATACCAGCCTCACATTTCCAATCCCCTTCTTTTGGTTTTGTGGCAAAATACATGGGAAAATAATCCTACTGGGATAGAAATGCACTTAGGGTTAGCCCCCCATTAACTTGGAGAGTAAAACAAAAGTCATTGACACCAATCCTAACCCAAATCCTAACTTGCAACACCAGCCTAACAACAGCCCTAAACCCTAAACCAAACCCAAGCCTAACTTTGATACCATAACCCTAACCCAAATCTACCCCAACACTAAACCTAACACAAACACTAACCCCTACCCTGAACCCTAACTGTATTGTTAATCCTATCCCTAATCACAACCACAACCACAAGCTTTACTAATCCTAACTGTAACCCTAACCCTAACTAGATTTCTTACTGTAACCCTAACCCTAAACTGATTTGCAATTTAACTCTAACTCTAACCCTATCCCTGTTTTGGATGTCCATGATATTCCCAGGCATCTTCTTCAACACCAAACTTCAAAAGTATCAATACTCTTCCTATGTTACTCCTTCAACGTCCAAATAAAAGCTAGTCAAATGCTTAATAATGTGATGAGAATTCAACACTTAGAAGATTAATTACCAACCCAACAAAAAAATAGCATCATATATATTATAGTTCCTGAAAAGGTAGGCTACTATAGGGAAATTCTTTTGAAATACTATATTACCATGAATATTGGTAATAAAACAAAGTAATTTTGGTGTTTCTGACAGACTGGATTATGAATGCTTCTGGCCGTCACATTAATTTGAAGAAAAATTATATATTGTTTACTAGGTAATTTGTCATTTTACCTATTTTGTAAACACATGGGCATTTTTAAGATGTGTTTTGTTTTTACTTTATTCATGATACTGAAATTTGATTTCAAACTTGGAACAAATTTTTGCAAAGTGTTCTGAGTTGCTTAGGTTCTGCTGGAACAAACTCAGAATGCTTCAAGAGTATCTATCATACAAAGCTCACTTAGAATGTTTCAAGTGTTGTTGTCTAAGGAATGCTGAAAATGCAGAATAAGCCACTTACTCTCTTGTTTTTTATTCTAGGGCACAAAAATATGTGGGTTATAGAATTCTACAGAATTAAAGAGTAAAGGCAGATAGGTAGATTTTAAAAAATCCTGGATATATTTTTAAAATAGTCCTAAAAAACAATGGAGGCAACAGTTTAAGATACTGTACTTTTTTTCTTATCTCTACATAAATAGTCTTACTCAGTGCTTTTTTTTGTAAAAAAAAAAAAAGGTGCCGGAACTCACACACGTTATACAACCCGCCTTGCCTACCCTACAAGGTTCCATCCAAAAAAGGTGCCGGAACTCCGTTCTGAGCGTTCTATGACAAAAAAAGCCCTGGTCTTACTCCAAATTCCTTCAATTAAATAATGCCATCTGTTGAGACCACAGAAGTGTGCCTTTTCTGTAGCAGCTCCTGCCCTCTGAAATGAGGTTATTCTCAAAGGGCCTTGAAGGCCTGACTCTTTGCCCAGGCCTTTGGCAAGCATGATTATTCATTATTAGAATTTTAAAATACAATATACTGTAAGTATTAAAAATATTTTAAAAAGTCAAAGAAAAGATAAGAAAAAAAGAAAAAAGGAAATTATAGAATTGTGACTTTCACCCTTCTTTCCTTCTTAAGAAGAGACTAGAGTCGTCTGAGATGGTATAGGTTCTCCTGCTTGAGCAGGAGGCTGGACTAGAAGATCTCCAAGCTCCCTTCCAGCTCTATTCTATTCCATGGAATAGTTACCTTCTTAATCTTTCCCCTCCCTCTTTTTATTTTTCCTTTGGCAAACATGTTCAAATCCTTCTTTTCTTGGCTGTCAGATCAGATCACTGGGCAGATACTATGGGAGAATGGTGGTCCCTCAAGTAACTATGCTCCATGCCATGTAGGGCTTTATAGGTAAAGATCAGCATCTTGAATCACAACTGGAAGCAAAATAATAAACAATGCAGCTCATGAAAAGAGTTGTAACATGAATGTAGTGAGGCATGCCCATTTCTGCTTATTGACATCTTGTTAAATTAGGCAATGATATAACATCTGAACACATCCAATATATATCCTGAAAGACTTAAAAGAAAAAAGTTACTTATTTCCTAAAACCATGTACTGTATTATCTGAATGTATTAAAATGAGTTGAATGACTGCAATAAAAGGAAGTTTCTGTAAAAATAAAAGATGAACTATAGATTTTGTTAGAAGTGAAGATTCAAGAGAAATGCTTCACTGCTTTCGAAGGATTTTTTGTTTATCAAGTTGAAGGCTTTGGAAATGCTCTACTGCTTTTAAATGAGGTTTTCTAACAAATCTTGATATAGATGTAATAGTAATGTTCAGCTGAAAATAATGAAAGATTGCTATCACCTTCAACTTAATTTAGGATTTGGCTGAAATGTTCAAAGAAAAATAATGACAGATTTAATTCAAAGCACTTAGTTCTATTTCCAATCCTTGATACTCTTGAAAGAAAGAAAAAAGTATCCTGCATACATTTATTAGCAATCTGTGTAAGACTGTCAAGGACAGCAGTGAGTCTGATTTTGGTTTAGGTTCCTACTACTTCAAGATGATAAGCTGCATACATTCTTTGCATTTGTTTTAGAGGAGGTAAAGCAGATCCCCATAACCGAACAGGCTTTTTCAGGAGGAAAACTGAAAGAAATCAAATAACTAGATAATCAAATATGTCACCATAAGTCTTTACTAATTAATAATAAATACTATATTGAAAGAGTTCCAATGTGATGTAGCAGGTTGTATTAAATAATGCCAATGTGATGTAGCAGGTTGTATTAAATAATGCCTGGACACTGGAAAATGACCAATCTAAGTATCCTTTAAATAAAAGGTTGAAGGGAAAATAAAGAGAAATATAGGTCAGGAAATGTTTATCCTGAATAAACAGCAAAAAGTAACTTGGTTAGATAAAAACCAAAGTGGCTGCTACAAAAATAGAAGGGTTTTTTTCCTGGCACATTTCAATAGGCATATCCATAGACTGATCTGACAGATATTGTATAGCTTTTGACCAATGACCTTACCAGAGGATCCTAGGGAAATTCACATTCAATACAAAAAGATCAGGTGTTCATATGGATTTGCAATTGATTAATGCATTGGAAACAGAGGGCTGCAGGAATAAATAGAAAATTGTGCTAAATAGGCTTTCCCAAGGATGTGTATTAGTTCTTTTTAGCTTTATGAAAACACGATCCTGTGACCCGTTGGATCATCCTTTGAAAGAAACTCCAGTCTGATGTGACCAGAATGTCTATTAAATTTAAGGCTGACCCAATTTTTCCCCCCAATGTTGGATGATCCCATGATCATCTAAGAGTACAGTATATACATAAATAGGAAAATAATTATAGTGGCAAATGAACTTCAAAAATAAGTCAATATTTCCTTACCTAAACAGAGAAACAGAATGACCATGGGTCGGCAAAAAAGCAATGGGAGCAGGAACTACTTCCTGCTAGCTTTCCCATTGACTTTGTAGGAAGTTGACAGGAGCATTGGAATTTATGATCATATGACTGCAGGGACAATTTTACAAATAAAAGTGGTCCGAACATCATGGAATTTCAGGAGTATGAAGTAATGGGTCCCAGATTTTTTACACATACTTCAAGTTAGCTGATTTTAGGTACCTTGATTCAAAGATTGTTGTGAGCAATGAGATGGCAAAGATTTCTGACATCAACAAATTACTTCAGTAATACATTTTAAAAGATCCAGAAAGTTCCAAAATGATCAGTCCAAAGTGAAATGGTTTTAAAATGACAAATGCAGTTCAGTCAAAAGCACACAATGTTGTAAACTGATGCACTCCTCACCCTTTCTTTCACATGTACTTTAATGGGCTGGCAGTAGCTGATCAAGATAATTTATATAGGAAATCTTAGCTCTGGCCAGCTTGAGAAGTGGAGAGTCCTGGAAGAGATCAGAGTGTTCAAAGCAATATTTAATTTGAGTCATGCTCATTTGGGGGGGATGGAGTTTCTTTTTTGCATTAATAATGATAGGATCTCAGCTCTGGACCATAAGTAGAAACCAGTAACAATAACAGTAACAAAAGGAACAATAACAAAAGAAAACGTGTCTGCCTAATCTATGGCTTTTAAATTGTAATCTATAGACACTGGGGATCTATTCTTCTTACAGTGAATTCCAAATATTGTTATAGTCGGTTCTAGGAAGTGATGGATGTTGTACAAAAATGGTATTGCCTGCCTGTGGAGGCCATTTTTTGCAGTGCTATCAATAAGAGAAGATTCAAATGCAAATTGCAGGAGATTCGTGTGAACCTAGGCATTAAATATTGCAAACAATAGCGACTCATAGATTTGAGTATGCAATATATGAAATTAATTAATACAAAATTAACGGGACGTGTCTCAAGATACGTTCTGTGCTGCGAAAAGTGGGTTTGTGGACACAAACGTCATCTTGAACATAACGCAGGTTTCGGTACTATTCCGTGTAAAATCCGGATGGTCCGGGTTTTTATGCTAAGAATAGTAAATGTTGACTGGTATTTGTGCTGTCCACATACACTGATCCGATACACAAGCGGATCCACCGTGTGTGTGTGTGTGTGTGTGTGTGCGCGCGCTGTCCACATACACTGATCCGATACACAAACGGATCCACACTGTGTGTGTGTGTGTGTGTGTGTGTGTGTGTAATGGATCGCCACCCCAAGAAAGATAAACAAGGAATGAAGAGCGTCTCCCTGAACTCAGTGGCGCTTCCCCCGCCCCCCAAGTAATGCCAACTTAAGAGGTAAGGATGTTTACTGTTTACTCGATTGCAATCATTATTCGATTACGGCGGCGGTAACCCACGGAGACAAGACTGAGGCAAGGCAGCGGAGTTGCGCAACCTCCCAATTCTGCCACGAACATCAGGCAACGGACCTCCGATCTGGCGCCTCGAGGTCGCGCGCAAGGGGCGTGGCGCTGGGCCGGGCGTGTTCGGAGAGGCGCGAAGAGGGATTTGAGCACTTGAAACGCCGCCTCCAAGCCTCCATTCCCCGCCTGCCGTTATTGTCTCTTTAAGGTCGCGGCAAGGGTGGGGGCGCGCGTGGATGGCGGCGGTTTGTGGTGGTCCGGACTTCTCTCGCGAGATCAGCGTTGGCGCCGTGACCTCCATGTGAGAGCAGCGGCGCTTTGGTAAACAGTCCTCCGGGTTTAGGACATGGCTCCCGCCGGCGCCCGTTAGCTTAGCCGAGCCGGCAATTCCCAACTAAGCTCTGACAGGGTTTGCCGCCATTCAGGGGTGGCTCGAGAGAGTCGTTGCTGCTGGTTGGTCGCGAGTGGGGCGTGTGGGATCGGCGGACGAGCCTAGGAGGAGCCGGGATTGCTGGCGGGCCGGAGAAGAGGAAGGCCGGCGGGTAGCAGAAGCGGCTCGCACCGCGGCGGTCCTGGAGATTCAGGCAGCAGCTCCTCATCGCCACCCTAGCTTCGCCAAGTGGAAAAATCCAGAGGCGGGAAGCTCCCGCTCCTTCTTCTGCTTTTCTCCTTTGGGAGCGCGCCATGTGGATCCAGGTGCGGACCATCGATGGTGCCCAGACCCGGACTATCGACGACCTCAGCCGGCTGACCAAGATCGAAAGTCTGCGCGAAAAGATCCAGGAAAGCTTTCGTGTAAGCCCTGACCGGCAGCGCCTTTTCTACCGGGGCAAACAGGTGAGGCAGCCGCGACAGACACTCCCTCTCCCCGGCCTCCCAGCTGTACGTTGCCTGCAGCTTTAACTGCCGCCCCGCTGCTGCCGCTCCTCTTCGGTCGAAGGTTTTTCTTTATACCGCCGTCTAAGGGGAAGGAAGCAGTCGGAGATGCCATTGTGCCGAGGAAAGGGACGGCAGCGGCGGCTTCGTTCCGCTCCTTCTCCCTCTTCCGTTACACGCGAGGCATCCCCTCATCCGTTAAGCGGTTTCCCTCGAGACCGGGGAATGGGGAGTCCTACGCGGGACTCCCGGGAAGCGGGGCGCGCGGGGACGAGAAGAGGCCGGTGGCGCGAGCAGCCTCTCTTGCGCCGCGCGCTACTTCCGGTGCTTCAACGGTCTCCTGGGCTTTGATCTCGCGCGCTCCCCTCAGCTGCCGCTGCTGCCGCTTCAGGGAAGCGGCAGCTGCCCGGAGGAAGTTCATGTCCTCGTCTCTCTCGGTTTTCTGTCCTCCGTTTCTTTCATTCTCCTTTTCTCCCCCATCATCCCGGTGGGAAAACTGCTAGCCGGCTCTGCTGATGTTAAGAAAAGCTTTTTCTTCCAGCGACTGTACAGGTAATCCTCGACTTACACACACACACCTCATTTGTTTAGCGACAGTTGGAAATGACAGTGGCGCCGAAAAGAAGTAAGTTAGGACGGTTTTTCACACTTAGGACCATTGCAGCATCCCCATGGTCACATGATCAAAATCCAGATGCTTGGCAGCCTGCATGTATTTATTACCATTGCAGTGTCCTGGGGCCATGTGATCCCCTTTTCTGATCTTCTGACAAGCAAAGTCAATGGGGAAGCCAGATTCACTTAACAGCCATGTTTACTAACAAGCACAATATTCATTTAACAATTCTGGCAAGGAAGGTTGTATAATGGGGAAAAACTCACTTAACAACTGTCTTGCTTAGCAGTGGAAATGGGCTCAATTGGGATTGTAAATTGAGGACTACCTGCACTAGATTTTTAACTGGAGTGTGATCTTCTGTTCCATCCTGAAGAATATGTCTGGGATCACTAAGAATTGGCATTGGCTTGATGGCAACTAATCCGCCCTGTCCTGTTTTGCACACCTTTTGTGAGTGCTGAGCTTGAACTTTTTGTTTACACTTGGATATATTAATTCAAGATGTTGCCCCCCCCCCCCAATATATATCGTATGATAAATGCTGTGATAGTTTGGGTTATTAACCTGGGATAGGCAAATGTGTTTATTTTATTGTGCTAGGTTAGGATTGTGTTCTGTTACAACTTGTTTTTAAGTTGTATGGTATCATGGGTATTGCCCTGATATTTTATTGTGATGACAGACTAAAAGTATAAGGAAAACTGCCTGTTGTTAATACATATGGGACAGGATAAATAGGTAAAATCTATTTGTTTTCTTTAATCCAGAATTAAATAATATAGCAGCATTTTGAGTGCGTAATCAAAATCATGGCTTTGTTAATTTATTACAACAAAAACCATGGCTATTACTTAGAATGGTCGATATTACATCTATACCATCTAGATTTCTTTTAGTGATTGTGGCAGCAAAATTCATTAAATTATAATATCAATATTTTCACTAATTTATATAACTTATGTTTTTGTTTCTGCTTACAAGCAAACAGTAAATATTTCTGGTGCTTTCTAAATGGCTATGCTACTGTAGTTAAAAGTCCAACACACCCAGAGGATATGAGATGTGGGGGCTTTGGTCATAGTCTGTTTTTAACTGCTATGATCTGGTAGATTTTAAAGTCTATTTTTTCTAAGGAATCTCTTTTTAAATCCCCATAATAATGACCATGAAAGATAGATTGGACTAGGAGAAAATAACTGGCCTTAAGTCAGGCAGTGAATTTTCAAGGTTAAAAGTGGACTTGAACCTGAATCTCTCTGGTCTTAATTCAGCATGTTAACCACTGCACCATATTGCCTGTCTAAAGTACAGGATGTGTGTGTGTCAAAATAGGCTATAACATGGTTGTATATAAGTTATCAGATTATTATACCCTAGACCTTAATATGAAGTTTACTGATAGTAAGGGATCAAAAGCCAAGGACAGTTATAATGCAAGACAAGAACACAGAGAAGAATCAGTAATGGATGCTGTACGTGTAGTAATATTGCTTCAGCACTGTTTCACAACTGACAGATACATGGAAATGTTGGCAAATCTCATCTTTTGGGCTCAAGTGCTGGCTAGCTATCTCATCTCTGTTTATGAGCATAGGAAAAGATATGTTTTGCAGGGTCGGTCTAATGGCAAAAGTAAAAGAGACACTGTTGGACTATTCTCACTGATGGTATTAATGCAGTTTGTTAAATCATGCCTTATTTAAGTATTGCTTATTTTTATATTCAAATAGCTAGATTTGTATAAAATGTAAAGGATAAAGCAAACAAATCATACTATAGTATTTTGCAAACCTATATCCAGCCATTGTCAGAATTAGATACTACGATCTCAGAGATGCATGAAGGAGCCCTTTGAATTCCTCAGTATAGCAGAAATGAAGGATTTTGTAGAAAATATTGCTAGGATAAGGCTGGAAATATTTTGGATAACAATTCATGTGGCCTTCTATCGTATACTTAAAGTTTATCACACAAAGTGCTTATTTAATCTTTGTGTACTAAATAAACACACATAAGACTAGTTGATAAATCTCCATATATTATTATGTGTAGAGCACAGTAGACCAGAAAGCATGCTTAAGAATGGAAACTGCTGCACACATAATGAATGCATAACATATAGAAATACTTTCCTAAAACTCTTGCAATATTGGATAATTATATAGTAAGATTTGAAACTTCCTAGTAGTAATAAAGTATATTGTGATATAACATTGCTTATCTGTGGCAGCATTTTAGGGCATTGGAAAATCTTAAAATTGGTATCAAGAACAAAGTATGGCTAGAGAATATAGAGATTAGCCTCTTGTCTAAATAACAAATTGACTATATTTCCTAGTTCACGTGAATAGTAGGCTAAACCACAGTGTGTTGTGTGCGTAAAGTCATTAAATTCATCCATTTGTACCATGCAGTAAATTGTCATTAATAAAATAATGTGATTAAGAATTCTAAGATCACTAGGCAACTATATGATGGCTTAGAGTTGGGAGGTTTCAAGTTTATCATGCTGTAAAATAATTTATGAGGGTATTTGGGATGGTCGCTAAGCAACTGGTCATAGGTCAAGGAATACCTATACTATCGGTATGAAGGGTGGGATTTCAGCCCCAGCTCCTGCCTGAGGGTAGGGGGAAGAGAGAGAAACTGAAGAGAATAATTAGTGAAACAAATGTTGAAGAAGCAAGTTCCGACTGACAGTGGAGACCTTGGCTTCCTCCTCTTCTTTTTCTGTCAATGCAGCTATATCATGAATATTTCAGCCTCAGGTGGCACCTTGGGCAAAAGTGAGACATACACCCATATTTGAAAAGTTACCCTAGGAAATCTGATTGCTGGATGAGAAGCCCTGCACAAACAGCAACTTCATCCTGTGTGTACTTGGTATCTAGGGCCTAATCACAGGAAGACAGCCAGCTTTCATCTTTCCCAGTTTGGCTGCCCTTGGACGTTAGAACCATAGAAAAGGTAATTCTGAAGCAGTTTGCTATGGCCAGATGTGTTGTGAACAAGCAAGATTTGCAAGGTGATTTCTTCAGGAAAATATAGGTTCCTTGCTTCTTGTGGTTGCAGCTGTTATTGGAATTGGTCAACTAGTAACTGCCTTCTCTTCTGTGGCAGGACTGGGAATCTGCCCTCGTGGGAACCAGACGGATGGTCAAGCTTAGGCTTGGTTGCTTTCCAAGCCTGGAGACATTGTTTCTTATGAGTGAGGGAGCCAGGGTAGGTTTTTTCCCCAAACCTAGAGAAATTGTGCTTGTGGCTAAGTTTTCTCCCTGTTTCTGGACCCAGCACCTGGAACCAGCATGATGCTCCTCAGGAAGAAGCTCAGGAAAAGCTTCCCTTGGAACAGGGAAAAAGCAATACAAGACAAAGGAACTTAATTTTAGCCATGATGTCTTGCTAATGCTTGTGAGCATATTAGGGTGGTTTCAGGAATCGTGAATGGAAAACCGTTGGAGGAGAGTATTTGGATCCTGTGCCCAGCTCAGTCCAGCATTGGCAGCTTGGTGAAGGCTGCCTGAGTGCAGACAGTAAGAAATAGTGCAGCCCTTTTTAGATTTGTTTATGGCCCCCTCTGGTTGTGACCCATAGTTTGAAAATCCTTGGTTTAGCAAGGTATGTGACCCATTGGAATATCAAACACATCAAAATTTGTTCAGTTTGCATTCTTGTTTATGGGGGTATGATTCATACAAGATCATTTCATTATTATATAAAATTACAGTAAATGACTACTGAAAATAGGGTACCAATTATATTGATCTTGGTATATATGGTTGCCTGCACACTCTGCATTCAGTAATGAAAACAAGGAGATTTCTTTCACTATTCCTGATAGGAGAATACAAACATTGCATTTCATTTTTTTTAATCTATACAATTGTAAATTTTCACAGTTTTTCAGACAACAGCTACATCTCATTTATAAGCAGTTCTTGATCTGCAGTGATAAGAATATCTTTGCTTCACCGTCATCACTGTGAGTTTGTGAGTTTTCTCTTTGCAAATGTTTTCTTTTCCCACTATTGCATTAGTGTAGAAGAGGATACTATTTTTTAAGTTGAAATTATTTATCTGTCTTGCTGCCCATGTTTCTCCCATAAAGGAAAGCTCCGGGTTCTTCCTTTTGAATAGTTACTATTATTAACTTCTAAATAGAAATGCCTCCTATTCTATGATTCTTAGCATGCATGATTCTTAGGATTATTCTTAGACATTCTCTGCTACCTCATCCTTCTCTTGATGACAGGGAGAATTTTTTTTATTATTTAGTTTCTTAGCTTCTAATGATTAGCTTGCAACAGATTCTTTTGTAGTTTCAGCATGCTAGATGGATAGTGAAATAAATTACACTTTATAGGGTTCACGTATCATGTTCTTCATAGGATATATGATTCTTTTTTCTGTAAAGCCATACCTGGAAACGTGCTTCAGATATTCAGAAAGCTCAGATAATTTAATTTCTCTGCAAGTACATGTAAAGCAGAAGCTTATACTACAACCCTGTGATTGTGGCTAGAAATGTAATTGAATTACAGCACTGTATTATTTTTTGCAATAAGTGTATTTTCAAAGCTTGGCCATCTTTGCTTATGGTTAATTATGCTAGAGGATCCTTCTGTAAGAGTACCAAATTGCCCACCTCTGGTTTTAATCTTAATTTTGTTTTTTGAATTTTTCATATCATCCAGACATGTTTGTTTCCATTCTGTCTTGTTCCAGCTGGAAGAAAACTTTGTGTCACATTTGTTATATAGTATGGCAACCTTAAACCAAAGTCTGCATGAGTAGCTTGAAGCTATGCCGCTTGGGAGGAACCCTAAGCATATATATAACTGAACTAAACCAGACTTGCTCAGTTATTTGATTATGTTATAAAATTTCTTGTCCTAAGAATGTACTAGGTGATTTCTGGGAGGAAAAAAACTAACAAGATTTGAATGGTGAAGCAAGAGTAACATGAGATGATTGTTTTTTATTTTTATTTCAAGTTCTGAAAGTTGATTTTTAGGACTAAGAAAAAAATAAAAAGCATAAAAAGCAGTTTTCTGCTTTCCTATTTAATACTGGTATTAAATTACATACTGTTATAATGAAGATAAAAGAATTCACATACTTCATAATTTTACTTTTAGTTAAATGCCAAATTTATCCTCTTCAATTAACAAGTATTCATTTTTATTTGTAACTATTGAAAATAGTTGTGGCAACATTGACTATGGTGACAACTGTGGTTAGAATGCACTCTTGCAGGCTAATTCTGCTTATTGCCGGCAGTTCGAGTCTCACCAGTAAAATGAGGATCCAGATTGTTGAGGGCAATATGTTGATTCTGTAAACTGCTTAGAGAAGGCTGCAAAGCACTTTGAAATGGTATATAAGTTTAAGTGCTATTACCTGGAAATTATGGCATGAAGGTTCTCTGCTTCAGAAATTCACCTTGAATATAAAGAGGACATTGAGAAAGCAGAGCTACATTTTTGCTTTTTTCTTCCCCTAATTGTATTGATAAGATTTTGAAAGCCTGAATGGAACTTACTTACATTCTTATATCATAATAGATGAAGTAAATTAATACAGTCTGGACCCCTTATCAATAAGATAAGGAAAAATACCTTCCCCAACCTGGCTTCCTGTAATTATACTAAGATCATACTGTAATTTCAAAAATGTTGACTTGAACTCACAATACATATGAATGGCACATGGTCATAGAAGACTAAAGTAGAGAATGGGATTTAGAAAGTTTATCCGCATTAAGTATCTTTGTATATGGGATTACTGTATCTCCATCTCTTTTTGTTTCTGTATTTTCCTTCTAACAGGAAGGAAGTAGTGAATTAACAGATTGCATTTTATTTGGAGTTCTACCACTTCTTACTTATTGAATTATTAGCATAAATAGAGTTAGAAATTGTAGAGAATATTCGTAGCTTGGGTTGTAGATTTAGGCAGAAGTTTGTCCTCCAAGCTTGCTGCTTGTCTTCTGGACGTTTTGTTACCAAACTAGGTAACATCTTCAAACATTGGAGGACAAACCTCTGCCTATAAATAGAGTTTCTTTTGGGTGCTTTTCCAGAAATTAAATCACATGACTAGATCCTTTTCTAGTATCTTTTTTTTTAACTAAGAAGTAGTTAAATCCAATACTAATCTGATACTTGGCTCCAGACTTCTCTTGAGTACTTTGAAGAGTACTTTGATGTTTCTTCTGTTGGAGAAAGTAGTGGTAGATAATTTTTGTTACTTACTTCCATAGACCCTGAAAAACTATTTTGGATATTGAATAACTCTCTGGAATGGTGTGGAAAGTTTCCAAATAAAGGGAAGGAGAATTTTGTCTTATATTCATTTAGTTGGAAAATAGAAATGGAAATATACTAAATAAATTAGTATATGGCATTTTGTTCAATGAAGCTTTTCACCTTTTCACTGAGAATTCTAAATCCCCTAAAAACCAAAGATAATATGTTATTAATACCAGCTATTCTGTACATCATAGATTTAATTTTCATGCAAGCTTTTTCGGGTTTTAATTTTCATATTTTTATACTATATTGATTTCTTTTAATATACATTTTTCTGATGGATTTTTCTTGCATTTTTTTAATAGCTTGAAGATGGCCATACCTTATTTGATTATAATGTTGGACTGAATGATATAGTTCAGCTTTTGATACGCTCAGAGTCTGATGTTCCTTCTACAATTTTGAATAAAAAAGATGGAAAGCCTGGTCCCTGTGCGGTTACCAACTGTAAGAATAAAATCAAACAAGGAGTGAACAGTGGATCATCGAGTTTGCCATCTACATCAGCTCGCTCGTTTCTTATAGATCCTGGCATTGGTGAATACAAGGTATTTGTTTTATTTTTTAATCTTGACTGTGTCTCCCAGTTATATTTCCAAGATGATTGTGAATTCTTTTTTTAAAAATAAGGACTATGTATTGAATGCCTGTTCTAGAACAGGAAATATACTATAATGATTTCTATTTTAAATCTGGTAGCTAGAAGAGAGAAGTGCTAGTGGAAAAGCAACTTAGCCATCCCCTCCTCTCCACAGCAGTCTCTAGCTTCATATTTTTTCGAAGCTTAGGGCTCTCTAGAATAAAGTGGCTGGTTGTGCTAGGCAAATATAACACAGGAGAAGATATCAGATGGAGGCAATTTCTGTAATCAGAAATATGAATTGGCCAGGAGTTTTATGCAGCTTTTTTAAACTGTCTACTTTTATATACTGTATATTGGACTAAAGGTGCCATGATTCTAGAATTAAGGTCTGCTGGGTGAAAGTTATGGGGCAATAGTATATTACATTGGAATAAATTTGGGAAAGAGTTTTAATAATAATAACTATTATTATTTTGGGTGCCTTTAAGTCAGTTTAGATTCCTGGTAACTGCCTGGACAAGTTCCTGCAATTCTTTTTTGACAAGATTTAGGAAATAGTTTACTATTGCCTTTTTCCTAAGGCTAAGAGAGAGTGATAGGATCATAGTCACCTAGCTGACTTTGTACCTGAGGCAGGACTAGAACTCATAGTTTCCCATTTTCTATCCTGGTGCCCTAGCTACTGCATCAAACTGGCTCTCTTTTAATTAATTAATTTAAAATAATTAGATTTCTATCCTACATTTTCTTTAGGGCTAAAGGTGAGTTAATATTGCATCTCCATTTATCCCACAGAAACTTGAAGAGGTAAGTTGGGCTGAGAGAGTTTCCATGTTGAAAGAATGGATTTAAATATGGGCCTTCCTGGTTCTAGATCAATATTATAGAACGCTGGCTATTCATGTAGGCTGTTAGCAGGCTTTTATTTTTGTTAAATAAACAAAACAAAGGAATAATAAAAGGAAATAATAGGGTTTTCTTTCTCCGTCCTATCTTTCTGCAGTGCATATTTTAAATTATGAATAATAATAGCTGCCTTTGCATTTAGTACTAAAATCTGCCCTAGGCATCTCAACATAATATGTTAGTTGATTGGAAACAGTCATTTGCTTATGGATCTTATGTCTGAACCATGACCAGTATTATTTCTGAATCCATAAACTGAATTAATATATTTTTTCAATGTCAGTGTCCCTTTCTAGATTTTTTTAGTTATAGGAAGAAAAACTATTCTTTAAACTGAGTGGCTCTTGGTGGAAGTCTTGCAGAAGTTGTACTCCCTTTTCCCTATATTTAGCCAGAACCATAAACTAGTCAATGTAGTTTCTTAGCATCTTATAATGAGATGAAACATTAATTAGCACTTTAATGTATTATCATATACACAGTATGTATGCTAATATATCTTAGTACACTATTGTCCAGAAAAGTTTTTTTAAATTTTTTTTACAAGAAACAGAACAACAGTAACATTTGCTTTTGACCTTTAACATTCTTTTTCAGTTCTGGTTTTGAAAAATTCCACTTATACAGTACCTGGTCCTAAACACCTCATTGACCAAATAAAAACCAAAGATCTTTTTGCTAAGGTGGATTGGCAGTGAGAAAGCATGAGTTATTAAAAAGAGGGAAGTGATGGAGAATTTATATCAAAATGATGCTGGTTAAGTAAGGATCCATTTACTTCCAAATGACAATCACTTAAATATGAGCCAGCAGTGTCTCAGCTGCTAAAAAAGTTCTAGGCTGCTTTAAGAGAGGGATAGAATCAAGATCACATGAAGTGTAACTACCACTTTATAATGCCCTGGTAAGACCACACTTAGAACATTGTACCCAGTTTTGGTCACCACAATATAAAAAAGATGTTGAAACTCTAGAAAGGTTGCAGACAAGAGCAAGAAAGATGATTAGGGGAGTGGAAGCGAAAACATACGAAGAACAGTTGCAGGAATTTAGTATGTCTAGTTTAATGAAAAGAAGGACTAGGGGTAACATGATAGCAGGGTTCCAATATTTAAGGGGCTGCCACAAATAGTCAACCTATTCTCCTATTGTCCTGAGGCAGGACAAGAAGCAATGGATGGAAATTAATCATGGAGAGAATCAACCTAGAACTAAGGAGAAATTTCCTGACAGAACAATTAATCAGTGGAATGATTTGCCTCCAGAAGTTGTGGGTGCTCCGACACTGGAGGTGTTTAAGAAGAGATTGGACAGCCATTTGTCTCAAATGATATAAGGTTTCCTGCCTGAACAAGGGGTTGGACTAGAAGACCTCCAAGGTCCCTTCTAACCATTCTGCTTACTGAGATTAAACTTTTTATCAAGGAATCTCTTTGTTATGGAAGTTTATCAAGAAAGTGTTTAGGGTATCAACAGGACAACAAGAAACAGTAAAATGTTTGCTTTGGAAAACTGAAAACTTTTTTTCCCAGAACTAGGCTTCAAAAATGTGATGATTAACTTAGCTTATAATTTTAGATTGTGTTTCTTCCTAGGTAATAATCACAGCTATGGTCATAAGACAAATTTTCAAACACAACTGTTGACCTATAATCAGTTGATTAAACACAGCTTTATTGAGTCTCTACTAGCCCTATGATTGAATGTATTACAGAAAAGTGTTTTTGTTATATTGTTTATTGTGAAAATGCTTTGTTAGAGAATATGTAACTGATTAGGTATAATTTCCAATTTAGTATAATATTGTTAACTATTTCTTCTTTTAAAAAGAACAGATGATAATTTTTTATCAATAAATATGAAGGCAAGACCAAACCAGAGAAAATTCAAAATAACTATTCTTGTGCCATAATCAATAATGAAACAGTTAAGTAGAAATCATGCCATGCTATATCTGTGCATTTATGCCTGCTGGTTATCTGTTTGTAACCTCCAATTGGTAGGAACGATGCATCATAGGCAACAGTTATTGAATTAACGTACCTCAGATGGGCTAATTTAAAGAATGCATCCAAAATCCCAGATCGGTGGGATTGAAATTTGGCAAAGTTGTCATTGACCCAGTGCTGCCATGCCACTGCTGTCTGCCACAATCACATAATCGTAATTTCTAATGCTCCCTTCTAGTTTCCTGCAAGGAAAGTCAGTGGTGAAATCAGCAAGAAATTGGAAGTTGTTTCTACTCTCACTGCTTTTTTGCTGCCTGTGTTCATTATATTTCTCTGAAATAATTACCCAATGGGTCACAGGTTGTTTAGTTAAAGTCTAAATGTCTGTTGACTAAATCATATGGTTAATGCTAGATATGTGTAGTATTGGGATTCTAAATCATGCAAAGATACTTTGATTCTGTTGTAGCCTCCCTTGAGGTACCTGTCAGTAGTCCGTAAAGGAGTTATGTTTTTTCTCCAGCATGAGGATGGAGAATCCACCAATGGGTTTAGACTGTCTTCCTGCCCAATTAGACTAAGTCTGTCAAAGCTGCCACACCTCCTGCTGGGCTTGATGCTTCCCAGACACGACTTAGTCTTCAGCCCAACAGGATGCATCGTGTTGGCTCTCAAACAGCTAGGCAGGTTGTACATTTTCTATTCCCCTCAGTGGATTGTCCTCTCAGCCACAGTGCGTCATCGGGCATTGCCAGCCACTCTGAGCCATAAGGGGACGTAAGGACGATTGAGTGAATCGCAAGCCCCGGAGCTATCGCTGGTTACCAGCCTCTGGTTGCACCATCAGCCTGGTGCTCTGCTCCTGCTCCTGAGATACACCTCCAAGGCCACAGGCTACCTGTTGCAATGGCTGACAGCGCAGTTCCTCAGTCTGCGCAAGGTCTCCCCGGCACTCCCGCTTCCGGGAAGCGCAAGTCCTCCAAGTTGGAGGCTGCAGGAGACATTAAGGCCAAGGCCAAGGCCATCTCTGGCAAGAAAAGTTCTAAGGCCGCTGAAAAAGAAGCCGGCAGGAGACATCTAGCTCTAGAAAAGCAGTTCTCCAGGGCTCAGTGGCTAAATGCAGGGGACCAGACACATGTTTCCCTTGCCCCTCAAGAAAGCTCGCTCTTTAACCCCCAACTTGTCCCAGCCGGCCCACCAGTTCAACGGGCCTGGTCCCCGGAATACCCAACGGGGCAGGGTGTTACTCTGTCCACTGATCGCGGGCCAAGCCCCCAAATAGTGGCTTCCCCGGCCAGGGCTCAATCAGTACCTGAGGCCACATTTACGCCCACAGCAGCTGGACTTCGTCTTTCTGAGCCTCGGGGTGGGGCCCGAGCAGTTCCAGGCGTTACTCGCCCAAGCATTTGCCCAGGGCATGGCCTCCTCGTTTTACCAGAACCCCAGGCCTGAATTTGTCACGCCCACGGTTCCTCCACAATTACGGGCGGAATATCCGGAATCTGTATATTCAGATCACTCCTCTCAAGCACGGGACTCAGGTTCCGAGGAGTACAGGTCAACGGGCTTCCAATTATCAGAGACTGAGGAGTCGGCTCCAGACCCCTCTCCCTTCATTGGTCTGTTTGACCCGGGCCTGTTTAGGTCGCTCCTGCTGAAGGCAACTACCTCGGCTAATATTTGCCCCGAGCAGGAACCACAACCGGCTCCCTCCACCAGCCAAGACCCAAAGCTGCTCTTCTCCGAAACAACAGTTACGGAGAGACACATCCCTTGCCCCCCATTTTTCCTGGACACTATCCGAAAACAATGGGGAAGTCCTGGCACCCTCCCAACACCAGGGGGAACGGATAGGAAACTGTTTACTGTTGCCCCGGCCTTGTCGGAGCTCCTGGAGGTTCCAACAGTGGACAAGACATTTAACATCTATCCTTTCGGCTTCCGGTTTTGGATCGCGGCACACGCAGTCGCACGGAGAGCCTCGTCTCCCCATCGGCTGTTTTTCCCTCCACCGGTAGACCCTTAATCGGGTCAAAAAGTCACCCTGGAGGGGCGACCATCGTTGAGGAGTCCCTCGTCGATGGGGGAAGGGCGGCAGCTCCTTCCTCGGTCCGAGCCAGCTCCTTAGGGCCGTTGGAGAAAAGATCGCCCAGTAAAATGGACGATCACTTCGCTGCGCCAGCCGAAAGCCAGAAGAACAGCTAAGCACAAAGAACCCCCGTGGAGAATCCGAGTGAGACCTTTCCTTCCCCCTCTTTCCCTAATTACTCTCCTGTAAAAAACTTTTGAATTTGAATTACTTCCCTGCTGTGAGAGAGCAGCGTTTTCGCACTGGGAAAAACAGCTTTGGAAACTGAAAAAAATAAAACAGCTGATTTTTTATTGACTATTTAACTCTTGGAATACTGAGGGATCCTGAAAATATTTCTACTTTTGAACATTACTATTATAACCACGCTATTTATTATCCTGGAGATGCCTTTCTTTTTTACTTTTTTAATGTGAAAAACAAAAAATCTATTAATTTGGAAAGAAAGACTTTACAGCCTACTGAGGACATCTTGTGACGAAAAGTGTTACTGCAACTGTATATCTTTTTGCTGGAGGATTGCTCTGACCTTCAAAGGATGGTAAGGGTAAAGATAACTTGAAACAGCTGGGTGGTGATTTTGTCTACTAGGAATTGGAGGTGAATATTTGTTGACTTTTACTAAATATAGCCTTCACTAAAAGATTAAAAGATCTTTTCACCACTGAAATGGAGGAATCTTACCCACAGCTTGATTATGAACTTATACTGGAAAAAATCTTGGAAGCGACAGAGTACATGAAATCTTACTCTCAAATTTTAATGGATCAAGTTATAGGCCAAAGAACAATAGAGAAGGAACAGAGTAACTCCAAAGAGGCTTTTAAACAACATATACAACCTAAAGAGAGGGAGGAACCATACCTACAACCCAACTATGAACTTATACCGGGAGAAATTATGGAAATTGAACAAATCAATTTTACACAACCCCATATACAATTTATGGAGAAGCCTGATGATCAAAGAATAACTTTAATTGAGATGTCTGAATTGTCAAAAACAATAGAGACTGACACCCAGATACAAGTTATTGAAAATTGTGATAACGTGGACAATCAACTAGCAATTACAACATGGAATAAAACTGACTACACCATTCAAAGGCCACTAGAAGAAAGGGAAGAGAACCTTGACCAGTCTGAAGTGTTGAGAAATACCTCTTTTCAAATATTGAGGTTTGATGACATAAAAGCCTTACTATGGAAACCGGTGTGGCACAGAAAGAAACCTAGAGTTAGATTTAAAAATGTGTTTTAAAATTTCATTCAATGGGTTAAAAAGGCTTTAGAGATTTTGACAGATTCAATAACTAACGAAGTACGTGAATTCTGTAAGAGGATATCCTTTGTAATAATATTTTGTTTTAGATACAATTATTTGGAGGGGTAAACTTTACTTAATGGGTTAAAAAGACTTTCTATAGATATAGATTGATTGATAGAATATATATTTAAAATAGATAGAGATGTATCTTTTGGACTGATATTTTTATTTCAAATAAGATAATTATTTTGTAATAGAAGGAGAATAAGAGGGATTGGTGATAAGAGAAGAAATGGTATTAATAAATAAAACATAAGAATGTTATTGTTGGAATAATATATTCATTTTAGATATAATTACTATGTTAGGGAAAAGGGAAATGAGGGATACCCGAAGTGTTAATAATATGTTTATTTAAGGCTAATTGGAATATGGTAACTGTAAATTAGTAAAGCTTAAAAACAGGATTTGGACCTTTATAACTGAAATGTGATTAATGTTTGATTGAATTGCTTGAACTCTATTTAGAAATGTATTAATTTGAATATGTAATATTATATGAGGGAAATAGAGAGGGAACTTGTAATGAATTAAATTGAGCTATATACTTATGATTTTCCTTTTGGATGTTTGATGTACCCATCTCCACGTTGTTTCCTAAGCACCTTGATGTAACCTTCCCATCCTTATAAAAATCTAATAAAATATTTTTTTAAAAAAAAACATCTATCCTTTCCTCCTCCACCGTATCAGGTGATATGGCTGAGGCCTTAAGAGCAGAGGACAGAAAATCAGAATTTTCCTTGCGTAGGTCTCACATAGCATCGGCATGGTCGATGAATGCGTCCATATCCACCTCCTTCTTTGCCAGGATGTCCATCATCTGGCTCAGGGAGCTCCAGGCCATGATTCCCCCGGACCAGGTCCGTGCCCACCAGAATCTGGGTAAGTTAGTGGCCACGTCAGAATACATGGTGGACACATCACTTCATGCTGCCAGGTTTTCATCACGATCCATAGCCGCTAATGTCACAGTCCGCAGGCTCCTATGGCTCAAACAATGGCGAGCGGACCTAAAGGCAAAGTGGCGCTTGGCAACCGCCCCCTATAGGGACGGACACCTCTTTGGGGAGGCACTCGACCTTTATCTGGTGGAAAATAGGGACAAGCATAAGGTGTTGGCCCACCTTAACAGAAGGCCGGACAGGCGATCCACCCTGTACCCGCAGAGACTGTCCTTCCGCCCGAGGCCAGGAGCAGGATGGGCTCCCTCATCTCGTCCCTTTTTCCCCAGGCCTGGCCACCAGCCGGAGCGTCCAGCTCCCAGGCCTCGACGACAATTTCAGACCAAGTGGCCCTTTCGGGGTGCGGGAAGCCGTCCTTTTAGAAAAAACAACTGACTCAAGGATGGACCTCCCCATTGGCGGCAAACTCACCTTCTTCATACCAGAATGGGAGGCCGCCACCACAGACTCCTGGGTTCTCAACACCATCAGGTGTGGCCTCCACTTAGAGTTTTTGTCCCATCCACCGGAACAGTTCGTCTCTTGTCCTACTCAAAGAAATCCAGTCAGAATAAATCTCATGAGCGAGGCCATTCATCACTTATTGGAAATCAGGGCCATCGAGCCGGTGCCGGCTGGCCAAACACATCGAGGTTTCTATTCCATCCTCTTCGTGGTCCCAAAGGCTTCGGGAGGGTGGAGAGCAATTCTCGATCTGAAGGGGCTAAACTCTCATCTTGTCTACAAGAGATTCAAAATGCAGACGTTACAGTCCATTCTGGCCAGTATCAGAAGGCACGATTTCCTCACATCCATCGACCTCACGGAGGCGTACCTCCACGTCCCCATCTTCCCCGACCATCAGAGGTTCCTCAGATTCTGCTACGCCTCTCACCACTACCAATACAGGGTCCTACCATTCGGACTATCGTCCGCCCCGAGAGTATTCACCAAGATTCTGGCAGCACTGGCCGCCCACCTAAGACTGATCTCTGTATGGGTCCAATGTTACCTGGACGACATCCTTATTCTGTCCACCTCCCTGCAGCAGGTCCGGTCGGACCTGGACTTAACCGCCCGGACCCTTCAGGCCCACGGCTTTTTGGTCAATTTCTGGAAGAGCCAAACAGAGCCCTCGACCCGCATCCTTCACCTAGGAGCGATTATAGATACCAACCTCTGCATGGTTTACCTGTCCCCTGAACGTCGGGACAGCATTCGGTCCCTGATCAGACAGGTACGAAGGGAGTGAACAGTCACACTGGCCTCCCTTTCCCAACTACTAGGCAAGATGGTCTCTTGCATGGGGATAGTACCATGGTCCAGGTTACATTTCAGAACCCTCCAATGGTTCTTACTCCCGTATCAGAGGCAGGGCACCAGTGCATCGAACCAGAGGGTCAGGGTTACGTCCCGAATCCTGGAATCCTTTCGGTGGTGGACATCCCCAGCTGTAGCCAGGGGCTCCCTATTCAAGGAGCCAGACAGGCTCACCTTAACAACGGACGCCAGCCTGTTTGGCTGGGGAGCATACCTGAATTCTCAAATTAGCACAGGGCCGATGGTCACATACGGACCTTATCCACAATATAAATTGGCTAGAGCTCAAGGCCATACATCTGGCACTGCTACGCTTCAGCAACAAGGTGGCGAGACAACATGTCCTAGTGCTCATGGACAATGTGGCAGCAAAGGCCCATGTGAACAGGCAGGGGGGCACTCGGTCCAGGGCCCTAATGGCTGAGGCCCAGTCACTGAGTACTTGGGCAGAGGCCAATCTCTCCTCCTTAAAGGCAGAGCACATCTCGGGAGAGGCAAACCGACAGGCGGACTCGCTGAGCCGGTCAACAATGGACCATTCCGAGTGGCGCCTACATCCCGACCTATTCAGGGAAATCTCGGAGAGGTTCGGACTTCCGTTGTTGGACTTATTTGCCTCCCCGGCGAATGCCCAGCTCCCGAGGTTCTTCTCCAGGTTTCCGTCTCCAGGGGCGGAGCGGATGGATGCGCTCTGCAGCCCATGGCCCCAGGGCCTGCTCTATGCCTTTCCTCCTCTTCCCCTGCTCCCGGCTCTAATCCGGAAGATACTGCAGGAAGGGGCGGAGGTGATAGTGGTTGCTCCACATTGGCCGAGACAGCCGTGGTTTGCCGACCTCATGGGTCTTTCCATCTCCCCACAGTGGCAGATTCCCCCAGAGCAAGTTGCTTTCAGCCAGGGGGCTCTACAGCACCCAGAACCCCAGCGCCTCCAATTAGCCGTCTGGCATTTGAACGGCGGCTCCTAGCCCGAGAGTCGTATTCTGCGGGCGTAATCTCCCTGATTCAGGCCTCCAGACGCCCCTCAACTAATAGAATCTACGACTCCTCGTGGAGGAACCTTTGTAGTTGGTGCTCAAGGAAACACCTTGACCTTTCGGCTGTCACGATCCCAAGAATCCTTGAATATTTACTGGAGGGGCTCAACAAGGGCTTGTCGCCTGATACCATCCGCAGGCAGGTCGCGGCTCTGTCCACAGTACTCACATGCGATAATTCGACACCATTGGCTTAGCACCCAATGGTGCAGTCCTTTCTCAAGAGCGCGACTAACACCAAACCACCCGTGGTTCATCGTTATCCCTGTTGGGATCTCCCACAGGTCTTGCAGGCCCTCACCTTGTCACCGTTCGAGTCCATTAAGACCTGTTCACTGCAGTTCTTATCCATGAAGGTGGCCTTCCTCATCGCCGTCACGTCCGCTAGATGCATCTCGGAACTGGCTGCTCTCTCGGTCAGAAAGGATCTATGCGTCTTTCACAATGACAGGATGGTCCTTCGACTGGATCTGTCCTTTATACCCAAAGTGAACTCTCTGTTCCACAGGTCACAGGAGGTGATTCTTCCAAATTTTTGCCCCCGACCATCTCACGGGTTAGAACGCCAATGGCACACCTTGGACGTTCGAAGGGCGTTATGCCATTACCTCAAGCGGACTTCAGCTTTTCGCAAGTCAGAAGCGCTCTTTATTTCCTTTCAACCTTCTTCCATGGGGCAGAAGGTCTCGTCTTCAATTATAGGCAGGTGGATCAAGGCTTGCATTGCAAGAGTGTACCAGTCACATTCCCTGTCAGTTCCAAGCCATATCACCGCTCACTCCACCCGCAACACTGCAACAACAGCAGCGTGGGCGACACAGGGATCCATTGGGGATATTTGTAGGGCGGCGACCTGGTCCTCGCCTTCCCCGTTTGTGAGGCATTACAGGCGGGATAGATTCGCCTCCGCAGAAGCTTCATTTGGCCGGAGAGTGCTCCAGCAAGTAGTATCATCAAGTGGGACACAGGCCCAGACTGATTCCCTCCCATTCGTGGATTCTCCATCCTCATGCTGGAGAAGGGGCATTGTCTTACCTGAACGCCTTTTCTCAGCATGATGATAGAGAATCCACACCCACCCCTTTAGGTCCGTCAGGTCCTGTGTCAGGGGCAAAGAAAGCCAACACATCGGACTATCGTCAGCAGCTTCGCCTTCGTCGTGTCTGGGAAGCATCAAGCCCAGCAGGAGGCGTGGCAACTTTGTCAGACTTAGTCTAATTGGGCAGGAAGACAGTCTAAACCCATTGGTGGATTCTCCATCATCATGGTAAGAAAAGGCGTTCAGGTAAGACAACGCCCCTTTCCTTAGCTTGAACTGTAACTAGAAGGGCTCAGGAAAATATGAATTATGAATGTGGCAGTTTATTTCTTGGTTTACTCTTTTGGTTTCTGATTTCTGTTGGAAATCTTTTAAATAATGGTTACGGAATCTCTGAAAATTAACAGATTGAGAATATAACATTGAGAATTTTCTTTTATTACAGTACTGTAATTTGGTATTTTTTATTGTGACTACACTTTTTTTAAATAATACTTTTCTGTTTTCTGACATGCTTTTATAAGCTGTATTCTATGTGAACACGTGTCCTGCTTGATGTGGCTGAAAATATAAAAGCCTTTTTATTTGCCTTGTTTAATATTCAGTTACCATAGACATTTGTTGAAATACATACTGCTGCAGCTGGAATTCAAGCCTTGTTAATCGTTCGGTTCTTAGAAGCCATTTACCTATGCTTCTAACTTCAGTGCAGTAACTGAAGTATGGTCATAACTCTCGTTCATCTTATGCCAGAAAAGTGTTATTTCTTTTTGTGAGGTTTATTATCTAGTGGTTCCAGTGAATGGATTATGACCAGATTCAGTCCTTAGGATAGTTTCGTTCAGCTCATCCTCTGTTCCACTGATTCTTTCATCTCTATACTGTAGAGGATAAAGCAAATGGACACAGGCCCAGGTTCAGAGGAACAAACTAGAAGAACATATAGAATGGCTGGAACAAGAAGGCCCATCATTCTAAATTATAAAATAGTACTATCTGCGGCCCAGTATTTTTGTTAGGGTCAAGTTCATATATAAATTCAGCTCCTACTATTTGTCTGAATGTATTTTGAATCTATATAAATTCATTCACACAGACACCTATCCTTGTGTGGTTGTTCTTTGGAACCTATTGGTTTTATAGCCTGCTCTTCCCTTCTTATCAGTTATATGCTTGTCCTTCTGTCCTGGGTGATGTTTCTTTAATCCATTCCTTCCTTTCATCAACCTCGTGTCTCTTTCCTCGTATAGAGGACTACCATATCTTATTTTGCCTTTAAATAGTTCTGAAAACGCTTTTCATTGCGGTAGTGGATCATAAAAATGGATGCTATCTGTCTACTTTCATGATATTTATACAGAATTATGTTAGCCTTTAGAAAAGTAACATTTAGCTTGATAATGGGAATGTTAGGCCTTATTTATAATTATTGGTTTATGATTGTACTAGATTTTATTTACTGAGAAAGAAAAGTTCAAGTTCATTTGGTCCAGTTTACTTTTATGACTTATCCAAACAAATTTCCTCTCCCACTGGCCTAAACAATAATTTGTTTGAAATTATAAGTGCCTCTGCAGCATAGGAACATTCTTTTAAATCAGAATAAACAAGGCTGTGCAGGGGAAAAGGAAAATACCTTAAAGTAATTAATGTTTTAACAATTGCAAATGTAATGATTGGTCAGATTCTGAGAGCTATCTTGTCTGTCAATGCTTATGAACTACTTTGTAGTTCAAAGACATTAAAATAATCCAACGTTTGGAACAGTGGCATCTAGTAACATCTAGATTAGAGGTTATTTATTGGAGAGACAAATTTTATATTACATATAAATATGTGCAAAAAGTATTTTTTTTTAAATGAAGAACAGCTTTATGAAATGAAAATTTACAGATGTGAGACCTCTGGGTTTGTGTAGGTGCATGTGCATGTAAATGCATGAGACTCTTCATTTCTGGGATTTCTCCATTGTCAAATCCTGAATTTCCCATTTACGATTCCAAAAGTGTCTTTGCTTTTTAAAATTGTAATTATCACATATAGTTTATATATGAAACCACCCCTCCTTGTTTCCATGCTTGTTTCAAGGCAAATTTTTATCTCTATTTAAGATAGTATATAGAGATGTAATCTTAGAAGGTGGCAGCACTTGGCAAACCTTTTCTGAGCTCATCTTTTAAAAATGTGGCCATGGAACCTATGTAAGTGGCCTCCTGCTTCAAGCCTTGTGATCATCATTTCCAAATAGTCCCAGTTTACTTTTTAGTTAATCTGCAGGGGATTATTTGTATCATTTCCCCCTTTCCTCCTACAAAGATATTTTAAATCACTATATTCTTGTTATAATAGATGAAATACAGTAGTTTTAAGCATTTTTTCTCTATGGCTTTTCCTTCTTTCCCAGAAAATTCATTAAATTCATTTTTTTGCACTTGGCAGCAGAGGGACAATGATTTTAAGCTCATTTCATGTAGAAAGAGAGAACTTTTCTTTCTCCTCCTGGAAACTATGTTTGTGTATGTGTGTATATGTGTGTGTGTGTACACACACACACACACACACACCCAAACAAGGAGAGTATGTCCACATAAAAAGAAATGGCTGTTGATTCTGTATGTGCTATTCTGTACATAAGTGCAGAGACTGAAATTTTGGCCTAGTACTTAATACAGTTCTATGATTGCTTCTCAGTGATTTTCTAACTTCAAGTTGCAACACATCTCTTGGTATGTACAATAAATGTGAATGAATGTGGGAAGGTGGTAGGGGAGGAGGATTTCAGTTTATTTGAGAAGAAGCAACACAGGCCAGATCTGGGGGGGGGGGGGCTGTGAAGGAGTTATTTCAAAGACACTATGACTTAATTTGTGCAGTGCACATCTGCCTGGGAATTTACAAGATTATATTTTTATCCTGGCTAGCATTAAAGATGTCTTTCTGAAATTGATGTAGTTTCACTACATAGCTATATGAGATTTGCCCTAAATGGGGTTTGACAAATATAGACAGTCACCCAATCTATCAGATTCCAACCATGTAGACCAGGCCTGCACAACACACTGTCCATGTGTTGCATGAGGTTCACAAATATTTTATAAAAAGTAGTAAATGTATAGCCATTGTCAACGAAAGACATGCTTCTGAATACCTCCAGGCCTCACTGCTGCCATCGCCTCCCATGGTTTCATCACTGCTAGCTACAAAACAGCTGATCAGGACTCCAAATACTTTCTTGTGATCTACAAGAAATTTTAATTTATTAATCTGTCCTTTCCTCTTGATAATTTGTGCCCATCTGATCTAAATTGTGGATTTCTAGTGGAATTACACATTCTTAATCACCATGCAAAAAGTTAATTGGGATGCTAAGATGCTAGGAACATCTTTAGGAGCATGCCTGGAGGCTACAACAGAGGAAAAACTGCTTTTGTCCTACCACCCCCTTGAATTCTTCCACATAAAAAGAATAACACAATTTTAGCCCCTGGAAAGATTTAGGGAAAACATTAAATTGTATGGCTTTGTTATGAAAGAATTTATTATGCTAATATAAAAATGTTTGGTCTCTATTCTGTTTTCAAATTACTTATTATGGTCAGATTTTAAGCACAGATAAATAGTGAATATTAGTTTATTGCTTTCATTGTCCCTGAAAATTTATCTTGGAAACCTATGTTTTAGATAGTTGGTTTACGATAGTATATTTTAAACTATTTTATTCATTTTAAAATATGTTGTCTATGGATATCATTGGGTATCTATATAAACAGACTTGTACTTCCATCAGTGAAATGTATTACTACGAATCAATTTCTTTCTGTTTCTGTAGCTTTCCTAGATATGCTGCAGAGGTTGGGCAATCTGGGATATGGAGAAAGTCAAGGAAGTTAATCTATTTTCATGGCAATCTGTATGAATGACATTAATTGTTATCTGTAATGTGACTTTAATTAGGATAGGTTTAGGGGCATATTTTAGAAAGATATTAAATGCATTTTTCAGCAAAATGTAGGAGACTAAAATTTTTTAAAAAGTGAAAATGTACTACATGAGAGGAGTTTGTTGTTAAAGGCTGGTGCAGTGGTGATGGCTGAGTTCATGATTTTGGGTGCACAGCAAGACTTGTTTTATACAACATTTGTTATTTAAAAGTATATTTTATCAAGATTAATAAATATTTAGATTATATGCAAAATATTAAGTGTATCTTGCATTAGAATATGGTACATAGCAAGAGGGAAAAAGTATTCTTGATTCAATTATTTAAATATTGTATGATGAAGGATAATTCTACAGAAAATATTAATATTAGGAAAACAGTAAATAGTTAGAAACATCCAGTTAAAATAGAAGCAACAAATATAACATGGATGTCCAATTGTCTGGCTTGCCTGGGCCACATAAAATGAAGAAGAATTGTCTTGGGCCACATATAAAATATAACTAATAATATTAGTTATAAAAAACACATAATGTTAAAAGTTTATGATCTTGTGAGGCAGCATTATTAGCTGTCCAGGGCTGCATGCAACCCACACGTTGGGCATACCTGTATTAAAAAATTGCAGATACATTAAATCATTGGTGATAATAATACTGTGAAAGAAGAATATTATATAGCCCAGTACTTCTATTTTAATTAAATATATGGTTTCTGTGCAACTTCTGTTTTAAAATAATTTTCTGACAATCAGATTTATACCTAATGGCAATAGTTTGCTGGTAAAGTGGCATCCACCGGCATTTCTTTATCTTCACACATTTTCTGCACAACTCCAGATCTTCAGAAGTTTGGGGAATTCCAATAGGGAAGAACAAAGGACTATCCTACTTTATGAAATCTGTTTTTACAACTTTCGATATAGGCAGTATAAGAGTGTACAGACAAAAAATGCCAAACTAGAAATAAATTATAAGTATAAATGTAGTTAGCATAGAAGGTCAACATCATCACATTAGTTGTTTGTTTCTACAGTGTAACATTCACTAAATGTCAAATTTATTTTTAGATAAATGAATTGGTGGATGCCCGAGATGTCACTATTGGATCCTGGTTCGAAGCTCATATAGAAAATGTAACTCGAGCAACAAAAGGACATAAAAATGGAAAAGCTCAAGGAAAGAGTGGCAGTAATTACAAAAGGACTAATGGAAACTTGAGCCAAGATCATTCTAGAGAAAATACAAATAATTTGGACAATACACCTTCCACATCTTATACAGATTATATGGATACTGAAGATATTATTTATCATATCAAGTATGATGAGTAAGTGCTGCTGATATTATTATGAGGATGCCATTGAGTATGTGGTTGATATAAGAGAAGAAAACGGGATCCTTAAAACAAGTTCACATTTTGAGTTCAAAGGAAATAATATTTTAAAAGTTATAAAACGTGTCTGATTGATATATTATTTTTTTTAAGAGTGACATGATTTGGGGGAAAGTTTGGATATAGTATTTACTTTAGGTTTTTTTTTTTTTTTTTTTTTTAATTCAGTTGGCTGTGTGAGACATGAAGCCATATTCAGTACTGTAATTAGAATTAGGGCGGATATGTTTCTTGTGGAAGATATTAATGTAGTGAAATCAGCACTACCGTATTGAAAGGTACCAAACAAAAACTGAGATACTCTTTAAGATTTGGGATTCTTATTGGAAACTCATTTTGCCAGTATTTATTAATTTTTATAGTTTGTGTTTCATTTGAGTAAACATGAAAATCTTATTTCCCTTTATTCAGGGAAGCAGATAAGAACCATATAAATACTTTACTATAAGAAATATCAAAGGGAGATAGAAAAAAATTATTCGATTTACTTACAAACTAAAGCAACTATGAAAATCCTATGTCCACAACCAGAATATTTTAAATTATAATATTACATTACATTTATCTTATACACACACACACACACACATACCTTAGCTTTTGTTGCCTATTTTCTATCCATTATATGAAAATATATTTTTGTTGGGTAACCTTATTTTAAGATAACAGCAAGCTTATTTCTCATTATTGAAAGCAGCATTCCATTAGTTTAAGTCAACCTACATTCAAGTTCATTATTCCAGAGCTCATATAAAAAGCAATATAAAATTCACCACCTTCCTGCAAAAAAAAAGATTATTCCTCCCAGATGGATGAAAAGACTGAATAATAAAATGCTTGAAAAAAAAGTCAAAATTACATGTTTTTTTTCCATTCTGTTAAGAGATGTAGAGTTGATCCAAAGAATGTAGAGTTGATCCAAAATAAATAATATTGCAGACAGTGTTCATCCTACAAATGGATGTACATACCAGTTTTAATTGGTGTTGTCTCACAATATAAGGTAATTTTTTTCAGTGCTAAATGAATTAAATCTGTATTTTGCAGCGTAGTGTTTTTCATACCTTGCAGCATTACATGTAGGTATTAAAAGTAAATAAATAGGTATTACAGTACTTGCTAGGATTTCAGTAGAGTCAAATAATAAATCCAAAGAGCTCAATTTTGAAGCCAATGTTAGTGGTTATTTTCATAGTCAATGTTTATCTCCATCTAATGTTTTTGTGAAACCATAATGTGAATATGTAATTAAAATGGAATTAACTAACTGGCTTCAGTTTGGTACTTTTAAGTGGATTCTTCAAGTATGTCTCAAGTCTCTTACAGTGCCAATGAAAGTTTTTAACAGCTCATTCCCATGCTGTTTTACATATAACTTTACATATTTTGCTATATGGCAAACATTTAGTTACATGGTTCTTTGGAGTTTGCTCCATTTTATTAATATTAGATGTATATTAATATTTATAATTCTACAAAACAACTAAAATGAATGCTCAGTTATAACCCTGGATGCGTAGCAAGTTAAGTTGAAAATTTTCTCAACAAGATGTAATTTGTGCAAGGATTATCTGAGAGGATGCCTTTCTCATAGATACTTGCTCAATAACCTGTATACTTGTTGAAAATAATATGATTGAAAACATGTAAATCATCCTGGGTTCATCTTAATCACATTTATTTACCCAAATACCTTAAGAATTCTGGACAAATTCTCTTTAGATTTGCCTCAAAATGATGGAAAACCGTCCTGTGAATTCTTCTACTGAGGTAAGCAAAGGACTAAGAACAGAACCTAAAATACCACTCCTTAAACTGATTGTAATTAATACTATCACCAGACATGAAGTCTGATAGTTTACAATTTATCGAATAACCAGATAGTTTATAAAGTTTATTTATTATAAAATTACATTAGGAATAATGATTTCTGTTTATTTATAACATAGCAACTGTATATAGTAATATCTGGTCTTCTGCTATAATTCCTTAAAGTTTCAAAGTGTCAGTTTCTAATTCCGAAAGTTAGAGGTTGTAAAGCTGAGTTAAACATTAAAAAGAGAAAGAAAAAATATTATAGCTGCGTACCTCAATCTAAATATATTGAAATAAAAGATTCATCAATAATAATTATTCATGATTTAGGAATTAAATAAGGCAAGTTAGTTTTGAGCACCATTATGCAGCAAACTATGTAAACTATAAACAACACAGGACTGAGCTGCTAAACAAGAAGGGTCCATTGGCATTTATAGAACTTTGAGATATGCCTAAATCAATTTAAAACACATGGAAGAAGATTAATTTCATTTTAATTATCTATTTACTTTCTGGCTCCATAAAACTTTAGACTGAGATTGATTTTGATTATGAAAATAACCACTCAAATTGACTGAAACGTTAATACAAAATAACCACTCAAATTGACTGAAATGTTAATGCAGGTGGAGAAGCTCGCAGATCTGTTGGATTCAAAGTTCCATCAGTCCCAGTCAGCATAATCAGTGGCAGAGGTGATTGGAATTGGTTCTTGGCGATTATAATAATTCAGATCTCTTGTTAGCTTGATTCTACTTGTATGTTTCACTGAATAAATTTCTTCCAATAGAAGAAATATATATGACCCAATATCAATTATGAAGTTCAGTATTCATTTCCTGGTTATGATTGAGTATCCTAATTGACTAGAAAGTAAGCTACATGCTGTGTAGATGTTCTGTGTGTAAACAAACTACCAAGCTTTTCTGCTTATCTGTCAGCACTAGGAACAGCCCAAGTTAATCCACTGCAGGAAGAAGACCTCTTTAACTGCTTTCCAACTTCTTCAGCACATTGCAAGTTGTTTCTAATTTAATCTATCAGCACTATAAAATAGATCAAACTAATAAAGAGATACTATGTGGGCCTAAAACTACTTTTATTAGAACAGCTGTAGTAGAATCTTGCAACTCTGAATGTACTTCCTTCCTACCTCTCTTACCTTTACGTGAATGGGAAGGGTGCTATTAGAAGCTTTTTCATAAATCTCTTCCTTGGTAGGGGCTCAGGCCTTGTTTACGTGATTGTTGCGTTGGCAACAGATCTTCCCTTTATTCATCAAGGCCATCCTCTATACCAGACATGTCAATCTCACGACATCACGTGATGTCATGCGACATATTGGGACTGTTGCCATTGCTGGCAATAGGGTGGGCGCGGCTTCTGCGTGATGCGTCCGGCCTGCGGGCCGGCAGTTTGACACCCCTGCTCTATACTGTCTACAACACCTTTAAATTCAGTACTATACATTTTCTTAATGTCAGTGAGTATCCAGTCACGTATTGCTGTTGTCGTCCACTGTTGATCTGTTCATCATGCAATATAGCTAGCTTATTTGCAATTTCTATGAGACTACCCATTTTATTAGGTCATATACATATTATGCTTTTATTCTTGTCATGGTGTGTTATGTTAAGCATTTGTTCTTGAATACAGCATGAGATTGTCCAAATCTCTTCAACCTGGTTTCAAAATTTCTTTTGCAATATCTCCTTTGGGGTAATCCTTTGATGTGGTCATAACTATTAATCTTCTCCAGTTCATGATTTTCAAATTTTATTGGCAAAAGTTGGGAGTAATTGTTGAACGTGACTTGTATCATCTTGTGGTTCATTGTGAAACCTGATTAGTTGCTGCTGACATTTAATTCTATAATTTTTTCAGGTTTTCAATGTAGTTGGAGAAAATAATAAGATATTTATCACTTTTTTAATAATATTTTTTATTAATTTTCTATATTTACAGTTCATAAGTGCTTAGTTAAAAAAAAGATATTTATCACTGAACTTTATTTCTAGCACTAGTACAGTCATTGGAATATCTCTTCTAGACTTCCTGAAAATGTTTTGATAAAATTAGATTACTTTGTCAAACTATTTGTTATATATTGATGGTGAGAGTCTTTACCTGGATGGTAACTTGATGCTCTGTAAACATCAAACATAGCATTCAATTTAACACTTTGCAGTGAAGGCTGTGTAGTTCTTGTCTGGTATTCTTTAGATTTAGAACTTTGAATAGTTTGCTGAACTGCTTGTATATAATCTGTGCTGCTAATTCCACTCTTGAAGCTAGGTCCTTGTGATTGGGCAAAGTTCAGTGGTTTTTTTACCTGTTTTGAAATAATTCATAGGAGAAGTTGTATAGATCTGAAATAGTGATCATTAGCAGCTTTTGAATCTTTTGGGTATAAAAATGCACCTTTGCGTGTAATGATTTTGGTGACATATTTCTTCATTGTAAGCAATAACAAATTTTGGCAGTATTTTGTGTATTTAGCTGTACTGTGTTTCAAGGTATGCTATATCTGTAGTATTGGTATATCTGCCTCCATCAACAACACCACATAATTTATTTTACAAATAAGAAGAACAGGTTTATATTTCAAGCTGAAGTTTTTATTTAGAAAACAAAAAAAATGCCATTCTATGCCATCAGACTGTGCTTTAAAGGATATGCTGATTTCTGTTGCTTTGTGCCAATATATTTAGTTCTGCTCTATTTCAGTGCAAACAGACAGCACAGCCAACTGAATGTTTGTCTTTGGCATTGTTTTCTGCATTGTTAGTATCTTGGAATTGTATTAATAAAATATATCAGTTTGAATTCTTATGGGTTTCTTTAGACTGCTGATTCTTCTGAAGCAGTAATCCATGCTTAATGTTTCCCACTATGTAACATGTATCTAGGAAATGCTTCATCTAAATAAAATCCAGGGTTACTGGTTAATATAATTGAAGAATCTATGCAAAATCATGTTGCATTTTTTCATCTTGCTTCTTTATTAAATACTTTACTCATGACATCACCCAGAAATCTGTATGCATATTCTGCTTTCAGAAAGCAGACGTTAGTGAGAAAATATGGCATCTCAGAGGATTAAATGTTTTTATTATTGCTAATTTATATTACCAGAGAATAGATCATCGGCTTGCAGGTTATGGAGTATCAACTTATTCATAAGAGCAAAGAAAATCTGGATGATATCCTTTGCATTTTTTCCCTCCTTTTCTACAGTAATTTTCATGCCAAAATATTAAGCTTACCTTTTTACTGTTCTCAGTAAACGTTTTTCCGTTTACCAAAGGAATCAATTTCTTTTCAATACTGTTACCTTTCTATCACACCCAGTTAGACAATTTTTCCCCTATAGAAAACATGCATAGCAACCATAATTATAGTAAATTTATGAATCCAAGGAGAAAAGTACTGTTCATATTCTATCATGTTATTTGCATTTATGTAGTTCATCATTGTGATGATTATTTTGGAACATTTGTGTAAGACGTTCAAAATAAGGAAATCAAAATACTGTAAATATCAAATTCTGAAAATTGAAATCTTCAGAAAGATTTCTGAAAAGCAAATTGTGCATTTGTGCTATACTAATGATCGTGTCCTTTGCAGAACAACTGAGCTCCAAAAATCTCCATGCACAAAAGTATCCCTTACTGAACAGTGATGTGCTTTCAGCATGGGCATTCCTGATTAGCTTTTTGGGATGAAATGAAATGATGTGGTTTTCCCTCTGTTTTGGCAGATAGTTCTGATTGTTAGATCTAACTATTTTCAGTATAATTAATACATATCTCTGTGCATGATGTGGAAACCACCCTTGCATTAATGTTTTTGTCTTGTATAGGTTGATAGGAAAGACTGTTCTTGTGTACTCATTTTTTAAAAACAAATCTCGTTACTAAATTTTGTTAGCTTGAAAACTATGTTTAATATTTGGATCTAGTATAAATAATTGGTATAGATTCAAGGAAAATAAAATTAAAGCATATATTATATTCCCAAATAATTTATAGATAGACAGAGATTATGGGTTTTTGTTGTGGACCCAGTGGTGAATGTTATACCGTATGTTTTTAATTTCAGCTAAAGAACAGGTGAAGAGAGTCAGATCTTTTGCTTCAGAAAAGGGTTTTTTTAAAGCAAGAACAAAAAAACACAGGGTTAACATTTTTGCCTGAATTGTCTTATAAGAATGTAGAAACACAGCCTATGGTCAAAGAAAGCTGAAAGTCTTTTCTTAATGGGTAACCAATTGCTAAGAAAGGTTTCCATAGAGATGGAAGCACACATGAGGATTCTGCTATGTTAACATTAATATTTAAAATTAGAAGCAGGCTTGGTAGGGTTAAGCTTTCAGAAAGACATCAATCTATATTGAATTTGCTGGACTTTTAAAAATTGAATATATTCATGTTTATGCTCTGTACCTCTTTATATCCATCCCTGTGATCTTCAAACCCTGTTTCCTTTGACTTCTTATGGCTGTCCTTAATAGCTTTTTTGTCTTTTCCTTTTTGGCTTGGGAGTTCGTGAAAGTTGATTTGGATATGATGGTAAACAATCATTCTCTTAAACTTAAAAATGTTTCTCAATAAGCTACATTTTTACATGGGAAGAAAGGCATTTTTTTTCATTTGGTTTAAATGAAAGGAACATTATGCTCAGCTATCCTTTCTAATCCACTAGTTTTAACATAGCTTGATTTTTATAGCACTTTCTCCCATGATAATTTCCTTAATTTAGCATGGGTGAAAATAAATATAATGCTTTTATTCCACTATAAAACACATTACAATTATCTCTCTTACAGACATTACATGCTGTATTTTGGCTAGCTGATATGTAATCCCAGTACAAATACAATGTTTTTTTCTCACAGCTTTGTGAGAAAAGTGTCATCTGCAAATGTCTTTACATTCTTTACATTCTTCCAGATAACTCTGCCATTTGTTTCTTTAGAACAATGTATATAATATAAGCAAATGGAAGTTGGAAGATGGATGAATAATTTTGTTGGTGTTTGTGAAAATAGAGTTGGTGTTTATTATGTCCTCTAATTTATTGAAATGCACTGTTGCAGTCTCTTTCACTTTGGTGAACAGCTTAGAGCTCAGTTCAGGTGATACACATTGACCATATATGATGAGAGTCTGAAATTAGTTACTATCCATGTTACTGTACTAAATAGTGGATAAAGATTATGATTATATGAAGACTATTATGTTTCTTACTTTGCTAGTAGCATAGGAAAAAGTGCTTATTGTACTATTAACTATATTTTTCTTTTCTTTTGATATTGATTATGCGTGTGAATGTTTTAAACATTGTCACAAAAATGTAATTGCAAGAGGTCAGATGTTCCTGCGCAGCACATTTAATTTTTAAACTATTTTAAAAATAAGAACAAAAAAATCAAAGTAATGCAACCCATGGTTTTAATTTTCAGACTTCACTTGAATTTCTACCTAGGTTTTAATATGAAATAATGCCTTTTGTTCAGTTCATATTTTGTACATCATCATTCCAAACAGAAGAGTGAGGAAACGTATCCCTCCGCACTGGGATTACATTGCACTTCTCCCCACCCTGTGCTATCAAATGTGTGAAGCCTTGCCAGAGGAAGAGCTTCCACTGAATAATACATGAAAACTAGAAAATTGGAACAGAAATTTTTATATAAATAAAAACAGGCTTATTTCCCTGCTGAGAGAAATGGAGAGAATACGTTTCTGCTTCTTGCATGGAAAAAATAAGGCTTCCTGTGTCTTATTTTATAAAGAAGTTGGTGACTTTTGCATTTTGAAGGATGGAATTTCAGAGACTAGAAGATGTTTTGCTTGAGGCTTTCCAAGTTGGATGATAATGACTCAGTGGCGATTAGTTCAGGCCTTTTTTTTTTTAAGGTAATCATTCTCAACACTAAGAACTTCAGTGCTGAAATTGCATATCTCAGTCATGAATATGATCCAAATAATTGAGGGCCTAATGCTCAGTGCAGGTCACGTGTTAGATCTGATTTTGTCTCGGGGCAGTGGGACTTGATCAGGAATTGGGAATTGTCATTGACAGAAAACTTTAATTGCTTTAGAGTTCTCTATATCAGCTCCCTATGGCGGAAAGACCCATTGGATTGGCCCATTGGATAAATCCTACTGGGTTTCAGAGGGCACATGGGAAAGTTCCCAAGGACCAATGCATAATTTAGCTGAAGTTTAGTCTCGTGGAATGAGACAGTGGTTGAAGTTTTGGATTATATTGTACCTGCATGATTTCTCTATATACATGGATCACAAAGGGTCCCCTGATTTTAGAGGAACTCCAAAAAATGAAATGACAAAAGAGACACCCAATGCACTGCTGGAGGAAGGTAATGAACTAGTCTAACCAAACATGGGTAAGAATATTCATGTGGGTTGATTAGAATGGCAAACAGCTGCTTTCCCACACTTACTGCATCTGCTGTTTGATGTTTTGCAGCTCTGTTTAAGGTAACCCATTATCTCCTTGGGAGGATGGGTCAAAAGATCACCTGAACAGCTGCTATGAAGATTTTTCAAGACATCTATTAGATAAAATCACTTTGGGTCATCACTTTATTTTGAGTTGGACTCCAGCTGTGCAAATCCTGTAAGTTGACTGCGGCTCAGTCTTGTGTGGTTATTGGAGTCCATTGGTCCTAAAGAAGTGGACATGGTTCTTGAAGCTTAGAGTTTAACCACCTGTCTTGGCTGATCAAGGCCTCCTAGGCGATGATATATGATTGGATCTAATGTTCGTGGTGGGGAATTCATCCTTGAGTAAAGACGCAGTTTTAACTTTTCTTAAGGAATTAGTGATCTGCCCCTTCAGCAAATCATCTCTGGATTTAATAGTGTTGGATAATCTCTGGCTTATCTTTAACCTTCCCTTTTGGGGCAAGATTATTGAGAAAATGGTCTGTTGGTAGATAATATGGAAGCAGATTATCTGGAGACCTTTCAGTCTCCAGATATAGGAGATTGAATCCTATAGGCTTGGATAAAGTTTCAGTTGGCATTGATTGTATTTCTGGATGATCCCTGGTAGGACTGGAATGAGAATGGTGCATCCATCCTGTTGTGTTTGATTTCTCAGTGCCTTCAATACCACCAATTATGGTATTCTTTTGGACCAGCTCAGGGGGTTGGAAGTGAAGATATGGTTTTGTGGTGGTTCTTCTTCCAAAATCAGTTCCAGTTAGTGTTGAAGATAGGGAGAGATCAAACCCTTGACTCTTGATTTGTGAGACCTCAGTACTTCTTTCTCCACTCCTATAGCATCTGCAAGTATTGTGGCCCCAATTGGCAAAAGAAAACTCAAGACCATATTGGTTGGAAACATGCAGAAGAGGCCTTCATGCTTCAGTGAATAGACAATGGCTAGAATGATGATGACGATGGTGATGATGATAACATCAGTAGAAATGCACTGGGTCATCGATTGACATGGAATTAAATTGAGCAGTATGCTGATGATAGGCAATTATACAGCTCAACCTGTTGCTGCCAAGTGATGCCGTTAAGGTGCTCAGTCAGTAATTGGAGGCGGTAGGGCCATAGATGGACAGAAACATATGTATGCTCAACCTAGTAAGACCTGGTTCTAGATATTGAAACTTCCTGGAAGTGAAGATTTTCATAATGGGCTTGCACAATCCTACACTCTTGTTCGAAGAGCAGGTGGTAGCCATGACTTGAATGACTTTTATACCATTCTGTCAGCTCTTCAAGGTAGATCAAATTACTGCCATGTAGGTCATTAGTGTTTTTATTGTAAAACTATAGCAACAGAATCTTTAAAGTTTGAATGTGCTGGCTTCACCCTTCCTATATTTTTGGGTGAACTAGAACAGGGGTCCCCAACCCCCGGTCCGTGGACCAACACCGGTCCACAGCATGCCAGCAAGCAGGCTGCACAAACAAGCAAAGCTCCATCCTTGGGATGCAGGCAGAATTCAAAACCACACACCCCTCTGGTCCGTGGAAAAACCTTTCTCCATCACACCAGTCCCTAGTGCCCAAAAGGTTGGGGACCTCTGAATTAGAGCTTGTTGGAAACATTTATTCATGTTATGCTATATTCTTGTTCCAGACTCAACCCCCTTTTTTGTGACCATTGCCTTGGGAACAGCTTTTCCTCTCCTTCAAGGGCTTTCATTCTGTCCTCTACACATTTTATTTTGTGCATTGTTTGTGCCCTTTCCTGGATTGAGAGGCCCTACTCAGTGTAATGCATGCATTAATCACCTCTTATTTGGATTATTGCAACATGCACTCCAAAGCTGCTCTTGAAGACTAATTGGGAGCTGCAGCTAGTCCAGAATGTAGCTGCATGAGTAATTATGAGTGTACTTCAGTAGGCATCTCTACTTTGTAAGCTACATTGGTTGCTAGTGGGCTTCTGGGTGGAATTCAGAGTGATGGTTATTTGGCATTAAAACCCTTCATGGCACAAGGCTGAATTATTTGCAATTCTGCCCATTTGATGATAAGCTCCAACAGAGTTGGCATATCTTCATCTCTTATAAATGCCATTCTGTCATTATTTATGTCCTATGGAATAACATTACCCTGAGATTTGGGTATCCAAACTCAGTCGATCTTTTCTAAAGACCTGGCTTCTCCTCTCCCTCTGGACATGAGGATTAGAATTCCTGTCCAATGTGATAGATAGCTTGAAATGTTTGCATTACTGTTATATTTTATGGTAAATATATTTTGTTTATTGTTCTATGTGTACACTGTCCCAAGGCATTTGAGAAAGTATGTAACTCATCTGAATAATTTTCATTAGATTCCACATTTTCATCTTTCACCTAGATTAAAAATTACTTGGTATCGTAAGATTTCAAAGTCATTAGTATGAGCTGTGCCTACTATATTCAGATTTTTACCCCCATTGTGCACTTTTTAAATTGCTGCTTGGCATGCAGAAGTGTGGAATTTAGATTAGTTTTTGCCTGTTGGTGAATTGCTTTAAAATAGTGTATAAGTTACAGTTTGTATGGTTTTTTACATCCAAGGGCTACTTTGATTGTGGGACACGGGATCTGTTTTCCTGGAAGCATAATCACATTCCATTCTGCTGTGTTAACTTTCCTGATTTTCTGTTTAATACAAATGGAAAAAATGAGAAATCAAGTTTCTTTATTATAAAGTAGAGAAAAGAATTGGAACTGTCCTTGTTGCAAGGAAAGAGTTTTTTCTTCCATGAGCGGTTTCCTGATTTTTTCACACTGTTGGTATGAAAGTAGCTCCTTCTAAATATGTACTATAGGAATGAAGATCTTGAGTAGAGACAATGGGTGGATGGATGGATGGTGGAGAATACAGTGGTCAATGGACTAAAAGATTAACATATTTGTTTTATATAAATGCATCATTGTAAAAGTTGTTTGCTGAAGTAGAATTCTAAGAAATTTCAATGGTTAGATACTTAATTCCAGTGATGATGTATTTCATCTTTTTATAAAAGCCTTTTTTGTTAACTGATATAACCAGAGATGGATGTAATTATGTGACATAATCATGAGTGTTAATCTGAAAACATAGAATGTGGGGAAGCAGTTGCTCCCTTCCTATATAAATAGATCTTGATTGTTTTATTGATACAGAGATAGATTTTCAAAAATATATTCAATCTATTCTTAAAAGCAGTTGTACGACTAGATTCAGGCAGCCAATTGATCTTTGGCTTTCTATTTCTTAGAACAGCAATCTCCCAAAGCTGTAATCATTTTGATAACTATTAATGATGTGATATAGATATGTATTTAAAGCTTGAAACCTGTAATTGTTTTTTCATGTAAGAACTTTGATCTAAAGTCTCTCAATATTGGCCTACACTATTGTTGAAACATTAATTGCAACCTTAGTTGCCTCTTGAGATCTTTTTTAATCCTTATTTGTGGAAACTGAAATGACACTGAAATTCTAAATCTTAGGTTTTACTGAAATTAACTAGGGCTTACTTACAAATACATTTTTAGAACTGGAGTGAGCCTACTGTTCTTCCTATATAATTATTCAAATTTATGCTCACTTCTTTATAGTCACATTGAGAAAATAAAAGCATTTCTCTAGAAATGAGTTATAGTGATGTCCCAGTAATATTTGTTTTCTTTGTTACAGTTAAAAGCCAGTTCAGTCCTATCAGTATGCCTTATAATCTTTAAATATAAAACCACCACTGAGAGATTCTTGAAGCATCTTCACAATCCTTCATGTACAATAATGGTCTTTGGGGAACACTTCTCATGTTGACAGTAAAATTCTGCTTCAAAAGCAGGTTCCCATACATTATGGACTTGATTTTTAAGGGTGTTACATGGTTGTATTATACAGATGTTTAAACATTTGCATTATGATATTGAGGTTATTGCAACTTTTGTTTTTATTCTTTCTTCAAGATACCCAGAAAGTGGCATTGTAGAAATGACTGTCCGTAATCTGCGGCCTCGAGCAAGAACTATTTTGAAATGGAATGAATTACACGTGGGTGATACAGTGATGGTTAATTACAACGTAGAAAGTCCAGAAGAAAGAGGATTCTGGTTTGATGCAGAAATTACCTCTTTGAGAGACATTTCAAGGACTAACAAAGAGGCTTATGCCAAAATTATGCTGGGGTAAGATTTAATTGATTAATACTGCAGTCTATCTACATTTTTTACATCATTTCAGTAAATAAAACCTTTCAGTATAGCACAAAACCAGTAATTTCTTTCAGTGCTATTTATTTATTTTTTTATAGCAAGAAGTTAAAAACGATGCTGCTCTGTCTTTCTAATATTAGATTTATAGCCCTTCTTTCATTTTGGGACTCAGTACTCAAGACAGCATACATAGTGCTTTATCCTCCCATTTTTCCCCCTAGAACAATAACTTATGAGGTAGGTTGGATAAAAAGAGAGTGACTGGTCCAAAGTCATCCAATGCGCCTCCATGGCTGGCAATGGACTAAAACTGGAAAAATCTGCTCAACAGTAAATTCCATTGAGTTCATTACTTTCGATAACTCGACATAAATCACAGCCTTATTTTCTTCATAATGATAGGTCTGGTTTTGTAGCACCATGGACACATTGATTCAGTACTAATTTACATAGAAATTAGGATTCTTAGATTTTGGATTTTAAAAATACCATGAAATTACAAAAAGAATCGCTACACCAGAAATATGACAGTATTGTAGTGATTTCTGTGGTTTCAGGAACATAGCAAGAAACATCATTTAAACCATGTTATGCTTCTGATTTGCCAGATCTTTTTTGCTTTTTGGTATGCGAATGGAGTACTTCACTGTGGTAATTTTTGCTTTCCAGAAGGAAGCAGTCATTTTAATATAGTTAATCAGTGTTCCCAAATGCGAAGTAGACTTAGGTCTCAGAATTAAACTTGGTGAGAAAAAAGAAATTACTCAGCATAGCAAAAAATGGCTGAATTAGCAGAGCAGTATTATGTTTGGGCAAGAGGAGGAGGTGGATGTATGTGTTCTTCCCCTTTCTCCTCAGCTTAAATGTTTTTTCCACTTTTCAACAAGCTTTGAGAGAGCTGAAACAAGTTACCAGTTCATTAGTTTTCTTTCCCTCAGATTATGCTTATTTCAGCATTTTCATAATCCTGCGAAATGAAATATTTTGGCAATGTACAGATCTTCATTGTGGTAGCAGAGGACTGCCAATATCCTGAAAGAGAAGAGCCCTGCTGTAAAATCAGAAAGAATAATAAATATGATGAACGCATCTGCAAAAAAATGGTTAATAGGGAAAAGCAGCACAGTTAAACTTTAAAAAAAATATTTTCTCTTACATCAGCAGACTCCGAGTATCTTTCTGAATACATTAGAAAAGATAAAGTTCTTCATAAGTTTTCTTCATGGAAACACCTCCAGTCCTTTGTTTCTGGAAGTGTATCCATAAAACTAATGCTTGGTAATACTGAAGAAAATCTAAAAGCAATTACATTTGAGGTATCTTATAAATCCTGATGTATTTATTTGAGTCATTTTTGTCCAACGTAGTTAATCAGTGTACTTAATTGATGTTACAGTTAGCATTCATAACTTGAAAACTCGAGTGAATCTCATACTTCGAACGAGATCACGCCCTGCTCATTAAGACACACATGGCTCATTAAGTGAACATGAGGTATCTCAGGGTGGGGAAGGCCATGGTGGGCCTAGTGATGGAACAGGCTCCCAAGGCCTTCTTGACCCACTAAGATACCTCATGCTTCCCCCTCCCTTCCTGATGCGCCGGACTCACCTTGAAAAGATCCGTTTATTCTCTGCCGCGGTTGCTGCTGCCGCCTGGATCTGAGGTTGGGGGAGGCTTCTGTGTACTTCTGGAGGCTGGGTCCGGGTGCTGGAGGCCTTTCCCAGGCCGCTGCCGCCCAGATCTGAGGCCGGGGACGCTTCCGCATGCCTCTGGAGGACTGATTCGGGCATCTGAGGCCTTTTCCAGACTGCTGCTGCCTGGATCTGAGGCTGGGGGACGCTTCCACGGGCCTCCGGAGGCCTGATTCGGGCATCTGAGGCCTTTTCCAGGCTGCTGCCGCCTGGATCTGAGGTCGGGAGACGCTTCCGCGTGCTTCTGGAGGCTGGATCTGGGTGCCGGAGGCCTTTTCCAGGCCGCTGCTGCCTGGATCTGAGGCTGGGGGACAGTTCCGCGGCCCTCTGGAGGCTCGTTTCCAGGCAGCAGCGGACTGGAAAAGGCCTTTGAGGGTCGGATTGGGCCTCCGGAGGCACGTGGAAGTGTCTCCCGGATTGGGCCTCCGGAGGGCTGCGGAAACCTCCCCGGCCTCAGATCTGGGCGGCAGCGGCCTGGGAAAGCGGCCCGGATCCAGCCTCCGGAAGCACACAGAAGTGTCCCCCGGCTTTGGTTCCATTCTCTGTTGCATAGAACAGAGGTCTAAAGTACCATTAGATCACACGAGATCAGTAGAGTGAGATCTTGCCCCACTGATCTCGCCTGATCTTGGATTACTTTAGGCCTCCATTCCCTGCGAACGCACTGAAGTCCTGGAACAGCCAAGAAAGCAAAGAATCTCGATCTTTGCAGGGTGAGTATTGAAGGCCGAGTGCCTAGCGAGACCTGGGGTGGGGCTGGGGAGGGAGGGAGGGAATAACCAGGGTGAATGTTGCAGTGCCACTGCGGTCGCTCATAAGGGTGAATGACTGCCGTGGTGCAGCAACATTTGTAATTTCAGGACTTGCTCATAAGCATTAGGGGGCGCTTATTGTGTAACTTCGAACATTCGCTAAGGGAACGCTCGTAACTCGGGGATTACCCGTATTTCAAATGTAGGCAAACTTTATTGTTGGCAATTCATGGTAAAAACTAGATCTGAATATGCAGCTTTGCCCATAAAGCAGCATATGATACTAATAAGTAGTATTAGGGATGTAATTTATGCAGGAGTCACCTGTTTTTTTGTTTTGTTTTATTTTGTTTTCAATAAAACACTGAGTTTTGAGGAGGAATAATTAAGCAACTTAGATTGTTAACCTTATGTTTCTCTGTATGAAACTCTTGCAATATTATATAGTGATGGGAAGGCTAACCAGTAGGTGTATTTCATTAATTAAACTACTATCCAGTATCATGCTCTGAAAATACAGAGAGTATTTCCTGCTGGAGTTGAATATGCTTGTCTGTTTAATTACACTGAAATAAATGAACATATTTTACTTGTCCATTATAATGAATCAGACCAATAATCAAAAGTCCTCATCTTCATGGTTCTGATTTAGATGTCAGCCGATCAGCTATGCTAACCTCTTGTTTTCTTAATCTTTTTTCTTTGTTTTTCCCTGATTTCTAAATATGTGTTATTCTTGGCCCTTTAAAAATATATGCCGTCAAGCATATTAGTATCCTTTACTTGGTTTCATTTCTATTGGTATCATATGAAATTATAACGGGTATCTGAAAATGCTTTGCATGATTGTATTTATTTGTATACTGATCATTAAACATATATGGCAAAAGGAAAATAAAACTTAGGTTGGTTGTGCCTTTATTGTTGATTTATTTTCTGGTTTATAACATTAATTATTTGTGATTTTTTCTTAATACAGTTGTTAATATGTAAATGGTTGCTAATGTTTTAGTATATTCTTCACATAGATGCATTAATTGCTTTTCTGTGAATATTAGTGGATATTTTTTGGATTAATATAATATTGCTATTTCACAGTTGAGTTTGAAGCATGCTTTTATTTAGTTTTTAGTTAAGTCAGTGATTCTTATTCAAGCATATAATGTATGCTTGCACAGTAATTTCATATTGTGTTCCATTGGATAGCATTAAAATTGGAATGAGGGAAATTGAGTTGAATATTTTGTTCTTTAATTTTCAGAGGCCCAGAAGATGTAATAAATGATTGCAAACTCCGTTTTATAGAGGAAATATACAAGATTGAAAAACCAGGAGCGTATCCATTGACATTTGCAGATGGAGAGTTCAAAAGTAGGTATTTGGTCTGCTTATTTTTAAAAGAAATATATTTGATTCATATATTTTTCAAATACATATACAATTCTTAGAAATAATTTTATATTATAGTGTGATTTATGAAAAGATATTTGTAGAGAAAATCAGAAGACAATGATTCACTGTCTGCAAAGGTTTGCACCTTTATGCTGTCACTGCCATATATTTAAACTCTGCTTATTCAGCCAACCTCTTTTGCTAATAAATGTCTTCTGCAGACCCAAGGTGGCACTAGAGAGTAATCTTCAATCCTAACTACTGTAGTAAATTACTGCTTGATTGAATTTATAGGAAAGAAAAGAAATTATAGGAGGAAGAGGACATATTGAAAGAATGCGCAGAGGGTTTGGGCAGCCTTTCTACAGCAGACACTTCTCTAGGACAGAGGTCCCCAACCTTTTGGGCACCAGGGACCGGTTCAGTGGAGAAAAGTTTTCCATGGACCCAGAGAGTGTGTGGGTTTGTGTGCTGCCTGCATCCCACGGTTGGGGCTTTGCTTGTTTGTGCGGACCGGTTGCTGGCATGCTGCGGCCCAGTACCGGTCCACAGACCGGGGGTTGGGGACCCCTGCTCTAGGAGACATAATCAACAGCCCAAGCAGCTCTCTTCCACTTGCTCAAAGAACCATCTTTTCCCTAGGTCGTTAGTGAGGAAGGAAAGAGATTTTAGGAAGATGAAAAACTGTCTACCAGGGACTCAGTGCAACTATTTTTTTCAATGTGATTTCACATTCCTGGCGAAGGTCTATATTCCAACAGCTTCAAAGGGATCCGTTTGGTCTAGTGGCACCAGGCAAGTAAACAGGAGACTGATTTCTAGTCTTACTTTAGGCATAAAAGCCGGCTGGGTGACTTTGGGCCAGTCATTCTCCAGCATGAGGATGGAGAATCCACGAATGGGTTTAGACTGTCTTCCTGCCCAATTAGACTAAGTCTGACAAAGTTGCCACGCCTCCTGCTGGGCTTTAGTACCTCCCAGACACGACTTAGTCTTCAGCCCAATAGGACATGATTGTGGTTGGCTCCCTTATCAGACTTTTTGGTCAGGTTGTATATTTCTTATTTCCCCTTCGTGGATTCCCCGTCTACCCTACTTCAGCACTGGGATCAGCGCTGTTTCAAATCGCCAGCGGCCTTTTTTTCCTTTCCTCCTATGTGCCCCAGCCAAATTGAGCTCCAAGCAAACAAGCCATCCGCTCAGAGCTGGGCTCAGCGTCCCGGTAGAGGACAGACGGCCATCGCTAGCCCAGCTGAGCGTCGGCCTCAAAGCCTTCGCTGTAGTCCCGATTTTTGGCGTGCCAGCCGCGGCCGCCATTTTTGGACCGCACGGTCAGCGCTCCTTTGAGCTCAGCGCTCCCGGCAGAGAGCAGACGGCCATCACAGGCCAGCGGAGAGTCGGCCAGCTGAGCGTCGGCCTCAAACCCCCCTGTTGCGGTCCCGTTTTTTGGTGCGCCAGTCACGGCCGCCATTTTTTTTTTTTCTATAACAAGTTTTATTGAATTTTTTTTAATTTTACAGCCAAGTGCTTAAGACTCATCGTGGAGATAGGGCACTCCATAAAACAAAATAGAACATACAATCATGCATAAACAATTTACACTTTTTTTTTTTTTTTTAAATCCTCCCTCTCTATTTTATCCATCAAAAGAGCAAGAACAAACAAACAAAACAAAACTATCAACGATATTTCCACCCATTTTAAGCTTAATTAACTATTAGCATATTCCAACTAGCATTACATAGACATATAGAATACGGTTCGAGTATCCATATAATAAAGACCATATTATTCCAAATATTCAGTTTATATTTCTCAATTAAGTTCTATCTCTTATTCTATCTCACATACATATTTTATCAGTGAATATAACTTTACGTATCCAAACCATTTTGGATTAGCTTAAATTGTTTCTAATTATTTCTAAGTTAAACATATATAAGTATATTTTAACATTTCTCCACTATATTCTATTCCTATATTCTAAACATTTTTATAAATCAATCCATTCTTTAGTCATTGCATGTAAAGATATCATTAGTATTCCACCAGTCTCAATACAACTCCTGAATTTCGCTTTTCCCGTTTTCCATAGTTACTATTCCAGACCATAATCAAATCCATAATTCAAATCAATATTAGTCAGACTAAAATCTTAAACTTTAAAGATCTCAAAAATATTAGCTCACTTAAAGTCTTTAAAAACCATTTTACCATTTTACCCATCAAATAAATTTTTAACACTCATTTTAAACCTAATTCTAGCTTTCTTTTTATGCCAAGCAGGTTTCCACAATACAGCTTTCAGCTCCTCCCATCTTGGTATTTGGTTATACACATTTTCCCACAGTTGCGTCTGATCATAGTCTTCTTCTCTTTTTCCCAATATTGTCTGCACAATATACTCAGTCTTAGCCAGTGTGGTGATTATTCGTTGTTTATATATACTGTCAGGATTTTTAATGTCTCGTATTAAAGAGTCCATTCTCCAGCAGGACGATGGAGAATCCACCAATGGGTTAGGACTATCTTCCTGCCCAATAAGAGACTAAGTTTGCCAGAGTTAACACGCCTCCTGCTGGGCTGATATCCCAGACACGACTTAGTCTTCAGCCCAGCTAGGACGTTTGTGTTGGCTCTGGACAGGTCGTATAGTTAATTATTGGTGGATTCTCACATCTCCTTTAGTTAGGCAAACCAGAAGCAAAATTTGAAGGATAATTGGATTTCGGCAAATTCATAGCCCCAAAACAGCTGAGCGTCGGCCTCCGGGTCGCCCAGCAACGGGCCTTCTCAGGCCCTCCAAACTTGAGGCTCTGCCACAGGGGGATCCCGGCAATCACTCAGCTGATCGTCGGGACAGTTAGCCGCATCCCAGCTGAGCGTCGGCCTCCGGGAGCGCTCAGGCGGCGATTGCAGCAGCCGTTAGAACAGCGAACAGCCGGCGCAGCCCCTCAAAATCGCTACGCGACGCGAACATCGCTGCCGCTGGCATTGGGCAGAAAGATTTTGGCACAGGGGGCTATTGACGCTATTGTCAGACCCCGCCGGTTCTGAAAGCCTCCTTTGAAAATTGGTCGAGTTGAGGCCTTTTCTGTCGGCGCGCAACTCGCGGCCGCCATTTTGAAGACCAAAACGGCCTAACTGGCCCGATAGGGACGGCCTGTATAGGCTGCAGCCTCTGAAATAGGCTTGCAAACGCCGTTCAGGAGGCTATTGACGCTATTGTCAGGCCCCGCCGGTTAAAGGCGAAGGGCACAGCTGATTTTCGGCGAATTTCCAGCCGCAGCAGCAGCGGGCGGCCAGCTCAAGCCCCCATAGCTCCTGTAAGGTGCGAAGGGCTCACAGTTGATAGCAGGGGGATCCCTCGGCCGCATCAGCTGATCGTCGGAGCTCTCGATTTAGCCGCGGCGCAGCTGAGCGTCGGCCTCCCCGCGCAGCTGAGCGTCGGCCTCCGGGCGCGCTCGCAATTGCCAAGCGCTGCGGAAAGCTCCAGGACTCCTCGAGGCTGAGTGTCAGAGCTCGCCTCAGCCGCCCCGCTACGTGCCGTCGGCCTTCGGGCCCAGCCAGGCCGTTCCTCTCCACGGCCCTTCAGCCCTCTCTAGCGAGACTGTGCTGTGATTTGATCACCCAGCTGCCACGGCGCGACTGGAGGGCATTTTAGGGCAAGCCCTCTGCAACTGATTGCCAAATTTGAGGCCTCAGACCATTTTTCTTGGCGCGCTATTCGCGGCCGCCATTTTGAACGACTGCGGCCTTGCAGGCCTGACAGGGACGGCCCAAACAGGCAGCAGCCACTGCACAAGATCTTGCAGTCTGCTTACGGAGGCCATTGGCTCAAAGGTCTGACCTCACCTCTCCTTCCCTGCAGGGAATTATCTCAGCCTAGCCCAGGCCTAACAAGCCGCCTTGCCATTGCAGCGGCAGCCATTTTGCGGACTGCTCACAGCCGCCATTTTGCAGCTTCAAAGCTGCCATTGGTCACCTGCTCAGATTCTGATCTGGCACAACCAACCCCAGGGCACAACTTGGAGAGGATTTCACCTTTAGCGTGAGCTGGCACGCCTTCGGGCACCGCCGCCACCACCTAGACTTTGTGTGCAGGCACATATCACTCAGGTGATTGCCGCCACCAACAAGGAGAGGAGTGTGCAGGCACATATCACCAAGGTGATCGCCGCCACTGATCGGTCAACGTGCGTGCCGGCACTTGCCGATTGCGACTCACCCATTGGGTCTCGTCGCCACAAGACGCCTGACTAATACGCCTCAGTGCATCACTGGGCAGTTTCCAGCCTCTCGGAGCTCTGCCTAGGGCAGTAGGGCGCTCAGTGTAGCACCAAACTCGGAGCGGACGCTGTTCATCAGCTTTGGCTATACTAACAACTGGGCAATCCGCTCCTGCTCCTGAGTTGCAATAGGCCTCAGGCTTCCCTTGCAATGGCTGATGACGCAGCTAATCAATCTGCACAGGGCGCTTCCGGCACTCCCGTCTCAGGGAAGCGCAAGTCCTCTAAACTAGAGGCAGCAGGCAGGATAAAGGCCAAGGCCAGGTCCAAGGCCATCGCTGGAAAAAAGACCTCAAGGGCCGCAGACAAGGCAGCCGAAAGGCGTAACACGGCTCTGGAGACGCAGTTCTCCAGGGCACAACGTATGTCTGCGGGAGGCCAACCTTTGGTTCCCCTTGCCCCCCAGGAGAGCTCACTCTTCAACCCCCAACCGGCCCTGCCAGTTCCCACTGACTCGCGGGCCCTTTCCCATCAGGGCCCCATGGCACAGAGTACTACTCTGTCCTCTGACAAGGGATTGATCCCCCTAATGGGAGCTTCACCGGCTAGACCCCGTCCCCCGCCCGAGGCCACGTTCACGCCCACAGCGGCTGGACTTCGCCCCCCTGAACATCAAGGGGTTGGGCCTGAGCAGCTTGAGGCATTAATCGCCCAGGCGTATGCTCAGGGTAGGGCCTCCTCGTTCTACAAGAACCCCAGGCCGGAGTTCGTCATGCCCGTGGTGCCACCTCAAGCACGGGCGGAGAGGCCGGACTACCCAGGGTCCGTTTATTCGGACCATTCCTCCCGAACACGGGACTCTGGTTCCGAAGGTTATGGGTCAACTGACTTCCAGCTGTCAGAGGATGAGGAGTCGGCCCCAGACCCGTCGCCTTTCATAGGCCTCTTTGACCCGGGTCTATTTAGATCCCTCCTGCTAAAGGCCACCACGTCGGCCAATATTGAGCCGGAGCAGGAAAAGCAGCCGACTGCCTCAACTAGTCAGGACCCCAAGCCACTCTTCTCCGAACCTACGGTGACGGAGCGCTATATCCCTTGCCCTCCCTTTTTCCTGGAAACTATCAGGAAACAATGGGGAAATCCGGGTACTCTACCAATGCCGGGGGTAACTGATAAGAGACTGATGGCCGTAGCCCCGGCCTTGTCAGATCTCCTAGAGGTTCCCAGGGTGGACGAACCACTAACCTCTCTTTTTTCCTCCTCCACTGTGTCAGGTGACACGTCTGCGGCCTTGAGGGCAGAGGACAGGAAGTCCGAGCTCTCTCTCCGCAGGTCTCACCTGGCATCGGCATGGGCCGTGCGGGCGTCCACCTCTACTTCCTTCTTTGCCAGAACGTCAATTCTCTGGCTCAGGGAACTCCAAGCGTTACTTCCCCCGGATCAGGTTCGTGCCCATCAGAATCTGGGTAAGTTGGTGGCATCGGCAGAATACATGGCGGATACTTCCCTCCATGCCGCCAGATTTTCAGCGCGCTCCATGGCCGCTAATACTGCAGCCCGCAGGCTTCTATGGCTAAAACAATGGCAAGCGGATTTGAAGTCAAAGTGGCACCTGGCTTCTGCTCCCTGCAGGGACGGACGCCTCTTTGGGGAGGCGCTAGAGCCTTACCTTATTGAGAACGGGGATAAGCGTAAGGTGTTGGCCCACCTTACTAGGAGGCCAGATAGGCGAGCTACTCCGTACCGAGGGTCGGGGTCACACCCCGAGTTCTGGATTCCCTTCGATGGTGGCTCTCCCCTGCTGTAGACAGAGGCTCCCTATTCCGGGAACCAAACAGACTCACCTTAACGACAGATGCAAGTCTGTTCGCATGGGGTGCGCACCTGGGTTGTCACTTAGCACAGGGACGATGGTCACCCATGGACCTCAGTCACAACATAATTGGCTGGAGCTCAGGGCCATTCATCTGGCACTGCTTCACTTCAGCGATGAGGTGGTGGGTCAACACGTCCTAGTGCTCACAGACAACGTGGCTGCAAAGGCCCACGTGAACCGGCAGGGCGGCACTCGCTCCAGGACTTTGAAGTCCGAAGCACGGAATTTATGACTCCTCGTGGAAGAGTTTTTGTGCCTGGTGTTCCAGGAATCGCCTGGACATCTCGGCTGTCACTATCTCGCACATCCTTGAGTACTTGCTGGAGGGATTTAACAAGGGCTTGTCGCCCACTACCATCCGCAGGCAACTGGCGGCTCTCTCCACGGTACTCATGTGCCAGGATTCCATTCCTTTGACCCAGCATCCACTGGTACGGTCCTTCCTCAAGGGTGCTACCAACACCAGACCTCCCGTGGTTCACCGTTATCCCTCTTGGGATCTCCCACGGGTGCTACAGGCCCTTGCCTTGCCACCATTCGAGTCGGTCAAGACCTGTTCACTACAGTTCTTGTCCATGAAGGTGGCCTTTCTTGTGGCGATCACATCCGCTAGACGCATCTCGGAGCTGGCTGCTCCCTCAGTCCGGGAGGACCTATGCGTCTTTCACAGCGATAGGATAGTCCTTCGACTGGACCTGGCCTTTGTACCAAAGGTGAACTCGTTGTTCCATAGGGCACAAGAGGTGGTCCTACCGAACTTTGTCCCCAGCCTGCTCACAACTTAGAACGCCAGTGGCACACCTTGGACGTTCGTAGGGCGTTACGCCACTATATTAAGAGGACTTCTGCCTTCCGCAAATCGGAAGCGCTTTTTATCTCCTTCCAGCCTTCTTCGATGGGGAAGGCTGTCTCCTCGTCCACTGTTGGCAGGTGGATCAGATCCTGCATCGCACGAGCCTACCAGGCACGGTCCCTGCCACTGCCAGGCCGTATCACTGCTCACTCTACCCGCAGTGCCGCTACTTCAGCAGCGTGGGCTCCGCAGGCGCCCATCGGGGATATTTGCAGGGCGGCGACCTGGTCCTCGCCTTCCCCCTTTGTGCGGCATTACAGGCTGGACAAATTCGCCTCCGCGGAGGCATCATTTGACCGGAGGGTACTCCGACAAGTGGCATCATCACGTGGGACACAGGCCCTGACTGGTTCCCTCCCATAGGGACAGCTCGGCTTTGGTATGTCCCATTGGTGGATTCTCCATCGTCCTGCTGGAGAAGGGGCGTTGTCTTACCTGAACGCCTTTTCTCAGCAGGACGATGGAGAATCCACGCCCATCCCCTTAGGACCATCAGGTCCTGTGTTAGGGGCACAGAGAGCCAACACAGCGGTCCATTGTCAGCAGCTTCGCCTTCGTCGTGTCTGGGATATCAGCCCAGCAGGAGGCGTGTTAACTCTGGCAAACTTAGTCTCTTATTGGGCAGGAAGATAGTCCTAACCCATTGGTGGATTCTCCATCGTCCTGCTGAGAAAAGGCGTTCAGGTAAGACAACGCCCCTTTCTGTTGTTTTTACATCTATAGATGTTTCAATTGAGTTCTGCTTTTGGTCTTCAAAAGTCTCCATCCTTTGTGTATAAAGTGTAACATCTTCCTCTTCAGTAGATTGTAAATATAGATCTTCCATCTCATTAAATTGTAAATCCAATTGTATATCATGCTCAGTTAAAGTTTGAAATCCAGTTTTTTGCTCTAAACCAACCTCATTCCTTAGTGTCCTAAACTGTTCTGTTAATTCTTTCCTTGTTTCCAAAATTTTTGCTAATATCAATCCATAATTGAGCTGTGAATAAGCTTCCATCCTTCTCTCCTTTTTTTTTTTTCTATAATAAGAAAACAGCAGTGTCTGGGCGTAGCACCAGGTTCAAAAGTTCAGCTACCATGGCAACGTTATGATAAGACATTCTGGGCTTCACGCCAGTTTCCAAGATAGATACAATGTAGCCCTCCAATCCACATCTCAGTAGCCAAGGCAGTTTTTTTTTTTTTCCTTTTTAAAGTGGATAAGAATGTTCAGAAGGGGGGGGAAGGAAGAAAAAACACTCCACCCCCCTCCCTAGAATTTCCACTTAAATTTAAAACAGGCAAACAAAGAGGAAAAGTCACAATAAGGCTTTTTTCTTCTCTCTTTTTTTTTTTCCAGGATCCCCCGGATTCCAACAGCTCAAATACACAATAGCAAAGTCACTTTTTTCCCCCAAGTATTCAAACGCTGCTTTTTTAAGGAAGGGAGTAGTTTCTAAAAGCTTTTCATAGGGAAGTAAGGAAGGTAACAAGAGGGAAGGAAAGTTCTCACCCGGATCTTCCACGGTGGTTCTTTGTGCTTAGATGTTGCTGTGACTTTCGGCTGGAGCAGCTGAGTGATCGGCCATGTTACTGGCCGATCTTTTCCCCGTTGGCCCAAAGGTGATTTTCTCGGACCTCAGAGGGAGCCGCCGCTCCCTCCGAGATCAACGAGTGCCCTCCTCTACGGTGGTCGCCCCTACAGGGCGACTTTCGACCCTGTCCAGGGTCTACCGGCGGGGGAAAACCGGACGGCCAAGAGAACGAATTCTCTGCACGTCCGCGGGCGCTGCCACCGGATCCGGAAGTCACGGCCGCCATTTTTGTGGACTGCGAGGTCAGCGGAGCTTTGCCTCCGCGAAATCAGCCGTTTGAGAGAAAAATAACCAGCAATCACAGGTGCGGCCAGGAGGCCAGCTGATCGGCGGGATTCCGACATTTTCAGCCCCGATCCGGCGCTCACGGCCCAGCAGGCTTAGGGAGCTCCCCAGAGCCCCCGTCCGGCAGCCGCCATTTAGGATCAGCCAAAAAAATTGAACTACAGCCCAGGCCTTAAGGGGCCATAGCTAAACTTTACAACATTAGAGTGTGCTGGCACGCCTTTGGTTCCGCCGCCACCACCTAGGTCTTGTGCGCAGGCACTTATCACTGAGGTGATTTTCCGCCACTGAATGAGATATGTGTGTGCTGGCGCTCACCGATTGTGGTTTTGCCGCCACCGTACACCTGACCAACACGCCGTGAGTGCATTATCAGGCATTGTCTGCCATCTGGAACATTACAGGTGCGCGAGGGTCCATTAAGTGGATCCAGCAGCCACTGTTCCCTAGAGCAATCGCTGGTTTCCACTACCTAGTGCTCTGCTCCCATACCTTGAGATTCCTCTCAGAACACCACTGAGATATCTCCTTTATGATGGCGGACAACGCAGCATCCCAGACCGCGCAAGGTGTTCCCGGCACTCCCGTGCCAGGGAACCGCAAGTCCTCCAAGTTGGGGGCTGCAGGAAAGCTTAAGGCCAAGGCCAAAGCTAATTCCAGTAAGAAGCCCTCTAAGGCGGCTGAGAAAGAGGCCGGCAGGAGACACCTAGCATTAGAGAAGCAGTTTTCCAAGGTTCAACAGCTGAACACAAGTGGGACGATCAATGCTCCCCCGGTTCCACACGAGGGTTCGCTCTTTAACCCGCAACTTGCCCCCCCATCCGGCTCCCTAGTTCAACGGGCCTGGTCCCCGGAAGGTGAAGCCGGGCAGGGAGAAGTTCTGCCCCTCAATCACGGGCCAAGCCCCCAATGGGTGGCTTCTTCGCCCAGGGTCCAGTCGGCACCAGAGGCCACATTCACACCCACAGAGGCCGGACTTCGGTCCACTGAACCTCAAGGGGTGTGGCCAGAGCAGTTCCAGGCGTTACTCGCTCAAGCATTTGCCCAGGGCATGGCCTCCTCGTTCCACCAGAGGCCCAGGCCAGAATTTGTGACACCCATGACTCCATCTCACTTCCGGGCAGAAGCCCCGGAATATCCTGACTCTGTCTCTTCTGACCACTCCGCTCAGGAAAGAGACTCAGGTTCCGAGGAGTATGGGTCAAGGGGCATCCAATTGTCCGAGGATGAGGAGTCTGCACCGGACCCCTCTCCCTTTGTTGGTCTATTCGACCCAGGGTTGTTTTAAGTCACTTCTACTGAAAGCGACTACCTCGGCCAAGATTTGTCCTGATCAGGAACCGCAACCGGTTCCTTCCACCAGCCAGGACTCAGCCGCTTTTCTCAAACCAACGATTACGTAAAGACATATCCCTTGTCCCCCCTTCTTCCTGAACACCATTCAAAAGCAATGGGGGACTCCTGGCTCCCTCCCATCACCGGGGGGAACGGACAAAAAGTTATGTAACGTCGCCCCGTCCTTGTCAGAGCTCTTGGAGGTTCCGACCGTGGATGAGTCGCTAACACCAATCTTTTCTTCTTCCACTGTGTCAGGGGACATGGCTGAGGCCTTAAAAGCAGAGGACAGAAAATCTGAGTTTTCCTTACGCAGGTCTCACCAAGCCTCGGCATGGTTGGTGAAGGCGTCCACATCCACCTCCTTCTTTGCCAGGACTTCCATCATATGGCTTCGAGAGCTCCAGGCCATGATTCCCCCGGACCACGTTCGTGCTCACCAGAATCTGGGTAAGCTAGTGGCCACGTCTGAATACATGGCGGATGCATCACTACACGCCACCAGATTTTCATCACGAGCCATAGCCTCTAACGTCACAGCTCGCAGGCTCCTATGGCTCAAACAATGGCGAGCGGACTTAAAATCAAAGTGGCGCCTGGCAACCGCCCCCTATAGTGGCGGGCAACTATTTGGAGAGGCGCTCAACCCTTACCTGGTGGAAAACAGACAAGCGCAAGGTGTTGGCCCACCTTAACAGAAGGGCGGATAGACGGACCAACCCGTACTCCCTTAGGCCGCCGTTCCGCTCAGGATCAGGATCAGAGTGGGCTCAGCCTCCCCGCCCCTCTCTCCCCAGACCTGACCGCCAATCGGAGCATCCCGCTCCCAAGCCTCGACAGCATTTCCAGGCCAAGCGGCCCTTTTGGGGCACGGGAGGCCGTCCTTTCAGAAGAAACAAGTGACCTCAGGACGGCCCTCCCCATAGGCGGCAAACTCACTTTTTTCATTCACGAATGGGAGGCCACCACCACAGACGCCTGGGTTCTCAACACCATCAGGTGCGGTCTTCCCCTCGAGTTTGCTTCCCATCCCCCAGAGCGATTCATTTCTTGCCCAACTCCCAGAAATCCGGTCAAAATACGACTCATGAGCGAGGCCATTCATCACCTCTTGGAAATCAGAGCCATAGAACCAGTACCGGCTGGACAAATACATCGGGGCTTCTATTCCATCCTCTTTGTTGTTCCAAAAGCTTCGGGAGGATGGAGAGCAATACTCGATCTGAAGGGACTAAACTCTCACCTTGTCTACAAAAAATTCAAGATGCAGACGCTTCAGTCCATTATGGCCAGCATCAGAAGGCACAATTTCCTAACGTCTATCGACCTCACGGAAGCGTACTTTCACGTCCCCATCCTTCCCGACCATCGGAGGTTCCTCAGGTTCTGTTACGCGAACCATCATTATCAGTACAAGGCTCTATCATTTGGTCTCGCGTCCACTCCAAGAGTATTTACCAAGATATTGGCAGCACTGGCCGCCCACCTGAGACTGGTCCCTGTACGGATCAATGTTACCTGGATGACATCCTCATCCAGTCCACCTCCTTGCAGAGGGCTCGGTCGGACCTGGCCTTATCCATCAGGACCCTTCAGGACCACGGTTTCACGGTGAACTTCCAAAAGAGCCAAACAGTGCCTTCAACCGGCCTCCTTCATGTAGGCGCGATCATAGACACCAGTCTCTGCAAGGTCTATCTGTCGCCGGAACGTCGGGACAGCATTCGGGCCCTGATCAGGTAGGTACGAAGGGAGCGTGTGGTCACACTGGCCATACTTTCCCAACTCTTAGGAAAGATGGTTTCTTGTATGGGGATAGTGCCATGGGCCAGGCTACACTCCAGAATCCTACAATGGTTTTTGCTCCCATTTCAGAGGCAGGGCACCAGCTCCTCCAACCAGAGGGTAAGGGTTCCGTCTCAAACCCTAGAATCCCTTAAGTGGTGGACCTCCCCAGCGGTAGCCAGAGGCTCTTTATTCAAGGAACCAGGCAGGCTCACCCTAACGACGGACGCAAGTCTAGGGGGCACACCTACACTCACAGTTAGCTCAGGGCCGATGGTCACAGTCGGACCTCAAACACAACATAAATTGGCTAGAGCTCAGAGCCATACATCTGGCACTGCGCCACTTCAGCGACAGTGTGGCAGGACAACATGTCTTAGTGCTCACGGACAACGTGGCAGCGAAAGCCCATGTAAACTGGCAGGGGGGTACTCGGTCCAGGTCCCTTATGACCGAGGCCCAGTTGCTGAATACTTGGGCAGAGATCAACCTCTCCTCCCTCAAAGCAGAGCACATCGCGGGAGAGGCAAACCAACAAGCGGACTCCTTGAGCAGATCGACAATGGATCACTCCGAGTGGCGCCTGTATCCCGATCTATTCAGATAGATCTCGGAGAGGTTCGGACTTCCGGTGTTGGACCTGTTCGCCTTCCCGGCGAATTCCCAGCTCCCGAGGTTTTTCTCCCGGTTCCCATCTCCAGGGGCGGAACAGGCGGACGTCCTCCGCAATCCATGGCCCGAGGGTCTGCTCTATGCCTTTCCCCGTCTCCCTTTGCTCCCGGCTGTTATCCGGAAGATACTGCAGGAACGGGCAGAGGTGATTTTGGTTGCTCCACACTGGCCGAGACGGCCGTGGTTTGCTGACCTCGTGAGCCTTTCCATCTCTCCGCAGTGGAGGATTCCTCCAGATCGTGTTGCACTCAGCCAGGGAGCTCTGCAGCACCCGGACCCTCAGTGGCTACAGTTAGCCGCCTGGCACTTGAACGGCGGCTCCTGACCTGAGAGTCCTATTCGACGGGCGTAATCTCCATGATTCAGGCCTCCAGACGCCCCTCAACTAACAGGATATACGACTCCTCGTGGAAGAACTTTTGTCACTGGTGCACAAGGAACCACCTCGATCTCTCGACCATCACCATCCCGAGAATCCTTGAGTATTTATTGGAGGGGCTCAACAAGGGCTTGGCACCCAATACCATCCGCAGACAGGTGGCGGCTCTATCCACGGTGTTTACATGTGATAATTCAACGCCATTGGCTCAGCACCCCATGGTACATGCCTTTATCAAGGGTGCAACTAACACCAAGCCACCTGTGGTCCATCGTTATCCCTTTTGGGAACTCCCGCAGGTCTTGCAGGCCCTGACCTCGCCACCGTTCGAGCCCATCAAGACCTGTTCACTGCGGTTCTTAACCATGAAGATAGCCTTCCTCATAGCCGTCACGTCGGCCAGACGCATCTCAGAACTAGCTGCTCTCTCTGTCAGAGAGGATCTTTGCGTCTTTCACAATGATAGGGTGGTCCTTCGACTGGATCTATACCCAAAGTGAACTCTCTGTTCCACAGATCACAGGAGGTGATTCTTCCAAATTTTTGCCCCCGACCATCTCACAGGTTAGAACGCCAATGGCACACCTTGGACGTTCGAAGGGCGTTATGCCATTACCTCAAGCGGACTTCAGCTTTTCGCAAGTCGGAAGCGCTCTTTATTTCCTTTCAACCTTCTTCCATGAGGCAGAAGGTCTCGTCTTCAACTATAGGCAGGTGGATCAAGGCATGCATTGCAAGAGCGTACCAGTCGCATTCCCTGTCAGTTCCAAGCCATATCACCGCTCACTCCACCCGCAGCGCTGCAACATCAGCTGTGTGGGCGACACAGGTGACTTGGTCTTCGCCTTCCCCGTTTGTGAGGCATTACAGGCTGGATAGATTCGCCCCCACAGAAGCTTCATTCGGCCGGAGAGTGCTCCAGCAAGTAGTGTCATCAAGTGGGACACAGGCCCAGACTGATTCCCTCCCATAGGGACAGGACAGCTTTGGTATGTCCCATTCGTGGATTCTCCATCCTCATGCTGGAGAAGGGGCATTGTCTTACCTGAACGCCTTTTCTCAGCATGATGATGGAGAATCCACACCCACCCCTTTAGGTCCGTCAGGTCCTGTGTCAGGGGTAGGGGAGCTAACTTATCAGACTATCGTCAATAGCTTTGCCTTCGTCGTGTCTGGGAGGTACTAAAGCCCAGCAGGAGGCGTGGCAACTTTGTCAGACTTAGTCTAATTGGGCAGGAAGACAGTCTAAACCCATTCGTGGATTCTCCATCATCATGCTGAGAAAAGGCGTTCAGGTAAGACAACGCCCCTTCTTTCTCAACCCAACCCACTTCACAGGCTTGTTGTGGGGAAAATGGGGAGTAAGGAATATTAGGTATGTTGGTTGCCTCGAATTATTTATAAAAAATTATGAAGATGGGATAAAAATCTAATAATAATAAATACCTAATACTCTTCTCCTATTTTCCCCACAACAACCCTGTGAAATGAGTCAGGCTGAGCAGAGACAGTGGTCCTGAGTGGTTTTCGGGCTTAAAGCAGGACTAGAACTCAAAACAGTTTCCCGGTTTCTATCTTGGTGCCTCCAGTTACTTCAAGGAAAGAGGCCTTTTGGTTCTTCTTTAGACCAGATACTGGTTGAAATCAAGAACAAGATACTCTTCCTTCCCCAATATAAAACCACAGATGCAAGGGATCCAGATGGCTGAACTGAATTGCCACCTAAAGAAGTAGCTAACACACCAGCAACAGTCTCGGAACTAACTCTTCTCTGTCATGTTTACAGGGGATCCAAGTTATCAAGGTCTCTTACTGGAAGGCAAGCTTCTCCTTTTCTTCCAATATTGATTTTTCCATCTCTGCAGATGCCTGGGTGCTTTGCTTGGTTTTAACTACATTTATTGGACCATGTGTCCCTGTAGTTTTAAATTTTTCTACAGGAATTGTGGGAAATCAATAAGACAATATGCATTTTTAGTAATATGATAACGTTTTGTCTGACTTTGTATTCCGGTACATCAAAAATGTATGATCCAACTCTCTGTGCAAATGTATTCTGTCCAGTAACAAATAGTGAACACTTCATAGTTCAGGACCTTGAAAGAATGACTGTCTGGTAGCCTGCAATTGCTTGCATTTAAATTTGTTTTCCTGGTGGCTGTCATCCCAGGAAGCCAACATAGGGAATCTTGGTGATCATTGCATTTGCTTTTTCAAAAGCAAAAGATAAATTTTAAAAATCTGGACTCATAAATGCTTATTAACATTTTCAATAGTTGTTGGGTGTCAAGCCCTCCGGGCTCGACATGAACAGGTGGGGGAGGGCAAGGAAGGCGTGTGGGGCGGAGGAGGACGGCGATAGCCAGCACCGCAAGCCGCCAAGCAAATGGGGCCGCCGAGCAGCTGACGAACCTTGGCAGTGTCTTCGGGCCGACGGCTAGCTGGCAAACAAGGCGCGTGCCTGTTTGCACTCCAAGCAGCGGGTTGAGGCCGCCGACCAGCTGACGAGCCGGGCCCAAGCCTGTTTGACTTTCTGGCGGCGCGTTCGGCCGCCGAGCAGCTGATAGGTTGCCGGACGGCAGAAGACGGGCCGCTGGATGGACGGCCCAGAGCGGAGGAGCGGCTGGACGCGGAGGCTGCCGACGCGGGTGGGGACGCGGATGCGCACACGCGAAAAAGCCTCTGGGCGTGGCAGTCGCCCTTTTGAACTCGTGCGGCCGGATGCTGGTTTGGCGGATGGGGGGCGGGGTTGATTACCTTGTATGCATAAAAAGCGCTGGGAGGCGGTTGCTCCCAGCTCGGACTTTGATAGCAGAGTATCTTTGTAACTGCATGCCAGAGATTCCTGAAGTAAACCAACAGCCACCTGTGAACCAGACGACTCTTTGTCATTCTTGCCAGGGGTGAGTGGAGGATCTTTGACAGTTGGTTTATATAATTAATTTTCTGTGCAGCTGGTGCTCAAGTCCCTTTTTAATCACCTTATTTCCCTTGCTCTCTCTTTCTTTCTTTTCTTCTTTGCAGGGAAGAGTGGTCCTGAATGTAAACATTGCAGAGCTGACCCAGATAAAGAATGTCGATTTTGTTCTTGTTATCTCTGTGGGGGGAAACAGGATGCACACATGCAACTTCTCTGTGATGAATGTAATATGGCTTACCACATATATTGCCTGAACCCACCATTAAGCAAAATACCAGAAGATGAGGACTGGTAAGAAACACACACACACACACACACACACACTTTTCTTTTTAATTGGTTTTATTGAGGTTTTCTTGCTTTTGATAGTTGTGAGGCACCCAGAATCATTAGGAGTTTGGCAGCATACAAGTGTGATTTTTTAAAGACAATATACTCAAGTTTCATTGCCAATATAATTAAAATTCATTGATAGAAGCTGTTATTTCTAATGCCCTTCTAGTGCTAAAAGAATGGGGAAAATCATTTTTTCCCTATACACTTTAAACATCAGATGAAATCAGAATTGTAACCCTCATTTTTAAATTGTAAACTTTTAGCTTTAGAAATCCTTGGAGTTCATCTTGTATGTGATATTAGATATTGAAAGCCACTGTATAGTAACCATAGGCCAGTGGTGGCGAACCTATGGCACGGGTGCCAGAGGCGGCACTCAGAGCCCTCTCTGTGGGCACGCGCGCCGTCACCCCAGTCCTAGGCCTTCAGCTGGGTTTTATAAAACCTTTTCGCTTTAGGCCTCCGCCGCTGTGTGCAAAAAAAAAAGGTTCAATCAATCAGTCAATTTCAACTTCTCGCGGGAAAAAAAAAGATCTTGCAAAGTTGGAATTGATTGATTGAACTTTTTAGTCCCACCCAGTCTGCCGTTACCACCGCAGCCACGCCCACCGAATGGGCCCCGCCCTCGCAATTGGCCACATCCAATGGGCCACACCCACCCAATGGGCCACGCCCACCTGGCACCCGACGATACGTAGGTAGGTTTTGGGTTGCAGTTTGGGCACTCGGTCTCTAAAAGGTTCGCCATCACTGCCATAGGCTTATTGTATGGTAAGTTGATTGCTCCTGTTCTTCTTACCAGCGAGAGTTTCTGAAGAAAGATCAATTCCTTCTATAATTTGTACATGTGTAAATTCAAATCTTTGCTTAATCCTGTTGTACTCATAATTGAAAGAGATGGTTTGTTCATAACGTTTAGCTCTGTGATTTACTTAGCTACTACTTCTGATAGTAACCAAATAGAAGCTGTTGAGCAGTGTTCACCAGGAGATTGTTTGCAGTTCCCTCCAAATGTTCTGAACTTCAAAATAATTGCAGTCTTTTAGAAAATAGTCTTTAGAAGCTAAATTTGGAGTGTCATACAATTTTTGTAGAATAATTAATTTTGCAAGTATTTGCTGAGATGGTAGGTTTTTGTTCTTCTGCTTATCGTAGAAAATATCCAGGAGTTGTTGAGCATAAAACCTGTCTAATTAAGATAACTGTCATTTAACAGTGCTTGCTCAAAATCAAGGCTTAATTATCTTGGATAGTGTAATTGTTATATTGTTCGCTTAGCCAGCTGCTACCAAATATGATATTCAGATGCTTATCCTAAACCTGCAGCTGCAGGGGAGAGTGATGATCATAGCTTCCCTCATATAACTCCTACATTGGAGTAATACATCAGATTTGTTTGTTTTTGTTTCTTACATACTGTAATGATAACAATATGGGATCATGGTTTAGTTTTGCATTTGATAGAACACCTTATTGTAAAATCTTAAAGCTTAAAGCCAAGAGAGAAGCAGCAAATTACGCCTAATCTTGCCCTGTTTATTTTAAGGCCAAACCCCTCATGCAATATTTCGGGAGAAATATATGGAACGATTAGAAGAACAGCCCCACCTAATCTATTGGAGGAAATGCTCCCCTGTGGTCACATGACTGCAATCTAGGTGCTTGGCAACCAGTTTGCATGAATGACTGTTTGCAGTGCCCCATGATCACATGGTTGCCATCTGCCATGTACCCTAGCAGCTGCCCCAGAAATTCAATAGGGAAGCTGTCAGGGAAGGTTGCAAGTCACTGGGGTGAGTCTGCCCCACCTGTGCACTTTCCCCCTAGTTCTTCAGGGCTCGTGCCAGCCATTAGTGCATGCCTTCTTTCATCCTTCCCTGCAGTCCCTTCCCCACCTAGCATTAGTCACCTACTCGGCTGCCAGTCTAGCATTTGCAACTTTCCGCTGGCTTCCCCACTGACTTTGGTTATGGGAGGCCAGCAGGAAGTTGCCTCATGTAACAACCATAGGGTTCGGTTAATGAAGGCAACAGGCACTGCTGGGATTGTCATCATTAAGTGATCTGGTCATGCTTTATGACTGCATCAGTTAGCAGTAGAAATCCCAGTCCCAATTGCCATCATAAGCCATATTATCTGCATAGCGTAGGTCTTAAACTGAGACTTTGGAGGTTTAATCAGTCATGGAGTTTGCTGGATGATTTTGAGTCACTTTGTAAGTCTAATCTCTCTTACAAGACACTATGGTGATAAAATTATAGCCACTTTGAGAGAAAAAAATGGCATATGAATGCAGTAAACATTAAAAGAAGAAAGGGGTTTACAAGAAGTTGCAAGAAATGTAAATATGAAATATAAACCCAGAAGGAGTTGTGTTTCAATGCATATTGCATAAAATGCATATGTTAGTATTGTATTTTTATTTATAGTTTAATAGATTTTAAAATCATTAATATTTTAGGTACTGTCCTTCCTGTAAAAATGATTCTAACGAGGTTGTAAAAGCTGGGGAAAAGCTGAAACAAAGTAAAAAGAAAGCAAAAATGCCATCTGCCTGCACTGACAGCCAACGAGATTGGGGCAAGGTAAATAACATTTAGATATCCTTGTATGTATCCTCTCTAAACATTTATTTATTTCCTCACTTACAAACTTCAGACAGTTTTAAGAATCTAAAAAAGGTTAAAAAATAATAATTGTTTCCTAATATCCTCCATAACTTCATAATCCAAGTATGAAATGTAATTCCCACATAAAATAAAACCCAGAAACAAAAGCTCAAACAAATTACCTGAAGTCACTGTTAATTGTTATTCTCCACATCTCAAACATAGCATTTTTACTCAGTTTAAACATCATACTAAAGTATGATTTTTAGTAAACATGGTATGGAATTGAAATCATGATTAGGAGTTGAAATTAGTGATGCTTTAGAGTGTGCTTTTTTTCTCCTTCCATTTTGCTAGCAAAGTCAAATGAAGTTTGTTATTTTAGAGTGGTTTTTAAAAGTAACTACAGTCATTTTTAAAAATCTGGTTGCTGGCTGTTATTTATTTTATTTTATTTTATTTTATTTATTTATGCTACAGAACCCCAAATTAATTATTTACAATATCTTTTGCATTGTTTTAGATTACTATGGCACTTATGGTTCCTGTTGATGAAAATAGATTTTGATTATTTTAGTATGTTATTATTATATTATTTAGATTATTTTTCAAACATGAACATTGCAATGTTTTGTATGTGGAATGATCTTGAAAAAGAGTGTTTCAGATATTCAATTAGTTGAAAATACAATAGTGAAGATGGATCATATTAGAGTTAAAGTCTTAACTGGAGTCTAGCCAGGTTTTGGGTGCAATTTAATAAACCTATGAAATTTTATGTAGCTTGTACTATGGCATCTAAAAAATTTCCCTTCATCACTGTGAACCGGTCTGTTTTTTAAAATATACACAGATGAGGATTAATAATGGAATTTAATCCAGACTGTTAACTGGTTCTACATGGAGGGAAATATGCTGCGGGGTACCCCAAGACTTTCTTTTTGGGCCCAGTACTCTTCATCTTCATCAATTATTTGGATGAGGGGGTAGACGGGGAACTCATCAAATTTGCAGAAAACAACAAGCTGGCAGGAATAGCCAACACTCCAGAATATAGGCTTAAGATACAGAAGGATCTTGACAGACTTGAATATTGGGCGCTATCTAATAAAATGAAATTCAATGGTGAGAAAAATAAGGTTCTACATTTAGGCAAGAAAAACCAAATGCACAGGTATAGTATAGATGGTACCTGGCTCAATAGTAATAACTGAGAGGGATTTTGGAATCCTAGTGGAAAATCACTTAAATATGAGCCAGCAGTGTGCTGCAGCTGCCAAAAAAGCCAACACAGTTCTAGGCTGCATTAACAGAGGGGTAGAATCAAGATCACATGAAGTGTTAATACCACTTTATAATATACTGCATCCAGTTTTGGTCACCGTGATATAAAAAAGATGTTGAGACTCTAGAAAGAGTGCAGAGAAGAGCAACAAAGATGATTAGGGGACTGGAGGCTAAAATATATAAAGAACGGTTGCTGGAATTGGGTATGTCTAGTTTAATGAAAAGGATTAGGGGTGACATGATAGCAGTGTTCCAATATCTCAGGGGTTGCCACAAAGAAGAGGGAGTCAGGCTATTCTCCAAAGCACCTGAAGGGAGGACAAGAAGCAATAGATGGAAAATAATCAAGGAGAGAAACAACCTAGAAACTAAGGAGAAATTTCCTGACAGTTAGAACAATTAATCAGTAGAACAACTTGCCTCCAGAAGTTGTGATTGCTTCAACACTGGAGGCTTTTAAGAAGGGACTGGACAGCCATTTGTCTAAAATGGTATAGGGTTTCCTGCCTGAGCAGGGAGTTGGACTAGAAGACTTCCAAGGTCCCTTCCAATTCTGTTATTCTGTTAAATATTTTGTTCTACCTATTCTGAATGGAGAATTCTGAAAATTTGAATTAAAATGTATGCTATCAAATATCTAAATATAGTAGTTCACATTTATCAATAATGATTGGGCCAGGAACACCATCATTCAGCGATAATAAGGAATGAAGTCTTGTGATCATGCTGAATAATGACAGCAGTTCTGGCAAACAATTTTAGTTTTTCTGCTTTCTTTTATTTGCTGCTAATATAGAGAAGTTTGCTGATTTTATATATAATTCATAGTAGTTCTCAAAAAAAAATGAGCAACGCCAACTGTGAACATTTTTTAAATTGATTCTCTTAGAACAGCAGCCTGGCGGCTCTTGAATACCCTTATCTCAATAAGCTGTGAATTAAAACATTGCTAAAACAGGTACTTCTTCATAAAGTTTCACAATTACTATGCTTGCTTTGTTCTCCTGATGTTGGTAGGGCATGGCCTGTGTTGGCCGTACTAAGGAATGCACTATTGTTCCTTCTAATCATTATGGACCTATACCTGGTGTTCCAGTTGGAGCAACATGGAAATTTAGAGTTCAGGTATGTAGCTATAGTTTCTATATATTTTCCACTCTTTTGTTTCACTATTGTGTCATTTGCATGAATATATAAATCATTACTTGGGTTTTTTAATGTCATATTCGAGGCCAGTTAGTTTTTATGTTGCACTTGTAGCTACTTTTGATTTTTTCCCCATTGTCATACTGAATTATTGAGAGGACCCCATCAGCAGATTAATATAAGTGAACCTTTTGTGATCCTGGTTTAATATCTTTATTGTAAGATAAAGCTTTTGTCTTGGATAATTGCCAAAAATAAATTACTGCTCTAGGGACTCAGGTTTTAAATATAATTTTTTAAAAATATGTTTGAAACTGGAAAGTGTTTTGAGTACAATTTAATAGCTTTTGAGTACATTTTTTCAGGAAAACAAGATTAAAGTATTTTAATTAGATTCACTGATATGTTACTTCTGCTATTAAAAATAGGAATATATTTTAAACGTGTTTTAATTAAAGGTGAGTGAAGCAGGTGTTCATAGACCTCACGTTGGTGGAATCCATGGACGTAGTAATGATGGCGCTTACTCCCTTGTGTTGGCTGGAGGATTTGAAGATGAAGTTGTAAGTTTTATATTCTGATTAGTTTATGTTGTTGTTGTTGTTAGTTGCGAAGTCGTGTCCGACCCATCGCGACCCCATGGACAACGTTCCTCCAGGCCTTCCTGTCCTCTACCATCTTCTGGAGTCCATTTAAGCTCACGCCTACTGCTTCAGTGACTCCATCCAGCCACCTCATTCTCTGTCGTCCCCTTCTTCTACTGCCCTCAATCTTTCCCAGCATTAGGCTCTTCTCCAGTGAGTCCTTCCTTCTCATTAGGTGGCCAAAGTACTTGAGTTTCAACTTCAGTATCTGGCCTTCTAAGAGCAGTCAGGGTTGATCTCCTCTAGGACTGACCGGTTTGATCGCCTTGCAGTCCAAGGGACTCGCAGGAGTCTTCTCCAGCACCATAGTTCAAAGGCCTCAATTCTTTTTCAGCCTTCAGGTCCTTTCTTATTGCAACTGGGAAAACCATGGCCTTGACTATACGTACTTTTGTTGGCAGGGTGATGTCTCTGCTTTTTAGTATGCTGTCTAAATTTGCCATAGCTTTCCTCCCCAGGAGCAAGCGTCTTTTAATTTCTTGGCTGCAGTCCCCATCTGTGGTGATTTAGTTTATGTATTGATGCTCTATTTAATTGTTTTATCTCATGCTATGCAGAGATATAAACATGTTGGTAAAAATGTTTTTTTTAAATGTTTTGAATGGATATATTTTTGTGTTAGCAAAATGTCAGTGGGTCCCAGCATTCAGCTATACTGAGATTCTGACTGGAGAAGAAGAGAAGAATTAGAGAGGTTTATTAATCCGACAGCGAAAATGATCCACATTCACCAGCCGGAATAAAATTAATGTTCAGTCATAGGCAGGACATGTTCTGTTGCTAGGAATTGTTTGTGGCAACAGAGATTAGTATTGGAGTCTCAAAATTAAATTTTAGTCATGTTATCCTACTATAGAATGGAAGATAAAATATGAGCAATAATTGTAAAAATGTAAAGCGAAGTATGAATATCTAGGTAATAGTTAATGTTGGAAAGAAATTGAAGGAAGCAGGAAAGGGCACTATTGTATAGAATACATCTTTTCACAATGTACTTTTTATTACACAATATCTTCTGTTTTTGATTTCTGACTTTTGCACAGAGCTTATCAATCACACTCTCTCAGTCCAATGTACCTTGCAGTGCTGTTGTGTGAAGAAAATGGGAGGAAGGAACATTCTATATAGCAGGCGTCTCTAATCTTGGCAACTTTAAGACTTGTGTATGTCAATTCTCAGAATTAACCAGCCTGTGGCTGGGCAGGAAATTCTGGGAGTTGAAGTCCACAGATCTTAAAGTTGCCAAGGTTGGTGATCCCTGCTGTAGCACTCTGAGCTGCACTAAATAAAGATGGGAAATGTTTCTAGCAATGAATAAAAAATGGTATTTCAGCAGTGCAACCAAAAATATGTTCATATAATTTTATTAGAATACTTACTAGCATTTTGGCTTTCATAAGTTGCTTGTGAAATGTTTTAAAATATTTCTATTTATTAGATAATTCCTTAACATGCTTTTATTGTGTAAATCCACATTATTAATTGCTATAGCCTTTGGATGATTTAGTCAATTACTCCTGATAGCATTGAATTGGCACTAACTTATATGCTTTGATATTTAATGAATGCTTCTTTTTATTTATTATCCATGGTTCATGTTCATATACAAAGTAGCTCAAGAAGATATAATGTACTTTTTGTGTGTTTTGCCCTATTTCCTCAGGCCTACAATTTTGTGATTAAGAAAGAGTCTACAAGTAATGTTGTTACAGATTTCTTTTAGTTTATTGGTATCATTTGCTGTTAAATGCTAATTAGTTGCTCAAAGAGATGATGTGAAAGTAAAGTACATTTTTGCTGAATAGCTGATGCCAAAAATCAGAATATTTCAAAGGAAAAGAAAGGTGCATAAGCCTTCAAATATTTCTCTTTATTTCCCAACACAACCACAGAAGAATAGTAGCTCTCAAACAGGTTTAATTCATGCTCAGCATCCTTGAACCAGTTAATCTTTTAAGTCATGCTAAGTGCCTCATTGAGGTATTTTTTGGGGGGGAGGTAGTTTACATCTTGTGGAAAGGGTATAGTCAGGGAGAGAAAGATTAGTAATTTATCATATCTGTGAGGTCAAAATTCACTCAAAGCCATTCATCTCATTTATTTGTTTGTTTATATGAAATTGTTCAAACTCACCCTCCTTTTGAATAGATTCGCTAATAGTAGAGTAAAGATGTTAATAAAAGTAATTACATCAATATGGATATAATGCAGTACAACTTCAACAACCATCGTAATAAAACAAAAAGCCAGACAGATACCTACAGATGACAAAAACCAGAATAGTAGACATTGTTAATGCAAACTGCTAGGAGATATTGAACTAATTTGTTTTAAACAGATAATATGTAAATATGCTAAAATAGATCAAGCACAATAGTTTAACTTTTTTAGAATAACGAACAAAATATTTAGGCACCTTGTAGACATATTCACTATTTTTTAGAGTATAGTTAGGAAAGCTGCATTCTATTTGTCGGTGCCCTCCCCTGAGTTAATGATATTCTTGGAAATGTTTGCAGGTCTTTTAATACCACTGAAGTTTGAGGATAAGAGGCTTGACCTGTGATATAGGCATTCCCTATATCTTGGCATGTAGAAATCTGTTATTAGGTCCAGTTCTTTGCCAGTAATTCAGATTTGCTGCATTCACATCTGTCCTGGATATAGAACAGATATAATGGGAGAGCATGGAATGGGAAGATTTGGGTTGAAAAATCCTTCCATTTTTGCTCAGAATGAGAATGTCATCAGGTCATTAGTATTCTGTTTCCCTCTTGCAGCCCATGTAGGATGGCTTGTAAATTTGTCCTAAAAAGCTGCCTATTGAAGTTAATGTTTTTGTGTTTTTAGGTAGACACATTTGTATGCAAACATACATGAACATGACCATACATATCACACCTCCCCAAATATCTGTGGCAGCACTACACAAAGTGTTGGTATAGTTATATATGCAGACCTGTTATTGCATGGGACTCATTTTCATTTTCTACTTGTATATTTCAGAATATCCGCAATCATAATTTGACATTTTAAAGGATAATTTATCTTCTTATATAGGACCGAGGTGATGAATTTACTTACACTGGGAGTGGTGGAAGAGATCTTTCTGGCAATAAAAGAATTGGGGAACATTCATTTGATCAAACTCTAACACACATGAACAGGTGCCTTTTAAAAATATTTTCCTATTTGTTTTTTAAGGAGCAAGCATTCATTTTTAAGGAGAAACTGTCCATTTCCAAACAGATAGTCATCTTAAATCTGTTGTCCCTTATAGGTTGCTAAGGCATCTTAGTGGTCCCCTGGATGCTAGGCAAAGGTGGACTGCAGCTTTTCATACAGAGGAAAAACAATATTTCTGCTTATCACTAATTTGTTGGTGAGAGAATAAAGCAGAATGGATTGCAGAGGGTATGGAAAGCTTTAATGTTTAGTTTTAATGGCTGAATATAGTTAGGAGCCTTTCCAATTGTGGAAAACCTGCATCTGCTTTGAGTGTCTGAATGCAGCACTCTACATTTTTGTGAAGGAAAGAAAGGAAGATCTGATCGTTCAGGCTTGAAATGGGCATACTGTTTCTATAGGAACAAACTGTAGTTGACTCAGTGGTCATTTTAGGCTCACCTGCCTGCTGTATGCTCTGCTGACTGTGGAGTATCAAATTGCAATAGTTTGGCATGTAATGATTATCCTGACTGATGCTCTGATACTTTAAGAAATATTCTGTTATGTTGAAAAACTTTTAAAAAATATTTTTTAGGGCCCTGGCTCTAAATTGTGATGCTCCATTGGATGACAAAAATGGAGCTGAGTCTAAAAATTGGAGAGCTGGAAAACCAGTTAGAGTTGTTCGCAGTTCAAAAGGTCGAAGGATCAGCAAATATGCTCCAGAGGAAGGCAATAGATATGATGGCATATACAAGGCAAGTATTGTTCTTCTATATTTGTCTTGGAAAATATTATTAACGAAGTACTTTTTTTTTTTTACTGCGAAACATATTGATCTATACCCCCTCTGAAAATTCTTTCCAAAGCAGAAAAGGTGCATGTGATTTCTGGATGTTACTAATGACACATTTCAAGCATTCAGTGACCTTCTGATCTGTCATAGAGCCTTTAAAGAAAGCCCTTTGTGCACACAGCTTTCTGTTCATGCAATTTTGGATACAACACTCTAGAAAATATGCTCAGTTAAAATCAGTATTTAATTTATTGTACTATTGTATTGGTTGTCTGTTATTTCAGCTTTTGCACAATGTATCTGAGGTGATGGAGGGAGAGAAAGAATTGATAATAAGTTTAATATATATTCAGTAATTCAATAATAATGTGCATTTAAAAAAAAAACACCTGGAGTTTTGTTTATAGCATAAGAAATGGACTTTTCAGCTGTTGGCATCTTATTGATGATTTATGTTACAAAAACCCTCTAAACGTCTTCAGCTAACTTTCTCTATTATTTCTCTTAATTTGCAAAAAACAAAAAAAATTAAATCTGCCTCTACCAGTAAAAATGCTTTTTGATTCTTAGAAAATGTGGGATATATACTTTTTAGAGAAACAGTCTGGTTATCAAAGGTTACTTATTGTGGAAGTCAATATTAAGTTCTTTCTTTACAATACCCATTGCTTAGGAAGTCCACTACAACACAGTGCAGATGATCAGAAGCAAGATAGATAAATTGAGATCAATACCTCAACTTGCCTTTGTATGTAAGTTGCTTTTCAGATAGCATAAGTTTCTTTCCTAGAACTAATGTATATGTAGAGAGATGTGCTTGGATGAAAAAGATCCAAAATCCACTTCAAGTTAAGATTTAGATCTGGTTTTAACATGACAACTGCCTAGCATTTCCTATGATCTTTGCCAGGAAGGAGATTAGGAAAGTATGTCCCAGTTACTTTTCTGGGATCTTTAACCTACAGCTGTTCATTATGTCTTTCTAGAGACATATTTATTCTAGAGAGCTTTCCTGAGTAAATTGTGGATATTGGTTCCAGGCAAATACTTTATTATTCGTTATTATGTTTTAATTTTAACTTTTGGTTTAAATACAGGACTAAAACTGGCTTGGTGGATTACCTATGCTGAAAAATGTATAGGATGCGTGACCCTGCTAATTTCTTTAGGCTATCTGTTTTACGGTAGTTTCAAATCTTTTGCTGAGGCACTTCTGTTTCACACTAACATATCTATGGCATCCCATGAGACTCCATCTTGTTCCTCATGCTTTTCAGTATCTACTTGAAACAGCTGGAATTTGGAGTGGGATGCTATCAATATGCTAATAACACCAGTTCTACTACTGTTTGCCCTGAAGGAAATAGTTGGTTCCCTTGACAAATACTGAAGTTTGATAATGGACTAAATGCAGATGAACAAACAAATGAAATCCAGGCTTGTTGGTTGACTCTTGGGTAGTTGGATGTTGAAATTTAGCCTGTTGTGGATATACCATGTTTCCCTGAAAATAAGACCTATCCTGAAAATAAGCCCTAGCTTGATTTTTACATGTGCGCCTAATATAAGCCCTATCCCCAAAATAAGCCTTAGTTAAGACCCCGCCCACTCCGTCCCACCGTTTGGGTTGTATGAGGTATGGTGAGGCACACAGGTAAAAATCAAGCTAGGGTGGGGGGGTGGAGCTGCTCCATGTGCCCCGCACCTGCTTAGCTCAGGCCCCTGCAGCCAGGCCTCCCACGCCCTGGCGCCTGCCTTGTGGCGGCAGTAGCAGTCCCGTCCAGCAGGAGCCTGCGTAGCCGCTGACCCACTTCTGGTTGCTGGTGGCCGCTCAGGGCAGGAGGCCACATGGCACATCACGCCATGCCACCGGTCGTGGCAGGACCCCACATCACCACCTGCCACGAGCGGTGGCACTGGCGCAATGCACCACATGGTGTCCTGCTGCAAGTGGTGGCACTGAAATGATGTGCCACACAGCATCCTGCCTCAAGCAGCCACAGAAGAAGTCGGGCAGCGACGTGACAAGTGTCAGGGTGTGGGAGGCCTGGCTGCGGCAGTCCTGAGGTAAGTGGGAAAGACATTTTGAAGGCAAAAAATATATAAGACCATTTCTTATTTTCGAGGAAACACGGTATTGCATCCCTCTCTTCTCCACAAAAATAGAAGATCTCATTGATCAAGATTGCAGCTGTGATAAAGAGCCCATTGCACTGCACTGGCAGGATATCTGGATGATTGCAAATCATTGTTAGCCATTTTTGGGTCATTATGATTTATCCTTAAAAAGCACCTGGAAGTTTTAGTTGGCACAAAATGTGGCATTTTGGCTGCTAACTAATATAAGATACGGAAATAATATGGTGCTGTTATTAAATATTAGAGTGGGTGGGCTTACATATAAATTTAATAATAAATAATAAAACTATAATACACAGCTTAGGACCTGACTTCCTTGCCTTTTCTTTAACAAGCCTGTACAGACATTATGGTCTGCAGAAGAAGCCTTTTTGTGTGTGCCCCCAGACTCAGAAGCTCTTCTGTACCACATTCATATTTTGGAATGCACTCTTTTTGGCTCTTACTCTCTATGCCTTAGAAGAACATTCATGATGCAGTTCCAGGTTTTTAATACTTGATTATTTCATACTTTAATTTTCTATTTTGCATCCTGCATTTTAATTTTGTTAGCCACCTTGAATGCACAGCTAAGCAAAGAGAAAAATCACAGATCAATAAATTCATTCATGCTATAGTGTGTTATTTTAAATAATCTTATTTCTTCTGTCTTTTGTTTTTGTCCTTCCTGTGATTTATCATTTTACATGTGCTGGATTTTTTAAAAAATTTTTTTTGTACAGTCAACATTTATATTGACCTTCTTAGATTAAACACTTTAGATACAAATGTTTGAATGATTTCTTAAATTTGATCTAAGCAGCTAGTCTATAGAATATGCATATAAAAGCAACTTTATAATTCAGGTGGTGAAATATTGGCCAGAAATTGGAAAATGTGGATTTTTAGTTTGGCGCTATCTTCTGAGGAGAGATGATGCTGAACCTGCACCTTGGACTACAGAGGGAATTGAACGGTCAAAGAAATTGGGCTTGAGTTTACAGGTTAGAACTTAAAGTTGCTATTGTTTTTATCCTTTACTAAAACAGATAACTTGTCAATACTCAGCTGAAGCTCTCTTGGAAGTTTCTCTTCAGATTTGTTTTAAAGATGTCAGATGACTTGGATTATATTTTCTGTATAATGCTCAGAAGTCCATACTTTATTTCATGGAGATGAGAAGGTGATAATGTATGGGCTACACATGGACTAGTTCTGTGTTCTGGCCCCATAATTTTTAAATAATGATTGAAATTCAGTAACCAAATGGCTGAATTTTGATAGTATAGTTGAGGACCCTTTTTCATATTTTGGGATGGTTTTTAGATGGCAATAAACAGTTTACATCAAGAAATTCCTGCTCGTTAATTGTATATAAAGTATATAAATCTTTATCCTTAACTGCCATCCCTGGCAATAAATGACTTTGAAACTGTTGATTATGCCGCCTTAGTTCTTCAGAAAACTCGGAGACTCAGGTGTGACTTAAGTATCCTTCAAACACGAATCACTCCCAATATAAAATGTGTTGAAGTAGATAAATCTAGAACTTAAATCATTTGGATTCCTAGATCAATTGATAAAATATAGAAAAATGGAAACAGCCCTTGATTCATTATCAAAGGAATTTCAGCCAATCTATTTGTTACAGTTAGAAATGAAGACTCAGGATTCATCTTGGGCCACAAAGGAATAATGGCATTTTGTGAATTAGTTAACTCAGACTATAGATTTTTTTTTGCTCCCCTTCAAACACTGGAGTTGTCTTTGACATAATGGATCTTACGAACATATTGCTATTCCAGGTGGTATTGTTTTGATGAAAGCATTGCTGAAAATACTTCTCAGATGTGATGTTCTTCTTTTGTAGTACCCAGAAGGCTATTGGGAAGCAATGGCAAATAAAGAAAAGAAAGATAAAGTTAAAAAGCCTGTGAAACAGGAACCAATGGAACAGAGCAATGGAAATCAGAAAAGACCAATTAATGATGGTATGTCTGGCTACTTAAATCCATCAGTTATCCGATAGAGAAGGTATTTCAATCCATATTGAAACATAATATCTCTGGGACCCCTTAAACATCTAACGGGTCTGTCAGTGTTGAGAAATTAGCGTTTTCACATTGATTCTTTCTTGTATTCAGTTGGATCTCTTCTGAGTCATCTTCCACCTATATTTTATCTATTGTTCCATCACTTCTTCATTCCCAACTAGCTGGTGAACTGCAGGGCTGAATGAGTACCTTCAGAGAGAAGACATTTAGGAGTCTTTATGTCAGCCAGTGGACAGGGCATTGACAGAAGTATCATGCTAGGTATGCACTCTCATCCATATATCTTAGCCATTAGACTTACCTTAAGTTTCAGTCACTTTCACAAGAAATGATGTTCCATTTCGTCCAAGGACCCATAGCACTAAGGTTTGTATAAATGAGGGCTTTTGAATTTTTGTGTGCGGGGATGATGTTTTTGTAAAGTTTGGATGATTTTAAGTTATTGGAAGTACAATAAATAAGGGTTCTTTCAGCTGAAGCTTTTTCAGCATAATTTTTGAGTGTTAAAACTAAATGAAGGATTACGTATTTGTAATAATAATAATAATAATTTATTAAATTTATATGTCACCCAATTTCCAGCAACTGTGGGCAGTTTACAAATTGTTAAAAAAAAATTAAAACAAGTAACAATTTAAAAAAAAAACATAACAAAGGAACAGAGAAAACAAATCCAGATAGGAACAAGGAAAATGAGGAAAAGGGATGTCCGTCATTCTTGCCAAAGGCCTGCCACAGGGCCATGTCTTTATAGATCGCTTCAAAATTTTGTCATTGTTTATTACCAAAAATTTGAGACCAAGAAATTATCCTTTAGTTTTCTGTCTTTTCTGACAGAATTTGACAATGCAATTTTGGGGACTTTCTAAAAGCTGTTGGTTATAGATTACTATTGACCATTAGTATGTAGATCAACAAAGGAAGAGGGAACAAGATTTTTCTATGATATATTAGAAACTTGGAGAGGGAAGGGAAGATGCAAGGGGAAAAAAAAATGAAAGGTTGGGATTGATACTTGGCATTTGAAAGTTTTGGAGGACATTGACAAGACAGAAGGGAGGTCAATAAGAAATAGGTGAATAACAAAAAAGGAAGTCAAATTATGAAGCCTCTCTTTATAGAGATCAATCACATTTCAAAATAATTCTTGTACTTAATGTACAGTGTTGAGAATCTTAAGCTATTCATATTCTAAAATGCACCCTTAATATCCTTCCAGTTTAGCATTACTATTTCCAGCAGTTAAAAATATATCATTGTTGCTCAGATATATTTGTTTTCAACCTTTATTTTGGAATGTTGGTCTGCTTTGGTACAAGGTTTGCTGACAAGGAACTTAGATAGCCATGTTGATATGCTAAATGTTCAGCATTCTGAACTTCAAAGAGATGGAAGAGAATTAAACCCTTTATAAATAATGGTTTCAAATGAAAATAGAATAATTAGGAATCCAGTTTCAGCCAAAGTGAGTAGTTCTAGATTGCATCAAATTCTGGTAAATAAAAAAGATAAGAAATTAGAGATCCTGGATCTGCTATTCTAAGAAGGGCTAAATTTATTACTTCAATTTCAGAGGTATAATTTGGCTAGGAAAAGGTCAATAAATACATGTTCTTTTGAGATCAGGGCAATGCTGTCTTAACACTGGAAAAATTTTTTTGCTTGTAGCTTGCTAATAGTTACCATATGCAGGGTTCTCGCCCACCCACCACTTCCGCAGCCCAGTTCTAATTGGACTGTGGCCCAGCACTGGGCTACAGACCGGGGGTTGGGGACCCCTGTTTTAAGGGGGAGCATAATCATTCTTCACTGGACTGTTTGCAATTCCCTGTATGATTTTTCTTCTACTTCTACAAACCTTAAAATTCCCACAGAGATGCTAGGGCTTCCTGGTACAGTGATTACACAAACTGACATTTTAAGAATGAGTTTATTTTCAATATTTAAGATTTGAATCAAATATCATACTGTTTTCTTGCAGTGAGCTACTTGAAATTTATCCCTCATAAAAAAAGGAAATCTCTATTTTTTTCTGAGAAAGTATCTTTAAAAGAAAAACAACACTTTCTCTCTGACTGCTAGTTGTGTTAGAACTATCTCTGCAAATATTCGGTTGTCCTTAGAAGAAGTAAGCTGGATATATTTTCAGAATATAATATACAACAGAGGATGTATGTTTTGGAGGAAGTTTTTAATTTAAGATTGTTTTGCTGTTATTTTACATTTTTAAATTTAATCAATAAGCCTGTTCCTGCAGGATATGTAGTTGAAGGAGTCAGTGTACATTTATAATTGTGGTTTGATAACATTTCTTCCAGACAATATAAAGCAACCTACAAATACAGCCAAAACAATGAAGATGAGTGATGGAGGGAAGGGAGAAGCTTTTCAGCTAACACAGCAACAACAATGGTTGATACAGGAAGACTCTCCAAACCAGAAACTGTGGGACGAAGTTCTTAAATTTCTTAAAGAAGGACCAGTATGTTTTTTAATTTAACCAATGTTCTGTACTGTTTCCTTTTAATGTTATGCCACTGGATTTTCACTGGAACAACAAGGATCTTGTTCTCCCTGCAACTTTTTAGAAAGTTCCCCACCATCCAGAATGCATGAGGAGCTGCAGAGAGTGAAAACACAATTTGGCTAATATGTAGTATATTTATTAAAATAGAAAGCGTATTTCAAATACTATACTCCAGGCCCCAAAAGAAGTCCGGGTTAATATAGAAACAATACTATTTTATGAAGAGGTTGTGAGCACTTCAGCATTTGACTTAATTATTTTTCCATTATCCTGTCCCAGAATTTTTTGAAGAAACTGGAACAATCCTTTATGTGTGTTTGCTGCCAGGAGCTGGTTTATCAGCCGGTGACCACAGAGTGCCTGCACAATGTCTGTAAAGTAAGTGTCTCGTGGATCATTTTCACATAGTTCTACTGTAACTTTTAAAAGCAAATAAACTAAGATTTTAAAGGAGAAAGAAAATTCTGTACTGCTGTTAATAGTAAGCATATACAGTAAGTGAGTAGTTACCTCAAGTTAATGAACATTCTTACTTAGTTCAAGCAGTAAGATTATGCATATATTGATCAGATATATCTGTGACCTGGTTTATTTCAATAAGTTTCATAGTGTAGCTGTGCTAGCCTATTGCAGCAAACAAAACAATGAAGAATCTTGTGGCACAGTACAGTCTAACATTGTATTGTAATGTAAGATTCTTTGGGACAAGACAGTTTCATCAGACCTTATGCTGTAATGAACTGAGTAATTTTTAAGTGTTAAAAATAACAGTTTCAGGTTTTTGGGTAAGTCTTCAATATTTTTATATAGTTCCCAAAACAGAAAATAATTCAGGCATGATTTTAGATTATAATTACATTTATGAAATCATATTTTGACTGTTTTAATGAAAACAGAATATATACTTTCTACATACTTTTGAGGATGGTGTTAACTTCAATATGTTAAATGCTTTCAATTCCTGAATGGAGATTAATTAATTCTCTGATATTAACATTTGCGTGTAATCTTGTGTCAAAATTTGTGCTGAATTATTATATACCTGAAAGTATAAAGTTCTTTTGAGCCTCTACAAGATGCATATCCATCATCTCTGGTAATTTCCAGAAGATTATTCACCTTACATTATTTTTACAATTCATGTTGATTCATAGAGTGGGTATGAACATTGGGTTCAGCTATTTGTTTATTTTAAAGCACCATCCAATACCAAATAATTTAGGGCAACTTACACTGTAAAAGCAAAAATAATAAATTGAGAAAGAACTGAAACCAAAACAAAAGAGCAAAAACATAATCTATAGGTAACTCTGCTTGGAAAGCGTTAAGCATAGAAACTTGTAGTCCAACATATTTATAGGGTATCAGGTTGTAAACACTGGTTGAAATTATAGTTTTCTGTTGTGTCTTGGTCTTAATTGTTTGAAATTATATCCGTTCACTAGTGGAGGAGATGTGCTGGTGGACTGAATTTCCCTCGCCTTTCCCCAGAGAGATAGGGGTCCATTCAGAACGTGCAGAGGTTAGAGAGAAAACAAGAGCGAGGCAAACTTCTGTACAGGTAGTCCTCGACTTAACAGCCACAATTGATCCCAAAATTTCTGTTGATAAGCGAGACATTTGTTAAGTTTGTTTTGCCCCATTTTACAACCTTTCTAGCCACAGTTGTTAAGTGAATCGCTGCAGTTGTTAAGTTAGTTCCATGGTTGTTAAGTGAATCTAGCTTCTCTATTGACTTTGCTTGTCAGAAGGTTACAAAAGTTGATCAATGACCCCAGGACACTGCAACCGTCATAAATATGAGTTAGTTGCCAAGTGCCAGAATTTTGATCATGTGACCATGGGGATGTTGCAATGGTCCTAAGTCACTTTTTTCAGTGCTGTTGTAACTTTGAACAGTCACTGAATGAACTGTTGTAAGTTGAAGACTATCTGTATTCTCACATTCTGCCTTATTGTCCTGTTTATATTACTAGACACCATGATTTATTCAGAACTGCTGGACAGGAAGGCTGTTTCTCCTTTTTTCATACACTATGAAATAGAGAGTGGATGGTAAAAGCACAAAACTTTCTGTAAATCTGTTTATATATAAGGAAACAATTTCTTGTCAGGTCTAGCCTAACCCACCTGTAACTGATTCAACATCTACTTTAATACTAATGTACTGGAAAGAGGACCTTTGCCCTGCAAATGTGGGATTTCAACTCCCCTTAATGAAGAAGGCTGGGAATTGCATGTCAACATGTAAAGTGGGCATAGGATAGTCTGCATTGGCACTCCTGATTATGTAAATTATAAATATATATCTCTTCAAATTTGGAATTATAACTTCTGATATTATAGCAGTATAATAATGTTGGGGTATCTTTTTGCAGGGAGTATGACAGTATGCTTTGCTTCATGGTAAAGTTCAAATACATTGTAACTCGAGAGTTTGGTCAAGCTGTCCTGGGTAGGCTGTTGGTCTTGCTGAGTAAAACCTGGGAAACCATGGTTATTCCAGGTTTCAGGCAAGGTAATTCTGGTGAGCTTTTATAGGAAGAGTGGGCAGAGCTGGTACACCTAGTCTTTCTTTTCCCCTCCTCTTTCACTGTGTGTCTGGTTTACTCACCCTTCCTGTTCCCTCCTTAAGTTCCCTTCCCTTAGATCTGTCACCATTTCCTTGCCATTCTTAAATTCGAGTGCAGCAAATCCACCTGGCCCAGTCTTGCCCAATCTTCTTCACCGTCCTTTCCTTTACCACATATTGCACACCGTTGTCTCTTTGACCTTCCATTTTTCCCACTCTGCCCGGCTGACCAAACCCACATTCTGGATCTAGACACAGCCTGCCCAGAACTGTTTCAAACACAGAATATTTTGCATCTGAATATTGCTGTAATCTCTTAAGTAACGTATCTATCTTGTGACCTGGATTTTAACATTTGTATGTTTCCCATGACTTTAGAGCTGTTTACAGCGCTCTTTCAGAGCTGAAGTCTTCACCTGTCCTGCTTGCCGACATGACCTTGGAAAAGGCTACATCATGGTTCCCAACAAGATACTGCAGACACTACTTGACCAGTTCTTCCCTGGTTATAGCAAAGGTCGATGATATGTATTTGTAACCTTCTTCTCCAAATGACTGAATAAACTAAAAGAACAAAACATCTAGGAAAACAGTGGACCAGCCAGCTTGAGGGAATTCATATTTACTATCACATTGTGAAGCCGCTAATTCAACCCTCTTTCCCATTTAGCAATCTGTTGTGTAGTAAGAACTTCAAATTCTCAGCTTCCTTTCCACAAAGGTAGTTTTGAACAGATGACCATTAGTTTGTATGCAGGAATTAAAGCTTTCTTGGCTCTGGCCACAGTAGTAGCAGGTCTTCAATTGTTTTTGTAACTACCTCGGTTGGAGAAAACAAATTGGGGGAAGTTTAACAACACATCCAATGAAGTTTAGCTACACACTGCCTTCTGAACATTAGTTTTGCCTGGTCCATGCAATTAGATTTTGCAACAAGAAAACAGCACGTAAGAAGCCAGTTTTATTGAGAACATCAAATGCTGTGGTGTGCATAATTCTTTATTGTGTTTTCTCTCCTGCTGTCTTTCTTACTCCTTTTGCAACAACAAGCTTTTAGTCTATTTTTGTGAGCGTTATTGTGCTCTCGTATCTTCTGCAAGTTGACTACTAAGGACTGAGAATATGAATGCATTGTTGCTGTTGATGTAAAGTGATTTGTGTTTTTTGCACTTAAAGAGGGTGTTCAAGACACTCTAATTGTGTAAAAACTATTTCATATAAAACAAGCCACTTTTGTATTAGGTAAAATTGTTTGCTTTTAGTAGGTCTTGTATTAGTGGCAATACATCTTATACAGCATTGAAAGCAGTGCAAGCTTGGAGAGAGCTCAAATTGCTTCATATTGTGATCTGAAATTTTATATACAGTATATTCCCCACCCCTGAATATACTTATTAAATATTTTATGATTCATAAGGTGTTGATTGTTTGCATTTTACACCCATAACATGATAGCAAGTAATTTCCTAAAATAGTGTTTTTATATATTACATAAAATTCCATTTGAAATTTTGATAAATGGGATTAGTAAACCTGAAATTTTCATTGGTCCGTTGGGCATTTGCCTTGCAGAGTTATATATTTTAAAATGCATTTTTATAAGACTTTCATTTCATATCAGCTTTTGATTATAGAAAGTAAATACTGCTATCAGAACAGATACGTTTGAGTACTTACATACTATTTTAATATATACATAGTTGTTTGAGCATTGCTTGAATTGGGAAGCTGGTGTTATCCCTGTATTATAAATTGAGACTGAAGCTTTTTGATTTCAAATCTGTTTTAGGTATGGTACTGAACATTGGATTAGCATTATTTAACTGGTTTCAGTTTACATTCCAATCCTTTTCCTTTAGCAGAAAGAAATTAAAATTAAAATAGGATAGTTTAAAAAAAGAGTGTTGAATTCACATATAACAATGTTGGAATGTTTAACTTAACAGGTTAAAGCCATAGTGACCTACTTTACATGTAACACTAAGTAAAACCGAAATCATTATGGATGAACTGGGACAGTATCTCAACTCAGGTTGGTTTATATTATACTTAATCAGCCAGGATAACAAAACTATAATTAAACATGACTTATTTGAATTATCCACAGATTGAATGAACCAGACTTTTTCAGCTGTGATAGTAAAAGGTATCTAGTTAGATGAAAATTGAAAGCAGAACTTTCCTGTTTCTCCCTCAAATACACAAATATTGATTTGGCTATGTCAGCCAAAGGCCTTTTTAGTCATAAGAGTTTATGAATTTGCAGCTAAAGCAAGATAAGAAAGCAAAGTTTCATAAACGGCTTTAGCTTTTCATAAATGGTTTTAGCTTTTCTGCAATAGCAGTCTCCAGAGTGATGAGACAGCTGTGAGATTAAAAGCTTCTTTTGGGCTTTCAGTCATGGCTAGTGAGTATATCTTCAACCTAGATAAAGTGTTAACTATCTTTTCATGCCTCAGAAACCTCTAGTCTGCCTATATTGGATGCCGAGCCCTGTTTCTAATGCCATTTTAACCTCTGATGAATAAAATTGGGAGAACCAATTATCCAACTTTTATCTAGAAAACCAGTTGCAAACTGATCAAGAATCTTTGCTTATTTTGTAAAGATAGTTAATATTAATCACAAGCTGATTGAAACCCAAGTCACATATTAGCATGGCTTATACATGAACCTATGCCCTGTACATATATTAAAACTGTAAGTTAGCATTGTGCATAGACCAGACAACAATTACTTGGGTAGGAGATGAAAATATTCAGTGGCCAACTTCTGGCATCATGCTAAATAATGACTTTTTGAACAAGCTATAGTATTCTGGTTCACCTTAAACCGTAAAGCAAGAATCAACAATTTTGCACAATGGCCCAAGTATTACCCTGCCTCCTATCACAAAATTAAAAACTGCCAAATTTTCTGGAATTTTGATAATTTACTTTGAGTGGCTGGAAATTTGTGAACCTTTGGGTGAATTAAATGTTGGGATTTTCATTGAACATTTCAGAATTTTAAAAATGCTGAAATAAAATAATTTTGGGGGGAGGGCAATTGCCCTTTTCTGCTCCCTGTCATAAGTCATGGCCTAGGAGGCACAGTGACCGACTAGCTTTGTGCACCACACTAAGCATAAAGAAAAAAAAACTTCTTTTTGGCTTATGGAAGACCTCACCATGTCCATTTCAGAATACACAGAGCTACTTTGGTCTAGTGCAGGGGTAGGCAACCTTGGCTCTTTTATGACTCATGGACTTCAACTCCCAGAATTCCTGAGCCAGCCATGCTGAGGAGAAAGGGAGAGGTTTCCATGCTGAGCCATGCCGGCTCAGGAATTCTGGGAGTTGAAGTCCACGAGTCATAAAAGAGCCAAGGTTGCCTACCCCTGACTAGTGATTAAGGCACCAGGCTAGAAACCTAAAAACTGAGTTTTAGTCCCACTTTAGGCATGAAAGCCGGTTGGGTGACTTTGGGCCAGTCTCACAGGGTTGTGGTGAAAATAAGAGGAGAAAGTGTTTGCCCCCTTGAGTTATTTTTAAAAATAAAGGCGGGATAAAAAAATAAAATATGTTTGCTAAGCTAGCTATCCGGTGCTAAAGTTAGCTAAAAAAATAACCAAATGGTACTGCTAATAAAAAGTTGATCATTTCTCTGATACATTGGAACAGTTGGCTCTCTTACAGAGTAATTCCCATTGAATCACAAGGAGTTTATCCCAAGTTCATTTGCTGTAAAATTACAACCTCAGGGTCTACTGGAGCATTAAATGAAGACTTTTTCCCCATAAATAATTTGTTGCTTGGATTATCATATGTAGGAAGCACTTTATCACTCATTTCCTATTCCTGCAAGCTTCTCTGAAACCAGAGGTGATAAGCCCCACACTAAATGGGGTGTTTTGTGGTTCTTTTTAAGCAGTTCTTGAAGCAGTTTTCATAGTGGTCAGCTTGCCATCAATGTCTTCAAATTGGATTTCTCTTTTGACAGTTGTGGGCATCTCTTTGTTCAATGTGAGATAGCTTTTAAAAGTTATGTGCTTTTGATGTGTGCTGTAAAGGATGTACTCTCATCCTTTAATTTCAAATAATAAATTCAGATTGTTGCACTTGCGTTTAATTGCTGTAGCATATTGTAATTGATTGAACTCGTAACTACTGTGATAGCACTGTTTTCCAACAGTCCCATATCAGACCACATTACACCAAGGTTTATAGGAGGTCATATTCTGAGAAGTGTGTCTGACCCGCATGTGTGTGTGTGTGCATTTGTGGCTTTTGTTGATTATGCCTTAAGTCAGTCTACAGAACTGTGACCAAGAAATTGGGAATTAGCTATAGGCTACAGTTCTTAAACTGAATGTGTTAAGTCAGTTTTACAGAAAATGGCTGACTGATTAAGTAATATTCAGCAAAGATTAACCTGAAAGGGAACAAGGCTTTCTCATTTGCCAAACCATGTGCCCTTTAAATATCTGTATTAGAACAAAATGTATTAGAAATCTTAATGCTAGCAATCCTGCAGGCAACCTTTTGTTCTCACAAGTGTAATCATTAGAGCCCTAGCAAAGCCTCTCAAAGTGCCTCACTTAGGGCGGGGGTGTGTGAGATCACAAATGCTGCTGAGCAAGTGTCTCATGCCTACTTGGCTCACATTAATGTCCATATTCTGAAGAAAGTGACCTGTTTTTTGCTAATCGGATTGAAATCAAACTTCAAAAACTGAAGTCAACTAGTTTTAATTGGAACATTAACAAGAGAAAATTTAAAAAATATCAGGTCTAGGACATATAATTATAAACAACAAAGATGCATTGCCATAATCTAACAGAGTGTGGTACATATATTTTTTTTACAAAGCCACCTGCATTCGACCGTATCAAACTGTTAATGGTTGTCCATGACTTCATTCATACAAAATGAATAGTAACTCCATTCTACCTCAGCTCAAAACCAAGGGAAATACATTATAAAACTATGTCCTTAAAAAAAAAAGGGGGGTTAATTCTGTATCACAGAGCATTTGGACGAGCAGGTGCATAGTCATGACACTGTTTAAACAGTGTATTGCTTTTGTTCATACAGTTCAATGCTTATTATTAAATCACAGAAAAGCAGCCCTGATAGAAAAGAGGGGCTTAATCAAGGCCACTTCAGCATGGATTGACATGGAAACTGAGGCATCGTATCAAATCAATTGCCGCTTAATAAAAGTATTTACAAATAGCTGCACAGAAATTTAATTAACAGTGTGGAGTTTTCAAAAATATACATTGTATATAAAATGTGCTAACTGGGCTGAAGATTTCGCCTGTCTTCACAGAGTGCTACAAATACAGCAAGAAAAATTAAGCCCAGTGATCTGAAAAAGGTGGTGGGGGGGAAGGATGCTGGTCCTAAGATGATGCTCTCTTCTGCTCAGCAAAAGGGGATTCATAGACCTCCATTGGTGGGCAGGTACAGATCAGATGCTGGTCCCCGTAGATGTCATCAATTCTGGCAATTGTAGGCCAAAACTTGCTTTCACGTTTTACAAACGGCTAAGGAAGAGGAAGGAATATTTAGAAAAGCTATATAGTACAACATCTGAACTACAAAAAATTAGTAATTACAATGTGCTTATGTATATTTAAAAAAAGGTATACCATAGGGGGTAAAATACATCAAGGAAAGCTTTCGAGGCAAGGTATTGATTGTAAGCCCTACACGATTTGGAAAGGTGCTACATGGATTCTTTTCCTTTTCTCCAAAGCAAATTTTTGGAAGTCTTTCAATGACCAGACCAGGAGTTTGAGAGATGTGAAGTTGTTTTACTCATTAAAGACAAATTAGGTAACCTGCATTCTGTGCTTCACCCCAGCACCCAAACATTCTGCCAATGAAACTCAGCAGCACATTTTTGTTTTTCCTCCAAAATAAGGATGGAAATGAAAGTGAGAAACCTCTGCAGGGAAACCTCCAATTTGCACTTTTATACCCCACCATAAATGATCCCAAACTGCACTAGTGAAACAACCATTCTCCAGCATGATAGATGGAGAATCCACGAATGGGTTAGCTCTGTCTTCCTGCCCAATTAGACTGAGTCTGTCAAACTTGCCACGCCTCTCCTGGGCTGGACTCCCCAGTCCTGACTCAGTCTGGCCCAGGACACTGGCCATGCTTTCCCAATTGTTGGGGAAATTGATTTCATGCATGGAGATAGCGCCATGGGCCAGACTACACTCCAGAAACCTGCAGGGGTTTTTGCTCCCATTCCATAGACTGGGCACCAGCACCTCCAACCAGAGGGTAAGGGTTCCTTCTCAGACCCTAAAATCCCTTCAGTGGTGGACCTCCCCAGCAGTAGCCAGAGGGTCATTATTCAAAGAACCCGTTCGGCTCACCCTGACCTCGGACGCCAGTCTGTTTGGCTGGGGAGCGCACCTACGGTCTCAGTTGGCTCAGGACCAGTCGTCCCGGTCAGACCTGAAGCACAATATAAACTGGTTGGAGCTCAGAGCCATACACCTGGCCCTACGCCACTTTCGCAAAGCGGTGGCAAGACAACAGGTCTTGGTCCTCACGGACAACGTGGCAGCGAAAGCCCATGTGAACCGGCAAGGGGGTACCCGTTCGAGGTCCCTTATGGCCAAGGCCCAGTTGTTGGGATCCTGGGCAGAGACCAACCTCTCATCCCTCAGAGCCGAGCGTATCTCGGGAGAGGCAAATCACCAGGTGAATTTCTTAAGCAGGTCGACAGTGGATCACTCCGAGTGGCGCCTGCTCACAGCTCTCTTCAAGGAGATATCGGAGAGTTTGGGTCATCCGGTACTGGATTTATTCACTTCTCCAGCGAACTCCCAGCTGCCGAGGTTTTTCTCCCAGTTCCCCTCTCCAGGGGCGGAGAGAGCGGATGCCCTCCACAGTCCATGGCCCGGGGGCCTGCTATATGCATTTCCCCCTCTCCCTCTCATCCCGGCAGTCATCCGGAAAATACTGCAGGAGCAGGCAGAGGTGATATTCATTACACCACACTGGCCAAGACGGCCGTGGTTTGCCGACCTCGTGAGCCTTTCAATCTCTCCCCCGTGGAGGATTCCTCCAGGACGCATTGCACTCAGCCAGGGAGCTCTGCAACATCCAGAGCCCCAGTGGCTCCAGTTAACCGCCTGGCACTTGAGCGGCAGCTCCTGACTCTGGAGTCCTATTCCTCAGGTGTGTTTTCCATGATTCAGGCCTCCCAACGGCCTACGTCAAGCCGGATCTATGACTCCACATGGAAAAATTTCTGCCACTGGTGTGCAAAGAACCAGTCGGCGCTCTCGGCTATTACCATTCCGAGAATATTGGAAGGGCTTGGCGTCCAGTACTATCCGCAGACAGGTGGCGGCTCTATCCACGGTGCTCACATGTGGCAATTCGGAGGCATTGGCTCAGCATCCCATGATGCGCTCGTTTGTCAAGGGAGCGAGCAACACCAAACCGCCCGTGGTTCATCGCTATCCCTCTTGGGATTTGCCGCGGGTCTTACAGGCCCTTACCTCACCGCCATTTGAACCCATCAGAACCTGTACACTGCGGTCCTTGACAACTAAGGTAGCCTTCCTGATAGCCGTCACTTCGGCTAGCCGCACTGGCAGCTCTCTCTATCAGAGATGACTTGTGCGTCTTTCATGAGGACAGAGTGGTCCTTCGATTGGATCCATCCTCTATTCCTAAGGTCAATACCTTATTCCACAGACTGCAGGAAGTAATACTGCCAGATTTTTGTCCTCATCCGTCCCATGACTTGGAACGCCAATGGCATGCCCTGGACGTTCGCAGGGCATTATGCTATTACATCAAGCAGACGGCGCCGTTTCGCAAGTCGGAAGCCCTCTTTGTTTCATTTCAGCCTTCTTCTATGGGGCAAAAGGTTTCTGCCTCCACTATTGGCAGGTGGATCAGGGCTTGCATTGCAGGGGCGTGTCAGTCGCAGTCCCTGTCAGTTCCAAGTCATGTTACTGCTCATTCCACTCGCAGTGCTGCGACTTCCGCAGCATGGGCGACACAGGCGTCCATTGAGGATATCTGTAGGGCGGCGACATGGTCTTCGCCTTCCCCGTTCGTGAGGCATTACAAGTTAGATAGGTTTGCCTCCGCAGACGCCTCCTTTGACCAGAGAGTGCTACAGCATGTAGTGCCACAAGGTGGGACACAGGCCCAGACTGCTTCCCTCCCATAGAGACAAGAGCGGCTTTGGTATGTCCCATTCGTGGATTCTCCATCTATCATGCTGGAGAAGGGGCGTTGTCTTACCTGAACGCCTTTTCTCAGCATGATGATGGAGAATCCACACCCGCCCCTCAGTGTCCGTCAGGTCCTGTGTCAGGTGTCTGGGAGCCAACACGTCGAACTGTCGTCAATAGCTGCGCCTTCGTCAGGACTGGGGAGTCCGGCCCAGGAGAGGCGTGGCAAGTTTGACAGACTCAGTCTAATTGGGCAGGAAGACAGAGCTAACCTATTCGTGGATTCTCCATCATCATGCTGAGAAAAGGCGTTCAGGTAAACAACGTCCCTTTTGCTGCTGAATTTCAGTATTACCACTTTGGGCTCTTTCAGAAATACTGGAGGGTGGAAGTGATGGGGCTGATGAGCCAACTGCAGGTTTCCCACTTCCATCTTCCAATTCCCTATCCAAAAAACCAACTTTTTCCTTGAAGATGTTTTGCTTCACATCCAAGAAGCTTCTTCAGGTCCGAAGTGCAATTGAGAATTGAAGAAGCTTCTTGGATGAGAAGCGAAACGTTTTTAAGGAAAAAACAAAGTCTGGTTGCCTTTTGAAAAGCACTTTTGGGACAACCATGACCTGGATGACAGAGAATCTCCATAGATGTTCCTTGTTTTGCTTTGGACACCATTTTCTTGTTGATACAAAGGTTTTATCATATTCTTGTAGGAACTAAATCAAAGCCAGATCAAAACAAAACAAGAGTTTAGTTCTTTATTTCACTTGTGGTGGAAACAAAGTTATTTTCATCCAATACCTCCTCTCTTCAATGCAACACATATTGCTTTTGAACTTGCCAGTTTCCAAAGCAGTTGGTGAAAAGTCATTGCTAGGAGAGCTAGTTTTTTGAGGGAAAAAAAGTGCTGAAAATTTGCAGAATTACTTTTATGTTTCTCTTTAAGCACACACAAGAATACTCAAGTAAATATTTCATTTTTCCAGTATTTATAGGAGCATCACTTCAGAACAGGGATGTCAGCAGTCTGAGCACGGTAGATTGGACTCAAAACATAAAAAATAAGCTACGTTATACTTTTTTGTTAAATCTGTATTATGCTCTGCTGGTTTCTGGCCTAGAAAGCTCTCCCATGTACATGTACTGTATCTGCTATATTCAATGCAAGAAAGGCATCTGCATTTTTTCATGCCACTGTCTTCTAGTCTAGTGCATGTAGTGCTAACTGTGAACATGATGGACATTTGCAAGACAGAAAAAATCATATTCTCTTCCTCTATGGCAGCCCCAAAGGAAACTCTGAATGCAGTAAGGTGAGCATGGGTTCTTGTCTGGTTTTCAAACACCCACTAGAGGTTTTTCGGCACATCTGATGGAACATATTGTTGGCTTTTAAAACTGACCAGAACATTTCTAATAAAATTGCTCAAAATATATTTGTGAAATGGTAACCCATTACTTACTAGTGGAAAAGCAGCCACTTCTCTAGAATATGGGCGATCCCAGTTGGGCACAGCCAGGCAGGTCAAGGTGTGTGGGGCCATCTAAATCAAAGAAATGTAGTTTAGAACCCTCAGAGTAAAAAGAGCCCTCGCCCATTGTTTAGTGTGAACAAGGAGCACCCGGTAGAAGTCTCACAAAAATAAAACACTCCTGAACTTACCTTTAAGGGGTTAACTCTAGCATCCATCCTTCCTTCTTCTATATCGGCTATTTCTTGTCGAATACTGATCATAGCATCACAAAACCTGTCTAGTTCTGCTTTGTCTTCCGACTCGGTTGGTTCTATCATGAGGGTTCCTGCTACTGGCCAGGACATTGTTGGAGCGTGGAAACCTAGGAGACATGAATTCTAATTGTTCACCTGATGTTTAAAGTAATGAACCTCAATAATCAGAACACATCCCAACCATCTATCTCCTCTAGATCAACCTCTGATCTAATCTGCTTTATGAAGACAATATGAAATAAATATATGCATTTCTGTATTTTGCTTAAAGCCATTTGTATGTCCTCTACTGTCCTCTTGATGCAAAGAAAAGCCATTGGCAGCTTTTTCTTTCTGTAGTCACACTGCAGCAGCATTAAAAATCACATCGCTGCCCTGTTGTGAAACATGTAGCATTTAAAAGGAAGAAGTGGTTAAGAAAGGAAGAAAAAAAAATCTCACCATAATCCTGAAGCCGCTTGGCAACATCCACAGCTTCAATATTTGCAGTTTTCTTAAAAGGCCGAGTATCCAAAATAAATTCATGAGCTACATAACCTGTTTTGGAGTAAAGATTTAGACACGTGATTTTTTTTTTTTTTTAGAATAATAAAATATGAGTATAAACAGGACCAGGAAGAGGGCAGTTCCTCATTTCAGTGGGTTACGGAGAGGTCTTGCTGAGCAGAGAAGCAACTGCTGGAGATTTGAATGAGGCTTCCTATTTTAAGAGGATAAGGGCGGCTTATTCTGGCTTTCGATAAAAGCTGTTCAAGCTAAGCTTCCCTCAGTTTGTTTCCTTCATTTTTGCTAAATGTCAACATGCTGGTACAATGGCTAACTGTACTGGGCAGAAAGTATTCCCATTGATGATACTTGCCTTTGGAGCCTCTAAAGAGGACTTTGTAGTGGTTCTCCAGTCGCTTTGCCATGTAGTTAGCATTCAGTATTGCAATCTCAGAGGCATGTTTTAGGCCTTTGCCTCCCATCATCTAAAGAAGAGGAAACACGAATGAAAATGGGAAAAACAAAGCCATATTCCTGATATAGATGATTAAATATTCCATGTTAGTTGTAATTATTTTTATACACATACTAAATGATTAATGCATTCTATCGATATTTATTCCGTGTTTAGTGTATAAGCTTAGATGCCATCACTGTGAATGGTTTTGGTGGCTTACACTAACTCATCGATAAGTCAGCCAGAACCATTCAAAAGTGGATAGCATATAAATTAGTACTTCCTTAGAGATCTCATCCAAGAAATTATTTTTTTTAAAACTTGAACATTTTTAAAGTGAGGCTGTCTTTATCCTTAGTAACCTAGTTTGACAGACTGGGCATAAATCATGCTGCCAAATCTGGTTCACCCTTGTTATTGCTGTTATGTTTTGTTGTTATTTCTATCTATTTTGAAAGAATGGGGAAGTTACTTGTCGCAACATCTCATGTTGCTGGATCTGGTAGAATACTGTTTACTTTTTCAGCACTTGCTATTTAATCCCTTTGACTGGGATTGTCGGTGATGGGACTTAAAACCATCTGCCATTGTAATATGATGGTTAAAGTGTTGGCCTTGGAATAGGAGAACAAGGTTCAAGTCTACTCTCCAGCTTGGAAGATCACTGGATGACTTTGGACCAGTCATTCTGTCTCAGCTCAGCTTATCTAATGGGTTTATTCTTATTGGGAAAAACAGGAGTAGGGAATGTTGCTGTGAGCTCATGTATATCACTGAGAGTTGAGATGTGGGCTACAAATCATTGTAGCACCTCTGATGCTTTTTTGAATGCTCACTTTGTGAATCAACTGTTATGTGGGGGGTTGCATCTTAATAATAATAATAATAATAATAATAATAATAATAATAATAATAATAAAGTTGGAAGGGACCTTGGAGGTCATCGAGTCCAACCCCCTGCTCAGGCAGGAAACCCTATACCATTTCAGACAAATGGCTGTCCAGTCTCTTCTTAAAAACTTCCAGTGTTGGAGCATTCACACCGCTTCTGGAGGCAGTTTGTTCCACTGGTTAATTGTTCTAACTGTCAGGAAGTTTCTCCTCAGTTCCAGGTTGCTTCTTTCCTTGACTAGTTTCCATCCATTACTTCTTGTCCTGCCCTCAGGCGCCTTGGAGAATAGCTTGACTCCCTCTTCTTTGTGGCAACCCCTGAGATATTGGATACTGCTATCATGTCATAGTCCTTTTTCATTAATCTAGACATACCCAATTCCAGCAACGTTCTTGATATGCTTAGTCTCCAGTCCCCTATCATCTTTGTTGCCCTTCTCTGCACTCTTTCTAGAGTCTCACATCTTTTTTACATCGTGGTGACCAACTGGATGCAGTATTCCAAGTGTGGCCTTACCAAGGCATTGTAAGTGGTATTAATACTTCACGTGATCTTGATTCTATCCCTCTGTTAATGCAGCCCAGCACTGTGTTGGCTTTTTTTGGCAGCTGCAGCACACTGCTGGCTCATATTTAAGTGATTGTCCACTAGGACTCCCGAGATCCCTCTCACAGTTACTACTATTGAGCAAGGTACCCCCCTATACTATACCTGTACATTTGGTTTTTTCTTGCCTAAATGTAGAACCTTACTTTTTTCACCATTGAATTTCATTTTGTTAGATAGCGCCCAATGTTCAAGTCTGTCCAGGTCCTCCTGTATCTTAAGCCTGTCTTCTGGAGTGTTGGCTATTCCTGCCAGCTTGGTGTCATCCGCAAATTTGATGAGTTCCCCATCTATCCCCTCGTCCAAATCGTTGATGAAGATGTTGAAGAGCACTGGCCCCAGAACAGAGCCCTGGGGCACTGGCACTTGCAATGGGAAGGAGGGTTTGAAAGCCCCCTCATGCAACTGGATTACGCAATTACTTCTGAATACAACCTATAGAATCTCTTCTCATACAGCCATGCAGGACTTTACCTTCCTGCAGATCTCTGTTATCGTCAGTGTGAGAATCTACTAGTACAGAAGAAACGAGGGGCAGAAATTATGGAAGTACCTTGATATAAACCCAGGAAATAGGCAAGATGGCACTGGATCCCCAAGGGGCAGCACTGATGGTGCCTAATGGGCTTGAATGTGCATCGTGTGGTGACGCAACGACCGGGTGGCTGGGCAGGAAAGGAGCCAGGTGCATCTTCCTAAAAGGGCAGCAAGAAAAGAACTTGAACATCCAGCTTCCCTCCTACTATAGCACCAACAGACATAGCACAATGTTTTAATTAGCCAGAATCAAAGGTCTGCTTAAGTACATTAAGGTCTGCTTAAGTACATTAAGGTCTGCTTAAGTACATTAAGGTCTGCTTAAGTACATTTCATTCTGACCCTCCAAAACAAAACGGGAAGAAAATCTCTTTGGCAGCATCCTGCTTTCTGCATTTCTATCTACCAGTGTTTCTCAATCCATTTAAAGATGGATGGACTTCAACTCCTTACTAGCTGAGGATTTCTGGGAGTTGAAGTCATCCATCTTAAACTTGCCAGGGTTGAGAAACACTGATCTATATACAGGAATAATTAGCTAATTTTAATGGCCAATTTGATTGGTTCCTAGAAAACAGAGCCTCACTTATCAGATAAGGGGAAGAGTGAATGCATAAGCAGAGGGGTATATGCTTTTCTCTATGCATGCCTTTTCTGGAAATATTTATTTTAATGCAGATATTTTTGAGGAATATAGGTAGGTGCAATGACATCTGGCTAGTTCATCTCAGTTTAGATTTTTCCAATAACGCTGTTTTACTCACATGGTCATCATCCTAGGTATGTATCTTATTCCCTAGTGAACATCCTTAAAGATTTTTGCTTTAAGATCTACATGAAAAAAAAAATACATGCTCTTATCAGAAGAAATAGACACTAACACTCCAATCGGTCCCATGCCAGGTCCTCCTCCACCATGAGGAATGCAAAATGTTTTGTGAAGATTTAAGTGAGAAACATCTGACCCGTAGTCTCCAGGGCGGCACAGGCCAACCTGTCAGGGAAAGAAAAGAAAAATGTTCCCAATCCAAAATCTAGACGTTAAAGATTTAGAGTATGGTGGGGAACTACATAATCTGGCTTGCAGGGGCATCTGCTGGTTGTGAGCCAAAAAAATCAAGACGGCAACCATGATGGTGCACTTAAAACTCCCCCCATTTTGAAAATGTGGAGAACTTTGAGTGCACCAATAGAAGAGAATATTTGTAGCTCGGGGTTGAACTGTGGGGCCCTTGGTGTTCTCTGAGTTTGGTTGTTTTCTTGCAGACGTTTCATTTACCCAACTAGCATCATCAGGGCTAGAAAGGAATGGGGCTCTAGCACTGACAATGTTACCTAGCTAGTAATGAAATATCTGCAGGATAACAAAATTTGCACTATTGGTGGCTGCTATATGGATTTTTCTTTCTTTCTGACAAAAATAAATAAATGGGTGCAATGTTGGTTGTACCATAGTGGTTTCCATTTTGACTTTTTTGACAATACCCTTCAGTTAGTCCTGCTGGGTTGTTGAATGCTGTGAGCCTATTCTTCCTCTCTGGTTGGTCTCACAAGAAACTTTTTTTTCTTTTTTACTTTATGAAGTAATTTTACTTTGTGGACTGCTCTGATTTTGGAATAAGTGGTTTCTAATAGCTACATTCTCCCAATCAAAAGCCTCCTCTGGTAGCCAATTGACATACATTGTGAAATATTTTCCTGTGTTTCTGTTACATGTTATCTTGTTATCTCGTTTTTTCAGTGGAACCGAATGATTAAAGATGGGGAGCTGACTAATTGCTTTCTCCACACCACAATCTCATTATGTCTCTCCTGACTCATCATTTTTTGAAACTATAAAGGTCCAAATATTACACTTTTCCCATATGGATGACTTGCTTGAATTTTCTGCGTTTCTATAAAATTTTTCATGTCAAAATTATGAATAATTAGTATGAGAGTGATCCAAGATTTCAGATATTCAGGGCTACAGAATTACTGAATATGAGAAATCAGTCATACTTGTAAATCTCGATGCTGCCACTACCAAAATCCCATGCGTCAGTCTCATAATGTTGTCCATTTCTAAGTCAAACATTTGGACATGACTCAACCATTTTCCAGTATTTTTAAAAAATCATTTTTGAGGACATGAACTAAAAGGATTTGCCTTTGTCTATTTCTCACCTGAGCATTCATATTTGCTCCATCTAAATAAACTTGGCCTCCATGGTTGTGAATCAGATCACATACATCACTGATCTGCTCTTCGAAAACACCATTAGTGGATGGATATGTGATCATGATAGCCGCTAGGTGTTCTTTATGCTTATCTACCTACAAGAAGAAAGGAAAAAATGATAACAGTGTGACATATCTGAGTGATAAAAACAAGATTCTTCCTTCTCAACTCCTCACATAGAACCTTACCAAATTTTAAGAAAAATAAAAACTGTCTCTATCAGTTTGGCATAAAAAGCCTATCAAGTCAGATCTGGTACATTTAATTTGGTCTTAGCAACTCCATCAGGCAGCAGCTCCTAGCAAAGATTTCATCCCTCTCCTTTAACTCAATGTTCCTCAATCGTGGCAACTTTAAGATGAGTGAACTTCATCTCCCATCACTGGCTGGGGAATTCTGGCAGCTGAAGTCCACAAGTCTTAAAACTTGCCAAGGTTGGGAAACTCCGCTGAAGATTATCAAACTTCTACCCACAGAGTAAGTACTCTATCTGGTACCCAAAATTTTTCGTAACCATTTACTCTTTTATGCAATTCTCACTAATATTCAGTTTTGTGTCAATAAAAGGAGGGAAATAGTAAATAGCCACAAAAACAGACACATCTACAGCATTGATTCTCAAACAAAGAATATTTCAAAAATAGCCAAAAAAATTATGTGTCTTAAAAAAACATTTTAAAGGACAATTTTTCTCTTTTGTTTTTTCTAAACGTTCATAATTTATAAATAGAGGAATGTATTAGGACAAAGAGCAGCAAACTAACCATTGCTTTCAGATGGCTCACATCGATGCTTCCATTTTTATCTACTTCTATTGGCTGGATCTTCATCCCTGCCATCTGAGCACTTGCTGGGTTGGTACCGTGAGCTGATTTAGGAATAAGGCAGACCTTTAAGAAGAAAACGAATAGGGTGTCATGAACTGAAAACACGATCATTATAATTCAGTGTGTAACCTTGTTAAATCTTGAAGCTGTCTGATTAATGCCAGCTTGATTATATCGTAGACGCAACACATTGAAAATATTAATCTAAGCAGCGATATATTTTCCTTTAGGCAGAGTATGAATGAGAACATGGCCGTTGGGAGTGGTAAATCATGCTTATAGCTTTGCATTAATTGTCAATCAGGTAACAAGAATAATGAAAGACAGACAGAAAGGCTACAAATAATACCTATCATATGACTAGTATTTTTTCACAAGGAAGTAATTTATATTAAAATCTCCAGCTGGGGAGCAAAGATATTATCAGATAGAAAATCACATGATTCCCTTCTTCGGTGATTCAAAACAAAAGTCTTAATCACAATAGAAAACCCTTTAGATTGCCTTTCTGAGCATAATGGCTTGACTTTGATTTTAATCTACCTTTTGCTTTAAGATTGCTAATCAGCTAGTGAATAGAGGACTGTTCACATGATACAAGAGGATCTCATTAAGAACATCTAGCAGCCATGAGCCAGTTTGGTGCAGTGGTTAAAGCAGCAGGCTAGAAACTGGCAAACAGTGAATTCTAGTTCTGCCTTAGGCACAAAGCCTGCTGGGTGACCTTGGGCCAATCAGTCTCTTTCAGCCCTAGGAAGGAGGGCAAACCACACGAAGTGTTCAGTATTTCTTATATTCATATACACGCTTGCATGAGTGGAATACAAAATATTGTGTCTTCTGGTCCCCTCCTCCATTTGTTTCAGGAGGAAATGGAAAAGGTAATTGTTTTTGTTCAGTCTGACAAAAACAAAACCAAAAAAAAAACACCTGTACTTTCTGTGGAATCTTTGCAGAACAACTAGTGCGTCTAAAGAAGGAAAAGGCACTTACCGCAGAAGCATAAAGAAAATAGTGCAAGTGCATAAAGGCTAGCAAAAGGAGGCAGATTATCTCGCCTAGCAACCAGCAAACTGTGCAAATGACAAACAGCCCACAGAGCTTACATTGGACACAGCCAGGCTAATTAAGTCTGTTTCTACCGAAAAACAAGCTCCCATTCTGAAAATAATTAGCTACATAGGGGACAGGAAGCCAAAAGTTAGATAAAAGTCCACCTTTTTACTTACACTTCGCTGCCATTCTCCTTTTGCATTTAAATAAGCCTTGATTGCAGCTAGCCCAGCATATTCACCTTGTGCTCCACTGCAAAGAAACAAAGCTTATTATAACATGTTTAGGGAGGTGTCAATCAACATCCCTATTTAAAATTCTGTTAATAATCTCCAAAATAAAAATACTGGAATACATCATTCTATGCAGAGAAGGAAGATGAAATGATACTGAATACCACCACTTTTAAATGCATGTCGCAAACCAAGTCGCCAAAGCAGATTAATATCTTTTTCCCTGAGTCTTTCCCCACTACTGAATTAAAGGGCTATCTGTCCATCTTCGACGCAGCACAAATCAACAATGTGTGGTTCCCACTGGCGAGCCCAGCCTCTCTCTATGGCAGTGGTGGCGAACCTATGGCACGGGTGCCAGCGGCGGCACTCGGAGCACTTTCTGTGGGCACACATGCCGTTGCCCCAGACTTGCCTCCGCCCATGACCCCCTCCTCACCAGCAGCCTCCCTGGAGGAGAGTCGCCCCTGAGCGTGGCCCATGCGGAGCAGCGCAGCCAAGGACATGGCAGCCAGGCAGTGGAGACAAGACTGCCCTCATGCCCCATCGCGCACAGTTGATGCTGCAGGGCGTGGGCAGAGGGCGTGGCCGCCATGGTGCTGCTGGGCTGCCTGGGTGATCTGCGGCGGGCCCTGGAGGCAGTGAGTGGCCCTGCGGGCAGGCAGGGTGGGGTGGGGCAGGGGCGGGACCAGTTTTTGGGCACTCGGTCTCTAAAAGGTTCGCCATCACTGCTCTATGGCATCTGCTCTGTGTCACTGCCAAATGGGGGTGTCCTGATTTGTGGATGTATCATACATTTATAAACAAAGTGTCTGGAAGATGTGGGGCAATGACACACTGAAAGGGGACAGCAACGTAGCCAGAAAGGAAAACCAATCAGGACACTCTCAGCTGAGAACTTTGCCTTTGTCTTTTGACTAGTTCGCATGTCTTCCCTTCACAACCTCTTCTGACTGGCTCCCCAGTTAAAATAATGTAAATTAAAGAAATACTGTATGCCCCAGGGCAGAAATAGCCCCAAAGAAGAAGGAGGCACTTCTTGCCATGATTATGAAATTAGCTGGCTCCTGTGCAGCTGGATGACACAAGCTCAAAGCCTCTCTGGACTGCCATACTCTTCCTAGGGATAGGCAAGTGATTGGAACAGAAAAATATGAGGAAATGGTAAGCAAGGCACAAAGGTCTGGTTGAGCATGCCTTTGTATCTTGGATACTGCAATGAAGAAAAGCAGCTCAGACATTTTCCAAGAGCGTACCCATTCAGAGATCAGATTGTTGTTACTGAAATCCTAACCATTTAAGATAAAATATATTATTTCCATTTCTAACTATCTAAATCCAAATCAATCGGTACTTCACTGTAACTTTGATGGAAATAAAATACTGTTTCTAGATTCTGTTGCCTAGAACCATTTTTCTATCCTCTTACTCCTTCCATTAGTGCAAAGTGTGTGCCTGATATACATCCTCAATGTTAAAATGTTTACATTTTGCCACGTGCACACATGGCCCAAAACCTATGTTCCATTTATCATATGTAAATAATGCAGACACTCTTATTCCAGAGATAACTGAGAAAGGAAATGACTACATGAAAAAAACAAAATGAGAGTTTTAAGTCTGCGCAAACTGCAGTAAGTCAAACAAAATTGCTTCTACCTGTTTGGCTGGAATGAAATCTTGTCATAGCCTGTGATCTCACACAGATCCTTCTCAAGCTCTCTAAAAAGCTGCTGGTATCCTTGGGTTTGATCCAGAGGAACAAAAGGATGAATATTGGCAAATTCCTTCCATGTAATAGGCTACGAAACAGACATGGAAACACAGATGGGCACAGAGAAAGAGAAGGAAAAAAATCAGTCATATTTGTGTTAATATATTTGTCTATATATATATACTTTTGGGATGTGGTTGTCAACTGGGGTGGAGGAAGTCTAGTGTTTTGTTTCTTTATACAAGGAATGGACATATTTGCTAGAGTTTAGAAAATGAAATCAGTATACATTTTCTAAAGTAAGTAGAGAAATTATTTCTTCAGTCAACTATTTTAGTTTGGACCATGAAGTATTTTATCTTCCTCAACTGACCTGCAATAGCCAAAATCATAGCGTGCAACAATTCCTTGGTGATTGTAGAGAGCAAGGAAAATGACCTTGATGGAGATATACAAGCTCCATTACCACAGCATTGAGGGATCAAACATGCCCTCTGTCCACAATAGACAGATAATATTTGGAGGAGGCTCAGGTAGATGTCTCCCTAAGTCAGTGTAAGAAGAAGGAGGTGACATGGCCCCACTACATAGACCAGACCTGGAAATCAACTCTTCTAAAGAAAGCTAAAAGTATTTTTATTGAGATTGGCTATAATAACAGAATCTTGCACATCTGATTGTGCCGTAGAATGATCCTATGAGCAAATCAAATTCCATTGTTAATATCCACCTAAAATAACTGGTTCAGTTCACAAGATCACCTCTTAACTGGTCTCATCCAAAATGTAATTCTAATTTGTTATTTTTTAGAGAAACAGATGGCAATCTACTCCAAATCTTTGACTTTATTTAATATTCAGAAAGAATGGTTGAGTAGTTATCTGGAATTTATTTCATACAAAATACATTAATTAAAACAGCTTACTATAAGTTCTGATGAGCTATTCAGCTTCATTGTACAGGATCCCTAAAGGAAGAAAACACCATCAGGATTTTATTCAAGAAAATTAACAACTATGATTTTTTTCTCTTTTCAATTTATACCTACCAATGGAATCATGCTGTGAACAAGAGAAATATCTTTGTTTTCTAATCTTTTCATATACCGGACAATATTTGTTTCAGAGTGATAGCTGCAGATACAAAAATGTACATTAACAATGAAAGTAATAATAAAAGCTGAACACTATCTACGCTCCCAAATCCTCTGTCAGATCAGTAGTATATTTTTCCTCCTATTATATTTGCTCTAAACTACAATTCATTTTTCCAAGCTGGCTATCAATACATATTGATGAAATATTTGTATTTAAATGGACATACAGATAAAAGGCATACCATAGTACAATGATAAGTATTTTGCTTTAATTGTGTGTCGCTTGCTAATAATTGGTCAAATTACACAATTTCCCTTCAAAAACTGTGAACTTAATGCAAACAACATTCCTAAAATGCAAACTTAGTAGCTTAATATTTTAACTTGCCCTGTATTTTCACATAGTACTGTTTTTCTGGAATATCAAATGCCTCATTCTCATCTTTGTATTACTTTATCAACCAGCATGAGACAAAACAAATTCTAAACAGTTTTACAAACCTGTTGAATACTTGGTGTGTTAGGAATTTCGATGTTCTCTTAAACGGAGTAGCAAAAATGCCTTTTGTTTCTTCATCCATATTCTCTGCAACTAATTCCTTTCAAACATAAAAGAAAAAAATCTCTTTTCTCTTCTCAGAATTAATTATTAATTATTATTATTATTGTTGTCGTTGTTATTGTTATTTATTAATTTGGATTTCATTCTTGAATAGTAACTATTTTGGGGGGGGGGGAAAGCTGTTCCTATTTCAGTGGTTTTGCTGGGATTGCATTTATCTTTGTATAATCTATTGTGAAGTAAAATATGCTCAGTGCAGAAACAGGATTAGTTACTTTCCAAAGAAATTGAGTTTCAGTCTGCAAGTATATCTTCTAAAATAGCTATCTTAGTCTGAAGTGCATCTGAAAACAACTGGAAACAGTTGCACACAATGAGATATTTCAGGATATATACCTTTTTGATTTCAAAAGGGTAAAATCACACAGAGATTGTGAAGGCTCAAAGTGATATAGTTATGGATAGTGTTAAAATTTGGGAGTGATATGAGTTGCTTTATTGAACTTCCCTTCACACTGCTGAAAATTAGGATATTTTCCCAATATTTTCTGTGAGATTGGTGAATGAATGAGAATCCAGGCATCACTGTGCACTGTTATGGACTCAGTTATGCTCTATATTGACCAATTAATTATTTAGTTTTCTAATCGGTGATCTACTTACAGCTGAAGATTCACAGCCAAAAATCCATAATAGGTCATCTAGGTCTTTTTCATTTACAGTTTCATCAAGAGAAACTCCCAGCTATTGACAGTTGGAAGAAAGAAAGGACACAACTTCTCAGTTCATCAATGCAAATGTTTCAATACAATGAGCTACACTGAAACAATAACAGAATATATAACCTGGATGATATTTATTGATACTCTCTTTATGAAGATATACACCATGCATAGTGTTTTAATAACTACTGTGAACATCAACAATTTAAAATTGTTGTTTCTGGATGTTCTTTCTTCTAACACACATTCCATGGCTGCTTACTGAGCTTCCCTTCTGAAACAATGACTTTCTTAGAGCACTGATGATGTTACTTAGTTTGGCAATGAAACGTCTGCAAGAAAACCACCAGCCTCAGAGACTCCAGAGTTTCTTAGAAAATTTTTATTGGATATTCTTTATCTCTTTAAGGAGAAAATGATAATGAATAATGGATAAAGGCATTAGAATCACTTTTGAGTATCCTTAAGCCAGTGGTGGCGAACCTATGGCACAGGTGCCAGAGGCGGCACTCAGAGCCCTCTCTGTGGGCACACCTGCCATGCCCCAGAGATGGCAACCGTCCCTCTTCAACCAGCCACCCGCTAACTCGCCGAGGTCCCACGTGGCTGGATGCATCCCAGTACCCATGCACTCGCTGGCCTCTGTGTGCGGGGGCCGATGGTGTCAGGCAGCAGCCACCCTGGCCCCTGCCTCACCTTGCCCTGTGACAATGGCACCCCCGCCCTATCTCACCTTGCCTCGCCTCATCCTGCAGGACGAACCTCCTGCCTACCGCCCCACTTGCCAGAGACCCCCTGGATCTCCCCCAACCGTGCCTGGCCCCCACAGGTGTCCCCACGAGCAACATCGAGGTGATCACGCCCACATTGGCCACACCCACCTAGTCTGCCATGACCACCACAGTCACGCCCACCCAGTGGGCCACGCCCACCTGGCACCCGGCGATAAATAAGTGGGTTTTGGGTTGCAGTTTGGGCACTCGGTCTCTAAAAGGTTCGCCATCACTGCCTTAAGCTGTCACTTACTGTGTCATCAGGGTAAATCCGAAGGTTTATCTGCCTCTGGGCTGCCCTTTGCAAGACTTCTTCGATGCCACACCCACACTGGATTTTCAAGGTATCAAAATATAGATCATGTTGGAGTTGATGACCTGCTCTCTTCAGACCTAACATAAACAAACACAAACCCACTCAGATTTTTTGCACAGTTGTGTGCAAAATGTCTTTTGGTTTTTATAAGTTAAAGTTGAGTTCTAGTCCTGCCTTATGCATAAAAGCCAGCTGGATGACATTGGGCCAGTCTCTCTCTCAGCATAACCCACCTCGCAGGGTTGTTGTTGTGGAGAAAACAAGAGGAGAAAGGAATATTCGGTATGTTCACTGCCTTCGAGTTATTTATAAAAATACTAGAAAAAGGTGGGATGTAAATAAACAAGCAAACAAATAAATTTGGCTGCTATCAGCAACTGTGCTGGGACTACCAGTGACTGAGTTTTCATATTACTAGACCTGAGTCAAATTATTCTAAGTTGTTTTATAAACCTGTTTTAGGAATCACTACACTTTACAGTGTAAACAAAAAAAAAAGCTTGTAGCCAAAAAAAAAAAAAAAGAATTGTGATGGCGCCGTGATTAGAATGCAGTATTGCAAGCTAACTCTGCCCACAACCAGGAGCTCAATCCTCACCAGCTCGAAGTTGACTTAGCCTTCCATCCTTCCAATGTGGGTAAAATGAGGGCCCAGATTGTTGGGGGCAATATGCTGACATTTCTAAACAGCTCAGAGAGTGTTTTAAGTACTATGGAGCGGTATATAAGCACAAGTGCTATGGCTATTCCCATTTACAGTGTACTGTTGGGAGTTTATTCAAATTCTTCAACATTAAAATTGCTCCTTTTGAACAGGGTATTCCTATGTCTGAAGGTTCACTCACCTTCTGCCAAGATTAGAGTAGCATTGTGGACTCTCTTGGCAATGTGCTTTAATCCATTTGCTCCATGATAAACTCCAAACATCGCAGCCATGTTAGCCAGAAGGGCCTAAGAAGCAGAAATTGGCATTAAATAAATTTCTGTGTATAGAATAGAATAGAATAGAATAGAATAGAATAGAATAGAATAGAATAGAATAGAATAGAATAGAATAGAATAATAGGATATAAGCATGAGGCAACTCAGATACTACATCATCTAGGTTAGTCTTCTAATCAATGATTGAAGAAAAGCTCACCTGTGCTGTACAGATATTGCTAGTAGCTTTATCTCTTCTGATATGCTGTTCTCTGGTTTGCAGCGCAAGCCGATATACTTCTTTTCCATTAGCATCTCTTACAACATACACAGAGGAAAATATATATTACTTCCTTCGGTTTAAATAGACAAAGACTATTTGGTTTTGTTAACAAAAAAGATTAATAATATTTTTTTGTAAAATAAAATATAAAGGAAGATGAATAATTTAGAATATGAAACTTTCTAAATTATTCCTAAATCAAAGCAGTTTCCTTTTGCTATCACCTGAGGCAGGGATAGGCAACCTTGGCTCTTTTATGACTCGTGGACTTCAACTCCCATGCTGGCTCAGGAATTCTGGAAGTTGAAGTTGAAGTCCACGAGTCATAAAAGAGCCAAGGTTGCCTACCCCTGAGTCCTGAGGCAATACTACAGTTTGACAAATTGCATGTTTTATGAAACAAAACATTGCGAAGAGTCTACTCAGCTATGCCATCATGGACAATGCAATCCTTAATTCTTAGGATGCCTAACTTTTTTGTAGTAGAGGTACCAGATCTGGGATACAAAGATTTGAATTGCCACTAGATGGCAGCACAGAAAAAAGAAAATTATGACTTGTTGCTGCCATCAAGTGGTGTTCAAAATTCCTGCATCTCAGATCTTGTGGCTTTTTTTCTTTTTCTTTTTACATTTTTGAGAACATGCCATGGACAAACAACAGTTGCCAATCACAAAATATCATATATCAAAGGGCTAAAACAACATGGGGCTAGAGTCCATTGTATTAATCACTTTAGAATTTAGTTGGGGTCCAAAGGCATTGTTGGAAATCTGGATTCTGCTTGAAGCTGGTGCTTTGCTTTCTATCAATTTAGTTTCTCATTCAGGTTTTTAATTGAAGAGAGCTTAAGGAAGGTTAAAATTAGGAAAGTCGGAATGCATGGTGAACCAAGGAACGTGTGAGCGCACACACCATTGCCCTGAGGCAACATGCCGGACACTGAGGATCTATTATATAAGGTTCTTTAGGAAAGGACAATGAGCATTCTATCTGTGATAAATACATTGGGATCTTACCTAGAGTTCTGGAAACATACAATACTATGATTATAGAGCTCCTATTAAAAAAATACGAGCCTTGCTGGATCAGAACACAGATCTGTCTAGCCCAAGTGTCACACATTGGCCAATTGGAGGCACTTGGAAACTAACAAGCCTGGACTGGACAGTAATGTCCCCTACGATTGTCATTTTCCATCAACCTGCATGTTGAAAAGAAGGGACCTATCAGTGTGCAGGAAGAGACACATGCAGAGAAACAAATGAGGAACCTTTGAGAAGACACCGAAGCCTTCCTGTGTGAAAAGGAACACCTTAACTGGAAATTGCTGGGCTCCTGCTCACTATTTTTTCTCTGCAAGTGTTTTCCTATATCTGCTTTAATTATTGAAAAACATATGATCTTTTTATTTTTAAGCTCAAACCAAAGAGATTCCTGAGGCTATTTTATTATAGGTCCCTGAATTCTTTGTACTTGATATATAGCAACCTTCTTTTTTTTAATGGCACCTCTTCCATTTTTAGTTCAGGACAGATTAATTTTCTGTTAGGACACTGAATTTACTAGCTGGAACAGTAAAGTGCACAATAGGCCAGAACACACAGTTTCTACTTGATTAGTTAGAAAATCCTGACTCATGCACGAGGCAATCTACACTACGATTGGTTGCTGTAAGTATAAAGGAGGAGTTTCCCTTTTCCCCCTCCTTTTTTCTTGTATGTGTTCTGTATACTGTTTAATTTACCTCATGATGTTCCTGACTATCTTGTGTTTTTTATTTCTGGATGATGACAAACACTGCTGTAAATTTGAACGGTAAATATATTTATCTATTTAAAAGACTACAAGTTTGTGTTAGTGTCTCTGACTTCATCTGGACAGCTGGTGCGCAATTGCCTGACATTTTTGGGATGCAGGTAAGCATCATCATCATCATCATCATCATTTTAGCCACTGTCTATCCACTGCAGGATGAGAGCCTCTTCCTCATGTTTCCAACCAATATGTATAACCAATAGGATAACCAATAGTATACAGGTAAGTATATATGCATATAAATTTGTGTGAGGGGTGGGTATGAAAGTAAACTTGATGTCAGCATATATTTCAGTAGCATGATTTAGTTTTAAAAAATTAATTATAGGACATCCTCGACTTACGACCACAAATGAGCCCAAAATTCTGTTGCCGCAGTTGTTAAGTGAATCATTGTGCTTGTTAAGTTAGTAATATGGTCGTAAAGTGAATCTGGCTTCCCCACTGACTTTGCTTGTCAGAAGGTCGCAAAAGGTGATCATATGACCCCAGGAATAAATATGAGCCAGTTGCCAAGCAACTGAATTTTGATCACCTGACCATGAAGATGATGGTGTGAAAAATGGTCATAAATTACTTTTTCCTATGCCGTTTGAACGGTAACTAAATGAACTATTGTAAATCTAGAACTACCTGTATGATCCAAGGTCAGCCAAAGATATAAAGAAAAAAAACCTCATGCTCTCTGGAAAGAGGAAAATATGTAAGAAGAGTAAAAATTTTCACAGTCCGTGTATAATCCCTTCAGGACTTAGAGGAACATGGATTCAATTTTCAACAGAAAGTTAACCTACCTTGTAACTCCCACCATCCTTCCAGGCATCATTCGCACTAGATTCTCTTTGACCCCAAAAAAGGCAGCATGTGGTCCTCCATACCCAAGAGGCACCCCAAACCTCTGGGAATTGCCTAAAGCAACATCAACTCCAAACTCCCCTGGAGGCCGCAAGACGCAGAGGGCAAGGAGATCGGTGGCACAGCAAGCCAGACTCTGATATAAGAGAAGCCAAGTTATTTATCCATCTATCCTTCCATCCATCCATCCATCCATCTTCTCTCTCCTTTCTCTCTCTCTCTCTTTCTCTCTCTCACACACACACACGTTTGTATGCCATCCATCGCTCTACTAAGTGACTTTAGGCAGCTTAACAATATTATAAATAACAGAATAAAACAATTATAGGATTAAAACATTAGACATTAAAAGCTAAAATAAAATATTAAAATGGATAAAAACCAATGCATTGACAGGGTGGAGGTGAGATCTTGTACTAGTATACTAGCCACCTTCAAAGAAGGGCGCTCCCATCAAGGCTCCAAGCTTCCTAAAAGTCCATGTAGATCAGGGGTCCTCAAACCCCAGGCCATGGCTCACTAACTGAGCTGCGGAAATGGTGGATGAGCATGCGCACATGCACACAGCTCTCTCCCCGTCCCCACTGGTCCACAAGGCCGGAAAGGTTGGAAACTGCTGATGTAGATAACCATGGGAGTTCTTCCCAGAACAATGTGTATTGATTGTAATGGCAATCACATGACTGCCATAAATGCATAATGTTTATAAAGTTATTTTTCCAGCACCCTCGTAACTTCAAACGATTCCTACACAAGGTAGTTGTTAAGTGAGAAATACCTACACAAATAAGTTACCTCTATCGCGATCAAATGGAGAGCAGGCGTTTTGTGGGGCTACAGAAATGCTATGAGTTCAATAACTTACTAGATTGGAAAAGCAGACATTGACCTAACCTACATTTACACTGCCAGACATAAACATGGAGGTTGGAAATATTCTTATTGCTTCATTTACCCCATTCTGATGAGCTTGATCAACCAAGCCTGTGAAGTCTTCCACTTTCCCCTCAGTGTCTGGGTACTGGAATAAGACACCGCTGACATCTTTACCGCTGAAATCCATCTCATGAGGTAGCTTCAACTCTACATTTATGCCAGTGTATCTGGAAAGCAAGAATGACATACCAAAACAAAGTCATTTCCCAATAGTGAACACGATTTAAAAAAGAAAAAGAAATTCAAGCAAGAATATTAAATGCAGAGTTAAAGGTCAACTTGATCGCTTTCAACAGAAACTGTTTCAAGTAAAGCAATAGGCATGTTTCATATTTAGTCAAACTTATTAAGGTAGACTTATGTTACTAAAGAACTGCAAGCAGATTGCCCATTTAATTTTTTTTTAAGATGTAAATCAAAATTTACTTTGCTCTGGTCTGCACCACAGCTATCGTTTGAGGATGGCATCTGATGTCGACATAAAACTTATTTCGCTTATTATGCCTGTTGGAAAGAGAAAACAATAAAATTACTTCAGATATGGGTCATACAAAGTTCACTATAAACTGGTAAGTTTCCATTGCTTATATTATACAAACAAAAACTTTCTTGTTTTTAATTGACTTTGACATCTCCTGATATAAAATTCAAATTTGTATTCCCAGGAACTTTGGAAAAGGAAACAAGCCCACAATTTACCAAAGACCACAAACAGGAAATGACTATGAAGTAAGTCATGATTTTCTTATGAATTCTGAGTGAATTACCTAAATTCCTGGCTGTAACAGGGGTGATGAACTGTGCTAATCAAACAGCATATCGTGTTCCTATATTTCTGAATAACAGATGTTGGGAATGGAGGGAGCTGAGGAAAAAAAATTACCTCCTACATTATTTGCTCAGAAATATGGCTTTCCCCAAATTGATCAATGGCCACTCTGCAAATATTACATCTTCCTTTGGTGTTTCTCCCTCATATTATCATTTAGACCAAGGGTATGCAAGCTTGTCAACTTTAAAATCTGTGAATTTCAACTCCCAGAATTCCTTAGTCAGCATGGGGAATTCATGGGATTTGAAGTCTACAGGTCTTAAAGTTGCCAAGGTTGGACACCCCTGATTTAGAATATGGGCCTATGGGCTGTTTTCAGTCTCTTCCATATAATTAAGTATTTGAGGATGTTTGCAGCCAAGATGACAGCCAGGATGCTGTGATCAAAGTTTCACCTGTTTTTATGTGTGTCTTGACTTTTGTTTTTTGGCAACCTTGTGCCTTGTGGACAACCTTGCCCACAACGCTAAAGTTCTGAGGAACTTTACGCCCTCCAAAAGCAGTCTTGTGATCTGAGGTTATTACCTGTGACACAACTGCATGGCTTCTGCTGCCGCTGTTCCTTCATCCAGCAAAGAGGCATTAGCCACATCCATCCTGGTAAGATCACACACCATTGTCTGGTAGTTCAACAAGCTCTCCAGCCTGCCCTGGGAGACTTCTGGCTGATAAGGGGTATACTGAGTCACCCTATTAAAAGCAACACATTTTCTTCATTAAGGTTTTCCCCACTCAAAGAATATTATATAGAACCATACAGGTAGTCCTCGGCCTATGACCACGACTGAGCTCAAAATGTCCATTACTAAGCAAGACTGTTGTTGAGTAAGTTTTGCTCCTTTCTTGCCACTGTTGTTAAGTGACGGACTGCAATTGTTAAGTGAGTAACCTAGTTGTTAAGTGAATCTGGCTTTCCTGTTGACTTTGCTTGTCATAAAATTGCAAAGTGTGATCATATGATCCCAGAACACTGCAACCGTCATAAATACATGCCAGTTGCCAAGCATACAAATTTTGATCGGTCATAAGTCACTTTTTTGAGTGGCATTGTAACTTCAAATGTTCACTAAACAAATTGTTTTAAGTTGAGGACTACCTGTATTTCTAGTATTACCTAGTAGTCACTCTCAAAGGCATGGAGAAATATTTAACATCATTTGACACAACCGGTTGTTACAAATATAATGTCAAAGAAGTGCCAACAGAAAATACACACGCGGCTTAACAATTCTAACAATTATGTTCCTGAACAGAAGATACCTTGTAAATCTGGCATTTAAAAAAAAACAAAAAAAATATATAGTTGGTTTGATCTATTTCCAATATAGAGAGATTACTTTTGAATAGGTTTACCCATTTGATTTTTTCTGCTTGATATTGTCTTGTTAAAATAAGTCCTGTTAATCTGGTTTGCTGACCAGGAACTGAAGACAAAACTTCAGGAAGTTGCCATAGTTGGAAAACACAACACTGGGCTTTGAGAGAGCCAGTTTGGTATAGTGGCTAAGGCATAAGGTTAGAAAGGAAGACCATGAATTCTAATCCTGCCTTAGGCACAAAGCCAAATGGGTGACATTACGCCAGTTACCCTTTCTCAGCCCTAGGAAGCAGGCAGTGGCAAACCACTTCTGAAAAACCATGCTAAGAAAACAGCAGGGGCTTCTCCAGGCAGTTGCCAAAAGTCAACAGTGACTCTAAGGCACACATGTTCGCACATGCGCGCACGGACACACACAGACATGGCTTTGACTGGGGAAAGCCAAATTCATAGGTATTCTCAATCATGTAAGCTCACAAGCTGACTTCAGGTCAAGGGTTCTCTATTAGCCCAAGAGCATGGAATTGTTATTGTGAGGATAAATTAAGGGCCTTGAGGAAGAAAGATACATAACATTAAAAATATTAACTTTGCATATAAAAAAACCCAATGCATTATATAGCTTAAATTACTGTCAATTGATTTACAAGCCCTTACTACAATAGTAGGAGAGTAGTAAAAGATCCTGATTTATTTATTCAAACCTTTTCATTTTTATTTCCCTTGAAAGCACATATGCATACAAAACGTAGAAGGTATTGGTTGTGTTTGGGTACTATTGGAGTACTAATTCAGGATCCTTATTGACATTGAGGTTGTAATGATTTCATGTTAAAGCATATTAAATAAAAAAAACATTGAAAGTAGCATAGAGAAGCACTGTGCATAAAACACAGTAGGTAATACAGTTGTGTATAGGACTGTATCTGTTAGGAACCCTGTAAATCAGATGAGATTGTGAAGGATCAGGCATTGACATTGCTGCTTTAAGATATTCTTCGCAGGAAGTTTATGCAGGCCCCAAATGAATCAAATCACAGGTTCCCCTTTGATTCTGGATCTCTGCACTGCCCTGGTTAAGATAGACTTAAACTAATTATCCAAGATCTGACAGTAAAAATTAACCCTCCTAATGACACTTCAATTTAAATATGTCGAACTATTTCTTAACCATTTTCCCATGAAATATTGCTGCACAGACCACTATTACTTACTGCAGAACTGATAAAAAATTGTGCAGTGTAAGTAAATTAAATAAATACAGCACATGAAAAATACTCTGCAAGCAATAATGACGAAAAGTAAACTGGGTTTTTAGGGTTAAGTCTAGACTGATAGTCGAGTCCCTCAAGGAGCCAAACGGTACTTTCAATTCTCTGCCCATTCATTTATGTTCATGTCACATCACTTACTAAATTAGCTCAGTTTCTAGGGCAACACAGTCTGAAGTCATTCAGAAACCCAGGCACAACTAGGTTGCACAGTCTAACACAGCCCCATAACATTATGCCACTAACAATTGATTGTAGGTTATTGAGCCACACTATTTTTGTTTTTAGAATAAGCTTTTCCTGTTCTTTTCACTGTACATAAATAAAAACAGCTCGAAATAACTTAAGGAACACATATAACCTTGCATTTTTTAACAACACAACTGTACTAATGTGGTATTATGAGAGGAAATCTATTTTCATTAAGAAAAACAATGCCTATGGACAGCCAATGGCTGTCCTTTATTTTCTGTTATCTTTCTTCTAAGTATAATTCTTTCACGCTACTGAGTTTCATGCGAATTTCATTGATCAGCAACCAAAACAGGACATCCTGCAGCATTATTGCTTATGTTAACTGGGCCTCCAGTACAGTAAAAGCAAAGATTTAAAATGGGAGGATTGTCCTAAAATGGGAAAACCTTGTAAGAAATAGGTCAGAATCTTGTATGCATTCAAGCTGGCAGCGAGACTAGTGGGCCTTTTTTGTGACTTAGGATGCCAACGATTGTAAACTCTTGTTTCTTATTATGAGTATATAACCTATGTTGTACCAACAAACACCTTTAAAAACAAAAGCTGAATGAACTTGTTTTGAAAATTATAATGGCAAATTATAAGAGCCAATCATAATGGAAATTATTTGTAGATCCTAATATTTGGGGTAATGCCATTTTCAGAAACAATTATTAGAATAAAACCAATAATGGAGAACAGAATGTGCCTACAAATGGGGTATCTGATGTAACTCTTCCATATATCTTCTAAAAAGAAAATATGCTTATTTGCTTAAAACCATGACCTTTATAGTCAGATCTGTGCAAATAAAATAAATGAATCAATCATCAAAAGCTGATAAAAATCTCTGACTGGCTGACAGCTGTAATATGCTTGGCAAGCCCTAATATGCTTGGCAAAAAGGAGGAGGATTGTGTGGAAGAGTTACACCTTTGTTTGTCTGAAATCTATCAGAGGCAACTTTGTCACTTAATAGTGTACAGGAACTTCCACACTGACAATATTTTAATATACCAAACTCTCAGAGTCATATTTGCATCTTCTTCCAAGAAGCTCAATATTGCCACAGCTTCTGCCAGCTGACTAATTGGAGCATGCAAACACTGACATTCCAGTGTGCCCAACAGCCCCCCCCCCTTCCCTACAGGCCTTGCTGCTTTTGTTTTGTGGCAAGAAAAAATATGTTCCAGGGGCAAAACCATCCCTTGAAGCCACCAGGGGAATGGCACCTTGTCTTCAAGAAGAAGGGAAGGAGACAAGAAGTGGGGTGAGCTTATTCAGTATCTGTGATGGCTGCTTTTTGGTCTGGAAAGAATTATGGAACATATCACAACAGGCTTTCTTCCCAGGCAGAACAGAGGTAAGGCACAGGCAGATCACCCTTCTGGTTTGGGAAACAAATAATGTACAGGTAGTCCTCGAGTTACGACTGCAATTGAGCTCCAAATTTCTGTTGCTAAGCGAGACAGTTATTGAGTGAGTTTTGCCCCATTTTACGACATCGCTTGCCACAGTTGTTAAGTGAATCACTGCAGTCGTTAAGTTAGTAACACGGTTGTTAAGTGAATCTGGCTTCCCTATTGTCTTTTGCTTGTCAGAAGGCCCAAAAGGCGAATCACATAATCCCAGGACGCTGCAACTGTGATAAATATGAGTCAGTTGGCAAGCATCTGAATTTTGATCACATGACCATAGGGATGCTGCAATAGTTGCAAGTGTGAAAAATGGTCATAAATCACTTTTTCAGTGCCGTTATAACTTCGAACATGTAATGAACTGTTGTAAGTCAAGAACTGCCTGCGCTCTAAACTTCATTGCAGTCTTAGTGATGTGTAGCACTCACATTCCATAGGAAGAGATACAACAAGCATTCTTATCTCTCAGTATTTGTGATTTTTATACTCTACATATATTAAGAAAAGATCTTTATGTGCTGTGGGCACTGCCCATACTGCCATACACACATAAGTACTCTGGGAGGTAACAGCAAGATTCTTACACAATGTATAATTTTTATATATATGAATGAATGAATGCATTAAAAGGATTGCTTATGTAACTTCTGATTTTATATTATAGTGAGGAAAATAGCAAGTATAAAGAGAGTTTTTATTTTTTTAATAGTTGCCTTCCCCCTGGGATCCTCTTTTGGTCCAGTGTAAATTAGAACTGTGGTGTTCAAAAGTTCTCTAGCGTGTTGACATGGGCAATGCAATTTCTCTCTGTGTGTGTATTTAATAATAAAAATGGTACATTACCATCCAGCGTTCTCCAACAAATTCCTTGTAATGGCTGGAGGGACTGAGCAGTTGTAATAACCCATGCCAATATAAGATCTCCAGATTTTATTCTTGCTGGCAATATTGTATAAAGTTTCAAGAATTTCATTTTCACCTAGAAAGAAATGTGTAGAAAATATTGTGTGAAGATTTGAATAAAGGTTAAACATGTCAAGTCTTTTGCACCATTTAGCCTAGTGAAAATATACATGAAAGTAGTCAGCAACACGACTTGACTGCCTGTCCTCCAGTTTCATTTTAACTGTCTGCTGATTTTGCCTATTTTTCATATTGAAATACATAGAAATGCAGCAAATAATTGTGTGATTATTCACAATTATAACTTACACAAAACTGTTCAGCTACATTTATTCTTTTATGGTGAGCAATGTAACAACATGGTTTTCAAGGTCAAAAATGCAGTTAAAATATTTAACTCCACTTTTAAAGGAGCTATATTTATTTTATCTGCGTTCTTACATCAATCACGTTGTTTCCTTACACCAATAAAAAGCAAACCAACTATTTTATCTCACTTGAGATGTACAGTATAAGGAAGTTCTTTCGTTCCACACTGCTTCTTTTTCTCAAACCTATTTGACATAAACCACATATGTGTAATGCCCTTTCCTCCTATTTTCTCTCACAGCAAGAATCCTGGGTGGCACCTTAGCACGAGTGACAATAACTGGTCCAAAGTCACCTCGTAAACATGCTGGTTGAATTAGAATTTAGCTGCCCCCCAATAACACAGGTTACAATATCAAAAACCTAACAAGTGTTTCAGCACATACCCACAGCTTTAAGAAAACTGTGATTTGGAGAAAAAAAATACTTTATTGATGGAACTTGCTTTTGTCTTTGCACAAAGCCCTTCTATGGATATTCCCCCCATCCCTGCTCTTTATCAGTTTTTGATATATTTTAATGTCAGATCCATTTCTGGTCTTTTCCAAAGGAGTTAGTGAAGATACCATTCAAGCAGAAGTGCTAAACCATGGTTGCCTTTGATTTAGACCCCAGTTGACTTCAGTTGTTTCCAGCAAAGAATTCAAATGCTCTTGCCTTTCCTGTTTCTTCTTGACCCTCCTTTAAATTACTTGCAGAACAGGCACTGCTTGCTGTTTAAATGTTCATGCTCAAACAAACTTTGCAACACTGACTATGCCTCTCTTGCTACATCTTCCTTTTTGATATGAATGAACGGGCCACTTATAAACCATTTGACCATTGATTGAAGTTGCTTTGTTCCCATTCTTGGGTATTTGTTGGGATTCATGACTATTCATGGCTTCAAAGTGATCATCTTTGGAACAGACCATTTTGATTAACCTAAGTTATTTCCTGTGATAATTTGTATTTCTATCTAAGTTGGTTGCCATTTCCCTCTACAATAGGGGTCTCCAAACTTTCAATTTTTGCGGACTGGTGGGGGGAGGGGGGATGTTCCGCACAAGCTGCGGGCGCGCATGCTTGCACATGCAGCTCCATTTACGCAAGCGACAGGTGCACAATTTACACATAGGAAACTTGTACTAGCCAAAGATGGAAATGAATATATTAATATAACACCGAGGAAACGGGAAATCCTATGCTCATTTAGTTTAAAGACAGATCCTTCCTTTGTATACAGTCCAAAGGGAATCGTATCAATCTGTGATGAGGGATGTGGAAGGAACAGGTAGCCATGGGGAGGAAAAAAATTAATTAATGGAAACATTCAATGCTTTAAATTCTTGGAAGCGAGATCTTCCTCATACAAGCATTTTGAATGTGAGTGGTGGTCATTTCCCCAAACATGCCAGGATTTATCTATCTTGAATGGCAGGATCTATCTAACTTATCAATAGCCTGCCACTGTGATGACTCCCCCGGACGCTTCCTCAGATATCTCTCCAGATGTCAGCTTGAAGGAAGATAAACCCGTTCCAGGCACATCTGGAGGGGAATTGATGGCTCCAAGCAGCTGTCTGAGAGGGATTTGGCTTAAGCACAGGTGCAGGAGGACAGCCCTGAGGCTTGAGGTGGGAAAGTGTGCAGTGGGAAAGTGTGCAGCTGCAGCTGATCAGTAATGAGGAAGAGGAACTGTCTTCTGCACCTGATGCAAAAACAGGTAGGGCAGAGAAAAGGCAGGAGCAGAGAAGGTCAGCCAGATTACTCATGAGGAGAAAGCCTCACCCTTATTGATCAGCTGTACCAGAAGCTGGCTATTTAGCACAGCAGCACAACCAACAGATGGAAGCAATGCTGGGAACAACATGTTCATTTCCTAGGTGTGTGTTTTCTGGTTGTTGTGATTCTTGCCTTGCTTTAGATCAGACATGTCAAACTGCCGGCCTGCGGACCAGATGCATCATACTAAAACCGCACCCACCCCATTGCCGGTAATGGGGAAAAAGTCACGATACGTCGTGTGATGTCACGTGATGTTGCGAGTTTGACATGCCTGCTTTAGATGGACATTGTGCCTTGACTTGGATCATGTCTTGTGAACTCTGGACTTTTCTTGTTTTACGAACCTTCTTGTATTGTGGATTTAATTTTGCCTTGTGGACTCATTGGCCATTGCTCTGTGGACTAGCATTGGTCTGCTTGTGGCTGGACTTGGAACAGTTCTGGGGTTTTGGTGAAGGGAGTTGTGGGGGAATATTAATAAACCCACTAAACCACAGTTATGTGTATGTGTGAGTGGGACAGCACAGCACCAATACAAATTTCGAGGATTAAACTACAGGAAGAAATCCACATAGTTCAAAGATTGCATCTGTTTTATGACAGACTATTTTTAAAAACAGTGAGCAGAAAATTGATTTGAAATGATGATGGAGGCCTGATTTCAAAAACACGTATTTCCAAACAGTGACACAAACAAGAATAGCTGAATGGAGATGTGAAAATGGCTGTATAATGGGAACTATATAAATAAGTGAGTTCGATATGTTGGTCAAAGTAGTAAAAACCACCACCAATGCATCATTAAGTCTGTTCTGGAAGATGATTTATAAGTACTTTGATATGCTTGCATTTGGAATCTTTATCCTAAGTGTTTTCTTGTGGTAGTCATTTTGGACTCTCCTGTACCTTTCTGTACTACTGGACTCGCATTAATAATACATTAGTTCCGTACCAGTGTTACAGTTCCAGGCTGTTACTTAATTATTTATATCTTAAGATAAGGATTACACAATCAGTTACTTCTACTTTTGAGCTAATAAGTTAATACAATTTTATGCCTTCAGAGTTTTGTGCTTTGTCTCATCAGCTTTAATCAGCTCGGCCAATAGCAGACGACTTGTCGATTTGTGGTTGAAAATGGGGCACATCAACCTACACCCAAAAATTAACATTTTTTTGGGGGGGGGCTTATTATAGTTTAACTTTTTGCTTCAAAAGAAAAAGGTGAATTGAATCCTGAGGCAGAGCAGTATAATACTCCTGTAGTAAAATCAGTTCCAGATAATTTTTTGAATGGCACTCGAATTCCAGATGCCTATTAAACAATGTTTTACAGAAAAAAACTTTTGCCAGAAAACAGGTAGCCTAGACTAAAGTACAAAACATTTTAAATTATTTTGTAGACAGCATTTATCACATCATAGAGCAGATATTGCCCTTTGATTGTGCATCAACTTGGAGGAAGCGGTAAACAGTGTACTGAATGAACTGAGAACTTGAAATCCAAGAAGACAGTAAACACTTTTAAGAAGGGTTTGGCAATAAGCCACCTGACTCAGCCTACTTCTCCTAATTTTCTAGGGCAGCAGTTAAGACGAAACATACTACAGCAACCCCACTTTGCTGGGAATAGTTAGCTAATCATTCAGGAACTTCAGCTGGCAATTCCTTTTGCTAAATACACGCCTGTTCTGACCTTGCTTATTTTTCCCAGCAGAAGGAATTGCATAACACGATCATAAGCAATAATCTTAGTGTCGAAGAACAAAGTTCATTGATCTTTTGGCACTGCTATATCAGAATTAAAAGTAAGAGGGAGAAAAAAAACACGAATTCTGCACATTCAGTCCAATGTTAACTTTTAGAAACAAGGTGTTACTTTTCCCTGGAAAGATGCCCCCATTTCTCATAAGAACTTAAGTAGTTTTAAACATATTATGATTACCATTCATTTTTCTGTATATTACATCCATGTGTCAGCAGCCCATAATTACTTTTTTTTTTTTTTTTACAAAGGCAGAATTATTAAATATTAACAAAATTTATTTTGACTATACATCCCATACATGTTGGAAATATTTCTAATGACTTCATGGAAAAGACTAACTGGATTACAGGCAGTCCTTGGCTTACAATGGCAATTGGGACTGGGGTTTCTGTCGCTAAATGATGCATTTGTAAAGTGTGACTGCTTTACTTAATGATGGCAATCCCCTGCAATCCCAGTTGCCATTGTTAACCGAATCCCTCGGTCATTAGGCAAGGCAACTTCCTGCTGGCTTCCCAAAACCAAACACAGTAAAGAAGCTGGAAGGAAGCTGCAAGTTCCAGGCAGGCAGGCAGGCAGGCAGGCAGGCAGGCAGGCAGGCAGGCAGGCAGGCAAGTGGCTGCTGCCAGGTGGGGAGAGACTAATGGGTGAGTGGCAGTGGTTGGGGAAGGTGTGTGAGAGACATGGCATGGGTCATGGAAGCTATGTGAGGATTTGCAAGGGACATGGTGCAGGTAGGGAGGGTATGTGAGGGTGCAAATGTAGATTGGTGAGGGAATGTGCAAAAGATGCAGTGAGGGCCAGGGAAGTTGGGCAGGGATGCAGAAGTGGCTAATGCAGTGCAAGTGTAGAGGGGCTTAAGGAAGGTGTATGGTGGAGGAGATTCACCCCAACGACTTGCGATCTTTCCTGCCAAGCTTCCTTATTGACAATCTGAGGGAGCTGGCAGGGAAGGTTGCAAATGGCAATCACATGATCATGGCATGCTGCTGCTGGTCATAAGTATGAAGCAGTTGCTAAGTTCCCACATTGCGGTCACATGACTGCTGGGGTCCTGGGACATCTGGAATGGTTGTAACTACGATTCGTTCAGCATTGTCGTAACTTCAAACAGTTGCTGAATGAATGGTCGTAGGTCAAGGACTCCCTGTAGAATTTCTCCCTTTGGGTCCTTGTGTGTAGCTTGGATGAATAAAGTATTACAGACATGAAAGCTTACATTTAATCCATGAAGGCAAATAATACAGACAACAGTCCAGCCCAATCACTCAGTATGCCTGATTCCCATGCAATCTTCAAAGAAAGCTGGAATCTGGTGATTAGCTTTGCTAAAGTTGCATAAGCATTCAACAGAAGTGAATGCTCTGAATCTACAACTCTTGGTGTAACAGACATAAGGAAACATGAGTCCATTAATACACCAAAACGTGGTGAAAGTGTATCCTGGTCACTCAACTATTTTGCAATGCATAATTCTCATCAGTCTGACCCAAGGATATCTGGACGTACTACATGTTCAGTGACATAATCCACAAGATGGATGTACTGTTTTGTAAATGTGTGAATATAGTAACGTATCTATATTCATAAATTCTAAATCTCTATGCTGAAAGACATATAAAGTAGCAGACCACATATTCTTCTTTTCAATTCCGTCCCCTCCTATGATTTGGAATACTGGAAAATTCTGGTTTATATATTTAAGATGCCAAAGTATCCTCCATCCTAGGAAATGTATTATCAAAGATGTACAATTTCTATAACACACTGGCTTTGATTCCATTGCTTCATTAGAGAATTGCCTAGAAAAACTCCCAACTCTCTCCTTCAAGATATCGGAGGATCTCTAATGAGACCACCTCCACATTACATACAAAATGTGATTTTCATACTACTAACCCATTAACCCAGTTGAAATTAATGTACTCTGAAAGTTAGAAATAAATTAATGAAACAAAAAATGGTCAATGACCCATAATGGATAACCTCAGCGTTAGCTTCATTATATATTACGTGAAAGAAACTGATCTAGGTAATGTTTAGTGCTATTAATTCAACCCAAGTCCATTTAATTCTGACAGTCATTTCAATGTAGTGGTTAAAGGCACTAGGATACTCTGTATTCTAGTCTTGCCTTAAGCACAAAAGCAGCTAGGCAACTGGACAAATTTTTCTATGTTAGTGATAGGAAATGGGCAATGGCAAACCAATTTTGAAAAATCTTGCCAAAAAAACTGCAGGGACTCAGTGAATCAAGATAGACTCAAAGGTACATGTGTGCCCCCTCTCACACATACATAAACAAGCATTAACTCACAGAGGTTAAAATACAAGTTGGACCACTCCATTTATATTAAGCCTTATCAAATAATAAGCCAATAAATAACAAGCTGGGAACAAAATAATGCTGAGACACAGATGGCAAAAGTCCTCATTGGGACATATCTAGATAGAGTTCACCTTCTAAAACTATATATTTCAGATGTAGCAACAGGAAGGGCACATCTTGAACAGGAAAAAAAATAAAGAAACAGAAAAAAATCCGAAAAGTGAAAAGATTTTCACAACTTAAAACATTTCAACAAGAAATGACTGCTTTGCATTTATAGTCTGGAATGTGCAGCCTTTAGAACGCTTTAATTATTAAATAAATTTAAGAACTTGCAAAGCAATTTAGGTATCAGCACCTAAGAAAAATAACTTAAGAAGTTCTGGTGATATCTCAGCCAGTGCTGAAGACTGTTGGACAGAAATAGTGACAAGACAGGACCTGCTAAATGGATTACAGGTAGTCCTTGACTTACAACAGTTCATTTACTGACCATTCAAAGTTACAATGGCACTGAAAAAAGTGACTTGAGACTGTTTTTCACACTTACAACCACTGCAGCATCACATGATCAAAATTCAGATGTTTGGGAACTGGTTCATATTTATGACGGTCGCAATGTCCCGGGGTCATGTGATCATCTTTTGCAGTCTTCTGACAAGCGAAGTCAATGGGGAAGCCAGATTCACTTAACAACCTTGTTACTAACTTAACAACTGCAGTGATTCACTTAGCAACTGTGGCAAGAAAAGTCATAAAATGGGGCAAAACTCACATAGCAAATGTTTCACTTAACAACATAAATTTTGGGCCCAATTGTGGTCATAAGTCGAGGACTACCTGTATGTGAATATTTTGCCCATAAACAAAACCTCCCAATTTTAGGGCACCTTGGACAGTACAACTGATAGCAGAGGACTTGTAATTTGTGATCCAAAACTCCTGGGACTGCACTATCTTGCCCACTCAAAAGTTATCTTTTTTTTTTTGGTTTACTATATTTTAATGTTTTGCTTCAAAAGAAAGGAAAAGATTCAGTGAATCTGGGTTGTAGCAGTATAATACTGATTTAGCAAAACCATTTCCGGATAATTTTTGGGATTGATTTAATAACGTGTTTCCCCGAAAGTAAGCCCTACCCCAAAAATAATCCCTAGTTTTGGGGTGAGACGCAGGCCTAAAAATCAAGCTAGGGTGGGGGGGTGGACCTGCCCCATGCGCCCCCCAGCCTGCATTTCGCCAACAGAGGCCTTCAGGAAATACCTCTGCAGCTGAGAACTGAGCTACAGATTCAATCCATAGCTCGGTTCTCGGCTGCAGAGGCCTTTCCGGAAGGCCTCTGATGGTGAAATGCAGACCGGGGGAGGGGGGGGCACCACGCGCGTCAATCCGGAGCTCCATTCTCAGCTGCAGAGGCATTTCCTTTGGCCACAGAAGAAGTGGCCGGGCTGTTGGTGCTGCTGCCCCGAGGTGACACCATGGAAAAGACACCCTCCGAAAATAAGACCTGGTGCCTTTTTGGGAGGCAAAAAAAAAAAAAGACTGGGTCTTATTTTCGTGGAAACAAGGTAGGAACTTCAAGTGAAGTTTTAAAATATCTTTGTTGGTGATATTTATCATATCGTAGAGCAGACATTGGCCTTTATGCCTCGACTTGGAGAAAGCTATAAACAATGTACTGAATCCAAAGGAGTGTAAACACTTATTATGAAATACTTGGCAATCAGCCACCTGACTCAGCCCATTTCTTCCCGCAGTGAAGACAAAATGTACTATAGTAAACCCACTACTCTGAAAATAGTTAAGTATTCATTCAGAAACCTCAGCTAGGAATTCTTTTTGATTGATACATGCCTGTTTGGGCCTTGACTGTTTTTCTGAGCTGAAGGAATTGCATAACACGATTACAGGCAATGATCTTAACTTTGCTCATTGATCTTTGGCACTGCTCTGTCCCAGTTGAAAATGAGAGAGAGAAAAGAGAATACAACCACGATTCAGCCCCAAATTTCTGTTCCTAAGCAAGGTAGTTGGTTAAATGAATTTCGCCCCATTTTACGAATTTTCTTGCCATGGTTGTTAAATGAACCACTGCAGTTGTTAATTTAGTAACACAGTTGTTAAATGAATCTGGCTTCCCCATTGACTCTGCTTGTCAGAAGTTCACAAAATGTGATCACGTGATCCTGGGGACACGGCAAACGTCCTAAATACATGCCAGTTGCCAAGTGTCCAAATTTTGATCCCGTGACAATGAGGATGCTGCAACGGTCGTAAGTGTGAAAAACGGTCATAGTTCACTTTTTCAGTGGTGTTGTAACTTTGAACAGTCACTAACTGAATGGTCATAAGTCGAGGACTACCTGTACTGCACATTCAGGCTAATGTTAACTTTGAGGCGTCTTCAGAAACAAGGTATTACTTTTCTTTGAAGAAATGGCTGTATCTCTCCAGAGCCTGTATAGTTTTAGAAGCACGTTATCATTGCCAGTCAGTTTCTAAATATAATAATCAAATATTAGCAGGCAATAACTTTTCTTTAAAAGGATAAAATTGTTGTCAAAATGTTGTCAAAATTTATTTTTACCATACATCTCATATACACTAGAGATATTTCATAACAATTCATAGGAAAAAAATATATTGTACAGGTAGCCCTTGGCTTACATTCACTTGTTCAATGACCATTTGAATTTCCAACTGTGCTGAATGAAGGGGACGTACAATGAGTCCTCCAGGTTCTGACCATCACAATACCCTTGACATCATGTGATTGTGATTTCTGGCATTCCTTGCTGGCTTCAGTCACGGTCATGTGAAGTCTTCATTTAATAGCCTGCATGTGTCAGGCATGAACAATCATATCCACACATGTAAACTGTAATTAGCCATTCTATTGTTCAAACCTATAATACAGGAATCTTCTCAGACTGGCAGTTTGCACCTGGGCTAGACTTGATTAGGTTCAACAACATTGGGGGAAGGGGATCAGATTTTGCCCTCTTGTGCCACTGTAGAGATTCCAGGCTAATTCCCTGCTTGATTCCTCCCCTCTGGTTTAGCCAGTCTCTTTCCAACCACAATGTCCTCACTTAATCGCAGCAACAGGGATTGCCATAACTGAGGTCACTAAGTGGCATGGTCTTTGTGCTTTACTATCAGTTGCTTAGCAATAGCAGTTCTGGCCCCAACTGCTGTTGGTAACCGAGGACTCGCTGTAATTAACTGAATTATAATTTCTCCTTCTGGGTGCTACCATGCAGCTCAGATGAATAAAGTATTATAGACATGAAATCCATCATTCAGCTTCCATGAAAACAAGTAATATGACCACAGTCCAGCTCAATTACTCAGTAGGCATGGTTCCTATGCAACTTTCAAGGAAAGTTGACCAGCTTTGTCAAAGACACAGAAGCAGACACAGAAGCATTCAACAGAATGGGCGGGCAGTTGTGGTATCTCCAGTTGTTGTAGGCCCCCCTGCGGCCTCAGAGGTGGTTGTTGCTGGATCCCCATCAGTTGCGGGGCCCTCAGTGGTTGCTGCACATTCGGAGGCAGCGGCCAGCCCCACTGCTGCTGCTGTACTCCCAGCGGTTGCAGACTTCCTGGTGGCTGCATCACCCCCAGTTGTTGCAAGGTCCCCATCTGCTGCTCCACATTCGGGGGCTGTGGCCACCCTCGGTTAGCAACTGCTGGCTTCCCATCTGGGGAGGCTGCGACATCCCCCATTGCTGTATGGGCCGCAGGCTGGGTGGCCGGTAAGTGCATCAATCCAGGGTTTGGCTGTTCCAGTGACAGCTCAGGCTCTTATCTCGTTGGTGGCGATCAGGGCTCTTGGAGGGGCAACAACTGGAGCTGTCTCTTCCTGCGGGGCTGAAGGCCATGGTTGGTGACTTCGAGGTCGGGGAAGCTGCCTGACTTGCACAGGTGGGACTGGGGCTTCCCCTTGGCTGGCTGCCTTGCCGATCATCATGATCGTTCGCATATGGGAAATGGGAGGGTTGTTCTCCACTTCTCATTTCTAGCTCCTCAAATCTTTCCACTAACTTCTCCACTGATTGACTACGGGCTGCGGACAGGTACTTCCATTCACCCGAGTCCTCAGTGGTAGTCAATTTCATGGTTCTCCACCAGTCCGGGGAACGTGACGTGCGGGAAGCCCTTCTTTGCAACTCGACCTCATCCGCCTTCGAAGCACTTGATTGTGGCAAGGCTGTCTCGAGGTATCTAGAGTCTCCACTGGGTAAGGTCCATTCCGACGATGAGATCAGCTATCCTCGCGGCTTGGGCCTGAAAAAGTTCCTTCTCCACCGGCGCGCTGGCTTGCGCTCCCCTGTCTGAGGTAGCAGCCACTGCCGGGGTGCTGCTTTCAGGCACTCCTTCCTTCTCCATGCTGAGATCTTCCCTGAATCTTTTTTGGTCTATCCCTCAATTCTAGGGACAGCGACTGGGGCTCGGGACCCCAAGATAGTAAGGTAAAAATTGGAGTTTTTGGCTTAATGTCATGGTTCCGACAGATGAATCTCTTCAAAAGAACTTCGAGGCATTGTTTTCCTTAAAGAATCTTTTATTTGAGAAACAAAGTATCGGCACTACATAGTTGAAGCCAAAAACTGAATTCCCCTCCCCTGGACACAAAGTAGCAAAGCACAATTCCTTCCTCCAATTAACAGTCATAAATCACATTCCCCAATTAACTTGAAGCACTGGCTTTCTCCCCATCTCTCCAGTCCGCCAAACCTCTATCAACTCTGGGCCCAATGACCTTGGGTTCCCGCGGCTGAGTTATTATTGTTATGACTAGCTGGACTCTCATCCACATTCCCTCTCCCAGCATCAACGAACTTTAAAAGCGATAGGAAAAAAAAATGGCTACATTCCCATCTGTGGTCAAAGCAAGAACATCCGATGTTAGCAGCGTTGACACCTTCATCCTAGGAAAAGTGCTATAAAAACAAGCAATTTCTGTAACACAACAGCGTTGATTCTATCGCTTCATCAAAAAGGGTTGCCTACCCAATTTCTCTTTCCTATCCTAGGATCCCTGATGAGACAATCACCTGTTACAGAAGGTAGTTAATCCATAGAACTGACCAGTTGACCAAGATGAAATACATGAACTCTGAAAGCTGCAAATAAATGAAGCAAGAAATCTGCCCTAACAGATAATCTCACCATTAGTTTCATTTTATATAATGCCAAAGAAACTGCATTATGTTTGGTGTTACTAATTTGATATAGACTCATTTAACCTTAGCCTGTAGAGGCTACAATGCAGGTTGGTCCTCTCTATCTATATTAAGCATTATAGATGACTGCTGATTGTGTGTTTCAGTTGAAGAAGAAGGAAATGTGCAACATTAACAGAAAGACCAGAATTGGAACTAAAAAGTGAGAGATTTTTCACAACTTAAAATATATTTTTTTAAAAGAAGTGATGGTTGTGCTTCATTTATACTCTGGAAATGCACATGTTTAGCTACTCAGCATATTTAGTTACTTGTGAAATACCGATAGAAGAGAATATTTGTAATTCAGAGTTGAACTGTGGGGTCCTTGATCTACAGCTCTACGGATCTACCAAGCTCAGAGAGCATCAAGGACTCCCTTGCAAATTAGATTAGATATCAACAGCTTAACAAGGTTAACTTAGCAGGTAGCAATGGTACCTGAGGGGATCAAAGATTGTTTGCTAATAATATGGAAGTCTAGCTTCGTACTGAAAGAAATTTGAGTTTAAAGATGGTTTAGAAATATTATAAATATATAAAATGCATCTCGTTTTCTTGATGGCCACACCCATGTTATATTAAGCCATACATTACTTACCATGAAACATTATATTCCTCCTTGACTTCCTTAGCTAGTAGCAGAAGCAAAGCAAGCTATATTATTTCTTCCCATTTTTTTTTTTTTTTGAAGTAAAATAAAATCTGGGAAATCTTACTTGCTCCATCCCTTACTAGACATGCATCCCCCCATTTGATAGAAATGGCTATGTTTTATGCTAGGAAGATGTATCCAAATAGCCTCAATATTATATAGTTTGGCACACTATTCCTATGCTACTGTATCTGGTCAGCATAAATCCATTTGATCACTAGATTATTTTTATTATTATTTGTATCTCTTTGCTACCATCTAGTAGATGTTTGGATTTCTGCAACCTCGATATGGAAGATCTAACATTGCAGGTATTTATCTGGGTTAATTAAATTATGTTTCTCTTGAAAGTCATTTAGCTATATTCCTTTAAATACCAACACACTGATTTTCCTGATGTTGAAGATTCCAAGTATTCTTTCAGACAGAGATTATTGATTATTCAGTCACAAAAAGAAAGGTAGCTTATTAAGAAAATGAAAAAAAAACCTACATTGGCATAAAGATGCAAATAAACTAAGAAATACAGTATTATTATTATTTTTTTATCACACTGGGATTCTCTGCCTTGTGTTTTCCTTTTGATTTTATCACCTCCCTGGCTCTTTCATACTGGCTGCAGCTTCTGTTCTGTGATGTCATCAAAAGGAACCAGATTGAACTAGCCAGGAACTTGACAAAAGCTGCAGGGCCTAAAGTTTATCCTCAAATTGCTGATGAGCCACATCAAAAGCAGAGCAAGAGGCTGAAAATCCCTTGTATGTTACATACCAAAATATTAACAAAAATAAACAACCAGCAAGTTATACTGCCTGAAATACAGTAGTCTTCTGGGTAACTAAAAGCCATAATGCAATTGTACTTATTGTGTACAACTTCAGTTTATCAGCCTATGCCATAAGTGTCAGGAAGAAATCTTTATTAAGAGAAGATGTTCACATTATGCATCGGGGTCTCTTTGCAAATAGGAGTTAATATTGTTTTCCAACTCCCTCTTTCTTTTCCTCTCCCCATAGAAATTACTTTATGTATAAATTGATTCCATTCCAATCAAAAGTATTCTAATTGTTTTTTTAAAAAGTGTTCTATACTCAGTGAAGGAAGATGTTCTGAAATGTACCGTAACTTAAATGATATTTTTGGAATGGTTTGTGGACAGCCAAAAGATAAAGATTCCGTCAAGTTCAACTTAACTTTTAGTGGTTGTAGAAAAACAATATTATAGTTTTCTCTCTAACTTTACAGAAGGGATTTGTAACTATATAGAAAGGGTTTGCAACATTCTTTTTCTCATTTTCCAGACTAAACTACAGTTTTGTGATTTTCTGGCTATGTTCTTATCTAAGTAATAATTGGATAGGACACAGCTAGTTTTTGTGGTTAAACGTTGCTAGCATATCACATTTGCAATAACACTAGAAAGAGATACACCAGAACATAAAATTTGGATTAAGATATTCAAATCCAAACTCCTAAAACAACCAGTGTCTTTTGTGTCTTTCTAAACAACATATATTTAAAATATTATCCTTCTACTTGACAATCTTGAATGCATATGACAATGAACCTATACCTAAAGCCCCAGAAGTGATTCAAATAACAGTACTGTACAAGGAAAGTTAATACATTTCAGAAATGTACTTCTGAAATACTTAACCCACACATGGCTACATTATAGTTCTTTGGTAGTTTCTTTTAAGTCTGTTTTAAAAGCTCTCACATTTTACTTTGAAAGACCTCTTCCTCTGCTTTCCTAAATAAAATTTTCTGAAACAATAGGTTAGAAGCAATAAATATTACCATGAAACCGTGTTTAGATATAATTATAAGAAGTTAACACTGAAGACTAACATAGTGCCTTTGTGTATTCATATTGGAAGATCTGAAATGACAGTCAGATCTTGCTTATGAACATAAAACTGCATTTGGTACAGATGAGAAAATGTAATTTTCCCGTAAACTTTATTGGTTAATTACTGTAGATTACAAGCAAGGGGAAAAAAGATTTTAATTTGGATTGTTACAGTACCCATCTGGTTGCTAACAGTCAACACCAATGTGATGGCACATAACCATAATAACAATTGCATGAAAAGGACACTTACATATATGGTCATCCATCTTCAGAGGCCGTTGCAAGCGGATATTAGCAGGAATTGTTCTATTGATCAGCTCATCAATAGTCTAAAAACATAAGGGATACATCAAAACACGATAAGAATCACCAGCCAGTTTTAGTCCTCCACTTCTTGTAAGATTCTTAGTCAAAGAGGCTAAAGTGAGGCGTGGTAAGGGACTGTAAAAGAGGTTTGAGAAATGTTCCCTAAACCTCTCGCTAACAAAAAGGGATTTTGTGAAATTCGTTCAATTCACATTCTTCCTCCATCCCTTTCGAATGGAGATCAGTTGATGTGACCTGGTGGAAAATGATGTACGGATGCGATGATGATGATGGTGGTGATGATGTAGGGAGAGGGATGCAAAGACAAAGCAAATAGGTGCTGCTAAAGGGGAATGTTAGAGAAACTATGGGGGGAGGGAGGGAAGGAAGGAAAGGAGAAAGAAAGAAAGAAAGAAAGAAAGAAAGAAAGAAAGAAAGAAAGAAAGAAAGAAAGAAAGAAAGAAAGAAAGAAAGAAAGAGAAAGAAAGACCTCACCGACAGACCGACGGCCTGCAGCATCTCTTGCTTCTCTTTGTCCCCTGGACCGATGTGTCGCTCGGAAAAGTCATCGTGCCTGCCCAGGAGTTTCTCGATGTGCCTGGCAGAGGTGGCGGCGACGGCGGTGGCGGTTCTCGCTCCGGGGTTGCTGCTGCTGCTGCTTCTTCTCACCCAAGCCAGTCTCAGCTGCTCCCTGCGTCCCCATCGGCCTGGCGGCTTCTTGCCTCCCCAGGCGCTGCCATGGTGCCCGTGCAGATTGGCCCCCCGACCCACCAGCCTCCCCCACCACTGGACACAAGACTGCATGATGCCTAGAAGCCGACGGCAGCCCCCCAATTCGCCCGGGCAAAGTTAGTTTGCGCCTCGAAGACGGCAGCCGGCAACTCTTTCCTCCGAGGCCCCCCGACCCTATTATAGCCCCCCGAGCTGATCGTCAGCCGAAGGGAGGGCCTTTTGGCCCCGCCCTGCCTCAGATCTCCCCGCCGAAGCCACCTGCCGAGAGGCTGCCCCCTCGCCAGCCAATGCGCGCTCCTCCCAAGGCTGGATTGGACAGGACAGGACAGAACAAACGAGGCGAAACTGGCTGTCAGCCAGTTCCTCGCAGTCAGGCGTTATCACAGTTATTTCTCCGGAGTGAAAAGAGAGATGATGACAGAGAACATAGAAATGTTCTTCTCTTTTCCTCCTTTTATTTTCTATTTTTCCCTCCATGCTTCCTCCTGCCCTAATCTTCGTTTCAGTGTTTTCCACACAAGGATCACACTTGTTGCTGAAGAAATACTCCTTAGTATCCCATTCTGCCAATGGCAAATCTCCATAGCTTCCTCCCCTTGGTATAAGGATAACCCAACACCTAGTTTTGGAACGTATGTCCAGATGTCTCCACAAATCTCTCTTGCCCACCAGCCACAGCTGTGCTACTGGAAGGACTGGAATGTTCAGCAAAAGACTTTTTTATTTTTATCTTGATCTTCCAACTCAGTAAGTTGAAAGTGACATAGAGTGCAATGAATGCCATGAATCGTGGGAGTTGGTTGGTTTCTCATGATGCTCATAGCCTTGCTCCTTCTGCCCTGTTTCTACCCACTTCTCCTGACTTCCTCCTACTGTGTCTGTTTCCCCTTTGGGGCATCTATGTGTACATCATTTGTTGATTCCTCTCAACATCAAAAACAAAAAGAAAAAAAAAAGATGCAACGAATATTTCATAGAAAAGGGAAGAAGAAACTCACACAATGCTAAACCACTTCCTGCCCCTTCTACTCTCCCATAGATTTTATAGCAAAGTCTGTAGCATTCCCAGTCGGAGGCAAGGCAAGTATGTGAGATTCACCAGGGGAACGCAATGAAACCAGCAGTTTCATCTGCAGGGTTGCAAGACCTCCTGAGGACATTCTACGAGGCCCGTCAACACATGTATCATGGCCTCTGCTCAATGGCTGGATGCAAGGTGATGCATCCTCCTTGGTGGCAGTGGAGCATGGCAACATCTGTTGCTCTACTTTGGGGATACAATGAAGTCAACTTTCCCTGTTATTGCACTGCTGGTGACACCATGATTGTTATCCATACCTCTCCATCTATGAGCTTACAAGCCTCAATCTGTCCCTTTTGATCTTTCAGATGCTGCTTTGGTTGGTCAGTTGCTCTGCATTTGCTGTTCTTGGTGTAGGGGTGTGCCAGTAATTTGCATTGGTTTTTTGCTTTATATGTTGGTTGAGGTTCCGGGTGGAATATGCAGGGACCATTGCAACATTTGGACAGGTACAAGGCATGAACATTGGCACTGCACTCCCTGGTTCACAGCATGCAGATGCTCAACAACTGCTAGGGCTGAGGACAGCAAAGCAAAATATTCAGATCTCATTCATACAGTTTCCTTCTTATGGCCCCCAGGAGAGTTGCAGTATGTTTCTGTATCATCCTTCCAAGAAGAAAGAGGCATCGCTCATACATCAAAGGTAGGCATTGAGCGGAGCATAATGGAGAGCTCCTGAGAGGAATAATGGCAGAGTGCAAAGCAATGGTAACTTTATACAAGAGGAAACACCCAACAGGGTTGTTACAAGGGAGCAGGTGCGGGTCCTCTGCTGTACCAGCAGGGATGCAATGCAGAACTTGCTGCCCCAGTTCCTCAGGGACACTAGGTACTTGTCACATCTGTGTGATCCAATGTGAAGGGATGTTAAACAAGACCAGCATATAACTAATGTACCTGAGTGTACCTTGCAAGTATTTGCTACCTCTGGGGCTTAAGAAGCCTCAGCAGTGAGTATTCCACAGCAAAGAACCATAAGCACACCTAAGATGGAAAGCAGGACCCATGCCTGAAGCTGAAAAAGCCAGGAACATTAAGTGTCCCTTGCTAAAGAAAATACAAATGGGAGTTCTTTGGTTTAATGGTTCCCCCCATGATTAGATGCTTGTTCATCACCATTGGTAGAATAGCTAATCCTGGTCACTAAAGCTCAGACAAAGATCAGAGCCCCATGTACCCATCTTTCTATTTGGGCACCGTGGATAAAATCCACATGCCCGTATGTAGGCCATTCATTAATCCCAGGCCACCTGCAGCCTCCTGGCACCATCCTTATCATGGATAAACTCCATTTTTTTTCTATTGGCTTATCTTTGGTACTTGTAGGGCATTGGCTAATGTACGCACAAAATGGAGACGTCCAGCTTGCAATGCTGCCTCCACCACTTTTTTTTTTTTTTAATTCTCCCTTGCAGATGCTGCTCTGCCAAATAGTTATGAGTACATGTGTGTAGGCAGATTAGGTACTTCCGCTGTTCTATTCTTCTGCAAGACATTTCATGTTTATTTGGGTACACTGTGCTAGCAAGCAAAAGAAAAAAAACCAAATTCATTGATGTGCAGCCAAATCAGACACATGGCTGCCAGGAAGGAATAGTCTTATCCACAGGATATGCAAAAGCATGCCTATGAAAAAAAGCAGAATGTTTCTGTTTATCTATCAAATTTATATAACTATCCATCTCACAACATGTGACTCAGGCTAGTATACTACAGAGCTAAAAACATGCAGTCAAAAAAAATTCTAAAATATAATAATAATTATTATTAAAACATTAAAAAACCTAAAAAAGAATATTAGTCAAAGAGACATTAATGATAATATAGCTACCTTAATATTCCACCATCTAACAATTAATAATTCACCAATGCAGTGAGTTTATCTTATGGATTCTCCAAAAGGACCATGAATGCACACAACATCCACCAAATGAGAACTTACCCTACCAGGTGCATGGACATCATGTCAGTGCAATGATGACTCTCGGGGACCACTGTGGCAAAAAGCAATTTTGTGAGTGCTACTTCTGCAAAATTCAAGAAGTCACACTCCTGCTACATCTAACTGCCATTACGTCAATGATTTATGAAGTAACTTGCTGGTGCCAGGCCTATGTGAGGCAGCATACAGCCACTTGCAGGAACGTGGTAGAGAAAGCGTTCAGGCCGTTGAAGGCATGATGATGAAAAGTATGTGTGTTGTCTTCATCATCATCATCATCACCATCACGATCTTCATCATGATGTATGGCCTGGTTAGTTGAGGGACTGTCTGTCTTCCATAGCATCTGCCAAGATGGTTTCGTCTGACAAGATTAGTGAGCTCCATGTCCCTTCAACTACTGTTTTTCCACCTTGTTATTATTATTATTATGGTTTGTCACACAGTCAGCCAGATGTTCAGACTGGATCTGGCATTTTTATCCACCAACTGAATACTTCACAAGAACCTGAGATAGTCAGATGTTGATGTTTCATGGTGTTAAAAGTATTGTCAAGGAGGGAAGCTGTTCTGAGTTAATCTCTGTATATTTGCGATGAGTAAACATCTTTCCTTCCAGTAGTTCTGCAGCTACTGGCCATGGTTGCTCAACCAGCAGTCTTGAGTCCTGTAGCCCATTTTTCACTAGATGTCCAGGAACCCCAACACCTAGCATGGTCCTTGTTGACCTGGGTGATGACCAAGCTGGTATGTGTTTCTGTAAATTATGTCTCACCATATATATATATTTTTATGAAAGAGACTGAATCCTCTGGTCAGACTTGTCCAGTATGGTTGACACTCTGGTAGAGCTCTCATTTTCCTCAGAGCACACAAGCCCGACAGCCATGTCAAGGCAGTACCTCGCTTTGTTATTATTTGTATGATGCTGCACAACATTTGCAAAAGCAAGTACATATCATGCTGCCTACTGATACGATAAACAGGACTGTGGTTGTTCATCCAGAGACTGAGAGACACATTGACCCCATAACCAGCACTAAGTAGTTGAGGGCTGAGTTGGTACTTTAGCAGACCTAATTTGGTCATGCATGCATGATGACTGAGAGCTGTTCCCTCCTCCAATTGCAGTTATATTACTGAGAAATCTGCAGAGCAGTAGTTCAGAAATATGCAAGTTACATGAACTAAAAATAGCAGCTGCTTAATCTATATTCTTATAGATTAATTATTATACAGGACAGCAGAAATGAAGCTTGGGTTGCTTAGGAGATAATTATGCAGTTATATTGTGTTAATCTCTAGTTGGTCTAAAGTCAGGAAATTTTCACATGTGTCATGTAGAGTATATTGGGAACATGCAGTGTCAAAGTACAGAGAGAAGCTGTTCATAAAATGCCAAATATGACAAGCCTGATCCCATAATAATATAACTTTGCCATTCAGCAACATAGTGAAATCACTGTCCAATCACCTTTCTTGCTTACAAATACCTACTGCCACCCCAAATTCACTACCCCAATTTTTAATCTGGGCAGAAAGGTAGTGCTTTAAAGAAAGCACATGGTGGAAAGCATTTACTGTTGTTAATAGCCAAGACTTCCTATGGGGCAGATGTGTGCCTCAGATTCAAAATAAGTGCTTAGCTATGGCCTGCTGATTTCACATGGCTAGTGGTACATTCCTTTTAAAAAAGAAAATGTAATAACAGGCAGAAGTAAAGTAGGAAGTAGGCCTGCAGTAGACTAATTCAGGCTGAGAATATTCGGAAAGTATCACAAGCGTCGGCTGGTCAAAACTGAGGCTTTGTGGGCAGTTTACGTGCATTCCTTAGTCGGCATATGCTGTGCCTCTGCACTGTGGGCTGCGTTGGCTGCCAGTTTGTTTATAGGTACAATTCAAAGTGCAGATATGAGCTATCAAGCCCTTCATGGCATGGGACCTAGGTGTCTGAAAGATAGTCTCTCTCCAATTACACCTACCCACCCCATCAGCAGGAGGGACATGCTTCGGGTCCAGTCAGTGGCTTCCACCCTGTGGACATCATCCTCTGGAGATCAGAGTGGTCCCAACCCTGTTGGCTTTTCACAAAGCCCTGAAAATTTTAAATTAGCAATGTATTAAAAACGGATTTGCTAAAATACTAAGACACTAAAGTGCCAAAATGCTACCTTAGAGAGTAGACTCTTCATTACAGTATCCTATCTTGTGTACTGAAGATCACTTTAGACATCAGACTGCCAAACCAAGTTTTGCCACTGCTCAGATAATACTGGATTCACAATCCTCAAGTGAGCGTTTGATATAAAAAAAAACCTGCAGAATTTACAGATACTTGTAGATTACCTCCATGAATATCTGTATAAAAAAGGAAGATGTAAAAGGTTATGTGACACAGATTCTATCTTGTGTACATCACAGAGGAGCAGCTATATAATTGTGATTAACAAATAAAGAAGGAAACAAATACAATGAAGTGTACTACTTTTTTCTTGTCAGTAAAAGCAACTTATCCTGCCAGACAGGTAATCGTTTAGTGTCCGTTTGAAGTTAATACGGCACTGAAAAAAGTGACTTATGACCAGATTTCACACTTATGACTGTTGCAGCATCCCCACACAGTCATGTGATCAAAATTTGAATGTTTGGCAACTAGCATGTATTTATGATGGTTGCACTGTCCCGGGGTCAAGTGATCACCATTTGTAACCTTCCCAGCAGGCTTCCGACAAGCAGTCAATGGGGAAAGATAGATTCGCTTAATAACCCCTTGATTCACTTAACAACTGTGGCAAAAAAGGTCGTGAAATGGGGTAAAACTCACTTAACAACTGCCTTGCTTAACAACAGAAATTGTGGGCTCAATTGTGGTTATAAATCGAGAACTACCTGTAGTGAATATGTTCAGCTTCTGTAACTACCCAGTTCACAAAGGCATAATTGTTTCTGGAAGAGTAGACTTGTAAAGCTGTTCACTGGGAAGTCTAATAGCTTTGTATCTACATTTCCTTTTTACTAAATGCCATAAAGGATGAAACAAATTCCATTTAAAAAAAAATAATAATAGCACTTCTGCTTCAGCATTTCTGTTTAATATCCAATTCATAATTGCTATCGTGTTAACAAATATGGGTGTTTGAGAGGATAGAATGCTATTTTTGGCCAGATAAATCCTCTATAACATTTTATAATATTTTAAGTACAGTTAAAACTAAGAAATTGAGAGCCATGCTAAGCTTCTTTCCTCTGTGATGCAGTGTTTCTTTCAGCTATTAAAATAAATGCTAACATCCAGCAATTCAAATATATTTAGTAAGGAGAGAAACAGAATATAATACAGTAACAGACTGATTTTGAAGACTGAATGCTGTAGGAGAGATCGTTTTAACAAAAGCACATTAAAATGCACCTCCAGCAATCACAGGATTAAAAACAGAATCCCGGAGAACCATCTGGATGTAAACCGACATCATGGGGCCCAAATGAGTGATAGAAGAACGCCAACCTATTCATTATCTGAAACGCCAGAAAAGTTTCCAATTCCCCTAACCTCAGAATTTCCAGAAAACCAAAAAGCAAATACAGTGCAAGTAAAAATGAACCCGATTCAAGTTGTTGTTGTTAGTTGCGAAGTCGTGTCCGACCCATCACGACCCCATGGATTACATTCCTCCAGGCCTTCCTGTCCTCTACCATCTTCTGGAGTCCATTTAAGCTCACGCCTACTGACTCCATCCAGCCACCTCATTCTCTGTCATCCCCTTCTTCTATTGCCCTCAATCTTTCCCAGCATTAGGCTCTTCTCCAGTGAGTCCTTCCTTCTCATTAGGTGGCCAAAGTACTTGAGTTTCAACTTCAGGATCTGGCCTTCTAAAGAGCAGTCAGGGTTGATCTCCTCTAGGACTGACCGGTTTGATCGCCTTGCAGTCCAAGGGACTCGCAGGAGTCTTCTCCAGCACCATAGTTCAAAGGCCTTAATTCTTTTGCGCTCAGCCTTTCTTATGGTCTAACTTTCACAGCCATACATTGCAACTGGGAAAACCATGGCCTTGACTATACGTACTTTTGTTGGCAGGGTGATGTCTCTGCTTTTTAGTATGCTGTCTAGATTTGCCATAGCTTTCCTCCCCAGGAGCAAGTGTCTTTTAATTTCCTGATTAATAGAAAGTTACTTAGCTGAGCTTGGGTAAATGTCTGGCTAGAAATGCATTCAGGTTATTCGGTCGTTCCTTATGTGTTTGTTGATTTCATGACTGATAATCTGTACAAGCTCTTGTTTAGGCATACTGGCATCTCTTCACAACAGAGTGTTTTCAGATAAGAGCAAAGCAGTATTATCCTAGGATCTGTTGAGTTGTAAGTTGTATGCTGGTCATGTGATGTTTTGCTTAATGAGTGCAGTGATTTGCTTAACCACCAATGTAATCATATGGTTTTTTTCAAGCGACCGTGGCATTTAGCAACTGAGTTGTTGATCTCAATTGTGGTCGCTAAGTGAGGATTACCTACATTTTACTTTCCTGCATTCTGTATATTAAACTAGATATGAAGCAGAAATATGAGTTTTATATTTCTGAAAATGGTAAATATGCTGCAAATAATTTAATTACAGGATTGTATTAATTTACTAAAACAGATGTATTAATGACATATTTTTGTACACTGATTTTTATCTGTGATGCAAATTAAATTACACTGGTATATAAAGAAAAGAACACTAAAGAGTGGTGCAAAGTAGCATTATATAATTTCATTTAAAAAGAGGTGTAATAAAGTCAACATTTTGGTGTACATCTGTTCTATAAGTTCATTGTCTCTTTTCAACATTTTTCTTAGCTACTACAAACTCATAGTTTCATCTACAACTTGCTTTAATCTATTATCAATTGCCATTTGCAATTTTAATTTGAATGATTATTCTGCATGCTCATATTCTCTTCATTTCACATATTTGTAAATAGCAATCCAAATAGTTGTCACATAAAATATGACAGCAACTTTTGAGGAAGTCAGATTAATTTATGACAGACTTTTAGAGGATTGAACACTGAAGGAAGAGAAGAAGACAAGTTAAAATTTTAGCAGGCAGTGCTGATGGAGTAACTGGATAAATGTCTCACAGTATTGCCTGTGTGGTATGGGAGTACACTTGTAGTGGAAAGTAAGAAAAATATATCGAGATTTTATACTGAGAGATATTTTGTATATATTTAAATAGGTAGTAGCCTATAGATCTATAAACGTAACAGAGGATCTCTGAACCAAAGTAGCTTGGCAATAAGGTAATAGAATTGCATCACATAATGACATAAGCTCTGACAATTTTGACGGGGGATTCTGACACATTTGCATTTTATGTCAGAGAAGATGTGGGAATTGGCATTTATCTTTGTGGATTCAAGTAAAGCTAGAGTTTGTCTTTGTGCAAACAACAGTTTGCTAAATTATTGGATTGTACTCTCTGTGACCTCAGCCTGTGACTCTCCTGCTGACAAGGATAAGATTTATTTCACCTGCAATGAAATGTGTATTCTTTTTTTTTTTTTTAAGAAAACATTGTTCAACATACAGATGTCTGAATAATTTTAATTAGGAGAAGGAGGAGGAAGAGGAGAAGAGAAGGAAAGAAGGAGGAGGAGGAAGAGGTGAAGGTGAAGCAGGAAGAGGAGAAGAAGCAGGAGGGGGAGGAGGAGGACAGAGGAAAGGAAGGGGGGAAAGAGGAGCAATCCCCATCAGTACCACATCACTGCATGGCCTTTCCAAATATACACAGTGCAATGAATCAGCCTTCCAAAAGTTTTAGTGTTTGTACACTGATACCCTGTGTTTAATTATATTAAATTAAGAAGAATTTTCCTCTTTTAAGACCTGGGGTCAAGCAACAGGAAAGGAAAACAGCAGTGTGAACTTTCACCACTGATCCTATCAGGAACATGGTACAAAAAAGCAAAGACTATACACAGATAGGAGCTAATGTTTAGATGGATCATGGCAAAATTTCCTTGAACGGAATATGAGCGAATCAGATTTATTCTCACACCATTTATGAGTTTTGTTACATTTATATCAATTTTCAATCAGGAGCTCAAGGCAGTGAAAGATATTCGTAGAGATATTCATGGGCAAAGTCTATGAGTATCTATAAATTCCGGTGATTTTTTTTATGTCAAATACTTTGTGAGTCCAATATTATATGATGAGTGGCAAAACTTTGTTTGGCAGTCTCCTGGATAAGGAATGCAGAAGAGAAGATAGGACAGGATAAAGAAAGGGCTATTCTAGATAGGGTAGTATTTTAGCACGTCAATATTTTAGTAGCCTTCTCTTGTAGTATTTCAACAATTCAATATTTTGATAATTTAAAAATTTAGCTTTTTAACATGCTGCATTCTCTAGCTCACTTTATCCTAAAATCAGCATCATTTGCTTATTAATTTTTCCTTTCCCTCTTAAGAGTTCTCTCTTAACAGTTCAATAATAAAGGATTCACTTAACTAACTAGGAATATGCACAATTGATAAAAATATTGCCTATTACAGTGCCTGCTGTCAATTTTGTTATCTTTAGTGGGCAAGTGCGCAATAAGTACAAGGACTTTGCTTGCTAAATCCTGACTTATTGAGTAATTAAATGAGGCATGTGGCCAGATTTAATCATTTCAAGCTCTGTGCAGCAGAAGGCAGGGATATCTTTTGAAAATGTGCAGTTCTGCAGTTTTGTGGAAGCTGTGTCTGTTCTTTAAAAACTTAAGCACAGTAGATAAAAGGCATTTCTCTACCATTAATCTGTTTTTAAGGTGCCACTTGCTGCTGTCACTTATTTAAAACAATAGTGTTGGGTTCCTCATAATTTAAAGTCTTTGCAAATAGGAGGATCCTCTTGGACATACTTGTTCCACCCTTTCTTACTTTCTGCATGGACTTATTGTAATTTGGTTTACTTGGGGCTGCCCTTGTGGGGGGGGGGGGGGAAGAAAAAGAAGCAAACATCAACTGTAGCGGACCAATAAGCTAATGGGACAATCTGATAACTGCATTGCCAGTTCCTTTGTTTCCAAGTACAAGCCAAGGTGTTGGTTATTACTATTGACTCCTCTATAACTCAGGGACTGGATATCCCACCGAAAACCAAGAATGTCTCCTGAAACCCTCATACGAATAAGTATAGTGGGAGTTCCCATTCCCTGGAACTGCTTACCCCTGAGATGACAATAACTCCCACTCTGGCAGGCCTACTAGGTAGAACAGATCAGAAAATCAACTCCGCAATAACATGGATCTCACTTAGCAAATGCTTCGGGCAGCAACTGTTCAAAGTTACAACAGTGATGAAAAAGTAACTTTGCAATCAATGCCCACATTTACAACCTTAGCAATGCCTCTCAGTCATGTGTTTGCCAATTACAGTCAGTCAGTATGTGATGTCCTGTGCCTGATAATTTTTTTTTTTTACTCCTTGCAAAGGGGTGAGCTTGCCTAAAGAAGCAATCTCTTTCCAATTGAGCTGCATTTTTCCACAGTGCAGCGCTTCCTGCAAATCAATAAACTCAGCTATGATCTTAATTAGCTGGCTGCATCTGCTGCCTGTTACTGACAAGATTTTAATTGTTTTCATACCTTCAGCTTTTGTTTGCTTCCTACTGACGTGGGGCTCAGCTGCAATTGTGCTTTGCAAACATCCAGACCCAGCGCATTCTTTTTGATGTGTATTCCCCATTGTGTGCTCGCTTACTTTTTTGTAACCCCTTCCTCTCCAATGGATATTAATATAAACATTATTTTCCTTCTTGCTGATTATCTCAGTACAGGGGTTAGTATTCCAAATGATGGGGTAATGGGAAAAAAGGAAAGTTGAAGTAAAATTGTAATGTGATTTTTCCACTTAGTGACTGTGTGATTATCCAACTCAGTTGCCAGTCCGAATTGTGGTCATAATCTTGCAAGTGTACTTCTCTGCTCCTTATATCCCAGTGAATCAGGGAAGCATCTGCCTGTATTGCTTCTTAAAATTATTTCATTGCTCTGAATTTAAAGAGCATGTTTCAGCCCTCTTGCATTATCTCCTTCAAACTCATCTCTAGCAAAAGCTTTCATATTTCTCACTTCACCGAGCAGGGAGTGTCTTAACAAGAGTCTTTGATTTTTGTTATAGATGATTTCAATCATAACAATCAGTGTTAGAGGCTTATGAGCCCTTTGGCTCATTAAAAATGGACTGAAACTGTGTAATACTGGGAAAAAAATTACGACATCAATCATGTTGTGAATACATCCCATGGAAATTTACCTAGTTTTATGATCAAAGCTGAAAGTCCCTCAGTGAGCATGAAATTTGTGCACAAGTTACCCAAGTTATTCCATATATAGGTTGCCACTTGCCTGCATCCACATTGCAGGAAAAAGTCTATACACTATACCTTGGGAACAAAATTTATCCCCATGTTCCAAGTTATGTTTAGACCGATATTATATTTCTTTTGCAGAAATCCAAGAAAATCCTCATCCTTACATGTATCCTCCAACTTATGTTTCATTATAGAATATTAATAATTGAAGTGGATTTAGTCAGTAAAGGTTATTCCTGTCTGTTTTGTGAACCTGAGCAGAATAAGATCTATTATATTTCTGCTGAAAGCTTCTTTAGATTAGCTTTCGGGACTTCTGGGATATATCTGGGACTAATCAAATATCTGCTACTCTTCTCCCTTAGATATTGGACCCTTCATTTCTGTTTTCTAAAGCAGGGGTAACCAACCTCTGGTCTGTGGCCCGGTGCCAGGTTGCAGCCTGTTTGGAACCAGGCTGTGGAAGTGGTGTGCATTTGTGAAAGCAGCCTGTGTGCGCACATGAAACTATCCCCTCTTCCCCCCTGCCACTGCTGCTTCCACTGGTCCACTGAGCCGGAAAGGTTGGAGACCGCTGTTCTAAAGTACTATAACAGTGATGGCGAACCTTTTAGAGACCGAGTGCCCAAACTGCAACCCAAAACCCACTTATTTATCGCCGGGTGCCAGGTGGACGTGGCCCACTGGGTGGGCGTGGCTGTGGTGGTCATGGCAGAATGGGTGGGTGTGGCCAAGGTGGGCGTGGTCACCTCGATATTCCTCCTGTGGGGGCCAGACAGGGTTGGGGGAGATCCAGGGGGTCTCTGGCAGGTGGGGCGGTGGGCAGGAGGCTCGTCCTGCGGGGCGAGGCCAGGCAAGGCGAGGCAGGGCGGGGGTGCCATTGTCGCAGGGCAAGGCGATGCAGGGGCCAGGGCGGCTGCTGCCTGACACCATCGGCCCCCGCACACAGAGGCCAGCGAGTGCATGGGGGCCAACGGTGTCGGTCAGCAGCCACAGCCTGCTGGCCCCTCAACCGGCGCACTCTAGGGCTCCACAGCCCGCTGCCAGCAGTTCAGAGAAGCCGCCTCTGAGCTCGACGGCCGGCCAACAGCTGAGGAGGCGATGCAGTGGGTCGTGCCCGGGAAAAGGAGAGCATGCGAGGCCAGGAGGGATGGGATGGGGGGGAGGGAAACCAGCTGTGCTGGGATGTATCTGGCCATGTGGGACCTCGGCGAGTTAGCGGGCGGCTGCTTGAAGAGGGATGGTTGCCATCTCCGGGGCATGGCGCGAGTGCCCACAGAGAGGGCTCTGAGTGCCGCCTCTGGCACCCGTGCCATAGGTTCGCCACCACTGTACTATACTGTACTTTACCATACTTTACTGCAAATCACTTGTTTCATTTTTACCACATCTCGACAATATAATGCAAACACAAGCAATAGAAAACAATTCAACAATCTTAAACTTCAAAACTTCCTCTTTTTTTTTGTTGTTAAAAAGAAAACCAAGAATAAAGATAATGGCCCAGAAATCGGAGCAAAATAATTTAAAGTTGCTTCCCAGCAATATGCAAAGAGTGACTCAGCAAAGTTAGTTTGCCAGAATTGCTGAGTAACTATATTTAAATATGCCAAATGACACAACTAAAAAGAGTCTCATTAGTTCGAACCTTTCTCCTAGAGAGCAGGGAGGGGAGGCCCGGCTGGCTCTTCCTAATAGCAAATTCTGCAATAAAACCCCAGAATTAAATGGTAGAGAGGAGCTTGGCCAGACAGGTAAACACAGGCCTTTCCTCCTTCAACTATTAGTTAATAGTGAAATCTCACTCCCTGCATCTACAGACATTGGGTAGCAGATTAAGTACATATAGTCCTCAACATATGACTGGTTGCTTAATGACTATTCAAAGTTGCAATAGATTTTTAAAAAGTTATTTAAGGCTTGTCCTCAAAGTTACAACTGGTCCCCACCCCCCCAAACACATGATCACATTTGGGGTACTTGGCATCTGGCTTGCATTTATAACCAGTTACAGTATCCCATGAATGCGATTTGTTACATTTTTGACATTTTTGGGGGGGGTTGGAAGAAGGTATTTGCTTAATGACCATGTGATTCACTTTACAACCATGGTGGCTTGCTTTACGACCCTCATAAAACGGTCATAAAATGAGTCTGATCACATGGTATCTCAACTTATAATCGTAATGACTTATAACCAAAATTCCGTTGCGGTTGTAAGTTGATCACAATCCAGGTCTTTCAATTACTAGGAGTGGAGTCCCAAGGCTTTCCCTACATAACCATTTCTTTATCAGATAGGAAGGAGATTGATCGATTTTAAATCGATTCTCAACACAATCACTTCTATAATCTGTTTTCTGACAAACTGTTGCAAGAGACTGGCACTTCTGGCACTTCTAAAAGGATATCATCTTTGGGGTAAACATTCTGCTAAGGACCAACAAACTTTATTTCCAGCTGCAAGTTGAACAATATTCATAAGGCCAGTTTTAAATAACATTCTAGGGTGGGTAGACAGCATTTATGAAAAAGCCAAAATGCTTTTAGTTATTATCAATTTGACATTTGTATATGTTTTTCTCTCTAATCCTCATTAGAGTTTTTTTGTCACAAAAAAGGATTAATTGCACAACCAGGTTTCCTACTGCCAAGAATATTTTATTTTCCAAAAAGTGCGAGAAATAATTTGATACAAATAAAAAGCAAAGGCTGCCACCTACTGTCTACATAGTAAAATGCAGCTTCAATTTATTCAATATATTTAGAATGGTTTGTTTCAGTTATCCCAAAAGCACATTTTATTTTGCAATATATATATTTCATATTAATAGATCATTAGCGATTAATAATGGTGACTTCTTTTTTGTATGTTCCAATCTGAGGACCTCAGGCAGTTTTTTATAGCCTATCTATTTTTTGAAGTGTGGTTCCCAGCATATCATTTAAAAGCCAAGCGTAGACTTCGCTTCAAAATATTTTAATACTTCTGATATGGTTTTCTTTTTATAAAACTTTGCAATGTCTATGAAAAATGTGGCTGTGGATTTCAGTTAAGATATTACATTGAGACTTGTAGGGGAAGTACAGCGAACTTTGATTGCGGCAAAGACAAAGAACCAGTGAATGGTCTGAAGACTCATTTCTCTTCTTAACAAAGGTAGAAAAGAAAAGAAAAGCAGAATTTCTCACATTATATCATTTTATATATGTTGGAAAAATATTACACAAAACCCTAGTAATAAATCCAAATATTGGGGCTCTGGTTAACAAAATAATTTTTTTTTGCCAATTTAGTGGCCAAAGTGAAATAATATAGTACCCAGATTTTTTTTTGCATAGTTCATTGGTATTTAAATTAGTGGGACATGATGATATTTATTATTTGTGCACTTGTCATTTCAATTCTGGCTCTAATGTACTTGGATATTGATGTGTTTAGACACTGGCTCTAATGTATTTAGGCAAATTGTGGAATACTCTGTTAATTGGCTGAAATTGGGGTTGATACTAATAGGAAACTATTTATCAACAACTAATTATCATTTTCATAAGTACTGAATTCATTACCTATTTAGGAATTCTTTAGTCCACGTGACATATACTCAGTATAAATTATTTTCCTGCACTCTTTTGGTCCATTTATATATGATAACTTTAGTTCATGGAACAGTTTTGGATTCAGATTTTAGTAGATTTAATATAAGCCCTATCACTATAATATTACGAATTATGGCGAATAGACGTGTCCCAGGATAATGTTGCAGGATCCAATCTGGGTCGGTCACCCAGATCGGAGGTTTTTGTCTCCCGAGCTTTCGGACTCGGAAGCTGGAGCCCTGAACTTTTCTCTAGCAGAGCCCTGAGGATGGGCTCCAGCACGAGTCCTGCAACTATAATATCAGTGGCAAACTTTCTAAAAATTGCATTTTGATTCTTTTTCTCATTTGGAATCAATGTTTTGGGGGCAACCCATTGATCTTAATAGCGAAAACTTATTATACAGAAGATTTTGGAAAGAGATTTGGAAGTTCTACTTCAGATCATTTTCTGTGTTAAATGATGAATGTGGTAGTGTTTATAACAATGACACCTACTGATTCTGCTGTATGATGCAACACCTTTAGTGTCCTAAATGGGAAGAAAATTTTGGAGAAGGCACGGGGTTTCTCCTATAGAGAATAGTAGAGGATGTGGATGTTCCTTTCATCAGGACTAAGACCAAGCATAGTGAGTTTGTGCTGGATAATCTTTTTGGGGACCTAAAAGGAGGCAATTATACCTGTCTGGGTCCTGCTAGACCCCTCAGTAGTATCTTATTCTATCAACCAGGACAGGGATTACCGGTGAGGATTAGAAATTGGAAGTGGTGATATTCATTCCTAAAGTAGGCATTTAAACTGGTGGTTATGGGGGAGGACTGTAGGGGAGGGGCAGTGGTTATTCCAATATGGTCACAGGGCTCAATTTTGCCTCTTTTTCTCTCTCTCCTCCCCAATTTAAAATCTGCATTAAACTGCTCAAAGAGGTAATCCATTTTTTTATGCTTTGGGGTTATGTATTGGTATTAATTGTCTCTTATATATTATAAGTTACCTATTTTATATTGTGTTTATGTGTGTATGAATAAATGAGAAGGCATAATGGCTAGGGTTAGGGTTCCCCTGTCCTTACCACATTCTACAGAGGGTCGATCGAGAGCATCCTGTCATACAGCATCACAGTCTGGTTTAGAAGCATCACTGCCTCAGACAGGAAGGCGATGCAGACAGTGGTGAGGATGGCTGAAAAGATTATTGGCAGTTCCCTCCCTCCCATCCAGGACATAGCACAGAAGCGCTGCTTAAGCAGGGTCCGTAAGATTGTCTGGGACACTACACATCCTCTTCACAACCTGTTTTCCTTGTTACCTTCTGGGAGGAGGCTCCGTGGTATCTGAAGCAGAACATCCAGATTCAGTCACAGTTTTGTTCCATACAGTATTAACCTTGTGAACTCTAAAGCTTCCTCCTTCCGTTATGTATTCAAGATAGACAGTAATTAATATTTATATGTTACTTATATGTAAGGGTGTAGGTCTATACATATGTTGTATATAGTATGTTTAAATGTGTGTTATGCATGTGTGCACTTTGAGAGGAAGCAACTAAATTTCATATTTAATGTGTGCCATTGTGCCCGCAGTAAAAAATGACAATAAAGGTTATCTATCTCATGACAACCTTGGGCTTTACTCTGCATTTCCACAGCTCATTATTTTTGAAATTTCATGGGACTACTTAGTAGGAGGTAAACCATGCAACCTGCAACTATGTGTGTATGCATTTATTTATTACATTTATAAAGCCACCTAACTCTGTAACGACTATCCAGTGAACCAAAACATGGCAGACACAACAGGCAAACGACCACCTCTGAGTCCCACCCAAGAAACTTCTACCTGTTGCTGCTATCTGAAAATAGAACACTGTTGTATCTCCTTTGTAATACAAGAATATATCTTACATTATGGAAAAGTAAAAAGTTGAGGTTCGATGTTAATGCTTTATTCTACTGCAACAGAGGAAGTCGGAAGTCAGTGCCTTTTCTTTTCTTTCCCCCCTTCTGCCCCTCATTTTGCTTTCCCTTTTCCCTCCCCATTGTGTCCTACTATTTGCCTTTGTATTTTATTCTATAGTCTAATAAAATGTCTATAGTCTATTCTATAGTCTAATAAAACTGGGGGAAAAAAGAATATATCTTACACGACACAGTAATGCAAAATAGCTGATTTTCTATCCCCAGCATCTCATCCTACAAGCATCCTCTGTTCTGTTTTCTGAGCTCAAGGGAAGGTAGATTTCCCAACAATTAAATTTCCAATTTATGAGTTAAGTTGGTTGAAATATGATAACCCCATCTCTTTCCCTAGCCATTGAAGAAAAAAAAAGATGGCAGAGTAACAACTAGGATTCTGATTCACAAACTAACATGGTCCAAGTAATCCAAATAAGCTCCTTTTCATCCATCCCACTTTAAAAGTTAGGTTGAGGATAACAATCTGGGCTTTTCAACCGCTTCCCCCAGTTGCCTTGTGGGAACAGGCTGTCTGCCAGGTTGCTAACTCAAGGTGGGGTGGAGGGGGGAGGCGGTTTTTTCAACTGTTTTCTTCCTCTTCCTCTCTCGATGATTTGGGGCACAGCGCCCCAATTTCAAGCTCTGATATATATATTTTTAGACAGCCTCTGCGAGGTCTAAAAAAAAAAAAGAGAGAGACAACCCAGCTGCCAGGATCCCACGTGCAGAGCCCACGTGACCCAACACGATGGGTTTGTTTTCTTCTGCCTCACGCCTCTGTGGAACGTTCCGACTCAATGGCACTACGGCGTAGCGGAACCGCACAGGTCGCGTGTGCAACCCTTTAGGTCACGTGGCCGCGGAAAGGAAGCCGCCGCGTTTCACGTCACAGGGTTGCCTTCCTCAAAAGCTCTCGCGGCGAGCGAGGGGAGCGGGGTTTGGCTGGGTGAGTGGGAAGTTCTCTCTTTTTTTTTTTCTTCCCCGAACGGACTGCGCCTGCGCAGCTCGTAGCTGTCATCCGTGTGCGGAACAACAAGTCCCAGCGAGGGGTGTGAGTGTGTATGTGTGTGTAGGGGGGAGGGGGTGATAGTTACAATCGTAGTTGGAAGCTTCAAGGAAGTCCGGCGACTTTTGACAACCAGCGTCCTCCACTCGTGCCTCGAGGCAGCGGCGTTTTGAACCGCCTCCGCGTCCAGGTAAAATGGGCAAAGGTGATGGAGGAGGACTTACCCACTTCTCTGGCGAAGGCGCCGTTTCCCCTTGCGGAGAAATAGCCCGAGGGAGACAGACGGCCGGGGACGCCCCGTAACCGATGGGGAGGCTGCGTGAGAACCCCGGCCCGGGCGGTCTGAGGAGGAAAAAAAAAGAGGGGAAGAGAAAAGGACGTCGCGGGGTTGGCCCTCGGGGCATGGAGGAGGAAAGAGCCTTTGCTGGTGGGGTTGGCCTCGTGAGAAACGTTGAGGAGCAGCCGCTGAGGCGATGTGGGGAACAATAAGGAGGGAAGGAGAGGGCTGGAAGCGCCCTAACCTGGGAGAATCAAAGCTTTAGTGTGGGAGACAGGTGAGTAGGCTGGATAGGGGGGGGAGGAATTGGAGGGGCCGGTCGGAGGGGAGTCGCAGGACTTTGGGGAGCAAGTGCTCCCCTTGGCTGGGAGAGAGAAATTCTAGTCAACCGGTGGCCCTTCGGGTTGAGACCAGGAGTAAGGTCGTCTGAGAAGAGCAAGGTGAGGAATAGCCCTTATAAAGGCGGCATCCGAGAGGCTGTTGGGTTGCCCCCTTTTCTAGAATTGGCAAAGGCCGAGCAGGGTCAGTTGAGTAAGACCAAACAACAAACTAGGTTTCTTTCCGGGTGTTTTGTACTGAGGGCTCACAAGTGATGAGAAAGGGGTGATTTCCCCCTAAGAGGCAGCTACGTTTATATATGCCTTTGCAGTCAAGTAGTTTTTGTTTCGTTTCGTAAGGTTTAAGTCATGTTTTCGGACTAATTTTGTAGGGATTTCAAGGGCTGGGCATTGTTAGTTTTGTTTTTGTTTTTAAATTGGGTTGCCAGAGGTTAGCTACATTAAATTTGTTCGTTCCTTATTTGGAGCATTCCGAGAAGTGAAAAGCTGGACTTCATCTCTATTCCTGCTTGAAAGTATATTGAATTAAAAATAAAGCATCTGATATTGGAAAGTGATACCTCAAAGACTAAACAGATAGAGGATGGCAACAGCATTTGTGCATAAATCCTTTTCATTCACAGATATTCTAAGTCTTTGTCTCTTTTGCAACCTGGAAATAAGTTTATCCAATGAGAGTGAGTTTACTTGAAGTTATTATAAGATTTACTTCTATGGTTTATTTATCTGTATAAAGAATTACATTAGTGTTTCAGTTGTGATTCTCCAGATCAGTTAATAGAGTGGTAAACACACAACCTCAACTGGCCCTTTTTGTTAATTCCCCAGGGCTTTCTCTGACTAGACTACTGAAATTTGGCAGAACAGTTGCTGAAAAAATAGTTGTAGAAGTCATAAAAATGTGCAAATCACAAAAATTAAATGTACAGTATGTCTAAAACTGGATTAATTTGTTTTAAAATGCAAAGAAAAATAGTTCCCCCCCCTCATTCCATTAATGGAAAATGATACAAAATTATCTTACAAGTGTTTTGTCTGTATAGGTTTTTAGATCATCACCAAACTCATTCCTACCCAAAATATATCAGTTTTAAATTATCTTCCATTGCTGTGGTGGAATTTATTTAGTCTACATCTTAAATGTTACTGCAGTGTCCTAATGTCTTATCTTCAAGTTTTTTCCCCAAAGTTTCTGATAAATTTATTATGTTCTATTTAGCACCATTTATTATTTTCAGTTCCCATAACTTGGCTTGAAGGCTTCTAATACTGATAGATGGTTTCCTTATTAAAAGTATTTAATATTCATTTTTTTGAATATTCAATTCAAAAATTCAATTTGATTTGGTTTATTTTCAATTAAGAATCCTGAAACCTTTATATTTATAGGAATAATCCTGAATATGTTATATCCCAGATCTGAATACCATTTTTCCCAGGTCAGTTTAAAACCAGTTTTACCATTTGTTAGCCTTTGATGTTATTAGTTTAGTACAATTCAATCTATTTTTTCAGGCCTAGCTGTACCAAAATGCTCACTCATTTATGCACTCAGATATCATAGATTTACCTATTAATTAATCAATTACATATTAAATATTTTGTAAGTTCTCAAATTTAAATCTCTCATAATGCATGGTGTGGATTATGCCTGGAAAAATGTTTCAGAAATTTAATATGCCCTAAGATTGGTGATGGATTGCCTGAATGACAGTTGAGGCTGATAAGCAGACTCTGAGTGAGGTTTTTGGACATTAGAAATGTTACTGATTTGGATAAGGTGCCATTTCTCTAAAGGAGTATTTGGTAATCAGGGGATGCTTCTAATTTCATTATGATCAGTAGAAACTTTGTAGCAAAGATTTCATTTTTCTGACCAATTTATCAGTTCTGGTTTCTCCTGAACACAGATACACAGTATGTTTTGTTCATTGTTAACCTGAAAACTAAATGAGTTTGGTGTATTTGGGACTATTCTTGAGGTAGTTTTTAAAATTTCAAATGTAGGAGAGATGTCCTAGCATTACATCTGTTAAGGAGTCACTACATGGCAATTTGAGACAGAACTGTTTGTGTAGTTCTCTCCCCCTCTTCAGGTAGCATTTACATTGAGTGTGGCTATCTGATTGCTCAAGCATTTGGTGAGCTAGGTTTTCTGATTTGGTTTATGGTTGTGATTCTATATCTTAGTTCTTAAACTGCTTATAGTTTAAAAATATTATTTCATTTATTGAACTTTTTGAACTATATAATTTTTGACATTAAAATTGGAAGTTATTTTTACCAATGAGTTAAAATTCTAGAAATATCTAAGTTGTAGAATGGTCATAAAATTCTGCATAACAGTCTCATATACACACAGCTGTACATTTCAGGTAATCTACAGATCAAAACCAATAATTGTCCTTTTTATAAAACGTTTAGCCCTTCCACCTCCAAATTTTCTTTTAGTGTATTGCCCATTTCCTGCTAATTTTCTTTTAAAAAGAAAATTGGAGTAAAGAACAATCTTTGTTGCTATGATTGCATCATCTTTCTATATTAAGTGACTGAAGGTGAAATAAATGTCAAGAATAACATATGGAAATATTCTTAACTTAAAAAGAGGTACCTTTGGGCTCATTTTGTGTAGCATTAAGAAAGCAAGTTGAGACTTTTGGACATAACTGTCATGTCTGGTCTTCTATGAAATATAGAATTGTACCACAGAATATAAATTAATTTGTACATGATATGTAATTTGTTTACTGTGATTTGAATACCAAGTTATTGAACCCTGAAGAAATTCAGCTTTAATATTTAAGAAAGTATGCACCCTCAGAAATATGGTGCTCCAGGGCTGATACTGCTTGTTTTACTTTCTGAGGTAAGGAATGGTATGGTGTCTCTCCCTAGTTCCACAAACAGAAGTCTGCTGGATTGTCTATAGAATATTGTTTCAAAATTGATGACAGGAAAAATTATTTCATTATATTGAGGGGAGTATATTAATCTAGAGCAGGGGTCTCCAAACTTGGCAACTTTAAGACTTGTGGAGCTCAACTCCCAGAATTCCTCAGCTAGCTATACTGGCTGGGGAATTTGGGAGTTGAAGTCCACAAGTCTTAAAGTTGCCGAGTTTGGAGAGCCTAGATCTAGATCTATAAGATAAGCTGTATGGTACATTCATGTCTGTTCTGCAAGAGGTATGATGTTTAAGAATCTGCAATTGCTGTGCTCATTATCTGCAGCTTGAACAGATAACTTCACTTTGCTTAATGATGGGCCTTGTGTCTAATCTCTGTAAAATGGGGATCTTTGTCTTGAAAGGTAAAAATGATGTACTATTTTGTTAAAGATTGCAGAAAACCTACTTCTTTATCTGATCTAGCAGCCTGTGGAACCAGAGACATAGTGAAATTATTTCCTTAATTTCTGTGCTATATGCAATACTAATTGATAACTATGTATTATTAAAACTTTGAATATGAAATAAAAAATTATTATATTAGGGTTATCTTCTGAAAGTGCATCAGGCAATATACATCATAGTCACTTATTCTGTAGTAATACAAGGAATTCCTTAAAAAGCAATAGCAAACATGTAACACAAAGGTCAACCAGCAAGAATGAAACAAATATTCTACATAAAAAGAAGTAAGAGTTATGTTTTATAAAATAACATATACTGAAATAAGTATGCTTAGGTTCCTTTAAAAAACTCCAACAATGACTGACAGATTTTTATTTGGGAGAAAGATTTTAATTGAGAGACATCTTAACTAGAGCACTGAAAAGGCTCTGCATCTTCTACTCGTTCATTCAATACAATGAAATGCCACTAAGGTTATTTTAGTATTGCTCTGAATTCTTGAGCAAGTCTAAAAAGTGCGCAGCCCTAAACATTATTGGGATCTCTAAAGCAGAAATGTTTGGAAGACTGGATTCAGCCTTCTTCCTGAATTGGTTTACCCCATAACTAGCAAATAACTGATTAGTACCTCCTGTATTGAGAAATTTGCCCATCCCTGCTTTGCAGGTGAAGAATGAAGTATGGATAAAGCAGAGACAATTTTGCTTATTTGACTTGCACTCCACCTTTTCCCACCTAAGCTTGTGACATCTAAGGAAGTTGATAGAGGTTTTTCTACCTGTGGATGGATACATGCTCTGTCTGGCTTCTTGTGGTATCAGAGTAGGCTATATACAGCCAGATTCAGTAAGTAATTCAGGGAGGAAGTGGCACCTGAACAATAATCCTCCCCCCAATCCCTGTTCTTGATCCCTGATTTTTAGAGTCCAGAAAATCATAGAGGAAACAGATTGTCTTGTCAGAATTCAAATCTGAGCAAAGGATTGAGACAACATTGATTGTTGTGCTGAATGACCACTTTGGAGACCTGGACAGAGGGATTATGTTTCTTTTGATGCTATTAGACTTCTCAAGGCAGCTGATATCATCCTGAATTGCTTGAGAAGTTTGAAGATTAGAAATACTACTACAATTTGAACTAGCTGGCGGTTTAAAAAAATCATAATATTGGAAGATTCCTAAGAGTTAACTACACTGTCCCTAGTAGTTTTCTATATTAGGTAACTGAAACTTGTGGCCTGTGGTCCATATGCAATTCTCCAACTAATTTCAAGTGGAGCTATTAAAATATTAGTAAATAAAAATCAGCATTGTTCCCTGCCCCTTTCCGTGTGTGTGGCAAATGAGGTGTGAGCAAACCACATAACTCTAGAAGAGACAGGAAAGAAAAGGTGAATGCTGGCTTGCTGCAATCCAGAACAATAAAAAGTGCTTCAGTCAAACAGAAAGAAAACAACTGCAGATCTTGCAGATTTTAACCAAGCAGTATGGATCTTCCCTTAGACTGAAAAACAAAATGTTTCTGTGCCAGGCTGATGATGCTAGCCAAAAATAAGGGCACTCTAACATTAGCCCTCTTGATTTCTTCCTGCCATTACCACACCTTCTCTTTGCACTCAGCAACAGCTGCATGGATCTACTCCCTATAAGCTGACCATGGTTCCCTCAGACTCTGTGTAGACAGAGGGATGCCTGCTTATGGAGGTTGTGGTAGGTTCTGTGAGTTCACTGCAGAATAGCAGCTTTTTCAAGTGGGAAGAGGCCTGGGCCTGGGCATGTCAGCAGGACTCCCAGGGTCTCTTCTGCAAATCCAGTGATTTTGCTATTCATAGCTTTTCATACAGGCGCCATCTACTGGTAGCCAGCTACAAGGTCAAAAGCAACCCCAACCATCACTGGGCTACCACTGTGACTTAAATGGCAAAATATAAAATAATAACATTTTATTCAGAATTTCATTTTTAATGTGGACCAGTGTGCTCACATTAAAAAATGACAATAAAAGTTATCATCTTATCTTATTTGCTGTTTTTCAGTAAAATAAATTTACATTTAATGGTATATAGTACTTCATTTTTGAGCACTTGAAACTTCTGTATTACCTATGAAGAGACTTCAGGCTAATGAACTGGTCTTCATGTGGAGTTCATAAGAATTTGTGTTTGAGGCTGCTATTCTATACTGATTTTAAAGGGCATTTCAAAGAGCATTTCTCTACTGTTAGGGGGAAAAAACAAGGCAGCATAAGGAGATAGATTTGGAAAGGAAAGAAATTACTAATTAAAAGTATTTAATTAAATGAATCGACTAGGGTAACCCATGTTTGTGCTCAAACTATTGTATAAGTATTAATGATAATTTTCGGGTCTTTGGCCTATCTGTTATCTTCAACCTGAATTTTGGTAAATAGTGAACCCAGCTAACAAACTATTAAACAAAGTTGTTAAGTGGAAGACTGTTTTCTGCATAATAGATTTCATAAAGATGCAAACATAAATAAACAATATTTACAGGGAAGTTTGGGACACTAACTATACTGCTTAGGGAGCCACAGGGATCTTTTGTTCTTATTCAGAATGTGAACTATTGCTTTATGTTAACAATTCTTTTGATGGGTCTCCCATTTAGCTATGACATTAGCTTAGGAGTTATGGGTGCATTTAAACTTATATCTGATTTCCTGGGACATATGTCTCTTAGGGTTTTAGACGCATAGTAATTTATCTTTAAGTCATTCTCTGAGGCAATGAATGTCTTTCTTTCTGGTTACTAAAAACATAAATATTGTACAGATTAAAACACAATGGCATCCATGTAACATTATCTATATCATGGGATTAGTCCAGTATATTAGTATGAGATCAGGATTCTAAATGTATATCCTAATATATCAAATATTGTTTTCTACTAGCCTATCTGAGGCAAGCTCAGAGAAAGGATGAGTTCCCCTGGAAAATTAAATTTACCAATCCATTAATTTAAAAATTTATATTTAGTCAGACAATCATGGACAGATAACATGAGATAAGATTGGATTATCTACTTTTCCAAATCATATATCTCTGCTTTTTCAAACATGTATAAATGTACATAGTTACAAGATAATTTTACTTACATAAAGTTATATTTACATACTTTCAAAATGACATCAGACCACTTATGCTTGTATCTAAGCTATCTTTACAACTGTGAGATTCTGGATAAATCCAAATAAATAAAATGAAATCTGCTATCTTAAAATTATTATTCCTTAAATATCCCAAATTCTTTAGTTTTTCATCCACTGCCCCCCTTTGATTCTCACAAAGCTGTTTTGCATTTCTCCATCACTGCAGCTGTTCTTTGAACTATTTCAAACAATTAAGTCACATAGCATTTCTTAATAAAGCACCTCAGGAGCTGTTTCTCAACAGCAATCTCTAGCTTTTATAAGGCAACTATATTTTATCTATAGTGAACTAAACTGCTATGAAGAATAACATATTAGAAAGTACAGTTTGTATTATTTAAGGGCAGAGACATTGATTTGCAATAGTGTCGAATATCTGTAGCTTGGGTGTAGGATGAAGGTGAAGGTTCGTTCTCCGAGCTTGTGGGTTGGTTTCCAAGACATTGATGAATAGTATTAGAAATTCCCATTCTAAAAAAAAAAGATTGTTCATGCACAAAATTGGAGAAATCCCATATTGTTGCACCATCTGTAAACTTGTAATTATGATTGCCACTGAAAATGTTTTTTGTCAAGTGGCTCTCATGGAATGTGAGGAACTCAGTTCCATTTAGAGCAGTTTGCTTTCTGGTATGGTGCTTGCCTCTACAATAATCTTAAATAATATTTAATATTAATATTGAGATACATTTTGGTGTAGTAGTTAAAGCATCAGACTAGAAATTGGGAGACCATGAGTTCTGTTTATGCCTTAGGCACAAAGTTAGCTAGATGACCTTGGGCCAGTCACTTTCTCTCAGCCCTAGGAAGGAGGCAATGTCAAATTGCTTCCAAAATCTTGCCAAGAAAATTGCAGAGTCTAATTCATACAGTTGCCAGGAGTCAACAATAACTCAAAGGCTCAATAAATCATAAACTCAATAAATCATATATGATTTAATATTTAATATTTAACACATTTCTATATTAAATTTCTCTATATTTTATATAAAATGCATGTATATATATTATTTGACATATAAATATTTAACATAAAGTATTAAACTTGAATATTAAATATTAAATAAACTGAATGTTTATATCCCACAGCTAATATTTAAAATTGCTCAAGAATAGCGCTACATTGCATCAGCACATGTGTTGGTAGTACAATAGGATTTTAAATATTAAGCACATTTAGGCTTTCAGAGTATTTTGAATATAAGCTATGATAGTTCTGCTGTCAAAGTGCTGTGTAGAATGAGTTCAATTGAGAAGTAATTTGGAAACTTAATCTGTGCTTGTATAGTCAGGTAAAAGTTTAAAGCTTATCATCATTGTCATGTGCTCCGGATATATTTTATCCTTCTGTTCTCATCCCCACCCCATTTTTGTACAGTTTAGGTCATTTGGAATTAATAGTATTGTCCCGTTTTATAAGCAGCTTCTGCTTCCATCAGTCTTGCTAAAAAACACAAGCATTAGGTTTGTGAACTATGTTAATCAAAGTATACTTAATTTTTGATAGATAAGATTGGTTCAATCAATGCTTCCTTTTGTGTGTTGAATATTATGTTAGGCTACAGTTAATTGTCTTTTGTTTCCCAATATTTTGATTTTTTCAGGGACTACATTTTAGTGAAACCTGATATTCAGAGATTTCATATGATTTGTTTCATGTGGTTATACTATAATTCAACAGTAGATACCATACTATGTTAAATAAGTACTGTATATCTTTCAGTAACTTGTTTTGTTGTCAAATCTGTAGATTTAAGTTAATAATTCATATTTGGATATTTGGAAAATGAACATTATGTGCAATACTTTGGCAGATTTGATTGCTGCAAATATTTTGTACTGAGAATAGATGATCCTCTTGGCTCCTCTTGTTTGGAAAAAAAAGTCACAGCTGGTATATTATAATTTGGACACGTGAGAGTTGGTTAACTGTGGGCTGAATCTGAAATCTTTGTTATAGGAGAGTAGCAATGTAACATTATATCCTGCTTTGTCTTGATTGAAACTAAGAGATTTAATTAAATATGGAATATGGATACCGTGTAGTTTATGTTCTCTTAGCTTAGGTTATTATTACTACTGTAGACAGACATGTATACTGAAAAACATTTTGTTCACAGTTCACTTACCCTCTTTGTACAATTTCTCTAAGATTTGGATTGCAAATTGAAAAATAGGAAAGTCTAAACACAAATTATATAATAATTAAATTGTAATCATACATCAAAGTGTAAAGTTCCATATTAATATTTTGAAATGAATTGGTCAGTCAGCATCTCAGTTGTGGGTATTCTAAGATCTATTTTAATTTTCTAACTTTTTAGATCCTTGGAGGATTATTTTGGGATTCTAGTGTTTATTAGAACACATTCAGAGCCTTTTCTTTAGGGTTGCATGAGAAATAAAGCTAATATATTTTTGTACAGATAAATTACTGTACATGCTGCATTCTCAATATATGGTGTTTCTTGAAAAGTGTTCATAAATTCATTGAAAATGCAAACAGATAATTAGGAGGAAACAACTAATATCATTGCAGATTTTGTGTACTACTTATTCATAGTATTTCTGGAAACTATGGACTGAACCAAGGAATACTGAGAGGTGTTTAATGTGGGTCACATACTAAATTATATTTCCTTACCTCTGCTAAAGAGGCAAGGCTTCCAGAAGTTTGCATAAATATCTTTGACTTGATACAGATAGAAATGCACAACCCATATGAAATCACTCAATAAAAAGCAGCGTATTAAAAATATAGGGTAAATACAGAAAAAGCATCTGCGTGGACTTACTGTTCTGTGTCTATTTACTCCTTGCTTAAATATGTATTAATTCATGAAAATACAAAAAATATTAGTGAAGAGATAATTATACAGATTTTAAGACAACCTAAAATATGTTTGAGATTTTTTTTGTTTTTGGAATGCTCAGAATATTTAAATAAACAATACAGTTCAAATAGATTTACAAAAAAACTTTGAAAAAATGATACAAGATATTTTACTGTTGGTGTATTCCTCCAGTGTTGATTGCTAAAATAGAACCCTCATTTTGTAAGACCTATCAAAAATGCAATAATCAGAAGGATTATTCCTTTATATTTGGTGGCAATGCTGTAAAGCCTAATACTTCTAGGAGATAATTTATTTTGGAATAAAACACATTTTAAAGGTTGAATTCTCTTTCCTGTTAGCTATTTTTGTATTACTAAACCTTATATCTCTACTAGGTATACCAGGTTAGCTCTGTATATGATAATGATGCCTATATATTTTATGTCTATTACTGGAAATCACCCATAATTTCCTCTTTAGAAGAAGTGTTCAGTAAACTATGGGAGCATGCATCCTTGTCAAAAATAACTTCATACCTGAAAGAAGTTTGACACAGAATTTGTAACCATTTATGGATTATAATTCTATGCAATGACTTTATCATATCCAAAGTTTGGATCTCTTAACATGAGGCTTTAATATATTAAGTTCTGCTTGAATTGTTAAATAAAGATAGAATATTTAGATGACAGAAACTTTGTTAGTTCATTGTGATTATGATTCAGATTATACTGGCCACTTTAGTTAATCGGTATTGAATTTTAATAACGATTTTGAAATCTTGGATTAATAGAGGAAACTTAATTATATAGTACTGATCTGTGCTACCATGAAATTCTAATTTTGTTTGTTTGTTTATCCCACCTTTATTATTATTATTATTACAAATAACTCAACTTCCTCTTCCTATTTTCCCCACAACAGCAACCCTGTGAGGTGGGTTGGGCTGAAAGAGAGTGACTGGTTCAAAATCACGCAGCTGGCTTTCATGGCTGAGGCGGGACTTGAACTCAAGCTCTCCCGCTTTCTACCCAGATGCCTTTATCATTAGATCAAACTAGGCAGCTTGTAAATCTCTTTTCTATTCTCTTTGCATTTTTTAATTTGTTTCCTGTTGGCGGTATTTTTAAATAGCTACTAAAACAAATAAACAAACTATTACTACTATTACATTTCTTTCAGTGAAAACAAACTTTTTTTTCAGCTACCTAGATTCCAGAACCCCATCAATTGAATTATAAACTAAACAGAGTTCTTTATATCTGATGAGATATATTTCCATCTGCAACAGCTAGGTATGACCATATTCTATACTAGCTGAAATAGAAGTTGCTATCTTAAGAAGCGGCCTCTTGTAAAACACGTTGTTGTTATATCATCTGGAAATGACCAGAACACTGAAATCTAGAAAAATATTCAGTTTGTATAAGTTATTCCATGCTATTGATCACAGAAGGGCAAGGGCGAAAGGAGAACTGCATCTATTGGTAAATCACTGGATGGTTTTTAAAAGACCAATATGCTCCCAATTGGTTCAATAAAGATGCAGCAAAATGATCTCCTGTTTTAACTGTTGCTGAAGTTACCATGTATGGAGTTTTGCAAAAGGATTGTAACATTTAGCTTGTAGTAAAAGAACAAATAGTCTTTATCTTTTCCACAACGGTCTAGTAGCAGATTTCAGGATTCTTTTTACCATACGTGATTCTTATTTAAACTTTTAAATCAAAAGTAATGTTCTGGCTTGGTAGTAATCCTAACACCAATTTAATTTATCTTGCAATAATGCTAATGATAATGCTATGATATTGCTTAGCACTTATACTTAGCACTTATCCTGAGAGGTTATGGAACCCTGTTGCATTTCTCAAAATATAAGGAGATGAATAGTAGTCCTATAGGAGCTCTTTCTACAGCAACTCGAGGGCTCTTCCCTATATCTTTAGTTATGAGGAAGAACAATGGGAGGAAAGTGGAAAACCATTGCTTCAGCAGATAAGAGCAGGAAAGCATCTGCTGCTATCATTGGGAATGGTAGAAATACTGTCCAGAAAGTTTTGAGGTAAGGGAAGGAATCACCATGGTGGTACATGGTGAAGGATCTGCATTGGGATGGGGGGGCATTAAAGAAAGAGCGGTGAAGAATCCCTTTTTCTGTTTCTAGCTCCTCTGACAGTAAGCATAGAGCAAAGGGTAGACCAGTGGTGGCGAACCTATGGCATGGGTGCCGGAGGCGGCACTCAGAGCCCTCTCTGTGGGCACTCATGCCGCCGCCGTGTGCAAAAAAAAAAAAAAAGGCTCAATCAATCAATTTCAACTTCTCGCAGGAAAAAAAAAGATCTTGCAAAGTTGGAATTGATTGATTGAACTTTTTAGTCCCACCCAGTCTGCTGTTACCACCACAGCCACGCCCAGCCAATGGGCCACACCCAGCCAATGGGTCACACCCACCCGGCACCCGACAACGCATAAGTGGGTTTGGGGTTGCAGTTTGGGCACTCGGTTCGCCATCACTGGGGTAGACGGAGGCTGTGAAAGTCAGTATTACTAGAGAAGAAATGTTGCTCTTCTCTCGATAGCCAAAGGAGGAATGGCCAAGGAACTACATGTGGCCTGATGAGAGGAGCAGTCTAGCAGTAAGCCAGTTGGAGCCCTGTAGGTCACTCATCTCCCCCAAGCCTCTTGTCCATGTGAATCAGAACCTTGGGACAGAGGAAGGTTTCTACAGGAAAACATTTGGAGCAACCTGGGCCTAAAGTGGAGGCTCTGGTATGAAAATATGTAAATAGGCTACCTCTAAGACAAGGCACGGGGGGAGTATGTATGCGAACTCTCAGGAATAGAAATACTCAGATGTTTTAACTTCATTCCCAACCCTCAGGTTTTATCCAGAAGAATAAACTGTATAATATTATCATTTATTGTTATATTGCATTCTATTTATCAATGTTTGGATGCTCTGCATTACCTAGAGTTCTAGTTGATTGAAACCATAAGTAAATAAATAGGATACCAGAGGCTACTATCAAAAGAAATTGGGAATGAGGACAGTGTCCAACTTTTCCTGTCATTTTGTCAGCACGTAAGCAAAGGAAGACGTTTTTATGGGCAAATAGTCTTGAAACTAGACTGCTGCTTCTATGCTTGAGTTGATTTCTGCTGCATCAAACTACTCAATATGGAACTAGATAGTATCTGGGGCCTGTTATGTCTTGTTTAAGAGAGTCTGTGGGAAAATCACCATAACTGTCAGGTCAGTGGGAACACAGACTACTAGGACTAAATTAGACATGTCTTGAGAGTTTTTGATATAATAATAGTTTAAATAAATTTATCTATTTAGTTTTAAATAGAAAAGAGATACAAATATATAAAATACATATCATAAACCTATTCTTGTTATTTTTTCAGTTCCCATATACTAGCAGTTATCAAAACAGCTTTGGCATTTAACTACATGATTTTTTGTCATTGCTATGATAGAATAGTGAAGAAATTAAAATTAAGTAACTTTTCATTTCTTTTAAAATGTCAATATTTTAATCAAGTGCATTAATCAAATCAGATAGATATTGAAATAATTTTATAAATTTGCTGGGCATCAGTTACAGATAGTTCTCATCTTACAACCAGAGTTTCCATTGCTAAGCAAGGCAGTTGATAAATGAATCATGATTTTGTAATCTTTTTTGTCAAAATTGTTAAGCAAATCATTGAAGTTGTTAAGTAAATCACACAGCCATTAAGCAAATCTGAGTTTCCCCATTAACTTTGCTGGTCAAAAGCCAGTTAGGTAGGTTGTGTTCTGTTCGCAACGCAGACATGAAGACGAGGCAGTTGGTGCAAAAGATGATCTTTATTGTGTACATGCACTGAACAGAAGCATGTAGATAGGTTGAACAGAACTAACACAGAATCAAGCACTAACAACAACAACAACCTGGCCACACTGGCCACTCCTTATATTCCCTAGCAAGGGAATGCTCAGCCAATCGATGCAGGCTATTCTCCCGCCTCGCGCATGCACACGAGGCTGGAGACAGCCTGCCTGGGTCCCGGGCAGACATGTGGTCTGTCCGGGTCTCTGCAACGGTCCCGGGCAGACATGTGGTCTGTCCGAGTCTCTGCAACTTGTTTCCAGTCTTCCTGGGCCTTGCTGAATGACTCAGCAAGGCCCAGCCTCTCTGCAGACTTTCTGAGCCTTGCTGAATGACTTCAGCAAGGCCCAGTACATAACAGGTTGCAAATGGTGATTCTGGGAGGCTGCAACTGTTGTGAATACATGCCAGTTGCCAAGTCTCAAATTTTGATCATATGATCTCGAGAGGTGGTGCAACAGTCGTTAATGTGAGATTAGTCATAAGTCTTTTTTCAGTGCCGTTGTAAGTTCAAACAGTCACTAAATTAATGGTTGTAAGTTGAGGACTACCTGTACATTATTTCTGACAAATCAAGAGTTAATTATTTTGACATTACAAAATCTTTGATGTAATTTCAAATTGCTCTTACTTGTTTCTGTTACCTGGTTTTGCAGAGTGCTTGTTTGGTCTGCTGAGTGCTTTTAGATTGTTTTTTAATTTAGGACAATTTTATGAACTCATTTTAAATTAAGAAAATTTTATATATTGAAAATCTGTGGAAGTTTTATTACTTATGCATTAATATAAATGTTTTATTTCTCTTTTTTCTTTCATCTCTTTCCTAATTCGTGGGCAGAAGAAAACTGAGTTGAAATAGAAGAAAATACAGAATTGGCAGGTAAAAATTATATCTCCTCCGCCACCTTCCTTACTTAATATACAGTACTTAAAATACTTTGACTTCTTAACCACAGGAATTATATGACAATTAATTTTGCATTTGCTTTTTTACTTCATGGATCTAGTAATCCCGATCTCCTTCAAAAATATGGCAAGACTATGGCATTTCATTTGTGGAAAGCTTTTTAAAACATTCTATAGAATACATTCAGATAGGTTCAAAGGCAAATTCTGTAGCTGCAATGGCCATTATGGAAGAATTTTCAGAAATTATTTTTTTCATACCATCTGCCAACCTCCAAGCATAAAAAGTATATTTCAACTATTACAGAGAATAGAAAACCTGTGCATGGTTCAGTTAAATCTCCCCCATTTAAAATTCTACATCAAAGACTGGGTTAAACTGGAGGTGATCTAACATTCTTCTTTAGACTAGCTTACTGAATCTCTGTATTTATGTCCCAAAGTGACTACAGCACACATAGGAATTAAGTACCAAGGCTCACAGAAATGACCTGAGGATTCTGGGAGACTTTGTTTAGAGACTGAATCCTAGATAAACATAATTGCATGTAGAATTGGATTATACTTAGATGTACAGTCATGAAATTAATGGTGATTAAGTTTTTAGAGTTTCCGGCTGTTAATTACTGTTTTCTTTCAGTTTGTTTTGGTTTTAATGGCCTCTTCATATTATCTTGAAGATATTGTATAAAATCATTGTAAAAACAGAACTTTAAGAATGTAAGTTTAAATTTAGATAAAACCCATTCATAACATGTTTTGTTCAAATAGAGCAAATAATAGTAAATATGTATTTTCTTATCAGCAGGTGTAACGCTGAGCAGCCATGGCTGCTCAATCATTGGACTCCCCTCTCAATCCAAGCTGTAAAATTATGACATTTCAACCAACAATGGACGAATTCAAGGATTTTAACAAGTACTTGGCCTATATGGAATCAAAAGGTGCTCATCGTGCTGGTTTGGCAAAGGTATTTTTTAAAAAAAATATTGTACATGGAGAAATGTTACTACATTACAGGTAGTCCTTGACTTGCAACAGTTTGTTTAGTCACCACTTGAAATTACAACGGCACTGAAAAAATAGTGATTAATGACCAGTTTTCACACTTATGACCATTGCAGCATCCCCATGGTCACGCGAACAAAATTTGGATGCTTGGCATTCGACTGTGGTGGCATAGTGGTTAGAATGCAGTATTGCAGGTTAACTTTGCCCACTGCCAAGAGTTTAATCCTGACCAGTTCAAGGTTGACTCAGCCTTCCATCCTTCTGAGGATGGTAAAATGAGAACCCAGATTGTTGGGGACAATATGTTGACTCTGTAAACCGCTTAGAGCAGTGATGGCGAACCTTTTAGAGACCGAGTGCCCAAACTGCAACCCAAAACCCACTTATTTATTGCAAAGTGCCAGGGTTGCATCAGCATTGTGGTGCCCTCAGGGAGGGCGGGGGGGCATGGCCCACTGGATGGACATGGCTGCAGTGGTCACAGCAGACTGGGTGAGTGTGGCCGGGGCCAGTCCCTCGCCATCTCCGGGGGGCCAATGCCGCTTGCTCGCTCACTTCCTGTCCTGTCGCTTCCAAACGCCACGTGCTTGCTACTCTGGTGAACTGCTGGGGCAACGGCGCGCGTGCCCACAGAGAGGGCTCTGAGTGCCGCCTCTGGCACGCGTGCCATAGGTTCGCCACCACTGGCTTAGAGAGTGCTGTAAAGTACTATGAAGCAATATATAAGTGTAAATGCTATTGTTGTTGCTATTGCTATGACTGTTGCAGTGTCCTGGGATCATGTGATCATCTTTTGTGACCTTCTGACAAAGTCAGTGGGGAAGCCAGATTTACTTAACAACTGTGTTACTAACTTAACAATTTCAGTGATTCACTTAACAACTGTGGCAAGAAAGGTTGTAAAATAGAGCAAGACTCACTTAACAGTTGTCTTGCTTAGCAACATAAATTTTGGGCTCAGTTGTGGTCGTAAATCGAGGACTATCTGTTTTCACATCTTAAAAGCTTCTGCTAAATGTTTATATAATACTATACTTACCTAGCAGTTCTATTTTTTAATACAATAACCCACTACCAATATCTTGTTATTTATTAGGTCTCATAGCAATGTATTAGAATAATCCAACCAGTATTATGTGTTTGTCTAGCAAACGTATTGGATCCATAAAAAGCCCAGATAATAAGTCTGATCCTTAAGAAGGGATGCAACCAGTTCCAAATGGCCTCTGGAATCAGTATCAGTTCCATTTTGTTTTTATTTAGTTTCAGATTTTCGCCCATGTTTATTCTTTTGCATTGTGGAAATACTCATAGGTTCTGCTGAGATCTAATCCCAAAATCACAAGAAAGAAGTGCATCGGATTTCTTTTTCTTAGTAGCTGACTATAGATATAAATTGAGCAGGACACTTGGATAATTCTCAAGCAGAAATTTCTTGGTACTATTTTCTGTTAGTTCTCAGAGTGGTATGAATAGAATCATTACAAAGCGGAGACTTCCCCAACGTTTCCAAACTCTCCAGCAATATACAAGGAGATTCAAAAGTGTCAAAATTTGCATTATCCCATTTATCTCCAAACATATATAATTTATCTGAGTTACCATGACAGTCTTCATGTCCTATTTAAATCTAAATCCAGACTGGAAAGGAACAAGTCAAGCCATTTCATATGAACGCTTCTGGAACTATAGTGCTAGTTTTTTTCCTCACCAGCGTGACCATATTAGACACTTATGCTTGCTCAAATTGGTTGGAAGCAAAGGTGATCTCTGATGCCTCATTTAAGGGGATGAGAAACAGCCTGCAAGAAGGAAGTATTATTTGTCTGAACATTTGGAAGATGGAATCATACTTGTAATAGCCTAAACATATTTAAGAATCTTACTGGCTTCTTCAAGAGACAGTGTAAAAATGACTGAAACAAATATTATTAGATAGTGTACTGGACACCTTAGCACAGTGCTGCTTAAAGTAATTACAAACCCACTATGAATCCAGGTAATTTGAATAATACCGGAACTGTTCATAATGATATACAAATGGAATCTGAACTTTGTCAGATCTATTAAACGTATCCACAACCTAAAGAGCTTCTTGGATGTTGTCCGTATCCTGTTGTGTTCTGTCATTGCTGTAGCATAGGTCTTATGATTATGCCTCTGTTATGCTTGACTTTCTCTTGGATTATAGTATGTTATCTTCTCTTTTGCTTCAATGCTTGCAACTATATATCATGATGTTGTATGTATTCCAACATGGAGTAAGCATGCTTAGGAGACACTATATCTTATAAGATATTGGTGTTTCATGTATCAAGGCCTGCCCCTACTTTTGAGCAAACATTCTCTAGTGGGGGCAGTCATTAAGAACACCCATCAGTCACAGTGCCATAGAAATGGGACTTGGAGGGAATTGACTGTATTTGAACCATTTGGACAGGCAGATGATAGCAGCAGAAGAAAGTTCCTCACTAGCCAGATTTGGAGCCATATTGGGACAATCAGAACTTTGAACTTTACTTGGATGTCAACTGGGAAAAAAAATGCAATTCTCAAAACAGAAGGGTCACCTGAGTAGTCGACATCCATCCATCGTGGCCTAGGCCGCTGCATTCTGTATCACCTATAGCTTACAGATATTATTCAAGGGCAGTCCCATGTGTATCATATTAACCATTGAAATCGGAAGTAACTGGAACATGAGTGACTATGAACAGGGCATCGTGATCGAGGAAAGGTCTCAATTAGCACATAAAATCTAGCTGTTCAAAAGCTTTCTAGCCACAGATGCCACTTGTTCCTCAAGGAGGAGTTGTGAATTTAGAAAAGCTTCCAAATTATGCAAGGCTACAAACCAAAAGCCACTCCCTCTCAGAGGTATTTAGTTAAAATCTGTTTCTATCCATCCATACATGACAGTCTCTAGTCAATGAGTCAGCACTTCCATCATCTGTGTGGCCTGCAGATGAGATGTATAACTGTGTATCATTAACATACTGATGATACCAAATCTCATGCTGGCAGATGATATCACCTAGTGGCTTCATGTAGATATTAAAAGGGACTGGAAAGAAGAGAGAGTTGTCTTCACAAAATAAAGATACCCATTTGGGTTTCTCTTCTCCAACCACCATTGATTGGGCTTGAACCAATAGGAAAGCGAACCACTATAAAACAATGCCTTCCTCCCCAATCTCTTTGAAGCAGTCAAGAAGAATACAAAGGTTGATTATACTCGAAAGCTGCCAAGAGATCAAGGAGGATTCAGAAGATTGCACTCACCTAATGATCCCAGTCCCTCCAAATGCCATCTACAAGCAGGAGCAATGTGGTTTTCATGCCACATCCAGGTCTGACTCCTGAATAACAAGGATCCAAATAATCTACTTCCTCTAGCATGTTTTGCAGTATACAGCCACTATTTTCTCCACAACCTTCACCCCCCCCCGAAAAAGGGAAATTAGTTGCATCAAGTTAGGCTTCTTGAGCAAGGAGTGCATCACTGTAAACATAAATTAGTTTCATCAGCATAAATCAGTTTCTTCAAATCAACTGGCATCCAGTCAATTGAGTATTAATTTTACTGCAATAATGAAAAATAACTGGCACCTATTCTAAATTTTTGATAGTTGCTTGCCTATGGGCATCTATAATAGGAACCATGTCAAGCAATTGCAGAAAAAACAAAAACAAATCTACTTGGTTGCCTGGTAAATATATTTAGAAACATTTGTTGCATGCTGTTGGAAACCACCAGATTAAAACCCAAATAAAATCTTACAGTTGGTGCATAGACATACCTGTAAACAGATAAATAATGCTTTTTCAAAAAGTAATATTCTCATATTGAGTTTATTCTTGATTCTTTGTAACATACAAGTTTTACTCTTGCTGCATAGAATGTGGTACTGCTACAAATGATGGTAATACATGCAAAATGCAATGACATAAAGTAATGGATTCATTATATATTTTAATATCTATAGGGAACTTAATGCTGAACTTTATTCAGCATTATTCTCCTGAATTGACTCTCAGGGAGCCATTGAGAATTACCAACAAGCAGTCTTGCTTATTCAGGCCACTGTTTCCGGCAATAATTGTTTATTTTAAAATACAGCCTTAAATAAAGAAATAGTATGGACCTAAACATTATTCACCTTTATGTCAGTGCATAATAAACTGTTCACAAATATTGCTATATTAACAACTTGGTTAATATTATGGGGATATAATATATCTTTACATAAAAACTTTGAGGTAATCTTCCTAGGTTTACTTATACAGACCCTCCCAATGTAACATTTTGCTCTTCATTGTTTACAACTAAATTTCTGTCCTTCTAAATTTCTAGATAATTCCTCCTAAGGAATGGAAGCCAAGAAAAAGTTACGATGATATTGATGATCTGATGATTCCAGCTCCTATTCAACAGATGGTAACTGGTCAATCAGGTCTCTTCACTCAATACAACATTCAAAAAAAGCCAATGACTGTGAAAGAATTTAGGCAACTTGCTAATAGTGACAAGTAGGTATATTCATTCCATACTTTGTTTCATAAAGGTGCACAATCTGCACAATTTAAATTATATTTAATTAACCACATTCGTTGTTAATTACATTTAAATTCAGTCATATTTTTCTGCTATCTTGGCCTCATTTATTTTATGGTGAGCAACCACTCCATAGAGGCAAAATAGGGCACTTAGCTGGAAAAAAATGTTCTGTTTGGGACCTGTATATCTGTCCTCTGGTGCATTCAGACCTTTTATCCTTGAAATTCAGAATAAATGATTTATTTATTGTTCCTTAGGATTTTTAGTATGTTTCTTGATTAGGAAAAATAAATGAATTGAGGTTTACTGCGTAGTTATCTAAGCAACGCATTCACAGTAAGAGAAAATTTACTAGGAATGACTCTGTGATAAGAAGGATGTGAGATGGATTTATTCATTTATCTTTCCATTCAGTTTATATTAATAGATTCCTTGTATTACTTCAGTATTTCTTTTTCATTTTGCATTTTATTCCAGTGGCTTAAAGCTATTTTTTCAAACTAGCATTGTTGATTTCCAGAATGTTAATTTTAGAAGATATTTTGTTCACCGGGGTGGCACAATGGCTCAGCAGTTAAGACACTGGGCTTCTTAGCTGGAAAGCTGACAGCCCAGGTTCGAGACCCGAACATCGTGTGACGGGGTGAACTCCTGTCCTCACCCTAGCTCTTGCCCACCTAGCAGTTTGAAAGCATGTAAATCCCAATAGATAAAATAGGTACACTTCAGTGGGAAGATAACAGTGCTCCGTGACATCATGCTGGCCACATAACCGCAGAAATGTCTTTGGATGGCTCTGGTTCAATGGCCTAGAAATGAAGATGAGCACTGCCCCCCCCCCCCCCCCAGTCGGCAATGACTAGCAGACTAAAATCCACAGGGACTCCTTTTACTTTTTTTTGTTCACATACTGTTTTTTAAAAATCAAAATACTTTACATCAGGAGTTCTCAAATGTGGTGCCATGATTTCGTAAAATAATGAACCTTCTCCTACAAATAAACCGTTGGATTGTCCAAGCAGAATGGAAATGAGGTCTTTTGTGGTCCTGCTGTGTTTGTATAAGCCAGAATTTCACATCCAAAGTAGGCTTTCCTTGGTGGCCTTTGTGTTCACCATAGTAGTTCCTGAAATAATCTCAACCTGCCCCAAATGTTGCCCAAGGCAACCCGACCAGGACTGAGGTGCTGTTACCTAATCTTAAGTTCCCACTTTTTCTAAGGCTTCTTTCTGGGGCAACATCTGGGTATATTGTCATCCTTTTATTTCTACAAGAGATAGAAGAGGCACCGCAGACCGATTGCCTGTGGATTCTCCAAGGTGTCCATCAAGAAAAAGAACAAGAAAAGAAGTTGATTGCTCTGGATGTTTGGCCATTTTGGGGAGCTGTTCTCTTTATTTCTGTTTCTTATAAGCTCAAAGGCTTCTGTTGGAAAGTTCTGACTGAACTATACTGTCCCTCCTTCCTTGCAACTCTAAGGAGACCTCACCTTCTACAACCTTTCCCCTTTCTCTGGCCCTGGATTATGACCTTCATTTACTTTGCAATGCCCCACTTGTACTCTTTCTGATTTGTCCATATTATTTCACTTTCATAGTCAGAAGTAAGCTTCTTTATTTGTGTCACATTTCACTCAGGTCAGACTCTTAGGGACAATTTCATTAACCCTAATAAAGTATTACTTGATTATATTGATTTCCTTTTGAGAGAGTTTGCTGTCAACCTAGCAATAAGATTGCACTTTTCTTCATCCATTTCTTGGAAATCTTTCTCCCCTTAAGCAATACATATGCAAGTGGTCTCTATTTTCCAATTTATTGTTGAGGAAGTCGCCTTAGCTAGAAGCTGTAACCTAAGAGAGACGTTTGCAACCGTCTTTTTTTTTTAAAGTGGAGAGATGCTGTACCTTGAAGTCTGCTTGTCATAGTACTTTAAAGCTAAAATCAATCTCCTCTTTACTGATGTCCAGTGTACCATATGTGCATTTTCAAGAAATTTATTTCAATTGTTGTGGTAGTCTGAGCATGTGGACAAGGTTCTTGCAGCTATAAACCAATCCTCTTATGTGTAACTAACAGTACTAATTGGAACTGAGGGTGGGCATTTGTAGCATTGTGTGTTAGAAATGTACCTACTGCCCTTAAATAGCAGTGATAATAGATGTTAAATTACTTGCATTCTCCTAAAGTAAGAAATCAACTAAACACTTCTTTATAAGGAAGATGGTACACACATTAAGAGAACTTGAAAAGAGGTATGAAGAGAGTGGCAGTTGACAATTAGACAAAGAGAAAAGGGGAATTAAAAATGATCTGCCTGAAAACAGTTTTACATAGGAAACTGAGGTGCTGGTCTATGTGTCACATGAGATCTTTCAAAGCCATCTGTGCGATGTGCAGTAGAGGCTGCTTCCCTGTGTCATGGTTCCAGCTCTCTGTTGATTGGTGCTTTATGGGAAGCATTCTCATACTGGAAAGCTCTTCATGATAGTACACGCTGATCCATGATCTGTTGGCAGCCCGGGGAGAAGATTCCTAAATATCCATTTCCAATTGTCAGCCAGAACTCGGGAAACTGAACCAAGTTCACTGGCAGAAAACAGTGAATATTTCTCTTCCTCTCAAGTGATCTAAATAAATTTTGCTGAGGAAAAAAAAAGATTACTGAAAAGACAAAAAACTCATTTCCTTCATCCTTTCATCAACTATGAGATCTAGGATTCTGGTACAGCACCTAATATTTCAATTAGTGTCCTTAAGAATGAAAAAGCTTCACAGCTATGTTGGCTTTTCATTTCATTTTTTCTTTAGTTTATGCAATTTTTGAAAAAGGACTGTTTGTTGTTAATTTTATATGCAACAGCAATAAAATGCATTCAGAACAAGGTGTAAAACATTAAATAACTTTTATTAGCTGGAAGATTGAGCTATTTCTTGTGTAAAATTGATACTAGCTGATAGAACAAGACTCAAAAATGTTTCAATTTTTCAAGAAGATTAATAGGTAGACACATATGCATGTGGACAAAATACATACAAACAGTGTTCTTTGTTAATCTAAGGTTTATTTAAAGGTTTCTTTAGTTATACAAGTAACAAAGTTTTTATGTATATAAATACTAACTCTTTGAAACCATTGTCTTTTTTACTTTTTTTGTTGCAGATATTGTACTCCAAGACATTTAGATTTTGAAGACTTAGAACGTAAATACTGGAAAAATTTAACTTTTGTGGCACCAATTTATGGAGCAGATATTAATGGAAGCATATATAATGAAGTAGGCACATTATTTGTATCCTCCTAAGTAGTCTGATGTTTTATTATTTTTTACTATGAATAAGAAATTGAATATAGCTATGGTTGATTTCTTTTGAGTGCAGATATATTTTATGAAATGAGCTTACAGCCTGTATTCTGCATTTAGACATTTTTAATGTAAAAAATAGCCACAAATGTATGATAAAAATGTTATTTAGCAATATCTGGCAAAAATTAAAGCTTTAATTGGGTCTTAGGCATTATCGTGTTTTCTTTCAAAGGAATAAGCTATAATCATTTCCATATGATTTCATATTTCAATAATCATCTATATATTGCATAAGTGGCAGATGTCTCTAAAATATTTTCCTTGTGCCTTCAAGTCACTCAAGACTCCCTGCGACTTTATGGGCAACTCCATGCAATTTTATTGGATGGCATAATTATGAGAAATTATGCCATCTAACAAAAAGTTGGCAGAAGAAAGTAATGGAAAAAAAAAAGAATAATGGAAAGCATATGGGAGATACTAGATTATGAACAGGTCTTTATGGATGTCTCAACAGAAGCGTTCACATTTCTCAGGTAAATGTAGCAGATTGATGGTCTAAATAGCCAGTTCCTTCTCAGAGTAACAAAGTGTGTTCTGACAGATATTCTAATCTGAAAAGCACTTTGGACTGGTTATTTCTTTATCAGCCACCAGATGGTAACCTTGCACAAGGATAGATTTCATTAGTATTATGTGCTCTTAACTGAAATCTCTTCTAAATTTAGAATCATGATCTCCCATATTTATTCACATTGGGGATTTTCATATATTCAGCAATGGTGAAGTACAAGCTGTTTAGAAATGAGGCAAGAGTAGGGAAGGAAACAGTTCATGGTGAGTTCATTCAACTCACAGGAAACCATATATGAATTGTGTTATCAAGAGTGAAAGCAATTCAGGTATCCTAATGGAAGTTACTTATTTTCTATAATATATGAAGACTGTTATTTTATGAAGCTTACATTTAAAAAAAAATGTGGCCACAATATATGTATTTTGGTGTTTATTTAGAGTTTTGGAGAAGGCTTTGACTTAGGGCAAATGGCAACCTCTGGAGTTAATCTCATGGTAATTAAAATGGTTGTGGTTCAACAAGTGATTTAAGCATAAGCAACATCTTTGTTTTATATTTTTGTTGAATAGACATTGAAAACATATTGGGAAGGACGTAGCTCAGAGATTTACCATATACATTCCATGCAAAAAAGAAAAATAATTTCAATCCATGACATTTCTAATTGGGTTCAGTAGAACTGAGGTGGTTTGATTTGTCATAAGAATCTTTATGTTCTCCAGCATGAGATGGAGAATCCACCAATGGGTTTAGACTATCTTCCTGCCCAATAAGACTAAGTCTGTCAGAGTTAATACGCCTCCTGCTGGGCTGATGCTCCCCAGACACGACTTAGTCTTCAGCCCAAACAGGACGCGTGTTGACTCTGAAGGCAGGTTGTATCATATCCATTGGTGAATTCTCCTCCTAACATCCCAAAACAAGCAAAAATACTCTCAGCCCGTAAATCGCCGATAAAACAGCTGAGCGTCGGGCTTTCCTTCTCTCTCCCGCTGAACAGCTGAGCGGCGGCCTCCGGGCCTGCTCGCGGGCCGATCGGCGCGCCCGCCGAAGGGAGAAGATTCAAATTTGAGCGGAGGCTGCAGGGGGGAGCAGAAGGGCACAGCCTAGGCTCGCGCAGCCCGCTCGTTGTCTCCCGGATCCCAGCGCTGCCGCGGAGCAGCTGCTTATCGCCCCGGCCGGAGGGCAGAGACTTAATTTCTCGCTGCCTGGAAGCAGCCGGCGGCGGGCAGATTCGCCGCGGCCGCCAAACAGCTGAGCGTCGGCTTGGAGCCACGCTCTTACGAATCCTCAGCCCGAGCATTGGAAGGGCACAAGGCCCTGGGAGCCTCAGCCGGGCCAGGAAAAAAGCTGTTTCTTGCACCTCTCCTGCACACAGTCCAGAGCCACGATCTGACAGCTCTAACGGACTGGAGTTTTGGCGCGCAAACAGCGGCCGCCATTTTGAGACGCATCGGCCTCACAGGGAAGGCCCAGTAACTGTCTGCCTTGATTCAGGGCCACAGACAGGCCAAAAAGCCTGCAAAAATAATAGAACTGCTATTGAGACTTGGGTCCAAAATCTGGTTAGACCCTCACGTCAGGCAAGCCACTACACTGTCTCAGCCACAGTCAATCTACAGCCATTTGGTGTCTGGACAGGGCGGCCATTACAGCCCAGTTAATTAGGGCCTCCACTGGCACGGCTAACCCAGATTCTGGTCGGCATCCGCCTTCCCAGGGCATCCCAAGCCCTAGCCTCAGTCAGGCAGACACTATTAGCGTGAGCTGGCACGCCTCTTGGCACCGCCGCCACCACCTAGGCTTCGTGTGCAGGCACAGTTCACTCTGGTGACAGCCGCCACCATAAGGAGAGGAGTGTGCAGGCACAGATCACTGAGGTGATAGCCGCCACTGATCGGCCAAAGTGCGTGCCGGCACTCGCCGATTGCGGTTCAACCGCTACTGAGAGATATCTTGAAAGACGCCCAGCCGCGCGCCACAGCGCCTTGGAAGGCATTGTCAGCCGCTTGGAGCCTTGAACGGGGGCGTAAGGGCGCTTAGGTGATCACAGCCCCGGAGCCTTGACGGCACGTCAGCCTCTGTTGCACCATTAACCTGGTGCTCGGCTCCTGCTCCTGATACACCAAGGCCACTGGCCACAGGCTATAATGGCTGACAACGCAGTTACTCAGTCTGCGCAGGGCGCACCCGGCACTCCCGCTTCAAACAAACGCAGGTCCTCCAAGCAGGAGGCAGCGGGAAAGATCAGGGCCAAGGCCATCTCTGCTAAGCGGACCTCTAAGGCTGCTGAAAAGGAGGCTAGCAGGAGACATACTGCACTTGAGAAGCAGTTCTCCAGAGCTCAGCAGCTAAATCAGGGGGAACAGGTACCCCTGGCCCCTCAGGAGAGCTCACTTGCTATCCCGCTGTTTGGCCCACCTGCTCCAGCAGCTCAGCAGGCCTGGTCTCCGCAGGGCCTACCAATACAGGGCACGGCTCTGTTTACAGACCGTGGGTTAAGCCCACAGGTATTGCCCCCCCCTGCAAGGGTTCACTCGGCTCCTGAGGCCACATTCACGCCCACAGCGGCGGGCCTCCGTCCCCCTGAGCCACAAGGGGTGGGGCCCGAACAGCTCCAGGCGTTACTCGCCCAGGCATATGCCCAGGGCATGGCCGCCTCCTCCTTGCAGAACCCTAGACCGGGGGCCACTGTTCCACTGCAATCACAGGAGGCAATGCCGGAGTATCCGGAGTCGGTTTATTCCGACTACTCCCCCCAAGATCGGGACTCAGGCCCCGAGGAATATGGGTCGGCGGGCTTCCAATTGTCGGAAGACGAGGAGTCGGCACCAGACCCCTCTCCTTTCGTTGGCCTTTTTGACCTGAGTCTGTTTAAATCGCTCCTGCTCAAGGCCACCACATCGGCTAACATTAGCCCAGAGCAGGAGGCACAGCCGTCTCCCTCCACGAGCCAAGACCCAAAGCCGCTCTTCTCCGAACCTACGGTTACGGAGAGGCACATCCCTTGCCCCCCATTTTTTCTAGACACCATCCGCAAACAATGGGGGAATCCAGGCACTCTCCCAGCACCAGGGGGAGCAGAGCGGAAACTGTGTACTGTTGCCCCGGTCCTGTCGGACCTCCTGGAGGTCCCAAAGGTGGACGCATCTCTAACTCCCATTCTTTCCTCCTCCACCGTGCCAGGTGATATGGCTGAGGCCTTGAGGGCGGAGGATAAGAAATCTGAATTCTCCTTGCGTAGGTCTCACCTAGCATCGGCATGGTCAGTGAAGGCGTCCACATCCACCTCCTTTTTCGCCAGGACATCCATCCTCTGGCTTAGGGAGCTCCAGGCCATGACCCCCCCGGACCAGGTTCGTGCACACCAGAATCTGGGTAAGTTGATAGCCGCGGCCGAGTACATGGCGGACACTTCACTTCATGCCGCCAGGTTCTCATCAAGGTCCATAGCCGCCAACATTGCGGCACGCAGACTTCTGTGGCTGAGACAATGGCGAGCGGATCTAAGGTCCAAGTGGCGCCTGGCATCCGCTCCCTACAGGGACGGACACCTCTTTGGAGAGGCACTAGATCCTTACCTCGTTGAAGGTAGGGACAAGCGCAAGGTGTTGTCCCACCTCGGCAGAAAGCCGGACAGACGATCCGCTCCATACCCGCGGAGGCCATCTTTCCGCCAGGGCTCGGGGACAGAGTGGTCTCCTTCGTCTCGCCCCTTTTTCCCCAGACCTGGACGACAGCCGGACCGTCCAGCTCCCAGACCTAGACAGCAGTTCCACAACAAGCGGCCCTTTCGAGGCGCGGGAGGCCGTCCCTTTCGAAGAAACAAATGACTTGAGGGCGGACCTCCCCATTGGGGGCAGACTTTCCGCATTTGTGCAGGAATGGGAAGCCACCATCACGGACACCTGGGTGCTCAACACCATCAGGCGGGGCCTTGTCCTAGAGTTCCAGTCCCGGCCACGGGACCGCTTCATCTCTTGTCCCATGCCAAGAAAGCCAGCCAAGTTGGAGCTTCTGACCGAGGCCATCCACCATTTGCTGGTAATCAGGGCCATCGAGCCGGTGCCGGCTGGCCAGACACATCGGGGATTCTATTCCATCCTCTTCGTGGTCCCAAAGCCTTCGGGGGGATGGAGAGCAATCCTCGATCTGAAAGGACTAAACTCGCATCTTGTCTACAAAAGATTCAAGATGCAGACTCTAAGGTCCATTCTGGCCAGCATCAGAAGGCACGATTACCTCGCTTCCATCGACCTCACAGAGGCGTATCTCCATGTCCCCATCTTTCCCGACCATCGGAGATTCCTCAGGTTCTGTTCCGGGTCCCACCACTACCAGTTCAGGGCCCTACCATTCGGACTATCGTCCGCCCCGAGGGTCTTCACAAAGATCCTGGCTGCACTGGTCGCCCACTTGAGATTGATCCCAATCCGGGTTCAATGCTACCTGGACGATATTCTCATACTGTCCTCCTCCCTTCAGCAGGCCCGATCAGACATAACCTTAACTGTCCGAACCCTTCAGACCCACGGCTTTTCAGTCAACTTCCAGAAGAGCCTAACAGAGCCCTCGCATCGCATCCTTCACCTGGGAGCGACTATAGACACCGAGCTCTGCATGGTCTACCTGTCCCCGGAACGCCGGGACAGTATTTGTTCCCTGATCAGACGGGTACGAAGGGGGCGGACAGTCACATTGGCCTTACTTTCCCAACTACTGGGCAAGATGGTCTCTTGCATGGGGATAGTACCTTGGTCCAGGCTACACTTCAGAACCCTCCAATGGTTCTTGCTACCCTACCAGAGGCAGGGCACCAGTGCATCCAATCTGAGGGTCAGGGTTACTTCCCAAATTTTGGACTCCTTCCGGTGGTGGATATCCCCAGCTATAACCAGGGGATCCTTATTCAAGGAACCGGACAGGCTCATCCTAACTACAGATGCCAGTCTGTTCGGTTGGGGAGCGCACCTAGGCTCTCACCTAGCACAGGGACGATGGGCACAGGCAGATCTCAGCCACAACATCAATTGGCTGGAGCTCAGGGCCATACATCTGGCGCTGTTACGCTTCAGCGACAAGGTGGCGGGACAACATGTCCTAGTGCTCACAGACAATGTGGCAGCAAAGGCCCATGTCAACAGACAGGGGGGCACCCGATCCAAGAGCCTTATGGCCGAGGCTCAGTCACTCGGTACTTGGGCAGAGACCAATCTCTCCTCCCTCAGGGCGGAGCACATATCGGGGGCAGCAAACCAACAGGCGGACTCACTGAGCCGGGCGACAGTGGACCACTCAGAGTGGCGCCTGCATCCCGACCTGTTTGGAGAAATCTCGGAGAGGTTCGGACTCCCGGTGTTGGACTTGTTCGCCTCACCGGCGAATACGCAGCTCCCGAGGTTCTTCTCCAGGTTCCAGTCTCCAGGGGCGGAGCGGACGGACGCGCTCCGCACCCCATGGCCCCAGGGGCTATTGTATGCCTTTCCCCCTCTCCCCCTGCTCCCGGCCCTAATCAGGAAGGTACTACTGGAGCGGGCGGAGGTAATAGTGGTGGCGCCACATTGGCCACGGCGACCGTGGTTTGCCGACCTAGTGGATCTTTCCATCTCCCCACAGTGGCAGATCCCTCCAGGACAGGTAGCTCTCAGCCAGGGGGCTCTACGGCACCCGGACCCACAGCGCCTCCAATTAGCCGTCTGGCATTTGAAAGGCAGTACCTAGCCCGAGAGTCGTGTTCTGCGGGCGTAATTGCCATGATTCAGGCCTCCAGACGCCCCTCCACTAACAGAATTTACGACTCCTCGTGGAAAAACTTCTGTGCTTGGTGTTCAAGGAATCACCTTGACCTATCGGCGATCACGATATCGAGTATCCTGGAGTATTTGCTCGAGGGACTCAACAAGGGCCTATCGCCCAATACCATCCGCCGGCAACTGGCGGCGTTATCCACAATGCTCACGTGTGACACGTTGACGCCCTTGGCTCAGCACCCCCTGGTGAGGTCATTTATCAAGGGCGCAATTAACACCAGGCCGCCCGTGGTTCATCGGTATCCCTCTTGGGACCTCCCACGGGTCTTGCAATCCCTCACTTCGTCACCGTTCGAGCCCATTAAAAACAGCTCTCTACAGTTCTTGTCAATGAAGGTGGCCTTTCTCGTTGCGGTCACATCGGCCAGACGCATCTCTGAACTAGCGGCCCTCTCGGTCAGAGAGGACCTATGCGTCTTTCACAGTGATAGGGTGGTCCTTCGACTGGATCCGACCTTTGTTCCAAAGGTGAACTCCTTGTTCCATAGGTCACAGGAGGTGGTCCTACCAGACTTTTGTCCCCGGCCGTCTCACGGCCTAGAACGTCAGTGGCACACATTGGACGTTAGAAGGGCGTTGAGCCACTATATCAAAAGGACTTCAGCCTTCCGCAAATCAGAAGCGCTCTTTGTCTCGTTCCAGCCTTCTTCCATGGGAGGGAAGGTCTCATCCTCTACAATAGGCAGGTGGATCAGGGCTTGCATTACCAGAGCGTATCAGTCCCAGTCTCTGTCATTGCCAGGGCGCATCACCGCTCATTCTACCCGCAGTGCCTCTACATCGGCGGCATGGGCAACGCAAGCACCCATTGGGGACATTTGCAGGGCGGCGACCTGGTCCTCGCCTACCCCGTTTGTGAGGCATTACAGGCTGGACAAATTCGCCTCGGCAGACGCATCCTTTGGCCGGAGGGTGCTCCAGCAGGTGGCGTCATCCAGTGGGACACAGGTCCTGGCCGATTCCCTCCCATAGGGACAGGACTGCTTTGGTATGTCCCATTGGTGGATTCTCCATCTCATGCTGGAGAAGGGGCGTTGTCTTACCTGAACGCCTTTTCTCAGCATGACGATGGAGAATCCACGCCCGTCCCCATCTAGGCCTACCAGGCCCTGTGTCAGGGGCACAAGAGAGTCAACACATCATACTGTCGTCAGCAGCTTCGCCTTCGTCGTGTCTGGGGAGCATCAGCCCAGCAGGAGGCGTATTAACTCTGACAGACTTAGTCTTATTGGGCAGGAAGATAGTCTAAACCCATTGGTGGATTCTCCATCGTCATGCTGAGAAAAGGCGTTCAGGTAAGACAACGCCCCATCTTTTCAACTTGGTTGAACTTGTATACTGTATACTTCAACTTGTAACGTAAAACAACCTTGCCAGTAAAGCAGAGGGTCAAGAAAGTCTTCCATAGAGTTTCATGTTAACCAATACCTTAGCCGACAGATTTTCAAATGTGTCTGTATAAAAGAAAGACCAGCTACTAAACATAAGAGAGCATTTGAAATACAACTGGAGACATAAAAAATAGCTCTTACAAATTTATTCTGGATTGCTTCTGAAGCTCTTAAGACACACATATGTACAGGCTGTGTGCCATAAGACTTGGGTTTAAAGAATTTTATTGTTGAAGGAACAAAGTTATTATTGCTGCAGCTAGCAAATAGGGCTGTATCATTGGACATCTTTTATTTGGTTCTTCTGTATTAGAGAAGATTACAAAATGGCTCCTCAATATTTGAAGAAACGTATTTATTCAGTACTGATATTGTTTGCTTCCAATTATGCTTTCAATTACTACATATTTTAGTAAATGCAACAACTTTAATTTTGGTATTATTAATGCCCCTGGGTTTGTTTTTTTTCCTTGTTGCGGTTGTTAGTGCCTGCAGACTCAACTGTAGGCCCAGCCAGGTCTAATATAAATATTTTTTTATTGGGAAAAAAAATGCAGTGTGAATGACTGATCTCTGCTGTTCTTTCTTTGCCTCTGATTTCTAATAAACGTTTACAAAATATATGGATATTGACACCATACAAGTATTTTTATTTTAAAGCTTGTGCTCTTGACCAGGTTTTGCAGTTACATATGTATTTAGGAGATGGCTTCAAAAAGTACATTAAACAGCCTGAATGACCTCTAACTTCTAATGCAAGGGCAGCATTTTATTAGAGGCTTATGGCATGTGGCCTACTCATAAATGCAAATAATAAAACACATATATTTTATCTTCCTTTTACTTTCCTATAATTGCAATAGTATACAATGTCCACTACAGTTGATTATGCTATGACTGTAGCTAATCCTGTGCAGTACTCATTACTAGGTGGTCATAGATTAGCAATTGCTTGTAGAAAATATGAGTCTCTTGGCCATGAAAGGTGTGTCAATGACAATTTAAATAAGGCCTTGCTTAAGTAACAAGTGATATAACTTTGGAATTATATATATTTACACTGCTTTTATTAAAAGCATTTTTATGCATTCTTCAGTCAAAAATAATTATTGATTGCTTTATATTTGAAGACTAAAATATTAATACATTCATATATATATATATTATATATATATATATAATATAATTCTTGTTAATACTTTAAATAATAATTACAGTTGTTTAGGGGATATATTATTTTAAAAATTTATTTTAATTCACCTTTTGCCCCTAACCTAGAAATCACCATTCAGGTTTATATCCTAAGAAAATCAATGGACAATTTAGATACCGCTAAGATCTCCAAAGTGATTCATGAGTATTATTCTTTTATGCTTGTTTTATATTAGATTTATTGGATCAACTTTATTCACATCTGCTTTTCAGGGTATAAATGAATGGAATATCGCTCATCTCAATACCATATTGGATGTTGTAGAAGAAGATTGTGGAGTCTCAATTGAGGGAGTCAACACTCCATATTTGTATTTTGGAATGTGGAAAACAACGTTTGCATGGCACACTGAAGATATGGATCTCTACAGTATTAATTATCTCCACTTTGGGGAACCCAAATCCTGGCAAGTTAACTCTTTTATGTGTGTGTGTGTGTGTGGGGGGGGAAGGAGACAGAGAGTGCAAAATGTTTTTTTGTTTTGGAAGATGAAAAAATATGAAAAGCTGCAATGTTAAGTCTATGGCTAAAAGCAGATATGGAAACATCTTGTCAGCAATTTGTAAATCAATTAGTGTTTCAGATTTGTGAGGAAAGAAGTATACTTAACTTTCAAATATCTATTTAAAAAAATACAGATTTATACTGTATGAATAAAATTTCCAGTGTTGTCTCTGGCATCTTTAAGGAAGATAATAGTTACAGTATACATTACAGAGTTATTGAATACACTAAGAAAAATATTGCAATATAAGGAATATGTTATTTTCAGGCCAAGACATATTACTTATTCGAAAATCTTTATTCTATTTCAAAGATTAGGTTAGAGTGATGGGAAAAAAGCGGAAAAAGGAAAGTAGAAGCGAAGTCAGCAGTGTTACACAAAATGCAGAGGAGTAAGAAATAGTAAGCCAAAGGTATTGAGGCATGAGAAAAAGATAAGAAATCATATCAAAATCTAATTTACACAAATCATTCATAATACCAACCTATACCATCCTGTCTTTGCAAATCATCTATGCTTCTATCGCAGCTAGAAGCGTATTCCAGCTAGCTTTCTTACCTAAAGTGGGACAAGAATTCACAGTCTCATGGTTTCTAGCCTGGTGCCTTAACCACGACATCAAACTCTCACTCTCTGTAATTTCATTCATATAATTTCATTATTTTATCATTTTTATTTTGATTAACTGTGCTGGAAGTTACAATTTATAGTGCAGGGAGTCCTTCAATTATAACTGCAATTTGGACCAGAATTGCCATTGCAATTGCCAGAATTGCCATAGACACAGGGAGGCTATCGAAAGAGGTGCATGCAAATACAGAGAGGCCAAGGAAAGGAAGGCATGGGGTATGTGTGAGTAAAGAGAGAAGGAGGGTGTGGTGCAAGTGAGCAATGAAAGGCCAGATGTGGGACAGACTTATCTGGGCAACTTGCAGTCTTCCCTCTTGGCTCCTTCATTGACTTTGCTTGTGGGAAGCCAGCATTGCAAATTATGTCAACATGGGAGGTTGCAACCAGTACTAACTGCAAGATGGTCGCCAAGCATTCAAATTTTGTTTACATGACTGTGGGGCTATTACAATGGCCAGAACTTTGAAAACAGTGTAAATCTCTTCATTCGGCACTGTTGTAACCTTGAATGGTTGCTGAATAAAAGGTTGTAACTTGAAGATTACCTGTAAGTCTTTCTCCTGGATATATAGTCCCATAATTGGTTTAAATAGGGCACAGTGGCTCAGTGGTTAAAGACGCTGAGCTTGTCAGCTGGAAAGCTGATATCCCAGGTTTGAGACCCAAGTCCCATGCAATGGGGTGAGGTCTCATTACTTGCCTCAGTTCCTGCTCACCTAATAGTTTGAAAGCATGCAACTGTGACTAGATAAATAGATAGCACTTCAGTGGGAAGGTAACAGCGTTCTGTGTGCCTTGGTGTATAGTCATGCTGGCCACATGACCATGGAAATATCTTCAGACAACGTGGCTCCCTCAGCTAAGAAATGGAGATGAGCACCACCCCTAGAGATGGATATGACTGGACAGGGGAAATCTTTACCTTTAATTGGTTTAAAAGGCAGAAGGAACATGTGTTAGAAAATAATATTACTGCCAATCTAGCTTCCAGCAAGGTTTAACAACAGGTCTTCTAATTTCAAAACAGGAAATGGCAGTGCGAGATGAGAAGTTCCTTTTAGATAGTGTGTCCTAAGCCTTTTAGCATTTTAATTAACATCTAGAATTGGGCTGAAAGATAAATAGATGTTATTTAGTCTCTTACAATCAAACTAATTCAATTTCTTTTGTTTAAGTTTTACATAAGCTGCAATCTCCCAGCATTTCCAAGGACAGACTGACAATGAATGCCTTATAATATTTCAACTAGGAAGTTATAAGAACATGAATTATTGTTATGAGACTGTCTTGGTGAACTAGTAAGCGAAGTAGTGCTAGAAATAGCATTCTGATTTTTTTCCTGAAATCATTCATAGCATTTCTGTTTTGTTGGAATTAAAACTCCGGTTCATTAACTCTCACCCAATTGTTGCTTCAGGTACTGATTCCGCTTCTATATATCTTTATCTGATTCTTATAGGGGATGAAAGAGAGATTGTTAGCATACCAATGGTATTTCACCCCCTTGTCATCTAGATAATAAATGAAATAGAATACAAGGGAGAACTCTTAAAGGCGTCAGGCTAGAAACCAGAAGACTATGAATTCTAGTTTTGCTTTAGGCATAAAACCAACTTGTGATCTAGGAAGTGGCAAACCAATTCAGAAATCTGCAAGGTGTCCAGACAATAGCCAGGAGTCAAAACTAATTTGAAGGCACACACATATAATACAATGTAGGTTTTTTAAAAAAATCTTTTTCTTTTCAAGTGTTTGTACATGTGCACTTATACATATGTGCATTTTTATTTATTGGTAATCTATATTTCAATAATAAAAATTATGAATATCAAATGATAACTTGAGTTTCTCCCCTATCATTTCTGCTATTATCTACTTATACTAATTTCTACATGTCATGGAATATGCATTTTTTAATTAATGAAAAATACTTTCTTGAAAGTAAAAATGAAAATGTCTGTAAATATACACTCAGAAATAGCATAATCTTATGCAAGATGAGATACAATCTGGGAATTTACAAAAGAAATGCAGCATGGTTATAAGCACATACATATTTGGACCAAAAAAATCCATGTAAGAATTGCACAAAATATTTAGCATCCTGTTTCTAGGATTTTCTAAAACACTTCATAACAATAAACCAATTTTAAACATAATACAATTACTTTCATTTAAATGAAACTTCTCTTGTACATATATTATATTCTGTCCGTACATTTTATTGGTTTACATGTGAGCTCCTAACAGTTTGGGACCTGAGTATTTGAGGAATATCCATTCTGAACACCAGTTACAGTTCTTTATCAGTTGAGATATGCTAGATGAGCAAGAACAACAACGCCTTTTAAGAAATGTTAGGTTAGGAAACTTCTTGATCTTTGTTCTGCCACTGCATTATTACCTATTTTTAGCACCTTTATGATGGAAGCTGATAAAGTGTATTTTATTTACTTGGCAGTTGCTTTTAGATTAGTTTTTGGTTCATGTTTTATTTATATTCATTATTTTATAACTGTAAATCAAATAAATATGTAAAAAAAATCTCTTGCAGTTAGCATCTGAATTTTATTTTAGAAAGAGGAATGTCATTAAAATATGAAACTAAATATTTTTGTGTTCTATATCACATATAGTCTATAGAGTATTTTAAAAAAATTCTAAAAGGTTAACTATATGTCTAAATTAATCTGTATTTTCCCCTTACATAAATTTTAGGTATGCTATTCCTCCAGAGCATGGAAAGCGACTTGAACGACTTGCTCAAGGTAGATCTGTTTGGTTTTAAAGACATCTTTCATACTATATTTAAAAGGCGAGGCAAGGCCTTGTGACTGCTGTTTTTTCATGTTTTCACATAAACGTGTAATTTTTAGGTAGAGGATGGGATTTTTAGTTCAACATGTTGGAATAGAACTCATTTTTGAATTAGTTAAGATTTTAGCAAGCTGTATTGTTTCAATTGAAGGTTTATAGTTTTTAATTCATATTGTTTCTTTATCTTTCATTTTTGTTCTTTTGATTAATTTTGTTTTGTTACAAATAGAATTTAGGAAAGAGATACATACTTGATTTTCATCCTGTGGTCTCCAACTACAAAGATTACAATAAAAAATTAAAAACAAGTGTTTTTTTAAAATTATGAAAATATCATAACAGCCTTGCAGCTATAATTTGCATAATCAGCAAAGGTTAATAAACTTGCAGAGTGAATAGATTTTAAGCTTAATTACATATTTATATTAAAAATGTAGCCCAGAATTGCAGCAACTAAAAAAAAGCTGTGAGGTGCAACAAAGTTGGACTGCTTAACAGATGCCTACTGAATTAATTGAATTTTCCTAAATAATTAAAATGCTAAAATAATGCAGTAAATGTGGTGAAGCATTGCAGGTTATCTAGGTCAAGCCAGTACTTGATACATAAAATTAAAGGAAGCCTAGGATTTTTTTCCATTATCTTGTCTGCCGATCATAATTATCACATTGCCTTTTATGCATGAATGCTTTCATCTTTGGAATTCATGAATACTTGATTGACTATGGCACCTACAAATATTTTATCTGAAAGACATTAGACTTACATCTAATAAATGCAGAAGTCTGATTTAGCTCTTTAGATTATTTTTCATTTATGTAGTTCTTTCCTTTTTGTATAGCTACAAATGTAATAAAATCTCAAGTGAGCTGTTACTTGCAATTTTGAAACTAGATGTTTCTCTGTAATACTGCTGAATACTTAAGATATTGACAGTAGCTTCCATAGTTATAAAATGCAAGGTAAAATAGAACAGATTATATTTTAGATGACAAATCTAAATGACAAATGACAAATGAAATGAAACCATATCGCAAAGCACATTTTAGAAAAGATTCCTGTTTAAAACTTTTTTTTTATGTTTAACAGACACAATCTTTAATGAGGTATGTATATGGGCAGAGAAAAATGGTTAATAAACTTTACTGAGGTATATTTGAATATAGTTCTTTATGCAGATCATTTGTCTTTGAATTAAGTTTTCACAGAGCTTCTTCATTTGTATTCAAATTATATATTAGAAATAAAAATAAATACACACAATTTCCCTATGCATTACTGTGAATATTGTAGCTTCAGATGCTGTCTTGTCAAAGTATGAGTCAAAAGTGGGTCACAATCCTTAGGAGGACAAGACAATGGAAGTTATAAGGGAGTGCCTTCAATACACCACCTCTGAAGCAGGCTTACCCTTTGGTATAAAAGTATGCGGAATGCAAAGCAATGAGATGTTTCCAGACCAGTGATGTTGAACCTATGTGTGTCAAAGGTGACACACCACAATTGTTTTGGATGACATGGCAGCATTCATAAACACTCAACAATATTCTCGAAAACACACCCTGTTCCCTTTGATTTTTGGAGGCTGCAGAGGCTGCGCAAGAATGGGCGTACTCTCGCACAGCTTCTGGAAGTTGCACGAGAATGGGGAGTATTTTCACATGGTTTTTGGAGGCTGCAGAGGCTGTGGAAGAGCATTCTCTGAAACTTCTTCAAGAAGAAAAGCCTCATGTGATCCAGAGCAGCTTTGGATAGACTGCAGGTGCTCTCAACAGAAAGAGAACGCCACCTGAAGATAAGCGTCATGCGGAAGATCTGGGGAACAGCTTCACCATTCCCCAAGATCCTGTGGCCCTGTGTTGAGTGCCCTATCAGGGTGATTTAGATGGGATGGGAGGGGAAAGATAGAGAATTGTTTCTCTTTTGTTCAAAGGGAGAAGCAGAGTTAGGCATTTTCTAATTTGTTGACATGTCGAGTCCAAAAGGTTTACCATCACTGTTGTAGACTGTGAAGTCTAAATGTTTTTTTTTTCCTTGGAGGCGGGCTATTATATTGTACATTAAACTCAGAAGAGGAATAATCATTCTTCGATGACACAAGATTCTTTCGTAAACTTATTTATTTAAAATATTCTGACCACCTGACTTGATTTTCACTCTGCAGAAGAAATTACTATGGAATGGAAGGAGGAGGGAGTTGTGAGGCTGAGTGGGTGGGGTGGGGGTGGGGGTGGGGGAGGGAAGTACAGGTAGCAGTACCAAGGAAAATACTGTAATTATGGGTGAGTGTGACAATTTACAGCCTGCCAATGTTTTGCAAGCTGCAACATTTTAATAGTAGTTTAAGAGAACCTTTCCTATTTTTTTCCTGAATTTGATGAGTGAAAATAATTGCCCTCACTAAAGGAGGAGGAGAGGAGAGGTAATAATAAAATAAATCAGATTTGCCATCCACTCTATTTAGAAATCAACAGAGTCAGGCATTGCCTGTATATGATTTCTCTCTCAAGAACTAATAATAAAGGTATTTCAGTGATGACATTTTTTAAAAATATAAAAATATGGTAACTGTGTCTGCAGGAACACTATTTGTATTCTGATTATAATGCAGAAATAAGTAAGTTCATTGTTCTAATTAAAATAGCCTTAAAAAATTTTTTTGTTATTGTCAATAAAACAAATTTTATTTTATAGCCTTGTCAGTTTATAGTATGGTTATACTTGATACACAGAGTAAGAATTATTAAAAGTAAATATTTGTTATTTCTTGCTCAACCCTAACCTCAATGAAATCCTTAGTTTTATTCATTGAGGGCAGGAGGGAAATGTATAAACTTATTTATCATGTCAGGGTCTTATGAAATTTCAGATTTTGAAAACTCCTACCCTAGTTTTAAGAACAGTATACTTCTTAAAGAGTACTTTAATTCTATGAAGAAAATACTGTTACAATGATGTGAAATTTAATTGATAAGGCAAGTTTAGCAGATCTGTAATACATCTTGAGAAAGGAGCAATATTTTACTGTACATAATTATTAATTAATAACTGGCATGTTTTTTGAGACCCAAGTATGTATTTTGAGCTACTTTTGAGGATTTACAATAGAGACTAGAAGCTGTTTCATTTGGTATACTTTGCTAGTCTTATTTTGCTCTACTGACATTAGAAAATTTGGGGCTAAACATAGGTTTTATTGTATTAAATTATAAAGAGTCTACATAATGTGTTATGTTGCCAAGTTAACGCAATATAGATTTATGGCCACTGAAATCAATGAACATAAATGTACCTAAATCTCCACTAGATTGTTATGGTTATTATGGTATTTTTTAAAATGAGGCTTTAGTAGGACTATTGTTTGCTACTCCTGGAACACAGCCATATGTTTGCTTATTGGCTTTACTGCCTAGTAATTGTCAGAATAATTTTTCAACATTTTCACAGTGCAATTTCCATACTTTAGAACATGTGTAGGTGTTGCCCATTGCTTTCCATTATATATGTTCTGACTTTGTTCAAGTATATGACTAGATGTGTATCTGACTCATTCTAGAAATGTTTTTTTTAATTTGTCATTCAATTTCTTTAATTTCCATTTTTGTTGTGATTTTTCCCTAAAGAGATTTCAGTTTGTTACTACAACTAATTTATTTCTGTCTCTTCTATTGCCTCTTTTAAAAGTGTTTTACTCAGTTTAATAGACTTCTTAGTATGATATATTGCAAGGGAAATTGGAATCTCATAAATCATGATATTTTTATTATGTTTAAATGATTACACTGGGAGAAATAAAGTATATGTTCTGAGGTCTATGGTTATTTATCTAAATTCTTTATCAATGGGTCTGTCAAAAATGGTGCAATATAAAACATAAAAATTGGAAAAAATTTGCTACATTCATTTTTTAATCCAAAAAATGAGATAGTGTATAGAAAATTAATTATTCCTCAATTTTAATAAAATTTGATCTAGTAATTAACATTCAAAGACACCAGAGAATTGGATCAAACTTCATTGGCAGTGCTGTGACATCTCTTTTGTTATCTTAATTTATGCATTGCTGAGATTGTTGATCTAAATACAAATCATTTATGTGGAAAGAATACTTTTGTATTACTCAAATTCTCTTAAGCATAAATACAAAGCATTTTATTCTACTCAAGCAGTAATATTTTACCAAATATCAAATAATATTTAGCATTGTGTAGGGGCCAATGTATCCTGCACATATTGTATTGAATTCTTACAATTATGCAGTATTAAAGAATAATTTTTCACATGGCATTTTAAGCTACATTAGTGGAGCCATAAAGTGGCTTGTTTTAATATGGGTGTGGCTTGTTTTAAAATTTCAGATATCATCTGTAATTCTTCTTAATAATGTTTTTAAATAGATGCACTGGCACAGGAAATAATGTCTCTAGTTAAAAATTTGCCTTTTCTTTATTTGTATGACCATATACAAGCTGCTATATCTCAAAACTAAGAAAAATAGCATAATCCTGTAAAATAAATCAATAGCACAAATTACTGAAATGATGACTGGATTGTACATTGCACTAAGTCACGGTATATTCATTTGTATTTTGTTGAATAAACTAAATTGGATTCATTCACACATCATGTTAAGGCAAACTTTCAGAGTTAAATCCAGGTTACATTATTTGGGCTAGAATTTGCTCTGCTCTAAAAAAACGGAGCAAAATATGAATTGATTTTCCAGTTACTCAGATAGTTGCTTACGTACGTTCTTTTATTTTCATTTATGGGTGTCATTGAAATCACAGTGCCATAAAATTAGTTTTGTTTTCTTTTGCTCTTGTTTGCGCATATTATATTGCATAAACTGGATATAGCTATCCAGTTGTCTGTGTGAAAAAGTCTCTGCATCCTTTTGGATGGTGCAAACATCAGTCAAGGATTTGGTGGTCCTAGACATGAAACATAACATGTCGCAAATAGTTTCACATCCCTTTGAACATTTTGAAGTTCCATTTTTGCAGAAAAGTTGAGAAAACTTTTGGATCAATTCTCGGACCATCCTAGCATCTTGTAATTTAAAATTTTGTTTCCAAGGAGCCTGAAGTTAATATTTTTTGTCACTTTTAAGAAATGCTCAGCTCCATCTAGTCACCCTTACTCCACCCCGAATAAAGGGATTAAAGGGTTGTAAAAAGAAAAAAATTGGGAGATGAATTAAGACTGCTCAATTATTTTTTAAATAAAAAATACCGAAGACTTTCCATAACATCATAAGTTGTATAGCAGAAATGTCTACCCAGTAATGGAAGAAAATAAATGCTACACAATACTATTAGCAGGAGACTAATCTCTCTATTTTCTGTACAAATGTATATTTCCATTTTGTTATTTTCTTTTTTTCATCTGGGAGTATATTTTTCCTATTATATTTTATTTGTCACTGACCTATTATTGTTTTAACCATATGGTTTTAACCATATACTTACATTCACATGTAACTCATGTAATAATATAGCCACTTAATTGCTCAATATTTCATAGGTAGTACTCTGTGCTTAAAATATTTTACTAGTACTATTTTTACTAATTGTCACTTTGTTTCTATTATTTGGGCTCTGTTTCTGTATTCACCTCATTGTGGTAAATTGTTGCATGTACTTTTATCCATGTTTTAGAAACATTCTAGGTTTTAGGCATTCTGCTGTTATTTTCCAGATAATTGTTTTCCCTTTCAGTCCTATGGCTTCTTGTGCTCTGTTCTTTTATTCTTTTAAGAAATTTAGGAAGCTTAATTTGCTGGTCAGTTACTGTAATAAAGAGAGCATTAGGAGAAAAAAATCTAAGTTATAAATATACCTAATTTCACCTCATTTAATTGTACTTTCCATTGGAATAAATAATTTGCACCTCATATAAATAATCACATATGTTGCTCAGCTAATGATCACTATCGCAAGAATGGCAGAAAGACTTCTATTTTCTCTTATATTTTCTTGACATTTAGTTATAACACTCCATACATATACTAAAATTGATCTAATTATATTCATGTCCGCTTACTGTAATCAAGCCTTGATACTTAAGATCTATTAACTAAAATGCAGGATCTAAAATTGAGATTTTGCACAGTCTCTAATTGGCTGTGTTCCTGAGACTGAAGATAGAAAAATGACTTCTGTGAGCGTGCTCTCTGACTATAGTTGTTCACAGAATGAAAACTATAAAATACTGCCCACCTACTAAGACATATCAAGCATATTGTATTTTCATATATATAATGTTGGAGATTATGGCATTTGTGCAAAAAATGATATTGGTGTTAAAAGTGTAACCAATTTAAAATATTCACAGAAGATTGGCTTTCAAAGCATGTATCTTGTATTGTATTTCCCTTCCTGCTGGGATGATATAGGATATAATTTTCCAGGGTCATTGTAAATATACATTCTAAACTGATGTGCTGGGCTTAATATACTGTGCATTACCTTACTCCAGTGGTTTTCCAATTTAAATTAACTTATGACCAGTCACCACATTTGTTCAGGCCCTGATTACAAATCCATAAAGAAGGTGATTTAAATAGTCTCTTCTTTCTTCATTGATTTTAATTTAAAATTTAATTTATTTAATGCAGCACAAACTTCTAGATTTTAAAAATGTGATGATGGGTTCATTTCAAGTTTATGGCTAGCAGACAGGTTTTCTTATTCCTGCTTTGAATTTATCAGTCTTCAGTACCAACTTTCCTAAAACATTGCACTATACAGGTTGGCATTTACTAGGCAATGAAATAAGTTTTTTTTTTTTTTGGAACAAATTTTATTATTTTTTCCATTTTTACATCAAGGTGCTTAGGAAACAACGTGGTGATGGGGTAATCAATTATCCAAAAACAAAGTCATACATGTATAGCTCAGGTTAACTCCTTAAAAATTCCCTCTCTATTTCCCTCAATTAATATAACATATTCAAATTAATATATTTCTGATAAAATTCAATCAATCAATAGGATTTATCAATAACATTTTACCTATACAAGTCCAAATCCTGTTTTTAAGCTTTACTAAATTCCAATTACCATATTCCAATTTAGCCTTAAATAAGCATATTGTTTACACTTCGGGTATCCCTAATTTTCCTCATTTCATAACATAATAATTATAATGTCTAAAATAAGCATCTTATTCCAAGAATTACATTCTTACATTTCCCAAATGTATTCTATTTCTTATTCAAATAAGTCCTCATTTACTAATACCATATCTTCCATTGTCACAATCCATTTCCTTGTTTTCATTCCATTACAAGGTGATTATCATACCTAAAATAAACATATTATTCCAAAAAATACATTCTTACTCTATTTCACGTATATATTCTATTTCTTATCCTAATAGCTCCTCATTTAAAACCTTTTTCATATTACAATTCCAAACTATAATCTAACAAATAATTTTCATCTCAGTTATAGATCTAAATCCTAAACATTAAATCAATCCATATGTCTAAAAAAACTTTAGTTTTCATCTTAGTTAGTATTAAATCAGTCAATATCTCTCAAAAACCTTTTTTACCCATTAAGTAAAGTTTTAAATCCCATTTTTAAATCTGACTCTGGCTTTCTTTTTGTGCCAGGCAGGTTTCCATAAGAGAGCCTCTATATCATCGAATCTCAATGTTTGGTTAGACATGTTTATCATCAATTCAGTCTGGTCATACTTCTCTTCTCCTTCTTCCACTGTCATCTGAGTAGCGTAATCAATTTTGTCCAATGTTATGATTGCTGGTTGGTTATCCAAGTTATCACAGTTCTCAATAGCTCGGATTTGCAGATCAATTCCTGTTGCTTTTGACGTTACAGGTGTTTTAATTAAAATCACTCTTTGGTCATCAAGATTCTCAGTGGATTGTACGTAGGATTGTGTAGTGTCCTCTTTGGTGTTGATTTGTTCCTCTTCTGTTGTTTTTTGACTTATAGAATAGTCAATTAGAGTCTGGAAATCAGTTTGAAGTTTTGGGACAAGGGCTTTCATTCTAGAGTTCACTTGCTCAGTAGCTTAAAAAAATCTTTCCAGTATAAGTTTATAGTTAAGTTGTGGATAAGGTTCCTCCATCTCATTATGTTGTACATGATGTTGAACACAGGCCTCTTTGATGTTGATCTGTTCCTCCTCTGCTATTCCTTGGTCTATAAGTTGATCGGTTAAAGTTTAAGGTTCAGTTTGTAGTTCTGGAATATCATCTTTAGTTTTCATCCTAAAGTTCATTTGCTCAGTAACTTCCAATATTTTTTCCAGTATGAGATTATAATTAAGCTATGGGTAGGGTTCCTCCATTTCAGTGGTGAAATAATCTTTTAGTCTTTTAGTGGAGGCTATGTTTAATAACAGTCAGCCACTATCCACCTCCACAATTTCTAGCAGTTAATTTCACCACCCAGCTGTTTCAAATTCTTTATCTTTTCCCTTTTATGATAATCTGAAGGTCAAACCCAGCCTCAAAATCAAAGAGAAAATGCAATTGCACTGTCAGCTTTTGCCACAAGATGTCCCCAGTAGGCTGTAAAATCTTTTCCCAGATACCAATAAAGTTTTATCCAGTTAAAAAAAGTAAAAAAAGTAGAAAAAAAACAATATTCTCCAGTTTAATAAGTAGATAGAATATTAAAATTCTATAGTAGGGATTTTTTCGGGACCCCAGAGTATCTAAGAATAGAAATAGTCATTAAAATTATTTTTTTTCCTTTTGTTTCCAAAGCTTGTTTTCCCAAGTGAGCAAACGCTGCTCTATCAAAGCAGGGAAATAATTCCAGGGGCTTTTCACAGGGAGATAGGGTAGAGAGAGGAAAGGAAGGGTCTCATCCGGATCTTCCATGGTGGTTCTTTACGCTTAGATGTTCTTCTGACTTTCGGCTGGAACGGCTAAGTGATCGGCCATGTTAATGGCCGATCTTTTCTCCGTCTGCCCTAAGGAGCTGCCTTGGACCGCGGAAGGAGCTGCCGCCCTTCCGCGGTCAGACGAGGGTCCTCCTCAACGGTGGTCGCCCCTCCAGGGCGACTTTCGACCCTATTTAGGGTCTACCGGCGGAGGGAAACCGGCCGGCAAAGAGACGATTCTGCACGACCGCCAGCGCCGCAATCCGGAACCAGAAGCGGCAATGAAATAAGGTTTGATGCACTTCGTATGAAACTCCTACAATTAGTACTTGGCTTTATTAAATGCTGATATTTTGACCATTCCTGCTTCTGTTTATGTGTCAGTATTATGTAAGTATTATGAGTCCCACCCATGGATCAGAGTACATCATGGGGATCTATAAAAAGCCCACCCTTTGATTTATTACATTGTGGAATGAGGTAAAATAGAAATATCTATGGAAAAAATGCGGCTGTTTACAGTGTGGAGGTTTTTGTATCTGCATGTAAAAGTTTGTACATGTGAAAGTTTCCATATAATCTCAAATCTTGCTAGTATAGAGTTTGGTAAAATAGAAATGAGTGCCTAACAGTGCATAGAGTCACGGATTGTCTTCTTGCTAGCCGGCCCACATCTTACATAATATTCTTGGTTGAAGTATTTTGTAACTTCTGGGAAAATGTGAAGGCCAAAGAAGATAGAACAAATGCTATTCTATAAAGCACAACATTCTTTATCAGGGGTTTCAGCTGTGCTATTAATAAATGGTCTAGGTACCTCTCTTATTTCACTATTCATTTAACAAATGGAGTGTGCTTTGGAATCATATTGTTAACTTCTTAGATATCAATTATTAAATATTTTGAGGTCCTTAGGCTAGTTGATTGGCAAGGAATATTTTGATAAATAAAAGGGTTTATAAAATAGTGATATTTATGTGAAGACTTAAATTAATGCATTCTAGAAGGTAAATATTAGCTGCTAACCAAGAAGGTTCCAAATGTGGATTGAGAAGATTAGGGTCACTTTATATTTTAGATAAATTGTAGTTATTCTAGGCAGGCAAGAAAATGAAATGCAAGCTTTGTATCAGAGCACTTTTTCTTTTTTACTTTTTTGTTTGGAAAATATTACCTAGTTTTAAAATAGAACTTTGCAGTTATTCTGAGGTACTTGGTTCTTGTAATTGAAAATTCTGTAAAGAAAACTGATGGAAAAAGGCAAGCTTTTGGAAAGTATAGGAATTTTTGTAAAGTAAGAAATTGTTTCATGGGTTTTAATGCAAGCTTTCTCCAGGAGGAAAATTTCCATTATTCACTTATTCTAGTAAGACAACTATATCACAAATGTCTTATTTCCCTGAGGAAGGTTTCAATTGAAATATGTTGGGCAATTTTACGTTTTATTAGTTGCATACCTTTTTCAGTAATATATTGAGGCTTGCCAATGTTTTTGTGTTCAAATAATTGTGTTATTCCCATTTTCTTACTTTCAACAGATGAAATTGTTCAACACAATTTGTAAGTGCCTTTTTAGTAAAGTTCTCACAGAATCCACTGTTTTTGTGGAAAGAGTTGCCCTCGTCTGATACAATCTCTGTGACAAAATTCATTAGTTTGATTTCTTGAAAGTTAGATATAAGAATTGCAGTTCTGTAGAACTCAACAATGCAATTATAGTATTTTCAAATTATCTGGAAAAGCTATCAGTTTTATATGTCAACAACCAAGATAATAAATTATTCAACAGTAATTGCTACTGTAAAATAATTCCTGTGAGATTGATATGTATGTTAATATAATTGCTAGGGGGAACTCTTTGAATGAGGGATTTAGTTTAAAAGCACCAATTATTGTTGATTATGTGTGTTCTCTTTTATTTCTCATTTTTGTTTAAAGGCAGAATGCTGTTTTTGAGAGGAGTTATTGTTCTATATATGAGTATGATTACAGATAAATTCAAATAATTTATTCACAGTATGTTGTTTATCAACTATGTCTTAATACAGTTCTTCATTTATTTTTGTTTTACTAGGATTTTTCCCAAGCAGTTCTCAAGGATGTGATGCTTTTCTACGCCATAAGATGACATTAATTTCTCCCTCAATATTGAAAAAATATGGAATTCCTTTTAATAAAGTGAGTTATTTATGTTTGGATCCTTATCCATTAGATCAAATAACGCATAGGAAATCACATTTATCTTTACACACATTCAATTTTACACAAACATATCTTGATGAAGAAATCATTATGTGCATATATTTGGTAAGAGTGAGGAAGGCATGAAATAAAACTTTATTTACTGAATACATATACCCCTAGATACATATTCCCTGCCTCCCTTTCTCTGGATTTTCATCCTACAAAAAAATTTCTAAATCAATCAGATTGGTGAACTAAGATTTGCATCGTCTTTTCATGAAAATTCCAACCTAAGTTGTATCTTATATTTTATTCAAAGAATGCAAAGCAACATATATGGTTGTCTTTTTTTAGGAGGAATAGACCTGACAATATAATTGTATGAGACCAGAACAAACATTTCAAAGACAATTATGGGTAATCTAATTGTCTTAAAATAGGGTATCATGTTATAGAAATCTTCAAAACTTAAACTGCTTTGGGGTAGAAGTGGAGATTGGTTGATGGGAATGTAATGGATTTTGCTTTTAATTACAGCCTTTAGCCTGTGCAGACAGATGCAAACTGACTGGATTTGGTGGTTCACTATGATCAGTTTGCAAAGCTTTTTGCTGACAAATCACAAACTATTTTTATTTGAATACTCATTTGAATATTTGTTAGATCAATATTAGTAGATACATCTTTGGCACCTGCTTGCCCATTTAAAATTATATATGTGTTTCAAATTTTGCAGTCTGTAAACATGGATAGGATTCTTGGCAATATAGGCCTAGCTACATGTGTACTTAGATCATCTGGATAAGAAATATACAAAATTAAATTAGATTCAACTTTACTCCTTTTGGGCACTAAGAAAGTTGTGATCAATTTACTGAATGATCTACTTTGGTATTTTGGGGGGTTCTGCTAGATTTTTAGTATATTTTCATTACTACCAAGCATGGCAAACTTCTGGATAACCTTTAGGAATGGGATTTAAAGGTATACTTTTACCGTGGCTTTAATTCTTTCTGTTAATGCTTCAAATATTGTACTGAGGGATTAATTAATTAATTTTATTTATTATTAAATTTATTTGCCACCTATCTCACCCATCATGGGACTACTCTGGGCAGCTTATTTTATTATTTTCCACTCTGTTTCTATATGATTTCTTATGGAGGTTTGGTGTCAGCAGTATGTGAATAATAGCCAACTCTATCCTTCCTATCTCATTTTAAAGAAATTCTTGGGATCTTGAAGAAGGGATTCCATAGGAACTAAAAACTGAAGTTGAATTCTAATCATACAGATGTTTTTTTCATTGGTAAATGTGATTTAGGAATTACCTTTGAGTGAACTAACATTTCCTTTGAAAACTCACTTCAGAGATCATTCTGGATCCAGTTGTGAATCTGGAATTCCAACTGTCAAGTGACCAGGCATTACTTTGTGTAACTGAGATTGGTGGGCAATTATAGCCATTGTTGGAGAATGCAGATCTGGGCACTTTGATCCATTCAAGTGGCTTTCAGACTGAGGCTAGACAGCCATTTGGGATGCTTAATCTGGATTCCTGCAGTAAGCATGCATTTATACTTGATGACCTAAATCAGGGGTCTTCAAACTTGGCTCTTTTATGACTTGTGGACTTCAACTCCCAGAATTCCTCAGCCAGTGTGCCTGGCTGAGGAATTCTGGGAGTTGAGGTCCACAAGTCATAAAAGGGCCAAATTTGAAGATCCCTGACCTAAATAGATCCTTCCAATTCTTCCAGTTCTGTGATTCTAGATATATCATGTATAGATTATTTCAGTGAATTTTTATTTAGAGCACTCTTTTGGAGACTTTTTAAAAATAAAAATTAATACAGAATGCTACAATCTGGAAAATACATTACTATTTTGTTGAAACTGTTTCATGAATTCCAGTTTGTTTCTGCCTATACTTCAAATTGCTTGTGTTGATATTTTTTTTAGCTCCAAATGATTTAGGACTAGAATATTTGAAGTATAACATTCTTCCATATGAAACTCTTTACCTGTTGGTAGCATCATCAGATTTTTTTTATATATTATAAGCTGTTTGTTTGTGATTATGAAAAGCTCTTTTTCCATTATTGTGACTAGGAATTGAAATGAAATGTTCATTTCCAGAAAGCCCCATCTCATTTCCTTATCCATAAATTTCCAGAAATTAGTGGATCTTTCTTTTTAAAAGTGCCATCAATATATAAACGTATTACTCTTTTTATCAAATTGCTTCTATTGCACAATGTAATTTCTGTCTGCTGTTTTATGGTTTTATATTTATTGTATTGTAAGCCATTTGCATTAGGTGGGATAGGAATGTTTTAAGTAAGTAAACAATGGCATGGCAGACAAATAGATTATTCCAGACTTCTCCAGTATGGACGACCATTTTAAATTGGAGAGGTGGAAGTTGTAGTCCCAGGTGTCTGGCAGACATTGCACTTGGCTCTCTTAGGAACTCTTAGGTATTTACAATTGCTGTAGGAATGCTTGGGATAAAGATAAAATATTAAAATATTTGATCTGCTATTTTTCCAAAATACAACATAGATGCATAAATATATAATATAGAAGTAAGATTGGGTGTCCTGTTGAATGCAAACTCTGTAGCAGCCTCTAAAAAGAGAGAGGTATCTCAATATAAAGGAAGGAACATAAATAAGAAAACGTAAATCTTTCCTTAGGTTTGAAAATAATATAATATAAGACTACTGCAAAAACATAATGGTTTCTGTTTCATTCCCTGCCTTATAGTTTGTAGTCTTGGAGAGGTAGTTGAAAACATTTTAAAAAATGACTAAGTCTAATTGTAGAAGAGCTGCAATTTTCTTACAATAGGTATATGAGGATCAAAGCCAGAAAATGTAGAAACGGAGCCTCAAATCAGCCAAGAATGTTATCAAAACACAATATAGGTTTCTTCCATATGTAGGAACAAGAAATGAGTCGCAAGAGGTTTGTTACCATGTGTTGGTGGCAAAAAGAAACGTAAGATTTGAAACTGCAGGCCACTGTAAATAGAAAGCTTGATGGTTCAAATCTGCAGTAGCTATTGTTATTAGGGGCTTCTTTTATCTACAGTAAATCAGCTTATATATCCAAACTAAGTCTGTTGCTCCTGAGTATGCATTTGAGTTTGTAAAGAAGAATTAATTGCTAAATTGAGGACAATGATCTAACAGAGGTAACATCTATTTAGAATGTCTTCGGCTTCTTTTTATGCAGGATACCTCTATGCTATTTAGAGATGTGAAATCAATAATTAAAGAATTACATCCAAACAAATTTAGATACTATATATTTGTTCATTGTAAGTATAAAATCACTAAACAGAATCAGTATTTCAGCACTGTTTGATGATGTGCCATCAAATTGGTGTCGACTCTTAGTGACCACATAGATTTTCTCTATGACAATCTCCCTAACTTCGTCTTTCAGGTCTTTCAACGGTGTACTGATTGCCATTGTAACTGAGTCCTTATTCACCTTTCTGCTGGTCATGCTCTTCTATTTCTTCTTACCTTTTCTAGCAATAGAGATTCCTCCAAAGATTTATACACATTCAGTGGCTTTAATTATATTACATATATAAATACATACCACGTTAGTTTTTGTTCCTCTCCCCATATGTCATATACTGGCTTTTATTTTATATTTTGTTCGTATTCTGCAAGCTGAAATAAAAGAAACATTGGAAAAATCATAGAAATGTCAAGGATACTGGCAAAAGTATTCCTTTTAATGTTTCCAAATTTGTTTTTCATAAGCTGTAGGGTATAGAGCATGCAAAGTTTGTCATTTTACAGTATATTATTTTATGTTATTTTATTTCATTTTTATTTCATTTTATTTTATTTAAGGTACCTGAATCTCCCTAGAATTCTCCCTAGTTTCTCATTTAAGCATTTCAAATAGTTATGTAACTTTGTACCACTAGGGAGCAGTCTATACTAAACTGGAGTTGTAATTAATATACCTCTGTGAGAATGTGAATAGGGGGAGTCAGGCTATGATCTCTTGTGGCTTAGAGTGATAGAACTGGAAACATGCTGAACACTGATAAGCCAGCCTACACCTACCAGGTGACAGCTGAACTGCTGGTTATTGCCACAGCACACCTGCTAAACTGTCATAAGTGAGGGTGAATGACAAGATAAATTTGGGAATTACTGGCACAGAAAATGTTTATACTTCTGTGCACTCACTTCGTGTTCTTAAAAATAAAACAATCCAATCACAATCTCAGCATGAACATATGGCTGTTGTGCATAATCCCATCTATATTGCTTATGCTTAGATATAGTGTGCAATTGCTATCTTTAATGGGGGTGTAAGGAAACAAGAATTTATATAAAACAGCTTTACGGTCACTTCTTTTGGGGCAAGCTAAGTTGGTGCTAGGTTCTTTGACGGTCTTTTACAAAGACATTGACTTATCAGGCTCCATCAGAATTTTGTCTGGCCTCCTATGGTGATTGTATGAAGATCATACTATCATATTTCATTGGGCAAAGGAATATATAACTGATCTTATTGGGGCTTGATGTGGTAGATTGTGGTTGGGAGATGAGGAAACAAGAAATGATTAGGATATAATCAGTGAGATTATTGCTACTAAGGATGGAAGAAGTTAACTTGTCCACCCAGGAAAAAGAGGAAAACTTCAACCTATCTGTTACAGGCAAAGGAGATGTATGCTGACTGACATACTTCCTTTCAGATTGCAGTGTGATTAGGGAATTCATAGAGGAGGGCAATCATATCCTTCTATCCTAATGTGGTATGCTAGTAAGGCATCTAAAAGAAAAATAAAAAAGCTGAACTAGAATATATTATAAAAATCTATATGAAATAGATAAGTTAAAAGATAAGATCAGATAACCTTTATTGTCATTTTTTACTCTGGACACACTGGCACACATTAAAAATGAAATTCTGTTGCCTGCTCTCAAAAGAAAGTATATATCTACCCATAGACATACATAACACACACACATACACTTGGAATACTGCATCCAGTTTTGGTCACCACGATGTAAAAAAGATGTTGAGACTCTAGAAAGAGTGCAGAGAAGGGCAACAAAGATGATTAGGGGACTGGAGGCTAAAGCATATCAGGAACGTTTGCTGGAATTGGGTATGTCTAGTTTAAATGAAAAGAAGGACTGGGGTGACATGATAGCAGTATTCCAATATCTCAGGGTTGCCACAAAGAAGAGGGAGTCAAGCTATTCTCCAAGGAGCCTGAGGGCAGGACAAGAAGTAATGGATGGAAACTAGTCAAGGAGAGAAGCAACCTGGAACTGAGGAGAAACTTCCTGACAGTTAGAACAATTAACCAGTGGAACAACCTGCCTCCAGAAGCGGTGAATGCTCCAACACTGGAAGTTTTTAAGAAGAGACTGGACAGCCATTTGTCCGAAATGGTATAGGGTTTCCTGCCTGAGCAGGGGGTTGGACTCGATGACCTCCAAGGTCCCTTCCAACTTTATTATTATTATTATTATATATGTATATGTATATGTGTATATATGTATATATATATGTATATATATATTTATATGTATATACAGTGGGGCAAAAAGGTATTTAGTCAGCCACCAATTGTGCAAGTTCTCCCACTTAAAAAGATGAGAGAGGCCTGTAATTGTCATCATAGGTAGACCTCAACTATGAGAGACAAAATGAGAAAACAAATCCAGACAATCACATTGTCTGATTTGGAAAGAATTTATTTGCAAATTATGGTGGAAAATAAGTATTTGGTCACCTACAAACAAGCAAGATTTCTGGCTCTCACAGACCTGTAACTTCTTCTTTAAGAGGCTCCTCTGTCCTCCACTCATTACCTGTATTAATGGCACCTGTTTGAACTTGTTACCAGTATAAAAGACACCTGTCCACAACCTCAAACAGTCACACTCCAAACTCCACTATGGTGAAGACAAAAGAGCTGTCGAAGGACACCAGAAACAAAATTGTAGACCTGCACCAGGCTGGGAAGACTGAATCTGCAATAGGCAAGCAGCTTGGTGTGAAGAAATCAACTGTGGGAGCAATAATTAGAAAATGGAAGACATACAAGACCACTTATAATCTCCCTCGATCTGGGGCTCCACGCAAGATCTCACCCCGTGGGGTCAAAATGATCACAAGAACGGTGAGCAAAAATCCCAGAACCACACGAGGGGACCTAGTGAATGACCTGCAGAGAGCTGGGACCAACGTAACAAAGGCTACCATCAGTAACACACTACGCCGCCAGGGACTCAGATCCTGCAGTGCCAGACGTGTCCCCCTGCTTAAGCCAGTACATGTCCGGGCCCATCTGAAGTTTGCTAGAGAGCATTTGGATGATCCAGAAGAGGATTGGGAGAATGTCATATGGTCAGATGAAACCAAAGTAGAACTGTTTGGTAGAAACACAACTCGTCGTGTTTGGAGGAGAGAGAATGCTGAGTTGCATCCAAAGAACACCATACCTACTGTGAAGCATGGGGGTGGCAACATCATGCTTTGGGGCTGTTTCTCTGCAAAGGGACCAGGACGACTGATCCGTGTACAGGAAAGAATGAATGGGGCCATGTATCGTGAGATTTTGAGTGCAAACCTCCTTCCATCAGCAAGGGCATTGAAGATGAAACGTGGCTGGGTCTTTCAGCATGACAATGATCCCAAACACACCGCCCGGGCAACGAAGGAGTGGCTTCGTAAGAAGCATTTCAAGGTCCTGGAGTGGCCTAGCCAGTCTCCAGATCTCAACCCCATAGAAAACCTTTGGAGGGAGTTGAAAGTCCGTGTTGCCCAGCGACAGCCCCAAAACATCACTGCTCTAGAGGAGATGTGCATGGAGGAATGGGCCAACATACCAGCAACAGTGTGTGCCAACCTTGTGAAGACTTACAGAAAACGTTTGACCTCTGTCATTGCCAACAAAGGATATATAACAAAGTATTGAGATGAACATTTGATATTGACCAAATACTTATTTTCCACCATAATTTGCAAATAAATTCTTTCCAAATCAGACAATGTGATTGTCTGGATTTGTTTTCTCATTTTGTCTCTCATAGTTGAGGTCTACCTATGATGACAATTACAGGCCTCTCTCATCTTTTTAAGTGGGAGAACTTGCACAATTGGTGGCTGACTAAATACTTTTTTGCCCCACTGTATATATGTGTGTGTGTGTGTGTGTGTGTGTGTGTATTCAAAATTTTGTGGCTGACAAAGAGTTAGTGGGAGACTAGTAGAGCTATTTCAAGCTCTTTAGCTCTCATCAGCTAGTCATACCCCTCTGGGATTCGAACCTGGGCAGCTTGCATGTTAGGCAGCTATATTAACCTTTTGAGCCACAGGTTCCCCCTTACTCCTGTCAGCAGAAACCAGGGAGGATATATATCTTATCTGTTGGGTGAAGCACCCGGTCTACCAAATACAAATCGGTCTGTTCTGCGTTTTGCTCCTATCTAGGAGCATGCTTTGCAGGCAGACATCACATACTGTGAACACTATAAATTCAAAATTTTGTGGCTGACAAAAAGTTAGTGGGAGACTAGTATAGCTATTTCAAGCTCTTTAGCTCTCATCTGCTGACAGGAGTAAGAGGGAACCTGTGGCTCAAAAGGGTAATACAGCTGCCTAACATGCAAGCTGCCCAGGTTCGAATCCCAAAGGGGTATGACTAGCTGATGAGAGCTAAAGAGCTTGAAATAGCTATACTAGTCTCCCACTAAATCTTTTGTCAGCCACAAAAAATTGAATTTATAGTGTTCACAGTATGTGACGTCTGCCTGCAAAACATGCTCCTAGATTGGAGCGAAACGCAGAACAGATCCATTTTGAATACATAGCGGAAAGAGGAAGCTTGAGAGTTCACAAAGTTGATGCTATATGGAACGAAACTGTGACTGAATCTAGATGTTCTGCTTTGGATACCACGAAGCCTCCTCCCAGAAGGTTAACAAGGAAAACAGGTCATGAAGAGGATGTGTAGCATCCCAGACAATACTGCGGACCCTGCTCAAGCAATGCTTATGTGCTATGTCCTGGATAGAATAAACCTTTCTGCCATCCTCACCATTCTCTGCACAGTTATGCAAAATGAGAGGATGCTCTTGATCGTCCCTCTATAAAAAGTGGTAAGGACAGGGGAAGGAAGATGTACTTTTCTCATGTGACGCAGAAAATGCAGGTGGTGCTGTGCCCACTTCACCAGTGTCTCACTATTGAGCGACCAAGCCAGCGACCAAATTAGATCATGGACCTGTTCGTCGTGGGCTAGTCTGACTCCTCTGCACCAATCTGGTTCATCAGATTGTCAGGACTCAGCAATGATCTGAGGCAATCTGAATCTGACTCAGCAAAACATCAGCAGGAGCAGGTGTCAGAGGAATCAGGGGACGAGGGGCCACATCCCTGTAGGGCACCCAACTCAGAATGTATTAGCAGCTTAGAGAGCTAAGCAGAGAAGAAAGACACTAATGCTTGTAATTGAACCATACCTACATCTGGCCCATTTTAAAACAGCTGCCAGCAAACATGTCTCTTTTGGAAACAACTCACTAACTTTGGATCAGCATTCTTATGTCTTTGCTTTCCCTTTGCTTTCTGACTCAGACTGACTGACTGCTGTCTGGGTGTTTCCCTGAAAGTGAACCCCGTTTGTTCCTGGTTTGATTCTAAACTAACTCAAAACTGCCATGATGTAGCCAGCTCTATCTTGCTTCCCTATATTTTTGAGGGCATACATCTATGCACAGCTCTCTGCCTGCCTTACCACTAGTCAATAAATTATTTATAAATTGATCCATCATATTTTTCTCAGCTTGAAATAGTACATTGGTCCAATTAATATCGGACCTCAAACATATATAGCATATTCTAGATCTGATGCTCTGTATGGGTAGAACCAGTAACATGAGACTGCAGGTAATCAGTGTAATTTATCCACAGTCTGATCCTTCTCTGGTTACTTGTGATTAAAGTGGCTCACCCCTAGGTACCTGATGGATCCAATTTTTTAAAAAATGAGAATTCTGTGGTGATAAAAAGTAATGAAGAATGTTTCTTTCTCTCTCTGGATAGAGAATTTGTCGTTACTGTTCTGAGGTTTTTTTTTTGTATTATGCACCACTGCCTTCACCAGAAAGCTGGGGAGGTGGAACAAAGCATTCTTCATTCTTCATAGATAAAATTATTCAGATATGCCTTTAATTGATTTTTAGTACTTGTCATATTATTTTGGATACTTTTGAATTTGTAAACCTTTGATGAAGCAGGGAAAGTACCTATATGCTTGCTTGGCTCTTGCATCTTAATATAGCCCTGCAATTAAAGGAAGGAAGTAATGCTTCCTTACAGGAATTGTGTATCACTCTCTGCCTATAGGATGAGGCCAATATTAAAGAAAACTTCTCTTGACTTCAAAGAGCTTGAGAATCAGCTGGTCTTAAATGTGCCATTTTTGGCTGAGGTAATTGAGAAACAGTTGTTTTAACTGGAAGATATCTGGATGATAAATTATCTGGACTCATTTCAGTTAGACTCTTCAACTGGATATAAAGGCATACTATTTAATTATCTTGATGGTTAAACTATTTTGGAAATTAGAAGAGTGTTCCCATTTTCTCTGATCTCATGGTAGGTTTTGAGGTGCTATCAATATAGTGGTATTACTGAGCTCTACTTCTTGCCATTTAACTTAAGTAAACGAAGCCTCCCTTAAGTTAAGTTTGATAATGGACTGAATGAGGATGAAGTTAAATTCTGATAAGATAAAGATTATATTTGTTGATAGGGAAATATTCTCAGGCACTGATAGTTCAGCCTGCTCTTGCTAAGATTATGTTTCCCCTGAAAAAGTAGATCTATACAGGCAATCCTTGACTTACAACCACAACTGAGCCCACAATTTCTGTTGTTAAGTGAGACATTTGTTAAGTGAGTTTTGCCCCATTTTATGACTTTTCTTGCCACATTTGTGAAGTGAATCACTGTAGTTGATAAGTTAGTAACTCAGTTGTTAAATGAATCTGGCTTCCCCATTGACTTTGCTTGTCAGAATGTTGCAAAAGGTGATCACATGACCCTGGGACAATGATCATAAATATGAACCAGTTGCCAAGCATCTGAATTTTGATCACATGTTCATGGGGATTTTGCAAAGGTTGTAACTGTGAAAAACGGTCATAAGTCACATTTTTCCACGCCATTGTAATTTTGAATGGTCATTAAATGAACTGTTGAAAACCGAGGACAAGTTGTAATCCATAGATGCTTCTTCACCCTGTCTTTGAGCTTCCTAATAGCATAGTGGCAAGGAACACATTTGTACCCAAATAGATCAACTGTGTTCCTGAGCTGTAATTGGTATTTACTGATACCTTTCTTATACCCCACCCTAACATGTGTTTTGTATAAGGCTATTCTTAAAATGTATCCAGTGTAAAATGCAGCAGGTTGGTTGCTGACCATTATAAAATTCAGAAAATAGACCCAAATGAAAACTGCCACTATTAGTCAGTTGTTTTCCAGGCACAATATAAAGTGTTGCGTTTTATCTTGAAAATTATAAAAAAAAACCTTAAGATCTAAATATCTAAGAGACCACTTTTTAAATATTTTTACCCGAAACTTAGATCAGCAGGAGATGCCTTCTTAAACATGTTTTTTTCCCCCCAAAGTTTGCTTGAAAGAAACTGCTGTTGTTTCTAAGCCATGGAGTGCACTGTATTAGCAGTTATGCTTAGATCTCATTTACTGCTTTTAGAAAAGGAATCAGTGGTTTCTTTTTCAGTCAAGCTTTTGCTGTTTGAATTAGCAATGTTTTATTATGTTTTGTTTGAATGTCCTCTAAGCAGGAAGATGGGATAGTCATTGTCATTGTCCTCCTCTTCTGTATAACTTTTCTGTTTGAGGTCATAATGAGTTTCACATGCAGATACATATATGTTTATGGATAATGCACATTTTCACACATAAAACTCTCTCATCACAGTGTTGATTTTTTTCACTCCCACCTTTTTCCCATTCTTCTACATGTTAATTTCCAAGTATCGTGTTGTAATTAAATGATTTTTGAAATTGTAGCAAGAACAATGGATTGTTTTAAAGGCCAAAGGAGAAAATGTATTATTTCTAAAGTGTATATTTTAAGACTATTATTATGGTATGGAGCATAATGAAATCTACCCTTGTCATAAGTCTTTCCATGGTTTATGTATCTTTCCTATGTACAGATTCAAAATTTGCTATTATCTGTTTTTGGTTAAATATGCTTTAGTTGTTTTGCCAGCCCAAGAGAAGTGGTAATTAATTCTCTCAAGCACTGTGATATAGTGGCATATAAAATAATGGGTAGAACGTTTATTGAAGATTGCCTGTTGACTTAGTTTTTAAAATGGATCCTTGACCTCTTGTTATCTATTTTAGCACTGGGTGATTGTGAGGTTGTTGGAGACAGCAACCTGGCTATATAAAATTATGTGTTTTAATTCCTGCTTTCTAATATGGAGAAGATACTTTATCTTGATGTCTTAGCAGTTGGTAGCATATATTTGACCTTGGGTGATCTTTAAAATTTAAATGGAATTAAGGCAAAAAGTTAAACGGAATTTTACTCCATTAGTATTTTGGTGGGAGACCCAGGAGGGTAGGCTAGAGTGGACACTTGAACAAACATGACAGGAAAAAACAATAGGAACTCATTTTTCTATTGTTGATATGTTACAGGAATATGTTCATACAGCCAGCTGAAATCAACACGGTTTAAGGGAATCTTTATTTGTTCCTCATGTCAAATGTCGCATTTGACATATCTGTTGTACAGTCCACACAGAAATACAGAGAATAGAAAAGAACAGAGAGGTAACATCTAGGAAAGCAAGGAATCTATAGCCATATTCAAGAGATTCTCATTTATTGTCCTTGTCTTCTTTTTTAGATCACGCAGGAGGCTGGAGAGTTTATGATCACTTTCCCATATGGATACCATGCAGGATATAATCATGGTTTCAACTGTGCAGAATCAACTAACTTTGCAACAATTAGATGGATTGATTATGGAAAAGTAGCTAAATTGGTAAGTCAAATTATATTACTAATAACCAAGTTATCCAAAAGAATGTGTTTAAAATGGATTTGTGCATTTAGAAATTAAAAAAAGAGAATTTTGAAAGAAGAGTGTAGTAATTTCAATAAAAGCAATTTATACTGAATAAATATTCTGTATAATATACAGAATTAAGCATTATTAAGTATTAAGCATTATTAAGTATTATTAAGCATTACAAGTAATAATAATCAGATATTTCAGACATTTCCTACAATAGATATAGCTATTAAGGCAGTGCACACTTTGTTAGAATTGGCTCATTAAAAGTTATTGTGATTTTTAAAACAATAAGAGTCTTTACAGTTTTATATTTTTATTAGTTCCAACTTACTTCATCTAAATTATTTTCAGAGTTTGTTCATCTATAATGGTTGTCTTGCTAAGGTCTTATTAAGTTTCCTCAGAAATAAATTCAGTGAGGTTTTCTTCTCAGAAAATATATAGTATTTTGTGATTTCTAACTGAAAATTTCTCATTTTCATCTAATTAATGATTTATTTAGGTAAATTCTTAAAACTTCAGCCAAATATTTTGCTGTTTTGATAATTTGAACTTTCTGTTATATGTATGTAGGAGCAGTATCTATATACTACTAAAACTCTTGTCATGATTTTTAACTGGACAAAATGGTGCATCATAAGGCAACAATTTTTGAACCAAGGTGTCTCAAAAGGGCTAACTTAACAGAATGTGTCCAAAATCTGGAACCCATGACTCCCGAGGGAATGACATCTGTTAATGTTGTGGCTTTTAGGATTCTTGTTTTTCCAAGAAGAATATTGATGAGACTTCTTGAGTGTCTTTGCCTAGCAGTATTAAATGAATCATTGGGGGAGGGTGAAGAGCTATCAACAAGATGGGAATATATTATCAACAACTTTATTTGACTTTAGCAGTTAAAAGGTTTAGTTCAGCATGGGACTTGGACCAAAATTCAACATACTGACAGCCACTTTATGTGCTGTAAAATTTAGTATCAGCCAGCCAGTTGGTAATCTAACGGCTGTACGTTCCATATAAACAAATTGTGAGTTTACCTGCCCTCATTAGATGAGAGAGATTAACTCTCAATTAATTCTGCCTAAACCTTCAACCACTTTCTCAACTTTAGCAACTTGCCACAGTTCCTCATTTCAGGGTCATAGGACCTCCTGGCCTGCCTATTCTCACTGTGGATCCAGCCTAATGCCTCAAATGGTAACATTAATCACACATTTATGATTGAAGTATTTTACAAAGCTGTATGAATACAAACATAGAAGGATGGCTGTGAAGAGAAGCCATTAGTTCAATAAGCAAATGAGTAGAGAAATGATAAAGCACACTGTCTTTGTATTGTCTAACTTCCAGCCCATCGTTCCTTGACCTAATTTTTTAGCACATGAGGAAAATCATGGGGTTCCATCTCTTTGCTTTTTTGAGTCAGCATTTTTTTCCTTTCATCTGTATTGTCTGCTCTAACTCCTGTTCTGTGGATCTGCATTGGGTCTTTACTTTGTTTATTAACTTAATCTAGAAATGCAGATGTGAGCACATCCAGCATTACACTAGCCATACATTCTAGGAAAGTTTTGTATGGTATTTTTTCAGGGAAGCTTATCTAGCATTACTGACTTCACTGATCAGTGCAGAGTTCCACAGAACACAGCTGAATTGGAAAATAGGGCATTCTCTACAACTGTAAGTTCTACATTAATAGCATATGTTTGCCAGTTACAGCCTACATATAGTTTGTTCTCTTTCATTAATGTCATCTTCCTTCTCTGCACAATACATCTAATGAAGATATAGAGGAAGTCTGATATTAAGATTTTAAAGAAGGGCAGATAGGATGTTTTCTCAGACTTTCTAGATTTTGTAAATATCTAACGGAGTCTATCTTCATGTTAGTTGGTTAGAGATATATTTTTCTATGGACAACATTTTGACGTATTCTGCTTGAGTGCATTTTGTAAATGTTAGTAAAACAGATGATACAGTGACAATTATTTCATGTTTTGTGCTAGGGCCTTCTTTAATTTGTGCTTAGCTTGCAATATTTGTGCTGAAGTTGGAGCTATATGCAGACTTCTAAACTGCTGAATATATATGTTTGCAAACTTTGTGATTATCTTTCCTGTTTTTTAAAAATCAAAAGTTTCCTTAGAAGTAATTTCATTTCAAAAGAATACTTTGATCCAAACAACAAGTGGCAAGATCTTCCAATAGCAGTTTGCACACTGTTCATCCAGACAAATAACCTCTCTGCTAACAAGATCTCATTCTTGTTTAGTTTGAGATTTAGTTTGTATGTCATCATCCAATCCATTGATTAAACACTTCTTCCTCAGTTGAGTGTAATGAAAAATTGTTCTGTGTCAGGAGCATACTGCGTCATTACACAGGATAATAGACATTGGTGCACAGAGATGTCATCATCATCATCATCATCATCATCATCATCATTCTAGCCATTGTCTATCCACTGCAGGATGAAGACCTCTTTCGCATGTTTCCAGCCAATAGGGTCTTGAGCTTTCTTTTCCAATTGGGCCCACAATACTTGCTGATGTCGTCACTTCATCTTGTTTTAAGTCTCTTTTGTGGATGCTTTTTATCAAGTGGAATCCCTTCTATGGCTGCCTTAGTCCACTTGATGACACAGAGATGTGGAGGAGAATAAAGAAAAAGTAAAGAAAAACAACTATAGGGATATGCATCAAGTGTAGGGACAGGAAGAGATATACAATAATGGCAGAAAGAAAATGAAAAAGCAGTGGAGTTAAAGAACTAGGAAATGAGGTGGAAGACTACTATAGTCCTTACTTACCACTATTGGCATTGGCAACTCTGGTGCCAAGTGCCATGGTCACTAAGGGAAAATCACATGACTGCACCAGACTTACAATGTCACTTCTGCTTTTGTTGTTCAGTGAATTATTGTGAGTGTTAAATGAGACATCATATGACCATGGCTTGCGATTTCGGTTCCAAGTTCTTTGCTAATTCTGCTTGTTGGAAGCTGACTGTGAAATTTGCAAATGGTAATCACATGACCGTGAGATACTGTAAGTCTTATAAATGTGCAGTGATGACAAAGCGCCCAACTGGCAGTCATGTGACTATGAGATGTTGCAATGGTCGTAAATGTGAGGATTAGTCACAAAGCAGTCGTAACTTTGAATGGTCATTAAGCAAGGAGGCATTGAGGGAAGATTACCTGTATTACATATATCAGTCTTGAAGTAATATTTTTTCATCAAACATTATTTCCTATAAACCTATTGGATGTTTAGCGTCTATTTCTGTTAATATCAATCTGAGGTAAACAATTCAATATATTTACATGGTAGACAAAGACATTTGTCTAGGGATTATTCTTCCAAGCTATTTTAAAAATTCAAATACCAAGAAAAATTCAAATACTTTTTTTACAAATTTCCATTAATAGAGCCTCCAGTTAATTGAGTAGTCTGTTAAATTATCAAGTTAATTGTTATGGTTCCAAAGGAAGATTGCTTTTCAAAGAAACATGAGGCTATTATTGCTTTGACATTAATATCAATGATAATAGTAATGCATGTTAGTAAAAAAGCTAATACCAAAAAAGCTAATACAATCCTGGGTTGCATAAACAGAGGCATAGAATCGAGTTTACGTGAAGTATTAGTAATGCTTTATAAAACCCTAGTGAGACCACACCTGGGATACTGTCACCATGCTACAAAAAAGATGTTGAGACCTTGGAAAAAGTTCAGAGAAGAGCAACTAAGATGATCCAAGGCCTGAAGACTAAAACATATGAAGAATGGCTGCAGGACTTGGGTTTGGCTAGTCTAAAGAAAAGAAATAGGGGTGACATGATAGCAGTATTCCAGTATTTGAGAGGCTGCCACAAAGAAGAGGGCATCAAACTATTCTCTAAAGCACCAGAGAGCAGGACAAGAAACAATGGTTAGAAACTGATCAAAGAGAGAAGCAACCTAGAATTAAGGAGAAAGTTCCTAACAGTGAGGACAATTAACCAGTGGAACAGCTTGCCTTCAGAAATCGTGGGTGCTCCCATCACTGGAGGTTTTTAAGAAGAGACTGGACAGTCAGTTTCTGAGATGTATAGGTTCTCCTGCTTGAGTGGGGGGCTGGACTAGAAGACCTCCAAGGTCCCTTCCAGCTCTATTCTATTCTATTTCTAGGAAGCACGTTGAATACCATTCAATCTGAAGAGCCATTATCCAGCAATATAATTGTCAATCATTTTATCTTGTCTAGCCATGGGAGGTTTTTGGTAAAATAGCTAACCATTACCTTCTCTCATGTACTATAAAATAATTCATTTGCCACTAAAATGATCATCTGCTTCCAACATCATCTTCTGTTGTTGCTGCCCAATATACTTGCTTTCTTTAGTTGAGAGCTGGGATGACCTTATTGGTATGAGTGACCCTGTTGGGAGTGTATATCCTTGCCATATACTCCCAGTATTCTTTACTAATCCCCCTTAGGAGCACCATCTCCACTGTGATGAAGAAACATAGCAGAACTTGAGGGGAGATTAGAAGAATATTTTTCTACACTGAGATATCCTTTATTTTCTATTTTCAAAATACCATATAGCAATAACTAAAATATAGCAGTTGACGGTCTTACAGTTATTATTGCATAATGCTGTTACCCTACTAGTTCTGTAATGTGACCTTGAGGTATCTTTATATTGATTTATTTTTAATATAAAGTACTTTTTCGATCATAAATTTGCATTAATCAAAACTTCGGTGAAAATAATCCCAAGTGGTGAGTGAAGTAAATCAAAACTGAAGATCTTCTTCAGAGGAAATAATGAAGAAACTGGTATATATCACCTCCATCTTCATCATTTGAACTATTAAAGTTTAAAAGAAAAAAAAATGGCATAAAAATTTAATGTATTTATACCATCTATAATTACCACAGATGGAGGGCTTGAATAGTTTTTGCCTATAATTATAAATTAAATTTAAAAATATCAAATTTATATAGTACCTCTTGCTTTACTTTAATACATCACAAAAGGAAATATATAACATTTGTGTTAAAGAACGTAGTAAGCTTTTAGGACAGCTCAAAATTCTCTCTGAGGTTATCTCCTATGATCTGCTATTAAACTGACTAGTTCCCAAAAGGAGCCAGTGTTACACTCTGAAATCATGGCAGCTAAAAATGATTAGCTTGTTGGTGAGATGTAAGCCCATAATTACTCATCCATATTCTGCAGCAGTAGCTGCTTAAGAGACCTTTGTTGTATGGGTAGGTTAGATCAAAGTGCTGGCCTGCAGGTTGTATTTCATTTTTCCCCCTTTGGTGGGATGAAGTGCAGTTGTTTTGATGTTAGGTTTGATGGATTTGTTTGCCACTGCATTCATTAGCTTCACATCAAAAAATTGACAGGCTGTTAAATGAAACTTTGGCTTAGATTTTCAGCTTGACTGTTTGGAGACATTTGTGAAGATATTTTATATGGTGCTATGCAACCTCAAGTACTTACGACTATTTCTAAAGCCAAGGAAAGTTAGTTACTATGTTGATTTCATTGAGTTAAAAAAAAAAGAATTTCTTGCCCTGCAGATAATTAGGTTTAGCCTGTGGTTTCTAAAGAATAAATAGGATTTATAAAGTTAATATTTGTAGTAGTATGGGTTATGTTTGAAATAACAAATGACTAAGTATATCTCATTTTCAGTGGGGAAAAAATCAGCCAACAAACAATAAATGTGTTTTTATAAAATAAATGATTTCCAGAAATACGCTAGATTTGGTACACAAAAACAGAAGGCAAAATTTCAGTGTGACATAAGTCAGCTTTTATTTCAGCAATGGGATGTGTCTCCTTCCTTGCAGCCAATGAAGATGTAGGTTCCCAACTTTGACATTCTGTGCCATTCACATTTAAAAAAAACCCTAAGTACCAATCTATCCTGCCTCTTTTCCACCTTCTCTTAGAAGCCTTCTGGAGAAAAGAAAATGCTAATGCCCAAACTGTTTTAAAATTGGAAGGTAGAAAGAAATACATTTACAAGCTAATGAAAGAGAGAGAAAAATTGACAATTTACATAATGAGGGGAGGTAAGGCCAGACGGGGAAAAAAAAATAGAAATCAGGAAATTAGGCAATAGGAGAGACAAATTAGAAGATTGCAGAATTCCCAGATGTGTATTGGGGGTTTCCTGGCTGGTATTTTGGCCAGTACCCATTCAACCGCCACTTCCTATGGCTCAAAAAAAATCCACAATGAGATTATGAGTGATGGATGGTTACAATTAAAAATACTGGTATTCAGGGTGTTGTTATTTTTTTTAACACATCTGATATCGTTGCAGGATTCCTAAACCTGTTATTCAACTTATATTACTTTTTTCTCTGCTCCAACTGTTTTTGTATGACAGGATGGTATAGAAATCATAGTATTACAATTGAGGAACATTTTTGTAACATATTCTAAGGAATCAATTGCAACAAGAGTGGATGGTAATTAGTAAATGGATTTCGCCTTTTCTTTTCCCAAGCCTCTCAGCAAAAGTTGTAAATATATGAATGGCATGTGTTTAAAATACTTTTTTTGGGATAAATCTACAAAATATGTCTTTTGGCTTCAATGATAATTAATTTGAAATAATGCTTTTCAGAGCAAATATCTAATATTTGAGTTTTAGGAACGTAACTCAAAATTACCTACTCAAACTAACTTTTATATTTCAGTTTTTCTATCTAACACCTGAGATTTTATCAATCCCTCTAGAGCAATCAATGTAGTTCTTTTTTTTTTTCCTGGCAAGCCTTTACTTACATACTGCAATGTGCTTGTTGTATATACAGAAAGGATTTGCTTATTAGATGTATAAAATGATAACTGGGATAAAATTCTCACAAGGCAGATTGGATAATTTTAAAAATAAAATGACCAATCAAGATTTTTTTATTTTTTGTAATAACCATAATTAATAACATAGCAGCAGCAGATAAAGTCCATGGACTCTCTGGGTAGGAGGTAAAGGGAGACACTAGTTTTGTAATTCTGAAGAAAGTAGTGAGAGCCTGTGGATACCACTGAATAAAACCTTAATTAAAAACTATTATTTATTTATTTGATTTATACTGTACATTTTTGCAAGTATTCAAGGGAGTTAACATATTTAGAAAATAAAGCACAATTAAGAATTTTAAAATGTAAAATTAAATTAATGCTAAGTTATTTTCCAGCTTTCTAGAGCAGGGTTTTCCAACCTTTTTGTTTTGGTGGCCTGGTGGGAGAGGGAGGGGCAGGCGCCTTACACGTGCATGCGCAAATGTGAATGTGGCCACATGTGTGCGCGCACATGCAAACAGGCTGTGAGCATGCATACCACGCAAACGGGGCTGCGGCATGCAAGCGAGGCTCTCAGCGATGGCGGCGCCTGTGTAAGGCTTGTGGTGCCACCTCCTCCAGGCTCACGGCGATGCCACCAGCATGAGGCACACACTGCGGCCCAAAGCGATGCCACCTCAGCGCAAAGCTCGCTCCACCGCCCTGTGCGAGGATCGCACCGTGGCCTGCAGCGATGCTACCCCCAGTGCGAGGATTGCCCCGCTGCCCGCACGTGAGGATCATGCCGCAGCCTGCAGTGATGCCGCCCATGGCACGAGGATTGCACCACTGCCCCCACGAGAAGATCATGCTGCGGCCCACCTGCCGCTTGCAGCGCTGCTGCCGTCCACCCAATACTAGCAGCGTTGCCACTGCCCGCACAACAGTTGCGGCAATGGTGGCATGAGGGGGGGTGAGCATGCATATCTGAGCATGCACTGCCCAGCTACTCACGCCGCCCGGCGGCCAAGAGGCCACGGCCAGGTAGTGGGCCGCGGCCCATAGTTTGGGGACCTCTGTTCTAGAGGCAAGTTGTTCCATTGATTAATTGTTCTATCAGAAAATTTCTCCTTGCTTGGTTCCCTCCTTGATTAGTTTCCATCCATTGCTTCTTGTTCGGCCTTCAGGTGCTTTGGAGAATAGGTTGACCCCATCTTCTTTGTAGCAGCCCCTTAGATATTGGAACATTGCCATCATATCATCCTCCTAATCCTTCTCTTCATTAAGCTAGGCATAACCACTTCCTGCAACCGTTCTTCATGTTTTAGCCTTCAGGCCCCTAATAATTTTTGTTGCTCTTCTCTGCACTCTTTTTTATATCTCTGCACTCGTTTTTATTTCAATAACTAAATTTATATAACTAATATTTCAAGACAACAATAATTGTATTTGTCTATATAATTTTTAATATTTTAGAACTATAATACCATTTTATGTTACTAGTGGTGTTATACATTTGGAAATTCTATATATGTATTTGTTTATTTTATTAAATGTATAAGGTCACCTAATTTTATAATGAGCCCAAATTTTCCATTGCTAAGCAAGACAATTGTTAAGTAAATTGTGCCCCATTTTTTGACCTTATATGGTGGTGATGAAAACTGGATACAATATTCCATATGTGGTCTTATAAATGGAGAAGAGTGTAATTCTGTAAATAGAGAATTACTATAACAAAACTCTGTCTGTAGTTCTTGCCTATCTCTATACTCTTTGGAGTACCTAAAAGTTGGACAGTAGATATTAATGTTAAAGCTTTGCTGAGCTTATAAAGCTATAGCCAATTCCTCATATAAGGTTATTTCAAAGCATTTAATTTCTAAAAAGCTAAAATCGGCATGTTAATTTGGGTCTAGAAATGAATAGAGAACGTATGAATTGTTCAAATAAATCTTAGATCTGAAATATTGCAATTGTTCTGGCTGTAACACTTTGCATCAATTGCTTGTCTTCATGGTAATCTCAGTTAAAAGGACAGTACAATAATGCAGTCCAAATGTTAATAAAGTGTATAGTAATCAAGCAGCTTTCTGAAGGTACAGCTGACAGAATCGCTGGCTAGTATTGGACAAGTTGTAAGGCTCCCTGGAGTGAACTCAGCAAAAGCTTGCCAAATATTCAGCATAGTATGACTAGATAGGATTCATTATGCAATAGTGGTGAATATCTGTAGCTTGGGTGTAAGATGAGGGTGAAGTTTCGTTCTCCGAGCTTGTGGGTTGGTTTCTGAATGTTTCGTTACCAGGCTAGGTAGCATCTTAAGCGGCATTTAGGGGATGTCAGTGTCAGTGTTCTGTTTATAAGGACTTCGGGTGTGGGTGTGTCAAGTGAGGGTCTTGTGATGGGTCAACTATGAGTCATCAGTGAGAGGTTTGTGATGGGTCTTGTGATGGGGACGTTACATCAGGTGAGGGTCATTGGGAGATGAACTGCTGATGGGAGGGGGATGGGTCAGGTGTGAGTAAAGGAATCTTTACTACAGTAGAATGCAGCTTGCCAGATACTCAGCATGGTATGACTAGATAGGAATCTTCATTGCATAGTAGGATGAAGCCACTTAAAGAGTTGATTAGCCTTATACCCATTATGGTTAGTTATGGTTACTCTGCTTCTCAGCCTTTCCCATGGGGACAGAGTATATACTGAGAAGATAATTCTCCTAGCTCTCTCTCTTCCCAGATCTTACACGGAAGGGATGCTTACACCATCCCTTGAGGCACTTGCACCCATCTTCAAGATCGGCAGATTTCCCAACTGTTAATATTTTTTTTCTTATCTGAATTGTTGGAACTTGCTTGCCTTCACCTATCCTCAAACTGCTTCTGAAACCAGAGTACTATTGCTAGTGAATGATTTAAAATGCAGTAACATAAACTGATGCAGTGATCGTGCTACCTGGTTGGATAAAGAAATGTCTGCAAGCCAACAACCAAACTCAAACGGCATTAAGTACCACACATAAAACCAATATTCTAGGGCAGTGATGGCGAACCTTTTAGAGACCGAGTGCCCAAACTGCAACCCCAAACCTACTTATGCATCGTCGGGTGTCAGGTGGGTGTGGCCCATTGGGTGGGTGTGGCCCATTGGGTGGGCGTGGCTGCGGTGGTAATGGCAGACTGGGTGGGACTAAAAAGTTCAATCAATCAATTCCAACTTTGCAAGATCTTTTTTTTTCTTGCGAGAAGTTGAAATCGACTGATTGATTGAGCCTTTTTTTTCTTTTGCACACGGTGGCGGAGGCCTAAAGTGAAAAGGTTTTATAAAACCCAGCTGAAGGCCTAGGACTGGGGTGACGGCGCACATGCCCACAGAGAGGGCTCTGAGTGCCGCCTCTGGCACCCGTGCCATAGGTTCGCCACCACTGTTCTAGGGTTTCCATCACATTGCAGGTATTCTAGGGTTTCCATCACATTTTATTGCCTATTCATGATACTTCAGGCCAAATTTTTGGATAATCCACTTTACAGGTAGTCCTTGTCTTATGACCACAATTGAACCCAACATTTCCATTGCTAAGCAAGACAATTGTTACATACGTTGTGCCCCATTTTTGACCTTTTTGTCACAGTTGTTAAATGAATCACTACAGTTGTTAAGTAAATCATGCGGTTAAGTGAACCTGACTTCCCCCAATGACTTTTGTTTGTCGAAAGCCATCTAGGAAGGTTACAAATGGTGATTACATGATCCCGGGACAGTGCAATTGTCACAAATACATACCAGTTGCCAAGCACCTGAATTTAGATTATGTGACCATAAGGACCCTGCAACGGTGGTAGGTGTGAAAAAAAGTCATAAGTCATTTTTTTTCAGAGCCATTGTAGCTTCGAACAGTCACTAAATGAATGATTGTAGGTTGAGGACTACGTATATTCTGTACAAATATTTTGCTTTGCTAGTGAAAGAAATGTATTAACCTGACATTTGGGTATATAATATTGATTGCTGTTACAGGATATTCTTGTATTTAGAATATATAGATAGGCATTCATACTTCAAATATCTCAATATTTTACATGTTTCCATTTCGCAGTGCTTGTGAATAACTACTTAGCTTGCAATACGAACATAACTCCATTTATTCTTCTCTTTCTCTATTAGCTCAAAAATAATTCTGAAAAATGTAAACATATATTGTAGTTGCTCTAAAAGCATATGTATATTTCAATTTCTGAGGCTGAAAAAACATCTGTATATGACATTATTCATAGATTCCATAAGGCAAAGTGGATTTTATATGATAATATAAGGTTGTTACATGCTAAAAATTCAATGATTAAGTAACATGTCAGGATACGGTAATGTGAATATATTAATACAGTTTAAGTTCCTTTTTTAAGTTGAAACAGTAGAAAACTGCTCTACAAAATAAATCTGTCTGGATAGATGCATGAATTTTTATTAAGAGTGAGAAACGTACATGTTACACTATGGCTAGTATTAAAGAAAAAAATAGCACATCTATCTTTTCTCCATGAACATTAATAGATGTTGGATTTATAAACTATTGAAATGAATGATGTTTTTATGGAATAACGTAGAATTATTCATTCTGATTTTTCAATGTTATTTTGAAATTTCAACTTTTAAAAAACAAATGTACGTGCTTTGTTGTGAATCATAAATACCAGATCCTTACATTTGTATACATATATTAAAATCAATTGGGAAACTAAGAAAATGACACCTGAAATATTTTATAACTTAATAGGAAAAAATAGTAAATTCTATCTTCTAGAAATCTTTGGCTGTACTCACTATTGCAAAACCTAATTAACTGTGTACATAAATAAAAAGAAAGTATTATTTTCTTAAACTGGATATTGGATTTGGGGGCTAAATTGTTGTCATATATATATATATGAATAGAAATAATATGATCTACTTTTATATGGCATATTTGAAGCTTAAAGTACCGTAACATTTCATTTCTTAAGATAAGAAACATACTGGACAGATTTTCTGCAGACTAGCAAATTTGCATGAATGCCTTTTAGAAGAAGCTTATAACTTAAGAATTAAGTTTCTAAAAACTTGCAGTTCATGAATAGTTTATAATAATCAACATATCTTCATAACAGTTTTTGAATAAAATTGAGAAGATTTGCTTTCATTGCATTTACTAATAGAATTTGAATTGCAGTTATCTGGGCTTCAGTTACCATCCTTCCAACTGGTGTATCCAGCCATTTTTCTTCCTTTAATAGAAGTGGCTATGTATTAAAATGAATTTTGGTGACCAAAATAAAAACCTACAACCAGTAATATACAATGTCATTTACATTACAAATAAATTAAATGCCTGATAATCATTTAGTACTTCCCTGAGGTTAGGCTTCGAAGTTGCTTTGTTTATCGCTTTTATTTTAAATCATGGAAAAATAGCTCAAGCCATAATATTTTTATCTTCTCTTAAGAAACGTGATCTTTAGCCCACATTGATTGTAGCTACTCTTAATTACAGCAAACAGAAATAAAGAATTTTATAGGCTATGTTTTCAATATATTGTTATTCTGGAAGTTGGATTGACCCTTCTGTTTCTTCGTCATTTTTGTATCCCGTTAAAGCATGTTGTTTGCTCTTCATTTATCTTGGTCTGAGGAATAGACTATTCTGCTATCATCATCTGAGGAAGTGCTGGAAATATCATTTAAAGGTGGTGAATGTTTCTTTTCCCTTGAGAATTGGAACTGCATCATACCATAGTCAGTAATATAGGATTCGTAAGAATATTTTACTATACTTTTTATTGATGGCATTTTCTTCCCTAAATAAACATTTTAAGACTGCTGGAATTGCTTGCTGTTTCCAAAAAAGTAGATTATCAGCTGATACACAGTCCAGATAGCAGCATTCAATTTTATCAGCATCTTGCCAAATGACTACAGTCCTTAACACATTCTAGTCATAAATATGAATATGTGGCGTCTACAAATAAATTTTGGTTAGTATAATTTAATTTCTTTGCATTCGGTTTTTTTTTTTAACTGATATAATATAATTTTGAACTCTAGCTCCTCAAAAATACCAAAACCTATTCTCATTTATTCCTTTGGAAATTTTCATAGTGACAATCTTACAGAAGAACAGTGCTTTATCATTTATCACTAGAGACTTCACTCATCTGTTTAATAAAAAATAAATACGTTGCATGATTGTAATAATCATTAGGAGTTGGATTGTTCAGATGGGAAGAGCATAGGTGAGCATAGGCATGGGGTATTTCATCGGCAGTAACTGCATACATGTGTTCCTGTTGATAAGGATAGTTTGCAAAGCAAGTCAAATTCCTTAATGTTTGTCTCTGTACTTTTAATTGTTTGATGTGCAAAGTGGAAGCTAGAATATGACACTAATAAAATATGAAATAAATAATTTTGTGTGGTTTGTATTCCAAAAGGCAGTATGAGGAAGTCATATGGTGAAAATGTGGTCAAAGGAAGGTTAGTTTGTTTTTCATAGATTAAATATTATTCAGAGTGTGTTCTTTGTTTACCTAATCTTTGAGGAAAGAGTCTTTACCTGCACGTGCAAGATTTTGGTAGAAACAAATTTAGTATTTTTTTTTATAGTGCTAAGGACAGAATAGGCAGGTGGATTGCTTTCCATATTTTCCTCGATCCGTCACATTCATTCATTTTTAATTGTACCAGAAAGAAAGGTAATAAGAATAAAAAATGAACAAAACTGGTTCACTATATTCAGCCATTCCTCCAGGCCAGATTGCTGAAAGGAAGAAAGCTAAGTATTTTCTTATCTCTATTAATATATCATATAATCATTGCATTTCTGCAAAGGTACCAAAGAAAGGTCGTACGTGTGAAAAATGGTCATAAATCACTTTTTTCAGTACCATTGTAACTTTGAAGAGTCACTGAATGAACTGTTGTAAGTCGATGACTACCTGTATCTAGTAGACATAGATACTTCTAAAACATATAACAATAATGGGGTAAATCTAGTCAATAACAAACATTATGTATCCAATAAGGGACTTGAACTATTCTGGCCCAAAGGTTAGGAGATGCTTAATATGATACACCCCCACTCCCACACATAGAGAGATACACACATACACTCACAACATTAATCATGCTTCTGTATAATTATGAAAGGATATCCACGTGTGGAACATGAATTCTAGAATCAGAATATACACACACTTACCTGATTTTGTTTCTCTATTCTTGTAAAAATATATTTAATAAATAATAAAGCCTTTAAAAAATATATATCAAAGCTTCTTTGAATAACAATAATGAAAGAACCTTAATTGCAAGAATATATATCCATAGATTTAGCAAATCTGGTTAAACCTCTTGCTGTTAAATTCAAACTAGCCTTCAGTATTATTCAGCATCTTTAGTTCAATATTGAAAACCATTAGAATGTTAATTTCATTTTCAAAGTACCTGCATATATTTTGTTCATCATGAATGATGAATTCGCACTGCCTTCTTATTTCTAGACAGCCTTAGCAAAAGCTGCAATTAAAAATCATAAAAACTAAACAACTCATAAGTGCAGAAGAGTAAAAAGGGAGAGGGTCTGAAAATTCAAAAAATTAAAGTAATGCTAAGAAATTTCTTTGAAATCATATTCTGTAAGCCTTGGTAATGATACTAAAGCTATACAGAATTATCACTGAAATAAAACTATATTCGATAGTGATGTGTGATACAAAAATTGTAGATTTATTTCTTCACAGAGCAGAATTAATATATATAATATGATTGAGATATCACTATTCGTTTTAAAACAATACAGGAATACATTTCAGTGATGCATTATGTGGAAAATTGTTTCAAATATTTTGAGTCATGAGATTTGAAAGAATCAAATGTGAACGTTTTCATTAAATCTGTTTATTTAATTCATATTGTTCTAGTATGGAAGAAAGGACCTTTTAATCTTTATTTACTATCTAATTATTTTGTTTAACTTCCAGAGCTCTTCTGAAAATGTATGTGTAGAAGAAAAATCACATTACTTAAAATATAGCATTTATTCACAAAATAAAAACAGACTTTTTTAGGCAGAATCAAAATAAATGAAATGCAAAGAAGTAGCTGCATGATTATGATCAATGTCCATATTTCTTTCACCAGAGATGCAAACACAAACTTTTGTTTTATTTATTAGTCACAATGTTTTTCAAAGTGGATCTCAAAATACCAAGATATATAAGAAAATAGTGATCTATCAATAATATGGAGCAAATAAAAATATTCATTTCCTTGATTGTGGAGAGGCTCATAGGTATGGGGTCTAATAGTTCTGGCCTTGCACTGGAGCTTGAAGTTTTTGCTTTATCCTTAGTTTAATAAAACCTTTTCTTGGGATGTGAACACTCTTTTTTTCTTTTTAATTAGTTGGCAAGCCAAATTAATGACTAACTACAATGTGTTTCTCTCAAATAGAAGCCCAATCACATCAGATTCTAAAAGGATTATGCTCAGTTAGACTGAAGGCTCAATGCAGAGTTTTTATTCTGAAGGCTTCTGCAAGATTCTATTATATTTGTCAGCTGTTAATATCTAAGTAAAACTGCTAACTAAAGTTAATCTTATATTTAGTGCATTGTTGATAATACACAACTTTCTTTGTCCCTCTGACAGATTACATTAATGCAGCAGTTTCCCAGGAAGGAGGGAACACATTCCAAGGAGGAGGGTGGTGGGTGACAAGAGATAGCACAATCCAGAGCTGGATCATGGGAAGAGGATAGCCACTTCCTAGAATCTCCTACCTAGGCTATAGCTTTTGTAGCCTAGGGTAGATTCTGCCTATATGATATAAGCCAGGTGTCCTTAACCACCAGGCTGTGGCCTGGTATCAGGCCGCAGCCCATTCAGAACCAGTCTGCCCAAGCAATGGGTGAGCGTGTAAGCGTGTACAGCTCCACTTGTGTGAGTGGCATGCATGTGAGGAACCATCCCCTCTTCCCCCTGCCACTGCCACTGCTGCAGCCGGTCCGCAAAGCTGGAAAGGTTGGGGACCACAGATGTAAGCAATAAAAAACTGAACTTAAAATTTGGATTGTTTTGCATCATTCCTGGGCTACATCTGACATTCCCTGTTTTTCATCATTTTCATGTAAGAGTGGAAGTGCTTAGTCAGCACTTGGCTGAGGCAATAAATTGGATGAAGCCAGCAAACTGTACCCTAGTCAGATAATATGGTACCATGATAGTCTGAGTGAATAATGTGTCTTTGTAAATTATCAAGTTTGCATCTTGAGTATACTTTTAAGTCTGTATGGTATTAGCGAAAATCTCTTCTATGGATTAAATGCAAATCCTTAGCAATATTTTATAAAGACGTTCATATCCTGAAGTATTGCAGTCATATTTATATTGCAGTTTTATTCATTCCAACTTCAAATTTTGGGCAATTTTAAGTTGGGCTTGATTTTTTGAGGGTAGTTTATGTTATAAATAGAAACCAAATACATAGATCTGAATAGTGGTAATACCAGAAAAGTAATAACGGAAAACTGTTGAGTCATGAAGAGAACTAATGTGATGCTGTGAGGTTTAAAATTGGAAGTTACACTTTTTTCTTCACTTGAGCAGGTAGATCTATATATAACTGTATAGCATTTTACTATTAGTTTTCTGTATATTCATTTAGAGGTAAATTGTACCATTTTCAAAAGTGTTACTTATTAATTTTTTATGGGATTTTATCCTTAATGGGAATTTTGATCGTTTTATTTGGCTAGAACAGTGCTCATAAAAGAGAAACATTTTGATGTTATTTTTATTGCGATAAAATCTAAATATAAAAAAAGTATTTGCAGAAATAAGACATCTAGGAATACGTATAATCAGAATATAACTTGAAATAAACACTGAAAATGCATTTAAACCTCTTTACTTATATCATTCTATACCAGGTAATATCAAAATGTTTTTCTTGATTATCTGAAGAACTCAATGTCTAATATGCCATAATACTTGTAGAATATGAATTAATGTAAAATATAATTGTCACTCTTCATTTATATTCATGGCCATTATGCAACTGTGCTTACTGTGCAACTTTTTTTCTTTAAGCACATACTATTTCTGGAAAGTATTACAATTTTATTCCTTAGCAATTAAAATCTTTGATCCATCAGTTAAGTATTAGGACTTTTTTTTTCTCTGAGAATAATTATTTCTTCAGAATTACATTCTATATCTGATATATAGAGGCATATATTTCAGCTTCACCTAACTTTTCAATAAGGAAATGTACAATGAAAGTATTTTAGCAAACTATTCTGTGTCTCTTGGTGAAATAATGAATTGGTATACAGTTGGTGTAAGTTGAAGCAAATTTGTCTCCAGGGATAGATGGGGATAGATGGGGAACTCATCAAATTTGCGGATGACACCAAGCTGGCAGGAATAGCCAACACTCCAGAAGACAGGCTTAAGATACAGGAGGACCTGGACAGACTTGAACATTGGGCGCTATCTAACAAAATGAAATTCAATGGTGAAAAAAGTAAGGTTCTACATTTAGGCAAGAAAAACCAAATGTACAGGTATAGTATAGGGGGTACCTTGCTCAATAGTAGTAACTGTGAGAGGGATCTCGGAGTCCTAGTGGACAATCACTTAAATATGAGCCAGCAGTGTGCTGCAGCTGCCAAAAAAGCCAACACAGTGCTGGGCTGCATTAACAGAGGGATAGAATCAAGATCACGTGAAGTATTAATACCACTTTACAATGCCTTGGTAAGGCCACACTTGGAATACTGCATCCATTTTGGTCACCACGATGTAAAAAAGATGTTGAGACTCTAGAAAGAGTGCAGAGAAGGGCAACAAAGATGATTAGGGGACTGGAGACTAAAGCATATCAAGAACGTTTGCTGGAATTGGGTATGTCTAGTTTAATGAAAAGAAGGACTAGGGGTGACATGATAGCAGTATTCCAATATCTCAGGGTTTGCCACAAAGAAGAGGGAGTCAAGCTATTCTCCAAGGCGCCTGAGGGCAGGACAAGAAGTAATGGATGGAAACTAGTCAAGGAAAGAAGCAACCTGGAACTGAGGAGAAACTTCCTGACAGTTAGAACAATTAACCAGTGGAACAACCTGCCTCCAGAAGCGGTGAATGCTCCAACACTGGAAGTTTTTAAGAAGAGACTGGACAGCCATTTGTCTGAAATGGTATAGGGTTTCCTGCCTGAGCAGGGGGTTGGACTCGATGACCTCCAAGGTCCCTTCCAACTTTATTATTATTATTATTATTATTATTATAGACATAGAGAAGGAGTAGCTGAAAAAGTGAATAATATTACTAGTGTCAGTTTCCTTAAAATAAAATTCTACTCAATCATTTCTATGCTGGACTCAGCAATGAGAGAGAACAATTTTAAAGAAATGTGGTTTTAGATATCAGAGATAGCTTCTTTTAAACAGCAGTGTGAGATATGAGGAAAACATATCTCGGTCAATCAGATTTTTTAAATTTTAGAAAAATATAGTAGCCTTAGGACATGATATGTGATTGATGCATTATAAATGTGAATCAAATTTTCACTAGTAACACAAAATTCCAAGTGACTGAGATATAAATTATATAATTAATTTATATAATTAATTAGGGTTTCGTTTTATTGAAACATTAGTGCAATTTTGTTGTGCAAATGAAGAGAGGCTGGACATTCTTAAAAAAATGACTTAGATCTGGAAATTAAACGAATGTATAGTAAGAAAATCTTTTGTCTTAATTTCCTAGTATTTTTTCAAGCCTACCTTTGAAGAAATATATTTTCACACCATCTTTTGTTATTTTCAGTAGAAGTGGAGAAAGATTCATGCTATATAAGAAAACACTGCTTTGTTGTTTGAAAGTGGTTTTTGTAGAGAGATATAACTTAGTTTAGAATTAAGTTTGATTAGTATATATTTTAACTAATAGGGAAGTCCAAAATTGCATGTTATTTTCAAATCTTTTCTGTAGTTTTGCATTTGTCATAATCCCTTGTAAAACTGAACTGATGCTTGCTGTTTGTGAAGTTACATTAGAGCAATATATATATGATTTTTTTCCATGAAATGAAATATTTAGACAGAAGTATTTGAAGCAAACTATTACTTTTTGCTTATTCATCACCAGAGGGCAGTGTAACCTCATATATTTGTAGGCACTCAACTTGTTTACTATTGGACACTGTTAAAATATAAGGATATGGCATAAAATAAGCAGATAGTATCACATATAAGCCTGATGGCAATGAAATGATGATTCAGGTGAACATTATTACTACTACTTAATAGAACAGTGAAACTTTATGAAGTTATTTTCTGTGGGAGAAGCGTGTTAAGTTCAGCAAGTCACAGTGATTAGCTTAAATGATCATGCTATAAATAAAAAACATTACCACTTATTTGTTTGAAAAATAAGTTTCATCAAATTCTTATATGAATTAGAAATTCATCTGCAGGATCATCTGTTAAAGTGCTGCTGTGAGTTCCTCTGGGGTAGTAGTGTTTGATGACAGAAGTCAAGATGATTTTAAAATCATTTTTGTGGCATACTGACATCATTGAAAATTGACTTCCATTGATTCACTTGCTTATACTGTGTATTTTTATAAATCTTCCTTATTCTCAATTAATCTTTACCCCCTATCTCTTGCAAAAACTGTGATTTTGAAATGTATGTATATGTGTATGTACCATGTTTCCCCGAAAGTAAGACCTACTCTGAAAATAAGCCCTGGCTTGATTTTTGGGGGTGGGCCTAATATAAGCCCTACCCCCAAAATAAGCCCTAGTTTTGGGGTAAGGTGCATGCCTAAAAATCAAGCTAGGATGGGGGTGAAGCTTACCATTGCAGCTAGGCCTCCCATGGATTGACACTTGCCTCACCGGCCCACTTCTGTGGCCGAAGGAGCAGCTTCATTCTGCAACTTCAATCCGTAGCTCGGTTCTTAGCTGCACAGGCCTTCTGGAAAGGCCTCTGATGAAATGCAGGCCCAAGCTTCGTTCTCAGCTGCAGAAAGAAGCTGCTCCTTTGGCCGCAGAAGAAGTGGGCTGGCTGGGCCGGGCTGTTGGTGCTGCCGTTGCGAGGTGAGTGGAAAAGACCCCCAACCCCGCAAATAAGACCTGGTGCCTCTTTTGGAGGCAAAAAAAATAATTAAGACCGGGTCTTATTTTGGGGGAAACACAGTATGTATGTGTATGTATGTATAACAACAACAACAACAATAAAATAACAACAACAATAGAGTTGGAAGGGACCTTGGAGGTCTTCTATTCCAACCCCCTACTCAGGCAGGAAACCCTATACCATTTCAGACAAATGGTTGTCCAATCTCTTCTTAAAAACTTCCAGTGTTGCAGCATTCACAACTTCTGAAGGCAGGTTGTTCCACTGATTAAGTGTTCTAGCTGTCAGGAAATTTCTCCTTAGTTCTAGGTTGCTTCACTCCTTGGTTAATTTCCATCCTTTACTTCTTGTCCTGCCTTCAGGTGCTTTGGAGAATAGCTTGACTCCCTCTTCTTTGTGACAATTCCTGAGATATTGGAACACTGCTATCATGTCACCCCTAATCCTTCTCTTCATTAAATTAGACATACCCAATTCCAGCAACCATTCTTTATATGTTTTAGCCTCCAGTCTCTGATCATCTTTGCTGCTCTTCTCTGCACTCTTTCTAGAGTCTCAACATCTTTTTTACATCGTGATGACCAAAACTGGATGCAGTATTCCAAATGTGGCCTTACCAAGGCGTTATAAAGTGGCATTAACACTTCACATGATCTTGATTCTATCCCTCTGTTAATGCAGCCTAGAACTATGTTGGCTTTTTTTAGCAGCTGCAGCAACACTACTGGCTCATATTTAAGTGAGTGTCCACTAGGACTCCGAGATCCCTCTCAGTTACTACTATTGAGCGAGGTACCACCTATATTGTCCTATCTTGTCCATATGCTGGCTATGGAAGAGTATATACCAATTAAAAGAAAGTCAAAGTATACACTATAAAATTGTATTTTGTTTAATGAAAAATACAGAAGGTTGAAAGCATAGATTAATTGTTATCTTCCTGTCACTCCAGTTTAACAATCAGCAGTAGAATAGGTTTTGATGAGAAAAAGAAGCAGTGAGAAATGAATAAAATGGATTCTCATTCCTGCCATTCCATTGATAAAATGTAGTACCCTGGAATGTATTTTAGGTTGATAGCAATAGAATTACTAGTAGGAGAAAAAAAAAATCTAGCTTCTTCCCCCCAGCCCTCTCCCCAAAAAATTCCATACGTAACCAGGCTTGGCACTAAAAGTATTTGACAAAAAGTTGACTGTATTTATGTAAACTATATAATGGGAAAACTCTGGTTGGAAATTTATTGAACAGCCTTAAATGAAGATATTTCTGAAAAAGACTATTGATCAGTTACTATTGCACAGAGATACAAAAATGATTAAACAAGAGCACCTACTTAGTCAAATTGAAATAGTATCTTGAAATTCAAGTTACATAAGAATATGTAGCTTGAATTCCAAGATGCCATTTCAATTTGCAGTTTCATGAAAAGAGAATAGAAAGAAAATAATATTGGATCCTAGATGCTGCTGAAGAATTTTTCTGTGCTCGCTTCGGCAGCACATATACTAAAATTGGAACGATACAGAGAAGAATTTTTCAATATAATTTTTAATATAATATATATTTTTCTTTTTACTATTCTCGAACATGTTGGAAACAAAAACTTCTAGATGAGAGAACAGAAAACTACATTTTAATTTCCTTTGTTTTTGACTATCAAGAAATTTGGTTGGCGAAAGGTGTTTTTGACAACTGAAGCCATAATACAGGTAGACGTCTAAGAATTTGGAAGAACAATCCTGTGGCAGTGTCTCTTATATAGATTTTAAAGATGTATTTTTCATTCTAAAATTACTCACCAATAAGAGAAATCATAGCTTCATACTTTCCTACCCACAGCTCCCACAAGTTAAAGATTGGCATGTACATAAGCTGCACAGTTTGCCCCCTTCAGTAAGAAGTGTGTGAACTGTGCACGGTTTGCCCCCTTTCAATGTGAACCCATTTCAATTAAACATTTTGCAATTGTATATTTTTGCATATAGTAAGTGCAGTGCAAACGAAATAATTCAGATCCAAAGCCATGTCCCCATCACAGAACTCTTCTTACGGCATTTGGATCTTTAGCTTCTGAAAAGCTTTAAGATTCAAGGCCCTCTTGATTTGTAAGTGATGCGGCACAGAGGTATGTAGTTTGTGTGTGCAGGGCAAAAATGGTTACTTACAAGTTTCAGAGTGTAGTCTTTTAATTTGATGAACTGTTAATTTAAAAATTACTGCCAATATTTTAATTGCAAGGTTTTTTTTGGGGGGAGAGGATTGTGATTTGAAAACTTGTTTGCAGTATTTTAAATGACTAGGTTCCTCCCTCCCTCCATCCTTCCCTCTCTCTCTGAAAAGGAGAGGGAAATAATGTAATTTAGTATTGCTGAACAAGGCTGATTATCAATCGTTTTTAGCTGCAGTGCTGAAGTTTAAGGAGAAATATACGTTTGATTAAGGTCAATTCTGTCTGCATAGTAAAAATGATAGAACTGATTTATGTTCAGGGGCTATACCAAAGCATAATTGGCAATGACATTTTAGTATGTGTTTATTTCAAATTTAGTATTCAAATTATAACTTTTTCTGAGTTCATTTTTACTTTTGCCATTATAAAAAGAAAACTAATTATATTGAATATTCTAGTATTTAAATTATTTCATTCATACATCCTGTTCCTGCAATCCTGCAGGGTAGATTTTGTCTCCCATAACCCCCTCTCAGTTTTCAGTTTCCTTGAAGGAGAAATTACAGTCAGGTGTTTCAATCAATGGGATGACAATCAGGTGTGTGTATATGTGAGTAATGGTATGTGGGAATATCAATGGGAGACAGGGAGAGAAATGAATTTTTAAAATTGCAAGATTTTGTTAATGTAATAATTATTCTAATAAAGCAGAATAATTTCATTTGGGCATGCTTGTTTGGACTGTTATGCAAGACTGACAACAGTCATGCAAATCTAAAAGTTTGCTGAGATTTAGAAAAGCAAATTTGGTTATAACTTGTATTGTTTTAATAAAATTGTTTATAGTACTGGAACGTTTGCCAATTAGCATTGCCTGCAACTTGAAGTGGCCTATTAAGTTTAAACAAATAGTAAATATTTAACATTTTAGCCATTGTAACTCAATGAATAAATACAAATTAAGACATATTAGAAGAAGTCAGAATTTGTAGTCCTTAAACTCTGCTGAACACTATTACCTTTCTCAGTATAGGATTGTGCTATTTGTCAGAGAAAGAAGTCCTCCAGTTATTTTCAGAGATTAGAATTATGTTTCCATAATATTTTATTGAAAATGATTTAAAATTATTTATTTTACTCAGTATACAGAATGGTATTTTTCCTTTTTAGAGCCTAGGCGACATTTTTGTCTGACTGTAAAATTGATATCACTGAAAAAAAAGTTTGTAAACTTTATGTGGCTTCTCTTCCCAAAGTATTTTAAAAAGATAAAGTATTGGTGCTCCATGTATATTAACTTTTAGGATTGGGGCTAGAAGTAGCATGGAAGAAAAATCAATTCTGGATTTAGGAAGGAGTTAGGACTATGGAAAACAAGAATGTGATCACGTATCAAGAGGAACAAAGTAGAAAATGTGGATTTAACAATTATATACTTCTGGCAGCTGAAAGTTGGGGAATTCAAAAGAATTCTCTCTGTACCTTCCTTGTAGAATGTACAGCTTAAACTCTCAGAATGAAGTTTTCTATCTTTTTTTCTAAAAAAAGATTGAGAAACCTTACTAAAAAGAGAGCTTATTTATAGAACTTTTTCTGTAAAGCTACTGTAGTGACGAGGCCTATTTTAGGATAACAGGCAGTGGTCAACAAGCATGACCTCCGAAAAACACAGTATACTTCCAGGAAAGCAAATTGGTGGATCTGTGTAAAGCCACAATAAACAATAAATTTTCAATATATGTAGTTTGTTAACCTGCTTAGTTGCTATACATAAGGCAAACAATCAATAGGGAAACAGGGAAAGAATTAATTGTAAAAGATGCACATAACATGAAACATTATGTACCAACTTAATTACAAATCAGCAATGTGTATGTATGTGCATGCAGATTAAATGTAGCTTGATTCTTTTGCATACAGATCAATACTGAATTTAGGATGAAAAGGACTCTGCAAAGGAGTAATAGGATGATTTAAAGCATGGGCGCTCAACCATTTGGCTTCTGTGGGCCGCACTGTGTGAAGAGGAATTGTCTTGGACCGCAGATAAAATATATAATGTAGTTAGTATATATAAATCACACAATAATGTTAAACGTTTACAATCTTATGGGGCTGCATTACTAGCTGTCCAGAGCTGCATGTGGCCTTTGGCCACAGGTTGGACACACCTGATTTAAAATATGTTTCTGGCAATGTTTGTTTTGGTAGAATTAAAAAGCCTAAGATAAAAGATAAAAAGATAAAATTTGAATCAAATTTCAAGACAGTTTTTAGGTTGGAAAGGATCTGACCTCTTAAGACATGGTGGTGCTTTTATTTAATTATTAAAAATGAATGATCTAAGAAGGCACTCTTTTAAACAGTGTGCTTTTTTTTTCTTCTTCATTGTTTTTCTGTTTTAGTTCTGGTTTAGGGTTAGGATTATTTCCTTTAATCTTACTTTATTGATTGTGGTTATAGTATGTACTCTATATACTCTGTAAGCTGCCAAGCGTTGTTAGACTGGAACTGAGTGGGTACAAGGTTAACAAACTAACTACAGGTACTCCTCAATTATGACCACAACTGAGTCCAACATTTTTGTTAGTAAGTGAGACAGTTGGTAAGTTGAGTCTTGCCTCATTTTACGACCTCTCTTGCCAGAGTTGTTAAGTGAATAACTGCAGTTGTTAAGTTAGTAACACAGTTGTTAAGTGAATCTGGCTTCCCCATTGACTTTGCTTGTCAAAATGTCACAAAAAGTGATCACATGACCCTGGGGCACTGCAACTGTCATAAATATGAGCCAGTTGCCAAGCCTCTGAATTTTGATTATCTGACTGCGGGGATGCTGAAACAGTCGTAAGTGCGAAAAATGGTCATAAGTAATATTTTCCAGTGTTTTTGTAACTTTGTATAGTTACTAAGTGAATGGTTGTAAGTTGAGGACTATCTGTAACTAATTACCAGAGCAGTAAAGAAAAGATATTTTTTTTTTTATTTTTTATTTTTTATTTTTTTTATTTTTTTTTTTTATTTTTTTTTTATTTTTATTTTATTTTTTTTATTTTATTTATTTTTATTTTTATTTTTATTTTTATTTTTATTTTTATTTATTTTTATTATTTTTATTTTTATTTATTTTTATTTTTATTTTTATTTTTATTTTTATTTTTATTTTTATTTTTATTTTTATTTTTATTTTATTTTTATTATTATTATTAAATAAAGTTGGAATGGACTTTGGAGGTCATCTAGCCCAACCCCCTGCTCAGGCAGGAAACCCTATACCATTTCGGACAAATGGCTGTCCAGTCTCTTCTTAAAAACTTCCAGTGTTGGAGCATTCACCGCTTCTGGAGGCAGGTTGTTCCACTGGTTAATTGTTCTAACTGTCAGGAAGTTTCTCCTTAGTTCTAGGTTGCTTCTCTCCTTGATTAGTTTCCATCCGTTGCTTCTTGTCCTGCCTTCAGACGCTTTGGAGAATAGCTTGACTCCCTCTTCTTTGTGGCAGCCCCTGAGATATTGGAACACTGCTGTCATGTCCCCCCTCGTCCTTCTCTTCATTAAACTACTAGACATACCCAATTCCAGCAACCGTTCCTTATATGATTTAGCCTCCAGTCCCCTAATCATCTTTGTTGCTCTTCTCTGTACTCTTTCTAGAGTCTCAACATCTTTTTTACATCGTGGTGACCAAAACTGGATGCAGTATTCCGAGTGTGGCCTTACCAAGGCATTGTAAAGTGGTATTAATACTTCACGTGATCTTGATTCTATCCCTCTGTTAATGCAGCCTAGGACTATGTTGGCTTTTTTGGCAGCTGCAGCACACTGCTGGCTCATATCTAAGTGATTGTCCACTAGGACTCCGAGATCCCTCTCACAGTTGCTACTATTGAACAAGGTACCACCTGTACTATACCTGTACATTTGTTTTTTCTTGCCTAAATGTAGAACTTTACTTTTTTCACCGTTGAATTTCATTTCATAGTGCCCAGTGTTCCAGTTTGTTCAGATCCTCCTGTATCTTAAGCCTATCTTCTGGATAATACATCACAGTTTATAAAGTAATATAGCACCAACTCTCACAAGTAGACAGTGGCCTGAAAATCAGTGAAAGAAGATTATTTTCAATTCTACGTAGTGCTATGATAGAAGTTGACCTAGGAAGCAACTCTTTACAAGGTTATTTATAGTTTGTCAACAAACAAGGGAGCAAGCCTAGTGAAAAACAGTTAAGGTAGAATGGATACCCTGCACCACTGGAACACAGGAATAGCTAAGCCTTGAAGTGAAAAAAAAAAAGACATTGCAGAACAGGAGACAGGATGGGTATCCCTGAATACTCCCTGCAAAAGCCAAAGAGGAGTGCTGTTATAGTTGGAGATTCACTACTATGATGAATTAAATCAAATATGTACTGACTGGATGTATTGGAAGTATTGGTTTGTGAGGTGTATTGTCTGCCAGAATCAAGGATGTGACTATTCAACTAAAGACTTATTAAATACACTGACAATAATCTCTTCCTGCCAATATACAGTATATGAAGACAAAAGGCACTGAAAAGGAAAGTTAGAGCTTCGTTTCCATGAATTCTGAAAAACTGAAAAGATATTAACTCAAGTGTGGTTATTCATCCTTCTAGTCCATAGGAAACTACAGGAAAGGAATAGAGAAAGAGAGAAAGAGAAAGAAAAATTAGAAATGAATTGTACCGATAGATTAGGTTTCTAGAAGTATGGTCCACATTATCTGGACAACAGACTGCTGGTACAAGTTGGGTTCTACCTCACAAAGATTTATAAATCTTTATTTGACCAAATCATGGTCAGGAATCAAGCTGAATCCCGTGGGAGTTAAAAATTCTGAATTAGAGACCATAAGTAAAGATGGATGCACTGTGGGAAAAAAACTGTTGCTGAAATGAGGCCTATGAAAGTACACAATAAAAAGATCAGAAGAACTTTGGTTTATAAAATTCACGTCTTTCATTCTCTCTACACTAATTGTTGGAGTACAGGAAATAATTATACAGCAAATACAGCTTGTACTAAAGAAATAGAAGTACACATCTGCTCAGAAATTCAAATGAATGAAGTTGGTAATTGTGGAGAAAATGGTTAAAATAGTTGGAAGAAATAAACAAACAAAAGGAAGGGTGATTTTAATTACTTGACCATTTGTTGGGAGACAAATTCTGCCAAGAATAATGCTTTATGGGTAGCTCCTGACATCACTTACTATCATCATTTTCTTTCACTGGATAGAAGGCACAATAGGAGTACTTAGTACTTATCCTAGACTTAATACTAATAGCATGGAAGATATAGATAAGAAATAGTAGCACAGGAATATTGGGGGAAACCTGACAATAGATTTAAATCAATTGGACTTTGGAAATACATTCAGAACTTTCATAATTAAGATTCATTGCACAAGACAGTAATGTGAGAAAAAGCTTAGGATGGAGGTTCCCACAAAGAGTTTCTAACAACATAATTGCAAAAATCCCAACAAAAATGATGGATAATAAAATAAACGGTTACACAAAAAGAGAAGGAAGCTTTGGATTATTTTCCTCAATAATAAATCAACAAGTGTAATATTTTTGACTTATTTGTTTAATTGAATTCTTCTTTTTTTCTAGTTTTAAGACTTGTGTGGGGAATTCTGCATATTTATGCAGAAATATTGAACATTCAAGCCACAACTCACAAACATTTAAGCACGACTGTGTATTATTTCTGAGAAATCTCAGAGAATAGATAAAATGCCAGGTGATAGTAGGAAGGCAAACGTCCACATCTTCGAAAAAAGAGAAAAGGATTAGGAAACTAAAGATAAGACAGTTTAACTTCAATACTTGGAAAATTATAGAGTAAATCCATTTGAAAAAAAAATATCAGAGGTCATCATGGCCTTGCCAGATTAAAGTTATCTAATTTTTAAAAACAAGGATTTGATTTAATAAATTGTGTGGAATGATACAGATACAATATGTTCTGTTTTCAGCAAAGCATTTGACAAAATACTTGATGTACTTGGCTCTTATCCTCTCTTATTCCAGAAAGCTATGGAAACCATTTTACTTTCAAAAGGACTTTATGTGGGCAACTCTCTAAGTATTATCATTTGCTTTAATGTGAGTTTGAAATTGCTGTGATTGTTTTTGTCCATTACCCTGTATCTGTAATGATTAAAATAATATATAAATATAATACAATAAATAAAATAACATATTGATGAGCAAGCTAACAATGTGTGCTGAATGGCATAAACAACTAATTTAAAAACTACTTTGAATGGTCCTTGTTGATGGTTCTTAATCAAAGTGGAATGAAATATTAACTAAGACTCAGTCCTGAGTCATGTACTGTTTTATTGATTACCTAGATGAGGGAGTGGATGAAATGTTCATCAGATTAGTAATTTGTATAATTGATAGTTCATGTAAAATGGATAGCTGATACCTTAAAGACAGAAAACTCAAAATAATTTTAATAGATTTAGAAAAATGGATTTATAAATAGCACAGTATAAAATTTAACCGAGACAAGAATCAAATGTATCCAGTAAGAGATTCAAAGATTAGTAATAATACTTATGAAAGTGTGTCAGTAATATGATGTAGCTGCAAAAAAGGCAAATTCAGATTTGGATTGCATCAACAGAATTTGTTTTAGTTTCCTTTTCCTTTCTTTTCCTTTCCTTCTGAAAACCGGGACTCTGGGCTAGTAAGGCAAACAGGCTTGGGTGGGGGCGGGTGGGGGGGGGGTTTGGATGGAGCCAGAATGAAAGCTGGCCAACTAGTTATTCCTTCATTTCAGAAATCCGCCTCACTTTTGTTACTGGAACTCAAATGGAGGGAAAGGAATCGGCTGCTGTTAAGTGAGGTATGGGGTATGATTATGACAGATCTATATTTAAAGATGAGATCTGTTACAGTTTTGTCCAAATTGCTGGGTGATTCTGTAAATTCAGATAGGGATTCCATGTTTTTGGAATGTGTTCAGTTTGAACTAAGAAAGGAGCCTTTTTAACTTAAAACACCCATCAGTTGTATTAGGTGGTATCAGAGCTGAAGATCACCAGTATCCTGCTAGGATAAAAACTGCATGGTGCATCCACAGAGCAACAAATATTAGCCTAAATTGCTCTCCCTGGTTGTCAGATGTATTGTGGATGTAAGAAGTAAATTGCTTGGTGGTATTTTTGAATTGAAACTTCCAGTACTTCAAAGCCTTAAAAAGGTTGCAGAACAAGTGCAAAGGATAATTAGAGAAATGATCTGTGAAAAGTTACGTTATCTCTTGCCCTAGTTATTTCCTTAGGGTATAGAACTGTGACAAAAACAGATGATGGTAGCATGGTGTTATATTGTCCCATGCCTTGAATTTATAAATTTTGAATAATGCAACATATATACAAACATTTTAACAGCCTTGATTCATATTAATTTAAATATTTAGAATAATATCTTATACTAAATGTTATTTATTCATTTGAGTTATATACCATCTTCATATTCAGGAAACTGCTAAAATACTAAACCTCCAATTTAGTATTTTCCCTCCATATATCAATTATAGCATGGTAAGAAAATATTATTTGACAGGTCTTTGAGATTGCAGTTAGATACTATCCATTTTTTCCACTGTTTTGCTGTTTTAATGGAAATAATGCTGACTTTCCTGATATGTATGAATCAAATCATTGCCCTCATTGAGGAAGCACATTGTTGCAAAAACCAGACAGTAAAAAAATATAGTCCCTATACTAACTAAGATCCATACCATGTATACTTTAACAGTGGCAACCAGTATCATAAATTGAACCCAGAAGCCAACTGATAACTGGCGCAGTTCACAGAACATGGATGCTACATGGTCTACCCACCACTTGCGGACCAGTTGGTTCTCAAATGGTTCTCAAGGACAGCCACATGTGGAATACATTGCAGTAGACCAAAGCAAGGCATGAATGAGAATAAGAAAAATCTCCCAGTCCAGGAAGAGCACAACTGGCACCCTGGGACAAGCTTCCGGCTAGTCTTCAAGTTGGAACTGTGTGTCCGCGATGCCCTCTGATTGTACCTGAACATGGAAGTGCAACTCTATTCAGGACCAGAGATGGAAAATCCCCAGATTTGATCACCATGTGAGGATTGAGTTTGAACTTATTCCTCCCTATCCAAGCCTTCACAACTTCATGTGGCAGCTAAAGGACAAGATGTATGTCTAGTATGATCAGCATATGGATGATACATGACACTAAACAAATGGGACTCAAGTAGATGTTAAATTGTAGAGATGAAAGCATGCCCCGAGACATCCTTCAAATCAGAGCACTGGACTTAACCTTGCTCATACCAATTTAATTTAATCTTGGCCAGTCAAAGCTATTTTCTTTATCAGCTGAGCTTAAGAAGATTTATAACTATCTTGGAGTGGACCCTGTTTCCTGTTGATTTGGAGGGATAAGATCACAAAGATCTTCAAAGTCCCTCTTTATTTTTTGTAGAAGGAAATCTATACTATAGTAAGATGAAAAAATACATGAAAAATATGGAAACATGAAAAAATATAAAATGTTGGGGGGAAAAGAAATAAGTGCAGAAAAGAAAAAAATATTAGGAAAAAGAAGTGACTTCCTATCTTCTTTACAATAGTTAGAAACAAACATATTTTTCCTCCTCCCCCTTTAAAATTTCATACATATTTCCCCTCAGTCCATATTCAATCTTTTTAATTAACAAAAGCCCCCAAACCCTGGTCATTTTAAATTTTGTAGTGAAAGTTCCATAAAGGATTTTTGACCTGTTATGAAAATATATATTATTTCACTGCTGGTCAAACAAATCTACTTTATATTCTTTCCTCATAAACAGTATCTAATTTGCTGCTTTGGACAGAATTAATTGAGTATTGAAGTATTTTTGTATAGTTTGGTCTCTTGTCACTTTGGGCCTGTCACTTCTCTAAGCACAATCCACACCACAGGTTTGTTGTGAAAATAGGAGGAGGAAATTGTGTTGGATAGGTTGTACTATTGTACTATTTGTAAAAATAATAAAGGGGGATACAAATAATTAACTAAATAAAAAAATCTTCCAGGCAGAGTGCACAGGTATATCTCTTGAAACCTTCTCCTTACATAGTTTCTGTTAGTGGTTCAACAGCCCCCTGATTGATTAGGTTTTCAAAATTTACTCTCAGACTTAAATACATTTCTTCCTCTCTTGGTTCCAGTAAATGCCATTTCCAGGTCTTCAATAATTGCTTTGATTTGTTATTTTCATTTTATAATCTGAGATCTCCATTTTTTCCCATTGATTTAATTTCTCCAATCATTTATATTGCAGATACTTCAAAATTTTAAATTCATTTTCTCTTCCACATTTTCAAATCCATTCAGCCAGGTCTTTCTTAAAAAATTCAGTTACTGAAGTTTTCACTGATTTTATAATAATCTTCCACAATTTCTCAACATCTTTTATAACATCACTGAGTTACCTTTTACAACTACAAATATTTTTTCCTGGTATTTGCTGTGTTAGTAATCTTTTTCTGCTTTCTTGATAATAGCCAGCTGGTAGAGCAACAGTGAAAAGCTGTTCAGAACCACGAGATGGGCAGCAAATAAATTTGATAGATAGGTAGGTAGGTAGGTAGGTAGGTAGGTAGATAGATAGATAGATAGATAGATAGATAGATAGATAGATTAGATAGATAGATAGATAGATAGATAGATAGATAGATAGATGTAGGCAGGCAGGCAGGCAGGCAGGCAGGCAGATAAAATGATGATGTTATCCATTCAGTCGTGTCTGACTCTGGGTGAAATAAATGACACTCCCCCCCCCTTTTCTTCCTTTCTCTGCATCCTTAACTTTTAATCCCATTCAACATATTCTACAATCTATGGACTTTAATGACAATTCCTTGTCTTTTAGTTTGGAAGAATCCATTAATCATTTCTCTTTGAAAATTCAAACAATCCTCTTTCCCACAAAGGCATGTGCTATTAATTTATTTGATTTGTTTAACCAATTTGAAAATGCTTTAAAATAAGGAAAGTCCAAACTCAGCTAAGCCCTTTATCCATTTTAAATGTTCATAGTCTAAACTTTTAGCAAGTTTTTTTTTGCTGTAGATTATTTTTGATTCCTTGTAGTCATTTCTTTCCATTTTCTTTTACTCATGCCCTGGGGTTTCCTTGTGAGGAGCTGCCTTCCAAAGTGCACATAGTTATTCTCTCTTTATTCGGAGAAATTTCCCTGACCAGGGCTCACTGCCCAGTCATAGTCCTCTGCTTCATTGTTGACCCCACTCTTCAGAGATGTGTCAATCTGTCTGTCAACGCTGTGACAATGGATGTCGTCGCTCTGACAACTGAGAATCTGCAGCCATTTTTACTTTTGCTTCTAGCGTGCCTTTCCTATTCTTTTAGAGTTCAGATTTAGAAGGAGGGATGGGGTAAATGCTTGAGGGTTTAGCTAGCCATAACAATGTAGAAGTGTGGGAACTCAAGGACATGGTCTGATAAGGTTTTGGCGGGCTGGGAGGCCGGTGAGAAAAGCCCGATTCTTGCATTAATTGGGGAATGTGATTTATGACAGCGTTTGTGGGATGGGAATTGCAACTTGTTACTTTGTATCTGGGGGGAGGGAATCTCAGTTTTGGGTTCAACTATGTAAGTGCCGATACTTTGTTTCCTAATAAAATGTTCTTTAAGGAAGAATTCTTGCCTTGAAGTTCTTTTACTGGTTTCATCTATTGGAACCATGACACTGTCATGTTCAGCTGTAAATAGATGTTTTTTTTGTGGTTGTGTAAGTAAATATGCACTAAGTTGTTCCAGGAGATATAGGAGATAGAGGATATTGAACTAATAGCTTTATATCTTTTTTACCTAAAGCCTTTTCAGATAAAAGAAAATCAAATATAATGCAAACTTAAGTCTTTTTATTTCTACAAGCTTTGGGCCTTGTTTTCACATGTTAATAGATCTTCTCCAGTGAGCATTGGCATTCACATTCTCCTATTGCACCAGCCCAAGGACAAAATGCTGTATCCAGTCTGGATCGGTCATATTTGCCTTCATTCGAGACAAAATGCAGTAATTGTGTGTGGTTTTATCTTGTGCAAATAGACAAGATGAATTGATTTTGAATGAGTGACTAATTGAGATAACTGAGAGTTAACAGTTTTCAGTTTTACAGGTTTGCGAATCAGTGTTATAAACTATGTAATTATTTCTTGTAGTATACTTAAATCTCTTGATAATGTATTTTAGCTTTACATTTGTTTAACTTATATATTTTAACCTATGATTAAAAGCTTTATTTGCATGAACATTCACTCTCTAAAATTAGCAGATGGGCTTCTTTTGCAATTTCTGTTTTTTGATGATACAAACACTGATACTCTTCACTGTTCAGTTGGGATGAGGAGAGCATTACCTGGAACTGGCATCTACTGTATTCTCAGATTTCTTTTTAATATTAAGTATATATATAAAAAATAAATCATGGTCTTTACAGAAAAATTGACTAAATCTAGGCTGGAGGATACAATTACTAAGTAATTAGGTTTTTTTTTTATCACAGTGATTCATTGGCATACTTTTAACATTTGCACAGAGGTCTGTTCAGAACCTTCTAAAGCTTACAACCTTGTTTGGTAGGACATACCAAGCATACTGTATAACTATGCATATTCTATCTTATTTGGTGTTAGTATCTCTACCTTCAGAGCTGACCCAACTAATTTTACAATCAGTAGGGAAATACCTTTAGCTAGACTAGTTTCTATTGCTTTATGGTTATGGATGATTCTATTCCATGGCCCTTTAGGATGGAATATAGCAGTCTATGTTGGCTTCTGTAAGGATTTCCAAGCAACTGAAATTTATTTATTTATTAAATTTCTATACCACCCATCTTACCTAAGTGACCTGGTTTATAACAACATAATAAATAACTGTCATCTAGTATTATAGACCAGATTTCTATGCCCAAGAGCTGTAACCTTTGAAAGTCCATTCTCTCATGACAGCTATATCTCCTTCCAGATAAAAGCTTGTTATTCACTTACATGTGTGAATTAGATTACAATGAAGAAATGGTTACTTATTTGTAATTACAATTCTTCAAACGATCATCCGAGATTTTACAGAAGCAATCCTCCTGTTCTCTTGGTCGAGATAAAGTCATTGTTCCTTCAAAACTGCGTGAAGGAAATGAATAGTTTCCTTCAGGGTTTTTACAAAAAGCCTTTAATGTATAGAAAATTCTGAATAGAGCTTAGTGCGGGAGCATAGTCCATGTGTGTGAGTTCATAGATCAAAGTACAGGTAAATAACGAGGGTAGTTCTTTTTAAGACAAAAATGTCTTAAATGTATAACTTGCAGGCTTTTAAGGGTTTTGGCTTATTGGTGTTGGAGATATGTTACTAGATCTGGAGAACAGGAACGCAGAGAATGTAAACATGAAATTATCACTTAGAACTCACCGTGGGCAACATTAAATGAGTTTATTGTTATGCTTGGAAAATGCAGAAAGAAAGACACCCAGAATGACACCCAAAAGGTGGCCTTAATTGTCAGAAGCAATTGAATGCTTTAGAATGTCATTCTGATGTTGTAATAAAGCTCTGTTTTGAACCATGACTTGCCATACTGGGAAGCTTCAACTGCATTCTAGCCTGACTATGGAGCATACCAGCTGCGAATGATACAACTCATATTTTTAAGAGATGTATTTTCAGTTCTTCAAATTATGTTGTGCACATTAATGCATTTGAGATCTGAATCAGTTACCAATGAGGCTTGATGTTGGGGCTATTATTTAATTTTGAGTTAAATTAATGTTTATCCCAATTGATTTGTTCCTTCTAATTCTTCTGTATGGTTTTCAATCTATCTGGGACAAATTATTGAATTAAAAGCTTCTGTTGAATGGGTTTTCCTGATGTTTTGTTTGTTTCCCTTGCATTTTATAAGACAAAAATAATTGTCAGGCATGCTCAAGATGCCGCATTTCTGAAAAAATTTGTGCACTTCTGAAGTAATTCAGTCTGGCAAATTTAATGAAATGTTTGGTTATTTATTTTTGTCTTTTAGTTTTGAACTAGTGTAGGGCATTTGTACACTACACCAATGTAGTGTAATACATAATGTTGAATTGATCACTGAATGTAAGAATTTATTGTATATATTTCTTTTTGTTTATTTTTCCTAGTGCTGGCCCCAGACTGTAATAAAGATGTGACAGCTTGAAGTTTGATCCCCATTAATAGTTGAATTGCAGTGTTTCAGTATTGTCTACACGTCTTCAGTTCCATGTGCTGACTTGTGAAGTAGTTTTGAGGCTGAGATAGCCCCAGAGACTGCATATTGCTCTAGCATTTGTCACAGCAGGAAAGGAGCTTGTTTGGCTCATTTCAACACTTTCCTCTGTATTCTCATGGACAGCCATTCTGAAGAGCAGTGCCAGATGCCTTCCTGCTGCTTTATTTGGATTAACTTTCTACAATAGCAAAACAATGGGGTAATCCTTTTAATGGCAAACCCCCCCCCCCTACAGCTGTTTATTCTCCTCATGCATTGCCTGAGATGAGGGTCTCATCCGGCCTCATGATGTAGTTGACTTATCAACTACAAATGAATAAATTAAGTTAATTTAGACATTACAATACAGTCAGGATTAGAATAAGGAAAACATCAGCATCAATAGGCATCAGGTACCTACTGTATAATACTCGAAGCTTTTGTTAGACAAGTGGACTTGCAAGCTATATATTTTATATATTTTTAATAAATCATTCTTTTATTTGCTCGGAAATGGACAATTAAAACTTTAAATAAGTTCCAGTTTTCAAAGTTATTCTTTTGGTATGCTATTTTTGAACTTTATAGGCTGGCGAGATCTCCCTGAGAAAGAGGAGATCCTGTGATATCCCACATGCAGTCCCCATAGTTGCTCCTTCTGAGTAGACCACAGAAATTGTTCTGCAGTCAGCTTATGTGTTGAGCTGATGGGAATCAGGAAAGAGCCATCTTTGTTCCCAGGCATGAACGTAGCTCTTTTTAAGGACATAAAGCTCAACCAAGCGTCATTTCTTAATCACTTTGGATGTATTTTATTACCTTTGAAATATTAAGACCCTTCAGAATAGAGAGTTATATGGTATTCACTGGATGAGTTGCCTTCTCCTTTGAGAAGTATGTTTAAATATTATTTTAAACTTTTGAAAAAATAATCAGTTTTTGGATTAAATAGCAAAAGGGGTCTTAGAATATTCATTTCAGAAAGTAGCAATGAGTTAAGGCTTCAAATGGACTCAGAATTACAATATTAAATAAATTACAAGCATCCTTCTAGGCAAATGGTGATTATTTGGGTTTCTTTAAAAGAAAACATGATATACAACTTTTGAAGGTTGGACACCAGAGGGAGGTAGGAGATAATAAAGAGTTTGTTTAAAGATTAAAAATGGAGCAAAATACACCAACAATGGAATTTTTGATGGATATTTTTGAATAATGGTCTTTGAAATTATTTGATATGATTGATAGCTAGTCTGTCAATGAAGTTACAGAAGAAGAACAAGCTATATTGGATAAGTTTGAAGTTAATTTGAATATAGTTTTAAGTGTGACAAGTAATGAGAAGATATGGAAGATGTATTGAATATACAAACAAAATCAGTTTATATTTCATTGTTTAAAGGAGATATACAAGTATTAAATCAGAAAAGCAGTTTGCATAACTTTTTCTTACTGTATATACAAATCAGCTCTGTTAAAGTTTTGGAAGATTCTTTGAGAAGGGACAAAAAAGCTGAAAAGAATTCAGCCTCTGGGACTTTAATCGAAGATGTTAAAAATCAAGTCAGTTAAAAGTTTAGGGAAGAAATACAAGGTTGGTTTTTTTTTATCATGGTTAAAATAAATAATTAGTTATATTTGGCAACCCTTCCTGGACTTCTGCTGAGAAGGAACAATTGATGAGTTTTTTGGATTTTGTTTTTAGTTAAGAGATGCGATATGAGGTGAAGAGAGTACTTGTATTTCCTGAGATGGTGATGTCACCAAAATTGTTGATACTTGTTATGTTGAAGGGTGAAGTTACTTTTTTTTCTTTTTCCTTTTTCATATATTTTCCTTTTAATTCTTATATTTTTTACAGTCCATATTAGTTTTTATTTTTTTCTATTTATAATTTCTAATTACTTAATAAATGACCACAAAATCTTGCAGCCAATAATTAATAATATGGAAAACATCTGAAAACGTAATTGAATTATTAATCTGGATAACTATAATATACATGTCTTATGCTGTCATAATAGAAATCATAGTACATTTGGGAAATCACTATATCTGTGTGTTTGTATGTGTTTTTGTGGTAGAGAGAGATTTTATTACATTATTAAGTAGAAAATTCTTTATTTTGAACTCATCAGATAGGAATTAATAATACTTCCATCATGTAATGCTAAACTTATGTCAGATGTGTTTCATACAAAATTACAGTTGTAAAAATCTGTTTCATATTGGTTTCTGTTCTGTTCTTCCAAACAAGTTTCCTATTCTAATTTAATCTGGACAAAATTTTAAGTGGATAGGTAGAATATATTTCATCATATTTCTTTCTTGACATTGAAAAGACCATAATAGGAAGCAACTTTTCAAGAAATGCTGAAAAGGGCTGTCATATTATCATTTCCTTTTTACATATTTATATTAATAGTTTTTCTTTTTGTTACTATATAATGCATACAGATGTCTATTCTGGCATCAAGTATGCAATTGGAGAGTAGGAAGCAGAATTGTTTTAGAATGGTCTTTACTGCTTGCCAAAAGTACTAAACTGCTTTATTTATGGTTGATTTATTTATGGATGATTTCCAGATAACTGCAGATAATTTTAAAAATATCCTCTTGAAAATCTGTGATGAATGTATAATTAAGATATGCTGTATATTAGGGATTTAAAAAAAAAGTTTTGGAATTTTTCATAAGCAATTGACACCTCATTAAGAATAGCTTGCATTTATGCTACACAAAACTTATTGTCCAATATTATCAATTATCTCCACATTGCAGTTGCATACAAAGATTTAGGTGGTCCTATTTAAATTGTATATTTCAGTGAGCCCTCAAGTAACAGAAGCTGTGTACATAATGCAAAGTTAAATGTGACTTTTTTTCAGATAGAATATATGTCCTATATATAGTTGTTTAAAGATTCAAATAAGAAAACAGTGAATATGGTAGGGTATTAATCTAGTTGACTCAGTGCCTTATTTATATAAAGTGGTTAAAAAGGCCAAAAAAAGTAACTGATGGGTCAAGCCTACATTTAAGCAGAAGATAATTGCTGCAGTATACAAATATTGTGGCCCTTTAACCTCCCATTTCCATAGTATATTATTACACATCTCTCATTTCCACAACATTATATAACAATAATCTGTGTGGAGGAGTTTTTCTGAAGGAAACTTCTTTTCCAATCACATTGTCTAAAGTATACAAAGAAAATCTTGAGAAGCCTGATAAATTTTGTTTCAAAATGTTTTAGACTAAGATTGAACGATCACAAGCCAGACAAGATGCAGTTGGTTTGGAGAAAAGTTGGTGAAGCATTTGGTAAAAAAAACACTTTGCCCAGTGTTAGGTATGAGATTGTGTAAGGGACCCACCTCAGCTAACCACCCAAGAAAGCAGAACTCTTGAAACAGGCACTGTCTCAAAAGGAAACTTTTATTAGGGGTTAGTGACAGTTGGGAAGTCAAGGTGAGATCTGGGAAAAATCCGGCTTAAACGGTATAGTTAAACTAGCAATATTCCTCCTCCCACCAAAGTCATAATGTCCATTTGAAATCCAGCCAATCCACAGGTGGCACGATGTGCAGGTAACTGGCACAGTTGGCGCGAATCTCAAGGTCTTCTCCAGTTTCGTTTCTCTGTAACCATCTCCCTGATAAGGGAGACACATTCCTTTCTCAAGTGGAGAGAGGCGGGAGAAGAAAAGTAGAAAGCAAAAGTTATCCCAAGCGAAAGCAAATATCCCCCCTCCCCCCAACAGAATGGCAGGTCCCAAAACAAAAGCACAAGAGTAAATATGCAAGGAAGACAATAAGGATTTGGGGACCTGCCAATTGGTTCTAATGTGCTTTGGGGTTGTGTGGAAACTATTATTATTATCATTACTATTATTTGTTAAATGTATTTGCCACCTATCTTGCCGTGGGGGCTAGTAGCAAAAGAAATACTATACATATGAAAGGATTCAACTAAGTATGAATATATCCTAGAAACTAATATCTGAAAGTCAGTGAAGAAATTGAACTGAAAAGAGGTAGATAGAGGCAACAGTCTGAAACCAAATCAACCATGAAGTACATTAGAGTAAAGAAAGATAACGGTTTTGGAATAGCTTTCATAGTCCCCAGGCTTGAATATAATTGAAAATGTCTCAGACATGCAGAGTATGCAAGGAAAGGTAAGAATATTTCTGATCTAGAAGAGTTCTACAAAGAAGAGTAAGAAAAATTCCAAAAAAGAAAAAGAAAGACTCTTATCTGTATAAAATGTTTGCAACTTTTATTTCTGTCCAAGGAGGTATTTACAAAGTAGTGATTGGAAGGATGTCTAAACATCTGTTACATATATTCCGTGTTTTCTTAATAAACTGTAAACAATTGTAAATAAATATTAAGTGTGCATTCAAATTTACAAAAAGATATGTTTAACTTTGTAGCTTTCTGTTTACCCAGGATTCATTAAAATGTTCAATTTGAGTAGGGGCAAAATAGATATACTACAATTTTGTAAACAAATACTAGGAAAGAGACAAAATTTTATGGTGAGCTACAATATTTCCATATTATCCTGGACTCCGAGTTACAAGAAATGTACCCAGGTTCTTCAACTTAATCTATTGTAATGATAAAGCATTAGATTGTTTAAAACATCCTGTCAATATAACACCACGGTGAAGTTTATCTTATGTTGACTTAAAACAAACATAGTATTGTAATATATTTTATAAATTATTTCTCCCTATTATTATTAATTCATAGATGATGTACAGGTAATCCTCGACTTACAACCACAATTGAGCCCAAAATTTCTATTGCCAAGCAAGACAGATATTAAGTGAGTTTTGTCCCATTTTACAACCTTTCTTGCCACAGTTGTTAAGTGAATCACTGTAGTTATTAAATTGGTAACATGGTTGTTAAGTGAATCTGGCTTCCCATTGACTTTGCTTGTCAAAAGGTCGCAAAAGGTGATCACATGACCCTGGGACACTGCAACCGTCATAAATATAAGTCAGTTGCCAAACGTCTGACTTTTAATCATGTGACCACGGAGATGCTGCAACAGTCGTAAGTGTGAAAAACGGTCATAAGTGACTTTTTTCAGTACTGTTGTAACTTCAAATGCTCACTAAGCAAACTGTTGTAAGTCTACCTATATATGAATCTGTTTAGAGTTTTAAAAGGAAGCAGAGCTCTGCTTCAATGAGGCAATATAACAGCCAAAAGGTAGAGGAAACAAAGAGAAGATTAATGAATGTAGATTTGCACAAGCTTTAATTTGGCTTGGATTGAGGCCCTGGCATTTATTCTAGTGATGGGAGGCTAAAACATATGAAGAATGGTTGCAGGAATTGGGTATGTCTAGTGTTTCAATATCTGAGGGTCTGCCATAAAGAAGAGGGGATCAACCATCCATTGCTTCTTGTTCTGGCTTCAGGATGGAAACTAATCAAGGAGAGAACCAATCTAGAACAAAGGAGAAATCTCCTGACAGTTAGAACAATTAATCACTGGAAAGATTTGCCTCCAGAAGTTGTGGGTGCTCGAACCATGGAGGTTTTTAAGAAGAGATTGGATAATCATTTGTCTGAAATGGTATAGGGCAGGCATGTCAAACTCACGACGTCACGTGACGTATCGGGACTTTTCCCCCATTGCTGGCAATGGGGTGAGCGCGGTTTTGGCGTGACGCATCCGGCCTGCGGGCCGGCAGTTTGACATGCCTGGTATAGGGATTCATACTTGAGCAGGGGATTGGAGTAGAAGACCTCCAAGGTCCCTTCCAGCTCTGTTATTCTGTTAAGGTGAGTTTATAAGATATAAGAAATATTCTGTTGTTATTCTGTTAAGGTAAGTTTATAAGATATAAGAAATTAATATTTTTGCTCATGCTTTTATCTCATAAATGATGTCACAAAATTAAAGATTGAGTTAGGAAAAAAAAATCATATTGGATCAAGCTAGTTTTTCCTTGAAGATGTTCTGCTTCTCATCTGTATTGAACTGAAGAAGCTTCTTGGATGAGAAGTGAAATATCTTCAAGGGAAAACAAAGTCCAGTTGCCTTTTGAAAAAGCACCTTTGGGACAACCATGACCTGGATGACTGAGAATCTCCATAGACATCTAGTAGGAAAGGGACACATGAGTTATATAGATTTTGTTTGATTTATGATTATTTTTCTTAAGAATTTTTTTTCATCTAGACACCAAATTCCAAACAACAGAAAAAACATGTAGTTATTTTCCATGTGAGGGTATGGGTGTTTAGGTAACCAGGGAATTATGTAGCTTGCTTTGGTTTGGGGTAACATTGCTTAGAGAATTTCAAATGGCAAAGATTTGAGCTGATACCTTAGCATCAACTAATTATCATGCAATATTGTTTTAATCATAGAGGTTTATGATCTGAATGAACAATGTTTTCCACTTTTGTACAGAATCTATGTATACAGAGCTCTTCCTTCCACCCATAAATTTATAAGGGTTTTTAAATACTTGTACAACAATATACATATTTAGTTTATATCTGTTGTTTTTATTCCCACATAGAAGGTTGAGAACATACAAACTGCCCTGTAGTGTAGTACATTTAAAGTGAAAGTGGAATTGAAGAAGTTGGTTTGAATTTGCAGAGATCTCTTTTACTATGCTTAAATTGCCATATCAGAATTCTTTCCAAACTTTCAACATATACTCAATTGTATGTTATTATAGGTATCATGCTACATTGTACTGCTTGCCAATTGCGTTAGATTTTGTAACTGTTAGAGTAGTCATTTCCTTTCTTTGATGTGGATTTCTTTTTTAGTCCATTTAGAAATAACAGGATGCTATCATTATGCCTGGAAAGGCACACAGAAGTAGAACAAAATATATTTAAAGCTGCACAGAAATTACACATGCAGGGAAGTAGAACAGAATGATATGCTAAAGGAATGTATGACTGACTGTGAAGTGAAGCCCATAGAGCAGCTGTGTCAACATGTGCCTACAACATGTTAAAAAAAAAATCTTCGTTATTTTTTGTATCCCGAGGATAATTTTCTGTGCTGGTTATGTGAACAGTCACCTTGACATGATAGGTTTATTTGCTATCCCTGGCATTGATTGGTGTGGCTTGATTTTGGAAAAAAATCTGCCAAAATGAGAGAGAATGGAATATAAAATTCCTAGCCTCTACAGATGACAGAATATTTGGTATGTGGTATTTGTTATTTTGAAGAAATGGTGTAGTGGCATTATCTTTGTTCTTTATTTTGCTGTGTAACAATGCCTTTTACAGAATGTTAGTGTAAGTTCCATCAGCCCAGTTCTGAAATACTGAGTTATTGATTTCTTATAAAGTTCTGTTAATCATTTTAATCTCTACAGTGACCTCATTAGTATGATTAATTTTATTCCAAATGTTTTGGTCAAATTCACTTTTATTTGCTTCACTAGTTAAGAGAAAATGAACTTCTGATTAGGACATAATTCAGATAATATTTATGGCCTTAGCCTTCAGCGTACATGGTTTCTTACTGGAAGAAAGGACAAAGCCTTTTCCCATTCTGCAGCCAACATTTAAACATTATATTCAAGAACTGATTATGTTGTTCTGATTAAATTATCATTTAATAGCAGTGGCTTAAAAGGATAAAATTATTTTTTCTTGCCATAGACCACAACTCTGAATATGTAGTATTTATTTATTTCATTTTAATTTTAATCATGTAGACATTTATCTCATTGATAATGCTGTGCGCAATGAGAATAGATAATATGAAATTAAAGTATGCTGACAGCTATTATTTATCCAGTATATCAGTAATTCCTCATAATGGAACTGAAAACATTTTTGTCTGTTTATTTTTTTTTAAAGATAGAACTAAAGTTTAAAATCTTGAAAGGTACATATTTTGAAAGTAAGTTAGACACTGATAACATTGATTCCTTTTTGTGAATAAAAAACAGACAATGTGCTTTTTAGGACTTTTTATCAAAAGAACCCTTGTTTTATTGTAGCTTGTATAAATGGATAGCTGATATCAAAGGTTATACAGTACTAACTACAAGTTGCTGGAAGGTCATCATAAAAATATAGCTGTCCATTTGTGACCTTCCCAGATGGCTTTCAACAAAGTCAGTGGTGGAGGTTGGATTCACTTAATGGCTGCATGACTCACTTAACAACTGCGGTGATTCGCGTAACAAGCATGGCAAAAAAGGTTGTAAAATCAGGCACAACCCACTTAACAACTGCCTTACTTAGCAATGGGAATTCTGGTCCCAATTGTGTCGTACGTTGAGGACTACTTGTATGATATTTGTAATATTTGTATGATATTGTTAACGAATGAAGGCAAAGAATGAAGGATATTTTTGAGTTTCAATCAATACTCAGAAGTCTAGATACCTAGATTTATTTGTTATTTGAGAGAAATGATTGGCAAGTACTCCTATAGTCTTATATAATATTTGTCACAAATAGTCTTATTGCATACATAAAACAAATGGAAAGTATTCCCTCAGAACTTTCCTGAGAGAATTCTCATCTCCAAATATGTTTTACGAAACAACGAGTCACTTGCACTGCACAACTAGTCCTTGTTTCAGATATTTGTTTTTATTATGTGATGGCATTTTCTTCCCCTTTCTCAAATAATATATATGGCAAGTCTTTTAAAAATGCCTATAACTGCCATGTTTTAAAGTATTATTCCAAACAGTTCTGAACCTGAGAAGATTTTCTGAGGTAGCTTAGTGAATTTTGTGATAATTTAATGGGTAGCCCTGTTTTGAGCTTGATGATTGATGCTCCCCCCTCCAAAACAAAACAAAAAAACCCCACCAACTTGAACTAGCCACAGAGAAAGGAAGAGAACTATCACCACACAGTGCCCCATGGGTAGTCCACAACTATTATACTGGCCAATGTCTTTGAAAGCAGCTAAGAGATGAAAAAGAGCCAAACAGTCGCACCTATGCATCGCAAGCAGACTTCATCTACAAGTTCAACCGATGCCATCTCTATATTGTATCCCAGTCTCAACCTGGATTGAAAGGTTACTTCCTCCAAGGCTCTTTAAAGCTGCGCTTTTCACCATCTACTCATTAACCTTTGTAAACCCGAACAAAGGTAATCCAGAACTATTGGATCCAGTGACAGCTTTTTATGGAGGGGGGATACAATAACCTCCTTCACAGCTGACTGAACCCCTCCCTCAACATGTCAATGCTGTAGCATGGACTCAGCCACACACCATCTCTTCAGAGGCATTATTAATAAACAGATGGTTGGGTTAATAGTCCCAAGGATCCTGCTCACTTTTTCAGAAGTAATTGGGTATATTTCAAGAGGATAATTCCCTTTAGACCCAAACCGATGTCATTTGTACATGCCAGGTCAGTTCCCTTGTCCATGATCAAATCAAGGATGAGAGTCACCTTATTATATACTAGCCCAGAGCTATCTAGGATCCAGCAGTTGACATCAAGGCTGGCAAGTGGGACTGACCATTAATCCCCAAATCATCCAGCTCTCAGATTCTCACTATATTTTTCTCTGCCTGTCAAAACCTGAATTGTACTCTCCTCTCAATGCCACCAGCCCTCATGGCTGTGGAATCCAACCGGTTAACCTCACTCCGCCCGACAGATTGTAAATACTAACAATGAATCTAAAATTTGTGTTATATTTTAAATTATGACTCTCCTTTGTCCCTTACATTGTTTATTATACTTTTATATAAACAGTTTGCTTTCTGAAGACTAGAAACCTCTGGATATTATTTTAGAAAAGACATATTTCATCAATGAATTAATAGTGGTATTCATCCTACCTCAAACTCCAGGAACATTTGGAGCACATATTTTAACCTTTTTAAATATTTAAGGAATTGTTTTTCATGACCGATACCATTGTATCTTGACGTTAGATGGCATGTGATTGAGAAGGTTGGGAAGAAACTGTGACTCTTCTGTGAACTACCTCTCATGTGCTCCTCCTCCAAAAGCAATAAAGTGAGTGTATGCTTAATATTCAGAAGAATAGTAGAGACCTGATCATGGAAGAAGAGGGAGGTCACTTGACCAGTTCCTCCTTCCATCTCCTGCTCCCAGGATCACTTACCACGTCCTTCTTATGTTCCCTCGACCCTCAATTTCATTCATCAAGAATGAAATAATGGGATAAAAAAATAGCAAAAGTTATTTCCATCCTCTTTCTCAATTTTAAGAGGACATATTTGACTCAAACTAAGTATCTTTTTATAATGAAAATAATTAAGTATATGTTTTAATGTCCTTAATAGATTAAGGAAATAGATTAGATTAAGTACAGAAAAGATGTGTGAAGAAATATCGCTATGCCAAAATAAATGCATTTTAATATGCATTTTAATAATATATATGTCAGGAAAGATCAGAAAACAGCATAAGAATGATTGGAGCTCTGTTGTTGTAGGATACAATAGCAGAATCTTGAAAATCTGTCAGAGGGTTTCCCCCCCCCCCCCTGGTTTGTATAACTATGTAGAATAAAGGCAGGGTTATTTTGAGTCTCTTTCTTATGTTCCCTCCTTTTGTAAGACTATGTTGTCATTTACATTCTCTTTTATTATCTCTTAATGGTTCTGCAAACGGGTTTTTGTATTCCTTCGTTAACTTTATCTCTGCATTTCTCTACAATATCATTAATTTCATTATGTGATGCAATCAGTGCTTATGTTTGAAAAGAGCTCCAGAAACACATCAGAATATGTGACAAAGAAGCACTGCAAAGCATCTGAAAAAAATGATTCTGAGGCATATAGTAATATTATGATAGGAAATATGCATAAGAAAAGAAGCGCTTTAATACATTAAGACTGGAATTCCATATGCTTAAAAAATACTGTTTATTGAACTTGAAGCCATTCTTACAGATAGTTTTTCTTCTATTTACATGTCAGGTTAGTTTTACCTTGAGGGCACAGAGCTGAAGATATCTAGAAGCCAAGCATTGTAGATTTTTATAGGTTAAAAATAGCACTTTGAAGTATATCTGCAAACTTGTTGGTTTACACCAAGCTTCGATCACCATTTGTGATTTTTGCTGTCGGCTTCTGACACCAGGAAAAGTCGCTCCCATAAGTCACTTCTGCTGTGTTTTCTCCTGAGGGCTCCAATCTCACCCCCCACCTGCCCACACTCTATAACATGCACTTGTCCACACCCTATAGCATGGACCTGCAACACTCTCCTAGTGGCATGTGGCTCTTCCCAGCCTGCTGACCCATAACACCCACATTCCCCTGCATTCTTTAAGTTAGTAGACTCCTGCCTTTTCCTGTTTAACAACCCCCATAGTCTGTGGATTATGATGCAGCTGGGACTGCTAGGATTGCCATTGCTAAGCGGTACCCTCACGTGATGTTGCACTTTATGAATGCATCATTTAGCAACATCAATCCCTGTTCTATGATTACTGTTGCAACCTGAGGATTGGCGTTGTAACTGCTTTTAATTGATTTTATCATTTGTTGGAGCTTTTGTCCTAAAAGACTGCTTGTGATTCAGAGAATTTTGTGCATTGCTTCAGTGGTTTTATTTACTGTAGTTTATTCTTTGTATATGAGCTTATTTTAACATATCCAATTAATCTCTTCCCTAGTGTACCTGTAGAAAAGACATGGTGACAATATCAATGGACATCTTTGTGAGAAAATTTCAGCCAGATAGATACCAACTGTGGAAACAAGGAAAAGATTTATATAATATTGATCATACAAAACCCACCCCTGAAACCACCCCTGAGGTAAAGGCCTGGTTGCAGAGAAGAAAGAAAACAAAGAGATGTTCCAGGTGGTAATAATGTTTTCCACTATTTATAGTTAAACTTAAAATATATGGTTTCATGTCTCAGATGTTGTATTTAGAAGTTTTTTATTTTATTTTAGTTAATTTGTGTCTTGTTAAATTTAACACTGATCTTGGGAGTCAAAAGGTCATGTTTCATCATGGACATGTTTACTGAATATTTATATTGATTTTGAAAAATTGAACAAGAAAGCATTATTGAAACTTTAATGTTTGGAGGTCTGAGCATTAATATAATATTTAGACTTTTTCTCTTTATGGAGGTATTCTGAAAATGTTGCCAAGAAAATTGCATAAACTTGTCCAGCAATGACCAGGAATCAGGGCTAACTCCAAGGCTTAAAAAAGAACAAAAGAGGCAATTTTCTAAACAATGCTTTTCATCAACAACATATATTTTATCTTTTTTGTATACCTATTATTATGTGATCAAATAAATATATTTTAATAAGTAAACATTATTTTTAACACCCAACATCTATTTTGATGTTTTCCCCCAACATAAAAATACATTATTTTCTACTTGCCTAATATTTTTCCAATTTATGTGTTTATATTAACGTAAACCCCTTTTCTCATCTAATGTCCTTTAAATATTTTAGACAATAGTCCCCATGCCAGTGTGGATGAAAGATCAGACAATTATGGGAACCATAGATCAATACATCTGAACACTTCAAAATGTAGAAAGCTTTAATAGATGTATTTATGTAGTGTTGTCTGTTTTTCTGTTAGATCAGGATTTATAATTTACAGATACTAAAAATACCTCAAAAATTGACATCTGTGTTTATTTTAAAGTGCGGTAGATGCTTTCAGATTTCTCTTTGCAACCACACCAAAGTTTGAGAGGAGACAGGGAAATGCACAATGTTAAAGTTTGCTGAAATTTCTCTTCTGTGCACTAAATCATATATAGCAGTAATTACAAAAATGTCTAGTAAAATAGAGACTTTTGAAAATAAAAATGACATGCAAAATAAAAATGCAATATAACAGCTAGCAGCTCCTGACGGCCATAATTCATTCATAGTTCAATTTCATAAAAGATTAGACAAAAACAGAACAAAAACAAATTCTGCCTCTTTTAAAAAAACCAGTCTTGCAATGTAAATTAGGGAATGAAACAAGCTCTTTAGGAAAAGAATTACAGAGTCAAAAACCAGGTGCTTTTCCTGGGTTAGTTCTAACCAAACGTATAGAGCACGGGTGTCAAACTCGATCGCGTCATATGACAAATCACGACTTTTTTGCCTTTGCGGAGCCGGGGTGGGCATGGCCTGCACGTGACACATCTGGCCCGCGGGTTGCCAGTTTGACACCCCTGATATAGAACCTTTGCAAATGATCTAACCAACAGGTAATCTCTTCTAAGAAGAGGTAATGACTAAAATCTGATTTATAAGATCCTTCATTTTTATAGATATTTGTTACATTCTATTATAAAATATATTTGTGTCAGATTGGTAAAATAATTGGTAAAATAATTGCATTTGAAATGTTTAATGAATTTAATCAATGTTATGACTATAATATACTGTGGTAAAATAGATGTAGCTAATTAGATGTTATTGCACTTTGGATGTAAATGGCCGCTCTGGATGTGGAAAATATGATATATTCCATGCTCTATATTGTGTTAGGCAGCACTATCATGAGAAATATGAACTCTGCCTGCATTATGTCTCAGAATCAATGGTGGGATTCAGCCAGTTTGCACCACTTTGGCAGAACCGGTAGCTAATTTTTTATTGTCCAGGCCCAGAATGGACTTTCAGAAGTGGCATCCACACAGAGAACCAGTTGTTCACATATTGAATCCCACCACTGCCCAAAATGGTATTTTGACTGGAGCAAGAGAACTCTCAACAAAATTTGAGAAACCACAGTTCTTCTTTAGACTTATAAAAATTTGCAGGAATAATTTGAGGATTGTTATTTGATTAATAAAACTTTTAATGATCATACATGTTTTTCAATACTACTGAATTGATTACAATTATCTCCTTCACCCCAAATTTTCAGAATAAATATTGAATGAGTTTTGCTTTAACTGATCTCCAAATCTGATAAAGAAATTGAATTATTTCTTATATCAAACCTGGGAATGTTATTTAAAAGTTTCCTATTCTCATTCCAATGTAGCAAATGATTGAATCATTGCCTAATCATTGCTTGACTTCTGTGATAGATACACCCTTGCTTGATCTCTTCTTTTTTTTATTGATAATCTTCTCTCCAGAAATGACAATTCTTGCAGGATACTACACTTTAAACAAACATCTCATATCTAATTATTAATACATATGCATATTAGCATTTACAACTTGATAAGCTTTAACTGCAGGTCATATAATTGTTCAGTGTTACTTTTATATTGCTACAGAGTTTGGCATATTTATTATACAACTACTATTTGTACTTGGCAGAGAAATTATTTCCTTGTCAGTACAACCTATATTTATCTGGATAGTAAAGTTAAAATTAAAAATGGATACATTGTAGTAATTATGTTGACAGTTTTATCAGATGTATGTACATGGATTGCAGTTATCCACTATGCTAAACTGGTGGTTGCATTTTTGTGCTGCTTAATTAATAGTCCTCACACAAGTGAAAACACACATGAGATGTTTATCTCCAAAATGAAGATAAAATGTTCAGTTTCATCTTTGCTCTAATATGTCACAGAAAAATATTATAATTTTACTCTTGGGAATAATACATTTTCAGACAGAATCCCATGTATATAGAAACACCAGGTTAAAGAAAAAGTTAAGTGATAATATTTATGTTGCAATCATTTATGTTAATACTGCTTAATTTAAGGTACTTATGTAAAGATGGAAATCATTATTGTGACAAATGATTTGTGCAATAGATTTTTAAAGGGCAAGTCACGATCACATTATATAGCATTGCTAGACAAATAATAGGCACCATCAGCTTCAACAGTGCCTTCATGCCTCAGTGAAAAATATAAATTATACTACAGCTTAAAGGAAATTATGTAGATGTTTAAAAATGTATTTATTAGACTCATCAGATTGAGAAGAAATGACTTTAGTATCTGGTTTATTTAAAAGAACAATGGCAAAATATAATACAGGTTTGAAGTTCTTGCTTTGAGCTGGTAGTGTTTTCTAGTTTCAGATATATTGGAATTGTTCTGGAAGACACTCTTCACACGCTTCAGCACTCAGATACATTTTCTAGAGCTATTTATCATGCTCAAGTGAAAAACTTTGGGTAAAATTAAGATGGTTCTCAGACAGAGACTACTTTCTTTTTGTTAAGTAGTAGTCCATTTCAGCAGCATGTGCCAAAAGATGGGAATTCATCCTCAGATAGAAGCAGTTTGCTAATAAAAGAGCAATAATATGTGTGCATTAGAATTTGAAAGAGCACCAGTCATGTTCTCCATCTTTTGTTGATTGTGTCTAATCCTAATAGCTAAATATAATTTCTAAAATCTTATATACTGTAGTCTAGTAGTTTCTACTACAGAAATAAATTCTCAGTGTGTACAGGTAGTCCTTGAGTTACAATCATTTGTTTAGTAACCGTTTGAAGTTACAACGGCACGGAAAAAAGTGACTTACGACCATTTTTATACTGAACAACCATTGCAGCAGCCCTGTAGCCATGTGATCAGAATTCAGACGCTTGGCAGCTGGCTTGTATTTATGACGGTTGCAGAGTCCTGGGATCATGTGATCACTTTTTGTGAACTTCTGACAAGCAGAGTCAATAGGGAAGCCAGATTCACTCAGCAACAATATCAATATCTTAACAACTGCAGTGATTCACTTAACAATTGTGGCAAGACAAGTTGTAAAATTGAGCAAAACTCACTTATCAACTGTCTTGCTTAGCAATGGAAATTTTGGGATCAGTTGTGATTGTACATCGAGGACTACAGGTAGTTCAATTCAGTTAGAGCTGTTGCTGAAGTTGTACTTGTGACTGGTAAAAAAACCCTGTATATTTTCTGTAAATGGCTAGAGAAGAGTCAATTGTCAAAGTGTCTTCCACATTTTGTGACTGAGCATCATTGCTAAAGATTGATAGAATGTGATTATAAGCACTGTCACATTCTAAATAACGGTGAACCAAGTAACCAACTATGGAACTTGCTTCAGCAGGGTTATTTGAGGTTATTTTAGTTTAATGCTAGTTTTAAAGTGTAGTAATGACAGATTAAAAGGTTAAATTCAGTGTATTGTTAATCTCTTGCTTAATAAATTGTAAACACTATCTCTACACAAAAAGATGAAAAAATGTCATTTTTTTCATTTCTTAAAGCAAGCAGAAAGAACATTTCTATTGGTAGATATTTTATCTTACTCAAGCCAGACGTTCCATTTTGACAGCAGTATCTCTTATAACAGCTTCCAGCATACCCAATCACGATCAAAAAAGCTTAAAACTCCTGAAGACAAGAAGCCATCAACCATAATGGTTGGTACAGAAATCACAGCCACTGAAGCAGCTACAGTTTGCTTCAAGGTCAAAGACAAACCATCACAAAAAGTAAAGCCAGTAGACACAGGAGTACCTTCTGGGGAAGAACAAGTCCCAAGCAGCATGCACATAGATAAAAAATTATTGGATAACAAAAAGATACTGGGTGAGATAAATGGTATTTATTTTCCATATATTTTGCAGATCGTTGATATTGTGATTCTATAAATATGCAAGTGAGAATTTATACCCTATTCTGTTCCATTATGCTTCTTTATTCCTGCAGTGATATTACACAATTATGATCATTTATGTTATGCTTAGTACCCTTGTAATATTTGTCAATAATAAATAATGGAATGTTGTCCCAATAAAGCAATAATAATTCAGAAGCCAACTATTGCTAAGTGCTCTTAAAGTTTCAACTTTATCATGATTTCCTCAGGAGTGAATAATAACAGGGAAAATAATAACTACTAATATATAAAATATATTTAGGAAGGGAATAATTGCAAAAAGGGCCTTCAAATAAAGTACCTATGTACCTTATAATGTATAGTTTTTCACAGTGTTCCATGTAAGCATATTGTTACATGGCACAAAACTACTGGAATTACAGCCTGGTTTTTCCTATTAAATAGAAGGCCCCTTCCTCACTTATATTGCTATTAAAGAAGTGATGTCTAAGTCTGCTTATTCTGTAACTGTTTACCAAGGATTAGAATTGAATTGTGCTAAGCTAATAAAATAGTTTAAAAACATAAGAGTTGGATTTAGAACTTCCTTCCTTAAAGTTGAAAAGACTAATTTTGTTCATGGAAGACTGAGAATCTAATTTGGCATTTTTTATATTATAATGGAAGATGTAATCTTCATTGAGTCTCTACTTTCAAGAATACTAATGTCTCCAAACAATTTGATAAAATGGGTAGAGAGAGACTGTTCATAATAGTCGGCAACATATATTGTGGACTGTAAAAAGAAGTGATACTAGAAAACATGTTTTTATTATAGTATTCATTATGAAAATGTGTTTTCATTACACTACAGTATTCAACACAGGATGTATTTTTTGCCTGTAGAATGACCCTAGTTCCAATAAATACATACAAAAAATATTTAGATTAACACATCCATTTCTCCAAAATTTAACAAAGAAGAAACAACTTTGTTCAATTTTAGTCTGAAGGTTTAAAAGTATCAGTTATTTCCCAACTGTTAAAAATATTTGAAATCAATTATCTATCACTAAACTTAAAATGTCTGCAGATAGGTTTTCTGTATAATAATGAAATGAATAAGAACTGTTAGAGTCTATTTTGTCTTTATGGTGAATTTTATTTAGGTCATTCCCCTTCAAGTTCACAACTTGATCAAGTTCCTCAAACGCATAATATACAATCTGAAAAGGAAGAGAAAGAAGTCTCTGACGTTGCACATATTTGTTCTGAAGAATCTAAAGTGGCTTTGCTTTCATATCCTGGCTGCAATCAAGATGTTTTAAAAGCTTCAAATATTTCAAGGCAAGCTCCAGAGGATGCTGCTTCTGAAATTGAGAGCTTTGAGAAAGAAGAAATTAGTAGTGTATCCACAGAAGAGGATGAGATTAGTGATGCTGAAAGCAATAAAAGTGATCTGGAACCTGGGGAAATATCAACGGTAAGAACGAGGAACGATGATAGAATATGAGAGAAAACCTAGTATTTAGCTAGAAACAATTAATAAAATCCCCTAATTGGTTTCTTATATTTTTTCTGTTACAATAAGGCTGACATCCTTTCATAAATTGTTTTAAGATACATTAATAATGCTTGCAACAACTGCATGTAGATCAGCATTATGTTGCAATTATGAGCTATGTGTAAGAATGAGATAATGTAATAACCTGTGGCTATAGTTTTGTATATTTGTATATGATTATGGCGAGGATTTGAACTAGTGCCTTTATAATTGTTTATAGTGTATTAGTTTCTATTAAGCATTTAGTTTTTTCCCATTTGAATGAGACTTCAAAAAGCAATAACTTGGGACTAGATTTGCTTTTGGCACTTGCACAGTTTTGGATTGTCAGGATTCCTGAGAAAGTGGTAGGTATATTTTAAACTCAAGAATAAGGCACCATTTTTCCCCCTTCTTCCAACATTTTTGTTCTATAAAGGGATGAGATTTAACAATCTCAAAGCCAGTCCTTCCGTCTTAATATAATGTGCTAATAAACATCTCCTCAATAATGAGATTTTGCATTTCAGCTTATATTTAATTCATTTGCTTGGGTACTTTTTGTTATTCCTAAATGGTTTCCGAATATTTTCTAATATGTTTGTATGCTATGTCTGTCTACCAAGGATTCTATACAGATGTGATTCAAATATCTGCACAGATACCTTGCTTTGTTTAGTGACTCCACTATATTCTTTAATCATAAGACCAGCTGTGTAATGCATTAAGCTAACAACTCTTCAGGGTAGCAGACAGATCTGGCTATCCCAGGAGCTGAAAAGTATACGATGGCTGTAAGTTGCTAATAAATTACGTTCTGGTCTCTATCAAGCACTTTCTGGAAAAAAACATCATGAGTGATCACATGACTGCATTTTGGATGCTAGGCAACAGGACCGCATTTACAGCCATTTGCAGTGTCCCACACTCACATGACCACAATTTATGATTTTTTCAGAAACCAGCATTTACTTTTGATTTCCGCCAAAAAATGTCTTATAGCAAACAATGAGTTTGCTTAACAATCATGGTGTTCGCTTAACAATCATGGCATTTGCTTTATGAGTGCTATATTTACATAACTATATCACAAAAAGGATCATTCAATCGCAGTCATGTGATGACCTGCTTTACAACTGTCATGACTTATGGCTATAATTATGGGCTCAATTATGGTTGTAAGTCAAGGACTGCCTGCATTGCTACCATCAAGATTAAAATTAGAGAATAATTACTTCTTCTCTGAAAAAGTAGTGTATTTTCAGATGTTGCTGAAATTCTAACAGTAGGTGCTAACAGTGTAGAATAGCCTCAACTAGAAGAATATGAGTTACCATCCCAGTACCTCAACTTAATTAGGAATGGGTTATAGCAGATCATAACATCTTAGAGAAATTTTAAATATCCAATATCCCAAATAATGCTTCTCAATGTGAGGTGCCAAGACCCTTTCAACTTCCCAGCTGATACAATAGTAGAAATTGTATATGTTTTTAAATGCTCTCATTTACTAAAATGATGTATTCTAAATTTATCTCCAAGTGTTCCCAATCCTTTTTCCGTTTTGTGATGGCAAAAGTCATTTCTATTTTTTCTCTTGAAGACTACTAAACTAAATTAAATTGGCGTTGCAATTGGAAGATATGTGCTGTCTGCTAACCATGATACCAATACCATGAATGTTCTGTTCCGTCCTATTGTATATATGATCAAAATTGGGGCAACCTTTTGCGACTGGGCATGAGCCTTCCCCAAAAATACCTATCATGAAAGCAAGATATTGTACAATACATTGCATAATTTCTCTTCTCTTCTCTCATCTTAAATACAGTATATGTTGTCTTTCGTAGATATTTGAAGGAGAAAAAAACAAAACATCAAAAAGTTGGCGTCATCCACTAAATAAACCTCCTGCCAGATCTCCTATGACGCTGGTTAAACAGCAGGCAGTAAGTGATGAAGGTGAGCATATTTTAAAAGCACCATGTAATAATGTATTTTCCAGCCAATAAATTAATATGCATACATTTTAAATGTTGCTTAGTGATAAAGATGAAAAGGTATTTGATCTCATGCCAAAAATTCAATAATTGTAGAATGAACTGCATTAAATGTTTTTGGCATGTTTCCTGAATACATAATGTCCTTTCCATCTTTCTATTCTCTTTGTCTTCTGAATGCATTGGAAAAAGAACTGGTAAGATACTCAGAATTGTTGCTTAAATACTGTAATTACTTCATCCCAGAACATAACAGCTTTAGAACATCATAAAAACATTATTTTAACAAAACATTAAAAAAGATATCAAACCCACTTAGGGAGAGAAATTGGACCTTGAATGCACATTTGGATCTAACCCAGTTTTGGGTCAAAAAGATGTTTGATTTATTTCTCCTTTATTAAGTTCTGAATTTTGTATCTAATTTCAAGTATGAAACAAGAGTGAAAAGGTGCATCCTTTTATATTGCTATTACACTAAGGTCAGTGGTGGGATTCAAATATGTGAACAACCGTTTCTCTGTGTGGATGCTGCTTCCGGAAGTCCATTCTGGGCCTGGGCAACAAAAAATTAGCTAGCGGTTCTGCCAAAGTGGTGCGAACTGGCTGAATCCCAGCACTGATTAAGGTAAAGTTTCCTTGTCAATCATGTCTATTCAATCCTGAGAATTTTTGACATGTAATATTAGTATTGAACTGAAATAATTAAGCCAAACTGAAGTAATTTGAATTATGCCAATTGATTAATTTTAGAAGTGCTTCAGCATCTTTTTTTTTTACAAATGATTTAATTCAGCTTTTGTGTACTGTATTATCTAATTCAGCAATATTAACATTCATTTACTACTAATTATTAACTTTCAACAGACTAGACCTGTTGATTTCATTGGAAATTGTTTTCCAAGTAAAGCCACAGAAATATCAGTGTTATTTAAGGATTAAATCTGGGCAAAAAAGATAATCTTGTCCTAATCATTATGTAGGCATCCATTCACTCAGGAAAAAGTATTCCTGAAGCAAATAGGCAAGGTGTAATTTTCATTTCACTACTCTAGGAAGGAGATTGTCCTAATTCAAGACGGGTTCTAGCAAGCAGAATGGTCAGGAGTGTTTGGAGGTCCTTAAGAATTCAAATACCTTTTCAATGAAAGTCTCTGATTACAGTGTATTTTTCCCCCAATGTCCTCTTTTCCCTTCCCCTTTTCCCTGTTATAATTGTGTACAGAATTGATAAGCATAAAGCTAAAATGCAATTCTGCTTAACTGACCTATTGCCTCCTAAAACATTCAGACTGCTCAATATTGGGCTACAGAATTGTTACCCAGTTTAACCCAAATTCCTATACTTCAGCTCAATTTAATGATTCTGTATGAAATTAGGAACAATGTCAGTGGTGGCCTAAAGCAGGTTTTGTTTAAAAAGTGTGATTATCTCTGATACACTTCATGTGGCATTGTTATTGAAACAAGGTAGGTAATTTTCTAGATACCCTAACTTTGATCATTTTGTGTAATAGAAATTCCAGTATTCGCCCTATCCCACGGCTTCTTAAATGGGTCTTGTTTCACATTGAGGTAGCAGAAAAATAAAGTATAAAAAAGAGATTCTTCTATGAAATAGTTAAGCTGTTAGAATACTAGATACAAAACAATTCTATGGGTGGAATAAAATTGAACTATCCTAAAAGTGCAGTGGTTCATGGTATTACAGGTACATTGACTATGAGAAGAAATCATCCAAATCATCCCCATCACTTTCTATTGAACAAATCAAGGGATGATCAACTGTTTCCATTGAATATAAATAATGATTTCCTTGCCTAGTATGCACTTAGTTGTCCTCATTTTGAACTCTACATTATAAATGCTTTTTTATACCTGGATATACCTATTCAGGTATTTTATACATCTAATTCCTCCTATTCTTCCAAAAACAAAGCATGACACACAACTGTGCCTTTTCCATTGTTTTTGCTCTTCTTTCTGCTTGAGCAATTCATTGCCTGTTTTTTTGATGTCTGGGTCCAAGTGTCCATTTTACTACCTGTGCTGCTGTAAAATGTCTTCCTAGTTTCTCCTGTTTTAGGAATTTGCCACTTGCTGTTGTCTACAAATTCTTAGAAAATGAAAATCTGCCTTATTCCCTCATCATATATTTGTCTTCATTAGTTATAAACAGCCGATGCCCATTATTACCTTTACTTTCCCTTCTTGATACTTGCACTCTTCCTTTCATATCGGCATCATATGCTGATTCTCCAAGGAACAGGGAACCCTCATTATTAATGTTAACTACAGCTTATGTAGTAGTCCTTCAACGCTCCTGATAATAATTTTCCCCATCTGTAAATCATATTTCTGATTCCACACCACACCATTTATTCTGTACTGGGTCCTATTCTTTCCTGCTTTTTACAAACAGTCCAGTTGTTCACATTAATCCTTATTCCCAAACATAACAGGCCTGCTTTTACAATTTTGTTGTAACATTCTTCTGAGCAGGTAGTGATGTTAAATATGCTTCCAAATGTTTGCTTTTCAGCTTGCTTTAGCAGGCACGCTGGCTGAGGAATTCTGGGAGTTGAAGTCCACAAGCCATAAAAGGGCCAAGTTTGAAGACCCCTGCTTTAGCTAATCTAGGTTGTGTTGAGAAAGATTTCTGTGAAAGGGCTTGTTTCTCAGTCTACCCTCAATATGAGGATAGTTACTCTTCAAATAAAATTTAAATTAGTTACTCTACTCAAGTAATGAATATGTTGGCTAAACAGGACTGACTTTTTCATTCTATTCTGAATGCTATGTTGCTTTCTGTTGTTCTGTTCCCCAAATAAATTTCTGTGGCTTATTTAGTTGATCGTTATATTGATTAAAAATAGTATTTCTCAGCAAAAGTTCTGTATTTCAATTCTGTGTGGTTGTAAAGCTTCTTATCTTGAATCTATATAACATGGTTGGGGCATGTTAGTTCTTTTCTTTTTTGTAGATAATCTTATTTATAGATAGTATCTTGTAAAAATTTAGAGACAAAAATTATATATAAATCCTGCTTGGATTAGAATCGTTTATGTTCATTTTCATAGTTTTCTTTCCATGATTGTGCATTCTCTTCTAGAAAATATAGAATCAATTTAAGTCTATAGAAATTTAATCATGAGATTTATAAAATTATTTATAGAGAATTTCTATATTGATGAGATAATTTATAAACTTGAAATTACATGATCTTATTTTAATCTAGGATTAGCAAACAGGTGAAGAATTTTTAGATAATTTGGGATTAAAAAAAAACATATTCAAGCATAAATGGAGAATCAGGTGACATGGAAATTGTATTCTTTTTTCATAAGTTTCTGTTATGATTTCTTGATGTATATAACTCATATTTTGAGGAATACAGACAGTCTTCAACTTACAACTATTTCTTTTTTTTTTTTAAACAGTATTTTACTAGGTTTTATAGGAATAGGGGAAAAAAAAGGGTCAATATAGGTAATCAAATTCAGGGTGTGATTGAAGGATAGGGTTGGGGTGGGGATAGGTAAAAAGAGGATCGATATAAGTAATAGGGTATAGGGAAACGGTTGGGATGGGGGTACATACAACAAAGGGGTTACCCCCAATAACAATTCACGCTTTAGCAAACAAACTATCGTCCGGTTGTAAATATTGAATGGGGATAATTAATCTATAAAGATAGCTAAGATCTAGACAAATAGTTATAATTATAAAGCAAATCAATTAATAAACATCAATCCTCTTAATAAGTTTCACCATCATTTCTCGCTATCGTTTTTCCAACCATTGATAAAAGTTTTCCCATGTTTTAAAATAAACTGAATCTTCTTTCTCTTTAATCTGTAAGTCTATCCATTTCTGCACAGTCTAAAATTTTTCTAATTATAATTTCATCTGATGGTACATTTTCATTTTTCCAATATTGGGCAAATGCTATTCTCGCAGCTGTCAATATATGTAATATTAAATATTCATTTTCTTTCCCTTAGTTAGATCCTAAAATTCCTAGCAAAAACAGTTCTGGCTTAAATTCTATTTATATTTTAATCATCTTTTCCAGCCATCTATGAATCTTGAACCAAAATTTCTTTGCACTAGGACATACCCACCAGATATGATAATAGGTACCTGGATTTTGTTTACATTTCCAACAGTTATTCGAGGTATTTTTAAACATTTTCGCTAATCTTACTGGTGTCATATGCCATCTATAAAACATTTTGTATAAATTTTCTTTATATGAAGCTGCTTTAGTAAGTTTAATATTTCTGTCCCATAGTTTTTGCCAAGCTTCTAATTCTATAGAATATCCAAAGTTTTTTGCCCAAACTATCATTGTCTCTTTTACTTGTTCTTCTTCCATCTTCCAAGTTAGCAAGAATCGATAAAGTTTCTTAATCAAATTTTCATCTGTTTGATCAAATTTTGTCTGTTCTTTATAAAATCCCATTGTCTAAGTCTTTTTCATAACTTGTTTGAATTTGTAAGTACGGCCACCATGATAAATCAATGCCTTGTTGTTGTAAGTCCTGTCTGTCTTTAAGTTTTCCATCTTTATCCAAGATGTCTTTATATGTAACAAGTTTGTCGTAATTAATTAAATTTGGGTAAGCAAAAGCTTCCATTGTTGAAAGCCATTCCGGTGTTTTAGTGTAAATTTTTTCTTTTATTCTCTCCCATTCTGAAAGAAGTGCATTCTTGATAGTATGGTTTTGGAAATATCTGTGTATTTTATTTTTTCCATACCACAGAAAGGCATGCCAACCTAACTGTAAGTCATGCCCCTCTAGGTAAAGGAGTCTTTTATTTCTCAACATTATCCATTCTTTACGACAGAATAGCTACTTGATAATAAAGTCTCCAATCCAGTAGTCCAAATCCTCCACTATCTTTGGTTTCTTGTAGCATTTTAACTTTAATACGTGCTTTTTTCCCTTGCCATATAAATCTTAGTATCGTTGTATTTAAGTCATCAAAGAAGGTTTTTCCCAGTTTAACAGGAATTGTTTGAAACAAGAAAAGTAGTTTTGGTAAAATATTCATCTTCACAGTCGCTGTTCTTCCTAGCAGTGATAATTGTAAGTTTTTCCACTTTTCCAAATCGGATTTTATTTGTTTCAACAGTCTTTCATAATTATCTTCTTTTAATGTTGTAGATTTTGATGTTAAGTAGATGCCTAAGTATTTCACTTTTTTGACTATTTGCAAATCTGTCCTTTTTGTAAAGTAGGTTTTCTGTTTATCTGTTAAATCTTTTGTTAAAACCTTAGTCTTTTCTCTATTTATTTTCAGACCTGCCACTTCTCCAAATTTTTCAATTTTGTGCAATAGCTTAGTAGTTGTTTCTAGTGGTTCCTCCATGATAAAAACCAAATCATCTGCAAAAGCTTGTAATTTATATTTTTGGTCTTTTATCTCCAATCCTTTTATTTCCGTATCTTGCCTAATATTCCTAGCGAGCACTTCCAATGTTAAGATAAATAGCAATGGGGATAATGGACATCCCTGTCTTGTGCCTTTTTTTATATCAAAACTTTCTGTAAAGTCTCCATTAAACAATATCCTGGCTGTTTGTTTATTATAGATTGCTTGAATTGCGTTTATAAACTTATTGCCAAAGTCCATTTCAATCAACTGCTGAAACATAAATTGCCAATTTAAATTATCAAACGCTTTTTGCGCGTCGAGAAATATCAATGCCATCTGTTTCCCTGGGTGGTTTTCATAGTATTCCAAAACGTTTAATATAATCCTTAAATTATTTTTTATTTGTCTTTTACGTAAAAAACCATTTTGGTCTACATGAATAAACTCAGTCAGAAATTTCTTCATTCTTTCTGCCATCATTGATGCAAAGATTTTATAGTCCACATTTAATAACAATATTGGTCTAAAAAATTTTATTTGTGTATTTATTTATTTATTTATTTATTTATCAGTATCTTCTTTAGATATCAGAGTAATATTAGCTTCCATCCATGAATTTGGAATTTTAGTCTCTGAAAAGGTTTCGTTGCACAATTCCTTCAAAATCGGGCTTAAAAAGTCCTGAAATGCCATATAAAATTCTGCAGGAAGGCCATCTGGACCTGGGGTCTTATCTTTTTTTTGTCTTTTTATAGCTTCTGTGATCTCCATCATCGATATTTTCTGGTTTAATATATTTCGAATGTTCTCCGGAATTTTTGGCAAAGCATTTTCTTTGATATAAGCTTGTATTCCCTCTTTCGAGACCACCTCAGCTTTATATAGTGTCTTATATAGTGTCTTATATAGTGTCCTTAATAATCTTTTTCATTGCGTCGTTATGGAAATGTAGTTCTCCTTTTGGGTCTTGTTGCTTATTAATCATTCTTTTTTCCTTTTCTTTCTTTAGCCTATATGCTAACCATCTTCCCGGCTTATTAGCGTTTTCAAAGAAGTTCTGTTTTGAACGTTTAATCTGTTGAGCGATTATTTCCATCTCGGCCAAATGTAGTTTATGTTTTATTATCTCCATTTGTTTCTTAAGAGCTTTCTCTTGAGGGTCCATTTGTAGCTCAAATTCCAACTTTTTAAGTTCTTCTTTCAGCTTTAACTCTAGTTGTTTCTTTTCTTTGTTCTTTTTAGCAGTATAAGTTATAGCCACGCCTCTAAAGTATGCTTTGGCCGTATCCCACACATTTTGGAGAGAAGTTTCTTCTTTCTTATTAATTTTAAAAAACAAATTCCATTTCCCTTGTCGCTAATTGTAAGAATTCTTTCTCTTTAAGTATAGATTTATTCAGAGACCATCTTAATTTTTTCTTAGTGCCTTTCCAGATCATTTTTATTGGATTATGGTCTGCCCAAATATTGGTTTCTATCTCAATCTCTTGTATCATCCTTTTTAAGTCATAAGAAGTCCATATCAAGTCAATTCTAGACCATGATTTGTGCCTATTTGAGTAAAAAGTATATTGTGATTTTTCTGGATTCATCTCTCTCCATATATCTTGAATAGACAGTTCTTCTTTCATTTTTAAAAAGACCTTATGTAAGGCATTTCCCCCTTTTGTCCCTTGTTTATGGCTTTTATAGTCCCGAGTTGGATCTGCTATCGCATTAAAATCACCCAATATACAAAGATTTTGATAATCTTAAGTCCAATATTTTGTTGTGTAGTTGTTCATAAAACTGTTCCTGTTTGTCATTGGATGCATATACTGTATTGCGACCATCAATATCTGTTTTTGATCAATCATAGTTTCCACCATTAGTATTCTGCCCTCTTCATCTGCAAAAACTTCTTTAGAATTCAGCTTTTCTTTTATGTAAAGGGCTATACCTCTTTTCTTTTGAAGTGCAAGTGAACAATAAAGCTTGCTCATTTTCGGTTGATCTAAAATTTTAGAATGTTGTCTCTTGATATGTGTCTCTTGGAGGCAAATTATATCCAAATTTAATTTTTGTAGTCTGGTAAAAAAAATTCTCCTCTTTGAGGGGGAGTTCAGTCCATTTATATTTATTGATAAAATTCCGATCTCCTCCATGGCTTCAGTTATATCTAGGTCTCAGTTTTCTAGGAGATCTTAATTGTCTCTGGTCTCTGGGTCTTGCTCCTTCCTCTGGAGCAACTTACAACTATTTCTTTAGTGACCGTTTGAAGTTACAACTGCCCTGAAAAAGTGAAATATGACCATTTCCCACAATTACAACCATTGCAGCATCCCCATGGTCATACGATCAAAATTCAGATGCTTGGCTTACTTGTCCCGGGCTTACATGTCCCGGGGTCATGTGATCACCTTTTGAGACCTTCTGACAAGCAAAGTCAATGGGGAAGCCAACCATATTACTAATTTAACAACGGTGGTGATTCACTTAACCACTGTAGAAGAAAGGTTGTAAAATGGGGCAAAATTCATTTAACAATTATCTCGCTTAGCAACAGAAATTTAGGGCTCAGTTATGGTTGTAAGTTGAGGACTACCTGTAATTATTTGGCCACAGAAATATTGGCTCCATAAAAATATATTTAAAAGTACATTAATGGTATAACGCCTGGAGGATATGAAGATGGAAAACTAATAGATTAATTCCTCTCAAGTTTCTTATGCAAATTAGTAATTCAAAATCATAATTTCAGCAAGTTATAGATGTCGAATTCTCTTTTATTTCTTGGGCTAAGAAGAGGATAGAGTGCATAGTGATGCACAGTTGCTGTTCTGAAAAAATATTTTTTATGCAAGTGATAAAGAAGGTTACACTGATAATTATGATTGGGAAAAATAATACTGAAATCTAAAGAAAGGGAAAGATAACAGAGTGATTCCTCATTTGAGAATAACCTTTTTGCATTGAGAAGCACACATTGGCTTACATTAAGATTTTCATTACCATGACATTGTAATTATCTACAATATGGTGTCAACACCGACTCCATGAAATGTGTTTATTTTAGCCTTTTAGACCTTTGTTGATTTGTATTTTAAAATAAAATATTGGATGAATAGCTGAAGTTCACTTTCAGTAAAAAGCTAAAGTTCATTTTCAATATAAAATAATGTATACTTGTGTGAAAAAATTAATTATCTAAACCCCATGCAGAGCTCGAAGATAAAAGTGACATATTGTATTTAGATTTGCTTGTTTTGCGTTATGTGAAGAACACAATAAAGAAGAGAGACAATAGGAGTCAAAATTTGTTTGAATTTTCCCAACAATTGCACCCTTGAAGAATAAACATGATATAGTTTCACACTAAAAGCACTATTAAAATGTTTTATAATTATTGCTGTTTTTAGATATGTCAGAAAATTAATTATGCTGAGGTATGTATTTCTAAATTAAGATCAGATTACTACATTTCAAAAGTATCCAAAATTTGTAATTAAATACATCACTCCAGTCTCAGTTCCCCTGTCTGATCTCTCTATAGCATTAAAGAATGTAGGCAAATGTATAGCTGTCTACCTCTGTTTCTCAACAATCCATATCCATGCATTGACAGTAGGTTCTTGGTTGTCTCAAACAAATACATTTCAGAGTCACATTTGGTGCACTCTTTCAACCGGTTACAACAGGGATCTTCAAACTTGGCCCTTTTATGACTTGTGGACTTCAACTCCCAGAATTCCTCAGCCAGCGTGCCTGGCTGAGGAATTCTCAGAGTTGAAGTCCACAAGTCATAAAAGGGCCAAGTTTGAAGACCCCTGGGTTACAATATCTGAAGTTGTGTGTTACAGTAGCTAGAAAAACTGGTTACTTTTACTCTTGCATGCTCACTGTTTTGTTGGAGGTTAAGTAGATGCAGTTCTCACAAGGTTGTTCCTTTCATATCAAAAGGCAATCAGTTTAATAGCAATGGTATGATAGTTGGCACAGAGGCTTTGGTACCTACACTTCTACAGTGCCATTTGTCTGCTTACATAGAACACAACAGAACTGGTTTCCAAGGGTTTTCTTAATGAAATATATTTCCAGGCTTAGCAGCTGAATCGCTAATACTGCATGTTGGTGGTAGACAGCTCTTCTGAGCGTAAGTCCTGTCCAGTTACAACCTCTTTTGATCTCAAAGGTTACTAGTGGTTTGCAGGCAGTTGAAGATCTTATTTCAACCATCTAATTGTCAATAGGCATTGGATAATCTGCATCTGAAATTGAGGTGTTTTCCTAGGGTGTGTCTAATTAGAACTTTTCAGGAACATCATCTATTTATTTATATGATTTATATGGCTGTCCATTTTATGTAAGGTAGCTCTGGGAATTGACAACAATAATATTGCCCTTCCCCCAATAAAAGCAAACCCTGGTATCAAAATGATTCAGTCCATCTAATAATACATTTCTCAGGCTCTAACTTCATCTTATCTTGCAGGATCCCATCCGAGACGGTCACCGGGACCAGAGGTTTGTTCTTCCAAGCTTTTGGACTTGTGCTGGAGCACATCCCCAGGGAACTTCTCAATCTCTAGGATGTATGCACTGTGCACATATTTAGAGATTGAGAAGTTCCCTGAGGATGGGCTCCAGCATGAGTCCAAAAGCTTAGAAGAACAAACCTCTGGTCCCAGTAACTGACTCAGATTGAATCCTGCAACATTATTCTGGTGTCATGAGCAGATACCCTCAGAGTCTTGCAAATAAACTGGCCGCATACCATGTAACATGTCATTAGGTCTCAAACTAATGTTTTTTTTAGTTTTTCAGTTCTGTTGGTGGAGGACACTAGCCTTGAATAAATTTGCTTTTAAAAGCAGTACTCATTGTCTCTGTTTGTGCAGAAGGGGAAGTTGTAACCCCAAGTTTCAGTTGGGTTTTCCATCAAAAAACGCATTAGCTGTAGATAGTTCCTGACAAAGATTTGAGCAGGTGTAGAACCTATATTTGTGAATGTTCAGAAGATCATTGAAAGAATGAATGTTGCAGGTAGGCATCTTGTTCTTTCAGCATATAGGGTACCATTAAATTTCTTCTGTGCAGAGGATTTGCTAATCATAAATTAGTTAATGAAAATATCCCAAGATCACATTGTGATACATAATTTTCTTTAAAGTACAAAAGATTTTAATAACTTTAAGGAGTTATTTTCAAAATAGCATATTGTTCTGCGTGTCAATGATAGGCATGTTTGACTATCACTTGGTATAGATTTTGGCAGGAATGAGTAACTGTCATAAATAGGGAGTTAAGAGAACTGGTTGACTGTTCGGAATTCTCTGTATCTTTGAAATACAAGCAACCTCTTCAACCTGAATTCATTTATTCTTATGCATTTTCATGAAGTTGCCATTCATTCTTTTTAACTTCCACTTAAATAATTGTTTGCTTTTACCTTCCGAATATAGTTATTTCATATGTCAATTTCTTTTAAGAACTGCCTGAGGCTCTCTTAATTGAAGAGGAAATACAAGAAACAGAATCCTGGGCCAAGCCTCTAGTCTATCTTTGGCAGAACAGAATACCAAATTTTACTGCTGAAAAGGAGTACAATGCAGCTGTTGCCAACTTGGAACCCTATTGTGCCATTTGCACACTACTCAAACCTTACTATAAGGTAAGGAAGTTTTTATTTGAAAAATAAAAGTACAGCTACACAAAAATTCTAGTACTTACCAAACTATTTTATTGTGAGACTACAAAATGTCTCTTTATTCTTAACATGTAAAGGTTTGAAAGGTAAATATATCTCCATCCAGCACATCAAAATAAGTACTCTGATTCCAGGGAGGTATGTGGAATTGTAATACTTACCATTAAAAAAGGAAGGAAGGAAGAACTATGCTTCTTGTTTGTAGCAATCGTCTTTGTTGCTTAGTTGCATAATGTGACAAAAGAAATAGAAGGAAATTTTGTGTGTGTGTGTATAATTTCACTCTTAGGAGTTACCTCAGTGTAGATAGGCACATACACTCAAATGTAAATAATGAATGCATATTCCTCCTATCCCGGATCTCCTCTTTCACTTTATGCAAAGCTGATTTTCATATCAAGATCCTTCCCATGTGCATGAAGGGGAAAGATTAGATCATTTTGTAATTTTTTTAATAAACTATATTTAAACTTTTCTTTAAAAAAATTCTATTAATAACAATGCTTAAATGTAAACAATTATATTTAATTTTTTCAATTACCATTTCACATACAGATTTGGTACTTTCCTGCTTGCTGTGGAAAGCCGAAAGTCTTGTATTATTTATGTATTTATTTTGATTTATTACATAACCTTACAAAATAGATACTTTAAGTACAGGTAGTCCTTGACTTACGACTACAGTTGAGCCCAAAATTTCTGTGGTTAAGTAGACATTTGTTAAATGAGTTTTGCCCCACTTTATGACCTTTCTTGCCACACTTGCTAAGTAAATCACTGCAGTTGATAAGTTAGTACTGTAACACGGTTGTTAAGTGAATCTGGCTTCCCCATTGATCTTGCTTGTCAAAAGGTTGGAATAGGTGATCATGTGACCTTGGGACACAGCAACGATCATAACTATGAACCAGTTGCCAAGTATCTGAATTTTGATCACATGATCATGGGGATGTTGCAAAGGTCATAAGTGTGAAAAATGTTCATAAGTCACTTTTTTCAGTGCCGTTGCAACTTTGAAGGGTCACTAAATGAACTGGTGTAAGTCAAGGACTATCTGTATTGTATAAATCATAAAATCAAATAAGATATAAAATATCAATCATATCCTAAATCCCGGCATAAAGCACAATAAGAATGGATAATAACAAATTTAGTTTCATGTATGGAACTAAAACAATTAGATAAATAGGTTCTAAAAAATTGCAGGAGAATTTTTAAAACCAAAAGACTGATCCTGATAATGAAGATACTGAATTTTTTAAGGACAGCATTCCACAATTGGGCAGCTGCTGCAAAAATCCTGTTTCACATAGCTGCCTTTTCCATTTCAGACTGAAATAAATATTTTCTCATCTTCTAGTGTTTACATTGCAATTATTTTGACTCACTCTCAATATGAGAGTATGTTCTTCAATGCGTTTACTGTAGCTTTCGTTGTTCAGATATTAATGATATGTAATCATGGATAATAATCTATTTTACCATATAGCTAAATAAAATAAATATGCATTTGGATACACTGATAGCTGTGATATTTTTTTCTCTTTTTTTGTTCTTACAAAAACATTTGTCATTTTCATTCTATTTGCTACAAAAATTGGCAACTTCTAAGAAGACTCATGTTCTCTCTGTCTTGTATATATTGTACTCTGTATATTGTACTAATCATCCCTAAAGTTTACCAATTTATACAGTGGTGGGATTCAAATATGTGAACAACTGGTTCTCTATGTTGATGCCGCTTCCGGAAGTCCATTCTGGGCCTGGGCAACAAAAAATTAGCTACCGGTTCTGCCGAACTGGTGCGAACTGGCTGAACCCCACCACTGAATTTATGAAAGGGTGAACATCACATTGGTAGTTAATTAGTGTAGCCTCCATTTTTGACCAGAGCTTAGATCTTTCTTTTGAATCTGAATCCAATCTAGTTCAGCAACTATAGAAGAATGATATTCTTGGTTGTATACCTCATGAGACAAAATTTCCAGGTCTTAATCAAATGCTCCCTGGCTACAGCATATGCAGTTTTACTTCATAGAACGACTCTTGATGCTTCCCTCATTGTCAATATACTGCTTTCTGCTCTTTTCTTATTTTACCAATTCTAAAAATTAATAGTAAGAACTAAATGTGGTGACAGAAAGAAGATTTAAAATAAGTGCCAAAGTCTGCTTCAACTTCTAATTTTACAAAAATAAAAACTTCAAAAAGGAATTGCATTGAATGTAATATTATAAATTATGGGAAATTTACAAAAAAAATTACAAGAAAATTGAGTAAATGTCTTTCTATTTATAATTTATTTTTCAGGCTGATAAACCTAATGAAGAAATATATGCTTGGTCCGAAACAAAACAAAAAGAAATACGTGTGTGCAATGAAAAGACAAAACCACTTATTCCAGAGATATGTTTTATTTATAGCGAGGAAAATACTGAAAACTATCCATCCAATGGCTTTATTGAAGAAGATGGGACTAGTATGCTAATAACCTGTGCAAAATGTTGTGTACAGGTCCATGCAAGTATGTATCATAGCTTTACATTCTACTTTCATTTTGTTTGCATTGTTCAGCTAATCTTTGAGTAACTACAATAATTAATCTATCGTTATTCCTAGAGGAGATGTATGATGATATAGAAATCATTTGTATCAAAAAATGAAAGCACCTAATACTGGGAAAATCAGAAAATGGGTTTAAATATTCTATACAGCAGAAATAGAGCATGATTTGAATAACTGAACTGTTGTGTTTGCAGGAGTCTATAGTTCTACAACCATGTTTTACACCATGACCTAAATAAAGCTTAGAACACTTAAGTGATTTGATTGAATCACAGCATTGATCATTACCCAGTACTGGTCCTTCATTATAGAACGTTATTACTATTGTGATCAAATAGTAATTTTATCTCATGGCAAGGGTATTGGATTAATAAGCAGGCTATCATAGTCAAATAATTTTTGAAGAAAGCTGTTTTGAGGAATGAGAACTGTTGCTTTTATTTCAGCTGCATATTTTTGAGAAAATGCTTGATCTTCACTTTCTTTAATCACAGCATACAAATCTACTGTCTTTTTTTTTTAATGGTTCAATTACATGTTACCGCTTTAGCTAGATAAATAACGAAGTGCAAAATCTGTTGTATCATTTTTGCTCTTTTATTATAGGTTGTTATGGTATTCCTTCCCATGAAATCCACGATGGATGGCTTTGTTGTCGATGCAAAAGAGGAGCCTGGACAGCTGTAAGTTATGAACTTCATTTAATTGTTCATAATCCCAACCAACTAATCTCCAGATTATATGTGACAATAAAACATAAATGTATGTATCTCAGAATTGACAAATATTTATTTTATGAATTTAACATATTGTTTTAATTATTATTGTTCGGAATGAATTTTTGATCTCATTTTGGTATATGGTAAATAAACCATATAAAAATTAAGAACAATTGAAAAAAAATCTAAATACTGAATATCTTGATACTAATAATAATCAGAAATTGCTCTCATTATTTGTTGTTGCAATGCGGCTGATAGTCAACTAGTTCCAGACTGTAGCTAATCAACTGAGGCTTTTTGATACCATTCTTTTAAATTGCTGAGTACTGCACAAGTTATTCCAAGTTTGCACAATATTCCATCTAGAAAGATTAATGGACTGCCAATAATTTATCACCTCCCTTTGTAGCTGGATGAACAGACTGAAATTTAAAATTGATAACAATGAAGGGTAAATACTAAGTTCAAAGGTGCAAAGCAGTAGACTGAAATCCTTTGTTGAATACATATTATACAGGTAATTGGTATATAAAAGAATCATATAAATATAATGTATGCCTCAAAATAGCAATAATTTGAAATCTTTCTTTTCTATTGAGATTTCAGTTTTATGATATTAAAGAAAGATATGTTTCCCATGTTCTTCTATTTTACAAATGTATTTTATATGGGATTTGGGGGAATGGTAATGTACTTTTAACGAAAATATTTATATCTTATGCTATGTTTATGCTTTCTCATGGCTGGAGTTGAATGGTTTCAAGATGCGTACCTCTTACTCCTTGAATACCTTTCCTATGTTGTTCCAGTGTAAGTTTCTTTTCCTGCAAGAAATGCTGAATCCTTTTATAGTTTACTGATTTCCTCTAAAAATTAAATTTATTTTTATGGTAAATTCAACTGAATGAAACCAATAACTAAAATCTTCAGAATAATTAAGTTGTGAGATTGTAGAAGATAAAACTACTGAAATTTGAGCCATCTTTCACGTTTAGGGACAATAATAAGACATAGCACTTTCATTTATCTCAAGTTAGCTGAGACATTTCATGAAGCTAAAGGTAATTAAAGGGGGAAAAAATCCTAAACCCACAATGTGCTGAGGGAACATTTTATAAACATGATGGGTATAAAGGGATATCAATTATTCAAAAATATATGTGTGCTACTGTATTATTTTTATTTTATAAGTGCTGATAAATTCAACATGTAGTCCAATAGTTTGTAAAAATTGGCATTTCTTTCCATCTAAAGCTGTTGTAGCCCTCCCAGGTAAACCAGACAGTAAACAGGACTAGATGAAGTACCTCTACTTTATTACAAGGCTACATTAATACAATTTTGGAAGTCTAAAGGTACAAACTTCCTATTGTCACTTTTAACTGCTTGATCTATTAGGGCAGATCCTTCCTAAGTTTCTTTCTCTGACCGTTAAGCCATTGAGAGCTTCCATCTCTCTGTTTCCTAGACAGCATATTTTCCCCTCATTCCCCAAGGTCATCCATACATTACATTACAGCTATGAAATTACGCATGAAATTATATTTACCTACTTGCTTATTTGGGTTTCTCCCCTGCTCCACTCATGTGTGACTATTAGTAGATAACATTCCCCCATCCTGTAATGAGATTAAAACACTAACTTTTTAAAAACAGCATTGCCTAAAAGTAACAAGAAACAACAAGCAGTACTATTCTTAGTGCAGGAGAGAAAACATTGCAACAGATCCCCAAGGCCCTCTAAAAAAGCGTTTTGAAAAGCCTTAATGGCCTATTGAAACCGTAACAGTTTTGGATACAATCTGATCTATGAGGAAATGCCCCAAGGGAAGGGGGCGATGACAAGAAAGGCTGCTCCTGAGGTCTCTCAGATCTGGGTGCTCAGTTAAAGATGGCAGAAGGCAGCCTCAAGATACCTAGATCCTGGGCTAAGTTGTTCCTCGTAAAAACCGAATAACTAAAACCACCCTGGGCTACTTTATACTTTAAAAAACTAATTTATTTTGTTAATTAACTTTTGTATCTATAATTTTTCATAACATATTTGTATGTTACCTCTAATGTATCTGAAGAACTATCCTTTGTCCTACACAAATTAGGAAGAGAAGCATTAGCAAATGAACTTTGCAATAAATAGTGACTTTGCCTCAATCCTACTATGGAATATATTAGTATTTTTCACAGCAATTTAATTTTTTTTTTTATGAAAAGAAGTAGACCGAACAGGTTGGAAGGGACAATAATTCCTTCCAGCTGTTGGTAAAGAACAAACAGAAGGTAGCAAATATGATGTGCATATTAACCAAGGCAGGTAAATAAAATGGCAAATGCCAGTTTAGAACAGATTAATACAAAAACAGTGATTCACACATATAGCTAATTCAGTGTTTGCTTGGTGAACTGCTATTAAAATGTTCCTAGAGTCCATTTCTGAATCTGTAATATGTTTTCGTTTTAGCAGGGTAGGCATTCTTTCCAGGCAAAATTGAATTTTTCTTCCCTTGTTGGTTATCCGAGAAAATTGTGAAAGGTTCCTTATCAGACAATCAGAAGTTCTGGGACTTATGAAACTGCTTTTGTTACAGCTTCTGTAAGAGTTGTGGGTGGGTTTAGAAAGGAGGGGGAATGGCAGAAGTCAATCCCAAGAACTGACAGTGTGTCTTTTAAGTCAGAATGTAATTATCAGTTTAGTTCAGTAAACGGAGATAAACAGCCCTGCTGCTCTAACCAGAGTTTGTCAGTTTTATTTCAGCCAAGGAACTGACCTGGCATCTTTTAGCATTAGTAAGAAGAATTATCATGAGTTTAATTGAGTAGGTAGCTCAGTAATGTTTAGAATGATGAGGGCTTCTCATCTAATAATACCTACACATAATGATACAGTCCTATGAATGGATAAATGTAAGAGTAGGTTTTAGTGCTGGAACCCAAAACTGAAGTCTTAAGTATAAGCCTTGAGCAACTCTATGAGCAACTGTTTCACAACTTATGTTCCAGCAGAAAGTGAAACAAGTCAGTCATAAATCAGAAAATACATCATTGTATTTGCTTGTAGAGCCATAAATCAGGCATCAGGCTTTCATCTGGGTTGCAGGGGACCAGGCAGTAACACTGAAGTAAAAGTCCAATTACAGAAGTCAAGCTTCAATGCAGAGGTAGGTGCAGTTGTTGGATCTAGTCCAATAGTCAAGAATTCATGCAACATGCATAATTCATATAATGTCCAACATCTTCTGATGTTGCAAATGTTCCTACAAAGTATCTCACCTCAGTAGGGCCCTTAATATTCAAGAATGCTTTACTACTGGAGTCAGACAAGGGAAAATGTCAGGTGGTTTCCACTGCAAGTGATTATTCCTTTGCTTTGCTATCATCTTAACCTCTATACATGCTATTGGCATTCTCAAAACTTGGGAGGCCTTCCTCCAACTCCAGGTCAGGATCCTCTATATCAGAGAGAGGGGAAGGCAGCATCTGCATTGGTCCTTCTTTGGTTGACATTGGAGCTGAGGTTATTTTTTTTTTCCTGAGTTATATTCATTCAAGGAAGAGCAGCTGCCCACCATCTCACTCAATCACTAGTTCTGATAATTTATCAATCTGTCTACTTTATCCATTCTGTTTTCATTAATCTTGCTAAATGTTATAATTTTGTAGCCAGTCATCCAATTGAATCACATGTTTCCCCTGTTCAGTCATGTCCAACTCTGGAGGAAGGTGCTTATCTCCGTTTCTTAGCCGAGGGAGCCAGCGTTGTCCAAAGACATTTCCGTGGTCATGTAGTCAGCATGACTATATGCTGAGGTGCACGGAATGCAGTTACTTTCCCACCAAAATGGTACCTATCTATCTACTCGCATTTGCATGCTTTTGAACTGCTAGGTGGGCAGGAGCTGCGACAAGTAACGGGAGGTTACCCAGTTGTGCTCAGGTCTTAAATCCGGACTGTCAGCTTTCCAGCTAACAAGCTCAGCATTTTTAAAGCTGATCTTTACTTCTCTTGCACATTGTCTACCTTTATTCCTGAGCCCAGAGATAGTGCAATCTACCATTTTCATGTTTTTACCCTCTGTTTCACTAATTGTTCTGATTAATATTATCTTTCTTGTCTTAAAATTCAACTTCACATTTTACTTTACAATTTTATTTTCACTTTAGATTTTATTTTTGTCATAAACTGTTGTAAGTTACTTTCATCTAACTAAATGCTGCCATTAACCTATCTCCATGCATTGGCATTTTGGCCTCACATTCTGATTCAGCTTTTATTTCCTGCCATTGTTACAATATATTTGCAATGCAAGTTAAATAGATACATGGGTAATATGTATCCTTGTCTCATTTCTTTTTCTATTTTGAAGTATCTTGTTTTTCCCCCCAAATACTGAACAACTTGAATTATTTTTAGTGTAGCTTTTCATTCAATGTAGATTTCCTTAGAAGAATAAGAATGTGTGACATACTAAGGGATATTTATTTCTGGCATCATTTACATCAGGGGTCCTCAACCCCCGGTCCATGGACCAGTACCAGGCCACGGCATGTCAGCAACCGGTCCACACAAACAAGCAAAGCACCATCCGCGAGATACAGGCAACACACAAAACCACGCACTCTCCGGTCCGCGGAAAAACCTCTCTCCACGGAATTGGTCCCTGGTGCCCAAAAGGTTGGGGACCTCTGATTTACATAATCAAAGGTCTTGTTATCACTACCTTGGAAAACAAGTGATGGGTGAGAACACTGTGATGATAGTGATCTGATGACACAAATAATACAACATTTTGTAAGTACTTAGAGTAGATATAATTCAAGTTGTTCAGTATGTCCCTGGTACAGTGATGTCATTATGCACATGTCATTTTAATATCCTCATAGCTTATTACAGACATCACTATTATAGTCAGAAAAGTACATCTCCATCTTGCAGTTTTCATTATCTGTCTGTTCATTTGATATTTCACTCTCTATGGCTCTAACTTTCTTTTTAATATTAAGAAATATTTTGCTTATGGGAGGAATTATAGAAGTAGTTCAGTAATTTAAACATTCTCTTGTATCTTCTTCAATATTAGTCATATATTGTGATTATAAAAATAATAAAGGTGGGATAAAAAAATCATAAATAAACATTAATAAAACCACATTCTTCCAACTTCTAGACTAGAGTCCATATTTATTGGCTTAGCACCATTAGCATTTTAATTGTTCATTCTGTAATCCTATTTATGAAGTGTTTCAGAATAGTCACTCCATCTTTTTAAATTTTGCCTCAGATATCATTTATGATTTACTGTTTATTAGTCTCTAATTGCAAGTATCCTTTTAATTTCTCACATTTTTAAATCATATTTTATTTTTCTTCCCTTTTTAAAAAAGTTATTGGCATTCTTTATCAAGATATTTCTTTATCTTTTTTGCATGATGTTGAAAACCTGTTGTGTCCAGTCCTTGTATATCCATTTTGTTATCCAAGGATTTCTCCATCTTTTTGGGGGAAAGTGGCTTTTCTTGTTATAAAATCTATTTTGATCTTTTCCATGAAATTTTGGGTGGACTTCTCTGGCATATCTCCTCCCTTTATTTTTCTAAAATATTTGATATATTTAATAATTCACGATTGGGTCCATAATAAACACTAGAAGTATTCTGCTGGACTGGATTGTATTTTTCTGTCTTCTATTTTGAATTATTCATTGATCTGATTCCACTGTTACCCATATGGTAATGTCCAGTGTAGAGCTTGCTTTTATGTTGCTTGAAGCAGGTATTAGCAGTGAACATAAGTATTCTCTTTGCAACATTCAATTGACAATGTCTGGTTCTTCGGTTTCTCTAGCTTTCATATCCTAGTTATGCAAAGTACTATGCTCTTTCTAAATGGTATTTAGCACATGTTCTAATCTGCCATAAAATTCTTCAATTTGTATTTGCTGTTGTATTTTGAAGAGAAATAATTTAAAATAATGTTAATGCTCACTAGATATATACAGTATATTACAGTATATGTGGTATGTAGAATGAAATGCAGTTATAGAACAGTTTCTAGTCCATACCACCTTTCCCCTCTTTTTTTAGTTCTTTTTAGAAGAGCCCTAAAAAGATATTTAGGAATCAATCCCTTAACTACCTATAGTCATCCCTACAGCCTTTCCTTTGGGCAGTACTCAGAATGACTCAATTCTTGCATCATTCAAGATGTTTCACACCCCTTCAAAAGATTATATGCATTTTTATTTATTTATTTATTTTTGCACTGTTTACTATGTGTCTGCTAATAGTTACTGAGGAAGACAAAGAGTTCTATATTCTCCACCTTTGGTGTGGGGGCTACTTTAAAGAAAATCAAGAAGAAAAAAAGAATGGCCCTGCTTCATCTGGAGAATAAAAGAACCAAGAAGTTTAATAATTCATCTGCCCTGTTCTTGAAAGTGAAACTATATTCACCCATAGCTTCTTGATTGAGAGGAATGCCTCATTAATCTTAAACGTTTTGACCAGAAACTACTAATAAAGTCAGGAAGAATAATGACTAATAATTCAGGGAACAAGACATCCTCTACAGTATGTAGTCCTGAATTTATTCTTCTGGCAGTCCGTTCAAACACGAATGCCTTCATTTTATTTATAAGGCTAAATGGGAAAATAACAATTCTAACAATTTATGTTAAAGATTGAAAATCAGTAAATGCGTATAAATTAAATAACAGTTTTCTATGGTTTTCTCATTCATACTAAAATATTTATTTTCTTCATAATTCTGAGCAGCAGATGTATAATGGAGAATATAAACTGGAAGTCTATAGCTCATAACATATTCAGGAGGTACTGTAATTCCATATTGACCTTACCTAAAGTGGGTTCCATTTAACTAGCTATGCATGCTTCTGAATAAATGTATATTATCTGGTATATATTGGTGCAGCATCCTGCAGTCACGTGACTGCAGTTTGTAACATTTTTTTTTTACCAGTTTAATAACTATAATGACCACAGTGATTCACTTTATGACCATTGCAAAAGGGGTTCTGAAATCAAGTCAGGTCATGTGGTAACATGCTTAGTGACTGCAATGACCTACAACAGAAATTCCAGGCTCAGCTGTGCTAGTTACGTAAATGAGGACAACCTGTGTCATTAACCTTGAACCTGCACTCCTTCGGAAAGGCAATCAAAACCTGGTTGTTTCCTCAGGCCTTTGGGTCAAAATGAGCAGAGTTGCTTCTGGGTGCCATGTATTGTTTTAGTTGATTTTTAATTGTATGTGTTGTTTTCTTTTGCATTTGTTGCTTGATTATTTTGTACACTGCCCAGAGTCACACTGATTGAGTTGGATGGTACATGTTCCAAATAAGCAGCAGGGAAAAATGAATGCATATTTGTGAAACTGACATTTTAAAAGCCTGCACTGGAGAAATTAGTGTAACTAACAATGACATTAAAGAAATTTGCACTTTTAAAAAGCTGGTCTGCAATTTATGTTAATGTCTATGCAAATTAGGGAAAGATTCATATAAAATCTTCCTCTGTTAGGGATTTTGGAAACAAAATTTCAAGTATGCCCACGGATTTTTTTAAAAATCTGTTTAGAAACCTGGATAGAACGTGCCCTCTAAACATAGATAATAAAATGGATTTAATTTTTACTGGCACTAAGTGCTAGTGATGACACAGCTCCTTTTCTTGGTATCAAAATCCAAGGATGTTTTTAAAATTGTAAATGAGTGTCCATTGGTAATGGCATGAATAATGCCATTTATGGCAGATGAGAGAGAATTACTGTTGATAGGGACACCAAGGAATTGGAATTCAGGCTGCACTAAACAAACCCCTTTTCTTGAAAATATTGTTTCAGGGTACTCCTGGATTCATTTCTGAACTTGAATACTCAAGTTTTGACTGAGGCTTAGATTGCGTTGTTATGCTTAACCATAACATATTCCCGAGAGTGTCAGATCTTGCAGATTGATCAATTATGTAATTATGTTTAATTTAATTTAAATTTATCAATTGAATTATGTTTTGGAATCCTGTCTACTGCGATTTGAAAAGTTCAGAAATTCCAGAATGGTGTATGGAAACAATTGACTGTAGCCAGTCATGCATATGACTCTATTCTTTTAAAAAAGCTACTTGAAAGAAGTGCTTTGCAATACATGGAAATGCATAGGAACCATATCTGGATCATAAAGCAGCTGCATTGTTTGCAAAGCTGAAGCAGTTGCTTGAAAGCTGCTCCTACCTGTGTCCACTTCATGTCATGCATAATTAGCTACCGTCTATTTTCAGACATGATTCAGAGTGTTGGAGTGCTGGCTGTCATGTATAGAGACCCAAATTGGTACTATATGACAAAGTCTAGTAAAAATAAAAAGAGTCCCTCCTAGGCCTGGGAATTCTTTTGCAAAAAAGGTCAGAATATGAGTCAAAAGCATTTTTACTTCATCAGATGTCGTACGTAAATGGATTTTGGCTGTTGAGTTTGGAAGTTTTACTTTTTTGGTTTTGCTTTGTTTGTGCTTAAATATGTAAGTGAAAACTGAAACAACTTTATTATGGTCATTAACCTGCATAAGGGAATTGGCATTTGAGTATTCAAAATTAAATTGACAATAACAGGGTAATTAAAGGTAAATGCAAAGGAAGAATTTTGGCTAAAAACAATATTAAATTAAAAAACATTGTTGTTTGCTTAGGCTACATATGTGTGACAAAAGAGAAAAGAGATTAAAATTAGCAATATATGTAGCATAAACTTTGAATTAGCAAAGTAGAATGGATACAAATATTAAAAAATAGATAAAACAATAAAATTATCCTAAAAGGATTTGAGGATTAACAATATAGGGGAAGAATTTGAATACATGTTTAATCATATTCCTCCCCAGCCATTCTGTAGACACCTTGTATAATTGCTTTAAGTGCCAATTGTTGGTAGAAAAACAAATTTAAATACAACTTTAAGTGAGATTTGCTTTTAATGTTTCCCTGCTAAATGTAGATTATAAAATGGAACGTTCAGCACCCTTATCAAGAAAACACAAACACTAAAATCCTGACCTTACTGAAATGGTTAACAGTTTTTTGTAGAACCCATGTCAATGTTTTAATCTTCAATCTAAATGTGTTCATTATTTTAATTTTTGTGAGTCCCTCTCATAGCCTATTGTGTTTAATCTCTGCAGTTTGCTATTAAAGATGGTTAAAGATAGGTGAAGATAGTTTTCAAACAAATTGGTTTTTTTCCCCCCCAAATGCTGATATGAAACTTGGTACATTTTAAATAAATGATTTTAGGCAGCATTATAAGATACCAGGATGTACCTTAATGCAGAGGTCCCCAACTTTGTGGGCAATAGGGACTGGTTCTGTGGAGACAGATTTTTTTGCGGACCAGAGGGGGTGTGGTTTTGTGTGCTGCCTGCATCCTGGAGATGGGGCTTCGCTTGTTTGCACGGACCAGTTTCTGGCATGCCATGGACTGGTGCCGGTCCACGGACTGGGGTTGGGGACCCCTACCTTAGTGTCTTAACATACTTTTAGTAGAATGAAATCAACAGGGGAAAAATGAGGCTGGCGCTCATTATCTTTTCTAAGAATTATTTCAACTCTATTTAAGTAAAAATAGGAACATGTAATTTTTGCCATATTGTAGCCAGAGATACAAAGCGCTTAGAAGGAAGGACACTCCATTCCTTCCCCCCCCAAAAGCACAGAGTACTGCTCATATAGGAATGATTTGTCTTGACAATGATTTCTGATTCCCCCCCCCCATTCAGCCACCTGAAGAATAATTGACAAAAAAAGATAAATCAATTTACTGTGAGAATTATACTTGCCTCTTTTTTGTTCATTTTAATAGACTCTCTCCACATTTACACTCCGTAAGATTCATAGCTTTTAATGAGACTATTTAAATTGAATATTATGTTCAGATGTAATCACTATAGCATGTGCTTGATGAGGAAATAACCTTCTGACCTGATCAGATAAGATGTGCTTGTAGAGAAAATGAAATCTAGTCTGCAGCACTTGTCTGGGGGCACATCTTTTAAGAACACTTATCTAACAGTGATAGCAATTACTAAGGTCACAGCTTTTTGTCAGGAGCAGCAGAGGTAGGTTACCTTATACACCATTATCCAGATACGTAATCTGACAGTTTGCCTTGCATGTGTACTAAATGACTTTCGTTATTATACCAGTCAACCAGGATCATACTCACTCAATCCACCTTTAACCTGCCTTGGCTGGTACTGACCCATTGATTCTGCTTTCCCAAAAACAATTCCCAGGTTCCCAAAATATAGATTGTAGCCCAGTATGATCTAAGTTGATAGCATTTGCCTAGCTGATCGCAGTTGTACATTCCTGATGAGATTAGTAATATGCTACTTTTGCATTTTATGTTATTAATATATAGTTTCATAGTATTATCAAATTTCATTTTGAACCTTCTAAGGTAGGGATGTCAAACTGCTGGCCCGCAGGCTCGATGCGTCATGCCGAAACCACGCCCACCCCATTGCCGGCAATGGAAAAAAAGTCACGATACGGCGTGACACGTTTTGTGACGTTGCGAGTTTGATACCCCTGTTCTAAGGCAAAGCCTTTTTGTAGAAATCTTCTCTCAAGTATTCAGAAACAGCCACATCTATTCATTTTTCTCAGATTTTCTCCCAATAATTATACTAAGGGCAAGAGTAAATTTTACTATTAAATGTCCCTCTCTTTGTCTGTCTTTGTTAGGAAGAGGCCAAATTGTAAATTATTGTGCTTATTGGTATACTCACTCTTGTGGCTGAATGATTAGTTCTTGCAATCTATGGCATGGGTCCTCAACCCCTGGTCCGTGGACCGGTACTGGGCCCCAGCATGCCAGCAACCAGTCCGCACAAACAAGCAAAGCCCCATCCTTGGGGTGCAGGCAGCACACAAAACCATGCATACTCCGGTTCATGGAAAAACCTTTCTCCACGGAACCGATCCCTGGTGCCCAAAAGGTTGGGGACCACCGATCTATGGTATTCTCCAACAATTAAAAACTTTTCTTTTTCATTTAACCTTTCTGATGGTCCTCCTTTCACAGCCATGTTACAACCGGGAAAACCCTAGCCAATAACAATATACCTTTGTTGTTCGTGAATATTTTTAATTTTACTGTATATTATTATTTACTTACTGCTTTGTTCATGACAGCAGATTCATTAGTCACTATTTGATTGTCTTTTGATCCCTCCCTATTATAGTTCTCTTTATATGCATCTGTGTTTCCCAGACCATCTTTCATTTATATCAGGGGCTCCCAACTGGGGGTGCGAGACCATATTCCAGGGGGTGCGAAAACCTGGGTTTAGAAGTTTAAAAATTATAGTGTATATGTATAATTCATTGCCGTTATTTCAAACTTTTGTAAGGGGTGCGAGAATATATCAGAAGTGTTCTAGGGGTGCAGGGTATAGAAAAGGTTGGGAACCGCTGATTTATATCATTGAAAACCTATGTTATATATGTGTGTTTATTATTAAGGTTTACCAGTCCAGCATTCACATACTACATAAAAGAATAGTGAGGGAAAGAAATTTAATTGTTAAAAAAAAAAGGGGGGGAGAGAATCTTATTGTGTTGTTCTCTGTTTGAGAATTATTACCAAGCTTGTGCAGTTTGATATCACTGTTTCATGTGATAATGCCATCTTTCTTTGCCTATTTCCCTAACACAGCTTGCTAATCACATGTTGATTGATTGATTATGTGCAATCAAGTCATTTCTTTAAGTGATAAAGCAGCATGTGATACTGAGCACCATATTATAAAGCAAGGATCCCCAACCCCTGGGTAGGTGGCAAGATCCTCCAAGCCATCTTTATGCTTAGAATGAAGTACATCATTGAGCATTACCACAGAAATGCTTTTTGTAGATCTTATTCATTTACAAGACAAAGAACAGTTTTTCCATAAATACATGGGAAAGTATAAAGTATATAAGTATATATAAGTATGAGTATATGAGTATAAAGTATAAAGTATCAAAGTACTTTATATTTGATTTATAAATATTAAGATAGTAAAATGGGACGGGAGATTTTTAAAAATACTAACTCTTTAAGACATCAAGTATTTTATGAACAGCAAGTGACAAAGTATGAAGATAGAAAAATGTGGGTTAGACAGCATCACCACCAGATGGATCCATAGCTGGCTGACCGGCCGTACTCAGCGTGTGGTCCTCAATGGAACCGCATCTACATAGAGGGAAGTGTGTAGTGGGGTGCCCCAGGGCTCTGTTCTGGGCCCAGTGCTCTTCAACATCTTCATCAACGATTTGGACGAGGGGATAGATGGGGAAATCATCAAATTTGCAGATGACACCAAGCTGGCAGGAATAACCAACACTCCAGAAGACAGGCTTAAAATACAGGAGGATCTGGACAGACTTGAACACTGGGCACTATCTAACAAAATGAAATTCAATGGGGAAAAAAGCAAGGTTCTACATTTAGGCAAGAAAAACCAAATGTACAAGTATAGTATAGGGGGTACCTTGCTCAATAGCAGTAACTATGAGAGGGACCTCGGAGTCCTAGTGGACAATCACTTAAATATGAGCCAGCAGTGTGCTGCAGCTGCCAAAAAGGCCAACACAGTGCTAGGCTGCATTAACAGGGCTAGAATCAAGATCACGTGAAGTATTAATACCACTTTACAATGCCTTGGTAAGGCCACACTCGGAATACTGCATCCCGTTTTGGTCACCACGATGTAAAAAAGATGTTGAGACTCTAGAAAGAGTACAGAGAAGAGCAACAAAGATAATTAGGGGACTGGAGGCTAAAGCATATAAGGAACGGTTGCTTGAATTGGGTATGTCTAGTTTAATGAAGAGAAGGACGAGGGGGGACATGATAGCAGTGTTCCAATATCTCAGGGGCTGCCACAAAGAAGAGGGAGTGAAGCTATTTTCCAAGGCGCCTGAGGGCAGGACAAGAAGCAACGGATGGAAACTAATCAAGGAGAGAAGCAACCTAGAACTAAGGAGAAACTTCCTGACAGTTAGAACAATTAACCAGTGGAACAACCTGCCTCCAGAAGCGGTGAATGCTCCAACACTGGAAGTTTTTAAGAAGAGACTGGACAGCCATTTGTCTGAAATGGTATAGGGTTTCCTGCCTGAGCAGGGGGTTTGACTAGATGACCTCCAAGGTCCCTTCCAACTTTATTATTATTATTATTATTATAAGTTTCTTTCATTTATCTTGGCACTTTTGGGTGGTATATTTCTCATTAATTTTATACAGTCTTGACGTATTTGGCAGGCTAGAGAATTTACTAATAAAGTTGTCCTTGACTTACAACAGTTCGTTTAGTGACCATTCGAAGTTACAATGGTACTGAAAAAAATGACTTATGACCATTTTTCACACTTACGCCCATTACAGCATCCCCGTAGTCAGGTGATCAAAATTCAGATGCTTGGCAACTGACTCATATTTATGACAGTTGCAGTGTCCCAAGATCATCTTTTGCAACCTTCTGACAAGCAAAGTCAATGGGAAGCCAGATTCACTTAATAGCCATGTTACTAACTTAACAAGTACAATGATTCACTTAATAACTGTGGCAAAAAAGATTGTAAAATGGGGCAAAACTCACTTAATAAATGTCTTACTTAGCAACATAACCTTTGAGCTCAATTGTGGTTGTAAGTCAAGGACGACCTGTAAACCAATTTAATGGTTCTGTACACATTAAGGAATGGAGATGGAGATGGTTGACAGTCTATTTTGGCTTTAGATCTATCCATGTATGGGATGATTTGTAATCACTCAGTATAGGTTAAGATGAGATGATGATGATGATGATGATGATGATGATTTTCAATTAATATCTTGCCTTTCTGCCCAAGAGAGAAGATGTTGCATTTATTTTCTTTGTTATATCTGAACATTAGTGCTTATCCTGCTTCCATTCCCCAATTCCTTTACATCCAAGTGAATTCCAAGGTCAAGTGGAGCACTAAATATGGGTTTACTCTAGTGTTCTTTATGTAAAAAGGAAAGTATTGTCAGTTTCCATTAATAATGGAACTGCTATATTTTTGTGATATTTACTATCAAGACAGCTAACGAAGTGAAGAATCACATCAGTGACACACTTATGCTTAATGTAATAACTAATCGAGATCTCTCACAAACCTTCAATAAAGACATTTTTCAAAATGCTTGTTTCTTTTGCGATGAAGGAAATTCAGTTTATTCCTTTATTCCTATTCTGATTATGGCATGGACTAGAGGTTTATATCTTTTACTACATTGAAACTTTTTGTAGCCTTGTGTCTACGGGGAAATCCTTTTTCTCTTAGTCACTCATTAAGTAAGTCCTTTGAATCCATGTCTATTTGATGGTTACATCTTGTATTTCAAAAAACAGCATTTTTAATAGTTATAGTCTATTTCTGCAAGATCTATGAATTTGATGCTATCCAGGCTGATTTATGTCCAGATTTTTTCATAAGGAGAAGGCATTGTTTAACCTCAATACATTTTGTTTATGCCAAAGGTGGTATCCAGAGTACATTTGAGATGGTACTTGATTTTCCTGGTTATATTTTTTTGACTTCCTTAGAGACTTCCTTTATCTCTCCAGCGTTCATCAGACATTATCCTTTTATTTTCAGTGGATTACTGCTCATCCCTGCTCTGTCATTCGTTCTTGAGAAATGCACAGTGTAATCTGCAAGGGTTGATTTTGTTATGAAGTATGAGTTGTTTCTTGTACTGCTGTGGGATCATTCCACTAGGAAACTATCTTAATGAGCAGCCTTCCTTCAGGTAGTTGCTCATCTAAATTTATGAAGGGTACCTACTTGGTGATAGTGATCTCTGTACTTTTGACATAATTGGACAGAACCTTGATTCACGTTGATGCTGCTTCCTGCTTTCTTTATTTGTCATATCTCAGAATCTGCCCCTCTTGGGAAGCTTATTATTTACCGGTAATATAAAAATCAGTAGTCATGATTCTTTGAAAAGTCATCTGTGAATCCACATAATTTCCCCCCATCCTGCTCCTGAGGCTATAAAGATTTTTCAGATTTTAGTGACCATTCTTTCAGTCAGATGACTTGAAGACTATGAATGAGCATGTTTTCTTTGGAGAAAGTCCTACCAAAATCTTATTCATCTGATAGGAAGATGACGTTCCACCCACTCAATAATTACCATGAGTAGGTGGGAGCTTTTACATTAGCTGAGAGGAATTAGTGATGCTGTGTGAATGAAACAGAAGTGAAGGAGGTTACAGTCATCGTGCTTTGCTATTACCAAATGCCTTCAATGTTTTTTTTTAAAGAATCAGCTTGCCTCTTGAATTTAATGCTTTTCTAATGTTTAAACAATCCAGTTGTCTCTGTCATTTTATCTCCTCTCTTCTCATCCCTTTCCTTCTAATACACTCTTTCTTCCTCCTCATTGTAAATGCATCCTGTTTTCCCCCCTTCTTTTTTGCAGTTTCTACTGGAAGGATGCACATCTTTGTATTTTGTATTTCTATATGTAAGAAAGGTTTATGTATGTGAGAGAAAATGGTTTGTACTTGTGTCATCAATTAAATTTATAAATGATGTAGCTTATTTTACATAAACTTATCCTGATCATGTCTTTTTTTGGGAATGAAGTTCTAGCAGACACACACACACACATACACACAGATAGGGAGACAAAGAGCCAGAAGAAATCTAATCCTATAAGTAGTAAAGGAATGGCAAATGTTTAACCTGTAACAGAGAAGAGACTAAGGGTGACCATTTGTCTGAAATGGTATAGGGTTTCCTGCCTGAGCAGGGGGTTGGACTCGATGACCTCCAAGGTCCCTTCCAACTTTATTATTATTATTATTATTATTATGATATAATGGCTGTCTTAAGACATCTGAAGGATGGTCAGAAAGAGGAGAAAGTGGACGTCAGATGAAACTACAGGGAAATGTTAGAAAGAATTTTCTGATGGTAAGAGCTGGCAGCCAGAGGAATGGGCTATTCTCCCTGGAGATTTTCAAGCAGAGGCTGCATAGTAATCTGTCCAAAATAATTCAGCAGATTTAAGTGTAATTTTCATATATTATAACATTTAACAAAAGTTTGTACAAATTCTATTTTCAGAATGTCATGTGATTTCTCTATTTCCATTAACTTTTTAGAGGGATTAAAATATTTAATATTTAATAAAATATTTTAATATCTCAAAAAAGTACTGAAAGCCATTAAGACACTGTTATTTACTGTATATTATGCTGTTTTATGACGGTAAAGATTAGATTCAGATTAATTGTTATTTATATCTTACAATCAATTATATAAAGTTTATTGCAGTTTAAGGTTAATTCTTCCTCTCCTCTCCTCTCCCATAGGAATGTTGCCTCTGTAATTTGAGAGGTGGAGCACTCAAGCAAACTACTGACAAAAAGTAAGTAACTTATCCAATAAGCTCCCTCAGTTCCATCTTTGTTATTTTATCAACAACATTGAACTTTTAAAGTATTACCAATAGTTCAACTAGCCTATGGGAGGGCAATCCCATGTACTATTTGAACTGGTGTTGAATTAAATGCTGACTGGAATTGCTGGGATATGTAATTCAGTAGCATCTGCAAGTTCCCTTAGTAATTTGCTCTCCGTGACAGGCACTGTTTGCATGAGAACCGAAATACTGGTTTGAAAATTAGGGTAAATGTGACATAAGAAGCTCCGCTCATTTTCAGTTTCTAACAATGAGAATTTGGACACCAGGTTAATGAAAAAGTATTCACAGATGATCTTCATGACAAACATTACTTTTAGAAGAGTCTATAAGTAAACTATTGCTATTTTTAAAGCCAACTGTGATTAGTTATTACAATATCTTATTTTATCTTATGCTTTAATATACAAGTCTGCCTATTATTATTTTCCCACTGATAATTCCCTTGTATGTTTCATTTTGGAACACAGTAAATGGTTTCTTATTCACTTCATTTATTCAGTGTTATACTGTATCTATTTATCTGTTTCATTCAAATTCTAGGCTTATGTTCAGAGCAATGTAAATGTAGTACATTGCCCTGGTGATGCAGTAGTTAGAATGCAGTATTTCAGGTTAACTCTGCCCATAGTTTGGAGTTCGATCTTGACAAGGCTTGAGGATGACTCAGTCTTCCATCCTTCCGAGGATGGTAAAATGAGGACCCAGATTGTTCAGGGCAATATGCTGACATTGTAAACTGCTCAGAAAGTGCTGTAAAGCACAATGGAGTGGCCTAAGTGCTATTGCTATTGCTAATCTTTCCTCAAATCTCACTATATTCCAATTTAAAAAAACCAACAAGAAATCTTTGTACTTGTTCAAAAGTGCCCTGAATATACACTTTTTTCTTTAAAAAATTCTCAAAATTTTAATTTTTAAAAACATGGTATCTGAAGAATAATTATGTTCAAATGTGCATGTTACTTTGAGAAGTATGAATCAAATTCACTTAAAAATGCAGATGAAATGATATATGGCTAAAATTAAGTTAAATGTACTTAAGATATACTGTATAAAGATATATCATAAGATTTAATGATTTCTCCAGGTTTTTTTTATGCCCTTACATGTATTATCTGTGCAGATAAAATAGTCAGTTGGGATAAATCCATTGGTGCTATAGAAGAATGAAATTCTATACTGGTCCAATGTTTGTCAAGTTAGAGACAAAGTTTGACAAAGCTCTAGTACAGAGTATTATAGGAAAATGAACGTGCAGTTACAAGTTACCAGCTAAGCATGGAATAATAATAATAAAGGAGTATTAACTGAATTTGAATATTCTAAAATACCAACTTTAAGTTAGTTTAGTTCTAAGGTAATATTGGAATACTGAACAGGTAACCACTTTGCAATCGAAGAATAAATAAATTTTATTTCCTGTTTTAAGCAACTGTAAAAGTACATACTATTAAAATAGCATATAAATCTATTAAATTAATACTTAAATATATAAATGTTTCATTCAACCAACAGGAGTGCATCACATTGGAGTGGCTGATGGATTAAAATAAGGCACCCCCCCATGTGCATTCTCTCCCTTCTTCCCAATTTTTTATTCTAAATTATTGCTATTATGATTATTTATTGCTTAACTATTTTATTAGCTTTTAATGTTTGTAAGCTCCCAGAGTCGACTCTTGGTGAGATGGGTGGCAAAGAAGTCTAATAAATAGAATAAAATAAATAATAAATAATTGTAGTTGTCTGGTTTTTCTTTCTCAAATATATTGTTATAGAGATTAAATCAAAATATAACTATACCCTGCTTTAAATTAATTAAAATCATTAATATCACCTCAATATAGTTTTTAAAAAACTAAATATGAATTAAGTTTCAAAAATTGCATAATTGATACAACTGGAAATAATCATATGGAGAAAAAGAGAAATTAAATTGAATACATTACTTTTATTGCTATGTCAACCTGAAGGTCATATTTAAAAATGAATTCAACACTTTAAAATATTTAAAACCATGATCTTGATTTACATGCAGTTTTGGAAATATGCAAAAATAATTATATGAACTTTTGTTTTAAATTTTTTAATGTTTGTATTTCTTTTGTCTTTGCATGCATGTACTTTTCTATAATTTTATAGGTGGGCTCACGTCATATGTGCAATTGCTATTCCTGAAGTCAGGTTTGGTAATGTCACGGAGAGAACGCCAATAGACACGAGCAGGATACCGTTGCAGAGATTGAAACTGGTGAGTAATAATACTCTAAATTGTTACTATAATATATAATTTATGGTCATAAGACATAGCAAATTTTAAAAATTATATAAACAATAGGTGCATTGTTGTATTTTCAATACAGTTAAGTATACCTTAATTTTTTTTTTATCAATAGCAGACTGGAAGCATATACATTCACTTGCAAGATTATAACATCACATCATTTAGTGTTTTTTTTCTTTTGTGCTTTACTCTTTCTTGCTTTTATTTATTTATTTTGCTCCATTGCCAGCTATAAAACCCTAAAGTTTTCTTATGTTTCTAAAATAGGTTAGTTGATATATTTACAGAGAGGAACAATTTTTCCAGCTATTACTGCAAATACGTTTGCTAGCTGTATATCACAAAGTTTTGCCTCAGCCAGCATCAAGTGACAAGCGTTCTTTGAAAAATATTCTTGGTGCTACTGTAAGAGCCAGCATCGGAAGTTAGTTAATGCATGGACAACAAAAACACATTGTAGATTTAACTGAAACCTTGCAGAACATTTGAGTATTGGGTATGGCTATTTATATATCCAAATAAATATAAATAAATTTATATTTATTTGGATATGTAAATAACCATATCCATTTGTGTATATACCAAACTGTAGAAAGGTCAGGGAATGGATTGGATGGGGGTCTTGCTTTTTATTTGAAATAGGATATAAAATCAGATGTACTAAATACATCTAGTTTTTTCTAAGAACAATTTTTGTGATGACCTCTAACCATAAATAGGGACATGCTATTGTCATCTGATTAAAATTCTGAAAACTATCCTGAGATGGTGAAACGCATCAGGCATACAAAGGAAAAATGTAATAATGCCTAGCTCATGACAAAGAAACCAAATTTCTAGCTATCCGTATCATTAAGAATGGGGCGGCAGGGCTATTCTAGATTTACCTACGTGATAAGCATGGTTTTTAAGCATCAGGGAACCAAAAGTACACATTACATGGAAAACTGTTGATGCTCCATTGTCATATTTGACTACAAAAGGGAAAATTCTTAAAATTGAAGGGACTGATGAAAAAGACACTGACAGGAAATATCAAGAGGAACAAATCTGTTCTGCTTAGAGCAGTGGTGGCGAACCTATGGCACGCGTGCTAGAGGTGGCACTCGGAGCCCTCTCTGTGGGCACATGTGCTGCCGCTGCCAGCAGCTTGCGCAGGTCCATTAGGCTGCAGCTGCCGCCCGGGGCGGCAGCCGCACCCAGCACAAAGGAGGCGAAGCGGCCAGCTAGCGAGCTCGAGTACAGGTGGTAGAGCATGCCCACACCCAGCAAGCCAAAGGCCACCCCAAGCAGGGAAAGCCGGATCCCCATCGGCACCATGGCCCCCCAGTCCCAGCTAGGATTGCGTGCCTCCTCCCATCTATGCTGGGCCTCCTGCCCACCGCCCCACCTGCCAGAGACCCCCTGGATCTCCCCCAACCCTGCCCGGCCCCCCCATGAGCAGCATCGAGGTGGCCATGCCCACCCCAGCCACACCCACCCAGTGGGCCACACCCCCATGCCCCCCCTGAGGGCACCACAATGCCCTGGCACTTTGCGATAAATAAGTGGGTTTTGGGTTGTGGTTTGAGCATTCGCCATCACTGACTTCGAGTTTATTTAAAACCATAAGAATTGAGACTTATCCAGGGTTGTTCATCAAATCTGGACAATTTCCATCTAGTCTTTAACTTTCCCCTTTTGGGGAAGATTGTTGAGAAGGTGGTTGTCTTACAGCTTGAGAGGGCCTAGGAAAAAGCAAATTATCTGGCATCCTGTCAGCCAGGATTGAGGCCTGGCCATAATACTGACATAGCATTGGTTGCATTTTTTTATATCCTTTGATGAGCTTGGGATGAGAGTACTACATCCATCCTGGTCTTCCTTGATCTCTCAGCAGCCTTTGTTCCCCTTGATCATGAATCCTTCTGGGATGATTTGGGGGATTAGAGTGTGAGACATTGTGCTATGGTAGTTTTCCTTTCTTTGGGACCAGTTCCAGTCAATGTTCGTAGAGGGCTGAGGTCAAGCCAGAGGACCTGCTTTGTGGTGCCTCAGGCTTCTACTTTCTTTTAATTCCTATTTATCATCTAAGCTGCTGGAGAGAAGTCATTTGTGGTCATGACATGTCATATCCTCGGTATCGCACATCTCTGCCATAGGCTGATCAAGAAGCACCACTGAGGTCCTTTATTTTTATTTATTTCTTAAATTTATTCAATACAAGATGACCCAAAGTCAAAGAAAGGAAATTTGACTCTTCTTTTTGGTTTGGTTTTTTTTCCATGAGATGCCTTAATGTGCTAACAACGTTTGTTGTGATTATTTAAACATATTCTGATTCTCCTGTAACCGTAGGTTTAGCAGACAAAATATGATGGATTTATTGAAAGTTGAGTGATGAAAAAGCAGCACAAAACTTATCTTCTCTTAGGGCATTTCAGTTGGGGCCCTTCTCATCTTCAGATTTGGAGATCAGTGGTGTTTTGATTGTAAAATGAAGATTAAATAATAAAAGTATCTGGACAATACCCTTTCCCCCTCAGATAAAGATTTTTTGAAACTCAAATGGACCATAACGTATCAATATGCATGTTGCTTCTTTGCTTTCATGTATGAATTTATCTTTGAGATCCAAGTCTTCCACAGCTGAAAATAAGGAAATTGCCAGCAGTTGCTCAAGTCAGAAGCACAGATGTTTATTATACACATGAAGTGTCTGGTTAGCTCACAAACAGCAAGAAGAATATTTTATTTTTAAAAATAGCTAATGTTTTCATTCCCCTCAGGGGAAAAAAGGGGAAAACAGCTTTTATTTACTCAAGCAATGAACTGTTCATATGCTTTGGACTTTTACATTGTCAGCATTAATCTTCATAAAATTCCAGATGTTCTGAGTGAAGTTTTGTATGTGTATGAAAAAATGAAAAACCCATTTAAAATACTGGCTAAGTCAATTCAACAATAGTTTAATTATGAAGTTCAGAGCTGGTTTCCCTTTCAGAAAACCTTTTTGGGGTAAAAAAATAATTGAAAAAAATAATTATGCAGAACTATATTATGAAGATTTTTATTTTCACATTTTTGCACAGTTGCATTCTTTTCTAATATGCTATTACTGAAAAAATAGGAAGTAACTTAAAGACCGGCTTTATTTTCTAATAATAATTGTAAAGCTGCAGTAATTGTACAGCAGAGCCTGACGGCCAAATGCAGTTCTATTAAATCTTAAAATGCCCAGTAGCTTCCAAAAGTTGTTACTAAATTTTAATTTCAATGCAACTGAGGTAAGATGTTATTAAATTATGCCTGGAGAATAATCATATTAACTGTATATAATTTTTATTAAATGGAAAAGGGGAGGAAATTTAGTGTTTTGTCCTGATCTGCCCTCCCTTTTGTACCCAAGCATGCCTCTCAGAGGCCAAATGCTGTCTTCAATCTGGATAAAAAAAGAATGTACCTTATATAAAGCATTAGGATAAAGACGTAGCCAATTGTGGCAATGCAGAATAATAAAACTAAAATAATGTGCTTATGTATAAAATAATATAAACTACTGTATTTTGAGAATATAACAGTGATTAAAATAAAGATTAATGCTTGGAGGCCAACTTTTGGACTTCATTGTGTTGTCATTAAGTCTTCCTTCTTAATTTTTTTTTTTTGAATTTTAGCAGACTGAATGACATGAGGAGCAATACTTATCTGTACAATGACTGGCAGTGGCTTTTTCTTTTCTGCCACATAGTTTCCTATTATTTTTACATTTCAGACATATTTCTCCAAGCAGAGGGGGAAATGAGTTTTGAACAGACTGAAGTTGCCTTGGGCTTTTGGTTACCTCATATTTATATTTGAGAAGTGAATCCTTCTCAAATCCACGAGTACTTTTTGGGTGAGGCCTAGTATTTTGAAAATAAAATTACAATGCAGTGATAGCAAATCTATGATATTTTCAGTATGTGGTAAGGTCAAAGTTTTATCTGAATGTGCACCTGAAGGTAAATAACTTTAATATGCCAATTTTTTAAAAAATAAAATGGAACAGTTGGTATAGTAGTGCTAAGGGTGTCCATACTGTAACCCACTTTTAAAATAAAATCTAAAAACAACTAAACAAATTTGCTCACTGTCTTGGATTTAATTTTACAAGAAAATGATTAAGTACAAAGTTTTGAAAAGATACACCCTTTTTTCTAGCAGTGTACAAATATTTGACACTGATACACTACGCTGTTGTCATGCAATTCCTGGAATATAAGCAACTATTGATTAACTTTCAGCATTTCAAAAATATTGCTGCAGGCAGTAATATGAAGGAAAGTCATTATACTGTACATTAACTTATACATTGACTATCTGACTTCCATATTTTCTGTTTTGGAATAATACTCAGAATTGTTCAACCATATTTCTACAGTGTTTCAAAAGTAATATTAAAATACGTTGCTGAAGAGTGAATGCTTTCATTTTTCAGTCAGAATGTTGTTAAAATATAGTTAGTAGACTAAAAATTCACCAGAGAGTTTTTTGTTAGTTAATAATTTATGGTTGCATTAAAATGATGCTAGTGCGTAGAATATATCTTAGCATACATTTTTGTTGATCTGATTTTAGTAGCATAAAAATGAATGAAACATTCATTTTCCTCAAAACTATATGTTGCAGTAAATTGATTTTACTGTGGTTAATTTTGTATGTAGGTAATATAGCTGTAAAATATTTTTATAAAACATATTGGACTAATATGCTACTTTTAAAATCCTGAATGTATGGAAATGAATTGTAGATTGTAAATTTAGTATTATTCTTCCTAAATAAAGAGTTATAGTTTTGAAAAATTGATTCATCAAAACTATTCAAGACTTTAAATGATGGGGAAAATATTAAATACATTCCACAAACTTCTGACAGCACATTATTTTTACAATATTTACACATTAGAACACATAGACATTTATGCCTGTAGATCAGTTATTAACCAATGTTTGATATCTATAGCAGAGTAAATGAAATTTTCTCTTATATTATTATTTGATATATAAGTTCTTTACAAATGGTTAAATATCAGCTTTTTACATATCCATAAATAATTATCCATAAATAATTTGGTCAGTGGTACATATAAAGATTATTTAGAAATATTGTTAGCATAAGAGTCTGTATTTATGAATAATTCTGAATGTAAACTCTAATAATTTACTTTCACACATTTGGAGTACTTAACAATATAGGCAGTCCTCGAATTATGCATGTAATGGAGCCTGCCCATTCCATTCATAACTCGAGGATTCGTAGGAATAAATCTTGTACCTTGAATGTGATTTACTTCCAGCTTTCACTCACACATTCTCTAATTTAATGCGTGGGCGAATGGGTGGCTTGTTAAGTGAACATGAGGTATCTCCGGGTGGGGAAGGCCATGGGGAGGCCTAGTGATGGAACAGGCCACCTGCTTCAGACCACCCAAGCCCCCCCATTGAGATTCCTCATGCTCCCTCCCCTGGGGTCCCCACAATTGCTCCTTTGCCCAATCCTGCTGCTTACCTTGTGAATGTCTCTTCTCCAGCCTCTCTGTTTCTTTCTCTGCTCCCAGCATGAGCAGAGGGAGGCCTCCGAAGCCAAGAACAAGCCTCCAGAACCACGTGGCCACTGCCCACGGCCTCCGTTCTGGGCCTCGGAGGCCTGGAGGAGGCTTCTGAGGCCCAGAACGGGCTTCTGAAGGCCCGCAGAAACATCCTTCAGCCTCCTTTCCAAGTGGCAGTGGCCCAGAAAAGGCTTCCAATAGCCGAATTGGGCCTCTGGAGCCCATGGAAGCATCCCCCAGCCTCCTTTCTCTGTTGCAGAGAACAGAGGCTTAAACTACCATGAGATCATGTGAAATCAGTAGCATGAGATCTCTCACCACTGATCTCGCGTGATCTTGCTTTAGGCCTCCATTCTCTGCAAATGCACCGAAGGCTTGGAGCAGCCAAGAAAGTGAAGGATCTCTCGATCTTCGCAAGGTATCCACAGGCCTAGTGCGTAGGGAGATCTGAGGGGGGGAGGGAGGGAATGGCCAGGGTGAATATTGCAGTGCCACTGCAGTCATTCGTAAGGGTGAACAACTGCCACGGGGCGGCAACATTCGTAATTTCAGGATTTTTCATAAACACTAGGGGGCGCTTATTGTGTAACTTCAAATGTTTGCTAAAGGAACGCTCGTAACTCGGGGATTACCTGTATGTATCATGTTTATTTTAAACAATTTTTAAAATTTATTAAAAATAAATTATAAACAAATTCCAAGAAATATGATTGCAACAGCAACCTGGTTAATGTTATCAAATTGATTTTATTCTCAATAGTTCCTTGATGTTATTTACATGACATTTTATTAATCATATCCAATAGGTAATAGTACTACTCTGTTGATGCAGTAAGTACAAATCCTATTTAATTCTGGGCAGATATTTTTTTATATTCTTATTGTGTTTCCACCAAAAGAAGTAGTATAGTTTTATATGATATCCAAAGTGAGTTGTAGATCATTATTCTTAAAAAACAATGGCTAATATATTAATTTGCTGACTGTGTATTTTTTAATAGTTTGGTATTTTTTTCCATATTAAATACTGAAACAATATAAAACATAAATATTACATATTCCTATTAATAGATTACACAACAATACTAATGTAATATTCTACCAATTAACTTTCACCCTACTGGCTTTGTGCCTGAGGTGGGACTAGCCTTGTTTCTAGCCTGATGCCTTAACCACTACACCAAAGTAGCTTTCAACAAATAAACAGTGGCAGTAACACAACATTTATTAAGAGCAAGTTATGGCCAGTAAGGTAGAATAAAAATTGAAAGTGTTGTATACACTTATTTAAGCTCTTTTGTTATGGAAAGCTGAAAGGCTCAATGCATAAATATAAGTAGGGTTTAATGTTAGTGTTAAAAGCAAAATATTAAACCTTCACTTCGGAATAAACATGAATCAGAGTGGACTCATTTACATCTGGAATCAAAACTGGCACAAAGACAGAATATAAGTATAGAGGGATTAGGGCACGCATGTCCAACCCGCAACCCATGGACCACATGCAACCCTGAACAGCTGATAATGCAGCCCCACAAGATCGTAAACTTTTAACTTTAGTATGTGATTTATATACATTAGGTATATTATATATTTTATATGTGGCCCAAGACAATTCCTCTTCATTCAGTGCAGCCCAGGCAAGCCAAAAGGTTGGACCCCATGGGTTAAGGGGCATGCAAGTCTAGCGGGGCAAAATTATTTGATTGGTATTCCGAAGCCAAATCTATACGATATAGTTTGTCACAACTTTTCTAATTTCTGACGTTTCAGGTGCAAACATTAAGTCAATTGTTGAGGCATATTCCAGGAAAGGCTTTTACCCGTAAGGGCTTCACTACATGGATTTTTTAAGACAACCATGAAATAGACATTGTGATTTTACATTTTAAAACCCACTATTATGTCTGCCTTTTGTTTTTCAACTCTAACTACAATGCAAGTTGAGATGACAGTAGAGAAGCCAAAACAGGATGAATCTTTTCCCTCTAAATTATTTTGTTTAACAATAAAATATCTAAGAAAAATAAAGTTCTATACTGACTATATTTTTAATGAGGCAATGAGCTTCCTGAGTGAAGTGGTCTATGCTTTGTCTCATTTTTTAAATGATGAATTGACAATGTCAAAATAAGCCGTATACTAGAGGGAAATAGTTTTTCTAAGAAAGTTTCTCATTCTTTATGAGAGTCAAAGTACTGTCATAATTTACTATGCAAGAGTCATTTTGTGGAATTTATTTGAAAGAATGTCATTTTTTGATATGTTTAGAGATTTCTGACCCATATTTAATGCTCAAAACCCTTAAGTGTTCTGAAATGCAATAAATCAGCTTTTGATTTTTTTTTAATAAAAATGAACAAACCACATATCTTTCTAAGTTGCTTTCCTCTTGGAAAATAGTGTTTATATCAGTTTTCCATCAGAAAAATACTATCACAATTGGTTTTGTAGATCCTTCAATTTTGCATTATTTAAATGGTAACACTATGCTGAGTTTTCATAAAGCATAAAGTTTTGTAAAGCTGCAATCTTATGTAGTTTTTGGGTGGGAATATACTACACTGAATGCATAGCATTCCATCTATAGTTTAATAAATAGACACAAAGACAGGTTAACTCTTTATTAGCTGCCATAAACATAAAACAAATTAAACACCATGAAAAGAATATCAAGAATAAATACTGTTACAAAAGATAAGCATATATTTAATTTTCAAATGAGATATTGTCCTCAAAAATTTTCAGACCTAAATTGCTTGCAGTAAACCGTGGATGAAATTCCTTCTCACCAAAATTAGATTCTTTTATTTGAGGGTGGTAGTAGAACAGTGATGGCGAACCTTTTAGAGACCGAGTGCCCCAAAACTGGCCCCGCCCCCACTCCACCCCCTGCCCTGCCCCCGCCCCACCCCCACCCCACCTGCCCACAGGGCCATTCACCGCCTCCAGGGCCCGCCGCAGATCGCCCAGCAGCGCCATGGCAGCCACGCCCTCTGCCCGCGCCCCGCAGCATCAACAGTGCGCGATGGGGCATGAGGGCAGAGTCTTGTCTACGCTGCCTGGCTGCCATGTCTTTGGCTGCACGGGGGTCATGCTCGGGGGTGACTCTCCAGGGGGGCTGCTGGTGAGTAGGGGGTCGCGGGGGGAGGCAAGACTGGGGCAACGGCATGTGTGCCCACAGAGAGGGCTCCGAGTGCCGCCTCTGGCACCCGTGCCATAGGTTCGCCACCACTGTAGTAGAACATAGTGTGAAGGAGATAACATGTTCCAAAATATCTAGAAGAATCCTTAACACTGTGTAGACCAAACATATTTTGAATCCTTTTCAGTGATATAAAATCATAATCATTATGAACATGTCATCAATACAGATTGTTGAAATAAAATGTTACAAATAACTTTGGTATTCACCATACCAAAGTGAATTAATATTTAAAAATATAAATATCATCAAAAAGTAAAGTTAAAGGGGACTAATATAAGCAATCACATGAGTTGTGGCTCCAACTCATTGCAATACGCTGCTCAAGTTAAATTTCTTTAAGACAATGTTCTTCCACAGCCCTCTTTGAGGAGGAAATATTTTGTCTGAATTATGGATATGTTATTTCCTGAGCTTTTATGAAAAACTTGTTCTGTATTCTACTTAAGTATTCTGTTTATTTGTGTGTAAATGATTTTAGGTATATGTGTGTAAGTGATTTTGAGTGGTATAATATATACAGAATTCATAATAAATCTTGTCATACAGTTGACCACAAATTAGAAGGTTAGAGGCGAAAAGTACTGATGCCAGAAAAAGAGGCTCAACATGAAACAATAACTGGTTGATTTTTTTAAACCACTTTTCCTGTGATTAAGTTCCACAATCCAAAGGCTCTCAGTAGCTTGCCTGTATCCTTATTTAATTATTTTTGAAAAGGAACTCAATAACCTCAAAGATTATGTATAATATAAAGGTACCGTTTGCAAGTTGTATAATGCATGGTGTTTGTTGTTTATATAGTGAGAGACCTTACGGTCTAGTTATTCTAGATAGTCCTCAAAGATTTTGATTATAAGCGCCTACAACATGAAGTTGGAAAAACAAAGCCGCTTTGCATAAAGATCTATATGAAGCTAACTTCACTGTCTTTGGGGTAATCATTGTCCCTTGCGAGTAACTGTAGATACTACTGCCCCTCGTTATTATCTGTAACTCGGCAGTACTATTTTTTTCTCCACAACTGAAGTACAAAGGGAAATACTTCTAAAAATGAGTTTTGCATATCGGTATTAAAATATAATTTAAAAGCTGTTGTTGAGGAATAATTATGTGTTACAGTTTTATAGTTTTGTGAATTTAGTGTCAGGTGTCTCACAAATTAAGATTTGTTTTCCAATTTATCATTTCTAATAAATTTCACAGATTTATTGAAACCAAACAATTTCCAGTAAAAATGAAAGGACCAAAGAAACTGCCCTATATTTTACTGAATATTTGTAAGCCTTCAAGCAATTGTTGTATTTCAGTATACAAGCCAATTAAAGAAAGAATATAATTTATGGTTAACAATGGGGCCTTTATTAACGATTAAGAGACAATTATGAATGTACATTTGTCCACAATGTATATGGGAAAATAGCACTTTATAGAACACCAAGAGTTGAAGCTGATAATCTATGCTTTATTGTTTCAGCAGAAAAATGAGAGAGAGGGAACACACTTTAATTCTAGGCAATCTGCAAAATATTTTATTCAGGGTCTATGTTTTTGTGATTAGCAACGAATACCTTCTATTAAGCCATCCAATGGAATGTAAGGACCAATCTATCCTGCTTATACGATTGCATTTTCACTTGTAGCCTCGGTTTACAACCTCTATCAACCGCAGGCCTGTTCAGAAATAATTGAAGTTTAGTTCAATTGGTTTTACTTGCAGCAAACAGACTTCAAAACTACTTCCCCCACCCAGTAAATAAAATAAAGCTGCAGTTTTAAATTTCAGGCTGCTTATTTTAAAATCAGTTGGACTCTCAATAACATAATTTGAATAATAATATTTGAAGCCTTCTCGTAACTAATTCAGGTAGCTGCTTGTAGTCATTCCCTTAGTGATATTCAAGGCACTGAATATATCTTTGTTGCTATTTAATACATTATGTTATAACACGGGTGTCAAACTCGCCACGTCACGTGACGTGTTGCGATGTATCGCAACTTTTTTTGTATTGCCGGAGCTGGGGTGGGCGCGGCCTCCTCATGATGCAACTGGCCCGTGGGCTGGCAGTGTTATAATATTTGTTTTAATATATTGATTCAGACTATATATCCTTTCATTGAGGCTAAATATGATTTACATTGAACTCTCTCCCCCCCCCCCGTGTGTTTGTGTGTAAAGAGAGAGTGAGAGCAAGAGAGAGAGAGAGAGTTGCAATACAAAATAAAGTATAATAATACAAAATGGTCAAGTAGTCTGTGATTTGGATAGAATAGCTATTATTTTCAAGTTAATTTCCTTCTCATTTCCTTTTCTCTTTATTCTGAACCTTTTTAAAGAAATAGAATAGCATGTCTTTGTAAGATTAATGTATGTATCCATAGTATTTTCCATGCCTCATCTGTCTGGTCACTAAACTGTCAATAAGCGCATGCCAGAAACCAATATCAATCAAATTTACTCAGGCTTTGGATGTTTTAGTACTTTTTTATTGATAAATTTATGTTTTTGACTTTTTTATTCTGTTTTTATATTAATATTTTATTAGCTATCTTGAGTGTTCCCAGAGTAGAGATACTCTGATAAACTGTCACTGATGCAGTAATCTTAAATTTAGGAAACAATTTTGATGTATCATATATATTTGGGTTGTGATATTTTGAGGCAGGGGATTCTTTTCCTTTAGGTTCAATATTTATAATGCAAATAAAATGTGAACATATTAAAGAAACAATTACAGAATAAAGCAAACATATTTCTTTCTTAAGAGAAAATACTTTGAAATAACTATAATGTTGTTTAATTTTTAGTGCTTTTTCAACAATAGGAGTGCTTTAAGACTTTAGTCTTTAATCTTAAAGAGTCCTTTAAGATTGGATTAGTATTATAATGATAAGGTCTGGCATTTGAATATGATTTGAGTATTTTGTTTTAGAATTCATGAAGTTAGAAGTCTGGAAGATTAGTGTCAGGAGATAATTGCTCATTGTAAACTGTTTAATAATTGATGCGAGATTTAGGCATGTTCACTCATGTTGAATATTCACCCATTTTGTGTTCTGATTCTAAAGGAATGTATGAAAATATTCTGTAGGTATACATGAACTATATTTTCATATTTGTTTTAGCCACTTTTTACCCATTTAGAATGATTTTGGCGATACCATAATATTTGAAAACATTGCCCTGAGCAAACAGTGCCAACTCATACTTTCATATTAATTTGGTATTATAGGATTTGTACAAGCGATTCCTTTTATTTCTTTTCATCTCAATTGTATCCCAATTTATTGAAAGAACAAGCGATTTTCACTACTTGTAAAAATCCTGGTTCCCACTTATGCTGTCCTACAGATTTCTAACAGGAATTTCAAATTCTGTTTCCCACTGCATTGCAGTGAAGTTCCAGATGTTTTTCTGCCTATCTGGAATACATTTTACACTTCTGAGAGTCTAAATACGCCAAAATATTCCTAGCATGTTAGTGGTGCAAATAATAATATTATGTTTGTATAGGTCTAGATATCATGAATAATCCCTGCTTTGTGTCATCATGATGTAAAATCAATCAGTTGAATCTTTCATTTTGTCAGAATTTGTATACGTAACTATGCTTATTCTAAACCAAATTCTAAAATGTTTTATTTCTTTTTAGAAAATTGTAATTCTCAATTGTAATGATAAAACATGAGGCAAATAATATACATTTGTTTTGTATTTTGACAAATTTGTTATATTTCTTAGTAGTTGAGTCTGAGAAGTAGGTGTTCAGAAAACGGTTTAATGAACAACAAACTGCAAGTTCCTTCACCAGCCAATTTTTGATTTTATAGTTATATTTCCACAAACCTTTCCTACTTAAACCAGAAGATTAAACTCTCAAATAATATGTATCTTCTTCCCATGGGCTGGAGAAAATAAGAACACAATTACTGGATGCTTCCATTAAAATAGTTGAAAATATAAGAATTGTTCAACACTAGTAATTCATGGAAAGGCATCTTTCTTTGAGCCTATTAATGATATTCTAAGATTTAGAAGAGAATAATGAGAAGGTGCATGGTGACCCAAACACCTGCCTTGGCCACAATGCTCATGCAGTATTTACATCTGCAATAACTCCACTTCAGCAGATAAGACAAGCAACAGTGTTGTTTGTCATTATCCATACACTTCAAAAGTGCAGCATTTTACCTCTCCAGTGCAGAGGCATCCACCTACATAATTGACAACGGTCTTTTCTTGCCCAGACACATAGGGATTCTAGTGTCTCCTTTAAATACATTGCAGCGCATTGCTGAAATGCCAGTAAGTAGCCTCAAGGTAGATGAAATTTTGATATGAATATTTGTATCACATCAGAATCCTCTGTCAGAGCTTGCCAAGATTCTTCTTTCTAAATATTTGAACATGCAAGCCTTAAATGTGACTGAATATCTTAGGACTATTTCCTTCTCTCATGAGGTGTATGTGTGTGTTTTTAATTTAAATTATCTCTTTGAGGTTTGTAGGAGAAAAGAAAATATTTATCTTTTAGCTTATTGGTATCAGCAGGCAAGCTAGTCAGCCTCAGAAGGATGGAAGGTTTATTGGTTAGGAGGCACAGGCACCCAGTTTGTGATAAAGAATTCTTTGCGGGGTTTTTTCCTCAGTAAAAGAAATTGCTTAGAGCATATTGCTCTGAATTTAATCCTTTCATCTTGGTCAATCAGTTTTAAATGGCTGCCTAGTATGAACTAGTTATTTTTTCCCTGTTTTTTTTTTTTTTGCATATAGAAAGATGTATGTTTTGTAACAACTAGAAAGGTAGAAAGTGAAAAGTATAACTAATTGGAGGGCAGAGTTCAGAAATTCAGAGCTCATAATTGAAACTTTTGACCCTATCTCTTGAATTTATTTGTATTACCCCATTTGTAAACCTGAGTTCATTATATATATTTGAATAAAGATGACATGAGCATAAAGAAAGTCAGTTTTATTCCTGTTTTTAAAAATGCTTTGCTATATCTGGCCCTGTTTTATATCTTTATATGTGAGTGAGGGTTGTTTTTGGGGGGACGGTTTCACTGATTCATTATATTCTATTCAGATGGACTTTACTTTTTATGAAAAATAGGCTAGCATTTATTATTGTTATGACAAAAATTTAATTGTATTTCCTAGGTACAGATCCATGGTACATAGCATTCAGGAATTGGTCTCCCAATATGAATTGCAGCCCAGAACCTTATTTCTATTATTTATTTATTTTATTTATTTAATCTTATAGGCTGCCCAACTCCAATGGACATTTCAAGGACATTTGCTGGTTGTATCAAATTAGACCAATGTACAAATAATTTAGCAAGGTGATTCATTTGCAACCAGTGTATCTAAGTGTATGTGTTATACAAGCTTACTATGTCATGCAAATTTTTACTGGTTAGAGATCTGTTGATAAAATGATTTTGGGGGCTCATGATATTAGGTTAATAGCATATAAGGTGCTATATGGCTTTATCATCTGGCTAGCAGGGTTCAGACACAGATTCTTTTGGATTTCAAAGAAATGATCACACTTCTATGAGTATCTAAGGCCTTATCCCAAGGCAGTAAAAGAAAATAATGTAATAATATAATGCAGGACAGCAATCAAAATATATTCAACACTACAATAAGACAAAGGAAGAAAGACTTTATGACCCTTCTGCCAGTCAGAAAATCCCAAAGAAATAATAGTGGACAGATTCCTTCAAAGCAGGAAATATATCTTCCTTTCTAGGTCTGCACTGAAATTCCATCTCATGGGAGTTTCTAAACAGCTTATACAGGCTTTGAACCATCATTACTCACAACTATCCTCAATAAACTGATCTCACTGCATTTTACCAAGAAAAGGAGGCTGACTTTATCTTGCCTACTTTTGCCGGATTGTTGGAGATTGCCTTGACAAGTCTATGCAATATTCTTGGCAAGTTTTTTTCCAAAGTGATTTGCCATTGCCTCCTTCCTAGGGCTAAGAGAGAGAGTAACTGACTCAAAGTCACTCAGCTGGCTTTGTTCCTAAGGCGAGACTAGTACTCCTGGTCTCCCATTTCTAGCCTGATGCCTTAACCATTATACCAAACTGGTTCTCTAGTATATTATTACAATACTTTATATATGAAGTAGCTTCTGGAAGGTGTTTAAAATTACAAGTGCTGAAAAAAAAATCATTTGGTTAGTTCGGGAATTTAAATTAATTGGAACTCAGAAATTAAACTTTCTGAGAAAATAAGCTTTATATACAATTTCTAGGTTTAATCCAAAGTACTTGCATTAATTGATAAAGCTTTTACCACTGTCATTTTTGGATGGTGGTTATAAAAAAGTATCAATAGCTAAAAAGTTCAGTCTCTCACTATTCTGGAGAGGTGGAAATCACAGAATATATATTTCTTTGTTGCTCCTTTTATAAAAAGATTCAAACTAAATTTATCCTATCTTTGATCAGTAGATATTGTGATTGCTCAGACTTGACATATACCCAAAATGCTACTTACAGATGCCCTGCTATTTGTTATGCTAATATAGGCATGTCAAACTGCCGGCCCGCAGGCCGGATGCGTCACACCAAAACTGCGCCCACCCCATTGCCGACAATGGGGAAAAAGTCGCAATATGTCACGCGACGTCACGAGTTTGACATGCCTGTACTAATAGGTTGTGTGCTGTAGCATGTAAAATCTGCCAGATTGACTACACAAAGTCTTGCTGTTTAGGTGTATTTTATGTAATTTTAGGTTTTAACATATTTTATGTACAATTAGATATCATATTTACATCCTAGAGTTAGATTACCTTTCCTTGACTTTATTTATGAGTCCTAGTCACTTTACAGATGTATTTCAATTTTAGTAATGGATTTTTATTTACTGGTTTCTAAAGCTAGACTGTTTTAGGAGATTACAGACTACTTAAGGACATATTTCCTGTACCGGTTTGAGAATACTGAGTACTCTGAATACTGAGACCAGAATAAAAACTGCTTGACTAAAGACTGAATTTACAAAGTTCCAGATGATTTTCGGGTCCATATAGATGTAGGGCTTTATTTTTTATTTATGCACATTTGCTGAAATTGGTACATGATACTTTTTTGCATTTATATCTATCTAGTCCTTGGAACATAGTCAGGTCATAATTAGGGATTTTTCTGTCAGTGGCTTCTCTATATACAGTACTATCCCCCTAAATATTAATTTAGTATCTATTTTGCTATAATCTTAATGCAGCATACTGTTCAGTAATATTTATATTTACATATTAAGATCTCTGCATTCTATTGGACTTGATCTATGATAGGATTTAGGGTTATATACTGAATCTCTTTTGTTTTTACTAGCTTTTGACTGGTTTCAACATTACATTATAATTAATGTTTATAATGTTTACCTGGCACCTATTTCCAATAATTTTACTCTGTTTATGATTTTGTTTTGATTTTCATTTTATCTGCTTAAAATTTGGTTTTTTTTAAAATGGATTCTTGTATTTTTTTTTTAAGTTTTCAGTTAAATATCCTTAGTTCTTGTACTTTAGCTTTCCTCCAGAGCTGTATTTTTGTTCCTGCTATTCGCTAAAGCAATTGGCTTTGTTGCTCTTTCTAGAACAAAATAATTTATTGAGCCAAGGTGCCAAGATAACAGAAAAAAGTAACAGCAAATAAATATTACAGCTAGATGTGAACAGAGAGCCAGCATATCTGAGAGGTTCTGTATAAATACTACATCAACACAAGTGTAAATCTCCAGATATTTACAAAATCAAATTTAAGTACCTTACTCGGATTTCTCCTGCTGTACAGAAATTATTTTGTATCATGTAGTTGATACAGATATGTTTGCCACAGAAACATTTAACTATTGATTAATTTATACATTTCCTTTTACATACTTAATATCTAACAGTTATCCAACTACAGTATTCTCTGCACCACATTCTAAAACACATGATCAGTTGGGTGCGGTAGTAGCCGTAAATCATGGGCCATAAGTACCTGCTAGTCAATATTCAAAATTAAATCTGTGGAAATCCTTCCTTCCATTTGTACCTGCAGAAATGTATCTTCTGTCGACAAAGAATTAAGAAAATATCTGGTGCTTGCATCCAGTGCTCCTATGGACGTTGCCCAGCTTCATTCCATGTCACATGTGCTCATGCTGCTGGGGTGTTGATGGAACCAGACGACTGGCCTTACGTTGTCTACATCACGTGTTTCAGGCACAAAATAAGTCAAAATGTGGTAAGATTTGATATACCATTGTTTTCTACATTGTTTTTAATTTAGACATATTGTTGCTGACATTGTATATATCCTGTTACAACCCTCCAAACTATTAGAATAGGAAAATGCCAAGACTACATAGGCTAGGTCAAGAGGTAAGGAATGAAGATTGTTTAATGAAATGCTTAAGAGTTCATTTAAGCTGCTGATTACATCGCAGCTATGTTGAGGCTACTTACTCCTTTCTTTTTCTTTTTTTTACAACTCAAACTCTCAGCTATATAACCATGGGATATGATGGAGGTGCTCAGAAAATTTGGCTGATTTGGTCAAAATGAGAACAGCATTATAATGCCACAAATTTTACTTCTTTCAAATGGGTGGGTAACATTTTTATGCATCTGAAGAAGAAGCATAGTTTGCATCACAATGCCACACTGTTGCCCTTGTCACTCTGACTACCCCTTGCTTCTTGCAAATGCCTCTGGCTTAGAGGACCTCCCAAGAGACCCTTAGGTAAAAAAATAATTTGATGGCTGTAGTCAGATGAGCATTTAGTGCTATAGTTGGAGACTATAAACAAAAGAGGATTTCTAGAAATACAAATGCCACATGGTATTCAGAGCAAATTGAAGCTTTGCTGAATGTTGCATGGACTCAACTCTCCTCCTTTATCCAGCATTATGAACTGGACCATCCTCTGTGAAAATGCTTCACAGAATACAATGGTGGAAGAGATGGGACTGAGGGAGCTAGATCCAAACATACCATGGACAAACCTATAAGTAACTTAGATAGAGCATGCGTTTTACAAGTTTAAGTCTTGATCTGACTTAGATGAGGCAATCTGAGAACTTGTAAGAGTTCTTTAGGATCCAGTGAAACAAACTTAGGAAGAGAGAGAGAGAGAGAGAGACGGTATTTGAACTAATTATATTGTTTTAATCTTTTAAAGAAAACCAAAGCCTTTGAGAAAGCAGTCTCAGTTGGGCAAACTGTCATAGCAAAACACAGAAACACACGCTACTACAGCTGCAGAGTAATAGAAATTATATCTCAAGTTTTCTATGAAGTTATATTTGATGATGGTTCCTTCAGTTTGGATACCTTCCCTGAAGATATTGTAGTAAGTATTTATTTTAGAAATGGTTTCTTTTATTTTTTTTAAAGTTAAATTAGTAAAATTGAACTATTTTTTCTGACCTTTCAACAGAGATAATTAACTTAATATTCTGTTCATGTTTGTTATTTCTTGCAGCAGAAAATTATCACTTTCTCAGGGGCTTCCCAACCTTGTTTGTGCTAATTAGTAGCTACCATTTCTCCAAATGAATAACAACTAATCTTTCAAAGTCTTTTAATTAAATAAGAAATATGCTTTTAATAAAAGATATTAGAGTGGGAATTCTACATGTTGTACTGTCTCAGAGAGGTAATATAACAAAATTCCTTGATGAATTAACCCAAAAGTTTAATGGCAATATGATTCACATGAATCGAGTAAGATATTGGGTTTACATGTTTGATTATTGTATTTGTAAACTGTATTATCAAATGATGCTTAGTTGGAATAAACAAAGTGGCACTCTTTTTTGCGTTTTGCAATATGTATACTTACATTAACATTTTAGCAGGAAGTTAACAGCATTACTTATTGGGGTGGTTTGTTTATTATCTCGTTCTGGGTTGATTTTGCTACCTTGTACATCTCAAAATCAGCATTCGGATTTCATGGCTGATCCCTTCCACCTTCATTACCGTGAACGTGCTAAATCTTCACTTGATGCAGGTCCTCCTGTCAGAACTCTTTAAACTCCATTACATCAGTCAGAGATTACCAAACTATGACAGCAGTGCATCCATTGTGCAGGTTTTCTTTATTTTTGTCCCTTGGGAAACTCTCTTTCTCTCTCTTTCTCTCTCTCAACTCTCAATATTTTCTTTTGGATATTTAAAAATACCAAAAGGGCCAAAAGAATGGTTTTCTAGCCATTACACTCTACGCTAGTCTAAGAGAGCTATTGAATGCTAGAATTGGTACAGCATACACAATTTATTCAAAAATGTTTTTTTTCTATTATTTGTTCAATTGACCTATTGATTATTGTATTTTGAGTCAGGAATCATCATCTTAAATGTTATGCATGGTTATAATCCATTCTGGTGGATTTGAACAAGCCCATAGCTGTTAAGATATTGCTGTGATTTTTGAAAGATTCTGTTTGCCTAATGAATTTTTCACCAGTCATGAGGAAAAAATAGTGAAGAAATCTTAACTTGCAGATCTTTTTTAAAAATATTTTTTGCTGGTTTTGAGTATATGGAATTTTATTGCTTTTATAAAGATATCTTTTGGAGAAATAGCAATTTTTCTTAGAGGATTTTGTACATGGGTTTATATGAGAAGCTCCAGGAGCTACAATTGTAAGAAAGAAGAATGTCATTGGAAAATATTCTGGAAGAGTCAGTGCCAAATAAGCCCTTAAATTTATTTATTATTTGATTGCTATCCTGCCTTTTTTTATATAGGAATTCAAGGTAGTGTGCATAACATTCCCTCCTCCTATATTTCTCCACAACTATTAACTCTGGTCATTGAGTATCCATGGCTGAGGGTAGGCTAGAATAATGTCTCAATCAAGCAACTTTAAGATGTGTGGACTTTGACTCCCAGAATTCTCCAACCAGCATGGAAGTTGAAGTCCACATATCTTAAAGCTGTTGAGGTTGAGAAACACCAGATGAGAACTCGGGTCTTGTGCTCTTAGTCCAATATGTTAATAACTGCATTACACTGGCCCTTGAATTCTGTAGAATTGGTAGCCCAGAAACATGAATGTGGTGATCATTTTTTAAACTAGAACTATGGGGGGAAAGTAGATGTACTGAAAATGAAAGAAGTACAAAATATATTCATTTTTGGAAGCAGAAAGATTGATGCATGATGAACATGAACGTAAGCATTTGTTTGGTCCCCAGTGCTCTAATTTACCAGTTAGTATAAAGGAATAAAGAAGGGTTAGTCATGGCTTTTTTTTTTTTTTATTAATTGCAGACATAAAACATACACTGGAAATATAGCACCTTAAGAATATGATTTGTGTAGAAAAATTAGAGTCCTGAAACTAACACATTGAAAAAGAGTCAGATTTGCTATGGTATTTGTTTCCAGCCTGGGTCTATATACTGAAATATAATAGGAAGAAAGGTTCTGTTGGAGAGCAAGGCATATTGAGAAAAGGCAACTCTCAACTCTGCAACGAACCTGGCTGAAGCCATCCTGCTCATTCTCGGTTGCCACATTTCTTGTATGGGTCTGTGTCATGACCTCTCTCTTCTCCACTGTTTTTCAGGAAGCAGACTTGCCCTTCAAATGTTATTTAGTAAAGATTATCCTGTCTTGCCTGCTAAGTCCTTACTTAGAAGAGGTCTGATGCCTTTTTGAAAGTGTAACACTTGAAACGGGATATTTTCAAAGGAGTGTCAGAAGGATTTAACTATTCATATCCCAGTGGTAATAAATGAAGCCATGCAGAGATGCTACAAAAATGTTGTTAATGACTGAAGATGCTTTATTAAGGAACATCTAGATGTGACACATGAGGGAGTGTACATCTTACTAGAAACTTCTCTTTTGTTTACATCTGCATCAAAGCTTGAGTTGTGGAAGAGAATAAAAACTGCTTACTATCCAAATGGGATAGTGTGATTTGGAGCTAAGAAAAAATGTAATCAGGTCTAGATATGCTTCAGTGCTTCTCAGATAGTAAAAGAACAACATATAATTGTTTGAAGGAAACACCAAAGAACTTTTAGATTCCTTGGAGAAATCTTTGGGTGCTTTCATTAGATAATATACCTGTAGCTTCAGTAACTGAGAAGATTTAAAAAACTGCTTTCCTAATCCATGCAATGTGCATATCAGGTAAGACTTGTTTATCAAACGTTGTGCAAAAGCAATGTTGCTGCTATTGAAGAAGCTATTTCTCTAATCTGTTTCCCTGTTCGGCTAGCTCACAAAGATACCAAATGCTTTTTATGTGTTCAGGTCACTGCACAATTTCACTTTAGTTCACAACTGCATTAATGTGAGACCAGCTACTATTTCCTATTTGTATATATTTTGATGAGATTGCTAGGAAAAAAAGAGGTTTAAGGATATTAAACTTTATATTCCTTGATTATAGGAACATAAGTGAGGCAGTATGTTTTCCCTAGAAGGCATTTGGAGTGAATATTAATACAAGAGGCAAACTATAGTTGGGAAGACTGATTGAAATAATTCAATATTAATAATTCTTTTTAGGTTTATAGTTACTATTTAATGCCCTTGTCTTCATATTAATAACAGGAGAAATATGTGGGCTGAAAATTTTGCCTTAAGCTATACCACTGAACATAATAGGTAGCTGCTATACTTTTCATGACCTGGAGTGTGCTATACAGTGTGTAAGCAGTGAAATGGCCTTGTTGATTAGATTATAAATCCCAAATGAATATTCAGGAAGTGGTGATTTAAAAAAAAAATCTAAAACAACAAAAGTCAAAATTACAAAGACAATTTTAATGTGATTTTAAGAAGCAATATCTGAGAACTTAAACCGTAGTATTGTTGTGGGTTATTTGATTACTAAATCCATAATCTCAAAATCCAGTAACTCAGGTTCAAATGAATAACTTCTTGTAGACTGAGTTCTTATTATTTTATTAAATACATTATTAATAAATTGGTACTCATTTCTAGATATTTTATCATATTGATGTTGCCCTTAAAATAAATATATGTTTTCATCAAACAAATTAAAAGCAATTTATTTTAAAATTAAATACATTCAGGATTCTCTTTGAATTGAAACCCACCATAACATCTCCATAATCATAACTGGCATTTTAATTTTTCTGTCTATCAAGCTTGTTTATTGTATGATATTTTAATACAATCTCGAATTCAACACACTGATTCAGAACCAGTTTAGGCATGGACACCATTATGTTCAGGAAGAGAAATCACACAGACTACCTAGAGAACTTATGTTTATTGAGCCAATAGCTACATGTCTCAGTTTGTAAAGGCAGATCCCTTAGACTATCTGCTTAGGTTTCTTTCCCCCCACTTTGTTTGTCTATTAATTTTTTGTTTGTGGGAACAAGGGGAAAAGTATTTCAATGCAGAGGATTGTCTTTTTTCCATGTCAAATGTTGAAGCAGCCTAATATAGAACCAGTCTGGTGTAGTAGTTAAGGTGCTGATCTAGAAATCAGGAGACACTGAGTTCTAGTCCTGCCTTAGTCATGAAAGTTAGCTTTGGGACAGTCACACTACCTCACACGGTTGTTGTGGGGAAAATAGGAGGAGAAAGGAGTGTTAGATATCTCACTGCCTTGAGTTTCTTATAAAGTAAATAAAGACAGGATAAAAATCAAATAAAACATGTTTCTATCTTGCTTTCTGTCACACGTCTGCCTTGTCAGCCTTGCAGTTACAGAAAATTGAATAAGTCCTGGTATATGGTCCAACGGTCAAGGAATTGGGATAGACCAAGAACAGAAATCCACAGTTAGGAAGTTTACTTTTTTAAAAGAGAGCCCCCCCTCTCCCTCCCTACCTCCCTCTCCCCCCTGTGTGTGCATGCATATGTATACAAAGGTTACTATTTCAGTTTATAAAATTGTGATTCTGACACCTTATTTGAATGAATTGGCATTTTCATGAATCCTAGGAGAATTTTTCTAAAAGCCTGTGTGTTTTTGTTTGGTCTGGTCTCAAAAATATCCACTATACTTACATTAAACAATGCAGTTCTCCTGGATATATAGCATTGTTCAGATAAATTCATCTAGCTGGTTGTAGCGCTCTTAACATTAATAAAAGATGTATTACCTCATGGCTTAGTTGTACTAATACAAAGAAATCAGCCACAGCAGCAAATTAATTTTAGGTATACATGTATGGTTTGTTTGGTCAATCTTTTCCAAAATGGATATTTTCTTATCTGAAAAAAAAAACCCCTATCTGAACGAAAATATAGGGATACTTTTTCCTCTCTCTCTCTCTTTTTTAAAATCAACATTAATACACAAAATCCTTAACAGAATTATACTGACCCTAATAAAACCATATCCATTCAATAGAATAGCCCAGAGATCCTTCAGTGAGATGAGAATGGCAGTGATTAAACTTCATCTTTTAAGATTCTAAACTCATCGGCCATAAAAAAAAAGGAAAATATGTGACAGCAAAAGTATATGACAAAGAATTTTTTGTAAAGGCTACTTTCCATTTTTGAAATACATTTACATTTCATGAAACATCAAAATCACTATCTTTGGTTTTCTTTGTATTGGAATTGTGAACCTGTTGTGATCATACATTTAACAAAATGCCAGTGTAATAACAAGACAGCTTGAGACATTGTTTAAACATAATAATGTTCTCAGCTCCATGGAGTTCTTTCAGAGCTAAACATATATATTTGTTGGTTTTGAAAAATGTGTGACTTTATACTTTATAACTGCAATTTACAAAATATAGCCAAGAGATCAATTGGTATACTGTGAAAAATAAATATCCATGAATACATTTTAGGCACACACAGAGGAATCTTCAAATACTGTTGTTGATATGGGAAAAAAGGTGACATAAGCTTCAGTTTTTAATAAGTACTCATCAACCACTAGAATTGATTGATTTCCCACCTTTATTGTTTTTTTATAAATAACTAACATACTAACTAACTAATTAGGCAGCTAACATACCTAATACTCCTCCCTCCTCCTATTTCCCCACAACAACAACAACCTTGCGAGATGAGTTGGGCTGAGAGATGGTCAGCCAGATGGTTTTTCATGGCTAAGGTGGGACTAGAACTCACAACTCCTGGTTTCTAATCTGGTGCTTTAACCATTAGACCAAACTGGCTCTCATTAAGACATTAAGGCTGGATTCCCACACCTGTAATCCATTATGCCAAGGATGCCATTATGCCCCTGGACAATCTTATCTACCCAGTTCCCTGTCCACTTGTCCAGTCTTTCTTTTCTTTTTTTTCTTTTTTAAGGAAGTTGACGTGTTGCAAAACGTTACTATCCGGAATCATTTTTATTTCAAAGAATGTATAGGACTCCCAAAGTAATCACATAAGCTTTCTAAGTGAATAAAAATGACAGGTTAGCTTAGAGGTCCTAAATCTGAGTTGCAAAGATATGGACAACTACTAAATGGCAGCAAAGAATTAAGACGAACCTGTATCTCTTTTTATCCGTGAAAGGTAACCTTAGAAAAGGGGATCAATCACTGAGAAAAGGGAGCAAGCTGCACAGTGGGGAGGTGGATCTAGAGGCAGTATCAGGTGGTATTCTAAAATAATTGTGTGTTATGTCCTTCATGGTAGCCATTTTGAAAATGGGCAAGGCCTTTTACAAAAGCATTTGAGAATGTGTTGTGTTCTCAAAATTCCCGATGAGCCCACTAACCTAAAAAGGTATGGTATCTTAAATTGTTTTAGTTCTGCTAGCATTTACTTTATTTATTGTTATCATTTTCATATGAAAAATACATTGATAAGGAATAATTATTTAAGATTGGAATTTTCCACTATCTTTTAATTTTTTGTCTCTCCTGTCACTGCTTCTCCCCCGTTAAGCAGCATAAATTGAATTATGTGATGGCAGTGTAAATATAGCAACAGTGGTTCAAAAATATTGATTAATTTACTGTTTTTTTCTGCCATTTAGATAATTTATAATTTGATTTAATATATTCAATTTAATAGGGCCACCTACTCTGAAAGACTCTGGGTGGCATACAAAATCCATAAAAAAAGAAAAGCAATTAAAACTCACAAAAACAGGGAGCTTGTACTAGTGCAACTAGAACAACAAAGTGTACAAAAAAAATACACTATGCTTGATAAAAAAAAATCACATCCATATTAACCCCAGCCCTGGGAACATACATGCTGGGAATCACCATTTAAGCCATAAAATCTAAAGCCCTGCTCAGTGCAGGATTCCAGTTTCCTGTTTAGTCAAATGTTAATAGTAGTAGAGATTTTAACAGTGGGAGTATATAAATTGCAATAAGCCTATTTCTGAAATAAATGTGTTGGGTTTGAGTTTTTAATAACAATTGCATCAATCCTGTTCTTTAGGAAAGTTCAAACACAGCTTTCAGGTGAATGTATACTGAACAAACTGAAACAGCAACTTGTAATTAGGGTGTTAGTTGTATGGATTTGCTGATATGGGAGCCGATTCATTGTAGAGTTAAAGCTTGTGGACTAGAAATTGGGAGGCTATGAGTTATGGTCCATCCTTTGGTATTAGAATTGGCTGGGTGACTCTCAGTCCAGCCCACCTTGCAGGGTTGTTTATGTCAGTGTTTCTGAACTTCAAAAACATTAAGATGTATGAACTTCAACTCTCAAAATTCTGGGTGCGAAGCTCTACACATCTTACAGTTGCTCAGATTGGGAAAAACTGGTTTATTTCACCTTGAGTTGTATAAGATGGGATATAAATCAAATAATGCATTCAAATTTACATTCAGAACCAAATGAATCTAGCTTGTAAAAATTAGTTGTAAACTTTTTAGTAGCTAAGTAAAAATTTTTCCTGTTTGGCTCAGCAGTGCAGAAAGAAAGTTCAGCCACAGCCCTAAGAGAATCATGCTCCTTTATTTCTGGCAGTGTGGGAAAAGTGACTTACCTGCTATAATTGTATGGAAAATATTGAGACTTAACATCTAGTGAAGAATTTAATTTTTATGGTTTCCTTTTAATAGAAGTTGAAATACCATAATCATGTCTTATGGCTAAACTGTGCCTATTTAGTTCAGTAAGACTAGGATTAACATTTTATTACACCAACCCAGTACTAAGGAGAAACTTGGCCATTGAATTTAGGATTATAGCCGAAGCCTCTTACAGTATTTAATTATTTAGGTATGTACCTTCTTAACAATGTTAAAAAGTGGGGGAAAGTTAAACAATTAATTTCTCTAATCTTTCAGAATTTCACTAACTACCCTTAAAATGGATATCAAGCTATTTCTCTTTGTTTTCAGTTCTCTGAGGATAGTACGCAAGACCATGTTTTCTTAGCCTTTTTTATCCAGAAATGCCATCCAGTTCAAAGAAAAAAATTTATATGGAAGATGTTTTTTGGTTTAGTCTTACTTTCCCAAGTCACAGACTCTCAATTTAACATAAATTAAACAGAACTTAACTTAATTAAATTAGAACAGACTTCTGAATATTTGCTGCCAAGATGGTGAGACAAATCAGTCCTGTTTGAAATTTTAGTGGTTCATGCCACTGCATAGTTTGAGATTCCCCAATTTATTAATGGTGTTCTCACTTAGAGTGCTTTTTTTAAAAACTTTTGCTGATGTCATACAATTTTTAAGGATGAATTGGCATGTCCTGATTATTAAATAATTTGAGATGTCTCATTTTAAGGGGCAAATTTGATGCATTGTTAGAACCCTTGGTTCAGAGAAATATTTTTCCCTATTTCAGAGAATTCCATTCATTCAATTTTACTAGTCTGCTACTGGAGCACTTCTGTCCCCTTAGATTTTACATAGTAAATGTCACAGTAATGTATTTTTGCTACAGACCCACTGACCTATTACTGGCATAATCCTTGTTGAAACAATATTTTTGGTTATGAAAACTAGTGCTCATTGGGATAATTTAGCTAACAGTTATTACACTTTATATATCAGAAAGCATGATAGAATCATCTATCAAAGACAACTGTGTGCCTGTTAAGATGAGTGGTTTATATTGAACTAGCAGTTTCTGTGTTGTGATGTTTGAATAGCTTGGAGATTTTTCTTTCTGGCAGATATACTATTAGTATTCAGATCTGTCCGAAAGTATATTCAAGAGATCAATTTTATTTCCATGTAATTTTAACCACTCAGAAGGAATTGTTCTCTGGCAATCTTTCACAAAATTTACAAAGTATGTTGATTGTTTTCTGGAATTAAAATTCAGCATACTTTGTAAATTTTGTGAACGATTGGGGGGAGGGGGATTGGGGTAGATGGGAAGAGTTCCCTTACAAGGATATATCAGTTGAGCAAAACTAATAAAACAAACGTTTTTGCAAAATAATAATAATAATAATAAAAGAGAGCTTCAAAAACCCTACTTAGCTTCACAGGTTTCATCTACTTTCTTATAGTGTATAGAAAATGTAAGGCCATTTTGCTCAGCTTTAAAAACGTTTCTTATAATATAACAGTGAAAAACTCCAATGTCCATAATGGGATAAAAATAATTCTGTAACTGTCTTGATGCCTCCAACTAAAGATCTGTCTTGCCCTGCACTTTGTTTTCAACAGGGGCCAGTCAGATACCTTTGGGCTCTGTCAAAAAAATGAATAGCAGTATATTGTCATTTGTTCCTACCGTAGTATCTGGTATTTTCCTTTTGAAATTGAGCTTCCTTTTAAATATAGTGATTTAGAGATCTTAATGGATTGCTCTACTAAGAGCGATAGAGATAATCAGGAATAAAATGAAGAATAAAAAAATGCTACTATCCATCAAAAGCACATATGACAGAAATGGACATCCCATGATTAATGGGGCACCTTCTCCTCCACAGTTTATTTGTGCTCCCTCAGATTAACTCCGAATCTGACAGCATGATACCAAATTGTGACTGTGTAATATTTGGGACAAACTGTGTAAAATAAGGATGGGAATGGGAATAATAGGCCTATAGCCGATGCAATACTACTTGCACTCCACCAAGATCTTGGTTTCTTCTTTTTTTATGCCATTAATATCTCTCTGAAAAAAATTCCTACAGCCACTATTGGGTCAATAAGCAAAGTTGCAGTCTCCAACTCATCAGGAAGTTCCTCACATGTTATAGGGGGATCCACTAATGGAACAAAGAGTGTGAGAGGGAGAGACTGCCTAGGTCAATGAGGAAAAGCAAAGCAAAGTTCATTATAGCATTGGAGTGAAGAAGCTATTCTGAAATCTCTGGTTTCTGCATTAAGATTCAGACAGTAGGCGGGAACATCCGAGGAGATCTGCAGCTGTGGGTTCATAATGCACTGCCAAATTAAGCGCTGTGTCTACAATCCACACTTCATTAGAGCTGAAAAAACTGCTCTAGAGCACTGGGATTTTAAACTGAAGGATTGTGCAGTTTCTCATTCTTTTTGAGGGAGACTATATGGTAAATCTTTCCCCCCCCCTCATCTTCCCTTAGTTATATCTGGTGCAGAAGAAATTATATAACTTTGAAAACTATGGTTGACTTGTGTATCTGGAATACACAGACACATAGACTCACACATGCTTACACATAAATACAGATTGTGTTTACACAGGCATACACATTTTCACAATAAGTGTCCCCCATATACATGAAGGTAGAAGACAAGCACGATTCAATCAAAAGATCTATCTTCATAAAATTCAGAAGCAGATTTTAAATATTTCAAAAAGATTCCAAATCCCTTTTGACAGCATGTTCAAGATAATGAAAAGTTAGATTTAATATCAGTACTTCTCTGCCTTGATTGCATTGGCATATCGCTACTCCACAGCCCTGTTTTGGGTCACATGTGCCCTCTTGGGTGGGTAAAGGGGGAATGGAGAACCTTTTACAGGGGCATGCAGAAGAATTTGCACAGCATCTACCAGATATAGTTGCTCAGATTTGTTCCCAGTTGTTCCTTTACCTCTTAAAGAGGCCTTGGTTTACCCTCTCCTCAAGAGGCCATTGTCGGACACCCCCCCTCCCATACTACACAATTTTCATCTAGTATCTCATTTCCCTTTGTTAGGGAAGGTGGTGGTGAAGATGTTTGCACAGCACTTCAGAGGGCCTTGGAGGAAGCAGATTATTTTGATCCTTTTTAGTCAAGATTAGTCAAGGGAAGGGAAACAGCATTGGTTATGTTTTAGCCTAGGTGAGGTGAGGGTAATGCAGCCATCCTTGTCTACTTCTCAGCAACTTTCAGTACCATTGGCCATGGTATTCTTGAGGATTACTCATTGGGAATGGGCGGCTTGGTGTTGTGCTGGTTCACCTCCTTCTTTCATGGTCAATTCCAGTGAGTAATGATTAGGGAGGGAGAAGTTGTCCTGCTCTAGGCCCTACTATATGGGGTGCCACAAGATTTGGTGCTCTCTCTCCCTTCTGTAACATCTACATGAGGCCACTGGATGAGTTCATCGATTGACATTATATATCCATTAACATATGACGCAATTAGATATTTTTACCCCTGGCAAATTAAGCCATGCCATGAATATCTTAATCTGATATCTGGAGACTTTGAGGATCTAGATGGGGAATAACATGCTTCAGCTGAACTCTGGCATGACTGAGTAGGTTTGGAGTTTGGACTTGGATTTGATTCCAGCTCTGTGCCATCTTTGGTGTTGAATAGGATTGAACTGTCCTGGCACACCCATTGCACAATCTGCTAGTCCTCCTAGACGCACAACTCCTGCACAATGAGCTGGTAACAGTTGTGGCCAAGAAGGCCTTTGCACAGCTTCATCTTGTGTGCCAATTGACCTGTTCCTGGACAGGCAGGCTCTGCTTAGAGTCACTTATGTCCTAGTCACCTTCAGATTGGAGTTCTGCAACATAGTCTTCATGGGGCTGCCCTAAAGAGTATCCAGAAGTTTGAGCTGGTACAGAATGTAGCAGCGTGGGCAATTATTTGCGCTCCTAGAACACCACGTCTGCTCCACAAGTCACATTGGTTGCCTGTTTGGTTCTGGGTCTAATTCAAAGTGCCGGTTTAAATCTTCCTGGCATGGGCCTAGACCAGGGGTCGCCAACCTCTGGGCCGTAGCCCACCGTGAGCTTTTTGAACCCGGGCCATGGAAATGGTGGGCGAGCGTGTATGCATGTGCATCCCCACTTGCATGAGCAGCAGGTGAGCGTATACACATGTGCTCCATTTCCGTCAGCAGAATCTGTGCATGCACAATGCTCGTGCAAATGGAGCTGCGCATGTGCGCTTGCTAACCACTCACACAGAACCATCCCCTCTCTACCCTTTGCCGGTCTGCAAAACCGGAAAGGTTGGGAAGCTCTTAAACTGTCTAAGGGACTGACGCACCCCAGGTACATCAGCCTGCCTCATTAAATCTGGCAGCGAAGATATACTGTGAGTACCTTCAGCTAGGGACCTACATTTGATAAGTCCCAAGAGAAGTGCCTTTTCTATTGTGGCACCCACCTTATGGAACATTCTCTTCTCCCCTCCCCTGAGATTAAATCGGCTCTATCCCTTTTGACATTCTGAAGTCCCTCAAGACCAGGTTATGTTATCAGGCCTAGTGCTCCCAGAGCTTAGGTGGGTCTATTGCTGAGGTAGTCATTTTTTATGCTCTTCGTCTAGAGTTTGCATATTTATAATATCTTTTAATGTGGGTTTTATATTTTTTATATTCGATATTTTTACATTTGATGTTTTATTTGATGGTTGTATGCTGCCCAAGAATCTACAATCTCTTGTAGATTCTGAGCAAGTACATTTTGTTAGCTTTAAGAAGAAATCTTCTCTGTAGCCATAGTCCCTTCCCTTGTGTTCTACGGTGCATGACAAGTCTTTCTATGACAATATCTATGCATTTGATTACAGTTTCACACATAATCACCAACATGTGTGTGCTCTTTAGACTTTTCGTATATGCTGTTTGGAGCAGACATTTTTTTGCAGAGAGGAAGAGAAGAGTGTAAGACCGTGATAAAAACAAGTATCTCTTCTCATTTCTGTGTTTCTCATTTCTCATTTCCTGTGTTTTTCACAAGTTATCCTTTAAGTTATTGATTGAACATGTTTTTTTTCTTTTCAAATAGAGCAGAGACTGCCTGAAGCTTGGCCCACCTGCAGAGGGAGAGGTTGTTCAAGTGAAATGGTCAGATGGAAAACTTTATGGCGCAAAATATCTTGGAACCAATGTAGCATATATGTACAACGTAAGTTTCATTTATTATTCCAAGATACTCATATGTTTTAGGGTTATTTAATAGTAGCAACTATTTTTGTTAATCTTGTTTTTGTAGCTCTGAAGAAAGGAGCTAGAACCAATTACTGAGCAGCAGTTTGAACTAGATGGCCCCATAACCTTTGCTTCTATGAAATAGTACGCTGTACTATGATGTTATTCCAAACTTTCAATTCTGTATATTCCTGTCCAATGGCAAGAATTTTCTAGCTTCATTTCTGTTTAAAGTAGCACACTCCCTTGCTTAGAGTGGTAGGAAAGGTAGTCTTCATGCGAAAATATTTATCAATAAGTCATAGAAATTTATTCCAATATATAATATTCAGATATTCAGCCCAAAATTCTAAAGCAGATTCAGAGGAGTTTTGTCTTAACTCCTGTCCATTTCTGTTAAATTTTCATCACTTTGTCCATGTGTTAGTGTTATGGAATTCAGCTATAAAGTCAACACACGGTGTATAATATACACTGCTACTAGTATAATTATATTTTTATATTTATGTAATAACAATCTTATTACAGCCAGTATTTTAGTATTAAATATTGAAGAAAGGCTTATTTGCACATCTATGCAACCCCTATAAGTAATTTTTCAAAACATGTAGATTCTAGATACTATAGGATTAAAAAGAATATATTTAACAAACTTTAATGACTTTTGAAAACATGGACTGCCAGGACTTTCAGAAATGCAGAGAGTTAAATTTTGTAGGAAAAAATACAAGCCCAAACGTTAGCTCATTATCATTTTCTAATATGATCTTTTGGCATGTGTGAGCTTATGACAGTGACTAAATTTCTGTATACTAATCAAATACTTTGCAGAAATTCCAATTAAACCACTAATTAATTATGTTCTAATACAACAAAAACAAATAGAGAGAGCTAAATAGCAAATGTAACTGATACAATATTGTGTTAGTGGTTTTATGTTATGTGTGTGTAAATCTCTTGAGGCTGATGTCAATTAATATGGACAGTGATTGACGAACTTGGTGGTTTATAGTTGCAAATAAATCCTAATTCAGATTTGGACTCATTGGGAATATGTTAACATTCTCTATATTAAACCCAGCTGAATAACTGTTGCTTGTTATTAGAACTCAACAATTGGGAGTTAATTTCCAATTTATTTTCAAGTAACAGCAGTGGCACATGTATGACTGAAACCTTAATGGAAAGGTTGAAAATGTATACCAAGATGACTTCCTCCAGATTAGTAGTTGCTTCTGATTCATCCATTATGGCTAATGTTAAGTTTTCAGAACTGAGTTGTTTATTAATAACTTCTAATAACTCTGAAATAAGTCCAGAAAATCCCAGGCCCATCTAATAATTTTCTCTGAAATCAGAGGGAATATAATGAATTACATTGTAATTTACCAGAGACCCATTTTGGCTAACCTACAAGGCTAGAAAGTTGGAGACTCTTACAGCTGGGTGGCCTTGGGCCAGTCACTTTCTCTCAGCCCTGGAAAGAAGGCAATGGCAAAACACTTCTGAATTTTTTGTGTAGAAAAGTGCATTGACTAGTCAAAATGGTCACCAGGAGTCTAGTGTATATACCCTACAAAATTGAGCTTCAGCTGAGGAGAACTAGGTTCAAATCTGACTTGACTACCAAGCTTACTTTATGACAATCAGTTTTTCTCAGCTTGCTGCATTTCCTCAGGTTGATGTGTGGATGGAAGATCCCTATGTGTACTGTGTTGCATATAAGATGGGACAAAATGCAGCATTAAATAATAAAAAAATTAAGTTGGCTGCTAACATTACATGGAGGTTAGGAGCAGAGCTAGTCAATATAATTTTAATAATTCTTCTCATATATGCTTTAGGTAAATTTGAATAGGATTTACATTTTCCTGTAGAATTTTTTTGTATCTGAATTTTTTATAAAATATAATTAATTTAATAGGATCTTTGAACTTTTTTAAAAAATGAATTTGGCTAAGAATACAAAATAATTGTAGAGGTACAAATTACCACATCTGTTTATTAAAAAATGGTATCAAATAATTTAGAACTTTTGGAAGGTACAACTAATGCAGCAGCAGCAGCCAAGCAATTTAGCATTCCCTACACCTAGCTACATTCCCTTTTTCATTTTCTGCTAAAGAGGTTCATACTGGATTAGATCTAAACCTAGGCATGATAAAGCTTTTCATCTTCTCAACAGACTATTTTAAGGATGTTCCATCAGATTCTGTTAACTGGCATTTCCTTTAGTGTCACTCATACCTTCTTCCTTTTGACATAAGTCTTCCATAACCTTGAAAACAGAAAGATTAATGCTTATCACTTGGAAAATTGGAGGAAAATGCACCAAGCTGTTTTAATATGCTGCATAACTGTTTGTGTGCTTTGGCATTTGTGATGGAAAACTTCCATGTGCAAAGTACAGCCAGCTAAGATATGTTTTCTTATGCAGACAACTGCTAGCCCCACTACTCAGGATTTAAAGATGTGCTAAGAAAATTCTCTACTACCAGTCACTGCTTCTACATTTAGGTCAAATGTCTTTTTGGAATAGAGATCCAAGTCCTTGGGTCAGATGTTATGTGGTGAAGAGAAACTCTCTTTTTACATGTTTTCTGCCCACTCTACTAGGGAGGTCTGACAGACTAGACATCTCCTTGTGTGTTTTGCTCTTAGCCCAACTTCTAGTTATCCACTAATAGACTCAACATTGTATATTATTCTTGCTGTAAACCTGAATAGACATGCCAACTTGGACATATTCATTCATTTTGGCTAGAAATAAACCATACTCAAGGCACTTGGCAAGTATCCCAGAATTACATTCTTTCTTAGAATCACAAGAGATCCTTACTCTAGGCTTGAGAGCTTTCACAAAATGGAGGAGCTGAGATTCTGACCCTTTTAATAAGCTTAAAGAAAAGTCCTATAGCGACAGTCTTATCTTTGATAAAACACTTCACTAAAACTTCCCCTTTTAACAGCTGTTTGTTTCAGAGATGTTCCCAGTTTTTGGCTTTGGCAATCTAAAGACGGGAAATCCTTCCCTCCCAACTTTTATAGAAGTCTGTGCTTTCATTCATAAACTAAAAAAGCACAAACAAGCAGGACAGAGGCTAAGTAAATTTTCCATTCAGATGTTTTATAAAGTCATTGTTCATATGTTGTCTAGCATCTTTTATCTCATTTTGGGGGCTCAATAATTATACGGTTGGTCTAATCTAGTCAAAGCTACCTTCCTTACTCTTTACATCAACCTACTGGTGATGCTGAACCCCAAACTAGCAGATGACTACAGCAGTTTCATGTAGATGCTAAAAGAAAGTAGTACCTGAGGCATCCCTCGAGTGAGAAGCCATGGATGCTACCTTTCCTCGTCTGTCAACACCGACAGGAACTGACCACTGAGGAAGGAGATGAGCCACTGCATCAAAGTGTTTCCTACCCACAGTTGGTCCAGAAGGATACCATGGTTGTCAGTAACAAAAGCTGTTGAGAGGTCAAGAGCACGAGGATGGATGCACCACCTCCATCCTGACTCTGCTACAGGTTACAATCCGGCATAATCAGTGTTGTCTCTCTACTATTTCCCTGGTCTGAAACTAAACCCCATCCAGATAATCCATTTTGTCCAAGATTTTGAGCAACTAGTGTCCAACCACATTCTCAACAACTTTTTCCACAAAGGAGAAGTTGGGGATAAGATGATAACTGTCCAGTATACAGGGGTCCAGTGTTGGCCTCTTCAAAGGGGGGCTGTAGGAGATAGTAAAAAGAGAAAATTTCCTTCCTTTTACATTGCTTTCAACTCTTGTTATTGTGGCATTTGTGTTGCCCCCCCAAAATGAAAAGATGTGCCCAGATAAATTATGGAGATAATTAAATAAATCTTTTAGATGGGGCTTACAAAATCATTTAGCATTTTGGCACAATTTAGAAATAATAAAATACGTTATCACTTTTTCTTAACTGCTTATCGCACTTTTTAAAAAGTCTTTAATTTTAATGTCTTGACATTTCCTTTCCTTTATAGCATTTATAGTATTTTTTTACATGATTGTTTCATCATGGGGATATTACCATACATACAAACAGCTGAAATATTTAGTTAGCTATACTGCCATAGAAAAATAACAGTTAATAATTATTTGATTAATTCATTTATTTTATCAGGTAGAATTTGAAGATGGCTCCCAGATAGCAACAAAAAGAGAAGAACTTTACACTCTTGATGAAGAGTTACCTAAAAGAGTGAAAGCCCGTTATGTAAGTATTTGCAAAGAAAGCTACAAATCTGGACAAAATTTCACAAAACAAACCTTTGACATACATTGTAATGTTAAGAAATGTTTATAAAGATTCAGTACTTATATATCATTGCCTAAATGTCTGCCAGTGTTAAGAGATCAAAATTAACATCCATTTATAAATATATGATCCCTATCACATTGAGGCAAGCAGGAGGAAAATAATCCAAGAAGAATGTGATGGTGGAAATTATTATTGCTTATTTATACTATAAAATTATGTGCCTCAAGATTCCTGAGGTCTTGTACAAGTATATAGTTTAGTTTCCCTTGACCATGCAAGCATTTAATGTTTAGCATCTTACTGATATTTACTGTACTTAGAAATATATACAAGCAAACAATAATAAAAGGAAGTTGGCACTTCTGTATCACAAACAAACTTGCCATACAATACTTCTCATTAAAGCTAACCCCAATTTATATAATTGCAGCTAAACTCTCAGTTATAAACTGTCTTTTATTACCTACACCTGTTGTAAAACAATAGTCCAACCGTCTCCAACTTTCTGGTTCTCCTCCAATACATTGAACTAGGGCTAAGAGTAGGCATACTGGCTTGACTGCTTTTCTCAACAATGCATTTTACCAACAACATATTTGTTGCCAAGTTGTTTCTATATCAATTTATGAATTTGGCATGAAGATGTGTGTAAATATGTATTTGTGTAAAGTAGGAGGTACATGAATATGCAGGTTCTACAATCATTTTTCTGTACCATGGTGTGGATGCATTGATCAAATTTGTAGATTGCTTATATTTGTCAAAACAACTTCTCATCCATTTCTAGAGCTGAATTGTATTCCATCTCTGCTGCAAAGCAACGTTTTGGGGAAGGTTACAGCAAGCAAAGTATTCTTTTAGGAACAAAATGTGGTGACACTTTTGTGCAAGCACATATCTAGTAGATTTTTAGGCAAATCCATACCTTACATAGATATTCATAATAATAAAAGTAGATAATTTCTTATATAGCAACAATATTTTCAAAGCAACAGAAGACTCTGATAAAGCTTTTTATTCATGTGTACAGTGGAATCGTGAGAGCAGATTCCCAGAAAGAAAGATATTAAATAGGAATTACATTAATTGGTGATATTTCTAATCTACATGCTTCAACAACTAAGAAACTAATATATTTCCAGTATAGGAAAGATAACTTTTGAACAGAGAAATAAATTATTTAGAGGAAGGAAGGAAGGAAGGAAGGAAGGAAGGAAGAAAGGAAGGAAGGAAGGAAGGAAGGAAGGAAGGAAGGAAGGAAGGAAGGAAGGAAGGTGTATGTTGTGTATATGTGTGAGTGTAAAAAGAATCCAAGAACTGTTCATCAGAAGACCTTAGGATAAGATACAGTTAGCACTTCACATTCCATATTTGTTCTAGATAAAAATACCTTCGGCATATAAAAATCTGCAATATCTGACCTAGACCGTGTCATATGACGAGTGACTCTGTAGAATATCTCTAACATTGGGGTGAAGATAGACTGTGGCCATTAAATATGCAAGGTTTTACCCTTTAAGAGGTATATAGGATTTATATTAAATAGATTTGTTTTATACGAAGGCAGGGAAAAAAAACTGTCAGGAGGGGCTTTCTAAAGGTGAAATATAGTCTCAATCTCTGTTTTTAGTCTACAGCTTCTGATATGAGGTTTGAAGATACGTTCTATGGTGCCGATATTATCCAAGGACAAAAGAAAAGGCAGCGGGTATTGAGCTCCAGATTTAAGAATGAGTACGTGGATGACCCCGGCTACCGCAGTTTCCTGAAAGCCTCATTCCAAAAGAAGTGCCAGAAAGGACTATAAAAAAAGGAAAGGATTCAAGTTCACTTTCTCTTGGGGTATGAAGAGCATGAACTTACTTCCTGCTGGGCAAAGAAAAACAAATGTAAAATGTTTGAAGATATGTTCTCTTATTCAGGTGTCCGCCTAGTGATTACATGCATTAAATAAATGTATATTGAGAAGTTTTCTCCAAAGTATTTGGAATCCTTTGAAATGTCTTGATCTAGGGCTCCAGTGTGGGTTTACTTTATTAAACATTTGAATCAATTTGCGTTGATCAACATCAGTTTTGGAAAAGGAGCCCGGTTGACTAGCAGGAGTGAGCTGCAGTCAGTAAGTGCTTTGCCTCAATTCCTTGATACTCAAAAATTACCTATCTAGATAGGAATCTTCATCCCCAAATGATTTGTACAACTTCCATCAGTTTTAGCTTCCTACAGCATTCGCTAAAACAAATGCAAGTATAAAGAGCATTACGATCTGTAAGTACTGTGCTATCATCACTTTGCACAGGGCTTTTCACACTATTTATGCCTTTACTCCTTACAGTACTACTAGTAGTACTCTTTGGCTAGGTTTCAGTTAACATGGGATTTGGAAGGTGGTATTAATAAAAGACAGGTGTTTTTAATGAAGGATATCTTTAGGAATGGAATGGGCATGTATATTTAAAGGGGGATATTTTTGGCATCTATTTTTAAACTTTTTTTCAAGATATTCTTGGGGAAAGAGACAGCAATTTGTACAATAAATGCCTCATTGTGTTTATAAAATTACAGTTTACATATCTTTGCTTAGCAGGCCAGTTTTGAATTAATGTAATATAGAAAAATAATTTTGTCTTCCCTTTATAAATAATAGTCTGCAAATGTAATAGTGTTTGAAATAAATAAATGATGTCTCTTTGCTTATTAGAGTTGCAATATGTGTCCTATAACTTCTAGAGAGCAATCAAAACATTGCTGGTCTTTATATCTTTCCAAATAACTTATATAATTACTAGACGGCCTAGCTACCCTTACAGATTTAACTCCCAGTATGGAGTAAACAATCAGAACAGACAGAAATAATTTTATCAGCAAAATTCAACTTGACAAGATTCCAAGAGTTCACCATCCCAAATGGCTCTGCCAAGATACCATTTTGCTAATGTTACAGTAGCAGAAAAGAATAGTTTCTTGTCCTTATTATCATGCAATAAGTTTTTAAATTGTTTTAACCAGTTTTTCAGTCCTAATTCTTTCCATATATATATCCTGTAACCATCTTCTTATATGTGGACCAAAGAAGCCATGTTCCTCCTAATTAGAGAGAATTTAGCAATTACTGAATTAACTCTGCAAATCACTTTCACGTTATTTAGATTAACCAATTCAAATGGATTATTAAGTACAGTAAATTGAAAGTTCTCCAGGATGTTCAAGGATACTGAATTCTGGCGGCATCTCTAAGTGAACTCTGTAAATCAGATTAAACTTTTGTTATGTAGACAGGAATGTCAGGTGGAGGTAGGGGTGAGGGAGTCAAAAGAGTAGACAGTCATGACCACCTGATGAAAGCCCTTCCCCTTTTGTATATGTGTCAACATCATGTGGATTTACAAAGCATGGGACTTCAACTATCCAGCAGATTCTGCAGAGGTAAATTCAGCAATCAAACCAAGTCAGATGGATTCAGAAATGCTTAGGCAGAAAAAGGTCTTCAAAGCCTTATGAAAGGCAAGCAGGGGATGTAATTATCCAGATATACTACTCGATAGGGCAGGTGCAGCACAGGGAAAACATGTTTCCAAAATCACATGAGAGCTTATTGCTTAAGTGATGGGCCCATGGCCTGGTAATCCTGTTGGATTTGATTGGATGGGAAGAGAAAATTGAATAAAGGCAACCCTACAAAGAACAAGGCCTTGTGCCATCAAGGGCTTTCAAGGCAATAACCAGCACCTTGAATTGCATCTGAAAACACACTGACAATCAATAGAACTTGAAAAGTAGGAGTTACATGGGCATATAACATGTGTCCATACAGGTAGTCCTTGACTTATAACCTTTTGTTTAGTGACTGAAGCTACAACAGCACTGAAAAAGGGGACTTATGACCTTTTTTCAAACTTACAACTGTTGCAGCATCCTCATCGTCATGTGATCAGAATTTGGATGCTTGGCAACTGGCATGTATTTATGACGGTTGCAGTGTCCTGGGGTCATATGACCACCTTTTGCAACCTTCTGACAAGCAAAGTCAATGGGAAACCAGAATCACTTAACAGCCATGTTACTAACTTAACAACTGCAGTGGTTCACTTACTGTGTCAAGAAAGGTTGTAAAATGGGACAAAACTCACTTAAAAACTGTCTTGCTTAGCAACAGAAATGTTGGGGTCAATTGTGATCATAAGTTGAGGACTATATAACTGTGCTGCTGCATTATGGATCTGCCGTAGCTTCCAAGTGATCTTCAAGGGCAGTCTATGTAAAATATACTGTAGTAAGTAAGTAAGTAAGTAAGTAAGTAAGTAAGTAAGTAAGCCAGATGAAAGGTGCCAATGTATGGTTGACTCTAAGTAGGGAATCTAGGAATGGGAACAGTTGGCACATATGACAGATGTGCACAAAGACCCTACAAGCCACAGCTGCCATCAGCTCTTCAAGAAGGTATCATGGGTTTAGGAGGACCACCCAAATGTGTATCAGATCTATCTGGGGGAATATTATCCAAAATCATCAAGAGGTCTCAATGTCCTCAGTCTTGATAGGCAATCTTCAAGACAACTAAAAATGAGTCTTAATCTTTGTTTTTAGCCCACTTAATATGGTACTGTAAATATTACATAAAGTACTGCCAGTAAAGATTCAGTATATGCTTTTCATGCAAAATATTCTAGCTGTAAGATATGGCAAGTCTAGTTAGGGATATCTACTACTAGAATTGATACGACAGAATCAGTTTGCCCTAGTGGCTTGTAGGCGCCAGGCTAGAAGCCAGGAGACTCTGAGTTGTAGTCCTGCCTTTAGCATGAAAACCAGATAGGTGACTTTGGGCCAGTCACTCACTTTCAGCCCAACTCATTTCATTGTTTTGGGGAAAATAGGAAGAGGAAGGAGTATTAGGAATGTTAGCTGCCCTGAGTTATTTATAAAAATGGTAAAAATGGGCTATAAATAAATACATTTATTGCTTTAAAGAACAGGCCTATTGATAAATTTTATTGCAATGCAGATTGGTGGACTAATCTGAATATCCATTACAAATAAACACACACACAGAGAGAGAGAGAGAGAGAGAGAGAGAGAGAGAGAGAGAGAGAGAGAGAGAGAGAGAGAGAGACATTACTTCAGCTGTGTGATGTGCAACTATGTCATTTAGCAGAATCCTAATTTTCCAAGAACGACCAATGCATCCCATTCATGAGAAACTTTTAAGTTTCCTTAAAATATTGTGCTTTACTTGGCCCACAACATTCTCTGTTTTTGAAAAATATGGGCAGTGATTCTGCTCTGATTTTTAATTTTCTCCGTTTTTACATAATTTCAAGCATGAAATATAGCAAATTACCTTTAGAAGTTTCATCTGTGACTCTGGAGTATTATTTTACAATAATTAATTTTCTATACTGATACCCACATTTCCACTAGACACATCCCAGGCATAGACTTAAAAGGCTTTATTTTTTAAGGCTTGATTCTAAAAGTCTCGCTCAGCTATCCTGCAGGCGAGGGCCTTAATATAATATGACACTGATGGCTCTGGACAATTAAATATAATAGGAAATATAGAGTACACAATGCATTTTAGCTAATGAGACATTTCCTGAGGCAGTTGCTTCAGAGACTGCTAATGGCATCAAGGAATAGAAGGATGTAGGAAATCTGATAGGCTGCACGGCTGCCTCTGTCCTAGTTTGCTCCCCATTAAGATGATGAAAGAAAAGAGAAAGTATTGAATATGTAGGCTAGTTGTCTACTTGTCTTGCTTATACAGTTTAACACATCCACACATGATGTTATGAATTATTCCATGATCCCTATACCTTAAAAAATGAGACTACCTTTCCCGCCCCCTCCCCCTCGTATGTCAACAGTGATATAATTTACCGAGGTTTCAATATGCAAGCAGGGCTTTAAATTGGGGATAGGCCATCTGAGGTCTCGGGGCCTCTTTCTGCAGGAGCTATTACATCCATAATTGCTAAATATTGGCAGCAAGTTATCCACTTTTTAAGCATGTAAAAATGTAATGTGAACATCAGAGAATGACTGATTCCAGGAATGTTCCATTTTTGCCTCTTGATGGGCTTCTGCTTCTCCAGAAAGACCTGGCCTTGAATCTGGAGTCCTCGTGGACTCCTGGCTCCTGGCCAAAGGGCAGGTAGAGACTATGGCAGATCTTTTGAATAGCTTTGACTGGAGAGCTATTTGCAGTCTGCACGGGAAGCAGATGCACTGAAGATGGTTGCTTATGCCTTTGTCATTAGATTACTGTAATTCGTTCCACAGGGGGCTGCCCTTGGAAGACCAGCCAGAATCTTCAAGTGTTCCCGAAATCATATTCTTAATGAGGAGTTGCAGTACTTCC